>OX439035.1:4215226-5522726 GCA_949317995.1 Acholoe squamosa | reverse complement strand
TAGATTTTTAACCATTTTCAAATTTTATGCAAGTGCCTATTTCTAGTGGAGGTGAGAGGACATGATAAAGTTTGTTGGTGCGGGGTACAAAACAACTTGCTTTCTGGCAAATCCACCCAGCACCCCCAACCTTACTAATTGGCAATAAATGACTTGTCCCTATTGTATAGTTGCCCTATTTAGCCATAGAAACCTAAACCAGGTCAGCCGCAGCATGCCAAGGAGGTGACAAAGTCTGGTAAACAGGTATCCCCTCTGACCTTGGAAGAAGCGGAAAGGTGTATGTCCTCTTGTCTTGGGAAAATAATGGAAAGAGTGTGAATGATATCGTAAATGCCATTGAATGAAATTAACAAGCTTTGTGACCCCCTTACTGAGTAACGCTATATTAAGTTTACAACGTCCAAAAATTGACAGACCTCTATAATAAGACTAAAGCGACCAGCGAGTTTTGGATGCGCTTGATTGCTTTGACAATCACCTATTTGGGTATGTTGACCCAGTGGCACAGTTTCATCGGTGTTATGGGCCTATGTATACTTGAACCCACATGAATCATTTCTTATATAAATCACTTTTCAAAGAATTTGTTTCACCAAAGTTCATGGACGTGGAAAGCAGGGGGGACAGGGGGGACATGTCCCCCCCCCCACTTTTAGCCAACTCCTCAAAAGGTCAAAACTAAAAGGTCAAGCAAAGGGAGGTCAAAAATTGCAGAAAACCCCCCCGGTCCCACCCACATTGAAACTGCTTCCCACTCCCCTGCAAAGAATATATATAATTTGCAGACTAAATGAATCTTTTCATTTGATAAAAAGGATGCACTTAGAAGAATTGTGTATATTTGTATTAACCTAGAGCATGCTCCAACCCTCTCTATGATTGCCATAATGGCAGCAGTAGTGTACACAGTGGTCACCTTCGTACTAGGTATCACTTCTTATCATCTAATCTCTTTTTCACATATGCTCATGTATATACAGAATGGTGTTATTAAATGAGATAAAAGAGAATAAGGCCTAAAAGCTTTCTTTACTAATACTAGATCAATGCAGGGTAAACGCACCGATGTCTTTAGATTAATATCTTTTTCTGACATGACAGGCATTGGTGAGTCTTGGTTAAAGCCGTCCATAAAGGATGCTGACCTTTTTTATACCTGGTTACCAATACATAAGACTTGACAGATTTCCTAGCTGTGAGAAGAATGCTGGTGGCCCGATGTTGTATTTAAAGGATTACTATACTGCAGTCCCTGATCTAACGAGGTCCTTTATTGAGGAGCAATATGAAATACTCTGCGTAGATATCCAAGTAGGGGTAATTAAATATAAAGTGTTTGTATGTTATAGACCTCCAGATTGTAAAGATAAGAACACTATATACACCAAGCTGAACCAACTTCTAAAAGATGTTTCAAAAAATAGGAAGCTCATTATCATGGGCGACTTCAATGTTAACTTATTAAATAAGCAGGATGTAGAAGAGTCATCTGTAGATGATTTTTGCACTAGAAATAAATTGTTTCAAATTACTGATGAGGCGACACGCCCAGTCTCGGGTACGCTTCTAGATCATATTTATACCAATATACATAATGTTGCCAGACATGGTCTGATTGACATGCATATATCTGATCACACCCTCATATAGATGATATTTAAAGTCTTGGCACCAAGGTAACACAGGAAATGCTCCAGACTCCCACACTCATAGTGGCGCCATCTGCAGTTATATAGAGGTACCAGACAGGAAGAAGTTTCACTTGGGATCTGTGGCAGCCAGAACACGGACAACTGGTGTGAGCCACACATGGCTGCTGAGCTTTAAAATGTATATCACAAACTCCACAATAAAATTCACAAGGGGAAAAGGGCAGTCACCACCCCTCAGCTAAAGCCTACTACCAAACTGTGCCAACAGGGTAATGAGGTGCTTATCAAAGTCAGAGGGGAGTTGGAATGGGTGGACATTGCTGATGTGGACATGTCAATAGCTGAATGATCAGTTCTACATTTGGAGTGTTATCTACTATACCTTATGTCCTATCTGCTGGCGATGCCGACAAAGGCTTTTTGGGTAAAGAGTTGTTAGCGGGGAAAGATAGTCAGAGGTTGTGTGCTTGGACTGCTTCTAGAAAAGGGCAGTTAAATAATTGTGGGTACCACCCTGGGCCATAAAGACCAACTTGGTCCAAGTCCAGCGAAAGTGATGCAGGTCTGAAGTGAGCAGACAAGGGACAAGCAGACACAGGACAAGCAGACAGGGGACAGTTTTTTTTCCATTACTTACCTATGATGGCCACATATTTTGAACATATGGGGCAAATATTGTTCTGTTAATTTCCTTGAGAGCATGCATGCCCCATAGATAGAAAATTGTGGTTATAATAGGCTGAAAACTGATGAGCTGTTCCATAAATGAGCAGACCCTGGACGAGCAAATGAGCAGATGCGGGACATAAGAGTAAATTAATTCAAAACTCTCTTTTCTGGACATTACAAAGCTGAAAATGATGATTTGATAATTTCAGAGGCAACCCTCATTCCAAAGTACCATATTTGTCCCCTTGGTTCAAAATATTTGGCCATAATAGGAAAGTAATGGAAAAATATCTGTCCCATGTCTGCTCATCCCATGTGTGTTCGTCCTGCATCTGCTCACTTCAGACCCATTTTCACTCGACTTGGTTAAAATGACCGCAATGCACTGGAGGTGTTATAAACCTTTAATTACATTTGAAGATGACATCATGGGGTGCCAGGTATCATTTTATTGAAACCATTTAATGTATCATATACTGGCTCACAGTTAGGGGCGTCACCTTCAGATGTAACATAGGGTATACATGCAGGCCCGTAGCCAGACTTTGTCGTGGGGGGGAGACCTGGCCGATAAAAGTGGACCTTTATAGGAAGCACACCTTGATATTGGGTGCATGACTTTGGAGAATTTATAGAGTTGCATTTAATCTGCCAGGAAATTGCTGTTAATATATTAGCAGAGGGGGGAGGGCAGTTGGGGAATACACTTCCAAGCTTAAAAAGAAATGAAATCAAGAGTGTACAAGGTGAACTCTGGAAGATTTTGAGAAGACAATTGATGTTGTTGTTGTTGTTTTATGGGGAAATAAACATCTTATGTTTGGCCTACTCAGTTTTAGCTGTGCACTATAAGACTTGAGGATTCTGGACATGGAAAAGGTTGTGCCTTAACTTGGCCTATGTAAGGGGGGTCTGGGGGCATGACGCCCCAGGAAAGAATTTTGAAATCTAGAAGGTAAATGGTAAATTCTGGATAATTTTGAAAAGACAATTGATGGTTGGCCTATTCTCTTACAGCTATGCAGTATGATACCTGCAAACCTTGAAAATGACAGTAGATTCACTATGTTGGAGGGGGGGGGGTAATAATAAATCTAGAAGTAAATGCTGCATTGTGGTGTTTGAATGTTGGAGGATGCATAATGGCCATTTCAATTTTAGCTATGCAATACCCATAAAATGATTTTATCTTTGATATGGGGTTGTGAAAATGAAAGTTCAAGGGTCTAGTGGGCATTCCCTGGGAAATATTTGGAGACTTAGAGTCCAAATTATGTTGGCTCATATACCCTTACTTTGAAAATTTCCTATAAAGATAAAGACCCCTCCCCCAGTAAGTGCTGCAACTAGAGATAAAGTAATGAATTGCCCCAAACTGGAAATGATGCATTCTTGCCCGACTAACACAACCCCTATCAACTATAGCAACTAGCCTGTAATCCCTTAACTTTGGGGGTTTGGATGAATGTCTTGAACCACCTCATGAGCCCACTTGAGTGAAATAGTTCAACCAGAGCTCTGATAAAAGCACATATGATAAACTATGTTACAGTTTCTATGGCTGCTGGTACCCAGTTTCATATCTCCAGGCCTTCCATAAACCTCATCTAGCCATTACATTACTGTTGCTTTTTCTAGGTCTACTTTTACATGACAGTTTTTTTCAACACATCCTAACCCCTGCTGCTTATTTCAGACTGGGGCTTATTCAAAAGCCAGTTCTTAAACATGGTGATATGTATAGTAACTCTATCAGTGAACACTCTTGTACACAGTTCCATTGGTACAAGCTTGTTACTCTGGTTCAATGATTTTACTGAAATACCTACAGGTCTACCCCAGCCTAGGCCTAAAAAAATATTTTGTTTTAAGTTACCTAACTGACCCTAGAAAAACAGGGCTGAGCCTGCATTTTTTTGTGAATTTTTTACATTTTTTGGCAATTTTTAGGCAATTTCTATGTAATTTTCATATCTTTCCATCAATATTTGACGGCATTTATTGGTATAGAGTTCATAACAGTCATTCAAATCTGTTACATGTTCTTCACATTTCTTGTGTTTTTCATAATGCTACTGTAAAATCATAGAATCCAACATGTCTGCCTATGTACAGTCATTTATATACAAAATCAAAAAAAAATTAAAATAAAATAAAAAATCCGACCTACCGACCCTAGATATCAGAGGCATGTAACTGGAAACACAACTTTTTTTTTTTTGGCCCTACCAATATATAGAATGTAAAGAGAGGCTTACAACTCAGAATGGATTTAGTGCTCTTGGCCTCAACAAAAGACACATAATATTCCTAAAAGAAAATGCTCAAGGGACAATCAGAATATTGATCTCAAACATTTTCCTCTATGGAAATGTGATTATTCTCAGAGATTATAGGGCTCCAAAATGGGACCTTTTTTGGTCTGTGGGGCTGTGGGGGGGGAGATGCATCTCCCCCATCTCGCCCCCTGGCTACGGGCCTGACATGGGTATCATATGAGCTTGTTAATTAGTTCACTTTTTTTGTCAAAATTACTAAAGAATTTTGTTCATTAAGGACAGGTTGTTGATAATACTGACATGAAGGAATTTGGGGTCTTATAAACGTACACCCTCTATATGTCCTTAAATTTGAACCCTTTGTTTATAGGCTTTACGGTATAAATGCACCTGAGGGGGTATATCTCTGCATGACGTCATGTTCAGGGGGGGGGATCAAGAGTTCTATGACAAAACATGACAAGGGGGGAGGAGGGTAAAAAATAGTCAAAAAAGGCATGACGTCATTTGTACACAGCCCCTTTATTCTGGTACCTTGCGGATAAGGACTGATAACAGTCAGCTGATGGGTACCAGGTGTTATGTCATACACCCTTAAATATCTGCACTGAATGAATCTTGTAAGTTTGCTCTATCATTTCGTCTCTTCTTTAATTGTTCCTCTTTTGTCAAATTATTTGTAACCATCATTACCTTAGTCTTTTAACTACATGTATCATTTGTACCATTGTACCTGTATCAATTGTCTTTTATCAACACCATTTTTTATTTGAGCTACCAACTGTTATTACATTTCGTATTACAGATAACATTGTATTCGTTTTGTTCATCACATTCACTTATTATGTCACATATCATACACATATTAGGTTAAGATAGACATAGTCTTAATGGATCCGAACAGATTGTCAACCGCAATATCACTTTTATTGTAATCAATAAACACATTTTCAAACCTAAAAAATAAAAAAGGAAACTTCCTGATTGGTTAATTATATATCCTTCTAGGTCGATATAAACAATTTTCAACAAAATAAATTCAGCGTTGACAGTGCATTTGAATCCCAGAGCGGTCGGCAGTCACCCTGCGGCAGTCCTAAGCTGTGGCCACAGGGGGCAGCACAAGTCACTGGTTATGATAAGTCCAGCACACCACTGAAGAGGGAGTTACTATATTTGTATTTACAGGTGAATAAGGGAGTGATCATGTTTTAACCACAGGGGGGGTGGGCTGGTAAGGGACAAAAATCGCGCGTGAACATCCCCTTTTAGACTATAGTAACGCGCGGGGTAAAAATTCTGACCCCCCTCAAACCCACCAGCCCCCCCCCCCCGTTGTTAAAAAATGATCACTCCCTAGGCTGGGGCTTATTCGTACAAACAGGCCTGCATAACTTATTTATGGCTATCACTGATTAAGCAGAGGAAACCCACAGATAGTTGGGATGTAAAATGATGCAGTTTGGCAACTCCAGATGCTTCAAGTTTCACAAGAAGCAACCTTCACAATAAGAAGCAACACTGAGTTAGTATGAAATATTCCTTACAGGTACAATAAATTTAAAGTTTATGTAATATTTCCAAAATAATGGTGAAATCCTGCTGGAGACTCATTGTTACTTTCGCAGAAGTTCCTTGTGCCACTGCGCTTAAATGTACTGTCACCTGGCGCTTCATTATAGAAACTTTACTTCTTTACTGCAAGGCAATTATATAGGGGCTTCACCTGCACTGCGGGCTTCCCTAGCCCACTTAAAAGGGTCTATGTCTCCTCTTTTCTATCCCCTCGAAATGTTTGTGGTGCAAATATGTGCGGGCACTGACACATTCTCCTCTGTGAAATTGTGTAATGTAGTTCTCGCCATGAATATGACCTTAGCTGTCGAAATGGCGGTAAACATCTATAACTCACTCACTCTCACCTGCACTGCTCAGTGCCTTGAAAACAGTCTCTATAGACCCCTGTGCAGTCAAATATAGGCCTACCTTGGTAGTAGGGGACTGAGGGGCATGGTCTATGATGGTGAATCCGTGCCTTGTGTAAGATGCACCCAAACTTTGTGGATGTAATGGAAACAAATTAAGCGGCATAACCTTTGTTCTAATTAATTGATCTCCAAAATTCAAAGACCTTTTAGAGTACATTCCAGGGCTCCTCCACCCCCCCCCCCCTTTTTACCACTCAAGGAGGTTTTAGAGAAAAACCCAACCCACTTTTTTTTGTTTACATAAGGCGCACCAGAGGCACATCCTCACGTATAAGGCGCACCTTATACGCGAGGTAATACAGTTGTTTGTTACTAAAAGGATGAAGGCCAGTAATGAGAAAGCATTAACAACTCCCTTTGTGATAGAGAATGTTACTTTGGTCTGACCCCCAATTGTTGGGTCCCCACAGTACTTGATCAAAGCTTTTCAGCCACTATTATTCTATGTGTCAAGTTTCTTCCCTTTTACAGCTACATTTTTAATGAAGACCAAGCTTTATCTCATTATCTCTGCTGGGCCATTGTGTAAGTTCTGAAGGACTTAACGTTTTAAGGCTGCTGATGCATTAATGCCCATTGGTCGTCATGATGCACCAATGAATTGCTGGCGAGACTGTTTGCCAGCACTTCATGATGCTGAACCTAAGGGGTTGATACATATACTCCCAGAGGGTCAGCATGATGCTCCAATGAAGTGCTGGCAAGTTGAAGCAGCCTTGACACTTCATCGGTGCATCATCAGGGGCCATCCATAAATGACGTCATGCAACATTTGATCGTTTTTGACCCACCCCCATAATGAATTTTTGCTAATTCTGCAATGCTGAACAGGCTGTATGATCAAAAAGGCCAACTTTTGAGTAAACTGGCTTTTTCTCACCAACTCCTGGGTTTACATGTCTCCAACTCTTCCGTTTTACAGAGGAAAAACAGATTCACAAAACTTTTCACCTTATTGCAGGCTAATGCAAGGTAAGTCTATGATATTGTTGTGCCTACAGACGACAAGAGATGTCAAAGGAAAGATTTGTATAGGTGACAGTGACTGTTATTGCTTAGATCGTTTTTATGAAGGCGCACAAATTGGGTTACCCTGCCACAGTGGCCAGATCCAAGATATAACCATTGCTTTTTACAGATATCATTAGTGCTTACAATGGTAGATTCATGTCATGGTCTTTAATGAACACCATTCTAAGTGATATCAAAGATTTGGAATAATAGAGGTTAAGGATTACGTGAATTTCATCATATTCCATCTCCCTTTAGCAAAAGTTCCAACTCTTGAGAAAAAAGGGCCAACTTTCCGGATCTTGAGCCAAAGGAATAAAATTGCAACTTGCATTGGAATAAAATTCCAAATTCAAACACATACAACAAGTGGATATCCTACAGTTACCAGAAGGATGTAAACCTCATGCCCTTTGTATCCATGACACTTATGGTTCAATTTAAATGATGTCATTTGCTGATCCATTTCCAAAGTCTGATAATGATTATGACCTTTCAGATGGGGGGGTCTCTTGTTCCAATCCACCAAACTCCTCTGTCTTTAGGTTGCTCATTACATGTTGTCAAATATTATCAAGTATCACCATAGTCACTGTGGGCTGCTACACTCCCATCATATTGGTATGTTGCATCCTTGCAATGCTAATTAATAATTCATTAATGCAGCTATATTTCACATAATGTCAAGATTGTCTATTTAGATATTGATGTGTAAATTCAGTCTACTATCCATGGCTACATTCAGTGATGGACAGGTTTGGAGCTGTGTTTTTTCTTTTCATCAAATGGCCATGGGACGATAATGAAATAAAGACTCACCCACTGGCTTTCACTTTTTGTATCAATATGTATTCAGGGAAACCGTACACACAAATTACACCAATATGATCAGCACACCCTAATGTATCTATTTCCTTCCCAAAAAATAATCCTCAAAATGAATTGCTTTACCATGTAAGAGCTTATACACAATTTTTCGGAATTTCTTTGTTTCTGGCCAACAGCACATGGATGTTGACTGGTTGAGGTGCTGAGATTTGAAAAGCCTGCCTGTTCAAGGAGGAGGAGAAAAGCAATAGGTAGTGTCCCATTTGAGACTACTTTCAACAACACAAGGAAATCATAGATGAGCTTCCCTTCACTCAAGACTTTGAGAAATGGATTCATTAGAGTGTTTATCGCTTGTCTTGCTGCATCAAGAATTGGCTGATTTGGACATGTATCAGAAACACTGAAAGAAGGATTTGTTGAATCTGTTTTCTTTTCAGTTAGACTTTCAGAGAGGGTGGTTGATTGTTTAAGTGGAAGCTCATGATTTGATGAATTCTTGTAGGCTATAGGATGTGATAAGCTTGCTTGATCAGTAGTTAAATCTTCATGCGTATAAGAAACACTAGAAGAAGGATTTGCTGAATCTGTATTCTTTTCAGTTAAACTTCCAGAGAGACTTGTCGATTGTATAAGTGGAAGCTCGTGATTTGATAAATTCTTGTGTGCTTTCAAAATGCTAGTCTAGTATGGGTACCAGTTCCTAGCATTTATTTTACATAGAGGAATGCTCTGCTTTGGTACAATAGAAATGCATGTTTTTGCAATGGAAGTTTACTATTTTCAACTTAATGACCACTTTGGAATTTCCATACTCAGCAGTTAGAGTCTTCCTCTCAACTTTTCTCAGAGTTTTTTTCAAATCAAGAGTCAGATTTTTTTGGTTCCTCTTGCATCCACTGAAGGAAGTGTATTTTGCAAATCAAAATGCAGCATAACCAATGCATATAAAGTGGATATTTTTTCACACAGTCATGGTAAGATACCAATAAATAGAGAGAACTAAACGACCGTGGTGTACAAGGTGGCCGATCCACCACGAGGGGGGATCGGCCACCGAAGACACCAGGGGAGTTTAGTTCTCTATTTATTTTATGTTTTTAGAGGGTTTAAATAAGGAAAAATTATCAAAATCCGTTACTGTAGTTGCCCATACGAGCGGCGGTCTGCCATTTTGAATGTTTACATGCACCCGGAACGAGGCTGCCATACCGGATCGGCCGCTGTGGTGGATCGGCACACGTTACGCCACTAGGTGTGTGGCGATCGGCTCCGCAATGCTATCTCTACGTGAAGAAGTTATTCACATAAAATAAAACATGTGTAACTTAAGATGCCCATAAACAGTATAAGCAGTAAATGTAGGTAATATACTGCTGGAGGTAATCCCTAGAGGTGACTCAGCTCAAACATTCCACCTTCAACTGAGAAAAGAGGAGCTCTATTTGCTCTAAGTGTCTACCTAGATCTGCAGACTCATATGTGGTCCACTGTCTAGTTAGATTTGCAAAATATAGTGTCCTTACCTTGAAATTGCTGTGAAAATGTGTAGTGTATTATTGTGGTCCTTTCTTCCACCCTCCATGACTAAAACAGGGCAGTTGGCCTTTTCTACCCATGGAGTTGGAGAAAAAAGCCAGTTTACTCAAAATTTGGCCTTTTTGATCATACAGCCTGCTGAAGGTACATGGAAAAATAATTCCATAATGCCCCCCTCCCCCCTCCAGCATGACATCATTAGTGGTTGGCCCCTGACGACCAATGGGCATGATGTATTAATACATCGGCGGCCCTTGAAGGGTTAAGGCAAGGCTCCAGTAGTGGCACAGTGGTGACGGTGTGCCTTAATTATGACACATATTTCCCATTGTTCTGTCTAAGATGTCAACCAGGTAGGACGGAGCCCCTAAAAGGACATCCATTTTCTACACATTTTTTTCTCTAGTTTGTTTCCGCAATTTTTATTTTAGTTTCCGCAAGTTTTATTTTCGTTTCCACAACTTTTTATTTTTGTTTCTGTAAGTTAAATTATGTTTCCGCAAGTAAACATTTTGTTTACGCAACTTTATGTTTTGTTTCCACAACTTAACATTCACAATTGATTGACTATGCACAAAGAAACAAAAGTTGGGAAAATGAAAATGAAAGTTGCAAAAACAAAAATAAAACTTGCTGAAACGAAAATAAAATTTGCGGAAACGAAAATACTACTTGCGGAAACAATAATACTACTTGTGGAAACGAAAATACTTCTTTCGGAAATGAAAATACTTCTTGCGGAAACGAAAATACTTCTTGCGGAAACGAAAATACTTCTTGTGGAAACAAACTCTAGAATAAATGTGTTGAAAACAGATGTCCTTTCCAGGGCTCCGTACGTGCCTAACCTTCCCCTCTAGAGTTTTCTAGAGTTTGTTTCTGCAACTTTCATTTTTATTTCCGCAATTTTTAAATTATCATTTTCGCAACTTTTATTTTCGTTTTCGCAACTTTTATTTTCATTTCCGCAACTTTTATTTTCGTTTTTGCAACTTTTATTTTCGTTTTCGCAACTTATATTTTCGTTTTCGCAACTTAATGTTTTGTTTCCGCAACTTAATGTTTTGTTTCCGCAACTTAAAATTCACAATTAAGTGACCCAAAACAAACCTATCAAGTTGTGGAGACAAAGGTACAACAAACTCTATGAAATAAATGTGTAGAAAATGGATGTCCTTTTAGGGGCTTCGTAGTACGGGCCTCAAGATGGGATTGCCGTGTGGGTAGATGGTACTCTCTATAAAGGCCTCCTAAGCGTTACTTGAAGTGAAAGTATTACCAACTTTAGGGTATTGTCTGGAAAGGCAACAGTGTCTCAAAGGAACTATATGTAATCAAAGCAATATACGACATCTCTTGAAACCCATTCTCAAATCAAATAGTTATCGATAACATTGTTAGATACCTACGATGTGAAAAATAACAAACACAACAAAAGAAAATATGTGCCACAGGGAATGCCGTCATGGCTGGGTAATTCATTTTAGTCAAGTCGAAATCGACTTCTTTAAATAATTCTTTAAAAAGAAACAGTCTATACGAAAACATTTACTCTTCACAGGCCATTTGGTCCCACAGAGTTTATCATTCTACAGGCCCGGATTGGTCTTGGCAGGACCGAACAACACAAGATATTATTGTCAGGAAAGAAAACAATAATTAACTCTTTAATTTCAACCATTCAATTTTTTAAATATTAACAAACAGTAATACTTCTTTTTTTTATTTCACTGTATAAACCTTTGTGATTGTCCAATTTGTGAGTTCTAACGATAAATTGTAGCCCAAGGTCCAAAGATTACAGTGAAACATTCGGTCCTGCAGACGCTGCCCGATCAGTTCCTGAGGGACGTGGTGGGACCATGCTGTCACACACTTCCGACTGTTTTCAGATGAAATCTCATCTGAATAATAATCTTTTCCATAAGCTTCAGATGATCTCATCTGAATGTAATTCAAATTCAGATGAGATCTGGCATATATCCTTGATCGGAGGCTCTGCCCCCGAACCCCGGTTTGGCCAGGCACCCCGGGAACCGCGACGCTGTCAACATTCTTTTCCATGGAGGGCCAGGTACATTCTTCAAACATAGACCCTTTTGCGTGATTTTGCTGGCAAATGCCTCGGTCCCGCAAGTTTTTGTATTGACTGAAATAAATCACAAATGAAACCACCCAAAACACACCAGAACAAGATGTTGCATGCCTTTGTTTAAATATATTCTTTTATTTGTAACAAACAATATATTTATACATATATTTTTATAATCATACATAACTCTGTCTGCAAAATATGGAATGATGTCAAGTAAATGCCGGCAGCCTCATCTGCCATATGATTGGCTGTTACTTATCTGCCATGTGATTGGCTGTTGCCTGGGTTACCCCAGTTTGACGGTGGCTTTACCAATCCCTAGTAGGGGTTTGGAGATCACTCTAGTTACCGACTCATAAATTGGCCCAAGTAGAACACAACTCTGTATGTACCAACGTATCTCTTTTCAAATTCTTTGCTATCAGATATAAAGACAACTGCAATGAAGAGTTTGATTATATCCTTAGAACATTTACAAATCACGTGTATTCCCTAGGTTTTGCTTCGGCTTTGACCTTGTTCCCATCCTTTGACCTTTTGTAACGTCCAAGCATAAACTCCCCAAAACAGGATGAATGAATCAGCTCTCTCTCCAATAAATCTAATTTATTAAATAACCATATCCAATGAGCAATATATGAATGCTACTCCCTGGCAACAGTCACAGTAGACCATACAATAAATATCTTTTTCTTTTGGTTGCCATGGTAGTATACATGATACGACATGGTTTGTATCAAATGTCTGCCAATTGTTAGGCAAATTTACGTTAATGAGACTTGTGCTTTGTTGTGGTGGTAACAGATGGCCATATTGTGACGTCACTAAATGACGCATACCGTCTTAATGACGTATTTGACTATTGGTGACGTCATTGACTGACTGACGTCATTGACTGGCGTCATCGGGACGCTGCATGAAGGCCACTCAGATGTTGAATGTCTGAATTGTCTTCCCTTGGTCAGAGTCTTGGATAATTTAAAAAAAATTGTTGTGGATCCAGTTATTGTGCTTGGGATGTTGTTCAACGTGTCCTGAAGAGATCTCTGAGATCCAGTGAACCTGCCGGAGCTGTAATAGAAAATACAAATACTTATTACAAAATTATAAAAAAAATCATAACCTGTTAAAAATTAAAAACATATTCATGTAGTGACACACCACACCAGGAACCAGCTACCACAGGAGGGTGTTGATCCCATTGTAAAAGGAAGAGCTGGCTACAAATGCCCTCGTTTCCAGTCCTTTCTTTTCATATAGCTATAACTTACAAGTGGTCACTTTGGTGAAGCAGTGCATGACGTGTTTGGAAAAGAGCATTTTTTACAATAGGAGCAACACCCTCCAGGGCTGCAGCTTGTTCTCTCTGGAGGGTGTTGCTCCTATAGTAAAAGGAAGAGCTGGCTAAAAATGCCCTTGTTTCCAGTCTGTTCTTTTCATGTAGCTATAACTTGTCCCTTTTGTTGCTCACAAGTGGTCATTCAAGTACGGTGCTAAAAAAGGGGGATTTGAGTAGGTACCTAGATGGGAGAAGTCAGTCAGCAGAATACAGTGTGTTACATGAATAGGTACCTGATAGTGCAGCTCTCTCTGTTTTAAACAAGGCAGGTGACTTTTCAGACTAATGTGGTGAGTGCAAGTTGAATGGTGAAGCAGAGCGTGACTTCTTTTGAAAAGAGGGTACCTACTGACAGCTCTTTTTACCATAGGAGCAACACTCTCCAGCAAAACTACCTTGACATGGATGAAGCACCTACAGTGCTTTTGCGGTCGCTGGTACTATTCTTGAAGTTCACACCTTGCCTCGTTCATAACAACATAATGAAAATGTGATTGAGTCTGCTCACCAGCACCTCATGGGTGCATCATGCTGATCCCTCAGAAGTGCATCAACCCCTTGATGTCGGCATGATGCATGAATGCAGGCCTGACGAGTTACTCACCAGGGCTGCATTCATACATGGTGACGAACAATGGGCATGAGACATTAATGCGTTAAGAGCCCTTAAGCGGCTGAGGGATAAAAAGAACAAACCTTTTACATTCAATGCATACTTTCACAACAACGCACCTACTTGACCCTAGGATAGATATGATGTGTTAAAAGTCCTTCCTACAGTGTTACTTTCTGATGCTACCCAGAACTAAGCCTACCCTTTGAGGGTCAATAGTGCATTAATGCATCATGCCCATTGGTTGTCATGATGCATAAATGCTGCTCTTGGTAGTTACTCGCCAGGGCTGCATTCATGCATCATGCCGACCTCACTGTTCCATCCAGTACTGGCGAGCAGACCCACCAGTGCGTCATTGATGAACTGCACTCCTGTATTAACGACTCCTACATGACTTAGACTTCCTTTGAAACAATTACGTACACAGGTACTGGGAAATCTGACATGAAATAACTTTATGGAAGTAATATATGATGAATAGACTTGCACGAGTTGGCTTTAGGGGGGGCTATAAGCATGAGCCATAGGCGAATGCTTATATGAAACCCATGAAGCCAATGAGTGCAAGTCTATTCATTATATATTGCCCTTATAACACGGTTTCCACCATTAATTCTTAGTATTTACCTTTAAAATATATAAAATTCATTCATTTCTTTTGCGAGTCGACAAGACGGTCCTCCGCCATCTTGGTTTCATGTTGATATGAGTTCAATCACTATACACCAGGCTGCGCCACTTTCACGGGCGTAAACTTACTCGCAGTGGGAACATACAGAAGGGAGTGTAGTAGCATTGCTTTATATGGGTTCGCTATGCTTCCTTTTCTATTAAGTTAATGCCCGTGGCTAGTTGATAGGCTATACATCAGATGGCATGAGAGGTCATGTTGACAAATGCAATTGCGAACACGCACAGCCAGTCGCTCGCTTCGAAAGTTTACTATTTTTTTATGTTAAATTCAGCCATAATATCAAGTAATCTACCCGACAGGGAGTTAGAATAACATGTAAAGGATATACTGCTGAAATTATTTCTTCAGATTTGGTCTATAAGCGTCAAAAATGGAGAATTTACTTTCGTGTCAACTCGTTGTCAAGGTAGGATGCAATATGTCCACTCCACTGTGCGTCCGCTGTCAATTTTGGGTTCTTATATCGCTAGATATCAGAACTCATATTATCCATTTTAGGCACTGAAAACTCAATAACCGTGTTATAAGCCTTAATAGGTAGACAACACCGACACCTTTGGAGTACTAAACACCGAGTCCTTTGAAGTATACATGTATGAATTCAAAATGAAAGCTTACACAAAGCATAGTTTCTGCAATGGTACCTAATGCAGAATGTTCCCCGAATGACAAGAAATAGTACTTTGAGATTAGGGCCGTGAAGGAAGGGACATTGGACTATTGTGTAAAAATCCACATGTATACGCCATTAAGGCATATTTCCCCCCTAGTGGCGTACTGGTAGCTAGTTTCCTAGATTGGACCATTTGGCTCAATTTCTAATTGCACACCCTGACAAGAGAAATTAAAATTCCTAGATTCCAAAGAAAAGCCTTCTTAGTGGGTCCAAACTAAACAACGTTCTCCTACTATTTTAAATCTTTGGGAGATTAACATACCCCCTAGTGGCGGTAAATATATAGACAAAGGTTCGCGAGTGGTGGTCTGACTGATTATCGTTTCAATATTGCCAAATTGAAATCACTCAATGGTAAAACATGGAGTATCCATAGTAAAATAAAGTCTGTATTTTCAGTTCCATCCCAAGGTAATGTCTTTCCCCTTAACTTTCTATAGTATGCATATGACATCTTGAGAGTACAGAATGGCAGCCAGGGTTTTGGGAACTTGAGATAGGTGACCTAACACACGAAATTGCTGATATAAAACCAATGGCAATGTGTGCACCTCTGGAGGGTGTTGCTCCTATTGTAAAAAGAGCTGTGAGTATGTGCCCTCTTTTCTAAACAAGTCGTGCACTGCTTCACCTAAGTACTTGCACTCACCACATTAGTCTGAAAAGTCACCTGCCTTGTTTAAAATAGAGAGTGCTACACTCTAAGGTACCTACTCATGTCACATGCTCTATAGTATATTATACTGACTGACTTCTCCCAACTAGGCACCTACTCAAATCCCCCTTTTTTAGCACCATACTTGAATGACCACTTGTGAGCAACAAAAGGGACAATTTATAGCTACATGAAAAGAAAGGACTGAAAATGAGGGCATTTTTAGCCAGCTCTTCCTTATACTATAGGAGCAACACCCTCCTGAATTGGTGTAAGCCCCTTGTGTCATATTTTGAACTATCAAATGCAGTCAAAGTTTTTGCAGTAACCCCTTCGCTTATATGTGAGCCACAGTTTCACTCCATAAATCCCTATTGAGTGATCAGTGGCTGTGCCCAGACAGCCACTTTTAGAGGCTAAGTGAGACCCACTACAAGTGAACCTTTGTATTTATTTCATGTTATCTGAGTCTGAAATGATCAAGACTCATATAAAATGATGATTATTCATTTGTTAGGGGGCCATTTGGGGTGCTGTTACTAACCGTGAGATACGGGGGGGGGGTTGTCTCACAGGGGGTGTGAGATACGGAGCTCCTATGTTAAACTTATGGGTCATCTGTATTCAACTGCTTTCAACATGAAATAAAACATAGGTCCTAGTGACAGTAAATGTAACTAACATTCCCCTAGTGGCAGTAAATATAACTAACATCCCCCAAGTAGCAGTAAATATAAATAACATAGCCCGTAGTGGCAGTAAATATGACCAACATTCCCCTAGTGGCAGTAAATATAACTAACATAGCCCCTACTGCCAGTATATATAACTAACATCCATCTAAGGGAGTGGTCATTATTTATCAACAGGGGGGGTGGTGGGTTTTTGCGCGGACGCACAGAAATTTTTTACGCCCCCCTTGACGGCAGTCAAAATATTTTGCGCCCCCCCTGCGCCACAGGCGCGGAGAGTTTTCGCGCCCCTCTTTGATCTATAGTAGTGCGCAGGCTTTTTTGCTAAAAAGAGGGTGAATTTTTTTAGCCCCCCCCTCAAGAGGGGTCAAATTCTTTTTAGCCCCCCCCCTCGGGAGGGGTCTGAAAATTTTACGCCCCCCCCTCAAACCCACCACCCCCCCCTGTTGATAAATAATGACCACTCCCTAAAAGGTAAGTTCTACTCCTGTCCTTGGTATTGTGGCTGTGCATTTCGCACATGGAGTTGGGTGCTGATCTCCCATTCAACTGCTTTCAACATGAATAAAACATAGCTCCTAGTGACAGCAAATTGGGCAGCGCAATTTGAGAATAGCACAGGATTGGAGCTGCGCAAGTTGAAATTTCGGCGTGTTGCCGAGTAGATCTTGCCCTTCAAATAATTATAAGCAGGAAAACTTGCCATGCCATAGACTGATGATTGAATAACATAAAAAATTATCTTTCAAAAATATTAGCGAGATGAATTCTATAGATTTACTAGAAAGTATATTAGATTCTCGCCTATTTGTACCTGGCGTAAAGAAGAATTGGTGATCAGCACAGATTGGCGAAATGCGCCTAACAGTGTCAGTAAATATAAATAACATAGCCCCTAGTGGCAGTAAATATAAATAACTTCCCCCCTAGTGGCAGTAAATAAAACTAACATACTTCTAGTGGCAGTTAATATAACTAACTTACCCCTTCATAGTGGCAGTGTCGTATCCCAGAAGTTGGCTCATCCCAGAAGTTGGCTGCGCATGCGCAACCCATGTTTTAAGCCTATTATCGCCCATGGGCCACAAACATCAATGAAAATAAATAATTTTTTGAAAACATGAAAACCATGATAACATCCCTCTCTTCTTATAGAACTTGAAAGGACAACAACCCTAATGATACTGTCCCTACGCCGTAGAATTGTGAAATGGTTAAAGTTCATATTTATTATTTGAAAATTCCGGCCGACTTCTGGGATGGTCCGACTTTCGGGATACTACAGCAGTAAATATAACTAACTTCCCCCTAGTGGCAGTAAATATAACTAACTTCCCCCTAGTGGCAGTAAATATAACTAACTTACCCCTTCATAGTGGCAGTAAATATAACTAACTTCCCCCTAGTGGCAGTAAATAAAACTAACATACTTCTAGTGGCAGTTAATATAACTAACTTCCCCCTAGTGGCAGTAAATATAACTAACTTCCCCCTAGTGGCAGTAAATATAACTAACATATCCCATTGTGGCAGTAGATGTAACTAACCTTGTGGTAAGAAGCACCATGGCACGTTTTCCCCTAGTGACGGTCTCCAGCAGCAACCCGCCTTCTTACACAGTGCTGCACCGCCACCACCAAATAGTCCGCATGCCATACGGGAACTGTCATCTACCGCACATGCACCATGAGAACTCTCTGTAAGGGGAGGAAAAAAGACCAAAAATAATAGGTGCATAATGGTGCAATACGTTTACATCGGCTGAGTACTAGGCACTCTGACAGTGGATTGATCTAGGCATAAATGTATTGCACTGAGGACATCTCTGTATTCATATCATGTCAATTTGGTTTAAAAAGGTTTAAAATAACTAGAAGTAGCAGGGGTAGCTAGGTATTCAAACCTTTTAAATGTCGCTGATGCTAGCGTGCATGATGCGCAAATGAAATGCTGGCGAGTCTCCTTGAAAGAACTACCACAATACCTCGCGTATAAGGCACACCTCACATATAAGGCGCACCCAGACTTTGCAGATGTGAATGTAAAAATAAAAAATGTCCTATGAACGGATTTTCTAAATTCAAGACCTATGGCCTTCTTAGGGCCTCCCGTATCCTGTTCTACCACAATATTGGGTCAAGGGATTATTGAGGAAATTTAAGAAAAAAACTAGATAAACCTAGATAATTCTGCTACTATAAGGCGCACCAGGGGTACATCCTCGTGTATAAGACGCACCTTATACGCAAGGTATTAAGGTATATTGGAGGATTCTGGGGGGTCAACACGATGCATGATGCTTAACAGGGCTGAAATCATACATCATTCTAACCAATTGACATGATGCATTTACGCATTGGCGACCCTTTAAAGGGTTAGTTAAGCGGAAAACAAACATAGCGCGTTTCCCGACGCGTGGACCCATGCGTGCACGCATCAGATAATGCCTGGTAGGGGTTTTCTGACGCCCTGACGCATACGTTGGCATGGTTTCTGCCCTCCGCGTGCACGCGATGCGCTATGTTTGTTTTCCGCTTTAAACTATCGGGCTGTCATATTCACTTTGAGTATTACAATAAGCATGAGGAAGCAATTACTTGTCATGGATCAGAACAAAGGCTGCTAGTGCATTCAGTGTATCATGTCCACTGGTTGGAATGATGCACTAATGATAACCAGGACTGCATTCATGCATCATACCAATCATGATACACTCCCACAGGGACAGTGTGATGCATCTTTGAAGTACAGACAAAGGGACTCACTGACTTATTAATTTGACTGCCATTTTCAGTAGGTCTCCTTATTTGTTGTCACATGTACATTTCAAACTGATTTTATTTACATTTCAAAATGATTTTACTGAACAAAAATTATAATGATTACAAAAAAGAAATTTCATATAGACAAGGATATGGATATGGTGGATTTAGTGTTTATAGGGCATGTTAATCACCTAATAGACCTACATTGCTCCTGCCAATATCAAAATGTAACCCATAGTGAATTGGTAAAGCGCCGGGGTCTCAAAAAGTGGTGGTCTGGAATAAGCACCTGGGGTAGGGGAGGTGATAATCATTTACATTCAAATAAGCACTGGTCGCATATGAGACCTAAGGACTAAAGGGGCACTGAAATTTAATTTATTAATGCCGGTGGCGGTTGAACCGGACATTACGGTATTTGTCAAATACAAACAGACAAATGTTGATCTGAAAAGCTGCCTAGGGGGTAGTGTCATGAAGTGGAAGTGCCGTGATATCGGTGGTTGAATTTCTTTCGAGAAAATTTAGTCTTTGTACCTTTGTGGACTAGTTTTATTGATAAAATTGTTGATAAAATTCCCTAATAAAGGGTAGGTTTACCGAATTGCCTGCTACACAGTGATGATGCATTGGAGCAATGGTTATAGAATAAACATATAGAAAGGAAACAAAAGCATCCTATTAACCGAGCCTATAAATTTATGGATTTATGTTTAACTGTGCTTATACATGTACTGGAATTTGGGGGATATAGCTCATATACCCACTTTAACTATGCCTGCTGGGAAGGGTCCGTGAACCCGTCACAGCCAGCTGAGCATGACCAATCAGAGGATGGGGGAGGGGCCTCGCCCCTTCCCGATGCATGGTTGTATATACCCTTACTGTGGGAGGTATCGTCAGAGGGTTGCTGGCTGGTGGACTAGAATAGACAGGTTTGGGCCTTCTATCTAAACTCCCTGTACTGGTTTACTGTGTACTGGACTGCTTACTGTATACTTGTATATTACTGTGCTTGCATTTATAATAAAGTTTCCTGAGTCACCTAATTACTTGGCCTTTTCACTAGCCTTGTTACAGTTGTGTGGCTGGCAAGGGAACTTTTTCAGCAAAAATGTCCCTAACATGGATTAAGTTTTTGAATAAGATACACCTAGGGAGGGTCTTCTCCTCGTATCCCTAGCAAGGGTCGATTCTCAGCAAATTAACCCAATTTAGAGGATTTGTGCCAATAGAAGACTGTTATGTCAAAAGTGCCCTGGCAAGGGTAGGCTTTGAAGAAAAGCCTGTGAAAGAGCAGCCTTGATTATCCAGGCCCTACTTTTTTTTAAAGTAGTTTATTGGGTTAACACATATACAAAGTAAATGCATTAAGAATACCTGATACCCACGCATTGTGGTTGTTAAATCAGGCCCCCTTAATGATACAAATATATGATGAAAACACCATTTGAGGTTCAACATAATTGTCCAAGACATTGACAATCAAGATGGTAAAATGGTTGACCGTGCCTCAGATCAATATAATTAATTACCTAATGATGAGATGAGATGAGATGATAAAAAAATAGCATATGACGGCACATCAAGATAGTTTTTCACATAAAACAATCAGGATAGTTATTTTTAATTTCTTTCTTAAAAAGCACTAGTGTGTCAATATGAGTGTATTTAGGTTGTAATTGATTCCACCTACAACAGGCCCTATAAAAGGCACTTCTGACAAATATGGGTTTTAGACAGTGTGGAACGAGTAGTCTTTTACCAGTGTGTAATCTGGTGGGGAGGTTCCTATTGTCAACTAAGTTGAGATTTTGGGCTAATCTAAAAGCATAAAATAATAAGTGTTCATCCCTCCTTCTACTTAGTACATGGCAGCCGCTAGCGTTTTGTATTTGTATGGTGGTCATTAATGGATTTTCTTCCAATCTAACCATATAAACAATTCTTAAGGCCCAATTTTGTAGTAATTCTAATTCAGCAGATTCCCCCCTATAATCTCTGTCCCATATGAAATCACAATAATCTATTATAGGTAAAATCATGCATTTGTATATATCTAAGGCGGAAGGAATGTCTAAGAATTTTCTCACTCTGGCAAGTTAATATATTTTGTTCTTAATATTGTTTACACATTTCTCTCTGTGTTCTACAAATTTTAGATCAGGATCTAAAGTGACACCAAGATATGGAAAACTATATACCCTTTCAACAATAGATCCATTTAACATAAAATGAGTATTGTCATATAATACGTCATTAAACAGCAGCCATTTTGTTTTAGCGGTATTTATTGTCAGAGAGTTATTTATACACCATTTGCTAATTCTAATGATTGCACTCCTCATCGCTTGAGGGGTATCAGTTATAATAACAGCATCATCCGCATATAGAGTACAATAAAAAATTCCACATTTTGGGAGGGTGTTTATATAGACAGAAAAAAGCACAGGACCCAGTACAGAGCCCTGGGGGACTCCATATGTTAGCAGTTGGTAGGGGGATACTATATTATTTGCTAGGGTACATTGTTTTCTCTGGGTTAAATAATTCTTGAAAAAGTTACAAGTCGCCTCATTTAATCCTAAAACCTTCAATTTTTCCAATAATTTTGGGTGTGAGACAGTATCAAATGCTTTTTTGTAGTCTAAATATAGACAATAGGCAGGTTTATTAACAATAACGTGTTGCATTATAGTATAAAGGTGTTCAGTGATGGCTGTTTGGGTCGAGTGCTCCTTTCTATAACCATGCTGCGAAGGGCATAACAAATTTCTATCTTCCATATATTTTTGCAGTCTGGTACATACAATCTTTTCTAATAATTTACCTGGGGTTTGTAATAGGCTTATAGGTCTAAGGTCATTTACATCTAGGGAGTTTGGCTTTTTATGGAGGGGTACCACTGTCCCAGCCTTCCATCTCACAGGAAAAGTTGATTTCTGTAAGCATCTGTTATAAAGAAGGTGGAAGGGCAGTTGCAAGTTTAACACCAACATTAGTAAAAAAGTTATTTATATAACTAGCACATTGCTCGGGGGGGGGGGACAATGAGGTTTGTTGTATTATTTTGTAGTTTAATAAGAGTGCTACTTGTCTTATGGGGTAATAATAATTGAATTGCTTTCCAAAATTTGGTGGGGTCCGTTTTCCTATATTCCAATAAGGCGCTAATTTCATTCTTTTGGCTATTAAACAATTCTCTTTTGACAATCCTTTTGTAATATAGAGCAATGTCCTAGTCATTTACACTATTGATTCGTCTAGCTCTGGCATACAGCTTGTCTCTAACTCGCATCAATTCTAGGATTGGTAATGTCAGCATGAGTAATCAATCTAAAAACATCAGTTCTTTTCCCATATATGGATCTAGTGTTAGTGCAAAAGACCTTAAGGCCCTTTTTACAATCTATATCATTTAATAACACTATTTTGTAGTAAACAATGTGTATAACATGAAAGATTATGAGTTGAGAATGAATTGATTCCTAGTATGAAAGGTGACCGGTGTGGTGCAAGTCTGGGCATAATATGGCGTGGCATGGTAAGGGGACAGCGTGCTCAGGTACAATTAAACAATTACATACATTTTAGAGTGTAAAACATGAAAAGGTTTGACATGGTTAAGATCATAGAGTTAGTGTTTAAGTGATAGGTTATATACAGTCAGCTGACTCACAGTGTCACTAGGTCAGACAGCCCACCTGGAAAGGCATGGCTGTTGTGTGTTCATCGAGCCGCGTCGCGACCCTTAGAGTCGTCATAAGTTTAACATGCAATCCACCCTATTTTGGGTGCTGTAGGCTATAGCATTGCGTCGTCTGCACAATATATAACTTATACTGATACCAATCCAAAGGTGGTTTCTTTCGTATAAGGACAATTATCAGTGGGTGAGTGCGGTCGCCCCGTTATCGGACATGGTAATGATCAAGGTACATTCTCAATAATGCAACAATGTCTATGTATTAATAGCATTACACCTTTTGGGGACAGTTTGACCTCCCAACTGAGATAGAGATGTATTTTACATTATTTTTTCTTAGGACTGATATGACTCATCATTTTTTGCAGAGTGTTTGATTCCTGACTTTTAGCAGGCTGCTGTGTAATTTTGGGGGTTGACTTGGATTAAGTTTTTGAATAAGATACACCTAGGGAGGGTCTTCTCCTCGTATCCCTAGCAAGGGTCGATTCTCAGCAAATTAACCCAATTTAGATGATTTGTGCCAATAGAAGACTTTTATGTTAAAAGTGTCCTGGCAAGGGTAGGCTTTGAAGAAAAGCCTGTGAAAGAGCAGCCTCGATTATCCAGGCCCTACTTCCGTTCATACCCAGCTCCACTTACGGGCCTGGACCAACTTTTACTTGTGAGTAGTGACCCAGTTAAAATGAGCAATCTAGGGCGCCCATTCTGATATTAGAGACCCTATTGGTCAGGTGGCATTGAATATTCATAATACTTCAGCTGGTACTGACATGTGGGCTCATTGAACAGTCAACCAACTGGAACCAGTGATTTTGTATGGGGAAAAGGGCAATGACATAATTCCAGCTGAAAGAGTAGGGTAATCATCAGTTACAACATGGACTGAAACCCAATGGGCAGCCCAGGCGGTATATTCCAATACTGCCTGGGGGGTCAGAGGCTGGTGAATGAGTGGCCTAGGTACTAGGGTTGTTGTGGGTTCAGCCAGACATCTGTATAATGACAATGAACACCCCCTGGATTAAAACAGTATGCAACCTTTAACAGGTTAATAATCTGCCCTCTTTCTTTTGTGAAAGAGCAGCAATGCACATTGTGACAACCACCATACTTTTGGTGGGTATGTTGATTGACTTTCATTGATATTTCTACTATTTTCATTGATTTTCTTATTTGAATTGTAACTGTTTATTATATCTCTGCTGTCTTGGTCTTCAGATTCAGTATCATTCATTCATATATATATATATATATATATATATATATATATATATATATATATATATATATATATGCTACTTATGATTTACTATAAGTATTTATTTATTTATTACATAAGGCAAATCAAGACACGCAAAAGAGCATACATTTCATAAGTCAATATACATCACATTGGGCTGGTTTTCAGACTGGTGACTCACTTTCTATGACCTTACTGAAACACACTGAGTGTATGTATACATACGATGCATGTTTGGCATGCCCGATAGATATAGGCCTATTTTATACAACAATGAGTACATCATCCGAATCAGCCTTGCAAGGCTATGTTTATTCCTATGAATTAGGATGCAAATAATGACGACCATGACGACACTTGATATGTTCTAAATGTACTTGTTATATTATCCATACAACCTTGTAAGGGTTGAATATTATGTATCATGAAATACACTAATTTATTTGTATTATATCCCTGAGGCTCGGCCATGCCGATATTGCTGCTGAGAACCATGTATTCGTAAAGTTAAGCAATCAAAACCTTTAAAATTGAATTGAATTGAATTACTGTATTTCATTGCCTTAGATAACATTGTTACATGTGTGCATTCAGAATAAACCCCATGCACACCTTCACCTTATCAACATTGCACATTAATCAGTTAAAAACCACTTCCTCTGTCTTAAGGCAATTCATGTCAACCGCTTTGAAGTACATGTTTTATGGGCCACATTGACTCATTCAACAAGTCCACCGGCAATTGCAGATATCAATTTAACATGAGCTCAATTATAATATATTGGTTGGGCAGGGGGATGGGTCAGAGCCACCCCACCACTATGTGGGTGGGTGGGTGGGTGGGTGGGTGGGTGGGTTGGGGAGGTTGTGCCCTGAGCGCTCTGTTTGTCCCCTTCATTGTTTACACTCTCTGAGAAATCTGCCTACTTAGTCAGTTAGGTTGGGTGGTTGCGTCTCTGCTCCATCCCTTCTTTCGCCAATTTAAAATTAACAATTTTCACTGGTTTTGTTTTACTGTATGTTTTTTTTTTCTGTTTTCACCCTCCACACACAGGAGAGTTCTTCCCCCTTTCCACCCTCCACACACAAAACAGCTCTTCCCCTTTTCACCCTCCACCCACAGGAAAGTTCTTCCCCTTTTCACCCTCCACACACAGGAGAGTTGCTCCCTTTTCTTCTTTTCATCCTCCACCCACAGGAGAGTTCTTCCTCTATTTGCCCTCCACCCACAGGAGAGTTCTTCCCCTTTTTGCCCTCCACCCACAGGAGAGTTCTTCCCCTTTTCTGCCCTCCACACACACGAAAGTTCTTCCCATTTTGCCCGCCACACACAGGAGAGTTCATTCCCTTTTTACCCTCAACCCATAGGAGAGTTCTTCAGGCTTCACCTCTCCAACAAAGTTGAGTCCCTTTACACCCAATAGGGTCATTGCACACCCATTTCAACCCACCATACAAATTGTAGGTTGGTCTCCATTCTTGACTCCTCCACTCAGGAAGAGTCTCTTTATTCCCCTACCAGCACACTAAACAATTCCTAATGTCCACATAGAAGGTTGATCCACCTTTTGGCCCTTCTGCATGTAAGTGATTTCACCTCTTTCCTTCACACTGGAGAGTTCCTCAGATTGTGACAGAGTTATAGCAGGATGCTAACACCAGTAGAGTATCTGCATGTAGAGTGTATGAGGCAGTCCTACAATGTCCACACTGTCTCTTTCCTGTCTGCGGCTCTTGTCCTAATGAGACAAACGCCAAAACACACTCTCACAATTACCCCGCTATTGCACAAGCTCAGGTGTCACACTACTAAAAATCCTACTCCGCAAATTTATCTGCAGCGATATTTGTGATACTGTCGAAGTGGGTGGTGATAAAGTTGTGTTGCATGAATGATTATTGTATATGGTCCTGTGATCCATGGAATTCCTGTGATATTAAATCTAGTAGCACAGTGCCGATTTGGGAATTGCTCCATACTGAGGCATGCATAGATAAAAATGGTTGAATTGACGATCCAATAATCTGCCCGAGGTATCCCGATTAGCGGTATTTATGTGCTATATCTTTTTAACACTTTGAGGATCCCCAGTGGCTTTTTACTTTTTAGACAGTTTGCATCCCATTCCCCAATCAGGAAGCCAGGATGGACTTGTTAAACTACCATATATAAAATACCTTGGCCCTCGAATGCTGGCCACCGGAACTATCAAAACGGAAGTAGTATTGATGGCCTGATGAGTAAAAGCTTAAAGATAATAAAGATAATTACCCATAATTTCGATTATTCCTTTAGTTCGTCTTCTATTCTTAGATCTAAAAATACCATTATTCTTTTCAAGAGGGTTTCAATGGTTTTGTTAACTTTTTGTCCATTATCACAGCGCCGTAGCCGCTGGTGTATATATCAAAGTATAATCAAACTCACTCGCAAACTGAAATCACATAGTGTCTAAAATTTTAGAATTTCAATCTTATAATTAAATGATTTTTTACCTATGATATATGTATAGATTTACCAAAACGTCCTGCTTGGGTCATTTTGGCTGATTCCAAAAATACTGACTATCACGGGCATGGACTGGTTACCAGGTTTAGTCTGTGTAGGTGTTATCCATATGCTATAGAAGGGTGAGAAACTAAAGGGAACAGTGCTGCCCTCTGGTGCATTTATTTGCTATGCACAGACCTTGATTGTGGAGGTGAGGGGTTACTTTGGCAAAGAATACTCAGAAAATGGGTTTATTATTTTACCCAACTGTCAAAATTTTGAAATCTGGCTGTTCCATCAATTGACACACAACCTTATTGTCTGGTCGTTGGCCATTTTATGGAGCTGCTCCAGCCACCACCCCCAACCCTAATGACTCCGGCCAGGCCAAACTTCACAGAAGGCACCCTGCTGGGCAGTAAAAATTAGCACCTCTCTGTAGATGCGGCATAACACATGCTGGGAGGCCCCAGCAGGGCTCAAAGTCGTATGTACACTAACGAAACTTTCGCCTTTAAATATCTAGTTGACATTTTCTTTTATAAAAGTCCAAATGATCTGTCTTCAGCTTTCTATAGCCTCACAGTCCCCATCAATTCACTGTTCTACCCTCACTCTCACATTACAATATTTAATTCCTCCCTATTTCACTCCTTGTTAAAAATTGTTCGAGTGAAGGTCCTTTAACATTAAAACCATCCACTGCAAATTTCCCTACATCACTGGACAAGCCCGAGAACCTTCCCCAATGCTTACATGAACACTATTGTGATAACTCTTGTATAGCTGTATGGAGTCTACAGCAATCTACAAGAGTAGAACTATCCACAGTGGAGCATTATAAAGTCTTGACTGTTGGGGGAGGGGAGTACATAGCATTTGGCGAATGTGTTGGTGGTGGTGTGGGGGGTTAATCTTTTTAAAAAGGCCAAAACTGCATTAATGAATCATACCTGCATTAATGAATCATACCTATTGGTCATCACGATGCATGAATGCAGCTCTGGCAAGTACCTGACCAGGACTACATTTATGCATCATGCTGAAGGGTCAGCATGATGCTCCAATGAAGTGCTGGTGAGTCTGCTCGCCAGCACTTCATTGGTGCATCATGACGACCAATGGCGTGACGCACTCCTGCATCAGCAGTCCATAGGGGTTAACGGTGTCCTATCGTGCCGTACTGCAATAAAACATACAAAATTCATGATATTCCCATAACGCCTTGTACGATATGTACCCTTGTGTTCACCGGCAATGGTTCTTGTGTCACATTTTGCTTGGTTTATTGTCCACAAATCACACTTTGTCCACATCCGGTGCACACTGAATGTTCCCCAGTTCTACTCAAATATTTACCATTTCCTTGCATTCAAGCATTGGCCTTGTATCCATATTTTTAAAGTGCCTAGGTTAGGGCTGCTTCAAATATCCTTTGACCACTTAAAAACTGATGTGAGGTGATTATAATCAGGTATCCAAATATGTAGGTTTGGGGATAGATATTCAGTATGATGCGATATAGACCCATATGTCATGCACTGTAAAGAAAATGTTGTCGAAATAACGATTGATCTCAAGTATTCCATCCGGGCTTCCCTAGCCCACTTAAAAGGGTCTATATCTCCTCTTTCCTATCCCCTCAGGATGTGTGTGGTGCACATATGTGCGGGCACTGACACATTCCTCTCTTAAATTATCAACCTGTGAAGCACGGGATAGCCACTTAGTGCTGCTAAAGTGCTGTAAAACACAAATCAATCAATCAATCAATCAAGTATTCCATCGTTATTTCCATGGACATTCCTTGTACCACTGTACTTTACTGTGCCGCCATCTGGTGCTATAGGGCTTAGTATGGACGTCCTGAGTGTCCACCATTTTGAATTTCGCTGGTTGAGGTAAACCCCACTAATAAGACATATCATGATAGGTACCTTGTCCCTGGGTAACACCCATTTCCAGGGACATGCTGGTTTAATCCTATCAGCTCTTATATGTATGTCGCCAGGAACCAGCTCCATTCCCGCTTGCAGGTCTCAGCCATGGAAATACTTTTTCACTATATTCTAATGTAGTATGTCATGCCATAACTAGTGTGCCCTGGAGGTATTGAGCAAAAAAAGCCCACGGATATCTTTAGAGGCAACCTTGATTTACGACATATAAAAAAGAACCTGTGCATTGATCACGAAAATCTGGAATTCTGGCCATAAATAATTTCAGTTCAGACCCAATCCAAACAAGCCCAAAAATGAATGGGCATCGCTGCAATAATCATGTTTTATTTTATATCATATGAATTAGTACCTACTCAGGACCAGTTATGAATTTTTACAGAGTTCTACTAAATTACCTAACTATTTTATTCACCCAGAACTCATGTAGTATTCAGTGCGGAGGTCTTCTGTCGGTAAGGATGCACTGAGTGACCCGGGATATCCCTACGTGAGACCTACACCCAATATTGTAGAAACTACACTGCCTCTCTGTAATATACTTACAGTGGTTCACCGTTCAGTTTTACCAGGATGCCAGGTAACTTTAACAGTTATTTTCAATGCGTATATTGCCATATCCCAGCTAAATTAAACTACTTCTATCATGTAACTGTTTTTGGTAGTCATGAAAACATGGTTGCCATGGCAACCACAAAATATTCTATTTCTCCCATTCTCTACAACACATACTGAACAGTTGTTAAGGTGGGCAGATATAGATGAATTAGTTCACACTGCAGCTACCAGGAGGCATTATCAGTCACTATTATATGTCACTTGAAATATTGCTGCTATGGAAGCTTGGTTGCTATGGCTACAGTGTGAGTAGCAACTACTGTATTATATTTAGCAGAAACTATTCTCCTTAATCCATTACAATTCTTTACCCAGGCTTCCCTAGCCCACTTAAAAGGGTTTAGTTCTCCTCTTTCCTATCCCCTCGAGATGTGTGTGGTGCACATATGCAAGGGCACTGACACATTCCCTGTGAAATTGTGTATTGTAGTTCTCACCATAAATATGACCTTAGTTGTCGAAATGGCGTTAAACATCGATTACTCACTGACTCAGGAATCTACATCCTTTACCGGCACCTTTTTATGCTACTTGCTTTTACTCTTCATACCGGTTAATGAATTGCATTATTGGGTCCTGAAGTAGAAATCACACAAGTCAACAGTCTCTATTCATACAGTTAACCCTGTAGGGGCCGCGAATGCACGAGTAAATCATGCTCATTGGTCGTCATGAATGCTGTTCTAACTCACCAGGGCTGCATTGATGCATCATGCTGACCTCCAGGGTTGATACACTCCTGGATGTTTGGCATGATGCACCAATGAAGTGCTGGTGAGAATATTCGCCAGCACTTCATTGGTACATATATCATGATCACCAATAAGCATTTTTTTTATATTTGAAACAGCCCAACATAAGCATTGATGCATCATGATGCATTGGTGCATTAGCATGATGCATCAGCATTGATGCATCATGATGCATTGGTGCAGCAGCATGATGCATCAGCATTGATGCATCATGATGTATTGGTGCATCAGCATGATGCATCAGCATTGATGCATCATGATGTATTGGTGCATCAGCATGATGCATCAGCATTGATGCATCATGATGTATTGGTGCATCAGCATGATGCATCAGCATTGATGCATCATGATGTATTGGTGCATCATGATGCATCGGTGCATCAGCAGGCCTTAAAGGTTTAAATGAGCCTACCTCATCTGCGGACAACTATTTTGTCTTTTTCGCCAAAGGTAAAGACCTTTTAAAGAGTTTTGTGAAAGTCATCAGCTGCTTTGAAAGACAATCATTGTGCCCTATTTATTTAGGGAGGTTGGGGGAATCATGTTTTTAACAATCTGTATCAGAAAGTAAAATTCAATCTTTACAACCTCCCTCATTTGGACGTGTTAGAAATAGGTGTTTTTTGTTTGTTATTGTAGGAAAATTAATCAGAAGGATAAAAAAAGTGAAACTCTCAGAGAACCATGTGTTATTTCATCAAGATAATCACTTATTTCTGATATGAGTGTCCCTACAGTAATTCTGCCTTTATTCAATGGTTCAAAAACTTGAATTATAATTCTCAAATGGAGAGAAGAAAGACTGCAGATAATTGACACTGTCAGCAATGCTAAACTTAACTCATGAGTCTTCATCTTCTAATTAGGACAGAGTGAGAAAAAACACTTCACCTGACCGAAAAGAAAAAAAAACGTGTTTGAAAGTTTGAGTGATAAAACGTTTGTTGAAAACATTTTTCTCACGTCATAAAATGTTTTTCAACATTTGTCTATGAAAGACAGATAATATTAGGCATTATCGTCAAGCATGGGAAAGATTTGATCATATGGTTTCAGTACTTATCAGAAGACATGTGCAATACAGCACATAACTGGGCATTTGCAAATGATTTCTTTCCTGTTCCAAAATGGGAACATCCTAAATAGACTTTTATTACATGCTCGTGAAATTCCCTCTCCCCCCACTGTTAAAAATGACCAGTCCTGATTGCCTAGTGAGCATAAAGCACAGGACTCACTCATATACAATGGACTAGTGGGCAGCATTGGGAATTTGTGGATGTATTCCTGGAAATGCCTCTGACCATAGGCTGATTTATCAGCTAAAACGTACAGTGGGCCTAATGCAGGCAGATGAGGTCAGTCCCGCAGAGATATGTCATCCGGAATGTGGACATTAGCTTACTAATGGCATATAAGCGCATATAACTTTATATGGCTGCATTCCTCTTATGCTTTGTGCATTTCACCACTACTTTATTAGTAGCTCTCAGTGAAGAAAACTAAAGCTCAATTCTGATTTTGACATTTTATCATTCAGAAGTTGGTCAGCGTGTGAATTATTAGACACCAGTAAATCTGAAGGTCATCTCAATGTCAGCAAAATGTGAACAAGTCAACATGAGACAACTGTAAATCGGAAGGGCATCTCAATGTCAGCTAAATGTGAACGAGTCAACACGAGACAACCCTAAATCTGAAGGCATCTCAATGTCAGCTAAATGTGAACGAGTCAACATGAGACAACCCTAAATCTGAAGGCATCTCAATGTCAGCTAAATGTGAACGAGTCAACACGAGACAACCATGAATCTGAAGGCATCTCAATGTCAGCTAAATGTGAACGAGTCAACACGAGACAACCATAAATCTGAAGGTCATCTCAATGTCAGTGGGTCAGTATTTGACACCAGTAAATGTGAAAGACATCTCAAGGTCACTGCAAAGTCATTGAATGCACAGTATCAGCAGTGGAAGTGAACTGGCAGAACAGAGAACGTTTGAACCCATGAAATTCTAATGATGATTGCCCTATTTGCCCACTTTATTAAACCAACAAGTACTGGCAAAAAGGAGAGGGTGCCTACCCCATGCCGTCATCTAAATCCACCACAGACTGCTGTATACGGGCATCTGCATCACCTTCGACGCTTTTTATCTATTTTGCTATCAATTTTCATTAATATTCTACATCAGTTTCATGTGAATAAAGTTGCAATTTCGCATTATGATGCACCTGTGTCATCCAATAATAAGATGTGGGTGTGAGAACAGTGGTGTTCTGACATTAGTCTGTAAGCCTAGTGTGGCAGTGCATGTAGGTCCGTCCATAATGTATTTATAACGACATCAGCCTTACAGCCAATAAACAGGAATTTAGTGTTTTTTGTTGTCATAGGTCAGCAGTAAACCAGCAGCCATTGGTCTTTGTGTATGTGTGTGTGTGTGTGTGTGTGTGTGTGTGTGTGTGTGTGTGTGTTGGGGGGATGGGTGTGGTTGTGTGGGTGTGCATTTGTGGGAATTGATGTACCTACATCAAATAATTCAATTTATCTCATGGTAAATATATTGAAATACTCACGGGCCATAGAATTTGCATCACAATGCCATATTTCAAGGCCCCTATGAAATACGCAATGCGCATATTTCACTGGCTGGTCATGTGATCTTTTGATGACGCTATAGCTTTAAGATGACGATGTAAACAATAATGTAAGAAGACATTGTAAGTAAGCCCTTTTGACTATGAGATAAATGCAAAGGAGCACTCGTGGTAGTCTCCCGTATAGGGTTATCGCACTTGCAGTGGGATCTCACTGCGCATGCGATAACGTTACATGAGGCCAACACTTCAAGAATTCAAGACCATCCTAATAGGTGCATTTAGAGGAATATCTTCCCTCTCTTCACTACTAATTCTACAACTGTAAGGCACACCCTAGATTTGGCTACACACCCCACGTTTGGCCTGTTTCTACAACTATCAGATGTATCAAGAGTCATCATTGCATATTTACAACAATGCCCTGTATGCAACGTATAAAGGCATGATGACATATGTGGAATACAATGGTTTCCTTGTATAAGAGCTGCTCATGAATAAGCAGACCTGTGGACCGCAATCATGTGCCTGAAGCTTGCAGCAGTGACAAAATTTGGACCTTAACGCTATGGTAGTTTTCATCAATGTTTTAGCCACAGGCAGCTGAATGCAATCAGGGTACAGCTGCAGGCAGCTGACTGCAGCGAGCCTCGTTTTCAGGTCCAATAATTAGGTCGTGAGGTCATGATGTCACAGGCAGCAATGGCAGCTGCCCATTGACCCCTCGTTGGCTGCCAGTATGCAGTGATAGTGGAATTAAAAAGATTTGGGATTAATTGTGAACCAAATAATCATACTCCAAGCTCTAATAGAACTAGAAAGCCGAGGAGCACTAAGGATATTGTCCCCATGCCATCCCTCAGTGACTGACAGCCATCCCACCCACACTTATATTGAACACCATTTTTAGCCTCCTGTACCCTTCATCAGCACCCAGAGCACTCCTAACACTATTACAGACTGATTTAACTCATAACAACTAAGAGCCACACACTTTATTATACTCTCTAAGGACACCATGCTGCCTTAACCCTTTAAAGGCCTCTGATGCATTAATGCATCATGTCCATCGGTTGTCATGATGCATGAATGCAACCCTGGCAAGTAACTCACCATAGAGCCAAATTCATACATCATGCCAACCCTATGGGTTTGATACTGTCCAGGAGGGTCAGCATGATGCTCCACTGAAGTGCTGGTGAGCAGTCTCGCCAACACTTCATTGGTGCATCATGACAATCAAAGGGCATGACTGCTGCACAGGCTAGTTACTCACCAGGACAGCATCAAGTGAGACCATATTGTACAACATTGGCCAGTATGCAGGCACTTGTACGAGCCAATACAGTACTATGCTCTTTGGTTCTCATGTCGTATGAATGCAGCCCTGGCGAATTTCTTTGCCAGACATGTGCACTTGCATCATGGTGGGATTGGGATGATGCACTGTTGCATGAGTGCATCAGGACCACATGAGACTTTAGTCACCAAGCAGCCTATAAAGGGTTAGGTGGCAGCTAAATGCACGCTTTAGGTGTGAGCTGGGGCCTTTGTCAGCTTCCTCTGATGGTAGTTTTAGTGTTATTGTTACTCATTATACAAACAATTGCTGTATACAGCTGCAAAATGGCTGCCACCCAGTGCGTACTGATAGTGAGGGAGTTAAAAGGCACAATGGGCTGTAGATATTGAGGCTTTAAGAGATGAATGCTTTAACCCATTAACACGCTAAGGACTGCTGACGCAGGAGTGCATCCTGACGATTGGTGGTCATGACGCACCAATGAAGTGCTATCAAGCAGTCTTGCTGGCACTTCAACGGAGCATCATTCTGACCTTGACGAAGTGTATCGACCCCATCGGGTCTGCACGATACATGAATGTAGCCCTATAGTGAGTTACTCACCAAGGCTGCATTCATGCATTCTGATGACAATGAGTATATTGTATTAATACAATAGCAGGCCATATGCGGCCCATATAGCATTAAGTGCACTTTGGGCCACTAAACGGTTAAAGATATAGACCAATGGTGTGGTGGTTTCTTAAGGTAGACTAAATGCCAGGTTTGTGTATGGGCATGATTTGTACCAAGACCGCTCAGAATTGTCTAGACCCCTATTTGTAGCACTAGTAAATGTTAAAACACCAAGGCTGAAATCCAGCTCAACATTGTAAAAGAAGTTTCTATATATTAGTGAACAGTCTTTTAACAAGTGACAAAACATAGGTCTCATGGGGGGATTAGGAATCAAAATGTGTGAAATTTCAAATTTTGTAAAAAGGGTCAGTTTCTCAGAAAATGTCAAATTGTGATAAATTGCGTAGTTTGGCTTTCCGGACTCAAACGTTCAGAAAGAGGTGAGTTTGACAGATAATGGACATTGTGACTTTTCAATGTGAAATGTTCGGAAAAGGGTCACAGAAAACATAATTTGTATCGCATCAAACTGGTTTTTAAACTCAACATTTCAAAACATGGTCAGTTTAGCATAACGAAACACCACAATGGTAACCATCTTCACCGATCTTTCTTATCCTCCCTGGTAAGCAGTATTCCAATTGGCTCTAGCTTGTGGAATAATTCTTAAAGGTGCACTCGTGCAGAAACACACTGACAACAAAAAGAGCATCAGCCTGAGTTTCACCTAGTCCCTGGCGCTGCCTGAGTATCATGACACACCATACTCATGCTGAGTCTGCTTCAATGCCACACATTGTCAGTTTTCAAGCAAGCATCTATTTCAATTAGTTATAAAGTCAGGTCTTAGACAAATACACTGCAATAGATGAGATGTTTCCTATTAAACTAAAAAAAAAGAAAAATGTTTCTCAGCACCACCGAGACTTGAACCTGAGACCCCTCACATGCAAAGGGAGAATCCTACCTCTGAGCAAAGGGAGATTCCTACCTCTGTGCCACCGCTACAACTGTTGAGCCAGGTTGCAATAGGCATATAAGTAGGACTGTGCCATACTTACTGAGGACATTGTGGACATTTGTCCTTACTAGGCAGGTTTAGCAACAACTACGTTGGCAATATAATGCAGATGTGCAGCATACCTACAGCACTGCTACGTCTGCATTAAATCAGGAAAAGGTGACGTACGTCGTGCTTGCTAAACCTCCCTAATATAGGCATTTTTCCTTACTATGGTCACTCCAGTCTGTGTTTCCTATTAGTCTGCTGGGCCTCATATGACCAATGACATCTCACTTTAGTAGGTCTATGGTTGAAATATCATATTGATAGTCCGACTTTCAAATCCCACCAAGGAGCAATAAGGACACTGAAACCAGGAATGCACATACTATTCATCGATTAATTAGACTGCCTTAGGAAGTTGAATGTTCGACCATCTGAAATCCTTGTGTGTATGAAATAATGGGCTTTTGTCATACGGTGACCTTAATTTCTATATTTCTTTATAGTGTTTAACAATCCACTCAAATACACCCTACAGCTGAGTAGTTCAATAAGGGCTACAAATGCAGGGCTACACAACCATTACAATTTAGACTGTCTGTAAGCCCTATGTAAGCCCTACAATGCAGTGCTGATTAGTAACTCATTAAGTGGGGTTGTGCCCACTGGGTGGTGTTGCTGGACTCACTCTGAAGGTAGAATCCAGTAAAGTGTGATCCTATGTATTGGGACACCATTGGTAAGAAAGACTCAGGCAATGTTGAAGCCTGTTCAGGTAGGATCCAGCATTGCCTGACCCTCTTCATAGAGATACTCAGGCAATGTCCTATTCTCTTCTATTATGTTACTCCAGTTGACCCTGAGCCTGTCTCTAAGGAGACTCCTGCACTGTGAGAATATGGCAGTAGAGAGGGTACAGCTAAGTCATAAACAATCTAGAGTAGAGTGTCAGGTATTGCTGGAATATGCCTACACCCTTGGCTCACCCTGAGTATCAAAATATACTCATTTTGGCGACATTTGCCAGAGGCTAACATCAGGCTCACTGTGAGTATAAAAATTTACTCTGTGGCACTCAGTTTGGAGCGACTCCCGTGAACCTCTGTATACATATATTCAGGGGCGTCTAGCCAAAAAGAGTTTATTTCTTTGTTCTTGTTTCCTTTGGGGAAAGACCCTCCAGGAGGGTGGTTAGATTACATCAGACTTATGTGATTTGTCACACCAGTTTCATAGTACGATTGTCATTTGAGCTAAACACTGAGAATGCAACTAAGCCGACTCCTTAAATGAAGATGTCACATGACCACTGTGAACCAATCAGAGGCCTGGGATATTTGATTTCATGCAGATCAGGTTCACAGGTCCTGTTTCTGTTATCGATTTCCCCAAGTGGCAACTTTTGGAACTAATATCGTGGAACAGGAATTGATTACTAGGAAACACTGAACCCTTTAGGCCTTTAAAGGGTGGCTAGCATGGATAAGAATTACCCACGTAAGCAAGTCACATGACCACCCCTCGACCAATCAGGTCACCGCAAATTTTTCGCTGGCTCCCGCCGATTTGTGCACGTTCCTTTGGTAGGTACCCATGTTGAAAATCGCCGTGCTAGCCCCCCTTCAAAGGCCGACAGATGCCAATACATCCCCCAGTCCCTGCATTCCCATGCAAAAGTGACACACACGCTCGTTTCCTCCCTCCAAAGATACGCCCTATTCCATGGATTTTTAGACAGAAAAAGACACCTTTTTGTGGAAAAGTGTGGACTTTTGGAGGTAAATAAACACCCTTATTTTGCAAATTATGGACCTTTTTTTCTCAAAAAAAAAACTTCTATGATGACATATGACCTGTTCTAAAGAGCCCATATAACACAAGCCTTTGATGGAAATGTCCTTCAAAACACCCCTTTTTTTCCTAAATTTGAGGAATTCATTTGGCAAAAGACCCCTTTTTCCGTTTTCTGAGACATTGGGAGAGAGTGAAAAATTTTTTTTCTTGTTTTTGGGAATGAGCATCTCACCTCTGTATGGGAGTGCAGGGACCGGGATACATCCCCGCCCTTGGTTACGGTAATGATGACTCTATGGGAACTCAGTATTTACCATGAAATAAACAGCTGAGCTTGAAGAAATTTCCATTGTTCGACACCTTGAGGGATTTCTCCCACTCGCAGTCATGGGAGACAAGCCCCCTCGTGTGGATCTTTGAAAATGGATACCGCTGTCGATTACCTCTGTGTCTATACTCCACACCCACACAGTCGTATCATACTCTAATTACAGGGATATAGATTCAATCACCTTTACCCACATCTCAGATGTCGCCTTATTACTATGATATAATACGATCAATACCCATCTATTGTCCTCAATCAGTGTTATGTAACTATATTATTAAGTCCTAATGTACTTAATCTCCCTGATTAACCCCTTAAGGGCTGATGATGCCAGAGTCCAACATGCCCATTGGTTGGCATGATGCACCTATGAAGTGCTGGCGCGTCTGTTCGCCGGCACTTCATTGGAGCATCATGCCGACCCTGTGGGAGCGTATTAACCCCGTAGGGTCGTCATGATTTGTGATTGCAGTTGTGGCGAGTTACTAACCAGGGCTACTTTCATGCATCATGATGACCAATGGTCATGATGCATTAGTGTCACCATCAGTCATTAAAGGGTTAATGCCCATCCTTAGTCTGCATTGTTGTGTGACAATGTCTGTTTATATATAGTAGTTAACCCCACACCACCGGGTGCGGCTTACACCTGAGGGATTATAGAGATGTTGCACAACAGCCTAAACAGAGACCACGGTACACAGCAGCAGGCTTTAATTCAATGGGCTCAGCTCAGATGTTGTGTTCATCTCAGATTCCAGCTACATTCAGCTGAGCTTCTGTTATTCGATATAAAACACTAAAAAGAAAACCCTTTTTTTTTTGGGACACACAAAACATTATTCTGCATTTTGTTCAAAATGTTAGCAAAATTTGCAAAACCGACAATTTACGTTTTTCTAACATTGGAAATACGTTTTCTGTGAGGTGGGATATCCAAAAAGATTAACCAATTAACACCAATGAAAAGAATAACCGATTTACACCAATTAAGGGTTGGTTCCACAGCCATACAATCGGCCGGAATAGCTCTAATCCGATGATTTATAATATATCAAAAGTATAGAAAAAATCGGTCGGATTAGTGCTAATCCGACTGATTTATGCCTGTGGAACCAGCGCTTAAAGCGTTGGTTCCACAGCCATACAATCGGTCGGAATAGCCCTAATCCGACGATTTATAATATATCAAAAGTATAGAAAAAAATCGGTCGGATTAGTGCTAATCCGACCGATTTAGGTCTGTGGAACCAGCGCTTAAAAGAAATAACCAACAAACACCTACTTGCTGAGTGGTAGCACCAGGGTGCACCAGGTTGTACCGTTTCCCGCCAACAGCAGCCTCGCCGTATGCATGACTTTTCACTCACGTCCTGGTCAGCACATGCTAACCGCTCATGGTGGTCCAACCGACACTCAGAAAAACTACCCAGCTCTTCTAGCTCTGAAATTAAATAACAAAACAAATCTGTGATTAAATCAGGGGGTAAGATATGAAAAAGTTTCTGGGAAGCTGAGAATATGCTCAGCGCACGCTAACCGCTCATGGTGGTCCAACCGACACTCGGAGAACTACCCAGCTCAACTAGCTCTAAAATTAAATAACTAATTAAAGTTATGATTGGATCCATATGAAAATGTTCCTGGGAACCTAAAATTATCTGATCACCACACGCTAACCACTCTAAACACTCGGAAAAACTACCCAGCTCTGAAATGAAATAACCAGATAAATTTATAATTAGATATGAAAATGTTTCTAAGAAAATTGTTCTAAAAATCTTTGGTATGTTGAAAAACGCTTTGCAAAATATTTTCAATGATAGTGTTTTCAACGTTTGTAAATGTGTTGTTAGTTACGTTCATCAATTTTAAATTACGTTTTTCAATCTAGAAATATAATGTTTAATACCATTGTTTTTGGAGTACACAGAAAACGGGTCTTAGTGCTGGATGAAATAAGGCTCTGTTTCCCAGTACATGTCGCAACCGTTATTCTCACATTTTTTAACGTTTTTAAAACTTGCAAACAAACAACATCCTTTTAACGCAAAAAGACTTTCTTTTTCTCCCAAACGGGTAACGGCATTTGAAAAATCTAGCAAGGTCTTCTAGCTATGAAAAAGTAAAAAAATAAAACAACAACAATTAAGCAGCTCATTAAATGTCAAGGATTACAATAAATGGAGACTGGGGTAACAGATAGCCAATTGCTGCCTGCTCATGGTGATTAAAAAACAGGATCCTTTCCACATAACTATGATGAATCTACCTTATACACCAAGATAAATTGAAATTCTCTGACTAGAGTGATAACTTGAAATAGATGTAGATGTTGATGTAAAAGGGATTGGGCTGAGTCATGAGGCTTTCTCTGGTTCAGATTAAATACAGTCTACAGATCTCAAGCCCAAATCTCTTTGCTCAATCTTTCTACATTTTGTGGTTTTCTAGGAGGGGCTATCCCAAGTGCCAAACCTCCTACTATCTTTTACAATTCCGTTTTGTTAAGGTATTTATAAACAATGCCGATCCCCTTCCTGTCTCCTAGAAGCAGCATACAAGTTACTCATCACTCTTTGACCCCGCCATGGCGGCTGCATATAACGCTTTACTAGTACTTTTTATTTTGGAGGGGGGGGGGATTTTATATTGCTCATCAGAAAAAAGCCTATTACCAGGGGGCCCGGCCCTTTACCACAAACAAAAAGAAAAAAGGAGAGGGAAAAGGGAGAAAGAGGGGAAAACGAGGGAAAAGAAAAGTGTAGTGCTATAGGGGGCCCCAAACAGGGGGCTTGCAGTGCTTGGGGCCACATATAGTACTTCATCAGCTTTCACCAAGTATTGGGCCCCCCTTCTAGACAATCCTGGATCCGCCATTGCCTGGCTGTAGCTCCGGAGGGTGTTGCTCCTATAGTAAAAGGAAAAGCTGGCTAAAAATGCCCTCATTTCCAGTCCTTTCTTTTCATGTCCCTTTTGATGCTCACAAGTGGTCATTCAAGTATGGTGCTAAAAAGGGGGATTTGAGTAGGTACCTAGTTGGGAGAAGTCAGTCAGTATAATAAACTATAGAGTGTGTGACATGAGTAGGTACCTTGTAGTGCAGCTCTCTCTACTTTAAACAAGGCAGGTGACTTTTCAGACTAATGTGGTGAGTGCAAGTACTTAGGTGAAGCAGTGCACGACTTGTTTAGAAAAGAGGGCACATACTCACAGCTCTTTTACAATAGGAGCAACACCCTCCCGGGGTGTAGCTGACTCACACAATCTCATGTACAAAACACTTCCTGGTGCTTTACACAATAACATTACCTCGATCTGATATCGGGACATGGACCCCCCCCCCCCACTAGCTCCCTCTCCCTCCCCCCTGCCTCCCCCCCCGTTCCCATTGCCAGGCCGTCCTTACAGTCTCAAATCTAACAGCTAAGGTCATGTTCATGGTGAGAAAACTACATTAACTCGCAAGGGCTACATTCATGCATCATACCCACCCAACAGAGATCAGGGATGATACAGTCCCATCCCTTCATTGGTGCATCATGATGCCCATTGGCCATCATGCACTGATACATCAGGGAGCATTCATGGTGGGTTAGTGTGCGGATGCGCAAAAAAAAGACAAACAACTGAACCTCCTCTCGAGGGTCAAGATTTTGCGTGTTAACACACCCTTTTACCCCATAGCAATGCATGGGCTTTTTCGCTGAAACAGATAAAATTATTTTGCCTCATCGGGGTTGAAAATAATTTTGCCCTCTCCCGGTCAAGGGGTGTAAAACTTTGACCGCCCCCTTAACCCACCAGCCCCCCCCCCATTATTGTTAAAAAATTATCACTAACTAACTCCTCTGGCAGTTCTAACAGCAGACGACATTCCTCTGTCCATCACCCACCTGTGGCGTCCGTGTGGCGTCTGTTCCTGGTGAGACGCTGTATCAGTGCAGAGAGGGGTCTGTCATCAGATTTCACCAAACCACTGTTAGACGTGTTCTCCTCTGGTAGAAAGAAGCCCTCAACCAAGGTCACAGCCAAGGTGAAGGTCAACATTCTCAGCTGATGCATTATTATGCGAAGGGTATGAAAAAATTATGCTAATGAGCTCTTCCTTCTTGTTCCTATGCCCTTATTAGGGAATAATCTCTCTTGTCTCCCCCAGAAAGTAAATAGATTTCCTTTTTCAATAAGATCTCGTCTTGAGTTTCTTTTTCAAAACAATGTTGTTTTCACTGAAGATTTTGTCCTTCGCCTTTGAGCACCCGTGTGCAATTGTAATCCCTGCTGGGGTAGGAATACAAGTAATTCAACGACAATAAACAGTGCAGGCTTATTTATAAATATTCTTTCTTTTCTGGTGATTAACACACAGAGAAATGGCTTAGATGATGGTTTCCCATGGTTCTTCAGATCTGGACCCTTTCCTGTGTAAATCCTTGAATGATTCAACTGTCAATGAGGAAATATGAAATTTTGAAATGTAGCGCTGCTGTTTGCTTTCTTGTTTCCTTGTCAGTGTGTGAAATTAATAAACTTAAATATCCACAGATGAGATCCTGGTAATATTGTATAGTCGTTGAATAAATATAAATAAATATATATAAATAGAGTAAGAAGTGAATATGTACAATTCTGTGTGATCCTGTATGCAGTTGGGATATCTTCAGCTTGAATGGCGATTGTGAGTTGGTATTCTGGGTATTTATACAAACAAACATGTCCCTAACCCTACCCCTACCCTGCTCCCCTCACCCCCTCCCTCCCCCCCACAGTTAGTCCCTACGTCAGTCGCCAAGAGCTACTCCCCGGAGCTACTCATATGCTATATATAGAAACGTATATGGTAAGTCTCCCCTGACTCGACCACCGGACATACACAGGCCCTAGGTCGACCACTCTACCCTGAGATAAGTTATCGGTACTTTAAATAATGTTTGCGACATATGGAAAGTATGAATAGTGGTCATCTCGTCATGTGACACAAGGGTGGTCGAATAAGGTACCAACCAACATGCCGACTGGTCGAGTTAGGGGCGACTTACCCTAGTACAAACGGACTCACCGTTTACTGGGAAGTAGTCCATATCAATCTTTCGGAGTATATTTGGGAATTGAGATTAGCAGAGGGGGGGGGTAGAGGGTAGGGGGTGGTGGTTGCGTCATATGGTATTGCTCACGATTCTTATTTGTATTTTTAATTTGATTAATTTGTCTGTGGAAAGTTTTTATTGGATACCGTGTTTCTATCAAACACACCCATGTACAGTGAGTGTACTACATATACCGCCACCCCCGCTCTCTTACCCTCCTATCAAGAGAGCGAGAGAGAGAGAGATAGAGAGAGAGAGAGAGCGAGAGAGAGAGAGCGAGAGAGAGAGAGCAAGAGAGAGAGAGCGAGAGAGAGAGAGCGAGAGAGAGCGAGAGAGAGAGCAAGAGAGCGAGAGAGAGAGAGCGAGAGAGAGAGAGAGAGCGAGAGAGAGAGAGAGCGAGATAGAGAGAGAGAGACAGACAGACAGACAGACAGAGAGAGAGAAACCTTAACAAACCATATCTATAATGCAAAGTTTGTGTGTATACCTTACTGGTCTGTTTGACTGCAGGGTCCTTGAATTAGCGCCTGTCCTAAGGGAGTGGTCGTTATTTATCAACAGGGGGCAGGTGGTGGGTTTCCGTGCGGACGCGTGAAAATATTTTACGCCCCCCCCTTGAAGACAGTCAAAATTTTTTGCGCCCCCAAACTGGAGGCGCGGAGAATTTTCACACCCCTCTTTGAGCTATAGCAGCGCGCAAGCTTTTTTGCTCAAAAGAGGGTAAATTTTTTTAGCCTCCCCCCTCAAGAGGGGTCAAGATTTTGTTAGCCCCCCCCCGTGGCAGTGGTCTGAAAATTTTACGCCCCCCCCTCAAACCCACCATCCCCCCTGTTGATAAATAATGACCACTCCTTAAATAAACTGAAAAATACATCGTTCTTGAATGCAGCCCTGGCGAGATACTCACCAGGGCTGCATTAGCGAGTGGTCATTATTTATCAACGGGGGGGGGTGTTGGGTTTGAGAGGGTGTGTAAAAATTTCAGGTCCCTCCCAAGGGGGGCTAAAAGAGTTTTGACCCCTTTTGAGGGGGGCTAAATTTTGACCCCTCTTGAGGGGGGCTCCTTTTAGCAAAAAAAGCCTGGGCGCTACTATAGATCAAAGAGGGGTGCGAAAATTCTCTGCCCCTCCCGTGTGAGGGGGGGGGCACAAAAGATTTTGGCTGCTATCGAGGGGGGCGTAAAAAATGTTTGCGCATCTCTGCGAAAACCCACCACTCACCCCCCCATTCATAAATAATGACCACTCCCTTAATCAAAAGGAGCATGGACTGTTTTTGACCTGCAGCATGTAACATACACGTGATTTCTGTATCAGTAATGGAGGGGGGGGGGCTAAGGAGGGTGACTCAGCTAGAACTATTTTATAAATACACAGTAGTCATGTTAGTGGTTTCGATCCCCTACAAGCATCTATCACCGACCACAGTAGTCACAAACCTGACAGGACAACAACACTTTATCCCTTTATGGGTCGCTGATGCATTAATGCATCATGCCCATTGCTTACAAGTCATGATACATGAATGCAGCCCTGGTGTGTAACTCTCCAGAGCTACATTCATGCATCATGCCGACCTTACAGGAGCGTGTTGCTCCTATGGTAAAAAGAGCTGTCAGTAGGTACCCTCTTTTCAAAAGAAGTCACACTCTGCTTCACCATTCAACTTGCACTCACCACATTAGTCTGAAAAGTCACCTGCCTTGTATAAAACAGAGAGAGCTGCACTATCAGGTACCTACTCATGTCACACACTCTATAGTATATTATACTGACTGACTTCTCCCAACTAGGTACCTACTCAAATCCTCCTTTTTTTAGCACTGTACTTGAATGACCACTTGTGAGCAACAAAAGGGAAAGTTATAGCTACATGAAAAGAAAGGACTGGAAATGAGGGCATTTTTAGACAGCTCTTCCTTTTACTATAGGAGCAACACCCTCCAGGGTTTACACACTCCCAGCGGCATGATGCACCAATGAAGTGCTGGCGAGCACACTCCCCAGCACGTTATTGGCGACAACATTGATGGCTGCCTGTTATCAGATGTATTAATTCTTGCATGCTCCCTGCCCTATTCCCCAAGTATACCGACTTAGCGGGACTAACCAGCTTCAGGAGCAGCGAGCCTATGGATTCCTTAAAAGTGGGCACCATTGCAGCATGATCCGGTACCTGGAGAGATAAGCACTGATAACAGCCAGCATGATGGGTACCAGGCGTTATGTAATGCACCCTACAAAGTCTGCACTGAATAAGTTAATTATCTCATGGAAGGGGTCGCCATTCCTTGATCTGGTACCTGGAGAGATAATCACTGATAACAGCCAGCATGTTGGGGGCCTGTAGTGAATGAAGGGAGTTATTTCATTGGTCACTTGGGAGTGGGATGCGTTATTAGTCAATAAGGCATCCCGCTACCAAGTCAGCTCCCAATAGGCGTATTCCGAGTTAGCAGGTTGTCACATGGGCGCGGCCATTGCTGGAGCTTATTACCAGCGAGTTCTACTGATAACACCTACCAGATGGGTACCAGTTGGCCCCCGAAAGACTGCAGTGAATAGATTGGGGTTCTCTCATTGGCTAATAATTAAACCTGCTAAGTCTGTATAGGCGAGGTTTTTTACAGGGGAGTTAACAACAGGGTGAGGGGGCCATGGGAATGCACGTGGATGCGTGGAAAAATATCCCCCCCCCCCCACTTTTGAGTGTCAAGCACTTTATTGGCCTTCCCCTGGGGGGCAGGGGTGCAAAATCATGCACAAATCCGCCCATTTAACCTATGGAAATGCGCAGGCTTTTTCACTGAAAATTATTTTACCCCCTCCCCCCCCTCAGAGGGGTTGATCCCCCTCCTCTACCCACCAGCCCTCTCCCCCTTGTTGTTCAAAAGTGATCAATCCCTTAAGTAAACTATATACGTGGTGTGCCTTAAACCCAATGTCCTTTTACTTTTACCATGGTACATAGTGGATATGTGCAGGAAGAGGAAGAGAAGAGTAAGGGATCGCAGGGAATGTTGATCTTTGTAACCCGCCCCCCCCCACCATTCCCGGGCCTCCCCAGCCCCAGGCCATCTTTAAAAGGGGTCTATGTCTTGCTTTTCTATCCTCTCTGAGTGTGGGTGGTGTCCATATGCGCGGGCACTGGCACATATTCGTTCCTTGAATCTCCTCTTTCCTGTCCCCTCTTTCTTACATGTGTCTGGTGTCCATATGCACGGGCACAGGCACATGTATTCCTTTGTGACGTGATGTCTAATGTACTTTTTCCGCCATGAATATGACCTTAGCTGTCGGCTTGGCGTTAAACAACCATTACTCACTCACTCCCCCCACCATTCCCCCAACCCAACTCCTTGTCAACTGTACCACGAAACTTGGTGTTTACGACTAGATTTATACCTTCTTGTCTTTTTATTTACATTTTTTTTTAAATTGTTTGTTGACTTTTGAACACCGGTGTTTGTGTTTGTGTATATGTTTGTTTCTACAACACACACAAAAAAATTACATGTAAAGTCACTATGGTCTTTTCCAAGTGAACGAGTTAACATTTGAGGACTGTTAACGTTATACAGTCAGCCCTTGCTTCCTCAGATATGGGAAATGCAAGGAAAAATATCTGAGGAAGCAAATTATCTGAGGAGTTAAGTCCAAATATAATAGAAAACATAGAGATAGTTCCAGATTTTTGTCTGAGGTAATGAGGGATCTGAGCAATCAAAGGGTCGAAGAAGTGAGGGTTGACTGTACTTTGATATGGACCATGGTTGGGGGCTGTAGTTTATCAGTTGGTAACTACCACAAAATATATAGTGCCCACTAAACCGGGATAGGGTGGGGGGGGCTGTAGTTTAGGGGGTAATTATGACCCTATATGTACCATAATTATAAGTTCCAATGGTGAAATTACAGTGCGAAATTAGAGTCCTCCTCCCTTGAGCCATTTAAATGCCCCTAAAACAGTAGCTCAATTTTTACAGGAAGCCGTTTAATACCCCTCCCCCTCGACACATCGACCCCCCCCCCCCCCACCAGGCTATAGGCCAATGTGCTGGGACATGTGAGTTGTGTCACGTAACAATCTGCCACAACCAAATACATTTTGTAAGTAGTACAAACAGAGAGAAAGAAAGAAAGAAAGAAAGAAAGAAAGAAAGAAAGAAAGACAGAAAGAAAGAAAGAAAGAAAGAAAGAAAAGAGCCCCTCCCCTTTTGTGAAAAAAAAAACAAAAAAACCTTACTGGGTTACTATAAATAGAACGGAGAGCTATTTGTGTCAGGGGATTGAGTAACTCGTCAGTCCTGGTTTGTGTACGTCATCGGGTCATTTTGAACACATTTACCTCAGCACTGGGTGATTCACATAAAACGTAGAGACACGGCCTGTCCTTATAGCTATATAGAATAGCTACACGTAAAGTCCATTATCTTGACGACAACTACATTATGTTTCATTGTGATGGTTTCTGGGAATGGAAAACGATCACTTTGTTATGCCGATCTGAAACCAGTGGTTTGGTATTGTAGTGATATAAGAAACTTGTAGCACAAACCCACCGGGCAGCCTGTTAAACAATCAGGGTGTATTTAGAAAGGGAGGGGATTGGAACAACGACATGCTTGTCAGGACGCAAAAAAACTGTTGTTATTTCGCGACCGCCTCATGTAGCTCTACAGTGTATTACGTCACGTCTATGGCGCAGCCTAAGGATAAAGCATACTGCAACTTATAGGCCAAAGAATGGGTGCGGTTTATCAGTAGTTATACCACGATTTCTTGGTTACTCAGTGCTTTTTGGTGGATATTCCCATCCACATATCTGTCGATATTGCACAGCATTAATGCTGTAGCATGACTCTTGGAAGGCGTGCGGTTATCCATGGATAACCCGCACCCAGTGCCTCTCATGTCCTTCCATGTCATATGTTACATGTTAAAACCTACGATAATTTTCATTGCCAGGGTAGGGATCGAACCAGCAGTCTCACATCCCAAATCCATCTCCCTGTGCACTGCGCCACAGGGACTGACGAGAGAACCTTGGTTAGAACCGTGTCTCCATGATATAAAGCTACCCAGCAATAGTGTAGTGTGAACGCGTCCATCACCTTGACCCATAACCAGGCCAGTCGCACAGTCCCTAACCAATGGCTGCCGGGCGCCGAAATGGGAAACACGGCGGTCTAGCGGTTAGCGCATTGTGGTCCGGGCGCATCTTTTTTCGCCGTGTGCGCTGTCGCTGTCCGCTGCCGGGCGACAAGGTGTATTATACACAAACATAACAGCGAGACGCATCTTTTTTGACTTTTTTAACTTGTGTGTGTTAGCAAAGGCTAATAACACTCGGCCTACGGCCTCGTGTCATTATCCTTCACTAACACACACTCGTCATGAATTATCCATTGGTTACTGCACCCCATTGTTCCAACTGTAGGTTTATTTCCACATTCTACAGTTGGGAGGGCCAGCAGGAGGTTTTATGAATTATGTCAGTTCTGGCAGGAGATTTTGTGAATTGGGTCAGGTCTGGGAGGAGGTTTTGTGAAACAGGTCATTTTTGAAGAGCAGATGAAATTCTTAAGAAAATACTGTCTCCTATGGGATTCATACCCACGCACCAGACAGTGCTGGGATCCTGAGTCTCATGTGCTAACCATTACACCATGAGTCCTCAGATGATACTGTGGGTGTTAGAACATCTACTGAATGGTACGGAGCCCCTAATAGGACATACCAAAAATAAAATTTCCACAAAAAAATATTCTTGCGGAAACTGAACAATTATTGCGGAAACTGAGCAATTCTTGTGGAAACTGAACAATTATTGCGGAAACTGAGCAATTCTTGCGGAAACAGAGCAATTCTTGCGGAAACTGAACAATTCTTGTGGAAACTGAACAATTCTTGCGGAAACTGAACAATTCTTGCGGAAACTGAACAATTCTTGCGGATACTGAGCAATTCTTGCGGAAACTGAGCAATTCTTGCGGAAACTGAACAATACTTGCGGGTACCAAACAATTCTTCCGGGTACAAGAACAATTCTGGCTGGCACAAGAAAGATTTTATTGGAGGAAAAAAAGACTTTTTGGTAGGTGAATGCATAATCCTAGCACCCACAAGGATAATTCTAGCACCTACAAGAATTCTTTGTGCACCCACAAGAACTCTTTGTGTACCTGCAAAAACGTTCCTGTACCTGCAGGAATCTTCCAGTACCCGCAGGAATCTTCCAGTATCCGCAGGAATCTTCCAGTACCCACAGGAATATTTTTTTCATGAAAAAAATCTTTTTGGTATTGTTCAGTGTCCGCAAGAATTGTTCAGTATCCGCAAGAATATTTTTTCTAGTGAAAAATTGTTTTTGTACATACAGACATTGTTCAGTACCCGCAAGAATTCTTCAGTACCCGCAAGAATGTTTTTTCAGGGGAAAAATTATTTGTGGTATGTCCTTTTAGGGGCTCCGTAGTACGGTGATATGCTACCACTATGACACTACCACTATGCCACTGTCCATTTTGCAACAAATTCTAAAAATAATGTATTATAATGAATATCCCTTGAATGTCAACAGGATAAAAGGGCCTTTTACAGATACCCCTTTTACTTTGTATGTGTATGTTAAAACATTGTCCCCATGCAGTCTTGGACCCACATTCTGTGATTCAAAGTCAAACTTGCTAACCACTATACTATTGAGATTGCTGGTGGTTGTAACCTGGAAGACCATATATTTATCTTAGCTTTGATTCACAGCCAGTATAGAAGATTCAAATCCTCTTCTATGCCTCTACAGTTTATGTCAAAATATGCTTATATTCATGGTTTTACTGTTGTATAAACTTCTGTGGGTGGAGTATAAGTAAGAAATCCTCCTTGGAGGTGGAGGATTTGCCACATTTTTCCATTACGTATACAGCCCTGCACTGTCAGCCCGGCACGTGGGTTTTACAGTAAAGTCCTTGTATTTCTGGAATACAGCGGTAGCTGCTGTCGGTACAAATCAAATGACCCGATGTGGGTACTGGTGTATATGTACTACAGCGGTCTTTATTGCCCATTTACAATTGGGGCTGAGAATGTACAAAACCATTTCCCAAGCCCTATACATGGGTGTGGCTTAAATGTTCACTGTAAGAAAATCGTCAAAATAACATTTGAATCCTATTCCCAAAGGTAACAGGTACTTTAGGGTGCAAGGACACTTAGGGTGCAGACATGTAGGGTGCGAAGACACTTAGGTAGCAGACACTTAGGGTGCACAAAAAGGACAGGTAGGGTGAAGGTTGAAAATACCAAGACACTTAGGGTGCAGTTGGTCTATAGCCCATCTGTCTGTAGGGAGTCCCCTCTGAACAGACATCTATCTAGCTAGGCTATGGGGAATAAAATCAGTGGTAGGGCTAGAGGCTGGTGATTTCATCTTTGTATACACAACAAAACTGCCAACTGACGCCCGTCAGTCAGTGACAGATGGCGTAGGGACAGTATCCTTAGCCCTTTAATTGTTTCTAGTTCTATTAGAGCTTGGAGTATGATTATTTGGTTCACTATTAATCCCAAATCTTTTGAATTCCACTATCACTGCCGATGGGAGGCCGACTCCCGGCCGCCAGCCTCAGGGGGGGGGGCAGACACTCTGAGGGGGGCAGAATAGTTCACAGTTTACAAATTTAGACCAGTTTGTTTTGCACCCTAAATGTCCTGCCGTTACACCCTATGTGTCCTTGCACCCTACATGTCCTGTTGTTTGCACCCTACATGTCCTAGCACCCTAAGTGTCCACCTGCATGCACCCTAAGTGTCTGCACCCTAAGTGTCTCTGCTACCTAAGGTACCAGTATTCATCCCAAAGTTACCAGAGATCAGTCGTTATTTTCACAGAGCTCGCATGTATATTTGTGTACTGCCATACTGTCACCTGGGGCTTCTTGTAAAAAGTACACTGGTGCACTGAGCACTATACAATTGCAGTGGTTCACTGTTCAGTTTTACGAGGATCCCTGGTGGATTCAACACAGTGGTCAGTCGGTATTGAAAGCTCCCAAGCTCGGACGGTGATGCGGCACGGACAGTGGGGCTCTAAACACCTGGGCCATAAAGTGTGAGAGAGAAATTTCTCAAAATCACAAAATCATTTAAAGGTTAGAAGAAAAATTAATGAAAACATCGAAAATAGACAGGAATTTTTAAAAGTGAAGATGTGTAGAAATATATATACAGCCAATTTAATAAACGAAATAACTCCTTTTATAAGAATAGAGATATTTGTAAACCAGGGGTCAGAAGTAGGAGGCCTCAATTGGACCCTTATCTTATATCCTTAAAACTACTTCCAACTGACCACTGACTGCAACAGTTATTTTTTACAGTTAGATTTCTGTGACTCTTACTCCTTCCTAATTTGCATGGACAGGAGAGGGGGGGGGGGTTGGTGCATTCATCAGTGGTATATAGTTATTATACATCTACCCACCAAAATGGTTCGTCCTGACATTAGGATTGACGTTCAATTTTCAACCTTCATTGTGCAATAGTCCTATCACATTACTTAGATGGTGACTTCAATCATATCCATGTATCTAAACATGTATAGTTAATTACAGCTCATGTCTCCGTCTTATTTCTGCGACTCCCCGCCTCTCTTCATCTGTTTCTATCTGTCTCTCTCAATTTCCCATATATCTCTCAATCATCTCTCTCTCTCTCTCTCTCTCTCTCTCTCTCTCTCTCAATCTCCCGTCTCTCTTAACCCCCTCTCTCTCAATTCCCTGTCTCTCTCTGAATTTCCCCCCTCTCTCTCAATACCCTGTCTGTCTCTCAATCCCCCGTCTCTCTTCAATCCCCTGTCCCTCTCTCAATCCCCTGTTTCTCTCTCAATACCCTGTCTCTCTCGCAATCTGCCCCCTCTCTCAGCCCCTTCTCTCTTCCACTCTCTCCCCTATGCCTCTCTCTTCCACTCTCTCTCACTCTCTCTTTCGATCTCCCCCCAGTCAGTGGCGGATCCAGCATTTTGAAAAGGGGGGGGGGGGGAGTCCAACCCCATGGCCCATTACCATGTCGCAAGCATAGTGCAGCGACATAGCAAGTGCAGCGTTGCAACATTTGTAGGGGGGTTTGGGGGCATGCCCCCCAAGAAAACTTTGAAATCTAGACATCTTATGGTGCATTCTGATGCATTTCTATACCCCAATCTGGATCGTTAATTTACCACAATTTAATACATGCATCTTTATCAAAAAAAGAAAACAGGAATTCCTGGTATGCCTTGAAAAATGACATGTGGAACCTGTAGGAATGCCCTATACATATGTCTCTTGTTCTTCTTTGCCTACTTCTTTTCCCCCTTTTTCATCTTCATGACACAAACATCTTATTTGAGCACACAATGGTGTTTGAGGGAGGCTTGGGGCATGTCCCCTAGGAAATCTTTAGAAATATCAAGATCAAGCTTCATAGTTTAAAGCATTTTGGTGTAAACCTGGGGTGGGCAGAGTTTTCAGAAAGGGGATGCAATCTGATGTGGCAGTGTATTATTTTTGAGAGGATTTGGAGAGTTTGTCCACAAAGAAAATCTTTAAAATATGGATGTGAATCCAATACCCAAGCCCGGTAATATAAAGTTAATCACCAATTGGTGGCCGATATCACTATTACCTGTACCTTCCAAAATTGCGGAAAAAATAATGTATTGCCATCTAAATGAAATTCTAAATAAGAAAAATTTCTGCAAAACAATTTGGTTATCGATCAGGACTGGGGACTGCAGATGCAGTCTTCAGACTCCTGAGTGATATCTATGAAAATAGAGATAGAGGCCATTTGACTGGAGTTTGTTATCTTGACCTACGTAAGGCGTTCGATTGTGTTAATCACGCCTATCTTGTTGAAATTTTAGGACAACTTGGTTTACATGACACAACACTCAATTGGCTAATGAGTTACTTAACTGGGAGAAGCCAGTATACTAAAATTGGTTCCTTTGTTTCTAATGAAGCCCCAGTACGATTTGGTGTCCCGCAAGGGTCTGTATTGGAACCGCTCTTGTTCATACTATATATAAATGATGTCAGTGATGTTCTTGCTGATTGTAAACATTATCTTTATGCAGATGACTTGGTAATATACAGCTCAAACAACAAAATTGAAACTATAACCAATAGGTTACAAACGGCATTAAACCGATTACAATCCTGATTTGTAACCAAGAGGCTTACTGCTAACACGGATAAATCCAAAGTTGTGTGGTATGGTTCATGCAAAAAGTTACCAAAGTCCAGGGGCCAAAAACTATATTTGTATAACAAAGAACTTGAAACTCTGAATAACTACTGCTACTTAGGACTAAAGTTAGACAGTCTATTGAGTTTTGAACCTGCGCTAAAGGATTTAAATAGTAAAATTAACCACCGTCTTTTTAGATTCAGTAAATTCAGAAACATGTTATCTGAAAAAGTTGCTGTAACAGTCTATAAAACCACCATAATGTCTGTTCTTGATTACGCTTGTTTTGCCTACGAGGGGGCTAATGAAGGCCTGTTAAAAAAGTTAGACAGAATACAGAAGAGAGGCCTGAAAATTTGTTTCAGAGGTTTGGATCTTAATGAAGAAGAGCTCAATGAACGGGCTAATATCCCACTCCTGATGAGGAGACGACAAGAATTATTGCTTAGCTTCATGTACAAATTATCAAGAAATCCAGATTGGGTCGATGAGGAAATCAGAAGGCCAGGTATGAGGTCAGAATCAAAGATCAAGATAGTCATTCCCAGAGCACGTAACATGGGATTCAACAACTCGCCGCTATATAGAGGAGTTGAGTTATGGAAAAATCTCCCAGCTGATGTCCAACACAGTGAAAGTATACTTAAATTTAAAGCAAGAATTAGGCAGATACAAGACTTGTCCAAGATGATGTTAATGGGTGATGAGCTGAATGAGCTGGATGAGTAGTATGAAAAAAGATACAGGTTAGGGAGCTGTTGAAAGACTACACCTTATCCTGATTGAGTAGAGGGAGCTGTTGTTTGCTGACTACACCCTCTACTAGAATTTATTCATGTGGAGCTGTTGAAAGACTACACCGCATGAATTTCATCCATGAGCTCACAGTGACTATACTCTCATACTGTATATCTGCTGATCATCTGTTTAAGATATGTTTTGTACCTACTGATCTGTCCATATATATCCTATTGGTATAGTGTAATACATGCTAGTATAAAACTTGTTGATAGTAACAAACTGGTATACCATGCCTGCTGCCCTTCTTTTTGAAATTTTATTGTAAGATTATAGAGGTTGCTATTTGTGTACATAGTATATACTGTTTGTTATATAGATTTTATTTTTTCTGTTTATATTATTGTTCTCATTCTTCATTGTATAAATTCCCATCTTTATTTATTGATCTATGTGCAAACAACCACTTAATGTAATAACTGAACGAGGATTCACATTATTGTCTAATTTTACCACTTTCTGTATGAATAGTGACTTGACAATAAAACATTTTCAAACCTCAAAAAAAATGTTAAACAGTGCTGTTTAAGGGATTTCTGTACCATTAGATGTGGATCTTGCAGTTTCAGAAAAGGGGGGGGGGCATAAAAACATAATTTGTTGTTTGAGTATGGTGGTGTCCCCAAGAAAATTTTGGAAATATGCATATCAGACTGTGTAATATTAGGGGTGTTTTTAGAAAAGGACTGCAAATATGTGGTGATACATTGTTATTGAAAAGTAATTGGAGCCTGGCCACAAGACAATTTTTGAATTTTAAACAATGGATGTTAACTCTTTTTTTTTAGAATATTTCATTGCACCCTAAGGGATGAATAAATGGGACGTAAAAATTAATCTGATAGAGAATTACCTGGGAAACCTCACATAGTATCCTGTGCATGAAGCTCACCCAATGGCTAGAACCCTATATTGTCACTGGTGCACATTGGAGTGATTCTGTGAGTGCGTATGGTTAGTTTGTTATGGAGCTGGTGTATTGTAAGCACTCACAGTTTATGAGATAGAGATCCTCAAAGTTTTTTCTTTTTACTCTAGCAAAGTCATCATGTAACATTATGGATTAAGTCTTTCCCTATAGTGTCCTTCTAAGTGGATACTTAAATTCAGAATTATAGACGAATATTTTCATGTTGGGGAAAAATTGCTTCAGAATTTCTTGTTTGCACCCTTTATCGACATGCTTTTGCAATTCACTTCTATAGTTAAATCATGTCCACTTTTTCTTACTGCTCTAGAGCTCACATTTCTTGTTTTTTTTTGTTATTTTTGTCTCGATATATGTGATGTCATTGAATGGTTCTGTAAGGGACAGGTGTAGGTTTATGGGAAATTTCAAGTGATATGTGCTTTTGAAGGCTGTGAAAATGATCATGCTCGAGGTTTTAGTTTAGGAATTATGTATCCTTTTCCCTGGGCAGAGCCTCAACAAGAAATTATGATGTGCAGATGCAATCCAAAGGTCCCATACAGAGTGACGACTGATAGTAGTTTAAGTAGGTTCAAATAGGTGCAATCATCAATTGTATAATGAGGTTATACATTGGTCTCAACACTCAACCAGTCAGCAAGGTGAGAGATACAGTGTGATATTTGGTCTGGAACTACGTAGATGTATGTCCTTATAAGATTGCTATTTAGAAGTCTATGAACTCCTGAACATCATAATAAAAGCATATGGTAGTGCTAAGTGGTTAAAGGCCACCTTCTAGAGTATAGTCGTTCTATTGTTCTATAGCTGTAATTTTGATGTTATAGTTCTATAGTTATATTTTTATAGTTCTGTATGTGTGAGGATATTTTGTGTGGGTATTAATCTATAATCCTTCCTGTTGGTTTTATTTTAATAGCGTATAATGATGGACATATGCACTCACAGATTTTGATATATACACATATAATTACATGGACTGCTATAGAATTAAACTGCTCTATATTTTCTTTTGTACAGTATCACTAAACTAATGTAATTAAACCATACATACATCCCTGACCTCAGGTCATCTATACTACTCAAAACTCAAACAGTAAGGCTCATCCTGGATAAGTTTTAGCTATAAGCTATGCCTTACATAAAAGCCAACCATTACCTTTATGTATGATGGTACTCTGGTGACTTTTTCGAGACTGGTTAGAAAATGTTGAGAAATTTTCATGTATTTTAGATGCTGTAGAATCATTAATTGTCCAATTTACAACCAATAAAATCTATTTTGAAGAGAGAGGGGAGACTTGAAAGGAGATATGCAAAGTGGACATCGGGGGTTGGCCCAAAGTGGGGGGGGGGGCTCCACCCTCGGGGACCCCTATTTGGACATACTTATGGTCGAACCAAAAGGGGTTCCTGACCCCTGGATCTGCCTCTGCCCCTTCCTGACCCCCTCCCTGGATCTGCCTCCCTATTGTTAGTGAGCAGTACATTCCTCCATATGTTGACCTCATCAATGGCCCCTGTATACATTCATCACTTTTATTGCTATTAACCATCTAAGGGCCAGCCTGCTGGTGCATTTATGTATTTTTTTATGCTCTACTAAAACATGATGTTACCCTATTGGTGAGAAATTGACTTGATGTATTCCTGAATGATGCTGGTGCTATGACCTGATACACTCCACTGAGAAGTTACAGCATGATGCATAAATGAAGTGCCTAAAATGAACTTCTGTCCAACAGGCATGCAGTTGGTATGTATAGACCAATGCAGCAGGAAAAGGGTGACTTGTCTGAGAGGTTGCTGATGAAAACCTCACCTTTTCCTCAGGCTCAACCAATGAAAATGTAAAATATATCTTCAAAATCATAAAATGTCATCTACACCACTTGCATTAGCTTTGAGAACTTCCTAACTTAAAATATATGCCATGCATGTATGCCAAGTACAGGGTAGATTGTGAGCTTTCCAATATATTAAAACTTTGTTTTTGGAAAGCCAGTCTGTTTTGCCATATTGATCTATAGACAAGGCCTTAAAGCCCTGAGAAGTCAGGGATGTACCGTTTCCAGTGATCCCTAAGATCCACCAATGAAGTTCTGGTGAGTCTGCTCACCAGTACTTCATTGGTGCATCATGCCGACCCTGCCAGAGTGTACCAACCATGTAGGGGTGGCATGATGCATGAATGCAGCACTTGCAGGTCACTGGTCGCCAAGGCTGCAATCATACACCATGACGACAACTCGGCATGATGCACGATAAATTAATGCACTATCAGGCCTTAGTGTGTTAAAGGGTGAGGTCGGTGTCAAGCAGGGGCGTAGGAAAAGGGGGGGCCAGGGGGGCCTGGGCCCCCCCAATCATGAAGGAGGTGGGGCCTGAGTATGTCTGGGCTCCCCCAATATTTTCCAAGAACCCATAAACACAATGGAAAAGAAGCTAAAACTTTACATCTCAAATAAGATAATTATGGTGATGTCATAGGGAGAATGGGGGTCTGAGCCTAAAGTCAGATCCAAAATTTACCAAAATTCACTTTTCTATATGAATTCTAAATATGCATATATAGACGCCATCATGCATCAGCCGACAATTCAAGGTGGTCGCGATGGTGCCCTCGCCGGGCCCCCCCCAATGAAGATTTGCTTCCTACGCCTCTGTCAAGTCACAAGTCTCAATCTAACCCACCCCTTGATAAATGTTTGCTTCACAAACAGCAAATTGTTGTCCCCATGATAACCCAGAAAGGACTGCGTGATGCCTCTCTAGGTTCTCGTTTCTCTTTTAAGGGAGTGGTCAGTTTTTTAACAAGAGGGAAGGGGGCGGTGGGTAGGGGGGACAAAAAATCTCAGACCCCTCTTAGGGGGGGGGGACAAACACTTTTTTGGCCCGTTTGAGTGAAAAAGCCCGCACACCACTAAAGAATAAAAGGGGGAGACGGAAAAACTTTCGTCACGCACGCGCAGAATTTCACCAACCTCCTTGTTGTTAAAAAATGACCACTCCCTAAGGGTGAGTAACGCACCAGCACTGCATTAGTGCATCACGGTAGACATTTGGGAGGGTATCAAACCTATGATTAGAGCCATGATTCATTTTACAGTGATACCAATGATGACCTACGGTCATATATGACCCACTTAAAAGGGTCTATTTCTCCTCTTTCCTATCCCCTTAAATGTGTCTAGTGCACATATATGCGTGGGCACCAACACATTCCTCTGTGAAATTGTGTAATGTAGTTCTTGCCATGAATATGACCTTAAGCCATGTGTCCACATGGCGCTAAAATTTTGTGCCCACAAAATTGCCGACGACAAAAACCCTTTTATCGTCCAATTCCGATGATAATATATCTAACATGTTTGATTTTTGTCGTCGGGAATGGAAGAGAAAATTGGTTTTATCGTCAGGAATAGATAACAAAAGTGGTTTTATCGCCGGAAATTTTGTCGGTACCAATTTTATCGCCCTGTGGACACAAGGCTTTAGGTGTCAAAATGGCGTTAACCATCTGTTACTCACACATATACCCTGTGCATCATGACGACCAAAGGGTAAGTGCTATAGTATTGCTATCTGGACCTTACAAGGTTCACAATGTAATGGCCGCTAATGCATTAATGCATCATGCATGGCCTTGATTATCAGGATGCATTAATGTAGCACTGGTGCCAGGGCTGCATTCATGCATCCGTACAGGGTTGATACAGAACTTCATGAAGGGTCGTCATTTAGAGAATAGACAACGATCTTCTTCACATCAAGACTGTCTGTCTGCACGAATGCATCTGAGTGCATTATAGGACAACAGGCAGGCGAGATGTGAAGAAGGAGTTGTCCATTGTCTTTATAAAATGTACATTTCATTCCAATCTCTTAAGTACCCAATTAATGTATGTCTAGACCAATCAATGGCCCTTGACTTGTTTACAGCTATGGTGACCTTGCTTAGGGGTGCACTACACTCCTATAATGCACTCAAGGTCACTTCTATCATGCAGCAATGCACTACCAACCGTTTTATAAGATGCTTCAATGAACTGCTGGTGAGCAGTCTCGCACTGGTGAGCAGTCTCGCACTGGTGCATCATGACGACCATTGGGAATGATGTACTCCTGCCTCAGCGGTCCTTAATGGGTATATGCCAACCTTGCAGGATTCATAAACCCCTGCAGGTTAAAAATGATGCTCCAATAAAGTGCTGGTGAGCAGAATTGGTGCATCCTGAAAACTAATGGTCATGATGCACTCCTACATCAGCGGCCCATACAGGGTTAAATCAGTGATGCCTAGTTCCGGGTAGAGGTGGCATTGAGGAACATCGGGGGACTTCCCGATTACTATCATTATCTCGTTTATAAAGCTACCCCCAGGAACTTGTATTTGGTTCCCGTCTGGTTTGTTGTGTAGCAACGAGGACAAACAAATAAAGTCTTTTTTTGCGACTGTTTTTTTTTCTGGAGTTGGTCAGTACGAAAACTCGTCAGACCGGTTTTTGGCAACAAATCGCTGCCATACTGGTGGAAATTGCCAAACTACTGATCTGAATACATAGCTGTAAGCTGGACCTGGGGCTACATGTTGGTTTTCATGGCTTGCAAATGGGGCCATTATTTAGGTTTATACAGCCTAAGACAAAAGGCATTACTTTTTTTTAAGGTTCAAAGAGTAAAATTGTTTAAAATAATGAGTTAATTCATGTTTTTCATTATTCTTTCCTGACAAGGACAATCTTGAGGTATTCAGTCCTGCCAAAACCAACCCGAGCCTGCACAATTATATAAACTGCTTATTTCTTAAACAAGAAGAATGTGGCAAGGACCACGGATAGGAGTTGCCACTCTGTGGCGACGTGTGATGTCACGGCCGACGTATAACGTCACAAATTGCATCACAAGGTGACCGTGACATCACTGACAAACCGAAAACATAATGAAGTTGCTACGGTTGCTGCGCTCCCGGCCACTACGCGGCAAGCAACTCCAAAAAGTAAGTATATAAAGCCTTCATCTTTGGAAAGTTTTTAGCTTTATACAATATAGGCAAAAATGGACTAGTGATTGATATCTTCAGATAAATCAGGAGCTTTAATGAAGGGTTGCAAGGTTCTTATAATGTTTTTATTCTAAGGGTGAGGAGAAATTATATAATTAACATGATAAAGTTAATTCTTCACTAGGAAAACTCGTCTTTTTTAAAACAAAGGTCAGAGCAAAAGGACTGGAACCTATGCTAATATCTCCAATGGAATCTCAAATAAGTAGTGGTCTTGAATAGGGATAGGGCTAGGGGTATCAACACAAATCTTAAGCAGAAGAACAATGTTCAAATAAGTGCCAGTCTTGAACATGGGCTGGAGGGTGAAGAAATACTAACCTTTATGTCATGGCAGATATAATCGTTAATAGAGATTAGTACTAGAACAGCCGTATTCCATGGGGGGCATGGAATACAATATGCTTGTATTCAATGGGGTCCGCCATCTTGGATTTTGAATGGAGCTGAGCTGTTTTTCTTCATCTAAAAGCAAATTAACCCCATAGGCCATGACATAAATGCAAATGTCCACTCCCATAGAACATTTTTGCATCGCATTCACCTCGGTGCCTGATCAGGCCACAGCGCTTAACCCTGTAAGGGCCGCTGATGCATTAATGCATCATGCTTATTGGTTGGCATGATGCACCAATGAAGTGCTGGCTAGCAGTCTCACCAGCACTTCATTGATGCATCATGACGGCCAATGGGCATGATGCACTCCTGTATCAGCGGCCCTAAAAGGATTGAATGGCTGGCCAATATGGTAGTCGTATGGCTAGAAATATGAGATATGTATCAACTGTAAGTATTACCGTAGTGCCCTGTTTATTGATTTCGATACCTCTGTACCACCGGCCCTTACTCGAGACAAACACTTATAAATCTGAATACTATTTTCAGTGCATGCGGTCAATTTCGATAGCACCCTACACCCTGGCACTTATTCAAAACTGGCGCCTATTTGATACCCTGGTGCTTAAATGGACCATTACGGTGAACGGGCCATTACGGTAAGACCCCTATGGGTACATAGTTTGTGTTAGATCCATCACTCTGATATTGGAAGGGAAATGATACAAATTAACCCTACACGAACTGCTTATTGTGTTTAGGTGCGCATTCCGTTGTTGTCAGGATGCGCCGATGCAGTACTGCCCAGCGACTCACCAGAACTGCATTGCTGCATTAACTGGAGTGTCTCAAACTGGTATGGTCGCCATAATTTAGGCATGTATGCAGAACTGGAAAATCGTTTGGCTACATTTATGTGTGGTGAAAAAATAGGGGCCGAACCTTAAAGGGTTACAAACTCATCTGAATTACCCACAATTCCACCCGGAAGGCATTTCACAACAAGGTATGACTGAGAACAGCCACTACGATTTGAAACACTCAAAACTAGAATGGATGGCCGTAGGAAATAGATAGAACTAAACGACCGTGGTGTACGAGGTGGCCGAACCACCACGAGGGAGACAACTCCTGAGGGATGGATCGGCCACCGAGGACACCAGGGGAGTTTAGTTCTATATTTATTTTATGTTTTTGGGTCTTTAATTAACTGAAAATTAACAAAATCTGTTACCGTATTGCCCCGTACGAGCGGCGGTCCGCCATTTTCAAAATTGATTTTGAATGTTTACATGCACCCAGAACGAGGCTACGGTACCGGATCGGCCGCTGTGGTGGATCGGCACACGTTACGCCACTGGGGGTGTGCGGATCGGCCCTGCAATGCTATCTCTATGGGAAGAAGTTATTCACATAAAATAAATGCCCTACTACCACTCTATTGCCCGAGCTACACTATGCGACACCGCCAGCAGCGAGACGCTGCGTTCCCTCAATTCTTTTGTTCTATTTTTGTTAATTTATATTTGGCATCGATCTGGCAAGCAGAAAGGATGCCCCATGCACTCTATCATGTCAATAATAACAAAGAGAACAAAAGAAATTGTGTGCCGCCGGTAACGCTGTCGCGGCTGTGCCACTAGTGGAGCCTTGGCTTTAATGATCATCACTTACCGCAGTAATTACATAGGGTTTGGGAGGGCAGTCGTACCAGTGGAATGTAGTGACCACTAGATGCATTGCTGTCATGGCATTAAGGTGAGGGATCCCACTATAATTCGAAGTGGTCTAGTCATTCCATCATGACAATGCAATGGTGCATTAAAAAACAACATGTAGCCCTCAGATGGTCCAAAGAATCATTTCCTAAATGTCTGTTAGTCACATAGAAATTGTCTGCAATTGTATGGCATTGTGAGTAGGTCTAGGGTAACTCATCCCAACTCGACCACTAGGCAAGTTGGTAAAACTTAAGCCGACTGTTCAGCCATCATAGGTTATATTCACAATTAGGTCTACCTATTGTACTTAATGCAGTACAATCAATAAGCAATTTTATGCTGCCTGAAAGAAGTTAGTCTAGGGTGGTCTGCATCAGGATCGGATCCAGGATTTTGAAATGGGGGGGGGCGCCCCTCATTTAGCCCCTAATTCTGGCTAATTTCTAGGGTAAAAAAAGTTGGGTAAACTCCCAGCAAATTGTCGTTATCTGTCGCCATGATTGGTCATCAATGGTGACTCCTTTCTGAGTGATAACTCACTGCGTCATCTTTCGCCACTGTGTGTCAGTCTCACATGGCATGACAATTTATCACAACAGTCACCAACATGATCTCACTCACTGCGTGAGTATGTGCCACCCCTTGTCATCCCTCACAAAGCATGGTGACTTATCACCACCATCGCCAACATGGATCTAACTCACTGCGTGAGTATGTGCCACTGCCTGTCAACTCTCACTCAGAATGGCGGCTTATCACAAGCATCGCCAACATGGATCTGACTCACTGTGTGATTATGTACCACTCCCGTGCCACTGGCATCAACTCTCACACAAAATGGCGACTTATCACTACCATTGCCAACATTGGTCTCACTCAATGCGTGAACTTGTGTCACTCCATGTCAATGATCTCTAAGGATTGCATCATCTGTCACTCACTCTCACTCAGAATGGCAACTTATCACCACCATTGCCAGCCTTTGTCTCACTCAATGCGTGAATTTGTGTCACTCCAAGTCAATGCTCTCTGAGGATTGCATCATCCGTCACTCACTCTCACTCACAGTGGCAACTTATCACCACCATTGCCAAAGTTGTTGAGACAGCACCACTGTTCAACATGTAGCCTATCTAGGAAGTGTGGGCATGAAGTATAAGTCCCATACGTATCAAATGTGCTTTGTTTCACACTGATTTCCATGTAATACTTCAGAGTTGAATCAAACAAGATTATATAGAGAGAATATCAATTGAATTTAGATAGAGGTATCTCTAAAATGAAAGCAACTATCCATAAACACCTTTTCTCTGGTTACAGGAAAAATACATAGGGAAATATCAACATGAACACCTTGTCTGTGGTTAGAGGGAAGATACATATGGCAATACCTTCTCTGGCAAAACATACTTTGATCTGGCAGATGTGAGGCTGCATGATTACCAATGTCGATGATCATGAGCTTTTTATCTAACAAGGTGAGTGATCAACCGCCTTGCCATCCCTGGTGAGTGTGAGTCATCACGATCCTCGCCAACCGTGGTGAACATGCTCTATGGCATGGTGTGCGTTTCATCTAGCGAGGTGAGTGATCACTCGTGTCGCCATCCCTGGTGAGTGTGGGTGATCAAGATCCTCACCATCTGTGGTGAACCTGTGCTATCACGAGGTACGCGTTTTATCCAGCGAGGTGACTGATCACAATCCTTGCCATCCGTGGTGAATGTGCATTATGATGTGGTGTGCGTCTCATCTAGCGAAGTGAGTGATCACTCATGTCGCCATCCCTGGTGAGGATGAGTGATCACTCATGTCGCCATCCCTGGTGAGGATGAGTGATCACGATCCTCGCCATCCCTGGTGAACGTGCTATGACGAGGTGCGTGTTTCGTCTAGCGAGGTGAGTGATCACCCACGTCGCCATCCCTGGTGAGTCTGAGTGATCACCATCCTCGCCATCTGAGGTGAGGCCATGTGATCACCACCATTGCTATTCCTGGTGATCTTGTGCTATAGCGACGTCGTGTTCCATCTAGCGACATGTGTGAGCCACTTCACACAGGTTGACGAGGAGTCACGACAATTTGCTGGGCTCTTAAGTACAGGGAAAAAGAAGGGGCGAGCGGCCCTGCGCCCCGCCCCTCTAAATCCGCCACTTTGCATAGGGTACCAACATGCCTAGTGGTCGAGACAGGGGCGACTTACCCTACAGTAATGCCTCCCCCCCCCCGACATGGGCAGTGCCATAGACAGTATATATGTTACACTCTTCTGCTGCCCCATAGCCCCAGGGGTGTGACCCTACTCTGACATAATAGTGAACATCAGCTCTTTATTGGCCCTTTGGAATGGAACTGGTTATACATTTCCCTTTTCTCTATAAGGGAGTGATCATTTTTTAACAACAGGGGGGGCTGGTGGGTTTGCGCGCAGACGCGCGAAAAAAAATTCGACCCCCCCCCTCTGGAGGGGGTAAAATTTTTTCGACCCCCCCCCATAAGGGACAAAAATCGCGCCTCAAACCCACCGCCCCCCCTGTTGTTAAAAAATGATCACTCCCTAAGAGGGGCACCCTCTCCCTCTCCAAAACCTGGAGCCAGTACATGTATACTGTATATATCATTAAGGTGGGTCACTCCCATGGTCCAAAAGTAAATAAATCCTTACCAATCGTTTACCATGTGGCCTTCATTTCATGCTCATTTGACTGATGGAAAGAAAATACAAATAGGGGGGGGGGGTCCAAGATATTTCATCTTGAAGTCTAAGTGACCTTGTAATAGGATTACATAGTCTTGGTACTAATGTTTAGAGAAAGATGTCTTAGAGTGACTATTTTATAGAATATCTCTATATTATTTATTAATCAATTAGAATCTAGCTAATAATATTAGTGGTCCAAAAAGGCTATTTTGAACATTATGGTCCCAGGCATATTTCAAAGGCTTTTGGAAGTTTGAGTAAAAAGGTAATAAATAGTGTCTAGTGGTTTATGTGTAGAACCTTCAATTCTTACACGTGGCTTGGTGGTGTAGTGGTAAGCTGTTAGCCTTCTGACCTGAAGTTCTGGGGCTTCAACACTCGGCCAGGTGCATCTTTACCTGTGAGGACGTGGTGAACCAGTCTGCAGGTACTCACACTAAGAATAGTATAGGTTCTCTATTGAAGCTTCTTGCTCACACCACCAGGGAGCTCCTAGTGGTTTGTGCATGGACTACAAAAGGCATATGCTCAGAGACCTGCGCAATGGACCTCCTCAGCATAGAAGTGAGCCAACTTAAATAACCTTTTGGCCCATAAGCTATTGGGCACAAAACCTTTGATGCCCCCTGAAGGGGGGGGGGCATAAAAACTTCTGACTCCTCTTGAGGGGTGGGCCTAAAAAATTGTTCCTCTGTTCATCCAAAAAGCGCGCATGCTACTATATATCAAACAGGGGTGCAAAAAGTGTGCCTAGCATGTGTGTGTGTGGGGGGGGGGGCGGGGCACAACAATCATCATTAGCTATGGTCATATTCATGGCGAAAACTATATGACCCAAAGTTCACAGAGGAATGTGTCAGTGTCCACGCATATGTGCACCACATCTGAGGGGATAGGAAAGAGAAGATATAGACCCTTTTAAGTGGTCTAGGGAAACCCTCCCACGGTACATTATAATAGAACCTTCTACCAATAAGCTTTTCTAGTCTACCGCACCACAAACAGTACATTCTCCATTACCTTCCACCTATAATGGCTTTGTGGGCTTCTTAGCCATATTTTCCTTAATAGCTTCTGATGTTTTCCTCTCTCTGTAAAGGCATCATCTATAAAAGTGAGTATAGCTTTCAGAATGACTTCCCCCTAAATAAATTGTCTAAGACCTCATACCTCTCATATATAAGAGATGATCATTGTATAACAAAGGGGGTTGGATGAGTCAAAAATAGTTATGACATCCTTCCACTCGAAGGTCAAAATCTGCCCCCCCCCCACTTCCCTGAGGGACACTTTTGCCCCCCCCCCCCCCACCTCAAATACACCATGCTCTGCTGTACAGTAGGGTCATCCTTGGCCCTTATACTCGGGGTATTAGTGCACATTTTGATAAAGTCCAGATTGCCACGTCAAAACATTTTCCTACACATCCATTTTACAACAGCAACACATTTATATATACACTTTCATGTCTATAATATCCCCCTAGGCCATGACCCTCAAGCTCTGCTTTCTTTCCCATTTAATCTGGGCCACTATTTCCTTTAGATTGAGTCACTGCTTTTTCTATTGATGCTCCTTTGTATGTACCATAAGGATAGATACCCCAGCGCTTATAAATGTGAACCTGAGATACTGAGGTAGAGGTATTCTGACAGCTTTACAGGGGGGGTCATATCAATGTCACAGCATTGTGTCAGGTCAATGTCACAGTGAAGATGTCTGCTACGTCATGTGTAACTTTATATGACTCTCAAAGTACCCTCACAGTGTCAGTTTGACCTTGGTAAAGGGGGTGATAATAGAGAGAGTTACCATGGTACATTGTACTTTCAGACATCCATGTAGCCCCAGTATGCTCAGTCTCTCCTTCATCTTTGAAATTAAGCAGACTCTGTTCATTCAGGTAATTCAGTGGTAAAATAACTTTGCTAACTAGAAGTGGGGCCTATATATTTAAGTCCAATGTTGAACGAGTGGCAGATGTTAAAAATGCTGGTGTCTCACAACAAGCAAAGTGATTTGGGGTCCTTGGAACATTGTCAGATTTACTAAGCAAAAAAAAAAGGTACCCGGTACCATATTGGCCATTTAATGCAGCGGCTACTCATTGATATTTGAGACCGGTGCTCATTTTAATACTGTTTTTAGTGCCTAAGAATTATTTCAATGCGCCACTTACCCCCCACATTTAGGTATTCAAGGCCGGCACTTATTTGCGACCCCAGCGCTTAAACGAGCCAATAGGCTATTCAAAAATGTTTGGGCGCAAGGATCAAAATTCCCTCAAGCATTTCTAGCTTGGGTCAGAGACCAAGTTAGCCACCTTGTGAATGGGATCAATGAATGGTAAGGAGGAGAGAGTGCCTTTACTCACATTATTACTCTGTGGTAGAATCACCCACAGTGTCATTACAGCAGATGGGTGGACAAACATGGAACACCTCCCCCACCAACCTGTCAGTTCATTGACCACCGTAAAGGACACATTCCATCAACTATTTACAAACATGGAACACCTCCCCCACCAGCCTGTCAGCTAATTGACCACACTAAAGGACATATTCCATCAACTATTTACAAACATCGAACACCTCCCCCACCAACCTGTCAGCTAATTGACCACAGTAAAGGACACATTCCATCAACTATTTACAAACATGGAACACATCCCCCACCAACCTGTCAGTTCGTTGACCACCGTAAAGGACACATTCCATCAACTATTTACAAACATGGAACACCTCCCCCACCAGCCTGTCAGCTAATTGACCACACTAAAGGACATATTCCATCAACTATTTACAAACATCGAACACCTCCCCCACCAACCTGTCAGCTAATTGACCTCAGTAAAGGACACATTCCATCAACTATTTACAAACATGGAACACCTCCCTCACCAACCTGTCAGTTCATTGACCACAGTAAAGGACGCATTCCATCAACTATTTACAAATATGGAACACCTCCCTCACCAACCTGTCAGCTAATTGACCACACTAAAGGACATATTCCATCAACTATTTACAAACATGGAACACCTCCCCCACCAGCCTGTCAGCTAATTGACCACACTAAAGGACATATTCCATCAACTATTTACAAACATCGAACACCTCCCCCACCAACCTGTCAGCTAATTGACCTCAGTAAAGGACACATTCCATCAACTATTTACAAACATCGAACACCTCCCCCACCAGCCTGTCAGCTAATTGACCACACTAAAGGACATATTCCATCAACTATTTACAAACATGGAACACATCCCCCACCAACCTGTCAGCTAATTGACCACACTAAAGGACACATTCCATCAACTATTTACAAACATGGAACACATCCCCCACCAACCTGTCAGCTAATTGACCTCAGTAAAGGACACATTCCATCAACTATTTACAAACATGGAACACCTCCCCCACCAACCTGTCAGCTAATTGACCTCAGTAAAGGACACATTCCATCAACTATTTACAAACATGGAACACATCCCTCACCAACCTGTCAGCTAATTGACCACAGTAAAGGACACATTCCATCAACTATTTACAAACATGGAACACCTCCCTCACCAACCTGTCAGTTCATTGACCACAGTAAAGGACGCATTCCATCAACTATTTACAAATATGGAACACCTCCCTCACCAACCTGTCAGCTAATTGACCACACTAAAGGACACATTCCATCAACTATTTACAAACATGGAACACCTCCCCCACCAGCCTGTCAGCTAATTGACCACACTAAAGGACACATTCCATCAACTACCGTGGCTTGTTTAAGCACCCCGGCGCTTAAAGATTTCAACAATATTCTATCCCCAGCCCTTATTCAAGACCAGTCTTATTCAAGGCTGAGATCATAGTGACTTTATCAGTTTTAAGACCACCTTATATTCGGTGCTCTTTCAATACCAGTGCTTATTTGAAGACCCGCCACTACGGTAGTCACCATTTAAACACCGCTTATGCGTCAGTACATCATGGCCATTGGTTGACATGATGCTTCAATGTAGCCATGGCACCTAACTTGCTAGGTCTGACCGGCGTGATGCTCCAGATGGGCTGCAGATTTGATTCAAAACAGAGAGTAATCTCTTCATGGGCTGTTTGAGGGGCGGGGGTAATCAGCCAATCAAAATTAGCTGGCGGGGGGTAAATTTTTTTTTACCCCCCCCTGCAAGGGATGAAAATCGTGGGCGAACATGCCCTTTTAACCTATAGTAGTTGTGGGGTTTTCCATTGAAAAGAGGTGAAATTATTTTGACCCCCCTCCCCATCAGAGGGTTTGAAAAAATTCTGACCCCCCGGTCAAGGGGTTGAAAAAATTCTGACCCTCCCCCCTCAAACCCATCAGCCCCCCCCCCCCGTTGTTAAAAAATGATTACTCCCTTAGTAGAAGTGTATCAAGAGCTCCTCTGAAGTGACTTGTGGCATGTGGCCAAGAATTCATACAACTGCTCACCCAAGTAGCGCTCATCAGCTCTTCTACCACTTCACGGTCCCAATTCTAGTAGAACTATTTAAGCATAATTGATTATTTTCTTTATGAAATATCTTCTCCCTCAGGAAGTCCTGTTTGAAGTGTGGTCTTTAGGATTAGGGGTAGTGGTTGGAGCAGAAAATACGGGAGTGGGGTGTCAACTGATGGGACAGCCATATTCAAAACTTTGAAAGTAGGGGAAATTTGTTCATCAGAAGCAGTTGATTGTAGATACACTGTTTTGATATTCCCACATATACCATGAATTTTGCAGAAATTATGTAGTATTCACTAAGGACTTTTAGAATCACTTGAAACTGTTTGTTTGTGTTTTATGGCATGCCATAAGGTTTGTGTCAGTATGGCGTGCCATAATGTTGTCAGTATAGTGCACATGGTTGTATCAGTGTGGTATAATGGAGGCAGAGGTTAAACCTACCACTTATGTCTGTTAGTGGCCCCTTATTTTACCCCCATTGTTTGCTACACTGAAAACCATCCCATCAACCATTTAACCCTTTCAGACCCACCAATGTACCTTATTTTACTGCTACACCACACACCATCAACCATTTAACCCTTTATGAACTACCAATGTACCTTATTTTACTGCTACACCACACACCATCAACCATTTAACCCTTTATGAACTACCAATGTACCTTATTTTACTGCTACACCACACACCATCAACCATTTAACCCTTTATGAACTACCAATGTACCTTATTTTACTGCTACACCACACACCATCAACCATTTAACCCTTTATGAACTACCAATGTACCTTATTTTACTGCTACACCACACACCATCAACCATTTAACCCTTTATGAACTACCAATGTACCTTATTTTAATGCTACACCACACACCATCAACCATTTAACCCTTTATGAACTACCAATGTACCTTATTTTACTGCTACACTACACACCATCGACCATTTAACCCTTTATGAACTACCAATGTACCTTATTTTACTGCTACACTACACACCATCAACCATTTAACCCTTTATGAACTACCAATGTACCTTATTTTACTGCTACACTACACACCATCAACCATTTAACCCTTTATGAACTACCAATGTACCATATTTTAAGCACCAGGGCACTGAGCAGCGGCAGATCCAGAATTTATAAAAGGAGGGGGCGCAGCAAAGGAACCCCGATTTTCGAGCAAGTTTTGAGATCCAAAATAAGCCGATAAAGTATTAACAAAAAGGAGGCGCACCCATGCGCCCCTATTTAAATCCGCCACTGCCAGAACTTATGCATTTCAATGTCCTTTACCACTGGTGCTTATTTGAATACTGTTTTTAGTGCTTAACCCTTTAATTCCTTGTACTGCATATAAGCAGCACTGTAACGCTGTATTTGGGAAACACAGGGATGGAAAGGATTAAGAGTGATTTCTATACACTGTACCGCTGGTGCTGTTTCGAGACAAGCGCTTATTTGATACCCTTCTGTTTAAAGGGCCTCTATGGTAAAATCCTTGCCTATAAGGAACGCCATGACTTCTATAAATCACAGTAAGCAGCTATCCAGGAGGCCATTGTGAAAATATTCTTGATTCTGACTGTAGCTAGCACATCTTCCACCCAGCGATTCTCTACCAAGAGATACCAATTCCCACCTTATACCTTTATGGAATTGACTTGTTCTGAATTAGACTGCATTGCATAAAGTTAGGGGAACTGGTTCCATCAGGGAATTAGAGGAGGGAACTAGTCAGGAATTGGTTCTCAATTGGGAAGCATTCATTAATTCTACAGAGATTCCTTATATAGAGCAGATCATTAAGTCATGAAGTGATGCCGGGCAGAGGTCGGTATCTCTCTTATCTTCAACAAAGGGGGAGGGTGCCATAAAAAGGGGCTGCTTGTGAACCCATGGGTAACATCCTCGAGGGGGGGGGGGGTGGCACTCTCTCCATTCACTTTGCATTGGGGCGCTGACAGACCTTTGACATTTACAAGGGAATTCCTCAATAACTTTGATGAAAATGATGCTTTGACCTTATGACCTTGATGGCTGATAAGTAAACATGATGATGAGGACACTCAGTGAAGGAATTACAGGAATACCTCTCATGTATACTGCAACCATAAGTGAAACAGTACTCTACGATCAGTCCCCATAGTAAAGTATATAGCTGGAGGGTTTTGCAAAAGGATAGGAATTCAATTCTGTCAGAGGTGCTATTCCCAAATGGGAACTGACTACCCTCAGGCAATGAATCTTCCCCTGTTTTGCAGCAAGGTAATAGGTTATACAATTGATTCTTAAGTTTTCAGGAATTGGGGAATGCTTCCCAGTATGACTAAAAAGATTGATTCTGAGTGTAAGGTGAGAAGTTGGTTCTGAGCAGCAGAACAGGTAGGAACTGGAAGGTGTGTTACAACAGTTAGAATACGTTATCGATTCTTTTCACAATAGTCTCCAGAAGGGGCAGTGAATGTTCCCCTGAATGTGTGGTTAGGGATGGACACCGACCACCTTTCTATATACGTTTATGAAGTAGCAAACCTATTCATAGCCACTCCTAAACCGCTTCTATGAACATTCCTTTTGGCAAACTAACAGGGAATAGATTCCCTGAGGTCAGTCAGTTCCATATTAAGAATAGCATATCTGACAGAACCAGATCCTAATCTTTTCGCAATGGCCATTGCGTTTATCAAACTGCATGCTCGTATGATGATATACAATTGTGAACTATGAACTGTGATCAGCCAACAAAAACATGTAAGGCAGTAGAGTTAGATGTGTTATGATATGTCAGGGGCGTAGGAAAGTGGGGGGGGGCAGGGGGCCGAAGCCCCCTCAATCATAAAGGAGGGACACAAGGAGCTACAACTTTGTATCTCAAATTAGATTAATATAGTAATGGAATAAGAAATATGCGGACCTGAGCCTCGAATCAGATTTAAAATTCAACAAAAATTACTTTTCTATACAAATTCTCTAGGTATTGATTTCTACGCCTCTGCATGTTATGAGGAATAAGTAGCTAATGGCATCATATGTACAAGGAATAGAGCAAACCGAGCAATGTGATAGTGCCATTAAGAACACTGCAAAGATCAAGATCAAATTGTAGCGTATCAAGAAAGACATTTACAGCAGAAGCCCGCCTAGCTTGCGGCATACTTCTATGGACCGCTGAACTGTGGAACCCCAGCACCACAGCATGGGACATCAGAGACCACTAATTAGCTAATTAGGACCAAACATTACTTTATCTTTGAAAACCCTTCATGATACTGACATAAGTTGAAATTTGGTTGGCAGCCCCCACCCCCTCCTCCCCCTACCTCCTATACAGATAGTTAACCTTACACCACTGCTCAGTGCCAACCTCAATTATAAAACCAGCTAGAAGTAGCTAGAAGTGGCCATGTTAATTAGTGGTTTAACTCTGTAAGGGCCAATAGTGTATTAATGCGCCATGTACATCTGTCGTCGAATTGCGCACATGTAGTCACAGCAAGTATGCTAAGGTTACATTCAAGTATGCTAAGGCCATGGGAAACCAGGTTACAGTTTACTGTCTGAGCCATTTTGAAAACTGATGAGGCTTTTTTCATTATTCATTATTCATTATCAACCTACCAATGCCGGGGATGTTCTAGGTTGTACATGTCACTTTGTTATTTACATTCCTTGCACTATGAGCTTTAATTTGGTACCAAATATGTCCCCTTTTGAACATTCCTATCATGTCAAAATGCATTTTTGAGAACTTTTTAAAAATAAATTTTAGATAATGAATAATGAAATTTTCTCATGCGGCCCCTTCAAAACCATGCGGGCGGTGGATGGTAAACTGCAATGTGAGTTCCATTGGCCTAAGGTTACATTCATGCATCATTCCAACCATACAGGTTTGATACACTCCTAAAGGGGGTTGGTATGATGCACCAATGAAGCGCGAGCAAATCAATGAAGTGCGAGTGGGTCTCCTCACCCATGCTTCATTGGAGCATCATGCCAAGCAATAGGCATTGAAACCGCACTATTATGATATACGTGATAGAAAGGTGAAGATTTAGAAAGAAAGAAAGAAAGAAAGAAAAATACCCATTAGAGCAACATGTGGCTTAAAGTTCAGAAGTGAAGAGGTGGAATATTAAGTGCTGATTGACACAGGAGAGGACAGACAACCTCCAGAGACCTCTGCTCCCCCTGGAGGCCCCTCACTGTGAGATTCATATTTACTTCTCCTTCTGATATCTCTGATACCAACTAATACTCAGATATCAATCACTCCAATCTAATTAGGTAATTGGACATTACCACTAGCCTTTAACATCACTGTCAAAATTGTCACAAAAATAACGTTGGAATCCTTGTGCCAAAGTTGCCAGAGATCCCTTGTTATTTTAACAGAGATTCCTTGAACCATCGTTCTGCAATATATGGGGATTGAATATAAAAACTGCATTTCGTCACTGCAATATGACTATTGTGGTTCACTGTTCAGTTTTACAAGAGGACCTAGTAGATTCATCAGTTACCTTTCAGAGTGTTTTAACCTTTTAAAGGTCAATTATGACATGGTCGTCATGATGCATGAATGTGACCAGGGTGAGTTATTCGCCTTATGCTGACCCTATGGGGTTGATAAACTCATGGAGAGTTATCATGATGCACCAATGAAGTGCTGGCGAGCAGACTTGCTAGGACTTCACTGGTGCATCATGCTGACTAATGGGCATGATGCACTCCTGCATTATTGATCCTTAAAGTGTTTAACACCTGCAGAACAATCATTTTTTGTTTAGGTCTTTAAAAACACCACTCTGACACTTACGGAAGAGAGTGGCAGGCGCCTAGTGGCCATTTCTATCAAGTTTCTATCATTATTAGTTCAAAAGTTATGCCTAGTAATATAAATGAGCATTTTCATCAAGTTTGAAGAAACTTTGCCAAAAGACTACAAACCCCCCTCTACCCCCCTCTGACTGTGGTCCATATGCTTATGCATTAGGGTTCCCCACCCCCTTGAATACACACTCATCTTGTGCAAAAAGTAGCTTTGGAACCATATGATTTTACATTTCTATCTTGATTAACACATGCCAATAGACATATTTGTAGTTTTTGAAGAAAATTATTCACCAAAGTTCCTCAAACCCAAAACGTCTAGGTGTCAGCCCAGTGAACTCAATGCTAAAGCATTCTACAAAAGATGACTGCTACCGAAGAAAGTAGCATTGCTACCCCAACTTTTTATTCCACATTTCAATTAAACATCACGTAAAGAACAAATATTTCAAGTTACAAGGAAAATCTTAATACAGGAGTGCATCAAGCCTAGGGTCAGCATGATGCACCAATGAAGTCCCGGCAAGTCTGCTCACCAGCACTTCATTAGAGCATCATGCCGACCCTACGGCACTGTATGACAACCAATAGGCATGATGCATTGATACATCAACGGCCCTTAAAGGAGTAAATGCCAATTGTACTGTATTAGTATTAAAGTTGGAGTATTGGCAGTGACAATGACAAGGTCAGATACTTGGAATTAAATGTACTCCACCGGTGACATTTAATTTTAAAGATGATTAACCCAAGCTTATCAAACTCTCAGAGCAAATAGCCTGTCTTGATGTACTTGTGACATCCTTCCATAATGAGCAAATTGGATAACATTTTTACCCCTCCCCATCCACCATCACCATGAAGAAATAACTGTTAAATTTACCAGAGGATCCTCGTAAAAAAAGTGAACCTCCATAATCATATTGTAGTGAGCCAGTGTAGTTTTTACAAGAAGCCCCAGGTGGCAGTGTGGTGGTACAAAGATTCTGTGTGAAAATAATTAGCGATTTCTGGAAACTTTGGGACGAGGATTCCCTCGTTACTTGACAATATTTTTATACAGTGCACCATTGTTCTGGTCTATGACATTTTGTCTGGTAGCACGGGGGGGTATTTCTTAGCACTTTAAGGACTGTTATACCATGGCTCGACAAAGTCACAGTGCGTTATCCTCAATGCTGCGTTCTGATTGGCTGATCTATATGGATAATGCACTCTCAGCAAAGGAGGTTGACTTCACCTCACCTTTAGACTCCACAATTGATATTCATGTGTTGTCAGGTGGCTGATGGGTGATTTCCCACTGAACAAGATCTCGAGAATTTCGCGAGTCCCGACTCATGAATATAACAAGAATAGAGAACGTGATTTTCCCTGAAAATTTGGATACGCCATAACATTTTACACTCGGGAAAGTTCTCTAGTCTATATCTCAAGAATGGCTTGGAAATTTCTTGGGAAAGACTCAGGATATTCCCAGGAAAGACTCTAGATATTCCCAGGAACTGGACATGTTTTTTTTTTCTTGAGTATAAGATGTTCTGCCGTGTCCAAATTTCCAGGGAAAATCACGTTCTCCTTGACCAAGTTGTGAACGTTCCTAACTCAAGTCCTGTTCAGTGGGTTGTCTGTGTTATAACCGGAATAATGCACATTAATGCATCATGCCTTCTGGTTGTCATGATAACACAATGTAGCCCTGTTATGTAACTCACAAAGGCTTACCCTATGGGATTGGTACATTTCCAGAGGATCGGCATGAAGCCCCAATGAAGTGCTGGTCAGCAGACTCACCAGCGCTTCACTGATAGATCGTTCGCACAAACAGGCATGTTGCACTCTTGTATTAGTGGCTTGCAATTGTAAAATTGTAGACTAGGTGTGTCCCTATGGGGCTGTGTACAAATGACGTCATGCAGGAGGGGGGGAGGGGGGGTCAGGCCCGGCATGACGGAATTAATTTTCCATATACCTTCAGCATTGCAAAATTGGCAAAAAACATGACAAGGGGGGGAGGGGGGGTCCAAAATGGTCCAAAAAGCATGACGTCATTTGTACACAGCCCCCATGAGGGACCCCTGGTATAATTGTGTCTACAACCTATGCTGGACTCTAAGCATTCACTTCATTTATCTGTTTATTTGCCCAAAATGGAACTGAGTGGCATCAGGTAATCTATTAATCATATAGAGGTGGTTCAGGAGTGGTGCTGGACTAGTGATAACTTCCTGAGTGAGAACCAATACCCAGCTAGTTCCTGCCTCCAGTTCCCTGCTAGGTATTTCTCAAACACTACGATCTGAGTTTCCCAACTACGTATTGCCCACCCCCTACGATCCAGTCAGATCGTAGTGAGGGGCAGTGGGTGACCCTACAGTACCTACGATTGCCTACACAGATGAATGCCTTTACCCTCTATATGTGCACACTGCAAAAATGGTGTTTAGATCCTAAACACAATTCTAAACATATTCTTGCAACGTTTTTGTAATCACATTAACTTCCTAAACATGTTTAGTCAAACAATGTGATTAGCTCAGGTGTTTAGATATTTAGATGATGTCTAGGTTTAGAACTTTTATTATATGAAATCTTGTGTTTAGATGTCAAAATGTTTATATGGCAATGTAGAGTTTACAGGTGTTTCCATTAAGACAGTATAAAGGATTATCTTTTATTGTTTGTACTTTCTGGGGGATATCAATTGTCAGGTATTTGCAAGTGCAAAGTCTTTAAAGATGATAGTCACATGTACATACACACAGACGAACATGCTGCCTTAGAATGAGAGACTTGAGAAGGTATGAAAGCTTGGGAGGCAGGGTGTTTCTTTATCCTTTACGAAATGACATGCAATAGGTGTCTGCCATGGATATTATTGATCATTGTAGACTAATGATGGCAATGTTAAGTGAATTTAGTCAATCCTCTATTGCTGTTTCTTTTCTCATCGAATTCTATGAAATGAAACCATGATCAACATGCAGTTTGGGGATATTTATCACAACAAGTGATCCTAGTCATATGCAGAATGTCCATTCAAATGAAGTGCTGCTACCTGGTGTGTATTTGACGTCCAAGTATCTAAACATAATTATGTTTGAATCTTAACACCTGGTATTCAATGTGTTCTAACTCTAAACATCTAGACATGTTGAGCAAAAATGTTTAGGTAATTAGAATAAAAGTGTTTAATTCTTAAACATGTAGATAATGAGACACCTACCTGACCTATATGTTTAGGTTTTAAACATGTTTAGACCTAAACAGGTTTAAAACCTAAACAACATTTTTGCAGTGCACCAGTCATAGTGATTGACCCTGTACACTCCACGAATTGCCCTCTGATTCAGCCCAGGTTGGTACGATTTGGGAGCACCCAAAACTTAGTGTCTGAGAAATGACTTCCAGGTCTCCTATGGGAAGCATTCAGGTGGAACCATTCATCATGGAATTAGTTCCCCCAAATTTGATTAAGAGGTAAACATTTCTATGAGAGTCTAAGGTGGAATAAAGGTGAGAATTGTAGGGAACTAGGAGGTGGGTTAGCTACAGTGAGAATTAGCCCAATATTTACGCAACAGCCTCCATAATCCCTTTTTTTTTTTAAAATTTCATTCATGTACTCCCCACAACTATACTGACTACGTGGGAGTAATTATCAGCCAATGAAATTATCCCAATCATTGACCTCTATACCATATGGGAAAATGATCGGGGATCGTCGATTATTTTTAAGAAGATATTGTAGTAATTTGTTAGGGATTGGTCCAGTCCTTCTGCAGGGGCTGGGTGATCGAGGCTGCCTCCCATCAGCATCAGCTAGAGCAATAACTGACTAGACAGTATAATGTGTATATATATATATATATATATATATATATATATATATATATATATATATATATATATATATATAAGTAATACGTTACTACACTGAAAATATAGGCTTCTACTAAGGTGATCACTATTGATGAGTTAAGGTCCTCTTTCCTATTGATGACCTAAGGTAATCATTATAATCACCCAACAGCTGCCCAAGGTCATCATTTTGATGATATTCTTCTACCACCAGGGGGCCCTAGTATACAACAATAGGATATGCAATGTTTACTATGTGAGCTACTTGAATGTGTATCTATAATACTCTTGATCACCAGTGTCTATAGGATGAATAATGTGAAAATGTCATCACAAGGGAATGTTAACTGATCAAAAAAGTCATTTGGTAAAAATATTCAAAGACAAAAGAATGTTTAATAATTGACACCTCTTTTGTCACTCAAACCATAATCATAACCATGGGGATGAGCTAATATTCCTTATACAAACAACTACATGTAGGCCTCACCAAGGCATCATAAGTCAGCTGTAAGTGCCCTTAATGGATGCTTGGATGTGGTGAGGGAAGGGGATAATTATGCAAATTTATGCAAAGATCTTAATTAATGACAACGTAATCATTCACAAACTCCTCTCTAATCAGTTCAGACAGGTACTCTGTAGTGATCACCCAGGGTGATCACATGTGATCACCTAAAAGATCGTGGGGTACTCCCCCTCGGGACCATCAATAAGATGACAAAAAGTGATCACTAGAGAGTACCTTTTTAAGCCTTATCTTTTCAGAGTATGACAGTAATAGAAGTCCCTTATTTATCTAATGCAGCATTCATATATAATGTCAGATGGCCTGATTGGGCTCATGTATGTAACGATATAGACAAACGTTCTCTGGGGGGCCCCTCTGGGGGTCGTTTCACAATATGACATCACAGCTTACAGAGTTACCACAATAAAACCTCGCGTATAAGGTGCACATCACATATAAGGCGCACCGTTGGATCTGTATGCCGCACCCAGGGCTTTAATACTTAGTTTAGTACTGAGTGGTGATTAAAGTTGAATTTTTGAAAAAGTTGGAAAATGAGGTTGGTGGAACCAGATATCACTATTTTTCGCCAACTGCAATTAGAAATAAAAGCAATGAAATAAATTTAGGATTATTTGGCTTACATTTATGGAAGATGATAGGACGATTGACTTTGACATAAAGATAGCATATAAGGCATGGACTCAGACCAAACCAATACGATAACATCTAAATTGACAATAGCTTTGGGCACTTAGTAACCTGATTATTCTCTATACAAAATACTCCATAGAAAATAGGTTATCCTCTTTTTATTCCACGAGTGCTTTTACTGGATATTCCCATGCACATACCTGTCGATATTGTACACCATGAAGGCTGTAGCTGACTTTTGTAAGGTGTGCGGTTATCCAAGGATAACAGGCACCCGGTGCCGTTATCCATGGATAGCTTGCACACCTTACATGTCCCTACATGTCATATGTTACATGTTAAAACCCACGAAATTTCATGACCAGGGCAGGGCTCGAACCTGCAGTCTCAGATCCCTAGTCCAACTCATTATGCATTGTGCCTCAGGGACTGACAAGAAGAGGTAGGCTAGAACCAGATCTTGATATGATACAAAGCCCAGGGAGGGTACTCACATATAACTTCTATACATTCAAAGTGTGAAAATTCCCGGCAGTCTGGGTTGTGCCCCCCCAGCTTTGTCGCGTTCAAACCAAAGCAAACCTAGCCAGGCGCCGAGGTGTGTGCACCAATCGCGTGACGCATTTAAACCAAAGCAAGCGAAGCCGGGCGCTGTAGAGGGAGACGTGGTGGTCTAGTGGTTAGCACAATGCGCTCAGCCGTCAAAGGTAGGCAGGTCGAGTCCCGGTCCGGGCGCCTCTTTATTTCGCTGTGTGCACTGTAGCTGTCCGTCGTGTGTCCGCTACCATAACCGCGAGACGCATTCAAACAAAGCCACGGCTGCCGGGCGCTGAGGTGTGTGTACCGATCTTGTACGAACACTATTTTTCGCCGTGTGTCCGCTACCATAACCGCGGGATGCATTCAAACAAAGCCAAGCCTAGCCGGGCGCCGAGGTGTGTGTACCGATCGTGTACATACATAACCACGAGACGCATTCAAAGCAAGCCAAGCCGAGACGGGCGCTGTAGCTGTCCGCTGCCGGGCGCCGAGGTGTATGTACCGATCGTGTACAACACTATGGCTGGCTTTGAGTCCCAGGGAAGGGGAACAATTTTTGTTTTCAACTTGAATTTATTGGTATTCTATTGATTATCTATTGGTTTTGTGGAATAAAATAAGTAGTCAATGGATAATTCATGACTTGTGTGTGTTAGCAAAGGATAATTACACTGGGGCTATGCCCTCGTGTAATTATCCTTCACTAACACACACTCGTCATGAATTATCCATTGATTACTTGTTCATTGTTATAACATCTTCCAACATTCAATCACAATTAAGTAGAAATAGGATGCAATATAGTCTGAAAAGGCGGGGGAAATATATGCAAAGTGGGCTGATTCAGGCTTGTCTTTAATGGAATAACAATCACGGGTTAAATAAATTATAAAACTGAGAGCAGGAAAGAAAGGTAATTGGTCATACCAATTGTGGAAGCAGGTGGAACCAATAATGGGGACAATAATGGGACCAGTTCCCCCAGCTTTTCACAACACAGTTTGATTTGGAGGAAGTCAAATCCATTAGAGTATAAGGCGGACGTGGCTTCTCTGGGTGGCGAATCACAGCGAACTGGAAGGTGAGTAAGCTACAGTGAGTATCCATTTCCTAATCCTTTTACAGCAGCCTCCAGGATATGCTCATTCAGTTTCACGTGCAGTGGTAACAAGAAATGCCGTTGTGACCGCGTAAAAAAACGCCTCCCACTGTTATTTGTATTGTGAGACCTCATCACATGGGGCAAATGAAATCATCATAGCGCACTCCCGTACCGCTTCGCGGTACCGCCGCTACGCGGGAGGCGCTAAAAAGGTGCAATGCGCAGTGGTACCGGTAACAATCTAGGTAAGTATATATTGATATGTCCATAATCAAAACGCTGCCTGCATTTCATGGTTTGATCTTATCCTTGTTACATATGCAACAATCTTTACTTTTCCAAATGAAATAAGGACAAAGTTGATTCCTAATCTGTCATGCCAGTCAAACTGTGATCTGATAGGCCTAAATCATGATATGCCAAATATCGTTATATAAAAGAGTTATCAATTGATCTCTTAAATGTAAAATAGGGATGGCTATTACATCAGCTCTAGTACAAAGACCGCTCTAAATAGATAAATAATAGGCTAATTCAGAATGAATTCTGCTAATCAATGTCGATAGAAATTCGCCAAATTGTCTAAAGGAAAAAGCGTCTTAGCGCTAACCCATTCTTGGAGGACAATTTTCATTCTATTTAGTGGTTGATCAATAACTGTTTAATACCATTACGACATCCAATGTCATATTCATAGTGAGAAAACTGCATTAGACAGGGATCATTGGATGAATGTGTATGTACCAAGCACACAGAGGGTAACCCTTGTTCCATTTGAACATTGCTAAGTTAACAACACTGCATGTTATAATAGACCTCCCTCAATTGCCGACCCCAACATTTAAAAAAGTGCCAAAGCCAAGAAAAATTTCAATACCTCTGTACCCCTGGATCTTATTTGAGATCAGTGCTAGTCACTGCTAGTATAAATATTGTTTTGGATGCTTAATTAAGATTGCTTTCAATAGCCTTGTTCCCCCTCCCCCTGGAATTATCCGAGAGCAGCGCTTACCAATGTCGCCTGTATTTATAAGCCACCTGCAGCTACATAGAATTCAACCTTCATTTACCCGGGACCCTTATTCGAGACTGGCTTTATTTAAGACCTAGTTCACAGTGTTGTTGTTTTTTTAAATTTCAAGGCTACTGTATAGCCCCGGCACCCCTGTGCTCATTCAAACACCTGGCGCCTAAGGGAGTGGTCATTATTTATCAACGGGGAGGGGGGGGGTGGGGTGGTGGGTTTTCGCGCCCCTCTTTGATCTATAGTAGCGCGCGGGCTTTTTTTGCTAAAAAGAGGGTGAATTTTTTTTAGCTCCCCCTCAAGAGGGGTCAAAATTTTTTTACGCCCCCCCTCAAACCCACCACCCCCCCTGTTGGTAAATACTGACCATTCCCTAAACAGACCCTTACCCAAGGTAGCAGGGATATATTGGTCCAATGTCGGCTTATATTGGGCCAATGTCAGCTTATATTGGGCCAATGTCGGCTAATATTGGGCCAATGTCGGCTTATATTGGACCAATGTCGGCTTATATTGGGCCAATGTCAGCTTATATTGGGCCAATGTCGGCTAATATTGGGCCAATGTCGGCTTATATTGGGCCAATGTCGGCTTATATTGGACCAATGTCGGCTTATATTAGGCCAATGTCAGCTTATATTGGGCCAATGTCGGCTAATATTGGGCCAATGTCGGCTTATATTGGACCAATGTCGGCTTATATTGGGCCAATGTCAGCTTATATTGGGCCAATGTCGGCTTATATTGGGCCAATGTCGGCTTATATATTGGGCCAAACATAGACAGGCATGGCCCAATGCTCCATTGCTGATTGGGACAACATTTGAGACCCCAGTGCTGAGAAGAGCCAATGCAATAAGTATACAAGCATACACTATTGACCTGCCTAAGTGCCCGGGCACTCATCGATTTCAAACAGTCCATACCTCCACCGCTCATTCAAGACCGGCGCTTATTCAAGACCAGGTGCTTATACATGCCAATATGGTAAGTAAGCGCTTAAGTAAGTAAGTAAGTAAAGAGCTGCTCGGAACGCTTACCTGTGTTTATCCTGTTAATGCGCTTGTCCTTGCGCGCACGGATCTCCTTGAGTAGTTTGGCTATCTCACTAGCGCGTGAGTTGGGCATTCTACTTGCGGACCGCCCAGGCACAACAATGTTCTCTTCAGGGAGCAGGAAACCTGCCCCAAAAGTCAAACATAGAGCAAGGACCAGCAGCTCCAGCCTCATCTCCATGGTGTAAGAAGGGCCGGGAGAAATGGCGGGAAAATTGGAGAAATGTCGTCTGCTTTTCACAAGTGGCACTTGTGGGAGAGTGAACTACTTTGGGCTGGGTGTATTGGCACAACAGGGGGGGAGTGTAGGTGCAGTTCTTGCTGTAGTATCTCTGTAGTGCTGTAGTATCAGTTCTGACTGGAGTTCATGTAAATGTCGTCTGCTGTGAGTCTGATGTCGTCTGCTCTGTGTATTTAGCCCTATGTTACTTTAAAAAAAAAAGCTCTCAGTTGTGGAACGCAGCAGGGACGCAACTGCTCCTCTCTATTCCCGCCAAAACTCACAGACCAAATGGCAGACACAGTGGGCCGCCAGGACGCCTCATTTAAACATCCCACATGCGTGCGCAGACTGATCGGCAACCTATGGATGGGTGGGATAGTGGGGGATGAGTCGAAGTGAGGGAGAGGGAGGGGAGGGAGTGTGGGTGGGAGGGGTGGGAGGGGCGTGGGAGGCACATAATATGTGATTGACATGATCAAGATTAAATGTCAACTTTAGAGATCGTCATGGTAACTTAACCCTTCGTAACAGGTGAAGGGATTTGATTAATTCACTGCGACTTCTATTTTATTTTGAAGCATTTTTTTTGGATACCGTTCATTGAAATCAACCTTAATCTATCTATCTATCTATCTATCTATCTATCTATCTATCTATCTATCTATCTATCTATCTATCTATCTATCTATCTATCTATCTATCTATCTATCTATCTATCTATCTATCTATCTATCTATCTATCTATCTATCTATCTATCTATCTATCTATCTATCTATCTATCTATCTATCTATCTATCTATCTATCTATCTATCTATCTATCTATCTATCTATCTATCTATCTATCTATCTATCTATCTATCTATCTATCTATCTATCTATCTATCTATCTATCTATCTATCTATCTATCTATCTATCTATCTATCTATCTATCTATCTATCTATCTATCTATCTATCTATCTATATATCTATATATATATATATATATATATATATATATATATATATATATATATACATGTACTGTATATAAAAATGGATTCCTTCGTCGCTGGTTAGAAATGTTTGATTCATGACTGCTTCAGCATAGAGTACCCTTGAGGTACCAGATGGGACAAAATTTCTGGGCTGTGAAGCAGTAAGGAAATTGCTAGCAAACTCGACCTGTTGTATACACTATGTATACATTTCAACAAAAATAATTTTAGGCTTGTATATAAACTAAAAGAAATATTTCATACAATTGGGCCAGGGGAACAGAGGTATTGAACGGCTGGTGAGTAACTCGTCCAATCTGCTCTTGTTGGCATAGAGATACGTAGGTGAGTGTGAAGATGTCATCATACATAGTCGGCTCACTACGATTACAGATTGATGTTAGGATTCTTATTCTGTACAGGTAGAACATGCACACTGGGGTGGAGTTATGAGCAGGACAGGAGGAGGCAGGGGGGGGGGGTAAAGAGGGAAGAGGGAGTGGGAGGAGACAGACAGGCAAGCAGCGAGGGAAAGAGGTAGAGTGAAAGGAAAAGAAAACGAGAATGAGAGAGAGAGAGAAAGAGAGAGACACACACACACACACACTCACACACACACACAGACAGAGACAGAAAGAGAGACATACAGAGAGAGACACACACACAGACACACACAGAGACAGAGACAGACAGAGACAGACAGAGACAGAGATACAGAGACAGGGAGAGAAAGAGACAGAGACACAGGGAGAGAGAGAGAGAGAGAGAGAGAGAGACAGACAGACAGACAGACAGAGAGAGAGACAGAGACATACAGAGAGAGACAGAGAGAGAGGGACAGAGAGAGACAGAGACATACAGACAGAGAGAGACAGAGACAGACAGACAGAGGGAGACAGACAGAGACAGATACATACAGAGAGAGAGAGACAGAGAAAGAGACAGAGAGAGGGACAGAGAGAGACAGAGACATACAGAGAGAGGGACAGAGAGAGACACAGAGAGAGTGACAGACAGAGACAGAGAGACAGATAAATACGCTGAATTCCTAACAATGCAGCATGGTGCAGAACATCACATTATTGTGCTGCTGGTGACCTGCTGCAAAGCAATTCATTGAAATGATTTGCAGCCCATCTACAGCACGGTAAAATGAAGACCTCGGGAATGTTTCACCCTATGTCACTCTCTGAACAGCACAGTGTGCCCAATCAGCACTGTGTCTGCCATGCTTGTCCATTCTTGGCCTAATATTAGCCGATATTGGCCCAATATAACCCGATATTGGCCCAATATAACCCGATATTGGCCCAATATAACCCGATATTGGCCCAATGTATCCTTGCTACCTGGGTTAGTTGAAAAGCAGAACATTTTCTACTTTGAAAGGAATGACGTTTGGTTTGTATTCTGGGATTAATTAGTGTCTCTTTTTTATCACTCTCTCGCTCGCTTGCTCTTTCTTGCATCAATACCTCTGCTCCCCAATTCCCATTCCATTTATGTTCTTCTCTTCTAAGTTTCATCTCAGCCTCATTCTTTCGTCCATCCATATGTCCTTCCGTCCGCTTCCTGCTCTTTCACTTTTCTCTTTCTTGCTGTTTGAACAGCCTCACCATATACCGTAAAACCCCGGTCATAAGCCGGATTTTTGTTTCTATTTTTGACCAAAACCGGCTTCTAAATTTCTCCCAAAGTCTACCCCTGGCTTATGACCGTTTTTTTTTACTATAGAATAAAGAGAAAATGGTAAAAATTTGACCCCAAAACCGGCTTATAGGATTTCCCTGAACTCACCCCCCCCCCCGGCTTATGACCGGGGCCGTCTTATGATCGGGGTTTTACGGTAAATCTAGTCTGTTCTACTTTTATTAAAAAAAATATTTGAGCTGCACTGTACTGCCACGCCATGTTGTGCTGCATGGGTGTGACATAGTCTATAGAGCTCCCAAAAGGAGGAGCCAAGAAATACATGGAGAGAATGAAGGATATAGAGAGAAGAGGAGAGAGAGAGAGAGAGAGAGAGAGAGAGAGAGAGATAGACAGAGACAGACAGAGACAGAGAGACAGATGGACAGAGATACAGAGAGACAGACAGACAGAAACAACAAGAATGTAATAGATTCTATATACCCCATTCATGTGTGTGCACGTCTTCTATCATCTAAAGAGTGGAGTGATCCCATGGCAGTACAATTGTGCCTTTATACATGGGTAAAGGGTGATGGTCGTGATTACAAAATGACGGACGGCGACAATTTCAAAGGTTACCAGTACATTGGCACACATAAAAAGTGATGGAGTAATGCTCCATCCATCCTAAAAAGTGACGAAGTGACACCCTGAAATTTTTTAGAGCACCCATTTATAGGCACTAAATTTCCAGGATGGATCTTTCAACAGTACAATGTAATTGATATTAGAGAAAAAAACATCCTACATATCTCGAATTGCTTTGTCTGATTTGACTCCTGACTCACAGCAGCATATTGGACACCTTCGTCCTCGGTGCATTCGCCTCTAATGTTGGAGAAAAGATTGAGATAGATAGATAGATAGATAGATAGAGAGAGAGAGAGAGAGAGAGAGAGAGAGAGAGAGAGAGGGAGAGAGAGAGAGAGAGAGGAAGAAGCAGAGAGAGAGAGAATGAGAGTGAAACTAGCAGAGAGACAGAGAGTGAGGGAGAGAGGGGGAGACAGAGAGAGTCAGAGAAAGAGATAGTGATAGAGAGGAAGAAGCAGAGAGACAGAGAAATAAAGAAAGAAGCAGAGAGGGAGAGAGGGAGAGAGAGAGAGAGAGAGAGAGGGAGAGAGAGAGAGGGAGAGAGAGAGAGAGAAGCAGACGGATAGACGGATGGACAGACAAAAGAATGAGGCTAAAATAAAAGAGACAAAAGGGGATTGAATGGGAGCAGAATAATGCAAAAGAGCAGAATGAGAGACAAAGAGCAGAATAAGAGGGTGTTAACGAAAAATAAGACAATAATTTATCCAGTGATAAAAACCACAGACGTCATAATGTATCATATTTAGAAATGTTATACCTAGAACTGTGCATACAGTACAAGTAATTGGTCATATGTCATGGAAGTAATATCCACTTTCTACCAAGCTTTGGGCGTCACATCTGTGTTGGATAATAAACAGATGGTCATTGACAGGCCTTGGCCCACTCCCTTTTTACATACTGGGGTACTCAGATTGCAGACCTACCCTAGAGGCCCGTATATATAAGCGCCTGGACGCTTGTAGATTTCAATCCCACTGTACCCTGCCGCTTATATGAGACAGGCGCTTATTTGAAAACTGTTTTAGTGGTTATGATCAATTCCAGTACCCCTAGACCCCCGGCATTTTTACCAACTGGGAACAGTCGCCAGGTTCTAGGTGCTAGATGGGACTTGGGTGACCTATCAGGGAATGGTTATTATTTATCAAGAGAGAGGAGGCGGGGTTGTGGGGTTTTCAGCCAGATCCGCGAAAACAATTGACATCAGGGGAGGGGGGGGGTTCTTTCTGAGGGTCTTTTGGGGGCAAATCTAATATAAGACTACCACCACCACAGAGTGTGTTGCAGCAAATCTCTGACCAGTTTCAGAGAAATCTTTGACCCTTTCAGGGCCGCTATTGCAGGAGTGCATCATGCATGCCCATTGGTCGGCATGCTGGACTACCTTTATTGCTGACCCTACAGGGAGGGAGGGGGGAGGCTGTACCACCCTGTAGGGTCGGCCTAATGCATGAATGAAGCCCTGACGAGTTACTCGCCAGGGTTGGATCCAGGATTTTGAAAAGGGGGGGGGGGCGCCTCTCATTTAGCTCCCCTCATCTAGGGTAAACAAGAAAAATGTGGCAAGGACCACGGATAGGAGTTGCCACTCCCATCCGTGGTCCAAGCCACATTTTTTCTTGAGCTCTGGTGGCCCCCCCCCCTCTAAAACAAAAGAAAGAGAGGGGGGATTTGAAAAGATAAGAGAATAAGCCCACAGCCTCCGTATATTTGTCAGGCGAAACAAAGGTTAATAGCAAATGGATATTAATGGGTCTAGACCCCTAAATTCGACAGGGTGACATGGCCATTTCTTAAATTCGACATGTGACATGGAGCTTAGTGACAAGGACATGGAGGAGTAAAAAATTAGTGACATGAGACATGATATTATCTTAAAATCGACATGTGACATGGAGCTTAGTGACAAAGACATGAGGAAATAGAAATTTAATGACATGTGACATTGCCTTTTCTTAAAATCGACATGTGACATGGGGACCCCCCTCTGTCTAGACCCCCATATTATTTAACCCTACCCCTCCCCCCACATTCCCTTGGCGATTCTCAATGCTCAATTTTAGCTAGGTCTACATTGTGGCCTTGTCATGTTGTCCCTATGTAGAGGGCCCTAGACAGGGTGGTCCCATTTCCATTGTCGATTCTAAGAAGTGGTTGTTGTCCTTTGTCTCTCAAACCCATGTCCTTTGTCGATTTTAAGAAGTGGCTTTGTCCCTTGTCTCTAAGCCCATGTCCCTTGTCGATTTTAAGAAGTGGCCTTGTCACTTGTCCCTAAAGTCCATGTCCCTTGTCGATTTTAAGAAATGGCTTTGTCCCCTTGTCGATTTTACCCATCTGGGCCCCTATGTAGTTTTCACAAACAGTAAAACCAAGGCCATCTCTTATCACCTAGGCCTAACCCAGTGAAATCTACAACTTTGAAGTTACACCCACACCAAGAATAGTACAGTCAGTCCTTGCTTCCTCAGATATGGAAAATGCAAGGAGAAATGTCTGAGGAAGCAAATTATCCAAGGAGTTAAGTCCAAATATTATAGAGAACAGAGAGGTAGTTCCAGATTTTCTGTCTGAGGTAATGAGGGATCTGAGGAATCAAAGGATCGAGGAAGTGAGGGTTGACTGTATAGTACTAGGCCTATACTATTCTTGCCCATACCGTTCATGTCATTCAGTGCGGGGAAACAAACCAGCGTCTCTCTGTCCAGGTGACGTAGCCCCTTAGTGATATCACCATGGAAACTACACATGTAATGCGTCCACTGGAGCACAGAGCACCACTCTGGCTAGTCTCCCGGCCATACCTTGTTCTAGAGGCCCAGACCCCCGGCCCAGAACGTAGGTATGGAGTGGAGGTTTGCCGAAGATCTGCTTCTGGAGACTACCACTGTGTCCTCGGCACCCTCAGGGTGTACATCGGAGCGTCACCTTTCAGCTCATCTCTCAGGAGGTGCAAAGTGCTAGCGATGAACTGACCAAAATAGGATGTCACAGGTGACGTCATGACAGCAGTATGACGTCAAAACTGACGTCATGATAAAGATAGCAGTGCCTATGGACAGAACCGAAACCATAATAGAGCTGCTATGGTCGCTACGCTCCCTACAGAGAAAAAGGAGGGGGGGGGGGAGCGCCCACGCACCCCCTCTAAATCCGCCACTGAATCCTGCATTAATGCATTAGCGGCCCTTAAAGTGTTAAACTGCTCCCAAAACATGAGCCCACCTTTCTGCAGAAGCCCTAGTCAAAAGGTTGGATTACATTGAAAACATTATATTTACACGATAAGTGATATATGTTTGGATAGATCTTTGTCTCACCTTTGGGGATTACATCAAATTAGAACTGATTATTCCACGATTTTTGGGATTCTTAGTGCTTTTCCTGGATATTCCCATGCAAATACCTGTCGATATTGCACACGCTGAAGGCTGTAACATCACTTTTACAAGGCGTGTGGTTATCCATGGATAACCTGCATGCCGTGCGGTTATCCATGGATAACCTGCACGCCTCTCATGTCCTTCCATGTCATATGTTACATGTTAAAACCTACGATAATTTTCATTGCCAGGGTAGGGATCGAACCAGCAGTATCACATCCCAAATCCAACTCCCTAAGTATTGCGCCACAGGGACTGACGTGTCATGGTCTGGGTTTGCTTGGTAAGCTTGTAGAGGTAGGCGGGACGAGTCCCGGTCCGGGCATATATTTTTGTTCCCTACTGTCCGCATCCAAACATAGCCAAGCCGAGACGGCCGCTGAAGGAGGAGACGCGGTGGTCTAGTGGTTAGCGCAGGTACGCGGGTCGAGTCCCGGTTGGGGGCGTCTTTTTTCGCCGTGTGCGCTGTCACTGTCCGCTGCCGGGCGATGAGGTGTATTATACACAAACATAACCGCGAGACGCATTCAAAGCTTTAGCTGTCCGCTGCCAGGCGATGAGGTGTGTGTACCGATCGTGTACAAACACTATTTTTCGCCGTGTACCGCTGCCATAACCGCGAGACGCATTCAAATCAAACATGCATACCATATTTCCCTGTCTATGAGCCCAGGCTTGTATTGGTACTGCCTACCACATAAACCTCCTTACTAAGTGGCAAATTGACCAGGCCTTAACACAAGGATATACGGTACTGCGGGACGCGTTCAAACCAAACCAAGGACTGCCGGGCGCTGTCGCTGTCCGCTGCCGGGCGACGAGGTGTATGTACCGATCGTGTACACACAATCACTGGCTTCGAATCCCGGGGAAGGGGAAAAGATTTTGTTTTCAACTTGAATTTATTGGTATTCTATTGATTATTTATTGGTTTCGTAGAATAAAATAAGTAGTCAATGGATAATTCATGACTCGTGTGTGTTAGCAAAGGGTAATTACACTCGGGCTATGCCCTCATGTAATTATCCTTCACTAACACACACTTGTCATGAATTATCCATTGATTACTTGTTCAATAACACTTTATGAAAGTGTAATTATCACAAATCTGATGATACCTGCAGTAGTGAGTGAGTGAGTAATAGATGTTTAACGCCATTTCGACAGCTAAGGTGATATTCATGGCGAGAACTACATTACACAATTTAACAGAGGAATGTGTCGGTGCCTGCACATATGTGCACCACACACATCCCGAGGGGATAGGAAAGAGGAGAAATAGACCCTTTTAAGTGGGCTAGGGAAGCCCACCTGCAGTAGTAAAGACAGTGGCGGCCATTTTGACGTGCATATGACATAACTATTAGTTGCCATAGTAATATCTTACTTGCCACCAAAAAGCCAATGCATCGCAGTCAGTCTGTGAACGGCCAACCCGTGACACAGACGGTAGGATTCAGTGACTCAGTCTACAGAAGCCCCACCCTGTAGGTTGTGATTTTCTCCGGGGAATGCCACACCATATTTTGCAAAAGCAATGCCCTTTTCATCACCATGTGACTGTATTCAATACATATATGCAGTTTGGCAGCTCTAGAGCTTTCACTTGTCTAGTGCATGAGTCTTCGATGATAAAAGTTGCTGCTTGGAAAAAGCACTGAAAACCAGTAGGAATTTCACTGTGATCTACACAAATGGACCTGCTCATATCTTGACATTGAGAAAGGCTGTTACCACCTCACTTCAGGATATGATAGGGCAGGGTCTGAGGTTTCATGGGAAAAAAAAAGTTTTAGTTTAATCTAACGACCCCCTGCCTAATTAAGTAGTCCATGCAGTGGCTCCCCCTCTCACGGCTAATGTGCAAATGAAGTCAGGCAAGTTTGGGAACATGGATAAAGAAGTTATCCAGCACATTAGCTAAATGGGAACCTGTATAAGAAAGAGTGGTCCTGAATTAGGGAATTTTAATTTTATAGGAACCCACTGAAACCCTATCGATGCAGTCCTCAGTTTGGCAATGCCAATTTTGCAAATGTATATCCCAATCTATAGACTAAAGTAAGATTCAAATGATAACCCAGTCATCTTAAAATGTTTCACCTTTCAACTTCCACTCACCACATTAGAGTGAAATGCCACCTGCCTTGTTTAGGAATAGTGCATATTCCATAAATAAGTGCCCTCCTGCTATCATTTTGAGTAGGGGAGACTGGGGCACAGTGGGACACTTTTGGTCAGTTTTGCTCTCCTCTGAAGATTGATTCTTAAGAGAAACAACTATTGTTCTAAAAAGATACCCTTGAATATTGGCGTCAATCATAGAATAGTAATGAATTTCTAAGTAATTTGTATTTCATGGAATTGAATTTTTCTTGAAAAAAAAAAAATATGGGGCACAGTGGGACATCAGGTTCCTTAATTGCCATGATCCCTCCCATCAATATAATGTAATTTTTCTCAACATCATTAACCTATTCTACACCATTATTTCACAACTGTGCTATTTGCTGTCAGTTGCAGTTTTTGTCCCCAAAATGACTTAACATTCACTGCCCAGCAAATGGACTGCTATGATGATTAAACCTGAAATATACAGCTGCTCTTGCAGTGGCACGAATAGACATTGGTGTGAGGAATCTGGCTTGTCTATAAACATCATACTTTTCAATTACCTACACCAGTCTGATAACCCCACCCCTCTTCTGCAAGGAACGATAAAATGCAGAGGGTCTGACAATCATGACAGTGCTGGATCAAGGAAATCATATATACATGTTCACTTTTCATCAAATCTCATTTTCCAAGCACCTAAATTACAGATTTATACAGATATGAATAATTTTCCAGTGGGTATCCTCAGTATTGACACTTTTATCTCAACTGGTTATTGAGAACATGTAAGTGATGTCAGTATTTGCAGAGAATGCTTGGGCACTGTGGGACACCTTTGTGATTTAATCAAAACAGGGAGTATGTTTATCTCTGTATATAACTTGTTCACAATCTCTATAAATCTTATATTTTGAGCTTATTTTGAGATGAGTACATGATGCCAACCAGGAAACCATTGGATGTGTCCCACTGTGCCCCGAAAATGACTGTCCAACTGTGCCCCAGGCCTATTTTGCTAAAGATTTTAGGGTGTACCTTATGGCACATATACTTTGGTGCTGCAACATTCAAGCCAAAGTTGACATTTTTAGTGGTTATTACATGAATAAAAGAATGAACTCCATATCTCTAAGAGTTTAAAGAAGAGGATGCTGATAGGTCAGTGATAGAATCTTACTTAGACCCCCCAAAAGTGACAAAATAGCCGGCCAGGTAAAGTGAACCAGAGTATAAACAAGAGTCTAGTATAGAAAGAAGGGGGGCTCCCTGTGACTGTCTTTGGTGAGGAGACTTAATGATTTCCTTTCTATTCCTAGAGAAAGGATCCACTGTCCCACTGTGCCCCATGTCCCACTGTGCTGTTGTGGTATGATCACTCACACACAACCTAGATCATGAAATAATACTTTGCACATGTATTATAGTAAACCATTTGCAGTAATGTTTGATTGTATATGTGTATTATGAAATTATAGACTTTGTCTGTGTGAGGGGAATACACGGTATTTATACCTCTATAATCTATATGTAAGAACAAGATATGTGCTTATGACTAACTGCACTGAGTGCACCAGATGAACTGCTCTTCTGGCATGTGAGGTGGATGATGAGCAATCATGTACCTGGAACTGTAGGACTGATTCATATGTGTATAGCCCCATACTGATTCATGGGGCTTTACCAGAGTGACTCTGCAGGACTGACTCATGTTATATGAATAGATGATGACACATAAGGATTACCAAGAGTTACTCATGAGTGTATAAATAGACAGTGACTAACAGGTTTTTCCCCATAGTGACTAAACCATGCATGATTCACACCAGGATATAGGAGAGGTGTTGCCTTCCTATAAAAGACCAGTTAAACTCCTACTCAAGGGAGGGATGTAGTCACTTGCTCTGTTGGACTGGGGGCAACACTGTGTTACCATGACAGGAATAAGACTTGGATTTTGGCCTATGAACTCACAAGTACCTACATGGAGATAGTGATTGTGAGATTGTCACTCTGTGGCTTCACAGCATTGGACACACTATATGACTATGGAGACTAATGTGGACCCTGTGTTTTGGACTCAGCATGTATTGAGATGAGATTTTAATATCTGTGCATTCCCCATGACTATTACAGACTTTGAATTCCTGTTATGTTCAAGGATGTTTGTTAGTATTTGTGATTTGAAACGATGCTAACCATCCTCACTCTCTGATCACAGCTACCGCTCTGATTCAAACCAATCAGATTGGTCTGTTTTATAGTGCACCCACTCTTTGCCATGGCAACGTGATGTCACACCGTAACATGGATACGGTGTAGCATGGAAACTCCTGTTGATCAACAATTGTTTGTTAATGCAGGTAGGAGAAGGTTCTGGGCCCTAGTAGGCCTAGAGATTGAGGGAAGCGGTTTCATCATGTGAATCCTCAGGCTGTATGAGAGTCAAAAAAATAGAAATTCTGAACAGTGTCAAAAAATATTTATTGACTGGCGGTGTCTCCACTAATGGGAGTGGGGATCTTGAAATATTTTTAGAGGAAAATATGGGGGGGCCCCAAAGGTTTCCTCTAAAAATAATTTGAGGGTTATAGATAGCTCTACACCTGGATATCAATGACCAACCCCCCTATCTACCTGCGCATGGGCTTGATAGACATTTCGGTAGGGGGGTAAATATACAAAATTCATTTTTCAGGAGGTGGAAAAATCAATTAAGGGCAAATGGTTTCCCACAGAGTGGGGCCAATAGTAGGTGTTTGGTTTGACTCGAGTCAAATCAAAATTTAAACTGATATAGTCGGGGTGACTATGCTAGGTTTTATTCTAAAAATTTGCTTAACGTGACTAGGACAAGCAAAGTCACCCCCCGGGTGAGCTGGGGATGTCATAGGAATTTAGGAGCGTCCATCACATTCAATCCCACTGGTGAGATTGTATGGAGGCGGTGGATCCAATTCATTTCTATTAGGTCCCGTAAATATTTTGATTTACGCCCACGTGGGGGGGCGTAGACAAAATCTAACACGTGGAGCTCTAAGGGTAGAGTCTCTACTTTCTTTGGATCTCCATGGCCTGGAATGTTGAAATGCCTGGCGATTTCATGATCCAGGTCATTATTGGAGATTCTCCCAAAGTGTACACCTATCCGTGTTTTCAAGGGACCTAAAGTCTGTCCAACATATTGAATGTTGCACTTGGTACATGTGATACAGTAGATAAGGTTGGAGCTGGAGCAGCACACATTGTGCCTACCGATGTACTCCCTTCCAGTGGCTGAGCATTTGACTCGTATTTGTGGTTATGGTAATAAATGTATGAATAACACTATACCTCTCGGGAGTGCTCTTTGTCCAGTACAGTGTGAACATGTATTGGACATATACAACTAGTTTCCCTAACATCAAGCTCATATACACAATCACACCACACTTTCCTGGTTCCTCTCTTCTTGACCACTTCTGTGTAACACAAAAAAAAGTGTCAGGACTAGAAAGAGAGTGACTACTGTAGGTGAGGCACTTCTTAGATAAAACTACCTATTCCCTATTGTGCAACACCCTGCTGAGCTCCATAGTGTATTAATAGTTGCATACTGCACACACATCATGAATAACTCATACAATGAGCCATGTAAATCGACGCTTGGTGGTTATTGCACACACCCCCACAGTTAACCCGTCTATGATAAAGTCATATCTACAGTGACATTTACAGTTTTATCATGAGTTAGCTAGTAACCCTTCAACCCTTAATCAGTGATGCCGGAGTGCATCGTGCCCATTGGTTGACATGGCGACCCAATAAGAGTGCAGCACTTCATTGGTGCATCATGCCGACCATTGGGCATGATGCACCAATGAAGTGCCAGTCCTTAAAGGGTTAAAGGGCTGTACATGCATTAATGCATCATGCGCTTGGTAATTGGCATTGACGCGTCATTGAAAGCTATGCGCATGCATTTATGGCCTTTGGCCTAGATGTCAAGCCAATTTAGTCCTGATTTTCACATTGGGTATCATTGAGTAACTTTTACACTGACAAAGTAGGATCTTCAAAGTGAGCAGCCTAAAATGAAAAAGGGGAAAAATGTGTCAAGTTGAATTTCACTGCAAATGAAATGTCATAAAAATAGCAGTGGAATCCTTGTCATTGATTCCTTTTAGGTACTTGATAGAGGCACTCGACTCCGCCGAATAACTCTATCAGTACCTAAAATGCACTAGTGCAAGCATAATCATCATATATTACATTTATATGGTTCACTGGTCAGTGTTACAAGGATCCCTGGTAGATTCAAGAGTTATCGTTTACAGTGTCGTTATTCCTACGGCTATGTTGACAACTTCATGGCCTATCAGTCTTTATGTAGTTCATGAAATTTGTTGAGGTGAAAAGTTTGTGCTGAGGCCGACAAGCTGGATTTCATAGATTCAAAGATGGAGTCCCTTTCGACGTGAGCTGGGAAGCCTTGGAGGGTGTTGATCCTATGAGAAAAGGTAGTTTTGCCTAAGAAGTGCCTCATGTGCAGCAGTCTCTTTTCTTGTAGTCCTAACTTTTGGCCTTACAAGTCGTCAACACAAGAGCACTTGAAAGAGTGTGTGACAAAAGTAGGGACCTCAAAGTGCAGCACACACTATCTTTAAGCAAGACAGATGCCTTTTCAGACTTATATGGTGAGTGGAAGGTCTCTGGTGGCTGTTGCTAAACCCTTGGAAGTCACCTCTGTTAGAGGTGTACTTCCAAAAACGGAAGGCACTCATCTTTAGCAGTCTCTTCTCTATTGCATTGCCAAATGGCACTTCCTAACAGAAGTCGTCCAGAAGTTGTCCAGAAGTGGTTAGTAACAACTCCTGAACTGGAAGTTCCTTCCTACACTCTGTCGCATAAGTATATAGTTGTGGGCAGTCTGGGAAGCACTCAGGCGTGACAACTTTTCGCAACACAGTTTGATATGTGGGAAAGTGACTACTTCTGTCTGGACTACAGTGTTGGAAGTGATACTGAGTGGTTAAGAAGAGGAGGGAGGTGGAAAGTGAGGTACCTACCCTGGAAAGCAACACCTCAATCTTTTCGCAACAGCCTCCTGGTCTCTAGTATTGCACCCATGCTTGTTCCTGGCACTCCCTGCAGTTTGCATGGTGCCCATCTGAATATATTATCATGAGATATATCGAGCTCAGAACTGTCATGGCTGCGTACATTGATAAACAAGAATCCTCGCTATATTACGGACTATACTTCCATGGTAAGAGTGAGTGTGTAAAAGATGTTTAACACCCTTTTGGCAGCTAAGGTCATATTCATGGTGAGTAAACTACATTCCGCAATTTCATAGATTGCGCATATAACATATGTGCACCAGACAATGCCCACGCAAAAGGTCAGATTACATATATCATATAGCATCTAGATCTAGTGCAGATCTATGCTTGTAATACCCCCAGGCCAGTGATCTCTATGAAATTGACTCCCACTGAGGCAGTCATTATCTCATTATTATTTAATTAACAGTGACTTTTAAGCCGTTATCTGATCAACTTTCAGACTTATCCTACATCTGATGATATAGATCTGGGAATACAGACGTTATATTGACTTACCTCAATCAATGCTTGGGTTCAGAATGGAATAATAAAAACTTAAAATCCCCTAGTATGAACATCTACATATTTATAACAATTTCAGGTGGCTGCTTCCAAGCCATTGGAAGTCACTTCTTGCAGAGGTGCATTTTCAAAAATGGAAGTGACCCACCTCTGTTAGTCACTTCGCTTGCATTACCAAAAGCTACTTCCTAACAGAAGTGGTCCAGAAGTGATAAATACTTCCCAAGTAAAAACCCCTTCCAGAAGGCACTCACAAGGAAGCTCAAGCAAGTGCTTTCACCACTTTTCACAACACAGTCTGATTCACTGCGAAGTGACTACCTTTGGACTATGGTGTGGGGAGTGCTTCTGAATGGTCGAGTAAAGTAGGGATGTGGGAAGTGAGGTACCTACCCTGAGAAGCCGCATCTCTGGAGCGTGTTGCTCCTATGGTGAAAAGAGCTGTCAGTAGGTACCCTCTTTACAAAAGAAGTCACGCTCTGCTTCACCATTCAACTTGCACTCACCACATTAGTCTGAAAAGTCACCTGCCTTGTTTAAAACAGAGAGAGCTGCACTATCAGGTACATACTCTTGTCACACACTCTATAGTATATTATACTGACTGACTTCTCCCAACTAGGTACCTACTCAAATCCCCCTTTTTTAGCACCATACTTGAATGACCACTTGTGAGCAGCAAAAGGGACAAGTTATAGCTACAGAAAGAACTGGAAACGAGGGCATTCTTAGCCAGCTCTTCCTTTTACTATAGGAGCAACACCCTCCTGTCTTTATAACTGCCCCCAGAGGTTTGCTATGGCTACTTATGGGGTTCCGCAAACTCAGGGCGCGGCTTATGTATGCAGGGTTTTAAATGTGTAGACTAAAAGGAAGGAACGGAATATTTTGAGGTATGGCCTATGGTAATGTAAGAAGCTTGAAGTTGAGTTGCAGCTTATACACAAATACAGCTTACATACACGGTTTTGCATTACTAGATCTAACATTCTATTTCAAGGGCTCTCAAAATGATCTAGCAAAAAGTGAATTTTTGCCATGGACATTTTCCTCAAAAGTGAACTTGCCAGCCGCACACACATAATGTAGTTATGTGTAAATCCAAGATATGAAGACACCCCCACACGGGTACTGACCCGGGCCTACTGACCTTGAGAGGTTACCGTTACCCTTACTAGAAGTGCTGATTCATGTCTCAGGACGCCATGTTTGTTACATACACAGACTGCCATGTTTGGCCTCATTCTCAGATGGACAATTGACTCGCCCCCTAACGGCTGATTCCTCAAAAACTGCCCTTCTTGCAGGATGGAAAAATGTTGGTATGGGTTCCAGAGCTGCTGTAGTGATAGATAGAGCTATAGACCCATACCATGTAGCAAGAAAGGTTGACTTTTTCATGAATAAAGTTGTGTTTAGATGAATTTTGGTGGGATGCTTATAATTTTGCTTGTAGTAACCACATAAGCAAATAACAAATACACCAAGGAATTCACAAGACAATTATCAAATAATGGGTATTACATGGTGGGTCTGGCAAGAAAAATTTGCATTCTCAATAGCTTTTTCTAAGGAAACTCAAAAGTCGTTATCAAGGACTTCTCTGAAAAGTCAGCATTTCTTGCCGTATTGATCTCTATAAAATGGTTCTTTTTCTGGAAGTTATTTCATATCACATTACGACCTTTCTTCAACCTTCTTCCTCAGAAGACTAATCATGCCCCCAAAAAAAATATATTATGTGTTTCCAGTAACATGACTTGAAAAGGTAGGGTCGGTAGGTCGGACCTTTTTTTAGATATGTATAGGAAATGTTAGGGCACATATCAATGGATGTATCGAGGGGAGGAATATGAAAGGAAAATGGATGAAAATATATGAAAATCCTCAAACTCAAAAAAGTATGAAAAATTTCTAAAAATTGAGGGAAATTCCTAAAACAAATGACAAATTTCTTCAAAGCCCAAAAGTCCAAAGCCCAAAAGTTCTAGGGTCAGTCAGGTTACGGGAAACACAACTTCTTTTTTTGGCCTCAGTGAAATTACAAATGCTCCAAAATCAAAATCTCCGTTCATAAACCTACATATCCTTAACCAATGGTCCTTCAAAACTCAAAAAGCTATGGGTTGCAAGGGGCGACCCCCAGCCTACCCTACCCCCCCCCCATCCCCCTATATCTAATTCATTGTTCTACAAGATGTGGCTTATTTGCAGGGTTCTACAGTAGTCATTGAAGCTACCACTACGACAGAAATTTGTTTTCGTTTCAAACACATCCTGTGAGATGGTGCTGTGAATAGTAGAGTCTGAGTGGTGGACGTGCGAAGGAATACAAAGTGTGTGATTTGACACTAATGACGACACTAAAGGCCCCGGACACCAATAACACAGCGGGCGGCAAGGTCTCAAACACATTAAAAAGGTCAACACGTGGGACATTGTGGATATCACCTTATTTATGTATAACCCTTACACCCAGCATGATCACTTAATCCATGGGGTCAGTGAGTGAAGCTTCATGGTTATACAGCTATAACCATTTACAGACAGCATGATGACATCATCCATGGGGTCAGTGAGTGAGGCTTCATGGTTATACAGCTTTAACCATTTGCAGACAGCATGATGACATCATCCATGGGGTCAGTGAGTGAGGCTACATGGTTATACAGCTATAACCATTTGCAGACAGCATGATGACATCATCCATGGGGTCAGTGAGTGAGGCTACATGGTTATACAGCTATAACCATTTGCAGACAGCATGATGACATCATCCATGGGGTCAGTGAGTGAGGCTTCATGGTTATACAGCTCTAACCATTTGCAGACAGCATGATGACACCATCCATGGGGTCAGTGAGTGAGGCTACATGGTTATACAGCTCTAACCATTTGCAGACAGCATGATGACATCATCCATGGGGTCAGTGAGTGAGGCTACATGGTTATACAGCTATAACCATTTGCAGACAGCATGATGACATCATCCATGGGGTCAGTGAATGAGGCTACATGGTTATACAGCTCTAACCATTTGCAGACAGCATGATGACACCATCCATGGGGTCAGTGAGTGAGGCTACATGGTTATACAGCTATAACCATTTGCAGACAGCATGATGACATCATCCATGGGGTCAGTGAGTGAGGCTACATGGTTATACAGCTCTAACCATTTGCAGACAGCATGATGACATCATCCATGGGGTCAGTGAGTGAGGCTACATGGTTATACAGCTATAACCATTTGCAGACAGCATGATGACATCATCCATGGGGTCAGTGAGTGAGGCTACATGGTTATACAGCTATAACCATTTGCAGACAGCATGATGACATCATCCATGGGGTCAGTGAGTGAGGCTACATGGTTATACACTGTAGTAGCCCGTATAAGCACCCAGATGCTTTATTGATTCCAATCCCATTCTCCCCGGTGCTTATACAAGTCAGCTGCTTATTTGAATACTGTTCTTATTGCTTAAGATTGATTTCAATTGATACCCCTAAACCCCCTGAAACAGCCATCTATAATTGTTTTTGAAGAATAATGCTCAATATACAAAGTACGTCTCCCTTTTTAATGTTGAGTTAATCAAAATGGTTAGAAAAGGATTCCTCTCGTGTGTTTTATGTGATGTATTGGAACTGTCCAATCCTAAAGATTATTCATCATAGGCCTATGTATATATATTTTTTTTTTGAATTATCAAAATAATTTTTTTTATTTATTATTTGAGCAATCACAAACCTAAACATCATTGTTTCATCTCTAGTGAACGTTAAGTACCATAATCTCTCGCGTATAAGGTGCACCTTGCATATAAGACGCACTTAGAATTCAAGAATATTGTCAGAAAAATTAGAAATTCATAACTTTTGTTCTACTGAATGAATTTTGATAATTCAAAAAGTTATATGTAGATAGAACCCTCTGTATCCCCCTGGATCCCCCTATGTTCTATTATAACTTAGTGGGAGTGTAACATATCAAAAGAAAGCTCTTGGTGTCCCCCTTGTAAATCCAGGGAGAACTAAAACCTCCCTTATAAGACGCGCCTTATACGCGAGAGATTACGGGTAGGACTACATAGATATATGCTCTATTTGCCTAATTTAATAGACGCCAAATATGTGCCTGTTTGGTGATAAGTACCAGGGTAAAGGTGCAATTCAAATCAATGTTAAGCACAAAATTAAACACTGAAATAAGCACCCGTTTTAGGTAAGGGCTGAGGGTAATAGTACATTGTGAAACCTGCAACTGCTGTAGTCCAGGCAATGTAGCTCAAAAATAGGGTCTAGCTCAAAGAACAAGTAATACAGAGGATTCTGCCACCATGCATTTCTTTGATGACCCCAGAATGACATACGCTGAAAAACTGAGAGGCACGAAACTAGTCAGTGCAGACGACTTTAAGTCTTCAGGTTGAAGATACCTAAAACTACAGGTTTAGGTCATCAAGGTGACGACTTTAGGTCGTCATCCTGACGACCTAAGTTGTCAGTGTGAAGACTTTCTATTGTCAGTATGGCGAGTTTAGGTGGTCATTTGACCTTGACTACCCCAAACTCGTCTGTATTGACGAGTTTTAGGCGGCGGCATGTTTTCTGTGTACTAAAGGTCCTAAGTTGTGCAGGGGGTGGAAATATGGTTAATTTGCATAAGTAGGTTAGCACCTCTTTCATCAGTTTCCTCTGATAATTTTTGTGTTAACAGTGATTTGGATCAATATTTATGGCACATTCAAAAGCTTATGATACAATTCAGTTCTCTAGTAATAATCCTAATAAAAAAAAATCCAAGATCCAAATTTTCATCTTTCCATATTGGAAATCAGAGATAAAAACTAATCAAATGACATTCTCTCATTTTCAAGCATAAGACACCCTTTCTATAGACCATTAAATAAGCCAATGAGAGCATTCATGTGTGAAATAGGCTGTCACAGTGTACAGTAGTAGGGCTTTATGTGCACACCTATAGCAACAGAGTTTCTTACGCATGTCAGTGTGTGCAGTGCACAGTATGAAAAAGACCTCTTCTGTGACCACACCAGTAGATCTACACCTCAACAGCTAGGGATGTGTTTCATTTTAGGACTATGAAGGGTTAATGTATTTATATATGTAAACTAGATGTAGCATTATTGGGTCTCCAGTGGATGTGCTGCACAATGCGTCTTGCTGGGAATAAGGGGAGAAAAGTAGGGTGATTGGAATTGTGCCCATAGAACATAGGTGGTGTCACTATCTGGGAGTGTGACAACCTTGTAGGGTCATAATGATGCATGTATGCAGTCATGGTGAGTTACTCTGCAGGGCTACATTCATGCATCATGATGACCAATGGGTATGATGCATTAATGCATTAACTGGGTTCTCAGAAACCCAACATAATGTATGGATTCTGTCACTCCCAGCTTGTGTCCTAATGCCTAATCAACGAAGCAATGCAAGCTTTCGCTGGTGTTGAGTAGCACAAAGAAGCCACTGTAGCAAGACAGGAAAGAGATGTTAGTGATACACTTAAAATACTCGCATACCTTACAGAGCACAGTCCATATACCATGGATCCAACATTACACATCATTGCTATGGGAATGCCTGGTGTTGATGCAGTAAATGTGGATCAGTCAAAACAGGTGGGCAAAAGAATATTAGATTCTATGGTTGGAAAAAGAGGAGTTCTCGTTCAGGATAAACTGGTGCAAATTGATCCAAATCTACTCTTTCAGAGTCTAGTGACAATTGCAGATGACAAAGCTGACCTGGCTAATGCCTAATCAACGAAGCAATGCAAGCTTTCGCTGGTGTTGAGTATGCAAAAAGTGAGCAGCACAAAGAAGCCACTGTAGCAAGACAGGAAAGAGATGTTAGTGACACACTTAAAATACTCGCATACCTTACAGAGTACAGTCCATATACCATGGATTCAACATTACACATCATTGCTATGGGAATGACTGGTGTTGATGCAGTAAATGTGGATCAGTCAAAACAGGTGGGCAAAAGAATATTAGATTCTATGGTTGGAAAAAGAGGAGTTCTCGTTCAGGATAAACTGGTGCAAATTGATCCAAATCTACTCTTTCAGAGACTAGTGACAATTGCAGATGACAAAGCTGACCTGGCTGCTTTGTTTGAACATGAACTTTGCAGTTACCAACCATTGCTGTTTGATTTGTGTGGACTTCCATTGCAAGCAAACAAACTAATCCGAGCTGATGCATTGTGGAAGGCTGCAAAGCAAGCAGAAGTGTGCATATTACCAAACAATGCACAGTTTGTACTTGATGGAGGTGCACTGCTGTGTTGCCTATCATGGACCCAAGGAGCATCATACAATCAGATATGCCAGCTTTATGTCAACTATGTTGAAATGATGTATGGAAAGGCAATGATTGTATTTGATGCATATGCAGATGGCTCTTCTACCAAAGATGTAACACACCTGAGGCAAACTGGAGTCAGGCAAGGTCTGTCAGTTAATTTCACAGACAAAATGGAATTGACTTGTAAAAAGGATGAGTTTCTGGCAAATAGATCAAACAAGCTAAAGTTCATTGACTACTTTAGGAAAAACTAAATCAGTTTGGATGTGATGTCATCCATGCACAACAAGATCCAGATGTCATAATTGTGAAGACAACAGTTACATCCGCAAAAGAGAGGGCAACAGTCCTAGTGGGGGATGATAGTTATCTATTAATCTTGCTAATCTTTTATGTTGACTTGACTGCATGTGAAGTATTGTTTGCACCTGAGAACAAAGAATCTAATATGGGATATCAAAAAGCTGAAGCTTGAACTTGGCCAAATTGTATGTCAGGGCATCCTAATTGTTCATGCAATTCTAGGGTGTGAGGCCATGTCAAGGGTATTTGGACTAGGAAAAGGGCCCACTCTAACCAAAATAATGAAGGGTCAACACTTTCAGCATCAGGCAAAAGTCTTTACCAATGACCATTGTGATAAGGAGGCAGGAAAAGGCAATGGTTTTTCTCTATAATAGAAAATAATTAGGGGATCTGAACTCTCTGAGGCATCAGAGATTTTGTGAGAACATATCCACCAGTTGAGCATCCCAAGAACCCTAAAACTTGCCAGCAACTTCAGCTGCAGCAAAGTACCATAGTCTGCGGGTGTATCACCAAATCCAGGTATGGAGGGGAAAAGAAAATCCCTGTTTGCAACTGATTGGGGATGGAAGGGTGTCAATGAAATCTATTTCCCAATAAACAGACTGACATTGCTCTAGCACCCAACGCTCTTCTCAAAGTTATTCACTGTGGTTGTAAACTGTGTTTATGCCATAAGCATAGATGCCTGGAATGCCCTGGAAACAGTTGTAAAACATCTGAGGCGCCAAACTTAGATCTTGAAGTTGAAACTGATAAATGAAAATTCAATAACTGTAAGTGTACCACTTCTTTAACTCTCTGAAACCGATTGAATAGACTTCAGCTCAAAACAACGCTTTTTTTTCCATTGATACCATTGGGTCTGAATAAGTAGATTTTAACAATGGCAGGTGTTTCATGAAAGGGCTGGCCATCAAAAGTACAACATGGTAGGACTTTTTACTATACTATTTTTTTACTACTATGCTCATACTAACACAAATAATATGGTGATTAACTGAAAAACATGACCCCAAAAGATTGAACTTATTTTATACACCCTTTTGGTCACCTGTCTACTCTTCTTGACATTATGCAAATTAGCAAATAAATTAATTCATATAATCATAAAACAGGATTGTTGCCATAAAAAAGAAGACTGATTCTGGCCTTTCAATTGGCCAGAAATCAGAATCGAATTCATTGTTATCAGTTTACCCATACCTATCAACTGACTGAAGGAGGGTCTAACCTACTTATGCAAATTAACCATATTCCCACCACAGACACCGGTAAGGACTTTTAGTATGTCATTCTAGGGAAATGCATAGTTGTAAAATCGATCATATTACAATCAGTTTGCGGTGAAACCTTACATTGCCTGGACTACTGGGGCACTTAGACAGTCAACTTTATACTCAGACATTTTAAATGTCTGGCACCTACTGTAGAGGCCAGGGGGGCGTTGCAAAGAGATTTGGGAAATCGATTCTAACTGTTGCTAGCACACCTTCCAATTTCCCAGCAATTCTCCAACTCCACTGAACGATTCCCACCTTATACCAGTACTGTAATGGAGTTGACTTGCTCTGAATTAAATTGTGTTGTGAGAAGTTAAGGGAACTGGTTCCATGATTGGTTACACCTGAATGCTTCCCATAGTAGGTAGGCCAGGGAATTTAACTAGGGGACTAGCTGGGAATTGATTCTTATTTTGGAAGAATTCAGCATTTCCCAACAACTTGACCAAGTATCTTTTAGCAACCCAACAGGGAATTGATTCCCTGAGGTCAGTCAGTTCCCTTTTGGGTATAGGACCTCCAACAGAACTAGTTCTCAATCTTTTAGCTACCAGGGTCTTTATTGATTTCAATACCTCTGTACCCCCTGTCTTTTTTAGACAGGTTTTTTTTTTTAATACTATTTTTAGTGCTTAAGTTCTTATTAATATCCCTGTGCCCAAGGCGCTAATTCGAGACCCCAGCGCTTAAACGGGACATTACAATAAACTCCTTTGTGACATCATGATAAATATGTCACAAATTGTTATTTTGTCACCACAGTATTTGGCTTAGCAACTCGGTCTGAAACTAGCCTATCCCCGGCTTAATCAGCCTATACAAGGCTGGTCAGCCAATGGCAGGCATTGGTCAATCGAAATTTGCATAAATTTGTAAGGAATTATCTGATTGGACACAGGAGCTGGTGCTTGTTGTGTAGCTGTCTCATGATTGAAACAAGCAGTCAGCTGGTTCTTGGTGTATCTTCTTACAAAGTCTATCATCAAGGCTGGAACAAGAGAAAAGGGGTAAAAACCTACCTAAAATGGCAGCAATTTACAAGCCCAATTTGGGCTTGGTACAGCTTGTTTGGCTGAACCATTCAACTCTCTTCTCCCCACCTCTCCTTACACTACGAGATCTCGCCAAATGCTCGCATGCGTAGATGGTATTTCAGGCAGCCACTGCTTCCCGTGGATCACCAATTATGTCGATTTGTCGTGATCTCTGGGGGCTGTGGTCGTAAACTGCAGTAAAGTGTGACCGGCGGGAACAAGTGAAACCCAGCCAGTGTCCCACCCAGCATGCACCGCCCACACCACCCACCGGAACTACGCCGGGAACTACATCATTGTGACTCACAGGGCCTGTGCACGTCCTGTATCCGGCAAAGGCTTTACAAGGCCCATCCGTGACTTAGTGTGGTCTTATGACCAATGACTTAGGCAGGTGGTCATTATTTATCAATGGGGGAGGGGGGGGGGTGAGTTTTGGCGCCTACACGTGGAAATCTTTTATGGCTCCTTGACAGCAGTCCAATTTTTTTTCTGACCCCTGTACCACAGGCATGGAAAATTTTCATGCCCTCTTTGAGCTATAGTAGCATGTGGGCCTTTTTGCCAAAAAAGGTTACATTTTTTATGCCCCCCCCAAGACGTTCAAATGTTTTTATGTCAAGAGGGGGGGCAGAAAGGGTCGAAAGTTTTAATGCCCACCCTTAACCCCCCCTCCCCGCTGATAGATAATGACCACTCCCTTAGGGATGGGGGTGGGAGTATGGGATCGGGCTGGGATGGGATAAGGATAGAAAGAAGCTCAAGGGTTCTAGAACAGGATACGTGGGAGGAGTTTAAGTCAGGGTATGAATCCCTGAGATTCCTTACCCAAACACCCATCTCCATTTCTGTCAGCTGATGTTTTCTCTGAAAGCTTCAGTGGGGTTATCTTTGGTCAGAGGCGTAGGAAGCAAATCTTCATTGGGGGGGGGGGGGGCAGCATGGGTCCCAGCACAACCACCATAAACTGTTCGCTCAAGCGCGATAACGCCTACCAGTATGATCTATATAGAATTTGAATAGGAAAGAACATTTTGTTGAATTTTAGATCTGATTTGTGACCCAGGTCCCCATTTTCCCTATTCTATTACTATATTAACCTAATTTGAGATGCAAAGTTATAGCTTCTTGTCCACTTTACTATGAATTCTTGACAAATTTGGGGGGGGGGCAGACATACTCAGGCCCCCCTTCCTTTATGATTGAGGGGGCTCTTGCACCCCCCTTTTCCTACAGCCCTGTTGGTGCAGCATTGGAATCTGCCCATGCCCATGAATTCTCACTGTACTATTTTAAGCCATGCACTGTGTTAATGCATCATGCCCATTGGTCGTCATGGATTATTAACCAAAAACACAACGAGTGGGGCATACAGAGGCTGTATGCCTACGAGTGAGTTGCCCCTACTGCCCAGGGTGCCCGCAGGGCATCAGGGGCAGCAGGGGCAACCCACGAATGGGCATACAGCCTCTGTTTGCCACACAAGTTGTGTTTTTGTTTTATTCTACCTATAAGAACAACAGCAAGCGATTTTCAAAGCCCTACGCCCAGAAAACTGTAGATTCAGTGTCAGAAATGTAGATTTTCATCTGATTGAGTTCTGATCAAGGCTTTAAATGTCATGAACAAATCTAAATAATATGGCCCCCTATATTCCATTGGATGTCTCATTGCTCTACGATCATTTAGGTTTTTGAATTTTGAAAATCCACCCATAAATAAATGATTTAGAGCTGAAAACATGGAGCAAAGTAGACAGGATCTACTGTACTTTTGCTGAATTGGGCGTGGCGTACAAGGGGCGTGGCGTACAACATATTGTATGCCACGCCCGTGGGCGTACAGAGTTCAGTGTTATTAATATAGGAGTTTCATATGCTTTGTTCTTATAGGTAGAATAAAAATGTAACCCTGGTGAGTGAGTAACTCGCCACGGCTACATTAATTAACTCTGTAAAGGCCGCTGATGCAGGAGTGCATCATGCCCATTGGTCTTCATGATGCACCAATGAAGTGCTGGCAGGATTGCTTGGCAGCACTTCATTGCTGCATAATATTGATCCTACAGGGTCAACACATAAATTCCCGGAGGATCAGCTTGATGCCCCAATGAAGTACTGGCGAGCAGTCTCACCAGCACTTTATCGGTGCATCATGACGACCAGTGAGCATGATGCAGTAATGCATCAGCGGCCCTTTAAGGGTTAAGCATAAAGGTGATTCGGTCGCAGGTCTGCATGATGCACCAATGCAGTGCATCAGATATATTCCATGTGTAGAACGGCTCTATATAGAGTTAAGTATAGGGAGTTAAGTATAGGGAGTTAAGTATAGGGAGTTAAGTATAGGGAGTTTAGTATAGGGAGTTAAGTATAGGGAGTTAAGTATAGGGAGTTAAGTATAGGGAAGGCCATTCTCCACAGGGGCATGAAGAAACATCCCACTGCCCCATTCTCCAATGTGACGTCATCCAAATAGCCTAAAAAAGGTCTTTTCGAAAAGTGATTTTTAAAGAGAATAACTCTCTTGAAATGAATACAGTAACGCATTCAAATTTGTCGAAATTCCTGTACTCGCGGGGGGTTAAATGGCATAGCCTCATGGGATAAAGGAGGGTTTTGATTATAGTCCTGAAATCCTGTCAGAAAAAAAAAGTTACAAAGAGCACCTAATTTGGTATTTGTCCCCGTTAAAGGACTAAAGCCCTATAACCCTTTAAGGGCTGCTGATAGAGGAGCGCATCATGCCCATTGGTCGTCATGATGCACCAATGAAGTGTTGGTGAGCCTGCTCGCATCATGCCGACCCTCAGGGGATGATATGTAAGCTCCCGGAGGGTCGACATTATGCTCCAAAGTGCTTGGGAGCAGTCTTGGTGCATCATGACGACCAATGAGCATGATGCATCAATGCATGAGTGGCACTCTAAGGGTCAATGCTCCTGATCCATCTGCAGTGGGTATTGATGTGGGATTATAGGCTAGCTCTGCCCGACTCATCCATGTCCAATATATTATATCTACAGGAAACCCACATCCTTGTTAGCTAAGCTTTACAAATTTTGAAATAAAAGGGATTTCTTGGAAGGAGAACACCGTTGTTAAGGGATCGTAAGGGGCAGATTCCACAAAACCCCTTTTTCAGACAAAATGAATATAAGACACATCAGGGGCCTGTTTTAAAACATTTAGGTTTTTAAAATAGCAATTGTAGCATGGTATATAACCACCTCAAAAGTGTGAAAGTTGTAAGATATCAATCTGTTTCAAAACTTGTTATTTTCAAAAGAGGAGAATGGTTCTATCAGGTATTGTGTCTCTCCTATATTAAGAAACGATGTTATGAAACAGATTGGTATATTTGGTGCTTAATAGAACAAGAGGCGGCCATATTGTTGTGCAAAGTTTGATATATTAGTGTCAGCTACATTCACCATTAACATTACAGTGTCTGCTACATTAACCGATGTGGGCCACCTTGTAGACATGCCTATGTCCCTTAGTGATTCTGCACTCTAGCTTACTGTCAAGGGAAAGAATTAGCTGTCTGTTTTTCAACTTCCTTATTGATGCTTGTGACAATTATCCTTAAGCCTGGAAGCAATGAAAGCAGGAATACTGGGAGGAAGGGAGTCAAGCCACACTGGGACCACACATGTTTTGCTACCTGGGTAGGTCAGATCGGCCAAAAATAAGTCAATTGCATCAAGGCAAGGTAAATTAGGTGAATAGCTTAATTAGGTCAGATTGCAAAAATTGGTCAATTGTACTGATTCAAGTCAATCTAGGTCAAAATAGATAAGTATATGTCAAATTAAAACAATTCTGAATGAATGAGTAAGTGAGTGAGTAAAGGGAAGGGGTGAGTGAGTGAGTGAGTGAATGAAGGGAAGGAATAAGTGAGGTGAAGAAGGTTAAATCGAATCTTTCGATAAACAACGAAGAACAACTATTCAGGTTCCAGTTAAAACTTTATTGTCTAATAACACATAGGCATCAGCCGTTCTCGATCACAGTTACAGGTGGTAGAGTTTGAACTCTGTAGCACATTCGACACTAGGCCTTCTAGTGTCTGCAGTTGATATTCCACATTTACCTTCTCTGTGCAACAGAGAAGTATCATAATATGGTAGCCGGGCAGCCGCCAACCATCACTCACGATGGTCAGTCGGGGCTGGACTGACCCTGAGGAAGGCCGTACAACGGCCTTATATACACCGGAGTCGAGGGCCACGTGACCAGGTGGTGACGTGGCGCTGGACTCCAGCGCCCCCAGGCGTCGGGTAATAGAGGTGCTCTCGACGTCGCCCACGAGGACCACGAAGGCACCTCGAAGACGATGCGGGACCACCACAAATGGATCATGCCCGTTGTTCTTCAAGATGCATGAATGCATCTTATACCACCATTTGCCTTACTGTTATGCTATCCTCTAACAGTGCCTTATCAGAGCATATACGACCATGTGCTTTTTCGGGATTTTGGATATACTTTTTCGAGGTCAAGTTGGACTTGGAATCTTTGGGGAAAGTGCCCGGGGGGCCACTCCCTGTATGTTCTATAGTAACCATGTGTGTACATGAGCCTTGATTTTATACCCCTTTTGGCAGGGGAAGATTTTACCAAAACATACCCCTTTGGACGGGATTAAGCTGGAAAAAGTACCCCTTTCCCTGCTGTAAGAATGCAAGAAGACACCCTCCCTATCAAAGGAATATGTGCATGAAAAGTACCCCTTTTCCGGCCAAAATTTGGGAATTTGCTGGAAAAAGTACCCCTTTCCCAGGCAAGATTTTAGAAACGTGTATGAAAAAAAGTCAAGGATTTAAGAAAAATAACGACCCTTTCAAATTAAACCCAGCCTAGATGGAATATTTTAAAAATTCTTTCACCGTTGGAAAGCCCTATAAAAGGGTACCCCTTTTGGCATAAATTGGGCACAAGAGGATGCGTCCGGGCGGATCCGTTCCAAGGGTTCAAAATGTACCCCCTTTCCTTCTAGTTTGTGTACGGACATGGCTTCCATACATCCTCAAGTGGCCCCCCCCTGGGGAAAGTGCTGGCGGACATACAAAGTCAGTCTTGCCATTGTTTCATATTGAGCTGAGAATGTCGGACCGCGACTCGCTTACGATGGAAAAATCAATGGATTCTTCTTTATTTTGAATATTGGACATATTAAGCATGGAGGGATCATCTAGAATGTCTAAGGATGTGTACATTTTAATATTTCAACATGACATGGTTGAATTCAAGACAAAAAATGGGTGAAAAGTCAAACACTCACCGGGAATAACAATGGCTTCGCGCAGAGCGAATCGGGGAGGATCGCATGCTCTTTCAAAACATCTTCTACAGCTTTTATTCTTGGGATATCAGGTAGGAATTTTATATTATTTCGCCGAGTGCAATATCCTCAATATACAAACTGTGGGCCTCTATATTTATGCTATATTGGATTAATGCCCACCCTACAGGATTGATATACTCCGGTGCGTCCGCATGATGCTCCGATAAAGTGCTGGTGAACAGACTGGCAAGCACTTTATTAGTGCATCATGACAACCAATTAAATATGATGCACCTCTGCATCAGCAGCCCTTAAAGGGTTAAATGAAAATCAGTCTTCCCTCTCTTACATCTTTAATTAAATGCCATCTTCAACTGTTGACAATGAGACGTGACCTTATGACGAACAGACAGATCCCAGTAACCCTTTGAAGACCGCTAATGCATTAATGTGTCATGCGAATTGGCCAGCATTCGTGGATCATGCTGACCTATGGTGTTGATACGCTCATGGGGGTATATGCATGATGCTCTGATGAGATGCTGACAAGCAGACTTCCAGTGTCATATCTTGATAGTCTATGATTATCAGTTGTGTAGACATGATAGTTACGACAAGACCTCATATCAGTAAGGTGTATTTATTAAGGGCATAATGGATTGCTGGGCTTTACAAGGTCCTTTTATCGCCTTTATCTAGGGGATAAAAGGACCGAGTGGAAGCCTAGCAATCCACTATGGCGTTTATACCATGGTTTAATGTTAAATTTAAATCATTTACCTCTTAAATTGATGAAATAAATAAGTTTTTTGCTTGCGAGTCGACACGGTGGCCTCCGCCATTTTGGATTTATTGTTGATCACCGGCAAGTGGACCGGACAGCGCGGACGCAAAATGTTATGTCAATGTATGTCCAAGAGGCATGGTCATAGTAGAACTGCTTGGAAGGATTGCGCATAGTGGCCAGAATGACCCAAGGACAAATCAGACCGAATCTATTTGTGTTCTGCTCTCCGACGCACTATGGGCGAGGAAGCAGTCACAACATGGCGAAGGAGTCGTTCGATTCGATTTTGTTTGGACGTATTATAGAGAATATAGGCCTTCTTTCTTTTAAATTTTAAGGGTGAGTTTTGTAATATACTTATAACATTGCCCACAATTCTTGATTACACCCAATATTGTCTATTTTTTTATATTGGCACATTTAATTTGGTGTCAACTCGCTGTCATTCGCCTCTGTCAACATCGATGCCTTAGTGCATGCTAAATACATTGTTTTATCAGGGGTCGCCACAGGAAATCAGTGCCTAAACTGGATAACCATGGTATAATCCAGCATATTGTACAGAGTCTTAAGGTATAGGTGGGTGGGATGCAGCGTATATATAGTGAGTGTGCCCAGCCCCCCGCACTCCCAAAGCCATACTCACACCATGTGCATTCTGGGATCTCAAATGTACCCCCTTTCCACTGATTTATGAGTCAAAAAAGACCCCTTTTTATGGCAAAAAAAATGGATTTTAGGGCCTAAAAATCACCCATTTTTTCATGAAACGTGGAAATATGTATGAAGCCATGGATGGCCAGTGGCGGATCCAGGATTCTATTGAGGGGGGGGGGGCAAGACGTGGTTAAAGTGGTAAGATACTACATGTCTCATAGCATTCTGATGCATTCTAATTAAACATATTAAGTCTCAGGTCAGTACAGTTTAAGGTAAGAAATCAGTTTTTATGTTATAGATTATTTGTGGTTAGGGACATATATATCCTCCCTATCGCAAAGAGACCACCCTGAAGATCTCTACCAGAAAATTTGTAAATAGAATATTTGCACCAAGCTTGAAATGGTGCATCCTGAGCCAATCTTGCAAACCATTTAGATGAATTAGCATCAAACCTTTTTTAAGACATGCACAGTTGTCCTTAGGTTAACCTACCCTACCTACTAAACTTAGCCTTTAAAGAAAACCCATTGTCTTTTGAGAAGTGTCCTAGTTGTGATCCTTATGGTAGGGTGGGGTCTTGGGGTATTCCCCAGGAAAATTTTGAAATCCTGGAGGCCAAATAGTGCATCGTGGTGCTATCAGGAAAAAGGACCCTCTGAACTGGGCCCTCAGTACTCAGGCCATTGGGACTGGGGTTATCTGAACCAGGGCCATCCAGAATAGGGTCAGATGTTGCTATATGCAATCAATATCCATCAGATGGCCCTAGTTACAAGGGCCCTAGTTCAGAAGGCCCTAGATCCAGGTGGCCTCTCATGGGACTCTGGTGAGTAACTCGCCAGCACTACATACAATGTGCATGGAACATGTTGACCTTAAGGGTTTTAATCATTCCAGAAACGTAAACCTGGGATTCTAATGATGTGCCATAACAGTAAAGTGTAATTCAGACCTAAGGGGCCAGAGATGGGGGTTGGAGTTGGGGGTGGCGTGGACTGCAGCCTGTATTTCTACATAGAGATCTTAGCTATGACCCCACACTAAGGAATATAAAATGTTGTTGGTGATATAGAAGTGCCTCCCTTGCTTTTATATGCCCTAGGAACCAGATGTACAAGACTTCTTTGAATGAGCCATATATATATATATATATATATATATATATATATATATATATATATATATATATATATATATATATTGGTCATTCCAAGATTTACTGGACATGTGGTTCCTTGGGCATATAATTGCAAGGTAAATACCTCTCCATCACCAATAATATTTTCATTCCTTGATGGGGGGTCATAGCTAAGATTTCCATATGGTTTGGGTGTGTCCTGGGGCATAATTTATCTTCTATGTGCATTCAAACATGAATTTTACACGATGAGGCGTGAGTGAGTTTTTTTCAAAGTGACCATCCAGACCCTCACAAAAGAGCACAATTTTTCTTATTATATACAATCAAGAGGTACCCAAGGGGGGTAACCTCCATGGAATTTCTTTTGATGTACTTCGAGAATTACCCAAGCCAGGTAGATAATAGTGATTTTCAATTCACACCAAATTCACTCACGCCTCATGGTCTTTTACCTCTAAATAGAAGTAAATTTTATTACTACATACAGTTTCTGTACTCCATACACACCTTTAAGCTGTATGTATCATGTCTGAAAAAGAATTATGATCATATACCACCTGGTTTGGCTGTATGGGGTGTCTCATCGCAAAATGAGGCGTGAGTGAACCGCAGCAGGAAAAACAGCGCGGGAACAGGAAGGCGACTTCCTGTTCTCCGGCGGAAATGCCCCACATCTGGGTCTCAGCAAAATCAACTCAGAGGATCTCGCATGGAGCTTGAAGAAAAGTCCACGCAGAATTTCTCTGCAAATTGTTCATCAACTACACATAAAAGTTTGATGAAATTACCCGGAAATATTGTTAAAGATGTGTGTGGGTGTCTGTAGATCACTTTTTGTGTACCGAAACGATGTATTTTAGGTGCTAGGGGGTCAAATGTGCTACCAGGAGACACTTGGGATACCACTTGGGCCATTTTGGATCCATCGGGGCAAGATTTTTCCTTTTGCAGAAAAGTGAGGCGTGAGTGAACAATCGTTTGCCCGGCCAGATTTTGCCCTTTTATGGTCCAATTCATGTATCCTTGGGTCTAAATTGATGATTATTCCTTAAAATAGATTCCCCTATGTGTGTAAGATGCATCTTTGGCCATGTTTGGGTGTTTTGAGATGCCCCCCTCCCCCAATACGGGTCTGTACAGGGGAATTTTGGCACCGTCGTGAACTTTAAGGCCCTCTGACGGCCAAATTTGGCCTTTTTCCATGGTTTTCTGAGCTCATATTCCTTTTTCTGCCATTATTTCTTCGTTTTAGTGTGTTAACCCTCCTCTGGGATCAAAAAGACAGCCATATTGACCACTTTTAGTGTTAGCGTTCACTCACGCCTCATGTAAGACAAGATGGCCACCCACTGGTCGTCATGTAGGTTTGAGGGAAACTTTTTGTGTTTGGTATGTTAGATATGTCCTACCTCTATTATATTAACCAGGTGAGTTCACCTTTGCATAAAGCCCACACTACTCTAATACTATATTTCTTGAATTCACTCACGCCCCATTTTCTGTATTTTGGCCAGGAATGGCATATCCAATGCACACAGCTCTATCATATTTCACTCTGATATGCCCCTATAGTACCCCTAACTCACACAATTGTCAATGGTTAGATTCTGGATAATTTATTTTCAAAGAATTTTTGTGGTGGCTGGAATTCTATGCTTCTGATACATATGCGGTCACTAAAGATTTCCATAATATCCTAATTGGTTCTGTTAATTTATTTTTTTATTTATTTATTTTTTTTTTGGGGGGGGGGGTTATTGACCATCATTTTTAAGTATACAGGAACATGTGAGTTATTAAAAAAGATTATCAAGCGCGCATTTGCGAGAAGTGTAGAAATTTTGCGAATTATTATATTTTCAAAGTCATGGTGGACACTGAAGATGGGCCTTAGGTGTGTATAAATGACTCTAGATAGGTAGTACAACCTCATTTCTCATTGTGTGTGCGACCCCATTGGTCTATGATGATGTACAGCTGAGGTATGGCCCTTCTCGTAAAGATTAATGAAATGTGAGGCGTGAGTGAACCATGTCCATTTTGGTGTTTTTTTTTATGGTAAAAGTTAAAGTGTTAATAGGACAACCTATCATCTTGTGTGGTGTTCCTATCATTTCTATTCCACAATACACATATGTGAGTTATAAAAAAAAAAGATTTAGTGTATGTTACTCTGTACCGCATGTCAAGCGCATGTTTCCGAGAAGTGTAGAAATTTTGTGAATTTATATCTTCAAAGTCTTGGTGGACACTGAAGATGGTCCTTATATATGTTTAAATGCCTCTAGATAGGTAGTACAACCTCTTAACTTATTGTCTGAGTGTATTTAATGGTATATGATGGTGTATTGCTGAGCTGTGGTCATTCTTGTAAAGATTGATGAGACGTGAGGCATGAGTGAATTTCGTTGAATATATTAGCCTCAACGCAGGCGCTGAAGACACAGTACTAGTATTATATAGGAGGTAAACTGCCATTGTTATATAAAGTACACATATTGGAGACAATGGAGAGCTATTATCATGATTGTATAAGTGTTTATTACTGAGCCAGGCTAAAATTAATAAATTGGAGAAATAATTCCTAATTTTTCAGCATTTCCAAAATTTTTGCCGACGCATAATTTCAAGAGTTTTCAACTCTTACTTCAACTTTTTGGTATACATAAGGATATATATTGTACCAGTTTGTACAAAGAATTTGGTGCAGCTAGACTTATATTTAGTAGTTATAATCATGGCCAACCGTTCACCCACACCTCATGTTTTTAGAAGGTTTTATGGCATCTGACTATATATACTGAGTTTGTTAATTCCAGACCCAGGCCCCCATGTCCATTAAATCTTGGACTGAGCCATATATATATATATATATATATATATATATATATATATATTTATATATATATATATATATATATATATATATATATATTTATATATATATATATATATATATATATATATATATATATACTACATGCCTGTAACCCTTTAGGGGCAGCAGATGCAGGAGGGCATCATACCCATTATTGGTCGTCAAGGTGCACCAATGAAGTGCTATTAAGTCTGCCCCCAGCACTTCATCGGAGCACAATGCTGACTCTTCGGGGGTGTATTACATATGATCATCATGATACATGAATGTAGCCCTAGTGAGTCACTCACCAGGGCTTTTTTTGAGGTTTGAAAATGTTTTATTGTCAAGTCACTATTCATACAGAAAGTGGTAAAATTAGACAATAATGTGAATCCTCATTCAGTTATTACATTAAGTGGTTGTTTGCACATAGTCCAATGAATAAAGATGGGAATTTATACAATGAAGAATGAGAACAATAATATAAACAGAAAAATTCATGTATCGCGATGATCAATGAGCATGATGAATTAATGCTTGGTCAGCCCTTATAAGTTTAATTTCTCATTAAGTTCAAACTTTAATTTACACATGTGTATTGGTAAGTGAATCTGTGTGGGCAGGTCCACTACATCACAGCCATAAGGTCTATTAGTAGTATATAGGGGTAAACTCAGCGCATAGCTACAGCTACTGAAATCCGTTTGACCTACTTAAGAACCGGAAGTCACCTAGTTTTGAAAAACCAGAAGTGACCATATATGGGCATGTGACCTACTTTCTCGAGCTCTGATTGGCTGAGAGCTATGACGTCATCTCATGATCACAACAAATAAAAGTAAACTGTTGTAGCAGCCAGCTGCAGCTTGTTTATTTCTATAGTCCCCATGGGGTGTGGTTGCACCATATGTTCTGCACCTACACGGTTTCTACTATGCTAACACATGTGAAAAACACTGGAAGGCTTTTCTCAATTTTTCTATCTCTTTATCTATTTTCATTACAAAAAGGGGTTACACACACACACACATTCTACATGCTAATAGAGTTTTTAGTACAGTTCCAAGAACACCCCGATTTTCTCGTTGCTGGCGGTCATTTTGTTCAACAACTTGTCTACGAGTTCCAGGACTAGTCCCACTCCCACTTTTATTTGTAGCACGTCGTCGACCATGTGCGTGTAATTGATCCTTACATGTACGGGATGCCCCGTGCAAACTACGTCCTCATCGATGGTTGGAGTATTTTGTCCATTAGGTTCTTCGGTAGTTGAGAGATTTTCACCATGTGAAAGGGGTCCTTGCTTCGACAAGACTCTATGAGAAAGTCGATGCAGTGAGCCCCACAGGTTTTGGCACATAGGTTCTGAAGTTGCATTCTGTTGAAGTGTCTGTGTCCGTCTGACGATTTCGACAAGAACTTACAATGATATATAGTTAGAGGTGGTATGCCATAGGGGTCAAAGAAGGAGACTTGACCTTTTTCTTTCACGTAGAAAGCCACCCAATGTTTTTTTTGAGGTTTGAAAGTTTTATTGCCTGATCACAATTTAACAAAAGTGGTAATATTAGACAATAATGTGATACCCCGATTACACAACTTTTACAAAATCATTGTTTACACAATTCTATGACAAATGGGAAATCAAAGAAAAATGAAATAATGAAGCATACAGTGAGAAAGTAATAAATAAATAGATAGAATAATAATATATACAAAAACTATATACTATATACAAATGATATTAGACCATATTTGCAACATACACCCAACGAGTATATAGAAATATAAAGTATAGAAGGGGATGAATACATCATATGATACACCAATTTTATAGTTAATCCACAACTTTAGAGGCAAGGATAAATTAATAGACTATGAGTGAAATAAAGGTGGAGTCCAAGCGAACAGCGCCCTTATTCACAGACTGAGTCTTATAGCTCTCACAGTCACAGTTTTGAATTTCACAAATAAGGATTTAAATAAAACACTAAGGTGGAGTCAAGATCAACAGCTCCAACACGTTCCCTGCGATAACTTCTAGTCTTCTAGTCACTCTCAAATTGAGGCTTACTCAGGTCTTTTATTAACCTAATCCTCTGTTTAAATTTCAATTTATTCTCCGATAGCTGAACCGCGGCCCTTAGATTGTCTCATAAGTGGACCCCTCTATATAAGGATGGGTTGTTATCCCCGGGATTCCTCGCCCTTGGAGTCTTGAACTTCACCTTGGTTTCCGAGCGTAACCCTGGTCTTACATGGGCGTGGAAAGCAGGGGGGACAGGGGGGACATGTCCCCCCCCACTTTTGGCCAACTCCTCAAAAGGTCAAAACTAAAAGGTCAAGCAAAGGGAGGTCAGAAACTGTAGAAAACCCCCCTGGTCCCACCCACTCTGAAACTGCTTCCCACGCCCCTGTCTTAAGACCACATCATCAATGCACTCGGGCCTCATAATCAAAAAGTGTCATTATCGTGTTCCTATACACTGTGAGGGCTACATTCTCTGTTAAGTTGCTTCTGAGCTTACAGCCTATGATTGACCTTGCTGTTAAGATCTTTCAAGGCAGGTTCAAAACTTAGTACGCTGTCCAACTTTAATCCTAAATAGCAATAGTTGTCAAGGACCTCTAATTCGCTGTTACATAAAAATAATTTAACACCCTTTGATTTGGGAAGTTTTCTAGCTGAGCCATACCAAACCAATTTAGACTTGTCGATATTCACTGTTAGGCGTTTACCTATGAACCACGACTCCAGCCTCTGTAAGGCCAATTGGAGTTTCTCCCTAATGAAGTCCACCTTGTTATTAGAGCTATAAATTACAAGGTCATCAGCATACATGTAATGTCGACAATCACCAAGTATCTCACTTACATCGTTAATGTATACAATATACAATAAGGGTCCCAACACAGAGCCCTGTGGGACACCATACTTGACTTCCTCAATGGCGGACGCAAAGGTGCCAATCTTCGTATATATTTCTTACAACCAGTAAGATAACTCATCAGCCAGTTCAATGAACTATCATATAGACTAAGCTTACCCAATAGCTCAATTAAATAATTATGACTCACCGAATCAAATGCTTTACGGAGATCAAGATAACAGACCCGGTTCAGAACTAGGGTTGGTGTTGCTTTCGAAACATGAGGATGGTTTCAAAGTTTTAGGACATTGGTCGCTGGAAAAAGGTAGTGTTTTCGTGTGTGCAGGTGGTTTTTCAATACGATGGTGATGTCGCCAGTTGTCAATGTCGAAAGCCGAACTTTTGGTCTTTGAATCTGAGAGCGACCTCCTTTGGGTTGAAGTGCCTACAGGTTCTCAGTTTTGCTGCCTGCCGATGCCATCTCTTTGACCATAGCCAAGACTACACGGGTGGGGATTTAACTGGTGTCCGCTTGAGTCCACCTGTAGTCTTGCGAACCACCATCCAGCGTGTGCTTGGTCACTTTACACCTTGATATTTAATAGTTGAATGGTTCAAACTCCGGATCGATGACACATTTATTGTGAGTGTCGACCATCTCGTCATTGACTGTCATCTACTTCATGCTCATTTCTGCTTTGGTTATCTTGATCCGAAACTTTTGGTCAGCCGCTTGCATCATGTAAAATTTGGGGTCATTCTTCTCAAAGATGAACTTTATTTCGCAGTGGGGCACTAATTTCTTGCACCGTCTGACAAGATCCATGTGTGGGTGCATGATGACCGTGTGTTTCTTCCTGGTGGCAAATTCGACCCGCCTCACCGTCCACCCCTTGTTCTCAGCTGTTCTCGCCTCAAGGTGTCCCACAGTGTCCTTGTAGTATTTCTGACATCCTCGCAGGCGGGTCTCTTTGGCTTCTATGTTGCTGCTCAAGGTGTCCAGGAGGGGAGACTTGTAGCAGTATTCCTGGTTGTTTCCTATCACTTTTTCACCGTTGACAGAGTGTGAGCAATGTTGTTGACCGGGGCTGCCTCGCGGCTACTACTTCCAATTCCAGGTACAGTTCAGCTTCGCTCAGGTCTGTGTACAGGGCGGTGGCTTCGAACGTAAAGTCAAAACTTTCCACATGTGTAGTGAGCCCATTATTCGGGGCTTTGGTGATGGTCTGATTTTTGACCATACTTCTGAGTGACAGGCAGAGCATGAAGGTCCAACTCACCCAGGGCGCACACCCGGCTTTTAGGGTGTAGGTTACTCATCTTTTCGCTCTTTTTTTTTCAAAACAGAGTACCATGTCCCTTCTGCTGCTTTCTCCTCTTTGGCGCACATCCTTTACCTACGCTGGTCTCAAATCGTTTGGCCGGAGTGGGCTGAGAAAGTGTGTTTATGTACCCCTTGCTTGTTGTGTTGGCCCTCTGCATAAGTTGTTGACCTGTCGCTTTGCCCCTGTCTGCGATGCTTTGCTTCAAGTTCTTCCCTGCTATGACGTCGGACAGTACTCCGTTCTGGTGTTCAAAAGAGCTTTTCCAGCCATTTTGCCGGCAGAATGACTGACAGACGACAATAGGGGAACGGCACTTCGAAAAAGTCCCTATATGAGAGAGCCTAGCCCGTGACCTCTTTGTCTGCCTACTCCCCTGTAGGCCGGTGCTAAACCATATCCGAACTGAGACTTGGTGTAGTACTGAGCGTACTGCCCTCTAGGTGCTTTGTAAGCCGGCGGTCCATAGTAGTGCTGCATGACGGTCTTCAAGCTTGCAGAGGTCGGAAAGCAAGTACCACCATCACTTGCCCGTGTTCGAATTGGACGGGTTGCCCCATGTTGTCACTTAAATTTGTTCTCTTGTCGACGGGAACGTAGTTCAAGGACTTTGCATTTCTGCGCTCAAGAAGACGCGACCCTCAAAATCCAGTTGGGTTCCCAAATTCTCAGGCAAGAGAAACGGTGCATTTCATGGTGTATTTGTCGTAGGAGAAAAGGTTGGCCCCACTCTTACATGGAGCTTTCCTCAAAGCCTCCACCACTCTGGAAAACTTATTCTCAAAGAACTTGTTCCTATGGGTCATAAGGTGGTCGTTGTTTTTCACGAAAGCTGGCTTCAAGGCCAAGATGTGATAACGACTCAGGACCCATTGAACCTCGTCCACCAACGGCATGAACTGCTTGTAAGTGATGTGCGACTCGATCGACGAACAATCTTGAGGAGTGACGGGAGCGTTTGTTTTGGACAGATCAGACAGGTATGTAAAGAGTGTGGCGTGCTCCTTTGCTGCCTCCTTCTCACTAGGCAGGGTGGCAGCCTTTTTCTCAGGGCAAGCGTGACGTTTGGACTAGCGAAATCTTCGTCGAAAACACTCTCATGTGTTTTCCCTCCTTCCATCATGTTGTACCAGACGGTAGGACAGGATACTTCTTGAGGGGACACTCCAAGGGTGAAGGTGTTTGGACGTATTCGGCCGGCAAAGTGTCGTACGTCGTCAGAGTGTTGTCTGGAAACACGCTCATAGACTAGTTGCTTGGTAGGTGAACACTCTCTTCTTGCCTTTGCCCCTGTATTTCAGCACCTTGTCGATGGCATAACTTCTGCCACCACGATGATCGACCACCTTCTGAACTTCGGGTTGATAAAAGCAACCTTTTATTTCTTCTTCTAGGAGGTCCTTGAGGACGTAGCCTCTCGGAGAGAGTTTGGCCACTTCGTTAATTTCCTCCATCCAGTTGGGTTCATAGCCTCTGTTGAAGGTGTTTTCTTTCCTTTTTTTTTAAGCTTCAGAGCTCAAACTTCTTTGTGCCTAGGTTGTTCCTACAACCTGTAGAACAACACCTTGGAGTTGATGTCAGCGGGAGCGGCTCCCAATGTTTGTTTTTTTTTCTTTTTTTGGACTTGCTCATTGCATTAATGAACTGCTATGTTCATTTAAATAATGCTATAGAGCAGACCAAGTTTTATTGATTTTTCAAGGGAAAGTCACAAATGAAACAGTACAATAACTTCATGGATCTTGACAAATGTCAATATGAACACAATCAGGAGATGGAAAAAATAGGGACTGGCAATATTCACTCAATAGGTTATTAACATAGAAAGTACAGACAAACAAACTAAAAGCAAAAAGAGTAAATAATATGTCATACATAGAGATTTGTGTCTCTACACATTATTTCAGTACATCATGATTACAACTAGATACACCTTGTCTTGAGTTCAAATAAGTGATAATTAGAGTTGGTGGTATATGCTGTTATATGCATATGGGAACATCAGCAATATCAATATGGATGTAAACATGAAAAAGGATATGAATGTGAGTATGAATATAAATATGAAGCGGCGCGGTTTCCACACCTGCTTCTCATTGTCAATCATAACCCAATTTCAGGTTCAACCTTATATTTTCTATCTTCATCACACCCTCTTTAAATTTTACCTTTGTCGTAGCTTTCTGAATCGCCTCAGGTAGAGTATTCCAGAGAGCCACCCCTCTGTACGATAGCGATCTTTTATAGTGTCTACTAATAACCCTAGGTAGTTCAAAAACAATCTTCTTTTGAGACCTTGTATTATAAGATTGTTGTCTATTTAACACAGTCTTTGATTTCTTTTACATTAAGCATAATAATAGCATGTCAAATCTTTTCTCTAACACTGGAACCTTACAAATTTCATGCAACTCCTTCACACTATACCGTCTAATATTGCATTTCAGACAAACTCTAAGAGCTCTATTTTGCAGTCGTTGTAATGCCGCAAGACCATCCTCATTACAACTAGTACTTATAAATGAACAATATTTTATAATTGGTCTGATTGTACAACAGTATATCTTTACACTTTGCTCTTGTGTTAAAAACTTTCTTAACTTAGCAAACCTAAATAGTTTATTGCATACATTTCTTTTAATAATTTTAATCTGTTTTCAAAACTAAGTTTACTGTCAATATGTACACCTAGATATGGAAAGAAGGTGAAAGTTTGCACAGTGCTGCCATTGAAGTCTATAGTAGAATCCGGACATCTTTTTAATTCATAGCACAACAAAACCACATAAATTTTGTTTTAGTTGGATTTGCTGTTAGTCTGTTTTCGATAACCCAACGCTTAAAGTTAATTACATCTTCATTCAAATTCTCATTCACCAAGTCTATATCTTTGTTAGAACTATAAATCACAATGTCATCAGCATAGAGTTTAATCTTGCATTTTTTTAAGACCTTAACAACATCATTAATATATAGGACAAACAACAGGGGACCTAAAACTGATCCTTGAGGGACACCATAATCAATATCTTGGTTTGAGGACAATTTATTACCATAGCTAGTTCGTTGTTTTCTATTTTCCACGTAACTGTTAAACCATAGAAAATTAGATTTACTCAAACCAAGTTGACTGAGTTTAATTAGCAATTTTGAATGTAATACACTGTCAAATGCTTTAGTGAAGTCTATAAATAGAGCCCCTGTTATCAGATCATTGTTTCTACATTCATAAAGCTCATTAACAAAGTCAAAAGTGGCATCACCAGTACCTGTCCCTTTTTTGTAACCATATTGGTTTTCACAAAAAGTACCATTTTTCTTCATACTTTCACATAAGTAATAATACATAATTTTCTCAATGACTTTAGACGGCATTGGTAATATTGATATGGGTCTCCAATTTTTTACCATTGCTAAGTCTCCATCCTTAGGTAATGGTCTTACAACTGCCATTGCCCAACATTTTGGAAAAATACCCCTGTCCAGACTAATTTGTATCAGATGAGTGAATTGATTTATCAACAACAATAATGCACAATGTAGTATATCTCCCCTTATTCTGTCTATGCCTGATGACTTATTTTTATCAATTTCCTTTAGAGCAAAATGGACATCCCACTTATTAACCTTAATATTCTGATCTAAGAAGTTTTCATTTGCCAATAGTTCATCTATATCTAGATTATTATCCACAAGATATTGATCAGTTCCAACAGCAGCAATATGCAGATCCTTACCAATATTACAAAAATAGTCATTTACATATTCACATACATCATCAGAAGTTACATCAGCACCAGTTATATGATGTCTCATGTTTGAATACACAATAGAATTCGAATTTTTCAACAAGTCATTTATGTGTTTCCAGACCTTTTTTTAGATTACCATAACATACTTGCAATTCTTGCATGACACCACCAATTTGATTTGCTTTAATTTTCTTTCTAATTTTTCTTCGACAATCCTTTATGGCTTGCTTTTCCTGAACACTTTTATTGGCACTATAGAGACGTAACCATCCTTCTCTTTCAAATACTAAATCCATAACTTCATCATCAATCCATGATCTCCTATCGTTCAACATAAGGGTGAAAAGTGTCCAAATACTCAATTAACGGAGTCAATAACATATCCCATAATAAATCAGGATCATCAGTAATATTATAATAGGGTTTCCAGTCACATGATTCTAAAAAATCTCTAAATCTGTCTTCATCAAAGTTTCTATAATCTCTTCCTCTATACTTAGTGCTAACATAACTGATATTCTCATGTCCTCTACAACCAAAAACTGGGAGGTGATCAGAAATTAGGGCAAAGACCGTACTTGCATTAGTTACAACTAAGCTATTTGTAATTATGTTATCAATACAAGTACCATTGAATGGTCTGGTCACCTCATTAATTAGTATTTTCCATCCAATATCCTTGCACACATTTCTGAAACTTTCACACCCTGCATCATTTTCATCATAGATATTGAGATTAATATCCCCTAAGATCCAAGTCTCATGCCTTCCATGATTGTTGTTATATTCGTAACCAGCCATGGATCGTAAGAAATTAATAAAATTTGGTACATTCGTATTTGGGATTCTATAGATAGAGACAATCAATAAATCCTTTTCACCAGGAAGGTTTAACATAATAGCAATACTTTCACAACAGATGGTCTGTATGGTAAAGTCATTTACAACTTATACTGCCCTAGGCCAGCCCTCACACTTAGACCAACTCCTCCACAATTTTTACCAATTCTATCATTCCTATACAGTAACCTATCCTCTCTATTAATCAGGCCATCAGGTGAGGCAGGCTTCAGCCAGGTTTATGTCACTCCTTCCTAATATCTCATAGATTTCATTATATTTGTCTTCAAAACTACAACAATTTATTGACGAAATTACCAGTCCCCTCCTCTCCCTGAAATCACTAACACCACAAACCATAAGTTTAATTTATGTAATACTTGTGGTGTGTTTTGTTGTAAGACTCCACTAAGACTGGCAACAAGTCCAACCATTTGTAGTTGTTGTAATGTGTGAAAGCTCACCATATCTTACCTTGGAGAGTCGAGTTGTAGCGTTTCGCTAGAGCACATTTCGCATCGTCGTTTTCGCCTGTGTAAAAAGAGATGCCTTCCTCTTTGCAGTGTTTCTTGAAGGTTATGTTCACAAATTCTTTTCTTTTGTCTGTCTGGATCTGTTTAGGTTGTACTTTTTGGGTCATTTTCCCGAAGGTGGTCAGTATGTCATCGGCTCTTTTGCTCTTTGACGGATTGGGCAAATCCATATCTGGAAAAGACGTCTATCCCGACTAAAATGTACTGATGAACTTTGTTCTCCTTGGTGTTTTCTGGCATGTCTATCAGGTCCAGTTGCCATTGTTTATCTATTCCCCACGTCTGTCTTGTGTCTGGTGTAAGATTCCACCCCCTTTAAGACTTGTTCTATGTTTTTCCTTTGGGTTTGTCGTTGTAGTTTAGGCATGCTCGTGAAACTTGCCGGTTGTTTAGGATCAGTGTACAACTTGAGCACTTCTTTCTTCAGAGCGTGGTGTGCCATTTTATTCTGTTCCACCCTGATCCTTCTTGATCTACGTCTTTTCGACCTAGCCTCTCAGAAAAGTTTCTTGTTTCTGACGTATTTCAAGGACAGATTCACCCGCTTCACAGCTCTGACAAACAGATCGTGTCCCACTGGTTTCCTGCAGGCCAGAGATTTCTTTCTGCTAGCATCAGTTAAAAGTTCTGTTATGCTGCTGCCATTGACGGGTGCCCCACCTACGTGTATTTCACCGTTTCAATCCCAGTTTTAAAACCTGGTTTTGGGACATCATACGGAAGTACTCCAAATGTTTTTGGTTGGCATAGGAGCCTGATGTTCTGGGTTAGTGCTACCACCAGCCTCAAACATTGAATTACATAATTCTCCAGTAAGTGAATTATTCCCTAAAAAAGCAGTCCGTCTCTGTATGGATTGTTCTCTCCTAACAGAATCTGGAATATTTTTCTCACTATCTACCTGGTAGTGAGGACCGTATTGTCTCCAGGTTGAGTGTCCAGCATCCTGGGGATTCGAATGGGCTTGCACCGTTAGGGTACCATTTCCATTTTCTTGGACAACTTGTTGTCCATCAGTGTCAGTCTGATTAAGCTCATCCAACCCTAAATAGGCTGAACTGATAATTTTCAAAATGGTAAAACCTTATTGATAGAACTTATTTCTTTGAAATCTAGCCAATTCAGAATAACTGTAGTCATGTGTTGTATCATTCTCAGGCTTAATTAGGTAATTTCGCCTATTTAATTAAATATGCAAATTAGGGGCTTTGATATGCAAATTCCAGAATGACCCCAAGCAGATTAGGATTCTCTGGAAAAAACTGAGTAGGAACCACCCATCGAACATAAGACAACCATTATGGTTCGTAGAATAGAGATTTTTCCCTGTCTATGATGTCCTGCTCCTTCTCATCTTCGTTCTGACTCGTTTTTCTACCCATGGCTTTGGCTTTTCTCATGAGTATCGAGGACTTCACCAGGAGTTGGTTGTATCTCCGCAGTCTCTCTTTAGTTTTAAGGCTTGAGTCTTGGAGAACCTCTTGCACCTTTCTCTGAAGGAACGTCAACACCTCTGAAACTCCTGCCTTTGGTTGAAGCCATCTTGGACCGTATCAGGCTGTGGAGCGACAGTGGAGGCAGCGGCAGCAGTGGAGGCAGCAGCCGCAGCAGTGGCAGCAGCAGCAGCAGCAGCAGCAGCCACAGTGGCAGCAGCGGAAGCAGGAGCAGGATAAGTCTGCTCTGACCAGAGCCATCCTAGCGTAAGACATTCTTCAGCGACAGGTGGTGGCAGAAACTATGCCGGAAATCAAAGGTATGGCTAAACCTAGAAGAGTACCTAGAAATCCCCCTTCTTGCTGGAGCACTTTCCTCTTTTGTTTCAAGGGTGTATTAGGTTTCATGACGGTTTTCAGTTGTTTCTTGTACGGCGATAAAAGTTTGACTGCCTCCTCTTCGTCTTGCAGTAGATTTTTATTCATCATGTTAATGCTAATTTCACTCATCACCCTGATCACCTCGTCGCTTAACCCTCTGATGATATGAGTGCAGTTGGACATGGAACACTCGGAAATGTGCTTCAACAAGGCGTAGTGACAGCGGCTAGGAGAAAGGGCGACAACAACGTTGACTGCAAAATTCTTTCAGACCTGTATAAACTTCTCGGAAATGGGTCTTACGGTAAAACCATATGCAACAAGCAAAACTTTCTTCAAACGAGGTACACCTCTCCCACCAAAGCCAAGTGGTTAGCTTTACACTGGTCTGTTCAAGAGGTGCAAGACATCAGTGCAAACAAGGTGGAACTTTCTTGCCTGCCCACCGCCATCACCTATGACGTCCATGTGCAAATAGGGTTCATGGTGTATCAGTACGCCAAATTGAAAATGCTGGCCTTTTACTACAACTTCCTTCTGGAATTCATAGATGGAAGAAAGTTTGAAATGTGCGAAATGGACACTGACAGTTTCTACTTTGCGTTGAGCGCAAAAAGTCTAAAGGAAGATGTCAAACCCAAGAGACCAAGAGATTTCCTCAGCGAGCGTCATAAATGATTGCCCTCAGAGTCCTGTGACAACTCTTATCATCGGGAAAGCTACGTAGAATGTAAAACCCTGGGGTACACTTGGTTCTCTCTACGGTGTTGTAAACAACATCTGGCGTTTGACAAGAGAACTCCAGGTCTTTTCAAAGTGGAGTGGGAAGGAGACGAGATGACGGCCTTAAACTCCAAATGTTACATATGAAGTGGAGAAGGGGTCGAAAAGAAAATGAGCTGCAAAGGAGTGATTCAAAAACAAAACAGCTGAATTAACAGAATTAACAGCTGAAGCCTACAAAAAGGTGTTGAAAACTGAAAAAAGCACTATGGTGACCAAAAAAGGTTTCAGAGTGGTAAATCATCAAGTCAGTACATATTCGCAAAAGAAACAGGGATTAAGTTATCAGTATATCAAAAGACGCGTATGTCAAGATGGAGTAAGCACTTTTCCCTTGGAAATTTGAAAATCTCTTTCTCTTTTCTGTTGCACACGGTGAAATCTTGTGTGTAAAAGTTTTTTGTGAAATTTCCATAACATTTTGGTTAGTTTGTAAAATTTACGAAAATTTTGTAAGACTTCCATAGTATGTTGCATTTCTTTCGTTTTGTGAATACATAGGTTAAATCTGTGTTGCAAGGTAAATCTTGTGTGTAAAAAGTGGAATTTCTGTAAGATTTAGGTAATATGTAAAATTTTTGTAGCATTTCTGGTGAAATAAGGAAGACATACAAGACATACAAGGATGTGTGTGTAAAAAGTGGAAATTTAGGTAGATTTCTCTCATTTGTGTAAAAGAACACCTAGGTTAAAGGTGTGTGTGTGTGTGCGTAGTGAAAATAAAAGTGAAAAAATCACAAAAAAAAAACCATCGAGTTGATTTTCACACGTGTAACAACCTACATTGTGACAACATAGTAGAAACGTATGTGGAAGCATGTCCCTTTGATTATCTATTTTTATTTTTTTTTTGCTGTCTACTAAATAAAGTGTGTTTTTGTTTACGTTTTTTGTTGTGATCACCTGATCATAGCTCTTAGCCAATCAGAGCTCGAGAAAGTAGGTCACATGCCCATCTATGGTCACTTCTGGTCTCAAAACTAAGTCACTTCCAGTTGGTAAGTAGGTCAAACAGATTTCAGTAGCTTTAGCTATGCGCTGAGTTTACCCCTATATACTACTTTTATTTGGAGCCAGGGTTGACTGTAAAATAGTAATTAGTGGATGACACGGAAAGGACCAGAGTGGATTATGGGAAATACTGTACAGAGGTATGGCTTAGTGCAGGGGTTGTCAGGGTATCAAGTCTATCATTAATAGTGAACACTTTAAGGGCTGCTGAGACAGCAATGCATCTATGTCCTTTGGTTGGCATGATGCACCAAAAAAGGGCACAGGGCAGTGGGGCATTAGAACATTCTGCTTGTCTCAAAGGTTTATACTATTCATTTTGCAATGCTATAGATACCTCGCTATATTTGTTATCGTTGACTTATATTTACTGGCTGGGTTCTTAAATGTTCATTAAAAATGCCTTGATTACTTTTCTTTAATATTGTAAATTCAAGACATCTGTGAATATCTGATAAGATGACCTTTATCAGTGTATCATATACTGGACTTCATGCTCGCTCCGTTTGTGGATGATACCACTTTATCAACATAGATCTATCATTTGGATTATTGTAGATATTGATTAATAGATTCTCAAAGATAACTTCGTTATCAAACTGATGGCTCAGGGGGCAACAGTAGTAGACCAAGTCCAGCGAAAGTAATGCAGGTCTGAAGTGAGCAGACGCGGTCTGAGCAGACGCGGTCCGAGCAGACACGGGACAGATATTTTTCAATTATTTACCTATGATGGCCACATATTTTGAACATAAGGGACAAATATGGTTCTGTTATATTCCTTGATACCATGTATACCCCATAAATAATAAATTGTGGTTGTAATAGGCTAAAAACTGAGGAGCTGCTCCATAAATGAGCAGACGCGGTCCAAGCAAATGAGCAGACACGGGACATAAGAGTAAATTCTCTGTTTCTGGACATTTCAAAGCTGAAAGTAATGATTTGATAACTTCAGAGGCAGCACTTATTCCACAGTACCATATTTATCCCATACGTTCAACATATGTGGCCATCATTGGCAAAAAATGGAAAAATATCTGTCCCGTGTCTGCTCAGACCGCATCTGCTCGGACCGCGTCTGCTCACTTCAGACCTGCATCATTTTCACTGGACTTGGTCAGTATATACATGCAAACTGAGCGCAATGGATTAGCTACTAACTAGGTCATGACCTACTGGTAGACCGGAAGTGACCTAGTTTCAGCCAATCAGAGGGCTGGATTTGACAGGAAGTGACGTCATAAGGTCATGACCTAGTTTTTTCGACCAATCAGAGAGCTGGATTTCATTTGACCTAGTGACCTGACCTAGATGCATAAATTAAAAGAATTGTGCAATACCTAGAGCTGACCTACTTGCAAACCGGAAGTGACCTACTAACCTACTTGCAAAAACGTATGACCTACGTATGAGGGTGCATTGCGCAATGCTTGTAAGAATTTACACAATGTTCTGATGCAATACTTTTATGGATTTACGCAATACTTATGACTCATTTTGTTATGTCTCTTCATTTCATGCATTAAAATAAAACACAGCTCATTTATTTCACATAACAGATTATATTTTTATTAGACACAATATTTACAGATGAAGACAGATTTTCCATTTCCGGGGCGTGCACATATACTACAAAAACATTTGTTGTGTGTGAATTTACTTGCTTGATACCAGCTTTGGCCAGTGAGACTAGTTTTCCATGTGTTGTGGAAACAATAACTGTTAAGTTTGGCTATGTTAGATATAGCATGCTCGAACAAAGCCTGGGCCAGGAAGTAAGTTTGACTGTTTTTGGGTCCAGGTAAAAGACCAGATAAAAAACCATCCTTAAAGTTTACCTCAAAGGAGAAATGATTTTTCACTCCAGGTATACTTAAGGCATGAAGTTCCAGAGAGACCTGCAGACATGTGAAACAAATAGTTTTAGCAATAGCAGATACTTCCAGTTTACAATTACACTGACAAAACACTCCTACTATGGGATTACATTCTAACTCTTGGAGAGTAAGAGCAAACTTTCTTACACTTCCTAAAGTGTACCTTGTGTAGTGTCTTGGGCAGCCAGGTTCAGTGTGCAATTGATATACTCCTATACACCAATCATGCATTATCAAGTTAACTTTTTTCACTCGACAATAGTACATGCAGTTTCTGTAGGCGTCCCAAAAAGCTGAAGAGAAATATTTGTACATTTTAACACTAGTTATACAGTGGTCAACAGTGTCTGGTTCAGCTCCTCTAAAATAACCAATGTTTTCTGCAGGTATTATTTCCCAAAAGAAATTCTCTGAACATCCACATGCTACAGAACTTATATCATTGTCAGGTGTTATAGAAGAAGCTTGATTATATGAAGCAACACTTTGTAAAACTGGACGCATGTAATAGTCATAAGGTGGAGTTTCTGTGGTTTGCTCCACAAGCATAGCTTCTAAACTTTCCATGTTAAAATGGTTGCTTAAATCTAACCAGATACTAATAATCTGGTGAACGTGACGCTATGAGTTAAGAAATCTGGTACCACTTTTTTTCTGTTCCAACTTAATTTCTTCAGCGCCGGATTTTTTATTTTTTGTCGTGAACATGTACAGCGTTCACTTTTGTGAAAAGTTTTTTTTTATTTTTGGGTGATACAGTTCACTTTTCTTACTTTTTTATTAGTTTTTTTTCATGATACAGTACACATTTTTTTACCTTTGTTTTTTATTTGAAAAATGTTTATTTGAACAAAAAATATTTTCCAGTTTAACACTGTTTTCTATGGAAAAAAATGTTCATTTGAACAAATGTTCGTTTGAACAATTGTTCAAATGAACATTTTCCAGTTTAACACTGTTTTCTATGGAAAAAAATGTTCATTTGAACAAATGTTCGTTTGAACAATTGTTCAAATGAACATTTTCCATTTTAACACTGTTTTCTATGGGAAAAAATGTTCATTTGAACAAATGTTCGTTTGAACAATTGTTCAAATGAACATTTTCCATTTTAACACTGTTTTCTATGGGGAAAAATGTTCATTTGAACAAATGTTCGTTTGAACAATTGTTCAAATGAACATTTTCCATTTTAACACTGTTTTCTATGGGGAAAAATGTTCATTTGAACAAATGTTCGTTTGAACAATTTTTCAAATGAACATTTTCCATTTTAACACTGTTTTCTATGAAGGAACAATTTGTTTAAAATTTTTTTCTTTCAACGAAATGTACAACTGGAAGTGAAACTAGAAAAAGAAACCATTTTTTATATAGAAAGGGGTAGGGTGCTTACACCGTCTTCACATACTTGTCTCTTTATGTACTGATAGGTTAGACCTTGTTTCCTTTGAGAGTAAGTCGTAACGCTGTGGTTAACTACTTTAAATCCTTTGTTGACTACCGTGACAACATTTTCACTGTCCAGTACTTCTTTGTACTTGTCAGTGGTCAGGGGGTTTTGTTTTTGAATTACACCTTTGCAACTCATTTTAACGGGCACATTTACTCCTGTGCCTATGTAACATTTGGAGTTCAAGGCAGTCATTTCGTCACCTTCCCACTCCACTTTGAATAACCCGGGGGTTCTCTTGTCAAACGCCAGACGGCTCTTACAACATGGTTGAGGCAGCCACAGCTCACCCAATACTTTGGTCTGAACATAGGTCTCTCTGTGGTGACTGTTGTCACATGATTCAGAGGGCAACCATTTGTGACGTTCTCTGAAGAAAGCTTCACGTTTTTCAGGAATAATTACGTCTTCTATTTTCTCTGCACTTAAAGCAAAGTAAAAACTGTCAGTGTCCATTTCACACATTTCAAAATCTTTCTCGTCTATGTATTCAAGGAGAAAGTCGTAATAGAAAGCCAACATTTTAAGTTTGGCATATTGGTATACCATGAACCCTATTTGAACTGGGAGATCGTAGGTGATGGAGGTGGGCAAACAGGACAGTTCTACCGTGTTGTCACTTATGTCTTGCACATCTTGCACTGACCAGTGCATGGCCAAACGTCTTGCCTTAGAGGGGTGAAGATACTTTGTTTGAACAAAGTTTTGTTTGTTGCATATGGTTTTTCCGTATGAACCATTTCCCAAAAGTTTGTACAGATCTGACAAAATCTTACAGTCTATATTTTCGTCGCCCTTCCTCCTAGCTTTGGTTACTTCGTCCATGAAGGGTAAAAAAGTCTGTTCTGGAGTGTATTCTACGAGAAGGTGTACTGTCGTAACTACCAAACCTTTCTCCAGGTACCACTTCAAGAGAGGAGTTCCCAACAAAATTCCCTCTGCGTGGTAGCTGCCTATAAGTTGGCGTTGCGGTTGTTTTAGCTTACCTGCTGCTTCCAGGTAACGTTTCATATGTTCACCTACGTCTTTTTTTCCTACTAAACAGTTTTTGAAAATAGGTGTCATTTCACTGAATTTTTCTTTCAAGTATTCAGGTGTTTCTATGTCTACCTGGATAAGTCCAAAAGTTGTTCCTTTAGAAACCCCTCTCAGTATTTCATCCTGACTTTTTCTGCCTTGGCACAACGGTCTTTTAATTTCCCATTCACTTTTTGTTTCTCTGCACAAGTTTTCAGTTTTTTCTTTCAACCACATACACTCATACTTTTCCTCTACTTGGTAACCTAACGATTGAAGATATAGGGTAGTCAAAATGGTATTTTGGTTTTTTTCTTCTAACCATGCCTTTCCATTGGGATCTCTCAAAACTGATTTAGTGAGGTGACATATGTGACCATGCCAGTAGCACCCGTGAAACTGGTATACTTTTTTTGAAGCTGGATTATAACCGTCCACTTTTATTTTCCTTGAACCCAATACTACTTCCCCGTAGTTGTATTGGTGTAATATCTTGACTTTGTCTGTCACAGTTTTGTATCGCAACCATTCTGTGGCTGAGTAGCTAATTTGTTGACTGCAAACAGCTTGAAAATCGTTTTCTTTCCTGCGCACCACATAATAACCTGTGCAGTGCTCTTCACCCATGCACTTGAGGTACAAGCTGTTAGCATCTACCCCTACTATGTGTCTGCATACTTTGCTTTGTGACCCGTATTTTTTTTGTCTTATTCTTGTTTCTCCACTTTTGTGATGTCTGTGAAAAATAATAGAGGGACCCCCTACTAAGTTGCGTCTGAGCAAGGAGTGAACATCCTTTTCTTTCTCACCAAAAAGAATGTAAGGAGTGGCATTAGGTGCAGTGTTGTTGAAAAGAAACTTCAAGGTTAAACCTGGCAAAGTTAAACCGTCTTTGAACATGTCTACCCCACGATCTATAAAAAATTTTGTGTGCTCGTTTATGGCTAAAACAAAGGGTTTAACATCCAGGTTGTTGTAATATATCAAGTAGTCCTTCATAGTTTTCATTTTGTTTTCTTTCCAGACCTTTTTACATTCAAGATAATCTTCTTTGCTTATTCCACCACCCGACAAAGAACTGTAGAAGCAGTGGCGTGGAGGAAGAGCTTTGTTGTTCAGTTTTCTTATGTTGTCCATCCACTCGTAGGGAAAAAAACCTTTTTCAGCTTTCCCTTTTAGAAAGGCTTTCAGGTAGTTTGCGTAGGAATAACCTGGTGCCAAATAGTTAAACATGTCAAGGAAAAGAAGATGGTCTGTGTACACTGCTATGTACTTGTTGCATTTTTTTATGGTTTTCATTTCTGTTTTGTCTGTGTCTATAAAAAAAGAATGAAATTCCTTTTTTATCAAATTAATGTCATACTAGTTGAAACCTAGAACAGGGACTCTTTCTATGTAGGTAAGAAGTTTTTCCTTCACTTCAAGAACATGGGAGATTTTTTTTTTGGGATTTTTTTTGTTCTTTGCTGGAAAAACTTTGCTAGCTTTATGTTCTAGTTCCTTTTGTTTTTCTTCTAGAGAGTCTAGTTCGTCTAAAACATCTCTAAAATTCTCTTTCACCTGTTCTCCTATCAACTGCCCCAAGTTGTTTATGTGTTCCAACACATTTTTAACCAAAGGATCGTCGTCCCTGTTGGAATTTCTGACAAAACACACTGGTTCTGTATGCCCAGGAAAATCAGAAGCTACACTGGCAGAAAGGGGTATGTGAGTTTTTTCTATCACAGTGTTAGCATTTTCTGGGGACGAATTTTCAGGTTGGACGAAATAGCTTTCAAAGTCAAAAACAATTTTATAGGGGTATATTTTTTTCTCAGGTGAACAAACTATTCCCAGTTCCTCTAAAACTTGAAAAACTGTTTTGGATGGATTGTATGCTCCACCTTTGTACCTGAAGCTGACTTTGGTGCAATCTTTTTTCACCCCATTGTGTTGTTTCAAAAGGAAGCTACGATTGAAAACTTTATGACACTTTTCACAGGGGTACATTTTACCATACAGTCCCATGTTAGTTATTAAACTTACATGGTTTCTGTGTAAGTTCAAGTTCATGATTTTTTTGGATGAACACATGTTTGACCTTATAATTTTAGGTCGCCCCTTTCTTTTACCAAAAGAGGGAAGGTAAAAGATTCTTATGTTAACTTCAAACATTTTTTCTAACCTGTCTAAATCTCTTATGTTAACACCCTCAAAAGTCTCCTTGTTTACCCCTGGATAGGCTTCAGGGAAAAGCTCTTGAGTTTTTTCTAAAGATTCATACAGGAAGAAAGACAGACATCTAAAGAAACACAAGTTGTCCTTGTACGCCCTTTTGGTTTTAGGGTCTCTGTGAAAGTGTTGCATTCCTCTTTGTCTTAAACCTGGTGGAACAGTTTTCATTTTACCTAAAAGATATTCTCCTCCCGTAGCCCTTATCAGTGTGATGTTGGCGTTCACGTTGCCTATTACACTCCATTTAGTAGAGGGTCTTTGAGTGTCTTCTTTAATGTTGTTTTCTATTAAATCTAAACACTCTGCAAAGTCTTTGTCGTCCCTTATAAAAATGTAAGGGTCTCTATGACTTTCACTGTCATAGAACAAAGACGAGTTGTTGGCAGAAGCATGAAAGTACATGACTTTCTCTTCTTCTTCTTCCTCCTTAGAGGAAGACAACAACCTTCCAAAAGAGACAGCCACTTTGTAAGCCATAGCTTGATTTCTATGAATAGAGGTAAGCGCCTCTATTACCTGTTTGGCTCCCAAGTCTTTGTTGAAACTTGTCATTCTGACGTTGAAAATGGACTGAAGCTTACCAAGCACAGCCAAACCTGAAGCTATGGACTTGAAGTTGTCACGGTAACTGCTTTTATGCAAAGAATTTTTTTCTATTTCTTTTGGAAGTTCTAAGCTGTCGGAAAAAGTTTCTCTTCTACAAGAATCTGAGTTACATAAAGTTTTTCCACTGTTTTCTACAGTAACCAAACGTGGAGGTCTAGGGGTGTTACACATTGGACAGTTGACGGTGTAAAGTTGTTTTACCTTTTTGGGCGGCATTTTTTTTTAAGGTTTCTTTTTCTTGTTTCACTTTATGTTCTATATACAAACTTATAACTAAAACCTAACCTAAGTATACATGGAGTACATATGGAACTTAAACCTACGCTGGGCTATGTTGACTAAAAACGGAGTACATCTAAATCTAACTACAAATTAGCTGATATACATGATAATGTAAAAGCACTGAACAAGGAGCTGTTGACCAGACACTATACAAAGTTGACCACTTACCCAGAGTAGAAATCGGTCGTTTCGTCTAGGAAGGGACCAACTCGTGATTTTATGTCCTCCAGAATAAAGGGGGACACAGTGTGTCCGCAGTGTGTGGCTGAGGGGGGCATTCTGAAGCTGGAAGACACCGAGGCATTCATTTCCTCCACGTAGCTGGTTGTTCCTATGTGAACTTTAGGAGTTCCCTTGTACAAGTTTACCAGGACCATAGCCCGGCCTCCACTGGGGTCGGTGCAGTCTTGGTTCAAGGACAACAAAAGATTATCCACCTTCCTCTCTCCAAGGGCAGCTAGGCAGTGTAACTCCTTGTACTTTCCTAGGATGCACTCTATCTGGTCCACTAAGTTCCTGAATTCACGCGCCTCTAGGTTCAAGCACCGCTCGTAAGGTTTGTCCAGGTAGGTTCTCAAGCATACTCCCCTGATGCTAGGTTCCCTGTATATTTCTATGCAGGCGTTGTTATCCCCTTCCGGATAAAAAACTTGGTTGGGGGCAGGTGACTTTTCTTGGAAACCAAATCGAGCAGGCCACTTTTTTACCACCAAAGGCACTGACCTAAAGCCCACAAGCTTGCTGGAAGAACTGGGGGCAGTGCCCTCCCCAAACTTTTGCCTGTGTGACTTGTCTTTAGGAGAAGGAACACCTGGGACAGAACCAATTGGCTCGGCACCATAGGATGAAGTCGCTGAGGAAACTGAAGCAGGGGTAGAGACAGGGGTTTTCTTGTGGTAGGCGCGCTTCTGTCTTTTTTTCTTAGGCTCCCCTTCTCTCTCACTGGAACAGTTTCTTTTTTCCGGCGGGCTTTTAAGAAGCAGCTCCTCTACCGGAACCGGGAGAGAGTACAGAGGAGAAGGGCCGGTTAAATCTATAACCTCTACCTGCGAATACCCCCCGCGGTGAGCAGGTGAAGGTGTCCCTTGTGTTAAGTCCACCACTTCTATGGGTTTAACTGCCGGTGATGAGGTTGTAAGGTCTATAACCTTTATTGGACTGACCTGGGGAGAAGGTTCCTCCGGAGTCACGGGTGAGTAAGAGGCGGACGTAGGTGCTTCAGTGGGGGGTTGGTACTTCAAAGGTGCCGGGGGATTGATGTATTCCCTGATGTCAAAATCGCCGTCGCCAGCTTCCTGAGGAGAGCGATCCCGGACGCGATCCAGGAAATCAGTGATTTCGCCATGAAGAGCTGCAAGAGCGGCTTCCTGTTCTCCTGCATCAGGCACTTCAGTTGGAAGCCGAGCAGGAGTTGCAGGTGGTTTATCAGGTGAGGCTGGAGAGGTAGGAGGAGGGGCGATGCCCGACGCCTTTTCCTCTGTCTGTTTAGAAGTAGTAAAAGTTAGTGGAGCCAGTTTTTTAGCTCCTCCTCTCCTGACACTAAGTCCCGTCTTCATGCGACCAGGCATTGTTCTCCTTGAAGATGAAAGGGTGGCAGGGCTGGAAGGTGCAGGAGCAGGACGGCGAACAGCAGACAAACGTCAGAAAAGGTTTGATGAAGATCGAGCAGCTCAAGTCTACTTTATAGTAACTATCCTGATACGATGCTGGGACGTTCCCTTGTCGTTCAGATAACGTACAACCACGTCCATGAGTCGTAGATAACCGTGCTTTTCCATTCATAGTATGTTTTACACTTAGTCAGTGTTGTTTTGGAAAAAAGTAAAAAGCTTAACTCAAATAAAAAACGTGATAACGTTCAGTCAACGTTCAGGGTGAGGCTTGTAAAACGAATCTTGTTGTTACCATTCTGTAATTAACGCAGACCATTCGTCATTTATCAGAACTAGCTTCTCTCAAGCAGACATGGCTAACTTTTGTCCTTTGCCTTTGTCTTTGACCGTAGGTCACAAAAGGCGTCAGGAGGTGTTTATTTCAGACATCAGGAGGGGCGTAGAAGAAGGTAAGGTGTGGGCTGTGTGGAAATTCTGTCCTGAAAATTTGAACAGGGATCTTTACATCCCTCCTAACTGTAACTTCAAACAATGCTTTCTGCACAACCAAACCACTGCATTGGTTCCTGGTGGACCCTCTGTGAAAAAACTTATCTCAGAAAATGGGGAAAGTTTTTTTTCAGGTGTTCTTTTGGGACATGGTGCCATGGTACACTTGATGTCTAGACATTCCATTTCCTCTGGAAGTTCAAAGAAATTCATTTCAGACAGACAAAAACCCTTTTTTCTAAGGGATCAACCTTTGGGGGGAGGGCCTGGTAATTCAGTTTTCATCGATTCTACTATGGTGAAGGCTTTAATTAAAGCCACTTTACTTCACCCAGACAAAATTACACACTCTTTAGGTTCAAAAATTTTCTATGAAAGAGGATTCAGGACAGAAATTGGACACAATTACCATGGATGCTGTCATGTTGTGAGAGTTATAACTGAAATAACTACCTCCCATGAAAAAGGTCAGCTGAAGGTGGTAACAGCCTACCCCGTATCTAATTTTTGGTCCTCCTAATAAAACTGAACAAAAATAAACGATGATCCTCCGGGTAAGGCCCCTGGGCCAAACCCACCCTTCCACATGTTTTCCCCTCTTTTCAGAACGCTCAGGCACTGACCCTGACGTTTGTTTCGTCCTTGAGCAATAAATCATTTCAGGAAAGTGCGATAAGGAAAGACTGACAGGTTTCCTATAAAGGTTAAACGGGGACTAAACCATCGTTATTTGACACGACAACCTTCGACCTACTATGTCGCGTTACTCCCTGCAGCGTGTATTAGAACAACGTCACCCCGACGACACTCAAGTTCTGACATACGTGAGGGAAAGAAATGAAATTATACGTTGCTCTTCAATTTGTTTCAGGTATGTGTGCAAATACTTGAAAGAATGTGTTCTTCACCGGAAAAAATTATACTTAGTTTTTTCTTCAGTGCAATCAAGTTTTACATCCAAAGACAGAAAAACCTTGAGGAAAATGGTTTTGAGTCATAACTTGTCGAAATTTTCAGCGGTGGAAACCTTGGGTTATGCCCTGAAGCATGGAAGAAAGGGAAAGGGCCCACTAAAAAACCCCTTCCATTTGGAAGCATTGAAAGCGGCAGAAGAGCATCACGCCAAAGAAAATCCCCGCCTACTTAACCAGCGTCTTCATTTCTTCATGTCTATTTTGGAACTTCTAGCTGAGTGCTTAGAAACCAAAACTTTGTTTTCCTCCTGCCCCATATTTCACATCCCATCATCGTCCCTGGATCGTTTCAGTGTAGAGGAGAAAGAAAAAGTTTGGTTTTATCTGGCTATGTGGTGCACCCAGCTTATCTCCCTTACTCACTGTTTTCACCACAATCAGCTCGCTTTACACTCAACGTCATAACAAATTTAAACGAACGAAGAACGATGTAACATGCTTACCTAAACAGGGGGAAGGGAATGGGAGAGATATATAGAATAGGATAGAATAGGGTAGGATAATATAGGGTAGGGTAGGGTAGGGTAGGGTAGGGTAGGAAAGGGTGGGGTTGGGTTTAAAAAACTATGGGGTGGGGGGGTGGGGGCACCCCTCAAGTATGGGGGGTTTGGGGCTTGTTGGCCCGGGCTGGCCACCCAAAATAACCCACCTAACCCACCCACCCACCCACCTAAACCACCTACCCACCTACCCTACCCTACCCTACCCTACCCTACCCTACCCTACCCTACCCTACCCTATATAAGTCAACTGTATGCTTTCTAGCCTGTCATAACCTACCTGCCTTCCTACCTGCCTACCTTACTTGCTCAACACCTTTTATTTTGGACGCTATGGAGTTTCACCTTTCGGACGAGTTGTTATTCAAGGTCAGTGAAAAAATATCTGAAAAAGACTACCCTCGATTAGGGGTTTACTTAGGACTCAGACTAAGTTTAATGGATTACATGGAAAAAATACCGTCTCTTCGTTCTATGGGGAGAGAAATGCTTATTTCATGGAGCAGAAAGAACGTGCGTTGCAAGTGGATGGTATTGAGACATGCATTAAGTGACATAGGTCGTTACGATCTAACTGATTATTGTAGATGGTACATGGGATATTACAACGTAGTGGACCATTGTGAAATTCCTCCAGAACAGTGGAAAGTTGATACTTTGTTCGTCAACCTGGCAGACAAGTTCGAAATGCTTGACTGGAGGAAACTGGGAACTCAACTTGGATTGAGCGACCACGAGCTTAACCTGATATCCACCCCTGTTCCAGGGAAAAAAGGTGTCACAAATCCTGTATTCGAAGTTCTGATGGTTTGGAAATATAGAGAAATATCTCATCCAAGCTGCCTAATAGCCAGTCTATACAACATGGGACTTTCTGATGTAGCTCTTTACGTGGAAGGTTTGAACAAGGGTTCTACTGGTTTAAAAGAGGACGAGGTTGCTCCTTTGGTCACTTTGGTTTAAGATATCGTCCAACATGGATCACAAGGAAAAGGAGATCATTTTTGACCCACGTCTACAAAGCCCCTTCACAATGATCATAGCTGGACCTACTTCTTGTGGGAAAAGTCAACTTGTTTTCAAGTTGATTAAAGGTGTAGACGAGCTTGTTACTCCAAAAATACACGACATATACTACTGCTACAGTCAATGGCAAGATGGATTCGACGAAATGGCGAAGTTGGGGGTTAAGTTTAACAAAGGTCTTCTTTCAGAAAACTTTTTGTTCGAGGATGAAAGAGACATGACTAAACATGGACTGGTCGTAATAGACGATCTCATGGATCCCGAGTACGTTCCCACCATAATGAAACTTTTCACTGTGGGCTCTCACCATCGCAGTTTAAGTGTAATTTTTGTTACTCAAAACTTGTTTTTCAACAATCCTGCCTTCAGAACCTTGAGCTTAAATGCACACTACCTAGTTGTTTTTAAAAACCCTAGAGACATGAGTCAGATAGGGCACATAAGCAAACAGGCCTTTCCAGGACAGAAATCCTTTTTGACGGAGGTATATAACTCAGAAACCAAAGAGAAACATTCATACATCCTATTGGACTTTAAGCAGAGCACACCTAACGAGCTTAGGGTAAGAAACAGCATAACAACTCCTTGGAACACCTTGGTTTTCATTCCTCAAGCTTCAACTTCGAAAAGAAAAAGATAGAATGGTGACCAAAAGATCTCCTTCTGGAGGAAAATTTAAAACAATTAGGAAACATTACCACTTGTTGAAACACATATCCAAGTGTTCCTCGGCAGAGTGTTCCCACATTATCAAAGGTCTCAGCGATGAGGTCATTAGGTTGATGAGTCAAATTTGCGTCAACGTAATGAACAAAAACCTGTTGCGTGACGAGTCCGACGCAGTCAAACGTTTATCACCCTACAAGAAAGAACTCAAGTCAGTCACAAGGCACAAGGCTACCGTTAAGCAGAAGAGGAAAACCTTTGAGCAAAAGGGTGGATTTTTGGGAACCATTTTGGGCCTCGCCTTACCCCTGATAACAGGTCTCATAGGAGCACGTCGATAAAAAATCATGTCTTATTCAAGGATGGCCCTCGTAAGGGCGGATCTTGTTCCCCGAGAAAAAAAACCTTCTTTTGTTAGTCCTTCCTCTCCTCCCCAGCCTGGACCTAGTGTTCAAGACCAGTACTACAGCACTCAACTTTTAAGAGAAGGTTTAACTCCTGATTCCAGCCTGGTTCAAGTCCTGAACCACCTTCAAAGTAAAGCACATGAGGTGCTTAACTCTCCTAACCTCAAACTGAAGGAAAAGTTAAGGCAGTACAATCAACTTATGATAAAGTCGGGAATTTTAACTAAAAAAGCCAAGGCCTTAGGACAACGTAGGGAAGGTCCCTATCCTGGTCGAGCAGTAGGACAAGGCCCTGCAGGAGCAGCAGCAGCAGCAGCTGGGGGTGTAAACAATTCTTTAGAAGACACCGACGACGGCGACGACGATGATGACCACACTTTCACAGAGACTAGAGACGATCCACCACTTCCTGATGATTCAGACGGAGACAGTGTAGACGAGTTCAAAGGGGAGGAAGGCTTTAAACCTCGTGCAAGAGACAACACAGAGGGTATGGACGCCGACATAAAAGAAAGAATACCTGCAAGTTACAGAACGACTGCTAAAAATCTCTACAGAGAATTATCTCGTCACGGAAGTGAAATTTTGAATTGGAACAGAGACGGAGAAATATATGTTAACGGGGAACGTGTGCCTGGAACTGACATAACAGATTTGTTAGCTTTTGCTGCCCGACCAAAGTCTTTGAAAAAGGACCAACCTAAAGGAAGCCAGGTTTTCATGAGAGCAGTTAAAAGGCTAAACCCCACCTTAAAATTTGTCAAAAACAAGTCGGCTTTTGCAGGGCACAGTCCTTCCTTTGCTGCCAGTCCCTTGAAAAGAGCTTCCCCTATTAAGAAGAGGAAAGTAAGTCAAAAAGGAACTGGACGTAAGTTTATATGGCGCACAAGGCTTTGAAAAAAGATGTCCTCAGGTTTTACACAGATCCTAAACAACCTGGAAGTTTCACCAGCGTATCTAAACTTCAACGTCATCACTTCAAGAAAACAAAGAAAAAAAACATAGAACAAGCTTTGGAAGATGTAGACGCTTACACCAGACACAAACCTTACAAGAGAAGATTTCCAAGAAGAAAAACACAAACATGGGGGATAGACAAACAGTGGCAACTTGACCTCATAGACATGCGAGAATTTTCAAAGGAAAACAAAGGATACCAGTACATTCTAGCGGGAATAGATGTTTTTTCAAGGTATGGTTTTGGACAACCTGTGAAAAGTAAGAGAGCTGATGACGTGACAGAGGCTTTCAAAAAAATGAGCAAAGAAAGAAAACCTCAACAAATTCAAACTGACAAGGGCAAAGAGTTTGTCAACAAAATTTTCAAAAAACACTGTGAAGATCAAAAAATCAATTTTTTCACAGGAGAGAACGACGACGTGAAGTGTGCCTTAGCCGAAAGATTCAACTCTACTTTACAAGGAAAAATGTGGAGATGTTTCTCTCATTTCAATAACTACAAATGGGTTGACTTGCTGCCCGACTTGGTTAAGTCCTACAATTTGACTTACCACAAATCCTTAGGAGCTGCCCCTTCAGACATAAATAAAGACAACTCTGAAGTCTTGTTCTACAGGTTGTACGATCAACCTCAAAAGAAAAAAGTTCCTGTCCTTCAGTTGAAGAGAAAAAATCAAGTGCGAATGTTGAAAACAAAGAAAACATTTAACAGAGGGTACGAACCTAACTGGACTGAGGAAATATACACAGTCGACAACATTTCGCCCAAAGGGTACCACCTGAAAGATCTCCTTGGAGAAGAGATAAAAGGAAGCTTCTACGAACCTGAAGTTCAGAAGGTGCAAGTCCGTCACGGAAGACGCTACAACATAGAAAAAATAGTAAAATACAGAGGAAAAGGCAAGAAAAGAGAAGCCTTGATCAAGTGGAAGGGTTATGGAGACAAGTTTAACTCTTGGGAACCTGTCAAGAACATAAACAAATGGCGTTTACCTTAACTTTACCTAGTAACTCATCTATGAACGTTTTTCCTGACAACACTTTAACTAGTTACAATACAATTTTGGCAGAATACATTAACTCTCCTACTCAGTTAGAGTGTGCTCTTCAAGAAATAACCTGTCCTACCACGTGGTACAACGTCAAAGAAGAACCCATTCTCTTGGTACAGGGAGAAAACGACCTGACAAACAACCTCCGCTCTGTAGTAGCTTTATTGAACAAACGCAGAAGAGAATTTTTTCCTCTGGAAAAACCAGGAGCCCATAGTGTCTTCAGTAGAGCTTCAAGCTCTACATCAAATTTATCAGCCCAATCTGCTTTGAAGAGAGGAGTAAAAATAACAAAAAACCTACGTCATGTCAACCCTGTGGGATCGACTGAAACCATTCCTCCTGCTGGTCCTGCAAGTGAAAGTTCACCAACTCCTGCTGCTGCGACTGAGACGCCATCTGGAGGATTCACTTCTAACCAACCCACGCCAGAGAAGGAGGAAAAGGAAGAGGAGGAGGCTGAGGGGGAGCGTGACACGGCAGGCAGAGAGAAAAGGGAAATATCGTCGGCTGTGGCTGAAGTGATGTCTATGGATGACAGGGAAAAAAGGTCTCTTTCTTTTTTTGAAGAAAAGGCCGTCTTCACAGACTCTGCTAATGTTTCTCCGCTCTCTCCCAGTCAGTTACAGGCTGTCAAAATATGTACACGCTTCAAGGAAATTAGCAGATACCTGTCTAAGTATTACTTCAAGGAAGGTAGTATCTACAATATGTTTGCCTTAGAAGGTGTGAACCTGGAAAGCAACTCAGAGTTGATAGGATACTTGAACAGGACCATAAATAAACTACAGAGCATGTTGGTGAGAAAACTAAGAAACTACAGGAAAAACAACAAAGCCACCGTGTTTCACTACAACAAATACACAATGAAAAGTGTAGTTTCCTTGCCTCCTGGTGTGGTCATGCAACTCCCAGAAAACTTAGGGAAACAATTAGGTTTTGACGGAAGTGTTTTCCTAAGTGGAAAAACACAAAGCCCCTACGTGGTAGACCTTCAGTACAAAAGTCGATGTGCTTTCGTGTACTCTGACATAGTCAAGCACAGTCTTGTGGGTGACTCTAAAGCACCCCTTCTGAGGCAAATCAACATAAATCGCTACAACGGTGACATGCAGACCATAAGTTTCCAGAACTTGATATATCTGCCAGTCACTAAAACCACCTTCAGACAGATAGGGATATACTTAAGAGACAAGACTGGGGAACCTATACCATTTGAAAGCGGATCAGTGTCGGTGGTACTTGCCTTCAGACCTCTTCAAGGATAGGAGTATATTACCATGCTTCACTACTATGGAACACCTCCATACCTGGCCCCTAGGGGTCAGTACGCTGAATACTACAGAAAATCACAGTTTGGGAACGGTGCTTTACCAGCGTACGGTGGCAGGGGCAGATAAAGAGGGCACGGACTTGGTTCGTTAATAGGTGGTTTACTGAGAGGAGCTGTTCCCCTCTTAAGTAAAATAGGACGCTCAGCTGCCAAATCTGCAGGCAAAGCCTTGCTTTCTACAGGAGCTGGAGTCTTGTCCGACGTGGTAACAGGAAAAGGCTTCAAGAAAAGTGTAGTTAGGAGAAGTAAAGCTACAGGGAAGAACTTACTCAAAAGGGCTGCTTCTTCTGCTCAAGGATACATAAAAGGTACATCTGAACCTCCTCCAGTCAAACGACGAGCAACCGGCAAGCGCGGAGGACGTAAGGGGCAACGCGGCAGAGGCAGAGGACAAGCTAGAGGAAGGACCTTGTTCTAGTCATGAGTCTCCTTCATCCCAAGGGTCAGGTATGTGCAGTAGGTGAACTAGACCTACACGCCTTGCCTGTCACTCAAAAGGACATATTAAAGTGTCAAAAAATAACCAAAACTACCAACAATGCCCTGACTCCACACACTGAATCATTTGACTTCACCTTCGAACCAAGCAACCTGTACACAGACCTCTCAGAAACTGAGCTGTACATGGAACTGGAAGCCGTGGCGGCAGACGGAACAACTCACCTTGCCGTAGGCATAGAAGCTGCTCCAGTCAACAACTTGGCACACGCTCTCTTTGCTTCCTGCCAGTTGCTGATAAATGGGGAGAAAGTCACCGGCAACAATGAAGACTATGGTCTCAAGGCCTACATTTTGGACACAATTTGTTGCAACAAAGAAGACAAAGAGACTCGGTTGAAAGGGTGTCAAAAGTACATGAAAGACACCTGTGGTCACATGGAAGCCAGAGCGGGCGAAAATGCTGGATGGACGGCACGGAGAGCAGAGTTCAGTGCCCGCAACAAGCATGCCTTAGTAATGAAGCCGCACCTGGATTTAATTAAACAGTGCAAGGTGCTGCCTCCGAACTGTGAAATCAAGTTCATATTCGAAAAAAATCAGCCCAATTACTACATGATGCAAGCAGCCGATCAAAACTACTGGGTCAAAATCACCAAAGCTGAAATGACACTTCTCCAAAAATGTGTCGACGATGAGGTGGTGAAAACTCACGTCAGCAGTGTCAGGAATCCACATTGGGGCCCTTTCAACTATCACATAGCCAGGTGTAAAGTAACTAAACACACTTTGGACGGTGGCTCACAAGACTACAGTTGGACTCAACCTGACACTACTCAGATCCCCACCAGGATAGTCTTGTGTATGATAAAGGAAACAGCAGCTGCTGGGACTAAGACAGAAAATCCTTTCAACTGCAGGCATTTCAACGTGAAGGAAATATGCGTGAGATATGACGATCAAAAGTTTGAGTTGAAGACCGACTTCGAAACAGGCAACTGCATCAGAGCCTACAGTCAAATGTTCATAGACAGCGGGCTGTCGGCTTTGGGGCAAGACTGTGGCATAACTTTGGAAGATTTCAAAGATGGATATTCCTTCTTTGTTTTCGACCTCACCCCAGACAGAGCACCTGAAGACAGTCGTATAAATCTCATCAAGCAAGGAAAGCTGGGCATTTCCCTTAGGTTTGCCGCCCCGACTACTCACGCCATATCTGCCGTCTTGTGTTCCTTCTACGACAACAACATCCAACTAACGGCTGACTGTCTTCCTGTCACAGACTACCACATGAACTGAGAAAAAAAATGAGAACTTCAGACATAACAGGTGCACTGGGAAACCATCCACACACAAGGTGTTTCTACCTGGGAACTTTTGCCAGTAATCAATGTCCTAAAAAACCAATTCCCTCTACATGTTTCGTCAGTAACACAGATCCAAGCTCTAAACCTGGTCAGCACTGGGTGGCATTTTATGTTTCTCATAACGGGAATGTATTCTACTTTGATCCCTATGGCTTACCTCCGTTTACTATATATCACCAGAGGTTCATGCAAAAGTCGTCAGATGGTCACGGGTCGTTCAGCAGAAAACAAGTGCAAAACTTTTACGCTAAAACGTGTGGAGCCCACTGCATTAACTTCCTCATAGAAACATGTCGGACCAAGGATCCACACCACACTGTGAAAAGGTTTTCTCAGGTCCCCTTCAACTTAATGGACAAAATAGTCAGGCCCTTCCTGAGAAAAAGAGAGAAGAAGAGGCAATGAATTTCGAGATGAGTCCAGAAGAAGTAGCAGTCAAAGCAGACGTGAGCAATCTTTTGGTGAAAGGAAAAGTTAAACGTGAACTGGACGTGATAGACGGGCTTCAGAGCACGGCGGAAGTAATAGACAAGATTCTCATCATCATGGCCGAGTTAATGGACAAAGTGGTAGCCCTGGAGGAGAACGACATAGGAAGAAAGGCCTTGAAGGATTTAATGGAGAGAATGCGGGCCTTAGAGGACCGTAGTCAAAGTCCTACTCCAGCCAAGACCGGGTGCAGTTGGTACTGCAACAAGAATTCATTTTCCATATAATATCCATGTACTCTGCTTGCAAAGCATATCTGATTATAATGATTCATACCTAGCATGTACTCTGATAGGAAGAAAAAATAAAAAGATTGAATTAAAAAAAAAACGAGTTGTGTCTTTGTTGCATTTAATCTCATATCAAAATAGTGAGTCATAAGTATTGCGTAAATTCATAGGAACATTGCATCAGAAAATGAGTCATGGTTATTGTGTAATTTCTTTCAAGGATTGCACAATACACCCTCATACGTAGGTCATACGTTTTTGCAAGTAGGTTAGTAGGTCACTTCCGGTTTGTAAGTAGGTCAGCTCTAGGTATTGCACAATTCTTTTAATTTATGCATCTAGGTCAGGTCACTAGGTCAAATGGAATCCAGCTCTCTGATTGGTCGAAAAAACTAGGTCATAACCTTATGACGTCACTTCCTGTCAAATCCAGCCCTCTGATTGGCTGAAACTAGGTCACTTCCGGTCTACCAGTAGGTCATGACCTAGTTAGTAGCTAATCCATTGCGCTCAGTTTGCATGTATATACTACTGGCAACCATTCCTTGGCAGACTCATGTCATCTATTTATCACTGTAAAAATGTCGTTGTAATAACAGCAGAATCCTTGTCCCAAAGTTCCCAGAGATCAGTTGTTATTTTCACAGACATTCCTTATACCACTGCATGTACTGCCACCTGGGGTGTCTTGTAGAAAGCTACAATGATTCTCTGCAATACTATTACGGTGGTTAACTCTTCAGTTTTACGAGGACCCCTGGTAGATTCAACAGTTATTTGTTACAGTGATTGCAAATGAAGACCTAACAATCTAAACTGATTACTTTTATATTTCTAGGTATTTCTCAGCGTGCTGTCATAAAGTTGATATAACCCACTTGGTATAAAAGCTTTTGTAACGTTAAAAAACGTTATAATTAGGTTCCTATAATGGCCAACATAAAAAATGTTTTTTTCGCATTCCATTTTTTCAGGCTAAACGTGAAAATAACGTAACTTAAAATCGCTTTCACAACATCCAAGATTATTAAATGAACAAAACATTATTAATGTAGGGGTATGGTAATTTGTATTGTAAATATTACACTTGTGACGTTTATGTACCCTTTGGACTCAGACCCAGGTCTCTGTGTGTAATGGGTGGCACCTGCCTCCAGGTTAGTATCCATTACACGAGGGGGCCTTCCACTCATCTGTCACACGTCACCCTGCTACTGTTACCTACGGGTAACCGAATGCCATCCGGCATGTAGTCTCTATAGGCTGTGATCGTATGTAACTAAGGATAAGAATAAAATACTCGGTTGCCTACCCGGAAACTTCTTCTCTTTTTGTTATGATTTGACATCTAACTAAAAAGACGAACCACTACACTGGTGCCATGACCAGTAGTTTCAAGGGTGTGTGCAGTCAATAGTGACTGAGCCGAGCCCAGTAAAGGGAAATGGTCCAGACATGGACTTAAACTCCCCGATCGAAGATGGTACAATAAGATCACCATCTGGAGAATGGAGAAATCCACAGGAACACTACCCAGATGGGAATGTAAGTAGAAAATTACATGACGACTTGGGAGAATTTGGAGATTCCTTATTCATGCCCGGTGGTACAAAGAAGCCTGCACCCATGCATAGGAGCACTGCTCAATTTGGAGTTCGTAAACCAAGTCCAGGCATGTTTGAAACTCCTTACAGTTCTCGGATTAAACACCAAAAGTGTGGTTTTGAGAAAATAAAGATGGAAGAGTTTGAAGATATGCAAGCTGAATACGAAAAGATCCAACAAGATCTAATCGTATTAAATGGGACTCGAAATCGTATCCCGTCAGAAAACAAACAATTAATGGCAGAACGACTACAAGAGGACCATGAACTTAGCTATCAACAAAAGGAATTAACAGCTAAGATGGAGAAAGGAAAAAATGGATTTTCAACTCCAGCACAAACAATATCGTGATGCACTATACAAGGCGGATTTAGAATATAAATCCTCTCGTATGGAGTTGGAGATCGGCTTATAGCAAATACCAGGAAGAGCTACAAAAAATTGAAGTAGCCTTGCTAGAAGATGCTAGAGCCACGTATCCCGAACAAAGCAGAGAAAATGAGAATCTCAGGGCTAAATGGATATGTGAATCTACCGATTGGACTAACCGACAGTCCAAAATGTTGAATGATTATTCTGAACTGGAAACAAAGGCAATCCAGATGTCAAAGTATCTTGAGGATACAGGCCTGTTATAGGCACTCTTCAACCTAACTTTACTGTTTCAGGGATTGTCCTAAATATAGCTAGGGACCGTGATAACTCTAATGGGGAGAGAGAGACAAGGTAAAGAAATCCTCAGAAACTAAAGAGTCTATGCCTCATAGCACAAAAGTAAAAAGTCATCAGGTTAAGTTTACAGACAACACCACAAACCATAAAGGTTTGGGGGCTGGAAACACGGGTCAACCCGATACATCCGGAAGTTATGGAGGTGCTTCTTCGATTGGATCTAAACAGACTCATTTAGGAAGCACGTACTGTAATGGCAGATGGCCACAACAGGCACCTTTGGGAGGACCTAATGGCCATTTTTCCCAATATGGGTGGAGTTAATCTCAAAATGGGATGAACTCACGAACCAGTAATACCAAAGGTACAACAGGGAGCACAACCTGATGTTACAATGCATCCAGGGGGCCAATACAGGACACAGATTGTCAGGAGGTACTGGTTCTCATAATGTAAATCAATCATCAGTACCAGGAGGAAACCCTGGATATGCTAGTAGTTCCTCTGGACTGAGAGGGAGCTACCCCCCCCCCCATGGCAATGTGGGATAGGGTTCTCCCGCAGGCACCTCTGCCCAGATGCCTTCATTCGGATAAGGAGGAGGTGGAGGCCCGCCCCCAGGTGGTCCTGGAGGAGATGGTAACACACCAGTCAATCCTCCACGGAAAAAGAGACTCAGTCAATGAGTATCTCTTTCTCCAGGGTTGCAAGCTTTGCATGATTCAAATTCAGCCATTGCTAACCTAGGTGTTGATTGTTACAATCAGGGTCTGGAATGGAGTAGGGGACTTATTCTTACTGCATCCCAGAATCCGGCTCATTGAGTAGCTAAGATACCCACGGCATTTAATGCAAGGAATCGCTGGAAGGAGGAGTATCGAGGCTGCATAGATGTGTTTAACTGCAATGGATGGGGAAAAGAAGAAGCTCTACCCTATCTGGTATGCTGGTTAAAAGATGGTGATGGCAAAGGAGCCATAGAACAGTGGAGGGATTCCCAGATTCAAGGGATCCCTGCCCATGAAAAATATGATGAGCTAATTGAAATTGCCTCATATTTATATGGGAATATTGTGGGAGACGACCCTTGGTTGACATTCACCAAAAGAACTCAGAAACCCAAAGGGTCTGATAAAGTTTTCAGCCTAGAATGTCAGCGGTTGCTACATAAGGTCAGACCTCAGTGGAGGATGGAGGATGAGCACTTCCTTGATAAAATGTTTAGACAATTCATCGACAGATTGTGCAACCAGGAACATAGGACTGTAGCATGCTATGCTTGGAAGAATGATGCTTCATTAACAGACTTATTCCAAGCCCTGGATCACTAGGATCGGAAAAGACAGATATGTACCCCAAGACAGAAAGGTACCCCAACGAATGTCAGCAATGATAGTTCCTGAAGGGATACCCGATGATGACTTATCAGAATCAGGTAGCACTGAAGACGATGAGAACATCAGGGCCATAGGCCGAGGCAACCCCCGTTACATTCGGAACTGGGGAAAGAAACCGGGCTATGTCAAGGAGCAAGTGGTTATCACGCAAACTGCTTAGACAAAGCCGGATACCAAGACTCCCAATACCAGTCTTTCTTTATCCAAGCACCTGGTAACTACCTTGGTACAGAAAATTTCTGAAAATCTACGAAGGCCCGGGCCAGACAGAAATGTTGTCAAATGCTTTAGATGTCAGGAAATGGGTCAATATGCCGCGGAATGCGAGGCAGAAAGACCAGTGTATAGAAATTCACGATACCGGAATACTCAGTTAAGAAGGAAAACTGAGCAGGGGTGTCCATAGCGGCAACCGGATAACCCCCAGAGTGAGTGATTGTCATGACAGCCAGCTTATGGCTTGTGGTATAAGTGAGAATACTCTAGCGATTTTGCCCAGCAGTGAAGTCAAGTTCCTTGCTCATGAGGCTGAGGAGACTGATAGTTCACCAGGTGTCAAGAACTGTCAGAAGAACACAGTGGGGAAACCCGATACCAGTCAAGAGGGAGTGGCCAATGAGTTGGCCAGGGTGGGGTGTGCCCAACTTCACCCAGGTCATCCTTGTCTTGAGTATTTGAAGGGATGTGGATTTGTCCTTGGCGCTAAGACGGAACTTGCTAAGTACGCAAGTTGGCCTACCTACTTTAAAGGTAGGCAGTGGTACGGAAGTATCTGTGAGTGGTAGATCTGCTGAGTTCGATATGGGTGCTAGCCACTCCTGTATTGCAAAGAGGCTCTATTATCTTTTGCCCACGGGACATGAAACTTTCATAAATTAAGGAAATGCTTGTACGGCCGACGGTAGCATGATGCAAACGTTTGGTAGAACATGTTTGAGGCTCAGTCTACAGAAGGATAAGGATTTTGTTCTTACTCCGACTGTAGCGAACATTGAAGATGATGGTGTATTAGGTCTGAATTTTGCTGCATTATATGGAGCAAAGTTAGATTCCCAGAGAGGAATATTGGAGGTAAGAGACCTGTACCATCTCGAAGTACAATGTGTACTTAGACAAGTAAGTAGTGTAGTCAGTGTAGCACAGACGGTTAAGATCCCACCAGGCACTGCCTGTGATGTCTTATGTCGAGCAGACCGTGAACTTTCTGGGAAAGTTGGAGTTGTTGAGCCTGACATTGTCATGTTGTCAAGTATTGGACTTGAATCTGCTGATGTTCTAGTAGCAAATGCTGCTTGGACGGTAGTTCCTGTATCCAATCCGGGTCACAAAACTGTCTACCTTCAAAAGGATACCACTCTTGGGTCAGTTATCCTATCGTAAGTCGTGGAAAGCTGTAAGCATGCTTTAGCAACCAAACTCCCTGTCGAGATGGATATGCAACATGAAGCCTTAACTGATTTCCTAGACAAGTATAGTAAAGCTTTTGCAGCACCAGTTGAAAATTGCGACATACCTAAACTGTACTCCATACAATTGACACAGGTAAGAATGAACCTTTTAAGATTCCGTACAGGAGACTTCCTCTAGCCACGAAAAGGGTTGCTGAGGAAGAGATAATAGAAAATGCTTGAACATGGTGTCCAGGAAAGATGGTACCATCTGTTTTTGCATAGATTACCGAAAATTGAATGGTATGACTAAGAAGAATTTGTATCCATTGCCACGGATTGATGAGACCATAGACTCCCTTGGAGGCAATCAATGGTATTGCTCTTTGGACTTACAATCCGGGTATTGGCAAGTGGGCATGAATCCTAAAGATATGGAAAAGACAGCATTTTCCAGTCATATTGGACTATTCCAATATAACGTGATGCCGTTTGGGTTATGTAATGCACCCGCGACATTTGAAGCCATGATGGAAACTTTATTAAGTGACCTCCAATAAGTATGGAAGACATGTCTGGTCTATTTGGATGATGTTATCATCTTTGGCAAGACCTTTGAAGAATGCTTAGAAAATTTGGGCCTGGTTCTGGAAAGAATCATAACTAATGGTCTTCAGCTGAAGCCTAAGAAGTGCAATCTCTTCATGAGATCCATTAATTACTTAGGAAGAATAATCCCCGATCCAGAGAAGTTGGATGCTGTGTCAAATTGGCAAGCACCAACAAATGCTAAAGACGTTTGATCCTTTCTTGGTTTTCGTTCCTGCTATAGAGACTTTATACCAGAATATTCCAGGGTCGCCTTTCCTATACAGAGTTTGTCCAACTGGACGCCTGGAGTTAGGAAGGAGCGTTTTCCCTGGGGATCTGAGCAAGATGAAGCCTTTATGCAAGTAAATGAATTGTTTGCTAGTACTCCTGAAATATCTGACAGAGAATGGTCATTTCATTCTAGATACTGATGCTAGTAATGACTGCATAGGAGCTGCCTTATCCCAGGTCCAGGGTGGGGTGGAGATTCCTATTACTTTCACTAGCAACACATTGAGCAAAGCTCAAAGAAATTATTGTACCACCAAACGAGAGTTGTTGGCTGTGTTGGTCTGTATGAAGAAATTCAAGCATTTTCTGTGGGGAAGTGAATTCACTCTACGCACTGATCACTCTTCCCTCAGACGGTTATTGAATTTTAAGGATGCGGAGGGGATGATAGGGCGCTGGTTAGCACACCTATCTGAATTCGGTCTAAATCACAGCCAGATTGAACACTGAGCTAGGGCAAAATGCAGATGCTTTGTCTAGAATCGCAGTGAGGAAATGTGCAAACGCTGAGTGCACTGATTGTGGAGCACACAATGCTGTATTAGCCGGGGTTCGGATTTCATTGGATACCCAACCGGAACATGTTTTGAATTGGTCTATTGGTCTATTCTGCAGTTCCAAAGTGCTGATATGGTTACATCACGTTTGATTAAGTTTCTTAATCAGGGTATCTGTCCTCCAAGACCTGAAGTGTCATTGGAGAACAGGGAAATGAGACGGTTCCTAGCTCAATGGGCCGCACTAGAAGGTAAAAATAAGAGGAAAGGTTCTTCTAAGGCTAAGAAAACCTTGGAAAAGGCTCTATTGGATAGCAGGCTAATAAAAGAGGCCTCTAAGCCTCTTTGATGCAGTCTTAGGTTGCTGGGGACAAGGAAGACAGCGAAGACTATGAATCGGTTTGATAGACCATCCTATGTGTCTGACGCAACCGGTTATACCGGCGTCAAGGCCAACAAGGTACATTGACCACAACCAGATTCTATTTTTAGAAACTGTGGATGAATACGAAGCAATGCTGTCTTCGAATACAGTCCGGGGGTCCCAATCACATCTCAAGTAATTGAGGCTGAAGAGGCCCGTATTGGTGTCTCACCAGCAGTCCGACCCGGGATCATACAAAAACTCGTGGTCAGATTGTTAAAAAGGCAGTATGCCCTGGAGCACCTGGAGATTCCATCTGGGGAAGCGTCAGTGCAAGTATCACTCAAAATGGCGAACAAAATGGACTGCTTGATGTCGCCCGACCAGTCCCCACTCGTAGAGGACAAGGCTGGGTACCCAAGCAGGCTCCAGCTGTCCCGCCCCGAACCAACAGTTTTCCCGCTTCTGCTCAGTCTACTCTTGAGGAGGCTGAAAAGAAGTCAAGAAAAACTATGAGTGGAAAAGGCAAATCCACTAAATGAAAAGGTAAAGGGAAGAACACAGATGTTGAACCCTCTGCCAGTACCAGCGTGGCTGAAGGCACCCGGAGGCGCCGTATGTCTCCAAGATCAGCCAATAGGAAGGCAGCTAAGACTTCGGATGTTTCTGGCAATGAGACGGATGCATCTGAATCAGGCTCCTCCACTGGTCAGACTCGGAAGAGGAACAAGAAGAAGGTTTTTCAACGGAAACCCGAAGCTGTAGAGGTAGAAGCCCAGCCACCAAGCCCACCGGCTGTGCCTGATACCCCGGTTACTGTAAAAGTAGAAGCTAGTGTGCCAATTGTCAAACTACACAACATTATAGCCGATGTGAGTGGTGACGCTCAGGATATGGCAGCCCAGGTGCTCACAGGTCAACAACCTGATGATGCAACTCCTACTGATGAGCAAGAGGCTGTTATTTGGGCCAATGACAATAACAACTTTGCCGACTTCATTCCCCTGTACCGTGGACATCTGAAGGGTAGTAAATCCGTCTGGAGATTGCCACCCCAGAAGACATGTGAAGAGTTTGAAGACATGGAGGAATGGCTTCGCAAGAAGTTTTCGGACCGGAAGCCTGCCAACATGTACTGGTTGTAAAGACTTCCTCTAACAACTTGTACAATTAAGACCAGGAGGCGAAGTTAAAGTTCGCCTTAGAGGAGTACTACAGAGATGAGCACAAGGATTGCCCATTCCAATGTTGTACTCAAATGGAGGGTGAAGTGGAACTCTTCCTGGATAAAGCCGCATTTTTGCACCTTCTAGTAGAGTTCCACATGCACCAGAGGCCGGAGTATGTCTGCGACCCCAAGGCTGGCAAGAAATGTGCTAAGTGCACAGGATGTGTCACCCACGGCAGGGAGACATGATCCAGCATTGGGTATCCACTCATGGAGAAGGGTTGGAGAATGCTACAGTAACCTTCAAAAACTGAACCCCGAGAAACTGTCTTTACTTACTCCGAGTACAAAGCAGTTTTCGCCAACAGTTCCTGGTACTAACCAGAAGCTGAAGTCTCGGTTTGTCCAGTCTCCTGGAGCAGGTAAACTAGAGTATGCTCAAGAGGAGTACAACTTGCTGAACGAGCGGAGAGCAAGTCCGTAGCCGCAGAGATTACCGTCAAGGTCCCTCTGTTGGAGACAGGAAAAGACAGGGCTCTGCTTCTCCTAGCGGATCCAGGTCACCCATGGAAGCTCTAGAGAAGCAGTTGATTGGCTCAAACAGGAAGAAGCCACATCTTCCTGTCCCCACTGGAACGCCCACGAATTATGGTAGAGCAGCAACACCGCAAGGTGGTGCTCATAACCCAACCTTCTTTGGTGTCAGTGGACCGGGTGGCCATGCTTCTGGCCTATGACCAAAACTGAATCCAAGGGATCCAAAGCAGTTTCCTCCTATGGGCCCATCCGGACCAAAGACGCAAGTCTTTGATCAGTACGGGAGGGCCAAACAGGAACTGTCAGCTGGGAGGGTTCAAGGCCAACAACCGACTCTTAGTGCTGTGGTGCAGAGACAACCAGCTGCACCTATTATTGCTAAGCAGCTTAGAAGAGAGCTGGCTAGGTTGCCCCTAACCCAGGGAATCCTAAATCAGGGACCACTTAAGGTGGCTACACACAATTAAGGTGGCTGGCGGGGATAGACTAAAATTATTTAGATTTTCGCCATATTCCCTACAGAGTCCCAAAATGGTATGTACTTTTTATAGATGCAAAAAATAATATGGGGGTCCCATGCATATTTTCAAGATACAGAAGTTTCAACCTTATAAAGGATTATATAGTGATTTGTCACATAAACCCTCAGATTCATATCTGAAAGTAATTAGATTCATTGATAACTTCCTCAGCACTTAGATTACAAGTATATCCTTGCAGTAGTCAAAATACTGATATATGGTCCCAGGCATATTTCTAATGTTTCGGATGATTGAAATAAAAAATGCAGTGTAATATAAGAGACCCCTGGTGTTCTAATGATGAACTAAAAATCCCCGCAAGCCACTCTAATGACATTTGCTGCAGGTCTGAAGAAATCCTGCTTTAATGTGTCACGCCCATTCACGTAAATTCTTTGAGATAGATCTAACCAGATGCTTATTGTAGCTAATTAGGCCTATAGGAGCTTCCCAACGTTCGCCATGAATATGACCTTAGCTGTCGAAATGGCGTTAAACATCTATTACTCACTCACTCACTCGCTTCCCAACGTCAAGTTGCAGCTTATACGAGGGTATTTGACACCATAAAACAGTACTGAACTGCACATTCTCAAGCCATAGGTGTGGCTAATATAGCTCCCCCAAAGTCAGGAATGCGGCTTATACAAGGGTGCAGCTTGTAGGAGAGAATTTACGGTGGTTGACATAATGGATGAATCCAGCTCTGGTGAGTTACCTGCCTTGGCTGCAGGTTGAACCTATTAAGATGCTACACTTTAAAGGCCCTAAATGCAGGAGTCCATCATGACAACCAATGACCATTATGCACTCTTTCATTTGGGAAGTTCCAAGCAGATGTCCCTCCGTGACACTTCCTAATTTAGACTCTGGAATCCACATCTAAAAGAATAAAATCATTTCTTTTGGTGGGAATTTGGTGCCAGACATAAAGATGAATTCCCACCAAAATAAATAATTTTATTCTTTTAGATGTGGATTCCAGAGTCTAAAATGGAAGTGTCACAGAGGGACAAAATGGACCTATCTGCTTGGACCTGCCCATTAGCGGCCCATAAAAAGTTTATTAATACTTAAGTGACTAGCATAGGTTCTGTTAGTATTGATGATGTGAGGGGCCATCCACTAATGACGTCATGCTGGAGGGGGGTCAGGGTCGGCCTGATGTAATCAGTTCTCCATATACCTTCAGCATTGCAAATTTTGTAAAATAAAAAACAAACAAAAAAAACGTTGGGGGGATCAAAAATGGTCAAATTTTGCGTGACATCATTTATGGATGGCCCCCGAAAGAAATACATTTTATGTACTATTTCTTTTCATGTGTCCCTTTAGCAGAATTGACATCTCAGTTTTCTTCAAATTCCTAATGAGACAGGCAGTGCAGAGGAGTGTATTTATCTAGGCTCTGATAAGAAACTAAAAGTGACACGCACTTTAATTGGTTTCTAATTAGGAATTTGTTTACAGTGTAATTCAGGAAATCAAGGTTTCGCTGAGTTTGAGTGTAACCTTATATTTCTAGTAGTTCAACAGAACTCATTCAAATCTGCTAGGAACATTGGGCTTTTTCCAATTAAAAATGATTTAACATAATTTAATTTTAATTAAGCTCTAAATTTACTAATGAGTAAAAAATAATTGTTGAATCTATTAGGTCTCCTTGTAAAACTGAACAATAAACCCTCGTAATCATATATGTAGTTTCTACAATGAATCCCCAGATGGCAGCACAGTGGTACAAAGAATCACTGTAAAAATAACGATGAATTTATGGGGACTTTGGGTCAAGAATTTCCCCGTTATTTTAACGACATTTTTTACAGTGCAGAGTAGAGTGAAGAATCAATTCTAACCAGTTCGAGCATTGACAGTCATTGATAGTTGACAACCGCCACAGAACCTGATACATATGGGAATAGTATATAGGTGCAAACTCAGCACATAGGAACAGCTTATCGAGGCGTTCGGGGTACAGTTTTCTTACATTTTGCAGTGCATTGTGGGTGGGGGTGACCTCGAACGCTAACTACACAACCTTAGCTTGTTCCCTCTACCCCTCTCCACCCCAGCCATGTCTGGGTAGGTACCAGTGGTTGACTATGCTTGGGAGGGTAGTAAGTTGACTCAGGGATCAACATTGACCCACATGGGGAGGACCAATAGGGGGTGGCCTTACAAACCAGCATTGATCCCTCGGCCGTACTCCGAACGCCTCGAGTGAAATCCGTTTGACCTACTTATGAACCGGAAGTGACATAGTTTTGAAACTGTAAGTGACCATGTATGGCCATGTGACCTAGTTTCTCGACAGCTGGGGCAATAATGTCCCTACACCGCCCATCAGTGACTGTCAGTGGCCATCGGTCGGCCGTCAGTTTATGTTGTTGTTGTCTCCATCAACTCCCTAGGGCTTCTCAACTGACAAAAATCCCATAGTGTTAAGGCCAAACTTCCAGTGTTGCGTGCTTCAGGGCCTTAACAAAGTGTCCATAGGGGGTCAATGCCATAACTGTCCAGCCTGTGTATGTTCTCATGGGTCGTCCTCCCTCTTGTTCTATTTACCGTAAAACCCCGCATATAAGCCCCACCTACATATAAGCCGCACCCTGAGGGTGAAAAAGCTACCTATCCCCCATCCTCTCTGCCCTCCCTCTGTGCTTGAAATGGCCGCGGGGTTTTACGGTAGTCATGTATTGACAATGAGTGCACCTTTTTGCTGCAAAAAAGTGAGATTTATTTTTGCCTAAACCAAGGAGGTGTCTGAAATGTTTGCTACGCTCCAAAATAAAATCTAACGCCCCCCTCCCGAATTACTACTGCATTAGCCATCAAGGGGGAGGGGTATGGCTTAAGAATTTTGGACCACTCTTGAGGGGAGGCATAAAAAATTGCCTCTTCTTGGGAAAAAAAAAACCTGAGTGCTACTATAGATCAAAGAAGGGCACAAACATTTCTGGTCCTTGCGGCACTATACAGTTCACAGAGAAAAGAAATGGAGTCACCGTGACTCCCAATTGGGAGTCCAGCTTCTATCACTGAGGCGACCCCCTCTGTGACTCCTTTGTGACTCCTTAAAAATAGGGAGTCAATGATTGACTCCTTATGAACACAGAGTCAAGGTTATTGGACTCTCCACTGTGACTCCATTATGAAGTGGAGTCAGGATTGGTCACTTTATATTGAAACAACAGATACCCCTAGGTCATTTTCCTTTTGGGGTCTTCATACTTTAAATATTCCCTAGGAATGCACCATATTACAAGATGCTGATGCATCTATTTACATTAGTTAGATGCATCTCTACCCCAGTCAACAATTTTCTATATGAAATAACCTAGCACTCAGAATGCTTTGAGGTAACACCATAAACCGGGGAAATGGTGTCTATGCCTCATTTTGAGTTTTGTTGGGATATTTCAGGGAGTAAAGCATACCAGTTTATAGTTAAATTGTGTGGAATTGCCTGTTGTGTAATTACTTATAATACTACCATCTCTAGATGTTTAATGATACCCACAATTTAACTAAATGAAACACACTCTAATGTGCAAAAGTATCCAAACTGTATTGTGAGGCCCTCTGGTGAAGGTAATGAGAAGCATCAGCCAACTGTGTTGTAGAGTCAACACTGAATGAGAGAGTCAACCATGTTTGAGTCTATATAGTAGAGAATCAAGCAGGTGTGACTCTATAAAGCATCTGACTCCACACAGGGAGTCCACCAGGCTGTGACTCCCCTCCCACAGGAGTCAAGTTGCAATGACTCCTTAAGGGTAGTCAAGCAGAGAACAGAATAGAGTCAGTCATCTTGAACTCCTGTTTCACTAGAGTCACTATAGAGTCCAGATCCCCTGACTCCTTCGTTGACTCTATTTCTGTTGGAATGACTCCATTTCTTCTCTCTGTGTTTGAGGGAACCTGAAACACTTTTGCGCCTCTTTGAGAAAACAAATGATGTGTGCTTCTCAATAAGTGTCAAAATATCAGATTTCCCCAAAAATATGATAAAAAGAAAGTTACATGAACACAACAATTTTTTTTAGGCCTTAGTATGTTGTAACCCTTATCCCTAGGATATATGGTCCTCCTACCATTTTATAGGGTATAGATCACACAGAAACAGGCCCTAGAACAACTAGAATCTTTATTGCTGAGACAAGACATGTAAAGCTCATCCCCTCCACCTCCGGTGATATTTGCAAATATGGACGTCCATATTAATTAATATCTCCTGATGAAGAACACCTAAGTTCGAAATGTTGTGATCATTTGTACATACTACGACAGCAATAAAAATGACTTAACTTTATGTCTGTTGTCCTAGTTGTGCCTATTATTTAATAATAATAATATTATTGAATAAATGCAGTGAAACGGCATTCAGTTGCAGGTAGGGAAGTATACAAATTCTTGGGTTCAGGTGCTAGAGCAAGGATTCTTGTTCATCTGTATGCATGGCCATGTCAGTTCTCGGAATCTCTCGCGTTCTCCGCCTGGGTACCATACTTCCAAACTGCCTGAACTGCCAGGAGCAAGCGCAGGTGTGAGGCCAGGGCTGGAAATTACTGATGTCATCGTACATGTGCCTCTCCCGGGAACAAGGTCGCTCCTGATTAGTCACTAAAGAGCTGCTCTGATGTTATTATGCAAAAATGGGCAGGAATAAATAGAGATTAAAGCTTAGCCTTAAGCTGGCCACACACCTTGAGACGTCCACCCTACAAATTGGCCATAAATAAGGATTAACTCCTGTACCCACATTGCCAAATCGTTGTTGATCATTGAATCAACCAGTTGCCAAATGTTACGGCTATTTTCTGGAGTGGACATGTCAAGGTATGTGGACGTCTTAGGTTAACTTGCCCTACACCTTATAACATAAACAACGGCAGTGAATTTAAACAAATTACCAGCGCCTGCGGCGCTGCTCGCACGAATAGAAGTGGCGCCACCACGTGCCAAAAGCATTGTAACTCATACTGTTGTAACTCTCTGCTTTCACACAACTTCTACTTTTTTCTAATTCCCTTGGTCACTTTCGCTGGTTGCACTACAGATAGAGTGTGAGTGGCCAACTACAGGAACATCCAACGTCAAAGCCGACGACTTCCAGGGTAGCCGTTTTGGATAAGTAGTGCAACAACTGTTGAGTAGGGTTCTAAACCTAACATAGACCTTCAATTAGTTTAGTCACTAGGTCTAACTTTGTTCTCATTTTGAACTCACTGGTAACCTTTATTTACCTTACCTCATCATTGAGGTAATCTTTTAAGATTGCATGTTTGATCCCCATTAAACAAAGTAACATCCAACACAAGCCGCTCTGTAATCACTTTGTTCATTGCACAATGTACTAGGGTATAGTTGGGATTAGTTTTAGTTCTCTGTCTTTGCACATTAGAGTTGTTTACTAGGATGGAATTATTACCTTCACCTCCTCATTACACAATGAAACAAGCTCAGCAGGCAGTTGCGTAAAGTTTGGGAGCTGGTTCTATGGGAAGTGTTATTCCCAAAACGGAACTGACTGACCTCAGAAAATCAATTCTCTCTGGTATTAAAGAAAGGTAATTAATTGTTCATAAAAGTGGTTAGGAGTGGTCAGGAATTGATGAATGCTTCCCAATTGAGAACCGATTCCTGGCTAGTTCTCGCCTCTAAATTAATTCCATTACACTGTCAGCCCAACCATGTAGATATACAGTAGACTGCATTTTATTCTCCAATACAGTTGTAGTTGTTGTAGGTATTAACCCACATACTAGAAGGGCATTCTGCTGTAGGTACAGGTGGTTGTACTGTCTACATACAGGAGGCTATTGCGAAAAGAATTGGAAACGGATTCTCACTGACGTAAATCACCTTCCAGTTCCTGGCTGTTCTGCTGCTCAGAACAAACTTCTCACCTTACACTCAGAATAAATCCTCTTAATGTGAGTCATAATGGAAAGCATTCCCCAATTCATGAAAACTTAAGAATCAATTCTATAACCTATTACCTTGCTGCAAAACAGGGGAGAGTCATTGCTTTGGGGTAGTCAGTTCCTATTTGGGAATAGCACCTCCGACAGAATTGAATTCCTGTCCTTTCGCAACACCCTCCAGGGGTATTTATAGCCCATTTACAACTGGGGCTGAGAAGGTGGGAGTCAGTCTCTTAGGATAGAGGATTGCGGGAAACTCAAAGGTGCGTTAGCTTTGTGAGAATCGAATTCCCAATCTTTTCGCAACCGCCCCAAGGCGATTATAGATTTCAACGTACCTCTACCCCAAAACCCTTATTCGAGACAGGCGCTTATTCAAACTTAAATAATAGCGTATTCTTCAAATTTCATGTTACTTTACCCCTGGCACTCATTCAAGATGGCTGCTCATTCAAAGACCCAACCTAGCAAATTGTCGTCATCTGTCGCCATGATTGGTCATCAATGGTGATTTCTTTTTAAGTGATAACTCATTCCGTCATCTTTCGCCATTGTGTGTTAGACTCACTTGGCATAGCAATTGCTATTCCTGGTGATCTTGTGCTATAACGATGTCATGTTCCATCTAGCGACATTTTCGAGCCACTTCACACAGGTTGAGGAGGACTCACGACAATTTGCTGGGAATGCTTAAAATGCCTTTATGTTATACTGATTAAAAGGGGGGGGGGGTTTCTAGGTGTAACCTGCATTCATCTTAACTGGTGCTGAATGACTCTTCATTGCAGACCTATATTTTTTTTTTCATTACAACTTCTTTGTAGGTAAAATATCATTATCACGAGATGAATTGTGTTGTTTGCACATTTTGCTGTTTGATATGTTTGGTAATATCTGGTATTTAACACACTAAAGCCCTGTATTACATACAGGCCATTGAAATTTAATATGTCCACAAAATTGTCTTTCTTTATAATCTACAAAACTATCCATTATATTACATCTTGTCTAACTCGTCATCTGTCAGACACTGACAGAGTAACCTCATTCGGCCACATATGGACAGTACTGCTTGGGGTAGATGCTTTGGTGGTATACCGACCAATTCACATGGCTGGGGATGTCATGTAAGCATTCCATTATGCTTTGAACCCATTCTCTGGGCATGCCTCGTCTAGGTGGTAATGACATTGGTGTTGTAGTAGTGACTTCATTGTGCAACTTCAGAAGGATACCATTCATAACCACGAAATTGTCATGTGACAATATTCTATCATTCTCTGGAGGCCATTTCTTAACACACTCTGCCTGCTGTCCATCAAATCACAGCGAGAAGCCTAAGAATATTGCTAGCATATGATACACTGCCTGTTACTAAAGTCTGCCCCGGTACGACTGCACTTCCAAACCTTATGTAATTACTGTCTATGTGCTAGTCTTACAGCTCAGTCGTAGGGCAGTAGCCTAACTACGAGTACCTGCCTCATTCTTCTCAGTTTCAAATGATAGGGGCTGTGTGCAGTTGTAGAACCTTAGGAAATAGCCTCCTGTTGTCATTTGGCAACACTCTGTCCTTGATATAAGATATCAATGTGGCACAGACTACACCCTTTTGTTGATGGCTGATCACCTGAATGACACTAAATGGGTTAGTCATGCGCCGGGTGATATCTGCATACTGTCTAAATCTGTGAGTTTCAGATATTTCTTTTTTCACCTCACCATTAACCCTTTAGATGCCGCTGATGCATTAATGCATTATGCCCATTGGTCGTCATGATGCGCCAATGAAGTCCTGGCGAGACTGTTTGCCAGCACTACATTGGTGCATCATGCCGACCCTATCAACCCCTTATCAACCCCGTAGGGTGGAGTGGAGTAATAGATGTTTAACGCCATTTCGACAGCTACGGTCATATTCATGGCGAGAACATTACACAATTTCACAGGGGAATGTGTCAGTGCACGCGCATATGTGCACCACACACATCCCGAGGGGATAGGAAAGAGGAGAAATAGACCCTTTTAAGTGGGCTAGGGAAGCCCACCCCGTAGGGTCGTCATGATGCTCCAATGAAGTGCTGGCGAGCAGTCTCGCCAGCACTTCATTGGTGCATCATGCCGACCAAGGGGCATGATGCATTAATGCATCAACGGCCCTTAAAGGGTTAAACTTGTATCCATCTCTCAAAATAGACCATGGTTTATACTTTAGTATTGGGTACTCTTCCAAGTGATCATCCTGACTTGAAACAGGTGCTTTTAGGGCAAGTCAGTGCAAGTCAGAGTTGTTTTTTTTTCACCCTTGCTGCACTGTAAAAAAGATGTCATCAAAATAACTGCATAATCCTTGTCCCAAAGATGCCCGAGAACCGTTGTTATTTTCACAGAGGTTCTTTGTACAACTTTACCCGGGATTTCTGGACTGGAATACAATTACACTGGTTCACTGATCAGTTTTTAGAGGATCCCTTGGTAGATTCAAAAGTTATTTTTACAGTGCGTTAACTTTTTATTGTTGTGATATTATTTACACCACCTGCCAGTTCTGTTACATCTTTCAGACTTTGTGATAGATACTCATTTTCCAAATTACAAATGTCCTCCTTCAGGGTGGACAAGAAATCACTTATTCTTCCATTTGTCTCCCACTATTAGCACTAGAGCCCATGGATACTACAACATTTGGTTGTATGTTACTTGTTTCGCGCCTGTCAGGCATTTAACTGGTGGCTGCCATTTATCTTTACATGGGGCCTAAAAGAGGTTTGTTTCCAGCTATCCAACTGACCCTAGCAATTTTTTTATGAAGATCATCTCTCTGTGTACAGTAAATACCTTAGATATGTGTATCGTTTGCATATTTTTCACATGTCTCAGAAGTATTTTATATAATATTATAATTTCAAAGAATCTGAAATATCTGCCCATATATTTCTATACAGAATAATAAAATACACAACTAGAGATTTAGAACATGGTAAAAAAAAAAACATCATCACTTTCATTCAAAATTCAAAAACCTATGCTCAGCTAGTGCCCCCCCCCCCCAGATCCCCTGGCCCCCTATGCCATATCATGACTTTATGTCAATGTAGTGTAACATATCAAAAATAGGTCTTGGTATCCCCCTTGCAGATACAAGGAGAACAAAGACCCTGCATATATGAAGCAGTAATATGTGATGTGTTTTCACAAAACCAGTCACATGTCGCAAATATGGATTTCAGGATTATGATCTCTTTATACAGAGCACATCTTAAGCTTCAATCTGCTTTTTAATCCACCAATATATCATTACTTTCCAACTTTTGGTGAATTTTCAAACTTTAAAATTTCCAGATACAAATTGCTGGCAATAGGGTCTTAAACACGGGACTTTTAATTGATATATATGTCCACACATAAGATTGGTACCATTGTAGAGGTCGGCGAAAACGTACTTGGAAACACCGGGTTTCAAACCCAGGACCTCTCAACTTGCAAGCGAGCACTCTACCACTGAGCTACATCCCCAGACCTGACGTTCTCTACCTTCCTACATCTGGATCGGTATGACACAAGGGGGCAGAGTTCACTGGCTGACCAGCCCCTGGGAGCTGGCGCAACCAGGGAATGGGGACAGATAGCATACCGCCATGGACTCACAGCCAGAGCTGGCCCCTACACCATCGTAAAGAGAAAATGCCTGGCTATTTGAAAGTATTAAATGTTCAGGTTTAGTTCTTGAGAATAAATAAATACAAGGCAAGGTATAAAAGATGTATGCAATAAAATTTGACATGATTTCTAAGAAAATCATTTTGACTCCGAATTAATTCAAATACCCAAAAACCCTTTTTTAACCTATTAGGCTCATTATCTCTGGTCTACGATGGCTGACTTTCATCTGGTTTTGTGAAAACACATCACATATGACAGCTCTAAATGTTCGAAAGATGAGAATGCAAACCACCGAAGGCCACACCATTCTTCAAAGTTGCCATGGATGCTGCTTCGATAGCACACGGCCCGGTACAGGGCCATTGCATTTTGTTTACAAAGCGGGGAGGTGCCAGGATGTAAGAACTAGGTCAACCACGCGTCGAACAAGGAATGGCCGGACTGGGCGGGTCCCGACCCGTATCGCTATAGAAAATCAATGGATTCTTATTTATTTCAAACAAAATGGAGAAATCAGGCATGGCATGTTAATATAGGATATCTAAGGATGTTTCCCTGTTAATAACTCCACCAGGTTCCATGGATTCTATGCTAACAAGGTGTGTAAACATCAGATTGCTCTCCCTCACTCAACCATGGATACATATTAGAAGTTCCTTATTCGGATTATTCAATGAAGTTATGAAAGTTTACAAAAGCAATATTGTTACAGTTTGAAGATCCCCTGAATGGTTTATTTGTGAAGTGTGGAAATTAATGAGAAGTGATGAGACATGATGACATGTAATAATCTAAGATTGGTGAATGAAATGTATATCTGTTACAATTGGAGTTCTCATGATCCAAGGAGATGAAAATGAAATGAAATTATTAGGATTGTTTTCGATCTATATACCTACCTGCGAGTGTCAATAAAACTTCAGAGCTGACTTTACCCACAAGTCTTTACCATTTGACGCTAGTGAATTCCCCATACGATATAGTAAATTAGTTAAAGTACGGTGGATATTATTTGTTTATCAAGTTACGGTGGAGATTCATATTTAGCAGAGTAATTACTGCACATACCTACACCTCAAAACCCTCCACCCTCCTATAGCCCACATTAATGCATCCCTATAATGAGTCACTCGCCACGGCTGTATATTAAATTCAAATATGGACGTCCATATTTCTCATTTTTGAGTCTGTCCTCTGCCATCACTATATTAAAATGTGAACCTTAATTTGAAATAGAGACATCCATATTTGAAATACAAAACCTCTTTATTGAAAAACAGACGTCCATGGTTATTGTTCAAATAGAATGAAACAACCTAAAAATAAAATGTTAGCGAGCAATCTTATACAAGAGCATCAATTGTATCATCATGTGAATTACATTCATGCTATGTCTCACCACTTTTATGCAACTCTGAGGGTGAAGGTTTCTGACTGGGGAGGTTTCTGACCAGACATGAAGGTGCAGAAAACAGCAGAATTCCATAAGAAATTGACAGAATAAATACTCCTGCATATGCTTTAAGTACACACACAAAAAACATTCTAAATATCTTAGGCTGTTTGCCTAACATTTGTTGGAATTGCTAAGGCAAGTTGGGAGTTTGCACGTCGCCAAACCATCGAGGTTTTATTGGGAGTTTACGCCTAACCCTTAGGAGAAATCAGGCAGGTTGGGCATTCTTCCTAACTTGCCTTAGACTTTTTCACTAACTAAATGGACTATTTCAATACCTATAATACCCATTCTGTTATTTTGATTCAAATGATAGGTGTAAACTCCACATGGATTAAGACACCAAGAACAGAGCCTCTCCATATGAGAAGCAAGTTTAATGCCTCATATCATTTTCATTTGCAACCCCTGAACTTAGTTGTTCTGGGTTTGACTCATAGGGATCACTCGAATTTTATCTCACCTCGTGCCTTCCTTACGGCCGACACTCAAGGGTGAGAGGTCCCGCGGGTTGTATCCACACCGAAGTGAGATTACCCTTGTGGCATAGTTGCCCGGACCCTAGTCTAATGGGGAGGGGGGATGATGGTGACCGAATCTATGGGAAGATAGAAAGCACGCCCCTACACATTTACCGAGGCAATGTTTCTTTAACATCCATCACTACATAGGCATAGTGAGAGATGGACAGGCCTGTTTTAAGTCATTTGTCTGCCATGACCGCCGAGAGACTTTCCAGCACAGCCTAGCCAGAGCAGGGAGGAACTCAACCGACACCTTACGGCGACGTTTGGAACCACCACTGTCCTATGCCAGGTTGAATGGTGAAGGCTTTATCATGTCAATAGTAATTAGAATTGCCATAAATTTCACATTTGTAGGCCTTCTATCATAGACACTTCCCACAAAAGTCCTCATGCAAACCACACTGCCACCTGGTGTGAAGAAATCTACTAACCCTTAGATAAAACTACTAACCCCTTAGACAAAAAGACCGCTTAGGTTAGTGAATACAACTAACACATTAGTAAAATATTACTAACATGTTGGGTATTTTGCCTAACCAGTGGTTTTGTCTAAGTTAAATTGGTATTTACTAATTTGGATTTTTTTTCTGTGCAGATACATATTGAATATCCTTTATGAGGCTACAGGGACTTCCAATTAGTGATAGTATTCAAACTACAGCTCAATATAACAGCCCGTCAGAAACCGGCCAGAAACAGATTTCTTACTTGCACTCTTGTGAGACATAGCCAGTAGGTGTTAAAGGAAAACAGCACCCACATTAATGATATCATATTCTGATAGCCTTTATATCAAATAAAAAGATTCTGGCATAGTTAGTGAAATATGAATTACTATAGAGGAGAACAGCCTGCTTATCTGATGCAGCTGATGACGTCACGATTGGGCAAAATGCATCCCATTACTGTTTGCTCAGCACTGTTAGTCTATGATCAGATACTGTTTATAGCATATTACTGAAAAGATTCATTCATTTCCTTAGAGAAATACCACCAGATACCTACAGAAGGTTCCAGTATAAGATCATAATGATGTATATTTCACTATTCTACTTATGATACATTTTACCATATGTGATGTGTTTTCACAAAACCAGTCGAACGTCGGCCATCCTATACCAGAGATAATGAGCTTAACAGGCTAAAATGATTATTTTCAATAAATAAGGGTTTTTGGGTATTGTGAATTAATTATTATGTTTGCTTTACTATGAATGAAGAAAGAATGCAAAAATACACACAGAAATGGCAGAAATTGACTGATTTGATCATCGGAGTCAATGATTTTCAATACAGCAATTAAAAGCCCCGTGTTTAAGGCATATTGCCAGCAATTTGTATCTGGAAATTTTAAAGTTTGAAAATTCACCAAAAATTGCGACATGTTTGCAACATGTGACTGGTTTTGTGAGAACACATCACATATCCTCCATGCATAAACAATGCAGCACCTGATGCATTTTGCCCAATCATGATGTCATCAGCTGCATTACATATTTCAATGACTATGCCAGAATCTTTTTATTTGATATATCAAAATAGGATATCATAAACGTTAGGTACTGTTTTCCTTTAAAGAGCTGATGAGAGAGGTGATGACAACAGAAGATGACCATGTTCCTAATTAGGAGGTAATCCTCTCTATTCACCACCACCTTCCTCTGGGACTGGGGCTATGATATTGTCACACCCTAATATTAGCCACACCCTGTATCCTGGGGACCATTATCCTCTTTGTATCAACAATTACCTAGTGGGCGTGATTATGTAAGTATCAAGGCTGATATAACAGAGAGGTTTTGGTGTAAACAGTTGAGGCAAGGTTAAGCCCCTAATTACCATATTACAGGTATGTCTCGACAAAGTTTGAACCGCTTTCTTTCCTATAGAAGCATAAAAATGAGGGGACAACTGTGAAAATCAGATTTTTGGTGACCTTTGGTTGGCATGGTTTGAATATTTCCAAACGATTATTTGGCAATTGCCCATAGACAGAGGTGCACAAATGTTGACGGGACCATTTTTGCACGAGTGGGGGATCTTCTCGCTCCAAACAAGGCTTTAGCGAGTAGAGACACTTAAAATTTATTTCATGTTTCTTGTGTAGACCCCCTTCCCTCCAAAAAAAATCCATGCCCCTATGAAGAATGGCTCTTATTTCATGGTAGGAATGGGGTCTACTATACAATAGCACTGCAATGCTATTCCCGAGGTGGGCGTGCAGAAAACAGGCGCCATTCTGCACAAGCCACATTCTGCACACCCCACAGCTAGATAAAATGGTAAAGGTGAACGATGATGAGTGTTTGGCGACAATTATTTCCCGAGCTGGTTTGGGCCGTTCCGCACGGGGCCAGTAGGCCGAGTACGGAGCAGGCCAAACCTGTGAGGGAAATAATTAGGAGCTAAACACTCATGAGAGTTCATCTTTACATTTATGTCAAGGTATTTGAGTGGATAATTATTCATTATTTCATCAATATCCTTCAAAATTAGCTCTTATTTACCCATCGTCATCGCGAAATGCTGACCGCCGCCATCTTGAATGTTTACGTTTCAAAAAGGCTGCGCATGCGCGATAGACATATGACGTCATCGTGTGGATTTGGTGCCGGTTATTTAATGCAGGGGTGCAATACAGGGGTTTAGTGCATTGTCAATGGGGCATTGATATTCACCTTGACATGAATGTGTGTTCTTGTCTATTTAACCCTGTGAAACCATCAAATGAATACAGAGTTGCACGGTAAAAGTGTCTGGAGCCACTCCCCGTTTCTTCCCTCTGGGTGTTCCAAACTCGTCCTTTGGAACACCCAAACACCCACACTGGTTGTGTCGACACTTTACCGTGCAACTCTTTCTATTACCATACAAATCTATAGTAGGCCCAAGGCCTGTTCTTCACATGAAATTAATATACAGGTTGCACGGTAAAGTGTCTACATGACCATTTTCTGCACGAGTGGTTGTCAGTCACAAGTGCAGAAAATGAGAGTGGAGACACTTTACGGTGAAACTCTGTATTTATTTCATGGTTTTATAGTAGTGATTACAGAAAAATTCACATTTTATTCACCATCTTCTCAGATGGGTAATGTTATTGTCACCATCTTGGATTTTGTAAGGTACCACGCCGCGCATGCGCGAACCCCAGAGCAGTTGGAAAACACGGACCCGCAGGAGACCGATGACAGCGGTTTAGCTAGTCCTCAGGGCTACAGCGCCTGCCGCGTCGGCGCTGACGTAGATACGCGCAGACTACGCGCAGACAGACGCGGTGCGGATGGGGGCATAGTCCTGAGGACTACCGCTAGTAGAAGACATACACTCATTTCTGAAATTCCAATAGCCAATGCCTTCCAGGTTTCTAGTCTTGGGGACTAGAGCCTGTCCTAGGGACTACCCTTTTAGTCCTGAGGGCTGAAAATGTAATTTTCAAGTCGTCAGCACTAATGTGTGGTCCTCAGGACTATGGATGTAGTCCCGAGGACTACAGTCTAGTCCTGAGGAGGCCTTGATTGATTTCTAGCCCTCAGCACCATTTCTCCAGCCCAAGGCCTACACTTTTAGTCCCTAGGACTACAGGTCAGGATTAACATCTAATCATCATGAATGTGTAGTGGACCTCCCGAGGACTAAAGTCTAGTCCTCAGGACTACATCTTTCGTCTCTAGGACTAAAGATCTAGTCCGAAGGACATAGGATTTAGACCTGAGGACTAAAGATTTAGTCCTAAGGACTGTTTATTAATCCCCAGGACTACCATTCCAGGCTGAAAAAAAGACACTGAAAGTCCTAGGGACTACAGATAATAGTCCTGGGGACTTTACTTTAGTTCTGAGGACTAGGTAAGTATATATATTTAGTCCTCAGGACCAAACAGAGGTAGCCCTGGGACTATGAATCTAGTCCCCAGGGGACCATGACTGTTTCTATAGTCTTGCGGACTACAGATATAATGGTCTAGTCCTGGACTGACTAGTCCTGAGGACCACTATACAGTCCTCAGGCCTAATGTTCCATCCCAGAGACTATGGAACAATGGCTGCTTTTTTGCACCCAGGGCTTTGTACCTATTTGACTGTACAAACATGTTGACAGGCACCCCTGGGGCCTAGGGCATTGGTCCCAAGGACTGTGTCTCTAGTCCCAAGGACAATGTTCTAGTCCCCAGGACTGTATCTTTAGTCCCTGGGACTGCACAGAGCAGTCCTGGGGACTTAGAAGTAGTCCTCAGGACTAAATTTGAAGTCCTGGGGACTACATCCCTAGTCACAACTACATTAGACATCAATCAATGAATTAGTCCTTAGAACCACATGCATTAGTCCTGAGGACTAGGCAGATGTTTTTGTAGTCCTCAGGACTAAACAAGTAGTCCCTGAGTCTACGAATTAGTCCTCAGGTCTAAAAGCTTAGTCCTGGAGACTAACAGCACAGTCTTAAACAAAGTCATGGTGTCTGCAAGGTAATTCATGGGAATGTACAATTAGTCCCTAGGACAATATCCTCATATTCTTAGTCCTGGGGACTAGGCTTTAGTCCTTAGGACTATGCTTTTATCCCCAGGACTTGACGGGTATAGTTTAGTTGTGGGCTAAACTATCACCTAGTCCCCAGGACTAAGGATTATTAGCTATAGTCCTGAGGACTACCACTACGCCCGCGCACCTATGCTCACCGCGGGAGGCTCCGCATAAAGTCCGCGTATTTAGGTCAGCGCGGACGCGGCAGGCGCTGTAGCCCTGAGGACTAGCTAAACCGCTGTCATCGGTATCCTGCCACGGACCCTGAAGAAAGAAAAAACATTTTCCACCTGCCTCCACCAGGACTGGGATTCCTATACTAATTTATAGTGGACTACGTTCTTAACATGAAATTAAGCTGATTTCCTCATGAAAGTCCTGCAAAGCTCTTAAGTCTTAAATAACTTTTGGATCCTCATAGAACTGAAAAAGAAGCCCCAGTTGACAGTACAGTGCTACAAAGAATCTCTGTGAAAATAACAAATCTCTGGAAACTTTTGAACAAAGATTATCTTGACGACTTTATTTTTTTACAGTGTAGTCTTATGTGACTGCATGCCTGCCTTACTGCCATGCCAGGCAGCCATTTTGAATTTGATGTCACAGTTTTATCGGCAGTTTATGGCCATATGCAGTGTTAACATTCTGAATGGACAGATGTGTACAATGAGTCATGACCAAACGGTTATGTTGACGCTGCATCTATAACATATGCACACTTAAATACGGAGCCCTGAGAAGGAGATCCGTTTTCTACAGTGTTTTTTTCTTAATTTCGTTTCCGCAAGTTTTATTTTCGTTTTCGAAAGATTTATTTTCGTTTTCGAAAGATTTATTTTCGTTTTCGCAAGTTTTATTTTCATTTTTGCAAGTTTTATTTTCGTTTTGGCAAGTTTTATTTTCATTTTCGCAAGTTTCATATTCGTTTTCGCAACCTTTATTTTTATTTTCGCAACTTATACTTTTGGTTGCACAACTTAATAGCTTTTTTGTGCATGGTCAACCAATTGTGGATGTTATGTTGTGGAAACAAAGATATAAGTTGTGAAAACGAAAATAAAAGTTGCGGAAATGGAAAAACTACTTGGGGAAATGAAAATACTACTTGCGGAAACGAAAATATTTCTGGCCTAACATGCACCCTCCAACTTGAAACCGTGATGTTAGATTACATTACAGTCAACTCCCTCTAATGCGATCACCCTAGGGACTTTCAAAAAGTGGTCGCATTAGAGAGGTGGTCGCATTGTAGGGAGTTCATACGATCTGAATTCTAAATCTAAAAAGTCCATGAATTATTTTGTTTGATTACAAGCTGCTCATATCAAAATAAACGAATTCCTTTGTCCCAAATCATTCCGTGTATTTCTATAGTATGAAGCAGGTAAACTGCTGTAAACTGGAATTGGTATAAAACATTTTAATGAGTGTAATAAAAGCCAGGGCCCAAACATAAGCCTGGTCTGAACGTGGAAATCTCTTAGTACCCCAAATAAAGGGGCATAACTTCACCTTTGATAAGAATATTCTCATAATTCTTGAAGTTATGTGAAGCTAACACCCACCCTTTATGCTGGTTAAACATTTAAGAAAGACAGAGTTGATATTTGTCACCATAATTTTATAATTATTCCTAGAAAATGTAGAAACAGTGGATAAATATTTTATTACAAAGCAGGGTTCCATAGTGATTTATCAAGTCTATAAATTATAAGTCTGCCTCAAATACAAGCCTGCCCCATTTATAAGCTGGGTCAATTTTCCATTTGAAATCTATATAAGCCTGGGCTTATAATCGGGGGAAATATGGTACATACATGTACTGAATTCAAACTTGCAAAATGAATATGATGTGAATCTTCTATGCATAATTTAAACCATAGCAGCAAAATTTCAGCTAGAAACAAACAGAACATCTTTCACCAATTCTATCTCATTCACATGGATCGATGGGGCATTACCACCTGTATACAGGACTTCTGCCCCGCGTACCTGGGCCTTAGGACGGCCCTTGAGGGGCTTGACATCAAAGGGGCATTACCACCTGTATTCAGGACTTCACCCCTGCCTACCTGGGCCTTAGGACGGCCCTGGAGGGGCTGGACATCAAAGGGGCATTACCACCTGTATTCAGGACTTCACCCCTGCCTACCTGGGCCTAAGGACGGCCCTTTAGGGGCTAGAGATCAAAGGGGCGTTACCACCTGTATTCAGGACTTCACCCCCGCCTACCTGGGCCTAAGGACGGCCCTTCAGGGGCTAGAGATCAAAGGGGCGTTACCACCTGTATTCAGGACTTCACCCCTGCCTACCTGGGCCTAAGGACGGCCCTTTAGGGGCTAGAGATCAAAGGGGCGTTACCACCTGTATTCAGGACTTCACCCCTGCCTACCTGGGCCTAAGGACAGCCCTTGAGGGGCTAGACATCAATGGGGCATTACCACCTGTATTCAGGACTTCACCCCTGCCTACCTGGGCCTTAGGACGGCCCTTGAGGGGCTTGACATCAAAGGGGCGTTACCACCTGTATGCAAGACTTCTTTCCCGGCTATATTGTGTTCTGAATGGCCACAACAAGTTTTACTAGATGGTCGCATTAGAGAGATAAATATGTATTTGATAATGGAAATTTACTGTCCAGAGGGTGTGAGAGTTGACTGTATTGTATTCAACATTAAGTCTCATTTAAGTGCCGGGGTCTCAAATACATTCTGATCATGAATTTAGCAGCTGGGCTACAAGGACATTGAAATCAATCCCAAGGTGACTGGTGGGGATAGTCCTAAAGTACTTAGATTTTCGCCATTTTGTTCAAAATGATATGTACTTTTCTTACATGCGAAAATGATGTGGGGGGTCCCGAGCATATTTACAGAGGCTTTTATCTTAAATAGGATATAGGAACTTCCTCAGTACGGTTATAAGTATAGCTTTGCAGTGGTTGCAATATTGATTTATGGTCCTAGTCATATGTCTAATGCTTTGGATGATTGAAATAAAAAAATATAAGGACATGGGTAGAATATTGACAGGTAGATCATATAGTCTATTGTAAGTAATCAGCTCAACAGCCACTGTGGTGCAGGAGGGCCCAGGGCTCGATTCCCTGCCAAGCCAAGCCTTCCATTGATTTGCATGTTTCATTTATCCATAATATCAAAGTATCACAGAGACCCCTAGTGCCCAAATGCTGACTAACTATCCCCGCCAGCCACATTAATTAAGCAAATTTAAGCACCTGTCTCAATTAAGGGCCAGGGGTACAGAGGTTTTTGAATTCGTTAGCACCATGGTGCCAGGATGTATGATACACTGTAAAAACGAACAAACAAAAAAAAAAAAGAAAGAAAAGCAAATAAAACAAAAACATGAGTAGTAGCGACCCAGTATGTTCCTGATCACCAGGCAGTGAGGGATTGAGACCGAGGCGACACCTTGTAAGTGTGAGTAGAACTAATCAAACATCAAGGGAGCGTTTTTGTTTATAATTTTCTAGAGTCATGTACCGTATTTCCCCCGTGTATAGGCCCAGGCTTGTAGTAGTACTAAGTGACAAATTGACCAGGCTTATACCTGAGGCAGGCTTATATGCCGGGCGGGCCTATATTCCAATACCTGTACAATCACTGCGGCAACTTCTTATATTTTTAAAAATATCTACAATTCTTCCACAGGCGCTAGGGAAATGCACCGGCATTACATTGTGTCAATACTTTGAGTAGTACTGGATTTATTGCCTCAAATATACGTTTTATTGATTACCCCTGGGCTTATACATGAGGCAGGCTTATAGAGCACTAAGTGGACTTTTGCCCAGGCTTATACACGGGGCAGGCTTATACACAGGGCCCAGCTTATACAAGAGAAAATACGGTATATAAGGATCATTTACTTCTAACCGATAACCTTGAATGGAATGTATCTAAATCATACACTGATTACTGTGTCATATGTGAATATGATTGCCATGTCCAAATATGGTGTTTCTGAAATCTTTGTTTTATGTACACTAAAAAAGAAACATTAAAAACCTTTTAAAAAAAAGAAAATGTCTTTCAAAAACACCTTTTTACCCAAACCTAATATTCCTCGACATTACTGGTGCTCTTGATATAGTAATCAATGAGAAGGCATTAAAACAGCATTTGACAAGAATGTGTGTCTATTTGTTTTATTTCTAAAAAACAAACACGTACACAAAACATTATTATAATCCATGTGTACCTCATAAGGCTAACACCTGGGGGACACTGCACAACATTATACTGTAGCTGACAACCCCCAAGACTAGGATAATCGTCAGGAGCGACCCACTACTGGTCAGTATAATCAGCCCCTAATATGTAAAAATAAGAAGTGGCCACTAATATTGGCTGCTATTTAGCTACATGTACCCCACAGTGTTCTCCAGTTAAAAAAGTCACACTATGTTGTAGTCTTGAATAGACAATTCTGAAATAATACCATGTCCTGCTCTAGGGCACAGGCACAGCACTTAAACAGGCATATCCCTTCTTTGAAAAGCCTTAGCATGTTAATCACTCTTAATTTAGTATGTGTGGCCACTAAAGGGTTAATTGAGTCTTTTTCTTCCCTTTTTTGGAGTTGCAAGCCGCATTAGCGGCCGGGAGTGCAGTGACCAATGCAACTCTATTATGGTTTCGGTTTTGCCTATAGGTAGCCGTGACATCACATGTGATGTCGTAGTTGACATCACACGGCAGCGTTGACGTCACTGATGTGCTGTGTGAGCGGCAAGTTTTGTGACGCAACACCAAGCAACCATTGTCCCCTGACTACAGGCGTAGTGTAGGCAGTGCCCGGGAGGCAGTGTCATCACAATCGCCAGTAGTGTCGGTTTGAGACTTTCCTCACAGCATTCTGTACCACTGTGGTGGGAATCTAGATCTAGTATAGACTTTGCTGAGTTAAAAAGGCCTTTTAGAATATCAAAATCAAGGAGAGTTTATCAGTTAAAAGTGCCTAAATCTATCAAAAACCTGGAGATGCATGAAAATCAGGGAGGGGAGAAATCATCGTACATTGTACATCATCCAACCTTGGAAAAATCCTGGCCAGGTTGAGAGTGTAGGCATGCACCAAGTGTAGGGCAGGGCTTGATCAATCCATATTTTAACATCATTTCTAGTTATGTTTGTCCCCTTGAAATTTCTGCGCGTCCATGTGAACCCGCCCCCTGATAAATAATGACATCTTCCTTAGTAGGTATACACGTCTAGATGCATGTGGCGACTCCTGCATGTGGTCACAGCCACATTTTTCTTGTCTGAGTAAAGGGTAGATAATCATTACATAAATGTTGAGATACTGAAAGTAAAAGATAAATAGCCAGTTCAAAATATAGAGGTGCATTAAACATAGTCACGTCATGTACTTAAAGGCCCACCACACAATGTCCCGGTAGTGCTTTTGGGGACATATGATTGGTCAAGGAGGGGAGGCTGAGTGACCATGCAGGGCCCTGAGACATGTGGTGTATGTCACCCTAAAGTGTTGACACCTCCAGGGTCAGAGGTCACAGACCAGAAAAGTAGCACTTGGGTTTGAATCTAGACACCAAAACAAAAAGCTGTTATCTTCTAAACAGCCATTATACCAGAATGACAAATTTTAGAATTCACACCATTCACCTCATGCTACTACATATATTTAGGTGTGTGAACATGACAAATCAACTGTTAGTCCTTAGTTAGAAATTAGCAGATTTCTATAAGGCTGTGCCTAGTCTCAGGCATCCACATGGTGTTGTGTATGTATGTGATATTGTATACAGTACAACTGGTACTGTTAGTGAATAACCAATCAGGGGGGACTACTCTGTGTCTGCCTGTCATTCACATATACAAATGGTTTTCTGTGTAGAAAGATTTGAATTTACATCTGCTATTACCTGAATATAAGCTAACAATATGAAATAAATTTTAGACAGCATCATTTGCCTTAGGTTAACTCATACTTGTGCAATTTTAGAAAAGCACGAATTAGATATGTCCTTAGTAATCTTTGGATACATTGCTGACCTGTGTACATCAGCTGGCACAGAGGGCATATAGTCCAGTGGGGCCTTCAACTACAACCTAGCACAGAATATAACAGATAATACCTCGCTCTGATTAACACAGAGTCAAATGATATTTCTGTAGACGAAGCTATATAGTTTCCCCTCCTGTTATACACAGTAGATCGAGTCTCATTCTATACAGGTCAATTACCCTGGTGTGTACTTCATAAGGACTCTGTGTGTAACTGTGTGTGTGTACCTCATAGGAAGATACAGTGTAACTGTGTCTCTGTACCTGGGTGATTCAGTGAAGGATGTTCACCAGCCTGAGAACCAATAAAATCACAAACTCAATATTATTTAACAACACTTTATTTTATTGAAAGCCCTGTATCTTGGCTTGTTAGAAAGGTTGATTCAAGTCACCAACTCAAAATGCATCAGTTTTTATAGCCTCTGGAGTAAAACCATAATTCTTTACCCTCACATACGTAACATTTTTAAACAAACAGTCATAAAAGCTGTTAAATATCATCCTATGTACATCAGATTTCATGTCCAAAATGGTACAATACATGCCTTAAGATGTAGCAAAAATGAAATCCCTGCACCAAGAACTTTTTATTACACCTCATTGCTAAATATGGAGTTCAGTGAAAGTTTTGAATATGTAGCCTAGCATTCTTAACTTTTCCCTCATACATTTAAAAATAACTAGATCTTTATAAAAAACACTCTCTATTATCTAGAGGGTCCCTACTTTCAAAAAGATGTCACTCTTTTCCAACAATACATATACATTCTGGTCCAGATCTGCAAAGGCACTTCTGAATACCAAAGAAAAAAAAACGTTATGTATGTGAGGATTTGGAAAGAGCAATACTTTTAAACATCACAGATCATCTGCAACACTATTTCTTTTACAGGACTTGTTAAATTAATAGTTCAAATGCATATCTTAACACCCTAGACTATATTATGGGTCATTTCCATCTCACTCTGAGCGCATGCCATCCTCATTGGGCAGCCTGCCCTTCTCAGAAACTTGCAGACTGCAAAAGATTGAATATAATTGTTGAACAACTAAGGTGAGTAATATCAAGCAATTATACTCTAATATTTACAGTTTCTCAATGGGGGATAAGAAGTTAGTAGGAACAAAAAATTGTGTATGCATAGAACCCCGTAAATATCATTACTGACTGACAGTACAGCCTTACCCTAGAATATAGCAACCATAAAAACATTTTGAAAAAAAAAATTGCAGGATTGCTACATTCACTACTATTTTAGTTTGGGGAATCATATGTGCATTTAATGGTGAATTATGTATTGTCTAGGTGGGTCTGAAGTACACATTGTAACCAAAATGAACAAAACCTCACATACGTAATGTTTTCAAATTTGTGGGAAACTTGCAGAAATTCAAATGATAAGTGTCCAGGATATTAGATAGGGACACTTTTATAAGATTATCAACCAATTCATTTGGAGGTGTGTGGTGCAACACATATAGTAAACACCTCACATATGTAACGAAATGCTGAGGAGGGGGTGAAAAGGAATACTGCTGGCAAAGTACATACCAAAAGAGAGGTTATATGTACTGATATAATTGATTGTAGGTCCAGGAGTAAATAAACAATGGTAAGAGCAGGTAATCTTGCTAAATAATGAACTTTTGAGGTGTGGGAGGTGAAAATTTCGGAAAAATAATCTACACTTCTCACCCCAGACAGGCTCGGGTGTCATTTCAAAATATCCAAACTGGACCTAATGAACCCTAGCAGTAAAGGTAAGCCCTAATTTCAACAAATAATAATGATTTGGGGATAAATATACAGCAGGAGTAGCTCAGGAAGGGCAATTTCCTTTCCCCAGTGAAAACGTTACATATGTGAGGAAAATAAAGCCTTAAAGAGTATGGGGCTTCCTGGCCAAATTAAATGGCATTACCAAGCTGCTATGGCCAGTCTATGGCTTGGGACTTTCAATCAGAGGGAAATAAAACCCAAAATACATCATTTTTTTTAAAGTTGTTTATTGGGAATAATTACATTTACAGAGTAAGTGCAATTGAACCTGGTGCCCACGTGTTGTGGTAGTTATACCAAGCCCCCTTCATATCACCTCTGATTAAGACAGTCTTGATATATAAAATTAATTAGTAATGGCCCTATAACTGCAATATACATTAACAGTATATCATTAATACTGTATCAAATATTTTCAAAACATTAGCGATCAATTACTGATGAGATGAGATGAGGATGAAAATTAATATATCACAATCACCCGAATTATTACATGAAACAGTCTGGGTAGTCTTTCTTTATAGAGTTTTTAAACTCAGATAGGGTCTCAATGGTTGTATATTTTGCTTTAAGTTGATTCCACCTGGCACAAGCTCTATATAAAGCGCTTTTAATAACAATAGGTTTAAGACAGTGTGGTAGTAACAATCTTTTTCCTTGGTGGAAACGAGTGGGTATATTTCTATAATCGATTAGATTTTCACATTTTGACAGGACAAAGGCATAGAATAAGAGATGTTGATCTCTTCTGTCAGCAAGGTCCATACATTTACTTGCGTTTTTAATTTGCTCTGTTGTCATAGTTGGATTTTCCTCAAGTTTAACTTTATAAACAACCCTTGTGGCCCAATTTTGTAGTAATTGTAATTCTTTTGTTTCTCCCCTATAATCCCTATCCCATACGAAATCACAATAGTCAAAAGTTGGTAATATCATACTTTTGAAAATATCCAGAGCAGTGGAATTATCAACAAATTTTCTAATTCTAGCAAGTTGGAAGATTTTATGCCTTATGTTCTGTGTACATTTTGCCCTATGATTTAAGTTCTATGCCTAAGTACGTGAAATTATACACTCTCTCTAATACAGAATTTTTTAACATAAATACACTGTTTTCGTTTTTTGTACCATTATATAACATCCATTTAGTTTTCTTCTCATTAACAGTAAGTGAATTATGTAGACACCAATTATACACTGCTTTTATGGCATTTTCCATCTCCAGTGGAGTATTTACGGTTATAACAGCATCATCAGCGTACAGAGTGGTTTGAAAAGGTCCAACAGTGGGGAGAGAGTTAATATAGATTGAAAACAGCACAGGACCTAAAACTGATCCCTGTGGTACTCCATATTTCAAATTTTTTGAGGTGGACAATATATCATTTGCGATAGTATTTTGTGTTCTATTATTAAGATAATTTTCGAAGAATTTGCAAGTGGCAAAATCAAGGCCTAAAGCAGATATTTTCTCTAATAATTTCGAATGTGAGACAGTGTCAAAAGCTTTTTTATAGTCTAAATATAGACAATATGAAGGTTTATTTAATATAATATTATTAATAATAGTGGACAGATGTTCCGTTATTGCTGACTGAGTAGAGTGACCAGTTCTGTAACCATGCTGTGATGGACAGAGCAGATTACAATTCTTCATATAGGTCTGGAGTCTATTACACACAATCTTTTCCAGGATTTTTCCTGGTATTTGTAGTAAGCTTATAGGTCTGAGATCATTCACATCAAGCGAGTTTGTTTTTTTTTTAAGAGGGATTACAGTTCCAGCTTTCCAGACAGTAGGGAATACCGAAGTACGTAGGCATTGATTATACAGTACCAATATTATATCCGCTATGGCGAAGAAGGCATCTTTGATTATATATGATTTACAATTCTTTATAGCAGAGGGTTTCTTGATATTAATTCCTTTTATCATATTAATCATATCAATGTAAGAAATATCATACATAAGGTTTGTATTCAAGATTGGATCTCCATACGGTACATTGGCTGCTTGAGCCCCCTCTCCAGGTGGTAGTGCTTTTGCCAAGTCTTCACCAATATTTACAAAGAAACTGTTTATATACTCAGCACATGCATCAGGAGGAACAATTAAGTTAGTAGTTCGATTCCTAAGTTTAATAAGGGTACTGCTGGTTTTATGTGGTAAAAGTTTGTGTATAGCATCCCAGAATTTAGCAGGGTCTGTTTTCCTAAAGTTTGATAATATTTCAATTTCATGCTTCTGACTAAGAAAAAGTTCTCGTTTTACTATGAGCTTATAATGCTTAGCAGCAGCCCAGTCCCCGTCTGATTTAGTGGACCTGTCCTTTCTGTAGAGTTTATCTCGTACCCTCATTAGTTCTAGTATCGGTTGTGTTAGCCAAGGTGGTGTGTAATCTGGTATGTTCATCTTCTTTATGGGGCATATAATATTTAATTTCGTCAAAATTACATTTAAGATTTTATCCCACATATCATTGATATCATTTAAAGCTACTATATCAGTCCAGTCATATTGTGTGAGCATGTTTTTAAAATCTAGGAAGTCATATCTTCTATAGGAGCTAGCATATACAATCTTCTTCTTTAGTTTGGCTTTTTCACATTTTAGAATCATGAATATGGGGGTGTGGTCCGAAACGTGTACATCAACCAAGCCAGAGTAGGCAATATTATGTACATTTGTATAGATATGATCCAACATGGTTCCTGACACAGGTCTAGTGATATGTTTGATAATTTGAAACAATTTGTTTCCGGTACAGAATTCGTTCACAGTAGCGTCTTCTATATCCTTTTTACATAATAAATTAACATTGAAGTCTCCCATTATTATAGGTTTCCTATTTTTTGTTACATTTTTCAAGAGAGTAGTTAATTTATTATATATTGCACCTTTATCATTACTATCAGGTGGTCGGTAGCATATGAAGATCTTATATTTTATGACATTTATTTGAACATCAACACACAAAATTTCAAAATCATTTTCTATAAAAGAGCACGTAAGATCAGGGACAGCGATATAATGATCTTTTAGATAGAGCATAAGTCCACCTGCATTTTTATCTGTACTTGGATACCTATCTAGTCTTACATATTGATACCCAGGGATGTGTAGCTCAGCATCCAGTACAGAGGGTTTCAACCATGATTCAACAATACCAGTGATATCTGAGAAGGTAATTAGTCTAAAAATATCTGTCCTTTTGCCATATATTGAACGGGTATTTGTGCAAAAAACCTTAAGACCCTTTTGTGTCTTAATATCATCTAGTACTACCATTTTGATAGTGACTTACTGTACGATATACTTAATATGAATGACATGAATGATAGGTATGAGAAAATGATCACAGTGAAAATATATCTAGGCTGTTTGACTGTCATTGAAAGGGGGTCTAGAGCGTGGGCCCGGTTAGGTAAATATATGTACAATTAATTAATTAAGTGCAATGCTTTAAAGGTAATGATAACGTAAGGTTGATAGATAATAACAAATTATAATCATATGTGGAAAAGTAAGTAGTCTGATATATAACCGCTGAGTGTATTCTATTCAACATCTATACGTAAGGTCATTGGGTCAATCATTTCAGTGTTAAACCAAGCGCGTCCGATGACCCGGAGTCGCTGTTGACAAAGGATAGGGAGTAGTTATTTTTGGACGCTGTATATTTCAATGCTAAAACCAAGGTTGATAGATAATAACAAATTATAATCATATGTGGAAAAGTAGGTAGCCTGCTATGTAACCGCTGAGTGTATTCTGATTTACATCTATACATAAGGTCAGTGGGTCAATCATTTCAGTGTTAAACCAAGCGCGTCCGATGACCCGGAGTCGCTGTTGACAAAGCATAGGGAGTAGTTATATTTGGACGCTGTATATTTCAATGCTAAAACCAAGGTTGATAGATAATAACAAATTATAATCATATGTGGAAAAGTAGGAAGCCTGGTATGTAACCGCTGAGTGTATTCTGATTTACATCTATACATGAGGTCAGTGGGTCAATCATTTCAGTGTTAAACCAAGCGCGTCCGATGACCCGGAGTCGCTGTTGACAAAGCATAGGGAGTAGCTATTTTTGGATGCGGTATATTTCAATGCTAAACCAAGCGCACCTAGTGATACGAAGATATAGTTTAGATTGTCATATTGGTAGGGCATTAACAAAGCTCAATATCAACTCGATTGAAATGTAACACATTCCCTCTACACTACTGTTTGAAAACTTCATAAATCAAATAGAGGTACATACACTCAGTCCTGTATCAGCATAATGCTTTTGGGAACAATTGGTATGTCATATCTAGTCGAAAAAAATATTAATATCATTTTTTATTAGGGCTAAAAGCAGTGAGCATTCTTTGTAGCTTGTTCGATCCCTGACTTTTCTCAATTTTCTCCTTTTCTAAATGCCTCTTCGATTTGTCTTGCTGTCTGGCACTTGATCTTCTACTAGTCGTCATGATGAGATTTTGAGCATTGGTTGAATAAGTCATCGTAGTGGTAGTTTTTGGTGGAGGAGAACCATGAGCAGCCTGTAGTTCATCCATAGTTATAGTCTGTTTGTTGGTGGCTTGGATGGTCACTGGTGTTGTAGTGGTAACTGGTGGAGAGGTGCTCACTGTTGTCTGGGCAGCTGTAGTATGGGCAGTCGTAGATTGGGCAGTGGTTGCGGTATGAGCTGCCACCAGTAACATTTAACCTGGAGGGATCGTGGATGTCGCTGAGGTGGAGACTGGGGGAGTAGGAGCAGTAGTTATTGGAGCTGTAGGAGCCAGTTGAACATCTATGGCATTTGGGTTGGTTTGCTCCATAACTTCTCTGGCTAAGTCCGGATGTTTCTCACGTAGGATTCGTCTAACTTCCATGAGGATTACACCCCCTCTGTTCTTACCAGAATATGATCCATCCTTCAATAGTTTCGAGTTTATTGATGTATTGGTCCCCCAATGAGGAGATGACACACACTCTAGTAGTTTCCTATGACCCGTTCCTAGTAATATTTTAAGAAGATTTTTGTCCTGCTCATATTTTAAAATGTTCAGAGCCTGGAGTTCATCTTCATCTATATTGCGCCACCCTTCACATTCAAATTTTGCAAGTTTCTTTGCATCGAGAGGCGTATCACAGTCCATGATTTTTTTAACCTTCATGTGTTTTCCAGCGAATTAAGTTTTAGCATAGGCAAAGCCTTGCTCTACACTATTGAAAATTGAACCTTCTGTTTCAATTTTGCACTCATAGAAGTTTGATAGTGGGGCTAGTTCGCCTTGGTAGGCTACATAGCTGTCCGTGACTACTGTTTTCGCATTTGCAAGCTGCAGCTCTGGGGGGAGGTCTTTCAACGCCTTATGTGGATAATATTTTCCATTGACCAGCAGACCTCTTCCTCTTGGTTTAATGTCAATGCCTGCCTCCTGGCCTAGATAGGCTATGGATCTCACATCAGATTTTTGCTTTTTTATGGCTGGGTTAGAGTCGTCTGATAGAAAAACCAAAGGTTTCTTGTGCTTTAATTCCTCTTTTCTTAATAATATATAGTCTCTTACACAGGCTTTTGTCATGACAATGACCATGGTTCTAGTGGTCTTATTTGGTGGTCCCTGGCAAAAAGCATAATCTATATCATAGTAGTCGAGGGAGGGATCAATACCTAGGAGTAACTGGTATGCAACGTCTTTGGTACGTTCACCTTCTTGGTAGGCCAGCCCGTCTACTACTATATTTCTCCTTCTCAAATTATTATCTAACACTGAGATTTGCTCTGTATTATCTTCAATGGCAGACTTATTTACTCTAGTAGCACGTTGTACCTCAGCCATTTCAATTTTTAGATGCTTTAGTTCATTTTCTAGTGTGTCATTTCTATTTTTAAGTTGGGCAATTTCTTCACTGTTCCATTTAATATTATCACCCATTGTGGTGGCCTCCTCCCTGTACAAATTCAGAGCCTCACCTGTTTTTTTCCTGTAGAGCTATTATTGGGGAATCCTTTTTGCCCAGGTTCAAAGTTTTTATATCCCTGACGGCCTCTGATAGTGGTGTGTGGTCTCTCTCCTGTTCATATTTCGCCGCCATGTTGAAACTAGTAGATTGTAGGTCCGTTGTGACTCAGCAGATACAGGTTAGCATGTATGGATTGTAGCGACCCCTATTACCGCTCACTCACCGGTGGCTTCAGATTAAAAACTCCTAAAATAGGGTTAAAAGAGGTTTTTTTCATATAGAAAACCTTGTCAAAAATGGTCACAAGACAACCAATGTGCTTTCCTGAAGGTTTGATGAAGTTGCTGCACTGTTATCCTGTTCAATTCCTGCAATTTAGCTCCACGCTCTCGTAGTAGACTCACTCACAGACGGCCATTACAGCTCCATGCAATCTAAGACAATTGCAGACCCTCACATATATAACATACACTATTTCATGAGAATTTGATTGAAATTCCTTACCTTTTTGAGAAATTTTGGTGTAAATGGAGCTGCAAAATCACAGTAGACTGTGAGCTTAGCTAATTTCAGATCCTCTGAGTGACTTCCAGTGGTCGGTCATTTCTGCCAGGGCAACTGGAAACATTTCTTTTCTCCTCCACATATTTCCGTTACGTATGTGAGAATTTCCACACCGATACCAAAAGACCCCCTCTGTGGCCTTACTCTGCAGACTTGAGCCATGATTTTTGTTTTAATCATTTAATTCATATACATACTACACTAGAATAGACTAGAAATAAAGAATCATTTATTTAGATAGCCTACAGACATTTAAAAGTGTACCTCACATACGTAACGTTTTGGGGAGTTGAATTTTGGTTTATGAGACCTAGCTTGTATCTGCAGCAAACCAGCACTTTCATTTATTTAGCATCAAAACCCCCCTAGGGACCCTCCCCAACACAGGTAATAAGAACAGTGAGGATACTTTTTTAGCATGGAAGTTTAAAGTGTAAAAAAAAGTGTTACGTATGTGAGGATGCTCACAGTTCGATATTATAACACATGTGTGAAAGACAGTTGAGGAAGGGACATGGCAAAAGTCTTTTTAATAGATAGCTATGCCCTCTAACCAAAGGCAAAATAGGTTTATCAGACTCTAATACTGCCTAGCTTAACAATAGATAGGTGGGAATGATGGAAAATTGGACTAAAAAGGGTATTTTTGTCCAACTTCCAGCCTCTGTAACTCATCAAATTATAGACCGATATACATAAATTTGCCCTCTACTTAGATGTTTTCTATCAGATGTGACTAAAATAATGAAGAATAGTGGTCTACATTTTTTACTGTAGCTCCTCAAAGCTAAAATCCTCTCAAAATAGGCCCAAACATTGCTCAGTGGATCTGCCCATCTGTGTCTGTGTACCTGACAAGGCTAACATCAGAGTACCTCATAAGGACTCATTCGGTAACTGTGTGTGTACCTCATAAAGACACAATGTAACTGTGTGTGTTCCTCATAAGAACACTCTGTGTAACTGTGTGTACCTCATAAGGCTAACATCTGGGGGACACTGCACAACATTATACTGTAGCTCACCACCCGTATGACAAGGATAATTGTCAGGAGTGACCCACCACTGGTCAGTATAATCAGCCCCTAATATGTAAAAATAAAAAGTGGCCACTAATATCAGCTGCTTTTTAGCTACATGTACCCCACAGGGTTCTCCAGTTAAAAAAGTCACACTATGTTGTAGTCTTGAACAGAGAACTCTGAAATAATAGTATGTAAAAGATCTATAATAACTTACTCTGATTAACACAGAGTCATTTTGACTACACAAACACACACACACACAGGTGTAACCAGCAAATTGGGGACACTGTTGCACACTCCTCCAAAGCAGGGACATTCCTACATTCACCAAGCTTTCACTTAATTTGGGTTCAATTTAGAGTACAAGTCCATTTTAGCTCCCATTAAACAGTAAACAGTTATAGTGCAAAATACCAAACTGGCCTCTGATGCTCCCAAGTAGACCAGTATGATGTGCCTAGATTGAGGACATGGCAAGTGTTTAATAAGCGAAGTGAGGACATTTGTACAATTCAAATAGCTATCTCATATCTACTTTTCTGATCCTAAACAGAAGAGTATTCAGTCTTGAACAGGCATAACCCTTCTTTGAAAAGCCTCAACTTGTTAATCACTTTGAATTTAGTATGTGTGGCCACTAAAGTTAAAGGCTTAATTGTATCTTTTTCTTCCCTTTTCTGAGTAAAGGCTAGATAATCATTACATAAATGCTGAGATAGTGAAAGTAAAAGATGAATAGCCAGGTCAATATAGAGGTGCAGTAAACATACTCACGTCATGTAATTACCTAAAGCCTAGTACAGAATATAACTCGCTCTGATTAACACAGAGTCAAATAATATTTCTGTAGATGAAGCTATATAGTTTCCCCTTCTGTTATACGCAGTAGATTGAGTCTCATTCTATACAGGTTAATTACCCTGGTGTGTACCTCATAAGGACTCTGTGTGTAGCTGTGTGTGTGTACATCATGTGAAGATACAATGTAACTGTGTCTGTGTACCTGACAAGGCTAACATCAGAGTACCTCATAAGGACTCATTCGGTAACTGTGTGTGTGTACCTCATAAAGACACAATGTAACTGTGGTGTGTTTACCTCATTAGAACACTCTGTGTAACTGTATGTACCTCATAAGGCTAACATCTGGGGGACACTGCACAACATTATACTGTAGCTCACCACCCGTATGACTAGGATAATTGTCAGGAGTGACCCACCACTGGTCAGTATAATCAGCCCCTAATATGTAAAAATAAAAAGTGGCCACTAATATCAGCTGCTTTTTAGCTACATGTACCCCACAGGGTTCTCCAGTTAAATAAGTCACACTATGTTGTAGTCTTGAACAGAGAACTCTGAAATAATAGTATGTAACAGATCTATAATAACTTACTCTGATTAACACAGAGTCATTTTGACTACTCACACACACACACACACAGGTGTAACCAGCAAATTGGGGACACTGTTGCACACTCCTCCAAAGCGGGGACATTCCTACATTCACCAAGCTTTCACTTAATTTGGGTTCAATTTAGAGTACAAGTCCATTTTAGCTCCCATTAAACAGTAAACAGTTATAGTGCAAAATACCAAACTGGCCTCTGATGCTCCCAAGTAGACCAGTATGATGTGCCTAGATTGAGGACATGGCAAGTGTTTAATAAGCGAAGTGAGGACATTTGTACAATTCAAATAGCTATCTCATATCTACTTTTCTGATCCTAAACAGAAGAGTATTCAGTCTTGAACAGGCATAACCCTTCTTTGAAAAGCCTCAACTTGTTAATCACTTTGAATTTAGTATGTGTGGCCACTAAAGTTAAAGGCTTAATTGTATTTTTTTCTTCCCTTTTCTGAGTAAAGGCTAGATAATCATTACATAAATGTTGAGATAGTGAAAGTAAAAGATGAATAGCCAGGTCAATATAGAGGTGCAGTAAACATACTCACGTCATGTAATTAACTAAAGCCTAGTACAGAATATAACTCGCTCTGATTAACACAGAGTCAAATAATATTTCTGTAGATGAAGCTATATAGTTTCCCCTTCTGTTATACGCAGTAGATTGAGTCTCATTCTATACAGGTCAATTACCCTGGTGTGTACCTCATAAGGACTCTGTGTGTAGCTGTGTGTGTGTACATCATGTGAAGATACAATGTAACTGTGTCTGTGTACCTGACAAGGCTAACATCAGAGTACCACATAAGGACCCACTGTGTATCTGTGTCTGTGTACCTGACAAGGCTAACATCAGAGTACCTCATAAGGACTCATTCGGTAACTGTGTGTGTGTACCTCATAAAGACACAATGTAACTGTGGTGTGTTTACCTCATTAGAACACTCTGTGTAACTGTATGTACCTCATAAGGCTAACATCTGGGGGACACTGCACAACATTATACTGTAGCTCACCACCCGTATGACTAGGATAATTGTCAGGAGTGACCCACCACTGGTCAGTATAATCAGCCCCTAATATGTAAAAATAAAAAGTGGCCACTAATATCAGCTGCTTTTTAGCTACATGTACCCCACAGGGTTCTCCAGTTAAATAAGTCACACTATGTTGTAGTCTTGAACAGAGAACTCTGAAATAATAGTATGTAAAAGATCTATAATAACTTACTCTGATTAACACAGAGTCATTTTGACTACACAAACACACACACACACAGGTGTAACCAGCAAATTGGGGACACTGTTGCACACTCCTCCAAAGCGGGGACATTCCTACATTCACCAAGCTTTCACTTAATTTGGGTTCAATTTAGAGTACAAGTCCATTTTAGCTCCCATTAAACAGTAAACAGTTATAGTGCAAAATACCAAACTGGCCTCTGATGCTCCCAAGTAGACCAGTATGATGTGCCTAGATTGAGGACATGGCAAGTGTTTAATAAGCGAAGTGAGGACATTTGTACAATTCAAATAGCTATCTCATATCTACTTTTCTGATCCTAAACAGAAGAGTATTCAGTCTTGAACAGGCATAACCCTTCTTTGAAAAGCCTCAACTTGTTAATCACTTTGAATTTAGTATGTGTGGCCACTAAAGTTAAAGGCTTAATTGTATTTTTTTCTTCCCTTTTCTGAGTAAAGGCTAGATAATCATTACATAAATGTTGAGATAGTGAAAGTAAAAGATGAATAGCCAGGTCAATATAGAGGTGCAGTAAACATACTCACGTCATGTAATTAACTAAAGCCTAGTACAGAATATAACTCGCTCTGATTAACACAGAGTCAAATAATATTTCTGTAGATGAAGCTATATAGTTTCCCCTTCTGTTATACGCAGTAGATTGAGTCTCATTCTATACAGGTCAATTACCCTGGTGTGTACCTCATAAGGACTCTGTGTGTAGCTGTGTGTGTGTACATCATGTGAAGATACAATGTAACTGTGTCTGTGTACCTGACAAGGCTAACATCAGAGTACCACATAAGGACCCACTGTGTATCTGTGTCTGTGTACCTGACAAGGCTAACATCAGAGTACCTCATAAGGACTCATTCGGTAACTGTGTGTGTGTACCTCATAAAGACACAATGTAACTGTGGTGTGTTTACCTCATTAGAACACTCTGTGTAACTGTATGTACCTCATAAGGCTAACATCTGGGGGACACTGCACAACATTATACTGTAGCTCACCACCCGTATGACTAGGATAATTGTCAGGAGTGACCCACCACTGGTCAGTATAATCAGCCCCTAATATGTAAAAATAAAAAGTGGCCACTAATATCAGCTGCTTTTTAGCTACATGTACCCCACAGGGTTCTCCAGTTAAATAAGTCACACTATGTTGTAGTCTTGAACAGAGAACTCTGAAATAATAGTATGTAAAAGATCTATAATAACTTACTCTGATTAACACAGAGTCATTTTGACTACACAAACACACACACACACAGGTGTAACCAGCAAATTGGGGACACTGTTGCACACTCCTCCAAAGCAGGGACATTCCTACATTCACCAAGCTTTCACTTAATTTGGGTTCAATTTAGAGTACAAGTCCATTTTAGCTCCCATTAAACAGTAAACAGTTATAGTGCAAAATACCAAACTGGCCTCTGATGCTCCCAAGTAGACCAGTATGATGTGCCTAGATTGAGGACATGGCAAGTGTTTAATAAGCGAAGTGAGGACATTTGTACAATTCAAATAGCTATCTCATATCTACTTTTCTGATCCTAAACAGAAGAGTATTCAGTCTTGAACAGGCATAACCCTTCTTTGAAAAGCCTCAACTTGTTAATCACTTTGAATTTAGTATGTGTGGCCACTAAAGTTAAAGGCTTAATTGTATCTTTTTCTTCCCTTTTCTGAGTAAAGGCTAGATAATCATTACATAAATGCTGAGATAGTGAAAGTAAAAGATGAATAGCCAGGTCAATATAGAGGTGCAGTAAACATACTCACGTCATGTAATTACCTAAAGCCTAGTACAGAATATAACTCGCTCTGATTAACACAGAGTCAAATAATATTTCTGTAGATGAAGCTATATAGTTTCCCCTTCTGTTATACGCAGTAGATTGAGTCTCATTCTATACAGGTTAATTACCCTGGTGTGTACCTCATAAGGACTCTGTGTGTAGCTGTGTGTGTGTACATCATGTGAAGATACAATGTAACTGTGTCTGTGTACCTGACAAGGCTAACATCAGAGTACCTCATAAGGACTCATTCGGTAACTGTGTGTGTGTACCTCATAAAGACACAATGTAACTGTGGTGTGTTTACCTCATTAGAACACTCTGTGTAACTGTATGTACCTCATAAGGCTAACATCTGGGGGACACTGCCCAACATTATACTGTAGCTCACCACCCGTATGACTAGGATAATTGTCAGGAGTGACCCACCACTGGTCAGTATAATCAGCCCCTAATATGTAAAAATAAAAAGTGGCCACTAATATCAGCTGCTTTTTAGCTACATGTACCCCACAGGGTTCTCCAGTTAAATAAGTCACACTATGTTGTAGTCTTGAACAGAGAACTCTGAAATAATAGTATGTAAAAGATCTATAATAACTTACTCTGATTAACACAGAGTCATTTTGACTACACAAACACACACACACACAGGTGTAACCAGCAAATTGGGGACACTGTTGCACACTCCTCCAAAGCGGGGACATTCCTACATTCACCAAGCTTTCACTTAATTTGGGTTCAATTTAGAGTACAAGTCCATTTTAGCTCCCATTAAACAGTAAACAGTTATAGTGCAAAATACCAAACTGGCCTCTGATGCTCCCAAGTAGACCAGTATGATGTGCCTAGATTGAGGACATGGCAAGTGTTTAATAAGCGAAGTGAGGACATTTGTACAATTCAAATAGCTATCTCATATCTACTTTTCTGATCCTAAACAGAAGAGTATTCAGTCTTGAACAGGCATAACCCTTCTTTGAAAAGCCTCAACTTGTTAATCACTTTGAATTTAGTATGTGTGGCCACTAAAGTTAAAGGCTTAATTGTATTTTTTTCTTCCCTTTTCTGAGTAAAGGCTAGATAATCATTACATAAATGTTGAGATAGTGAAAGTAAAAGATGAATAGCCAGGTCAATATAGAGGTGCAGTAAACATACTCACGTCATGTAATTAACTAAAGCCTAGTACAGAATATAACTCGCTCTGATTAACACAGAGTCAAATAATATTTCTGTAGATGAAGCTATATAGTTTCCCCTTCTGTTATACGCAGTAGATTGAGTCTCATTCTATACAGGTCAATTACCCTGGTGTGTACCTCATAAGGACTCTGTGTGTAGCTGTGTGTGTGTACATCATGTGAAGATACAATGTAACTGTGTCTGTGTACCTGACAAGGCTAACATCAGAGTACCACATAAGGACCCACTGTGTATCTGTGTCTGTGTACCTGACAAGGCTAACATCAGAGTACCTCATAAGGACTCATTCGGTAACTGTGTGTGTGTACCTCATAAAGACACAATGTAACTGTGGTGTGTTTACCTCATTAGAACACTCTGTGTAACTGTATGTACCTCATAAGGCTAACATCTGGGGGACACTGCACAACATTATACTGTAGCTCACCACCCGTATGACTAGGATAATTGTCAGGAGTGACCCACCACTGGTCAGTATAATCAGCCCCTAATATGTAAAAATAAAAAGTGGCCACTAATATCAGCTGCTTTTTAGCTACATGTACCCCACAGGGTTCTCCAGTTAAATAAGTCACACTATGTTGTAGTCTTGAACAGAGAACTCTGAAATAATAGTATGTAAAAGATCTATAATAACTTACTCTGATTAACACAGAGTCATTTTGACTACACAAACACACACACACACAGGTGTAACCAGCAAATTGGGGACACTGTTGCACACTCCTCCAAAGCAGGGACATTCCTACATTCACCAAGCTTTCACTTAATTTGGGTTCAATTTAGAGTACAAGTCCATTTTAGCTCCCATTAAACAGTAAACAGTTATAGTGCAAAATACCAAACTGGCCTCTGATGCTCCCAAGTAGACCAGTATGATGTGCCTAGATTGAGGACATGGCAAGTGTTTAATAAGCGAAGTGAGGACATTTGTACAATTCAAATAGCTATCTCATATCTACTTTTCTGATCCTAAACAGAAGAGTATTCAGTCTTGAACAGGCATAACCCTTCTTTGAAAAGCCTCAACTTGTTAATCACTTTGAATTTAGTATGTGTGGCCACTAAAGTTAAAGGCTTAATTGTATCTTTTTCTTCCCTTTTCTGAGTAAAGGCTAGATAATCATTACATAAATGCTGAGATAGTGAAAGTAAAAGATGAATAGCCAGGTCAATATAGAGGTGCAGTAAACATACTCACGTCATGTAATTACCTAAAGCCTAGTACAGAATATAACTCGCTCTGATTAACACAGAGTCAAATAATATTTCTGTAGATGAAGCTATATAGTTTCCCCTTCTGTTATACGCAGTAGATTGAGTCTCATTCTATACAGGTTAATTACCCTGGTGTGTACCTCATAAGGACTCTGTGTGTAGCTGTGTGTGTGTACATCATGTGAAGATACAATGTAACTGTGTCTGTGTACCTGACAAGGCTAACATCAGAGTACCTCATAAGGACTCATTCGGTAACTGTGTGTGTGTACCTCATAAAGACACAATGTAACTGTGGTGTGTTTACCTCATTAGAACACTCTGTGTAACTGTATGTACCTCATAAGGCTAACATCTGGGGGACACTGCCCAACATTATACTGTAGCTCACCACCCGTATGACTAGGATAATTGTCAGGAGTGACCCACCACTGGTCAGTATAATCAGCCCCTAATATGTAAAAATAAAAAGTGGCCACTAATATCAGCTGCTTTTTAGCTACATGTACCCCACAGGGTTCTCCAGTTAAATAAGTCACACTATGTTGTAGTCTTGAACAGAGAACTCTGAAATAATAGTATGTAACAGATCTATAATAACTTACTCTGATTAACACAGAGTCATTTTGACTACACAAACACACACACACACACAGGTGTAACCAGCAAATTGGGGACACTGTTGCACACTCCTCCAAAGCGGGGACATTCCTACATTCACCAAGCTTTCACTTAATTTGGGTTCAATTTAGAGTACAAGTCCATTTTAGCTCCCATTAAACAGTAAACAGTTATAGTGCAAAATACCAAACTGGCCTCTGATGCTCCCAAGTAGACCAGTATGATGTGCCTAGATTGAGGACATGGCAAGTGTTTAATAAGCGAAGTGAGGACATTTGTACAATTCAAATAGCTATCTCATATCTACTTTTCTGATCCTAAACAGAAGAGTATTCAGTCTTGAACAGGCATAACCCTTCTTTGAAAAGCCTCAACTTGTTAATCACTTTGAATTTAGTATGTGTGGCCACTAAAGTTAAAGGCTTAATTGTATTTTTTTCTTCCCTTTTCTGAGTAAAGGCTAGATAATCATTACATAAATGTTGAGATAGTGAAAGTAAAAGATGAATAGCCAGGTCAATATAGAGGTGCAGTAAACATACTCACGTCATGTAATTAACTAAAGCCTAGTACAGAATATAACTCGCTCTGATTAACACAGAGTCAAATAATATTTCTGTAGATGAAGCTATATAGTTTCCCCTTCTGTTATACGCAGTAGATTGAGTCTCATTCTATACAGGTCAATTACCCTGGTGTGTACCTCATAAGGACTCTGTGTGTAGCTGTGTGTGTGTACATCATGTGAAGATACAATGTAACTGTGTCTGTGTACCTGACAAGGCTAACATCAGAGTACCACATAAGGACCCACTGTGTATCTGTGTCTGTGTACCTGACAAGGCTAACATCAGAGTACCTCATAAGGACTCATTCGGTAACTGTGTGTGTGTACCTCATAAAGACACAATGTAACTGTGGTGTGTTTACCTCATTAGAACACTCTGTGTAACTGTATGTACCTCATAAGGCTAACATCTGGGGGACACTGCACAACATTATACTGTAGCTCACCACCCGTATGACTAGGATAATTGTCAGGAGTGACCCACCACTGGTCAGTATAATCAGCCCCTAATATGTAAAAATAAAAAGTGGCCACTAATATCAGCTGCTTTTTAGCTACATGTACCCCACAGGGTTCTCCAGTTAAATAAGTCACACTATGTTGTAGTCTTGAACAGAGAACTCTGAAATAATAGTATGTAACAGATCTATAATAACTTACTCTGATTAACACAGAGTCATTTTTGACTACACAAACACACACACACAGGTGTAACCAGCAAATTGGGGACACTGTTGCACACTCCTCCAAAGCGGGGACATTCCTACATTCACCAAGCTTTCACTTAATTTGGGTTCAATTTAGAGTACAAGTCCATTTTAGCTCCCATTAAACAGTAAACAGTTATAGTGCAAAATACCAAACTGGCCTCTGATGCTCCCAAGTAGACCAGTATGATGTGCCTAGATTGAGGACATGGCAAGTGTTTAATAAGCGAAGTGAGGACATTTGTACAATTCAAATAGCTATCTCATATCTACTTTTCTGATCCTAAACAGAAGAGTATTCAGTCTTGAACAGGCATAACCCTTCTTTGAAAAGCCTCAACTTGTTAATCACTTTGAATTTAGTATGTGTGGCCACTAAAGTTAAAGGCTTAATTGTATTTTTTTCTTCCCTTTTCTGAGTAAAGGCTAGATAATCATTACATAAATGTTGAGATAGTGAAAGTAAAAGATGAATAGCCAGGTCAATATAGAGGTGCAGTAAACATACTCACGTCATGTAATTAACTAAAGCCTAGTACAGAATATAACTCGCTCTGATTAACACAGAGTCAAATAATATTTCTGTAGATGAAGCTATATAGTTTCCCCTTCTGTTATACGCAGTAGATTGAGTCTCATTCTATACAGGTCAATTACCCTGGTGTGTACCTCATAAGGACTCTGTGTGTAGCTGTGTGTGTGTACATCATGTGAAGATACAATGTAACTGTGTCTGTGTACCTGACAAGGCTAACATCAGAGTACCACATAAGGACCCACTGTGTATCTGTGTCTGTGTACCTGACAAGGCTAACATCAGAGTACCTCATAAGGACTCATTCGGTAACTGTGTGTGTGTACCTCATAAAGACACAATGTAACTGTGGTGTGTTTACCTCATTAGAACACTCTGTGTAACTGTATGTACCTCATAAGGCTAACATCTGGGGGACACTGCCCAACATTATACTGTAGCTCACCACCCGTATGACTAGGATAATTGTCAGGAGTGACCCACCACTGGTCAGTATAATCAGCCCCTAATATGTAAAAATAAAAAGTGGCCACTAATATCAGCTGCTTTTTAGCTACATGTACCCCACAGCATTCTCCAGTTAAAAAAGTCACACTATGTTGTAGTCTTGAATAGACAACTCTGAAATAATAGTATGTAACAGATCTATAATAACTTACTCTGATTAACACAGAGTCATTTTGACTACTCACACACACACACACACAGGTGTAACCAGCAAATTGGGGACACTGTTGCACACTCCTCCAAAGCGGGGACATTCCTACATTCACCCAGCTTTCACTTAATTTTGGTTCAATTTAGAGCACACGTCCATTTTAGCTCCCATTAAACAGTAAACAGTTATAGTGCAAAATACCAAACTGGCCTCTGATGCTCCCAAGTAGACCAGTATGATGTGCCTAGATTGAGGACATGGCAAGTGTTTAATAAGCGAAGTGAGGACATTTGTACAATTCAAATAGCTATCTCATATCTACTTTTCTGATCCTAAACACAAGAGTATTCAGTCTATTTATGAAGAATAGACTGTTTTTTTTAATAACCAAGACATTATTACCTACCCATGTGTTCAAACAAATTGGTGACTCAAACAATGTGTATGCAAACTGAGGACATAATCACACAGTATGTGTATGCGAGTAGAGGACTTGATCTTGGATATACTCCACACAGTGTGTTTGCAAACTAAGGAATTAGCCACAATAGAGTGTGTATGTAAACTGAGGACACACAGTATATGTATGCAAACTGAGGACATGGCCACACAGTATGTGTTGTTAAACTCTATGTGTTGGAGTTACTATTAGAGATAAGTTCTGAGAATTGTTTATAAAGGGAAGGGTAGACAGGATATAGTAAGGTGACTAATGATAGTGAGAAGATAACAGTTATAGATGATAGAAACAGGTATTTAACAGTGTATGCAAATAGAGGACATTAGTACACAATGTGGGCAAATACAGGACCTGGTTAAAGATAAGGTCCATAAAGTGTGTGTATACAAACTAATACAGTGCGCCTCTGCAAATAGAAAACTAGTGTATACATACTCTGAGCAGACCGATGACATATCCAAAATTAGATTGTCATTGTAAAGGGAGTCCTTGTGATAAGGTTCCCCTTGGGAGTGAGTGGATATAAGAGCAGAGCCAAAACATTACTCGAAGATGATGTTTCCTCTTAGAAATGGATTCAGCACATCAAAAAGCCTCTTTGTACAAACTTTGATGCTTGCTGCCAAAAGTGCCAATCTTTATGCTCTATCTACTGGACTATACTGCCACCCAGTCCAGAGGTATACCTATCATAATGTGAGGATGATTCATCTAACGCCTTGGAGATTCATCTAATGCCCTAGCAATACTGCATATCATTTTGTCTCAGACTAGAAAATGAAGGAAATTAGAGCCAATGTAGGTGTTCTATAGCTCATAATAAAGGGTAAGGTGACTATTTTATTTACCTTTCACAAAATTGAAGGTAAATATAATTTTGTATGATAAAAAGGGGTGTCATTGTGCAGAAGAGTAGGGCGTTAGACGAATCTCCCCTCCCCATTTTACAGGCTATCTTTTCCCCTTGGCCTGTACCTTCAGTTTTCATATTTAACCTACCCCCATATATGGATGTTATTGTCCAATCACTGTTGTATACACCCATGAAGTTTTGTACATATGCTATCATATTTATTTTTTGGTCCCATACAGCCCAAATCCCGACATGTTGTGCCCATTGACCATATGCTTTATAGCCAGTTTTATTATGAAGCTAGAGTAGCCGTGGCACCTTTAGGGAATTTCATCCTGGGTGGCTTTACAATAACTATATTTTTCAAATTTCTTTTTTACATTTTGACAAAGGAAGGTTTTTTAAACATTACCCATGGGGTACAAGAGAAAATTGACTGCAATATATTAAATTAGTTGATCATCACTGGCATAGATGAATGTATTGCTGGCACCTCTAGTCTTAGCCATTGTTATGCCATTTTATGAGGCACCTGTGTCATAACTACCATAAAGAGGATCCGCCAATCTATTTTTTTTATCTAGATTGAGATAAAGGTAGTCCAAATATTTTTAGAAACAGCCACTAATGCCATCCAAAGGTATTAGTAGTTGTTGTATATTCTGGAAACTGCCAAGATCAAAATTCATCTTTCTACAACTGATTTCATGAGACCAATGCAAGATACATACATTGAGGACAATGATCAATTATAGCAGCTTCTGAGTTACATTAATCAGCCTGCATATATATTGGCCATAATCTCAATCACGAAGGGGGTTAGGTTCTAATACAGAATCAATTGCACACCAACCTGCTCATAGCTGTGTTTACAACACATGTAATTGTATTACATCTGGATGTGTTTCCAGACCGTGACTCAGACTCTTTACTTATACACCGTGTGCTCTTTAGCTTTCTCTTTCTCTCATGATTTATGTACACACGATGTACGTACATCAACATAACAGGTAATGTAAGTATTTACTTTTACCTTGATATGAGACACGACACACCATTTATATTTGGACAGCTCAATTTATACAATGTATTCTGTTTTATTTTCTCTCTCTCTAGTTATATGTAGACATGATGTATAAAAAAGTCAAGTATTACTTAAAGTAATCAAATTATTGCCAACTTAGGGTTGACCATTACACAACAGCTAGGCACAAGAAACTGCAGACCTCAGACATGCTCTTCATTGCTGGCCACTCTCTCCCTGCCTCCACCTTGGATAGATAAGTGATCTCACCCCACTCTCTAAATGTGTGCCCAAGGAACATCACCCTTCACAATTAGATGGTTTCACTTTTAGCCCTGCTGCAATTAGTTCATATAGGACCTAAGCCCATGGATTTAGCCATGCCAGGCAGATAAATTAAAAGAATGCCTGTTGCTAAGCAAATAATGACCATAGCATGAGGGGAATAACAGAAATGAATTTCCCAGACTTGAGTTCATGGGAGTAGTAGGAGGGCAGCAGAAGCTGCCTCAGAAGTGATTTAATACAGGGTCATTACTGATGGCTACAACTTGCTTTTCCATGTTTATACATATCTTAGGATTTAGGAAAGTGCTGGTGTACTAATGAAATCATGTCCATGTAATATCAAACTTTCACCTTTTGAAACCCAATTTTAGTGATGAGAGATGTGGTTGGACAGGGAATCATGAGAGGGGCATAGGTTCTAATACAGAATCAATTGCACACCAACCTGCTCATAGCTGTGTTTATAACACAGCTGCTGGGCATCTATTCAAGAAACCAGCACATTCTTAGTTTCCACTTTAGGAATATGTGGGCCAATGGGGGAAAACGCACCGCCATGGGGGATCTTAAGTACACATTATACCTTTAAATTTTCTCCTCGGGGATGCCATGTTATAAATAGCACATAGGGACACAACACTTATCTGCTTACCTTGCATATCTTGATGTTGAATGTTAACCCTATCATGCCCAGATTTAAGAAAGTGCGCTCTAAGCCTCTATATATGTTCAAAAGGCTTCCCAGGGTTCCCTAATTGTCAGATTAGGACAGGCTTTCTAATGGTACCAAATACATTATGGTACTATTAAGTGGTATTTAATGGTAAATCTCTATATGTAATTTAATGGTTTGAATGCAACACAAAGGTGGGTGCTCTTGACTTGTAGATAATCGAATGCTACCTAACATCAATTAGCACTGAAAGCACAATGTAATAAATACATACAGTATAATAATAAAACAAACACTTGACACACAAGTTGGGCTTGAATAAGGCCAAATTGACCGGCATCATTTAATGAAGTATATACACAACAAAAAAAAATTCTTACAATTAAACCAAGCTGGCCCTGTAAATGTCATATAAACAAAATGGCGTGGACAGGAAGTCGTCTTTCGACTCACGCATCTGCACCAGTATCGCTCTTTTTCCCGCTTCGATTTTACCCGGGTAAGGCGTGTTACCCCGTATTGATTGAAGAAAATCCACAAAACCACACATAAATTGGCAGGTGATGTAAGTACTTTCTTTCACTTTGATATAAGACACGACACACCACTTGTCCACTTATTTTTGGACATCTTAATTATACTCCATATTCTGTTTCACTTTCTCTATCTCTAGTTATATGTAAACATGATGTATAGAATAGATGTGCAGATCTGTTGTTATTACTGGTACCCCCTATTAAATCATTTTTTACATTAATTTCAAATTAACGGTTTTGGGAGACAAATGAAATGGGAAATATCCCTAAAGTTGTTCTAAGATTCAATTTGAATGGAGTAAACATTGGCATCAAACTTAGCTCATTGTGTCATTATCTATGTCTTTTCATGCTGCTATATCTAAGATATTATCACTGTTTTACTTTTTCTCCATATCTATGTCTATGTCCTTAATATTACATTCTATTTTCATCCTAGTGTATGACATGAGTAGTATAGTATGTATCGGAATGGGACTATAGCTAATCACTGAGCATGCAGCCAATTTACAAACAAGGGGTCAAGTAATCACACTAATCTCCTAATTAGGTCATGTTATCATGGTAACCAAAATGCAGTCCTCTGATTGGCTGAGAGGTGGTCACTAATCCCTAATTAGGTCAAGGGGGCATGGCCTATTATGCAAATGAGGTCAAGGTGAAGGTCACATGACCATATATGGGCATGCACCATGGGGGGTCCAGTGACGTCACAGGTCACATGACCAAATGGAGGCCTCTGATTGGCTGCATGCCCAGTGAGTAATATCCTTAGAATCGCTATAGTCCCGTTCCGATACATACTATACTACTGACATGTGGTATTACCACAGTCGTTATGGTGAACTGACATTTACGCTCGAGATTGATATGGGCTTTTCTTCTATGATAAGAGGTTTTTCGGTAACGTAGTATTTACTACTATGCCAGATGTTCATACTATGCATACTTACATATCATTGCACTATATTTATCTAATTTTTCAAAATACCATATACTAAGTTGAATTCTCTAGGCACAGTATAAGATCTCTTCCTCATGATAGTTTATTTTTGCTTCCCTCTATCTCTGTTTCTATGTTGATGTCACTGTGCTAACAGCAATATATATACATATATATGTAGATTTCCCAGCACTGATCGAGCCAAACCTGAGTGTACTGGAGTCTCTATGAGCTGCAGGATGTAAAATATCACACTATGAAAAAATACTAAACTCCTTCCACATTTTCAATCTCCCTTCATCCCTCAACCCCCACCCCCTCCCTTTCTCTAAGACCATTAAGTGGTTTCACCAATACTATAATGCGAGCGCCTGATTTTTCTGATTTATCATGTGTGAACACGATTGTTAGAACTGAAGCTATTTTCTCTGCTTTATGGTACACTGAAGATAATATTATTACTTGCCGCCGTACCAACTGTCAACATAGGAGGCTGAAATGTGGACCCAGATGGAAGAACGTCCAGACTGAATTCTCGTATTTAACTTTAGACCCAATAAAACCTTTTAAAAAAAAGCCATAAAACCTCATTTCTGCTGGTTGGTGAACCAGTAACCGCAAAACCAATGAGAAGTATCAAGACCTACAAATCTAATTTTCTCACTTTTCTGCACATAGGCTGGAAAGAAAAGTCTAAAGAATGGGCTCGAAGTGAGGAAATATCTAAAAACTCATTTGCATATTGCTAAATCAGCTGCACAATACTAGGGTGCCAGTAATACCCCCATGCCAGTAATACCCAAGGTTGCTCTAACCCAGTTGTAACCTTAATACACCTGATCTCTTTGTTCAAGACATTTGACTAGTTAATTTTGACCTTGTCTAGTGCTTCAGCCATTCAGATCCATCATTTGCTTTTTCTTGTAGCCATTTTTAAAAATCACATTTTACACCCCATAGATGCTGGAATCATTTGCATTCGTTATTAGGATTTTTTATCATTTCCTTCAAGGCAAGGCCAGGTTATCTGCATACCAGATTGGGATCTAGAGTGTAATGTCAAAAATACCCCCTTTGCCACACAAAACCATACAAACAACTTTCTGTCTAGCCCTACAAAGTGTTTCTGTCACAAAATGTCCACAGAATGTGTTACCAGATATCCACAGAGCACATCTTTTCCACACAAACTATCACAATGTGTCCATATAGATAAATTGTACCTTGTGAACAAAATGTTATTTGTGGACACTTTGTTAATATACTTAGTGGACGAAATGTATTTTGTGGGCACTTTGTTACCATGCACTGTGAACGAAATGTGTTTTGTGGATACTTTGTGATCAGAATTTGTGGTCAAAATGTGTTTTGTGGACAATTTGGGTTGATAGATTGTGGATAATTTGTAATTTGTGGACACCATGCTAAAGTTGAATGACTGTGGTTTTTGTGGATGCTCTGTGGTAAAATCTTGTAGACTAATAGTGTTTTTGGACATTTTGTGACAAAGGTATGTGGACAAGCCATGTGGTGATATATTGTGGACAGAGTGTATTTTGTGGATACCATGATGTTGTTGGTTGTGGACAGAATTTATTTTATGGACACTCTTTAAAAATAGTCTGTGGACAGTACATTTTTTATGGACACCTTGCACTGGGCCTTTGTGGACAAATTGTGAAAAAAATGTGATGTGGACAATATGTGTCCCATGGCTAAGGTGAAGCACAACACACCCCCCTTCGATTTCTGATCACTGCGTCAGTGAGTTCTGACTGCCACACCCCTAGCTGCCAGATGCTACCCTCTACACTCTCCCACCAGATGCTGGAGTTAAAACAGTGCATAAATGACATTAATGACATACACACAAGAAGAAGCAATTCCATACTTATTAAGACTTTATTACAAAATTATTCCTGCACCTCACCTTGCATATTAATTAGACTAATATAGCTTGTGCAAATCAATAATTCGTGGTGGTTGGGGTGGGTGCCCCCCATGAAATAAAAACCATAATCTCCTGCTTCAAATCATAATAATGTTATACTTTAACACAGTTTTTCCTATGGTTGCTCTGTGGTCAATTTATCAATACAACTTAGAATATCAGCTTTACTCTGCAAATATATTTGACGAGATGTTGGCACAACATTAAAATCTGACATATTGGAAATATGTGTGACCAATATTGAATCACCTTATGATGATCTTCACCCACTGTTGAATCATTTGACAAGTGAATGTCAAGCTAATGTCAACACCTAACATTTTTTCAACTGTTTCCTCCTGTTAGGCCGTATCATTGCCTGTTGGTATAACTGAACCTATGATAATGAATTACCAATAAAAATAAGTAAACATGATAAAACTAGCATTATCCCATGGTCAATACGCTGGAATACTGAGGAGCCATAGAAGATTCAAGGATGCAGTATTACATGATGGTGTATTACATGATGGTGTGTAACATATAAAATGAATATTACATGGCCTGATCATGTGACCCTTTGATCAAGTCACAGCTTCAAAACAGCGGCAGAGACAAGTCTGCTGTTATATATTGAAACCTCTGTCTACATACATTAATAATCATGACATACCGTAAATCCCCGGTCATAAGCCGGCCCCGGTCATAAGCCGGGGGGTGAGTTCAGGGAAAAAATAAAAGCCGGTTTTTGGGTCAAATTTTTACCATTTTCTCTTTATTCTATAGTAAAAAAAACCCGGTCATAAGCCGGGGGGGGACTTTGGGAAAAATTTAGAAGCCGGTTTGGGCCCAAAATAGAAAAAAAAATCCGGCTTATGACCGGGGATTTACGGTATATTTCATCACTATACCTTAAACCTACAAAGATATGACACTGCAATCAATGCAGTAGATATTGATGGGATTAGTAAGTTAGAGATAGTAAAACAATGATTACGGATGGTAAAACAAGGAGATAAATGCAAAAACACTCTGCTGCAGTCCTGACCATTTATCTACAATGTTAATGTGCATTATAGAGAAATGCCCTCAAGAATGACACCAATGCTTTCATATACTGATTGCGTTGGGTATTTCAGCTGGGTCCAACACGGTGTAGGAGTACTGGCGTTTGTTGTTTCGCTCCAAAAAAGCTTCTCTTGCCTTTTTCAGATCCTCTCGTAATCTGCACAAGTAAAGAGGTTAGGCACACTGCATAAGAACTACCAATGTGTAAATTTCCTTTTTACTTCAATCTATATTGTATTGTACTTTATTGTACCAAGCATAACTTTGATGGTGATCTTTAATGATAGTTTTTTTCTGTACAACTTGAGACCCTCAAAGCTCCATTACTTGCTACCTTCTTAGATATTTCCTTTTTTATCTTAACATAATCAAAGAGTTATTCTTCTCAATACTTACTTTGTCAGCGCTTTCTGTGCAATGTCATCATAGCCATACTGGACCTCAAAGTCACCAAGTGAGTTGGTCCCCCTGGCACTGAGTAAAGAAGTCACCAACATAATCTCTGCCGTCACCTCCTGTGAAGGCAGAGCGTTCAAGACATCTGTCTCAGTCAGAGCATCCTATAACAGAGGGAGATTCAAGATAATTTAAAACCAGTTTTGCCAAATAAAAAGACTGCTACAAACTGGAGTTGCTGCATGACCCCTGTAAGGCAAACCAATGTGTCTTATTAGGTATATCAAAATCATAATTGACTACTGCCCAGCCAGCAACCCCCCACAAGGGGCTCAGGTGGGATTCTCCTGGACTTTCTAGGCTAGCCCAGACTTGGGCTCAAGCTCGTAAATGTCTGAGCTGCCCTGTGGGTGTGTTGGCTGGGTGGTATCTTGCATATGTGAATTAAACATATGCCTTAAGAATAAACCAAAGAGTCCATTTCATAACTCACCCTAGTGGTTGGAGGGTTGCCTTTGAGACCGGCAGGGTACAGAGCAGGAAAAGCGTACTGGTCATATTGGTTAAAGTTGACAGCTGCATGTTGTACACTGCAGGTGAAGATGATGGAGGTGACTATATCTATCAGGTCCTCTGTGTTGGTGAGCCTACCCCCTCCTGGAACACCCTGTATGGATAACGCATCATTCAGACATAGGTAAATGTTTCTAGGGAGAAGCCAACACTTAGCTCATCATCAACACTTAGCTCATCATCAAAATCTGCACTGCAAATTTTTCCCCTTTTTTTTAGGAATAAGTAATTGCATGTGACTTTAAGGTGGATTTTTTTAATGGCTCTGTTCATATGGTAAAGGATTGCAACTTTTGTCCTTTGTTAGCTCACATGACAGCATTGGAGCCTTTGTCATCTGTCATGTCCATGCACATTTTAACCAGATGAAGAGTTATCCTCTCACAAACCTACCTGAAGTCCAGCCCCACCATCAGCTACAGGTTTTGTCATCTCCTCCACCCATGCCTGTAGTTCTTCGTCTGCAGTTAGTATCTCCTGTGTATCTAGTAAAGGTGATTAGAAATGATCAATCCATGCATGACATTGCTAATTGTTGATTCAGTAACATAGACATGGAGGGCAAATTTAATGAAGAGTTTAGAATTTGTACCATGTTAAGTTTTACACTATGAACTTCCTGTAAACATCTAGGATAGATAAAAATGAGATGTCCACATACTGTGAAATAGGAAATAATTATGATGGTAGTGTAGTATTTGGGCGCTTTCTGCATACCATAATGGCTAAGAATCACGGTTTTAGCATAATCCTTGATGATATCATAAAGAGCCATTGCATCCTCCCGGTATGGATAATGGGGGAGGACATCAGGACCAACCTAGAAGTGATAAATGTACAAAGTGGTAGTCAGTAATTTACAGAGAGATGATGTACAAAATCTAATCTCTTATGTCAGCTTCCATAAGAGAACCTTAACTAAATGACTGTCAGGGCCAAGCCTAAAGATCCAATACTTTCACTTGCCCTTTTGAATATCAGTTTTTTTTTTTAAATCTTAATTATCAGTTAGCTAACATCAGAGTACTCAGGAGGAATCTTCTTCCTGTAGTTTTATAGAAATATTGTCATGAGGTGAATACATGTAATTTGTGAATGTATAATGGGTCACAACACAAGAAAGTCTCTCAGGCTTGGATTTGCAAGACAGTGACCCTATGCTATATTTTAAACTAATATTTTAAATTGTGCAAGTGCATCTATATATAGACTTCTTTAACTTTAAAGTGATCATTTTTTATGGAATGAATATCTCTGAAAGGCATTTCTCAAGGTGTTACAACTAAATGCAGTCAAACTGTAGTGGGATCCCTCACTTTAATACCATCACAGCACTGCATCTAGTGGCCACTAATGATCACACTGGTACAACTGCCCTACCAAACCCTATGCAATAACTACAATAAGTGTTGATCATACAGAGCAGTCGTAGCTGACCTACAATCACCCACTCTAATTTTGAGGGTGTCAAATCGCCAGGGCTTTGTTCAGTCGTACCATGTTGAGAAATGCCTTCCATATGTAAGATGTAACACCCTTACCCCTCTCTCCTTGATGTCGGCAGGGAGCGTTCCCTCCACATTCATTTTCCAGTTGGTGAAGGATCTCCTAACGATGTCAAACACACCCAACCGCCCAATGGTCATTGTCCTATCTATCCAGCCCCCAGGTGCCACCAACAGATCAAGGGCTCGACTATAAAAATATTCAATCAATCAATCAAAGGGCATAAAAAAGTGAAATCCTACTTTCATTGCAGTGTCAGACATGTATGCTATGAGTCAGGCTAGTCTATGTTAGTCCATTAGCTTGTTGAGAGACCAAATAAGAACTTGATGTGGACGGGAAATTAATGCCTTTGGTCACCTACTGTTCTCACTGCTTGCCTAGCAATGAATCATTAGAATCACCACAGAGAGATACCCAAATTAACAGTATTCTATTCTGTTAAGTCTGTAATCCCATTTTACATAGCTTGAAATTTCAACATATTCAAAGGAAAATGCCCATCGACACTGTTTAACCCTCTATGGGCAGCTGATGCCCATCGGTCGTCATGATGCATCAATGAGGTGCTGGCATAACTGCTTGCCAGCGTTTCATTGGAGCATCATGCCGACCCTCCGGGAGTGTATTTATCAGCCTCGTAAGGTCAGCATGATGAAGTGCTGGTGAGTAGTCTTGCCAGCACTTCATTGGTGCATCATGATGACTAATGCATATGATGCACTCCTGCATCAGCAGCCTTTAAAAGGTTGAAATAATTCCCATCTGTGTATAATAGCATGAGTGTAACGAGAGTGACTTACTGGTTGATGGCTATGAGGAACAAGAAGTGAGGGGCAAGCAGCTTGAACAGAGGATGAGAGGGTGACAGCTGCCGGTGAGTGATGACACAAATAGACTCTGCTATGAGGTGGGTGAATCCTGCAGGTCAGGAAATATTTCGTAAACATCTGTTTTCACCATTTAAGGGCCACATAGTTATTCAAAGAATCATACCTGTCTGTTGTCATGATGAGGCATGAATTGTGTTTTGCCAAGTCTATACTTGCCTGGGCTCCATAAATTCATCACACGAACCCTTCTAGAGTTGATACTCTCCCAAGTGGTTGGCATGATACATCAAAGTAGTGCAGGTGAATATGTTTGCCAGCAATGGGGTGGTGCATTATGACCACATAGAGAATAACAAACTACCATTATAGAAATGAACAATTTAGAGAGGAAAGAAGCTAGGAGAAAAAGTCATCAGCGCTTTATAGTTGTTGGTGAAACAATATATTAAATGATCTCATAATATTATGCTATTATTAGAATTGAATTTTTGCATGAATGTGATCAACCATCTGCTATGGATTATCTCCTCAATCTCATTTCATGGCATATTAACACACCATAGACAAAGGTGCACGAGAATTGGTCCCTCATGTGATAACCCTCGGTGGGAACCAATTTGAGTGCTCCTTTGTATCTCAAGTTATTTTTTGTTAGAAATGTTCAAAAATTTATTTATTTGGTATTAGTAATCATTTCATAATTAATAATGTGGTCATTTGTAATGATCTACCTGGCAGTGTGATACCAGGAAGGGTTATCACACTCAGTCAGTCCCACCCAATACTCGTGAACCTTTGAATTTATTTCATGTTATTTTGGGCAGAAAGAAACTATTTCAAAATGGCATATATTGGTGATTATTTACATGCTTTATGGTGATTTTGAGTGTCATTACTGGCTGTGAGATACAGGGAGGGTTATCTCAAGGGGGGGGTGACATATGGAGCTCCGAGGTAAAGTCTATGGGGCCTGCTTATTCCACTGTTCCTACCTATTACCTACCTAGATGTGCCTTGGCCTGATGTACAGAGGCATCCGCTAAGTTGTACCACATCTTCACCATGGTCCATGTGATTGGTGGATCATTAGGTAGGAACACCTGTGTGCAAAGCAATAAAATGAAATGTAATGGAAGTTTTGGGTTGTTTTGAATATCACACAGAAATGTGTTATGTTAAATGTATACAAAAATATAAATGTATTTATGGGACATCCATCTTATAAAAATCTATAAGATTATTTTTGGAATCTTTAAAGTGGGATAGGGTGAAAAATCAGTAGCATGTCAACTCCCGGTCCTGGCATGGAGGTGAACAATTTTTTTTTATTGAATTTATTTATATTCTATTGATTATTTATTCTTTTCGTGTAATAAAATAAGTAGTTGATGGTGAATTCATGACTTGTGTGTGTTAGCAAAGGATAATTACACTCCAGCTGCACCCTCGTGTAATTATACTTTGCTAACACACACGCGTCATGAATTATCCATTAATCACTTGTTCATTAACATTGTCTAAGGGAATATTGGAGACAATTTAGTTGTGGAGGATTAAGGAGCACATTTAAGAACCTTACAGGATTTTTTTCTCCAGGATCTTGTTCTAATTGTATAGCAACAGGAAGTAGTTTTCCGGCATCTGTTAGGTAGAAAAGTCCTAGAGGTGCCACCAACTGAAAGAGAACATAAGATTATGACTTGTATATGTCTAGGCATATGACTTTACATTTATTTTATAATTGAAACAATATACTCTCAATTTGGTTTTGGAGAATGAGCATTCTATTGGATCCTTTCAGTCCTTCACTGGACTACTATCTTGGTCTGCCAGCAAGTACTGACTCGATTCCACATAAATACCTTAGTAGAGTTGATGATACTCACTATTGGTTTTTTATGTGTTTTCTGTAAATCCTTTAAAACAGCATAGTCTGTCATGAAAAGTTTCTTTCTTTCTAATGCCTCAGCCATAGTTTTACCCTCCAGGAAGGGCTCTATCATGTCTGAAGTTACAGCAAAACTGAAAAATATAGAGTTTGAGACTTTTTTAAGGACATTACAAGGGAATCAATGACATCGATAAATTTTCTCTCCAATTGTTAATTGATATAGGTTCTAATGCCACCAAGACATTTTACTACTTATTTACATGACCTGCATATGGCCTAAAAGGGTGGGGTTGTGCTTATAAGAGCACAATGTGTTGCACTTAAATGCCTAACTCTCAGTATCGATTTTGAGGGAGGAGCGAGGGGACAGGCAGGGTCGTGCAGGAGTGTGCAGCAGCTGGTGCATGTCACTTATTAGTGTTATCAGTGTTATCACCTCTAGGGTCACCCTGGCACAGGGGTCATTTACCAGACATTTGAACACATACACCCAAAGTATAGAGCTGTCATCTCTTACACAGCAAATATCCTATATTGACACTGTCTGCATATTACATCAGCCATTAGATATTAGTCTATTCATTTGGATGTGTGAAAGTGGCAAAATTTATCTTTATTCTGTAAGAAGAAATATGAATGTTTTCAGTCACCCCCTCTATTGTCTTATGTTCACATGATCATGTGTTCATTTACACACAGGCTTAGTGGACATGTCCCTCATTTGAGTGAGTGGCCTATCAAAGTGTGCTGCCCTGTGGGTGCCTGTCAGTCAACATCTCAAATGGTTTTCTGGCTGGTAATATTTGAATTTATATTGGCATTATTGCGTAACAAAATCAAATTATTTTTGGGGGTCATATCTGCCTTTGGGCCATACATAATTGTACAGTTTTAAAAAGCAATGAGTTGATATATTCAGCGTAATCCTTGACTACATTGCTGACCTGTGTACATCAGCTGGCTGAGAGGGCATTTAAAAAGGGGTGTGGCCTGCAGTTTATATAGTCCAGGCAGGCGTTTAATCTGGAATGTTTTCTCTAGTAAAGGAAAATATACCCATTGATGAATTAACATACTTGGAGGGGATGGCAGTGCAAAGCTTAATCTGTAGTGGGTTACAGCCCGAGAGACGCTGTTCTCCAAAGCACTCATCTTTCAGGTGCCAGTCCTCAGCAGCGCACTGTTATAGATAATTATTGTTAATTAAGGTTTTCATTAACCCTTTAAGGGCCACTGATGCATTAATGCATCATGCCCATTGGTCATCATGATGCACCAATGAAGTGCTGGCCAGCACTTCATTGGAGCAACATGCCAACCCTGCAGGAGTTTTTGGATCAATCCCATAGGGTCAGCATTATATACTAATTCATCAGCGACCCTTAAAGGTGATCAAACAACATATTTTTGGAAAACCTACTTTTAAATATAGTTTATACTCTATTATGTGAGTGTCAGAACCAATGAAATAAACAATGGAACACCATTTTAGATCACTGCACACTCAATAGAATGGAAGTATTTCATTTTTTAACCAAACTCCTCAAATATTACTATACTTAAATATGGTATATCATAAATATTATTTTGAATGATGAAACTCATGGTAACCTTGAAGTATTGGACTAGGACAATACCTTTGGTAATGGCAGAACTTTACTGGTGTATATCTTCTTCAGATCTTCTAATGTTGTCCAGTTAGGTGTCTTGATGACCTGGATTTTTGATACCAAGAACAGCTTCTTCTTCCTCACTTCTATGTTCCACTACATGAGAATAGAATAACACGCTATTATGAATCTTAAAACACATTATACCGAATACACTTTTTTCTACACACTTTAGAAATAACACAATATTTATGTGTATAAACTTTTTAACACACATTGTTAAAACAGTGTTCAACATGTCGGCAAAAGAAAATCGATAAAAATACTGCTCTTCCTATCTTTTACTTCTGACAAACATCAACAAACAAAGTACCCTGTAATCTGTAGTCATGGCATCTTCAATTGGTAGTGTGGAACACTGCAACAAGACACAAAATGAATATAGCTAGTAGCGTTTCTGAAATAAGCATGGGCGTAATTCATATAGGCCCTACATTATCCATATTGTCAGATACAGTGGCACATCTTCAACACTCTATATTGAGTGACTGTATTTGGGGTTCATTAAAGGAAAACAACTCCTCTTTTCATATCTTATTTTGATAGCCTGTGTATCAAATATAAACATACTGACATAGACATTGAAGTGTATCTTCATTGAGGAAAGCATCACCCATATCTAATGCAGTGCGTGAAGTCACAATTGGGCAGAATGAATCAGGTACTGCATTGTTGATATAGATTGAGATTATCACCAAAATGTGGTTTGAAGGGAATCATTGCCCTTTTTTCATGGTAGCATATATTGGTAGCCATTATATGCAATTTAAATATTTCTGACCTCTTTAGGTTCCTAAACATGTTCAGCCAAACAATGTGCTCAGCCCAAAAATCTAGGTATTTAGGTTTAAAAAGGTATCAATGAAATTTTGATTTTAGGTGTCTATGAAATTTAATATTTAGATTTGATGGGAATTTAGGGTTTGCAGACATATACATTAAGAAAATAAAGGATTATCTTTTTTTCTTTTCTCATTTATCTTGTGGGGGGGCTTCAGCAGGTACTGAGAAGTACAAAGTCTCAAAGATGTCAGCTAAGTGTATATATGTTTGAGTATACATGTATGTAGATGTATACTGCATTAGAATGAGAGACTTAAGAAACACAAAAGTTTGGCAGAAAGATCATTGCTTTATCCTTTACTCATAAAACTTACTGATTATCTTGCTCATGATGGTGGTGTAAGGTGAAATTAGTCATTTCTCTATTGCTGGTTTTATTCTCTTGATATTCTATGAAATAGAATGGGATTTGGGGACATTTGTCACAGCAGTTGATTGGGATTGTGTGCAGATAGTCCATTTAAAGGTAGTGCTGTTGGGTCGAGACATTCTTTTTAATATTATGATTCTCGATGACATTGATGAAGTCTTTTCGTCCCGTGATGATGATCTCCATAGTGCACTCTAGTATTACAATAGGAAATCTATGGTTCCAGGCTTGGCATGCCTGTATGATAAATTAATCTATTAAGTACTGCTGCGTGGCTTTACACCAGAAGGTGGCGCTGCACAACCTATGTCTGAGCCAGATGACAGTCAGGGCTGCCACTGGCTCCTCTACCCGAAGAATGGATATCCTACCCCATGGGCCTGCTAGGTCTGGTTCTTAATGGAATAAACTGGTATGTAGGCCTCACTATGAGATAATTCTGTATGATGGTTATCATTTATTATGGCTGTCCTGTGTAATGGTTATCCTGCATAATGATTAGTATATATACTCTTTATTCTATATTATATATTCTGGATTGTGATGATAGCGTATATGTATTAGTTGTTTTAAAAGGGTCCTAATCATACAGAAAGGTGAAATATGGGTGGTTAATAAGTAGTGGTGATAATTATATAGAGATTACTATATGGTGGGATTTATAGTGAATTTAATGTATGTATTATGCTGACATTGCCACTACCTGGTCTGTATCTGACATACAATTATCTATATATATATATATATATATATAGATGTTTAAATCTTTTTGCAATGTGCTCTTAAAGTTTAACCCTTTAAGGGCCACTGATGCATTAAAGGGTTAAGCTGACCTGTACAGGAAGTCCTGGGGCCTTCGTATTCAGATCATAGACGTTTCTCTTCCACTCCAGCTCTGCACGGCGAGCATCAGGGTCTTCATCATATTGGGGAAGGAAACTGTCATACCTCCTGTATACAGCAAAGAAATACACTGCGAATACATATTCTAATTAAAATCTCATTTAGAACATGTGGGGCATAGAGGGATGTGAGATCTTTAGTTGTGGTTTTGGTCACCAGGGGGCAATACTATTGGCAAATCACTGAATAATATACCAAAAGAAATGATTCAGACCAATTTTCATGAGGAAACCAGTAGGGCTACTCTATTTCCACTGCAAGCATTCCATTTTCAGAAGGCAAAAGTAATGTTTTCAATGAAAAAGAGGATACTGAAGCTCTATAGTTATTTGGTTATTTTTCAATAAAACTGAAGCATTTTTTTTTTCACTGAAAAATAGTCATATATGAAGCTTTCTGGTGTCCATGGAAACTAGTTCACTGACCCAAATAAGATGCTTTAGCTCACTATCATATCTCAAAGCCTCTGACTTAGATTTAAACTGAGGCATATTATTCCTTGTCTGACCAAAAAGAAATAACATTGAGATGTGGCCGATTTGTATATTGCAAAATGGCCTTTAGCAGAAAATAGACTCGACCGATGCCTGTGTGTATGCATAACATGTGCACAATATAAGTGGAGTATATAGGATTTTGAGGAGCAGTTAACTATCAGAATAAATTTTTACCATTCCATTGAACTAGCCTAACATTCATTTAGAATGGCACGGATGCCTTTTTATGGACTTTATCGATTTTTCTTCAAATGGCAAAATATTGATTCCTAATTTTTTTAATTCCGAGGAAAGATTATAATTGTAATGGAGATTCTATATAGTGCTTGGTACATAGGGTAGATTCACCTATTTCTGACCTCATACCATAAGTCGACCACCTTCACCACCATATCGCCACTACCCTGGTTATACGGGGGTGTAAATCATATATCTTCCCATTTGCATCAGGAACTCTTAGTTGTGTTATCATTTTTATTAAATACACCGTCTAAAAGTGAAGGTGTCAGACCTGTGTTTGAGTCAAGGTACATCAGAATTCCTAAAAAATCGCATGACTTGGATGGCAGTTAATGAATATTTCAATGAACTAAATGGCTAATTCCAATGGTAATCTAATAGACACATATCTCATTAAGTGGTTCATGTGTGTTTAAGACGAGAATATATACATTTTAAATGATAACAGCTTATCAGCAAATGCCCTTTACTTTCACCATAAAGTGACCAGGATCTCACCCTTAAAACAATTGAGGTCTACCTTGACTCATCTCAGTATATGCCTTAGTGTATTTTCAAAACCTATACACCAGATATCAGCCATGTGCCATAAAGAGACCAAGGATTAGTTGACATGCTCTGTATATCAGCATTACTCATTAGAAGGTGTGCTAACCGATTAGGTATGATCTTGTCCCTTGCTTACATGCCATCCATCACTTACGTCACTATGATGCCTAAGGTACCTTTGTTAATCTAATAATCACAAATTTTTCAACATACTCTCTTCTTGACATAGAATAACCATGTTTTTCCAGGCTTAATAGTGGTCGACTTTAGGTGAAGTTACATGATATGGAAGTTATCAAGACAAAATTCATAGCAGAAATCAGTATTTGAAAAGAACCCACTGAAATTATGCAAATGTTATGCAAAGATAAGTATGACAAAAAGAAATCACAAAGTTACCTTATTCTGATGGGTTTGTCTTTTGGTATCCACCTGTGTATTGGGAACACTGCCTCTGTATCAGTCTTAACCCGTTTTACAAAGACCACATTCAGGAAGAGGTTGTCATCCAGGAGGCCCTCCCTCCATAACTCTATACAGGAGATCTCACCCAGGCCTTCTCCTGTGTCAGGCAGTGCAAAGCAGTCTGTTTGGCCCTTCTCAAAGTCATCATGCAGAATGTTATCTAGCTTAAAGCTCTTCGATTGGTTACCATCGACATCCAGGAATCTTATCATCACCTTGAGGGGAGAATGGACCTTAGCCAAGGGCAGATATTCAACAAAACAATAAACATCTCACCCCTTATACTCAAGTATAAGCTGTGGCTTAAGGCTACCTCAGAGAGGGCCAATTCCGTTTGTAGTTAGGGAAACTTTGGTTGATTTGATCGGGAAGATCAAACATGTGATTCGATCAGACCTATGCGAAGAAGCTCCAGATCTTCACGATCAGCCAGTTGAGTCAGGCCCATCTATTTTTTTTTTTTTTTTTGGACTTGCTCATTGCATTAATGAACTGCTATGTTCCAAGACCAAGTTTTATTGATTTTTCAAAGGAAAGTCACAAATGAAACAGTACAATAACTTCATGGATCTTGACAAATGTCAATATGAACACTATCAGGAGATGGAAAAATAGGGACTGGCAATATTCACTCAATAGATTATTAACATAGAAAGTACAGACAAACAAACTAAAAGCAAAAAGAGATAGATAGTAAATAATAATTATGTCATACATAGAGATTTGTGTCTCTACACATTATTTCAGTACATCATGATTACAGCTAGATTCACCTTGTCTTGAGTTCAAATAAGTGATAATTAGAGTTGGTGGTATATGCTGTTATATGCATATGGGAACATCAGCAATATCAATATGGATGTAAACATGAAAAAGGATATGAATGTGAGTATGAATATGAATCTATGGTATCCTTTAGGGACAATTTCAGTCCCCTGTTACTCCAACATACAAGAGGCATGATCACCAGTTTCGTGTTTCAGCGATTACGAAAAAGAGGGATCAGCGTACTTACCACTTTCCATTAAACACCTGCTCGCAACTTATGTTTCTAAAGTCCATATTAGGTGGGGGTTAACGCTACAAAAACGAATTTGTGTTAACGTAAGTATTAAAAAAAATGAGGTTAATGACCAAATCCTAGGACAGGTCACCTAGCAAGTGTAAAACCATAAAACAAGAAATAATGTAAAATGAAGAATTTTTCAGGTTAAAGAGCGAGAACGAAGAAAAAGACGTTAATGCTTGAAACTTTGTAGTAAAACATAACGACACTAGGTGGAAGAATACTTTTCTTATGGTTGTAAGAAATGAAAGAAGAACACAAGAGGGTGCCTACATCTGTTTTACGCCATAGTAATAATCCAAGAAACGACTGACGACCAAAACAACGTGACGCTGCACTTTTAAAGCTAGAGAAAGTCCTCATTGTCTTCCATATTGTGAAGAAAGAAAGATGCCTCCTCGATTATGAGTATGACTGCCACGAAGGGCTAGGCCGCGCCCGGGTCCCCGGCTTCCTTATGACCTTCTGGGAAGGCTTCGTCAGGTTTATCGCAGAAGGGTTCACCCCTTCACAGAATTCACTGAAGTAAAATTTAAGGCGCGCTACAGATTATCGAAAGAAGCAGCAAGACGTGTTAGATCACTATAAGGTATATCTAAGACGTATGAACAGGTACCCCCGTGGAGGGCTCTCCATAGAGGACAAGGTAATTTTTTTTAAAGTACTATACAAATTTATATCTGAAATGTAAATTTAAGAAATATATATTTATTTAAAGAATTGTGTTTTTCCCTATATTACGATTAATACTTTTTTTTACATTTTATTATTTTTATTTTAGTTTTGTATTGCACTAAGATACTTGGCAACAGGCAGTAATTACTCTCTGGTGGGAGATGTGCAAGGTGTGGCCAAATCCACTGTTTCCAGAGCAGTGAGATCTGTGGCCCACTTTCTCTACGTTGACGCCGATTTATTTATGAAGTGGCCTGCCCGACCTATCGACAAATTACAAAGCGCGGTGGAATGGCAGCAAGTACATGGTCACCCTAGGGTTTTGGGTGCAATAGACGGGTGCCATATACCCATAAGGACTCCTACACTTAACGAGGGTGCTTTCGTAAATAGGCATCAGATGCACTCCATTAATGCTATGGTAATAAAATATTTTTTTCCCTGTGGGAAAAAAGAACCTTAAAATGCCAAAAAGAAATTACCTATGGTATCAATTGTACCTTAAGTGATATAAATATCTAAGAAAATGTAAATATTATTTTATTGAAGACAGGATATAAGAGAGGGTCTTTTAGTTAATACATTGATTTCATATCCCAGATACAGGCAAAAAAATAAAAGAATTTTCTTTTCCGTTCCCCCCATAGAAAACCCTTCTCTTAATGTAATAATATACAGTTGAACTAGTTTTTCCCTTTTTTTTATCCAATTTTTATAGCATTTCTGCCACTAGTAAAGAATGTACATTCTTGCGCCAAGTATATCTTTCCCAAATCTATCCATATCATACTTTTTCTTTTAATCCAATTTCTTTTATTATAGGAAGAAAGAAAAGATAAAAAATTTATTCCACCTATAATAGTTTTACAATTTTTTTTATTTCAAACTTCTTTTCATCTTCTTTTAACAGAATAGACATAACAAGATACAATAACATGGATAAAATAGCGTTAATAACAATGTTTTACAAAGGAACTTCACTTTGAAATAGTATATAAGTTAGTCTTCTTATCTCACCCTAATAGGGGGTTTAAGCCTTTTATATGTGCCATCTGTACACTTAAATTCAAAATAATATACTATTTTAACTCTCTTTAAACCAATTATTGGTGTTTACTTCTCATCCAAATCTGTCACGGATGAAGTTATCTGGGTCAAGGAAGTTCATGTCTTGAGCCCTTGGGGGAGGTTGGTTTGGTTTTTGGCCTGGATCTCTATGATGGGGTCGGAAGCGGTCATAGTCCTCGTCCTCCAAGAGGGGAACCCCATATGTCAGAGCAACATTCTGTAGGCAGCAGCATGCTACTATGATGTGTCCACACACTACCGGGGTGTAATACAGGTAACCTCCATGGTGATCTAGCGTTCTTATAAAACAAAAAATAATTCTAAGCTCATTTTCCATTATTATAAGGTAATTATATAGGAAACTAATCCTTCTTTTTTTATTTAGTTTTACGTCTGTTAAATGTGTCATACCTTTTGTGTAGAGGAACTAATTTAATAATATTTTTGTTCTCTATTGTAGAAAGGCAATAATTTTTTTGTCCCCTTTTTTGTTCTTATTCTTTTAATTTTTTTTTAAAGTTCAATACCTCCATCTCTGCTTTAATCCTCCAAATGACCTCTCAACAGTAGATCTTGCCTTCCTGTGCCAACGGTTGTATTTAATTTCCTCATCATTTGCAGGATTTCTAACAGGAGTGAATAAGTTCCTTCTGTTCCCCTACCTTAAAAAAAAGGTAAAATAAAAAAGAAAGGTCATCTTACAGTAAAATATCTCATGAAAAGTCATACATAATATAATTTTTCCTTACCCTCCATCTCCTAACAAGAAGAATGGATCCAAGTTTCCCTGCTCTGCCTCATTGTTAATAAGGCTGTGGGCATACGCATGAGCAACACCTGTTGAACCAGCCCAACTTCCATCTACGTGTATGTTTTTCTATATCTTATAAAAAGGTGAGGGAAAGAGTCTCTATGAGTGAATATATGTAAAATAAAGAAGAACAAAATGGCTACAACAAGTACCTGTTAAGGTAGACCGCTTCTTCCCAGAAATTTTCTCCTTATTCTTGAGGTAGTTTTCATCCCTCCCTCTAAGGTCAACAGAAGGAGTATTATAAGGCCCTCCATATTCCATCTGTATAGGCTTCTTCTTTGGTTTACCTGTTTGTCTCTTAACTAAGAAAAAATAAAAGTAATTTTTATTTATGAAAGAAAATCTAATTTTATTTTCATAAAGGGGGATTAAAAAGCTTTTAAGTAATAGCCTTCATAACTTTTCAGAATTGAATTTAAGGTCTTAGTATTCTATTCTCTAGGGGGAGTTGCCTTAACGCTAAAATATAAATAAGCTTTACCTTTTAGTATTAACCCCATATACCTACTTTTTTCTCAATTAAAAACTACAGACACTCATTGTATTCTTATTTTTGCATATGTACTTAAAAGGTCCTTTGATATATATGTATTTATTATGCCATCACATTAAAATCATGCATACAAATGTGGAAGAAAAAATGGAGTAAATCATATTATAGATATTAAACTCACCTTTAGAAGGTGTTTTGGGGAGAGACATGGAGGTCTGTGAGTTGTCATCATGCTCCGCATCAGGACCATATTCACTAGTCCAGTCATAGAGGACGGACCTAATACCACTCTCATCTAAACCTGTACTTACACAAAAAAGAAAAAGTATAAGGCCTGTTTAGGGCAATATCATATGAACATTCATACTAATAAAGGCATTCACACCCCCCCCCCCATACGTTATGGTTCCTGCCCACATTGGGAGGACCAAGTTTTAAAACCCACATAAAAATTTCCAAATATAAATATGTTCCCCTAATTTTTGTCCAAACAACAAAGTATTAAAGTATATATATATATATATATATATATATATATATATATATATATATATATATATATATATATGTGTGTATTCCTACACAGGTAGGCAATTAAATACAGAAGACCAGACCAGCATACATAGAGAAAATAACCTAAAGAAAACATTACAAATAAAAGCAACATGTTACTTAACCGCTATAGTAATTATGTCGTGGTACAGGAGAGCCAGGACAAACGACTTTGACATCTTGGTTTTCTTACTCCAATCGATGTGCTGACCCTTTTTCATCTTGTCTAACCTCTGTGTGTTCTTCAAGAAAGATATCAAGGTAAGAACTAAAGATTACGTTAACACAACAATTTGTAAAGGAAGATACATTTTTTGCAGTATATATTAACATATTTTACCATACATCTTCACTCTAAGTGCTATAGCTTTAAGGCCTGTCCAATACCCTACGTACCTTAACTTTGCATTTATGAGAATAATGCTGTAACTTCCTTCTGCACTGATGCCAGTCTCTCGGATTTATACCCAGGGCATTTACCATTTCTGTATAATAAAATTTCAAATTCCTTTTAATGGTAATTATTTTTTAGAAATTATAAAAATGTATGTTTACTTTACACAGTTAAAGCATTGCAATTCAAATTGAGTGTAGGAGACATACTTTGTCATATGTACAACTTTCTAAAATAAAAAAAAATAAAAAAAAGTCTACATACTTACCAAAGCATTGGGTTAAGCCTTCAGATTTTCTTGTGTCTGTAATTTTCACTTGCTTGTCACGTAGTATTTTCCTCCTAGGCATGGCCGCTTCAAAAAGTGCCTCCACTTCAGCGTCTGTCCAGTTTTTCTCCCGCATGTCATCATCATCTCCAGACTCTGAGTCAGAAGGGGATATACAACTTTCTTTACTAACAAATCTGCTTTTTACTGGTTTATTTAGCTGAGGAACTTTGAAATCTGAAAAAATAAAAAGAAGAATTCTCTTTAAATAAATGGGATAAAGATATTTAGTACTAAATATTAATCCTTCCTGAAAACCTACAAACTTTAGACAAATCTATATGTTAAAGTAACACTATATTCCTTATAAGAACAAAAGGATACAACTTGATTAATTCTAGTAGAATAAAATATCTTTTTTCATAAACGTTTGGCGTATATTTTATCTTCTGAAACATCGTTCTGCTTAGAAGAAGATCCTTTTTTAGAAGTTGATGGTTTAGGCTTGGTTAATTTTTTCACCCCAGGTACATCTACATCATCTTCATCTGTGCATTCGTCGTCATCTTCTTCGTCTTCCTCCTGTTCGTCCTCATCCTCAGATTCCTCCACAGTGCCACTTTGTTTATTCCTTTCTAGTCTGATCTTCTTTTTCTCTTTGTTGACATCGAAAGTCTCGTCAGCATCTGTGTCGTCAGGGGGAGTGACAATCTCCTTTTGGGTTTTATCTTCGTCAGAAGAGGATGACCCAGAATCTTGTACAATCTGTAATGAATGGAAGAAATATAACTTGCAAGCGAGCACAATTTTAATTGACATAATTATATGATCGTTAACGACAATATATGTTAGAGATAACACCCAAAAAACATCAAGTACGAAAGAGAAATTAATTTCCCTATTATCGCCCAAAAATCATATAGTTTTTCGGCTACCACGTGAATATATACCTAAAAACATCGAAAGTATTTAACATATATTAATAGATTAGTACATATTTTACATAAAAAACTATTATTTACATACCTTTTGGCTAGACGTGGCCATAACGAAGGAAAAATGGTCCGCACACTTTTTTGATCGTTCACCAAAAACAGCGTTAACAAGTACAAGAATTTTCACTGGAAGTGACGTTTTCTGTTTACTTTCTTGTCTATACTCGATTTCCGACCCTTCTCTTAGGTTAAGGTAAAATTATTTGCATTAACGCTGTTTTTCATTTTTACGTTCACGCAATTATTAATTTAGCACGCGAGCACGACATAGACATTTACAAGTATGGTTGGCGACACACTAAGAAAACCTACTTGCTCACTGCTCATAAATCAACCTAAGAAAATCGTTAACGTAACTCCGTACTTGCTAAATTGGAGTAACAGACCCCTGGTCTAGCTTAGAACACCTCCATGGACAGAGGGTGTGGCAGATATGCTGGTGCTGCTTTTACACACAAATTTACAGTAATTATAAAGGCTACTGTGCTCAAGGTTCAGATGGTAACTTTGATGTAGAGTCCCAATAAAACCTTTACATTTGGTCTTCTACTTTAAGAGAGAGGGTCAATTTTACTTATTTGTGGTAGTACATTGGCAGTTTTACTGATTTAGGTAAAAAGAAATTTTAGTGTAAACAGTAAAGACTGACCTACACCTATGTGATAGCCATTTTTGGGATTGCCATTGGTCAGTTGAAAGTCAGTCAAAGGTTTATTCCAAAGTGAATGGGCAAATGTTTCTACTCTAGAGCTGGTGCCCCTCGCCCAAATATTACCTGATTATTGGTCAGTTACTGGTCAGGGAAAGCCAGTTCACGTTCAGTTTAAGGTGTAAGAATGAAAAAAATTGGAACCATGATCGATTTGGGTAGGGTTCTAATATAAATTCAAATTTGTTAACATTCTATATCAAAACAGGTGATCAATTCCCCTTTTTTGAGGTATTAAATGACCCAAAATTGAAAATCTACATGTGTACTTGACATCCATCTTGGATTTAGTAATGTTCCTATGAATATATATTGCTTTGGATGACTTTCTTTATGGACAGAGGAGTTTAATATCTCCATTTTAAGGGATTACATCTTTTTTTTTGGCTCATCCAGATTTATAGAGGAGATCAATACCTTCATTTTGAGGTACTACATGACTAGTTCTTATAATAACAATTTTATAGTAAAAATATGAAAATTTATACCCAATTGACAGCCATCTTGGATTCTCAGGGGGGTTTGGACTAAAACTCATAACTCATTTTGGCTCCCAATAATTTAAAATGGGAGTCAATACCATCATGTTGAGATATTGCATGATCAATTCTATTGATAAATAAGGATTTTAGAGTATTATATTGAAAATATATGACCAATTGGTGGCCATCTTGGATTTTGGGGGGTGTGGATGAAAATTTGTGATGGCGCCCCAGCTAGATTGAAAGAGGGAGTGAAAATGAGCCTGTATGCCAAATTTCAGAGAATTGTCCGGCAGGTTCACTTCGAGGCCTAAATTGAACTTAACAGCCCCCACTAGTATGGAGGTATAAGGAATCTTTCGGAAAATAATGAAGGGTCTGTGGCAGCTTTGGGATCACGATTCCATGATTATTTTTACAGTGTATTGCTGGTCATATTAACAGACCCATTGGCCCCCAAGTGTATGCACTGTACATTATAGAGTTGGGGAACATGGTACATAAATAGTGTGAAAGACCAGGGGACTAACACACTATCTCACCTCCACATCACATCAAGTCATGCTATGTCTCTTTATAAATGTGTTGATACCATGTTTTCTAGTGTCTATAAAATGATTGAATTTGCTATAAAGATCTCCTTGGAAGTCATCCCATAATTAACTTAGTGTTGTTGGCCTGAACATTATTATCATATGATGGTGAATATATGTTTTATAGTGCTCTGTCTTTCTGCCTCATCCTGTCTGTTGACCTGCCTCAGTCTGTCTGTCTTTCGGTCTGTCCCTGTCTGTCTCTGTCTGTCTGTCTCTCTACACCAATAGCTTTGAAAGCCGCCCCCATACAACAACAAAAAATGGATGCAAATAACCTTGAAATTGGACAGGAAGTCAGCTGTGCTATGCTTTACAGCCATAAGATTTGTCCAAAACTATTAATTCTCTATACTGAAACATTCCTTGTGAGTTTCCTCTCTTGTGGTTATGTGTCAGACATATGGTTAACAGGTTGTAATGGTCTTTTAGCTAAGAAATTTCATGTCAACAAGAAATTAGCCACCATTCAAAACCGCCTTTACTTAAAGCATAGCCTTCCTGTCGAATTTTGAGGCTCTTGGCATCCAGTGTTTTTCATTGTAATGGGGCGACCTTTGTGCTATATTAGCAAGCTACAAGCTCACGTCATATCAATATTCAATTTTCACCATGAGGATTGAATAAAATCTCCACACATACATCATCATCAGTGCCTGCACCCTTGACGTCTCCTGTTGACGTGGTTATAACAACTGGATCCTTGCCTTGCAGTGCTAGCTTTCGTAGGGCAGCACCCATAGTGTCCCTGAAACATATCAGATGGTGAGATTAATCCTTTAAGGGCCGTTGCTGCATTAATGCATCATGCCCATTGCTTGTCATTTGAGCATGATGCCGACCCTCCAGGAGTTTATGTATCAACCCTGCCATAAGGGGGTTTTCTTCAAGTTTGACCATATAGGCAACTCTAAGGGCCCAGCTTTGTAGTAGCTGGAGCTCCTTTGTTTCACCTCAAGTCAAGGAAGTATCATAGATTTGAAGATGTCAACAGCTGTAACTGGATTTATAAACTTTCTCACCATAGAAAGCTGGTATATTCTATGTTTGATATTCCGTACAGTGAGGTTTCTATGGTCAATAAACTTAAATTCAGGGTCTAGGGTTATACCCAAGTAGGGAAAGGTGTATACTCTTTCTAGATTGACATTATTCAAACTAAACACACTATTATCTTGGTGGACATCATCAAAAAGCATCCATTTTGTATTCTTTTCATTTATGGTCAAGGGGTTATTAAGACACCACTCTTTAATTCTATACAATGCAGTTCTCATTTGCTGGGGGGAGGTGACAGAGACAACAGTGTCATCAGCATACAAGTTCATATCAAAATTGCATATTTTTGGTAAAGAATTAATATATAAAGAGAACAGAACTGGACCCAAAACCTTGGGCACCCCATGTATAATCAGTCCGGAGCCTGAGCAGCTATCATTTGCAATAATTTTTTTTAAAAATTACAAGTCCGAGGGTCTAAGCCTAAAACATCTAATTTTTCTAATAATTTTGAATGTGAAACAGTATCAAAAGCCTTTTTGTAATTGAGATATAAGCTATAAGTCGGCTTATTATTAATAAAGTTGTTTATAATACTACTGAGGTGCTCAGTCACTGCGCTCTGGGTCGAGTGTCCCTTCCTATAGCCATGCTGTGTGGGACATAGGAGATTGTTCTCTTCGATATACTTTTGTAGTCTATGGCAGTAGTATATACATGCAAACTGAGTGCAATGGATTAGCTACTAACTAGGTCATGACCTACTGGTAGACCGGAAGTGACCTAGTTTCAGCCAATCAGAGGGCTGGATTTGACAGGAAGTGACGTCATAAGGTCATGACCTAGTTTTTTCAACCAATCAGAGAGCTGGATTCCAATCGACCTAGTGACCTGACCTAGTTGCATAAATTAAGAGAATTGCGCAATACCTAGGGTTGACCTACTTGCAAACCGGAAGTGACCTACTAACCTACTAGAAAAACGTATGCCCTACGTATGAAGGTGTATTGTGCAATCCTTGTAAGAAATTACACAATAACCATGACTCATGTTCTGATGCAATGTTTCTATGGATTTATGCAATACTTATGTCGCATACTTATGACTCATTTTTGATAACAGATTAAATACAACAAAGACACAACTCGGTTCTTTTTTAATTCAATCTTTTTATTGTTTCTTCCTATCAGAGTACATGCTAGGTATGAATCATTATAATCAGATATGCTTGCAAGCAGAGTACATGGATATTATATGGAAAATGAATTCTTGTTGCAGTACCAACTGCACCCGGTCTTAGCTGGAGTAGGACTTTGAATACGATCCTCTAAGGCCCGCATTCTCTCCATTAAATCCTTCAGGGCCTTTCTTCCTATGTCATTCTCCTCCAGGGCTACCACTTTGTCCATTAACTCGGTCATAATCATGAGAATCTTGTCTATTACTTCCGCCGTGCTCTGAAGCCCGTCTATCATGTCCAATTCACGTTTAACTTTCCCTTTCACCAAGAGATTGCTCACGTCTGTTTTCACTGCTACTTCTTCTGGACTCATCTCGAAATTCATCTCCTCTTCTTCTCTCTTTTCCTCAGCAAGGGCCTTACTATTTTGTCCATTAAGTTGAAGGGGACCTGAGAAAACCTTTTCACAGTGTGGTGTGGGTCCTTGGTCCGACATGTCTGTATGAGGAAGTTAATGCAGTGGGCTCCACATGTTTTAGGGTAAAAGTTTTGTACTTGTTTTCTGCTGAACGACCCGTGGCCATCTGACGACTTCTGCATGAACCTCTGGTGATATATAGTTAATGGAGGTAAGCCATAGGGATCAAAGTAGAACACATTCCCGTCATGAGAAACGTAAAATGCCACCCAGTGCTGTCCAGGTTTAGAGCTTGGATCTGTGTTACTGACGAAACATGTAGAGGGAATTGGGTTTTTAGGACATTGATCACTGGCAAAAGTTCCCAGGTAGAAACGCCTTGTGTGTGGATGGTTTCCCAGTGCAGCTGTTATGTCTGAAGTTCTCATTTTTTTCTCAGTTCATGTGGTAGTCTGTGACAGGAAGACAGTCAGCCGTCAGTTGGATGTTGTTGTCATAGAAGGAACACAAGACGGCAGATATGGCATGAGTAGTTGGGGCGGCAAACCTGAGGGAAATGCCCAGCTTTCCTTCCTTGATGAGATTTATACGACTGTCTTCAGGTGCTCTGTCTGGGGTGAGGTCGAAAACAAAGAAGGAATACCCATCTTTAAAATCTTCCAAAGTTATGCCACAGTCTTGCCCCAAAGCCGACAGCCCACTGTCTATGAACATTTGACTGTAGGCTCTGATGCAGTTGCCTGTTTCGAAGTCGGTCTTCAACTCAAACTTCTGATCGTCATATCTCACGCAAATTTCCTTCACGTTGAAATGTCTGCAGTTGAAAGGATTTTCTGTCTTAGTCCCAGCAGCTGCTGTTTCCTTTATCATACACAAGACTATCCTGGTGGGGATTTGAGTAGTGTCAGGTTGAGTCCAACTGTAGTCTTGTGAGCCGCCATCCAAAGTGTGTTTAGTGACTTTACACCTGGCTATGTGATAGTTGAAAGGTCCCCAATGTGGATTCCTGACACTGCTGACGTGAGTTTTTACCACCTCGTCGTCGACATTTTTTTGGAGAAGTGTCATTTCAGCTTTGGTGATTTTGACCCAGTAGTTTTGATGGGCTGCTTGCATCATGTAGTAATTGGGTTGATTCTTTTCGAAGATGAACTTGATTTCACAGTTCGGAGGCAGGACCTTGCACTGTTTAATTAAATCCAGGTGCGGCTTCATTACTAAGGCATGTTTGTTGCGGGCACTGAACTCTGCTCTCCGTGCCGTCCATCCTGCATTGGCGCCCGCTCTGGCTTCCATGTGTCCACATGTGTCTTTCATGTACTTTTGACACCCTTTCAGCCGAGTCTCTTTGTCTTCTTTGTTGCAACAAATTGTGTCCAAAATGTAGGCCTTGAGACCATAGTCTTCATTGTTGCCGGTGACTTTCTCTCCATTTATCAGCAACTGACAGGAAGCAAAGAGAGCGTGTGCCAAGTTGTTGACTGGAGCAGCTTCTATGCCGACGGCAAGGTGAGTTGTTCCATCTGCCGCCACGGCTTCCAGTTCCATGTACATCTCAGTTTCTGAGAGGTCTGTGTACAGGTTGCTTGGTTCGAAGGTGAAGTCAAATGTTTCAGTTTGTGGAGTGAGGGCATTGTTGGTAGTCTTGGTTATTTTTTGACACTTTAAAATGTCCTTTTGAGTGACAGGTAAGGCGTGTAGGTCTAGTTCACCTACTGCACATACTTGGCCCTTGGGATGAAGGAGACTCATGACTAGAACAAGGTGTTTCCTTTACTTTGGCCTCTACCTCTGCCTCGTTGTCCCTTACGTCCTCCGCGCTTGCCAGTTGCTCGTCGTTTGACTGGAGGAGGTCCAGATGTACCTCTTATGTATCCTTGAGCAGAAGAAGCAGCCCTTTTGAGTAACTGCTTGCCTGTTGCTCTACTTCTCCTAACTACACTTTTTTTTAAACCTTTTCCTGATACCACGTCGGACAAGACTCCAGCTCCTGTAGTAAGCAAGGCTTTGCCTGCAGATTTGGCAGCTGAGCGTCCTATTTTACTTAAGAGGGGAACAGCTCCTCTCAGTAAACCACCTATTAACGAGCCAAGTCCATGTCCTGTTTGTCTGCCCCTGCCTCCGTACGCTGGTAAAGCACCGTTCCCAAACTGTGATTTTCTGTAGTATTCAGCGTACTGACCCCTAGGGGCCAGGTAGGGAGGTGTTCCATAGTAGTGAAGCATGGTGATATACCCCTATCCTTGAAGAGGTCTGAAGGCAAGTACCACCGACACTGATCCGCTTTCAAATGGTATCGGTTCCCCAGTCTCGTCTCTTAAGTATATCCCTATCTGTCTGAAGGTGGTTTTAGTGACTGGCAGATATATCAAGTTTTGAAAACTTATGGTTTGCATGTCACCGTTGTAGCGATTTATGTTGATTTGCCTCAGAAGGGGTGCTTTAGAATCACCCACTAGACTGTGCTTGACTATGTCAGAGTACACGAAAGCACATCGACTTTTGTACTGAAGGTCTACTACGTAGGGGCTTTGCGTCTTGCCACTCAGGAAAACACTTCCGTCAAAACCTAATTGTTTCCCTAAGTTTTCTGGCAGTTGCATGACAACACCAGGAGGCAAGGAAAATACACTTTTCATAGTGTATTTGTTGTAGTGAAAAACAGTGGCTTTGTTGTTCTTTCTGTAGTTTCTTAGTTTTCTTACCAACACGCTCTGTAGTTCATTTATTGTCCTGTTCAAGTATCCTATCAACTCTGAATTGCTTTCCAGGTTCACACCTTCTAAGGCAAACATATTGTAGGTACTTTTTTCCTTGAAATAATACTTAGAGAGGAATCTGCTTATTTCTTTGAAGCGTGTAGATATTTTCACAGCCTGTAACTGACTGGGAGACAGAGGAGAAACATTAGCAGAGTCAGTGAAGACGGCATTTTCTTCGAAAAAAGAAACAGATCTTTTACCCCTCTCGTCCATTGACATCACTTCAGCAACAGCTGTCGATATTTCCCTCTTCTCTCTGCCTGCCGTGTCACGCTCCCCCTTTTCCTCTTCTTTCGTCTCCTCCTCCTCTTGTGGTGACGGTTGGTTAGAAGAGGATCCTCCAGATGGCGTTTCAGGCGCAGGAGCAGGAGTTTGTGAACTTTCACTTTCAGGACCAGCAGGAGGAATGGTTTCAGAAGGTCCCTCAGGGTCGACATGACGTAGGTTCTTTGTTATTTTTACTCCTCTTTTCAAAGCAGATTGGGCTGTTAGATTTGAAGTAGAGCTTGAAGATCTACTGAAGACACTATGGGCTCCTGGTTTTCCCAGAGGAAAAAATTCTCTTCTGCGTTTGTTCAATAAAGCTACCACAGTGCGGAGGTTGTTTTTCACGTCGTTTTCTCCCTCTGCCAAGAGAATGGGTTCTTCTTTAATGTTGTACCACGTGGTAGGACAGGTTATTTCTTGAAGAGCACACTCTAACTTAGTAGGAGAGTTAATGTATTCTGCCAAAATAGTGTTGTAACTTGTTAAAGTGTTGTCAGGGAACACGTTCATAGACGAGTTGCTAGGTAGAGTTAAGGTAAACGCCATTTGTCTATGTTCTTAACAGGTTCCCAAGAGTTAAACTACTCTCCATAACCCTTCCACTTTATCAAGGCTTCTCTTTTCTTGCCTTTTCCTCTGTATTTAACTATTTTTTCTATGTTGTAGCGTCTTCTGTGACGGGCTTCCACCTTCTGAACTTCAGGTTCGTAGAAGCTTCCTTTTATGTCTTCTCCAAGGAGATCTTTGAGGTGGTACCCTTTGGGTGAAATACCGTCCACTGTGTATATTTCCTCTGTCCAGTTAGGTTCGTACCCTCTGTTGAATGTTTTCTTTGTTTTCAACATTCGCACTTGATTTTTTTTCTTCAATTTAAGAACAGGAACTTTTTTCTTTTGAGGTCGATCGTACAACCTGTAAAACAAGACTTCTGAGTTGTCTTTATTTATGTCTGAAGGGGCAGCTCCTAAGGTTTTGTGGTAAGTTAGATTGTAGGACTTAACCAAGTCGGGCAGCAAGTCAACCCATTTGTAGTTATTGAAATGAGAGAAACATTTTTCCTTGAATAGTAGAGTTAAATCTTTTAGCTAAGGCACACTTCACGTCGTCGTTTTCACCTGTGAAAAAATTGATGTTTTCATCTTCACAGTGTTTCTTGAAAATTTTGTTGACAAACTCTTTACCCTTGTCAGTTTGAATTTGTAGAGGTTTTCTTTCTTTGCTCTTTTTTTTGAAAGCCTCTTTGACGTCATCGGCTCTCTTACTTTTCACAGGTTGCCCGAAACCATACCTGGAAAAAACATCTATTCCCGCTAGAATGTACTGGTATCCTTTGTTTTCCTTTGAAAATTCTCGCATGTCTATAAGATTGAGTTGCCACTGTTTGTCTATGCCCCATGTTTGTGTTTTTCTTCTAGGAAATCTTCTCTTGTAAGGTTTGTGTCTGGTGTATGCGTCTACATCTTCCAAAGCTTGTTCTATGTTTTTTTTCTTTGTTTTCTTGAAGTGATGACGTTGAAGTTTAGACACACTGGTGAAACTTCCAGGTTGTTTAGGATCTGTGTAAAACCTGAGGACATCTTTCTTCAAAGCCTTGTGCGCCATATTGACTTACGTCCAGTTCCTTTTTGACTTACTTTCCTCTTCTTGATAGGGGATGCTCTCTTCAAGGGACTGGCAGCAAAAGAAGGACTGTGTCCTCCAAAAGCCGACTTGTTTTTGACAAATTTCAAGGTCGGGTTCAACCTTTTAACTGCTCTTATGAAGACCTGGCTTCCTTTAGGTTGGTCCTTCCTTAACGACTTTGGTCTGGCAGCAAAAGCTAACAAATCTGTTATGTCAGTTCCAGGGACACGCTCCCCGTTGACATATATTTCCCCGTCTCTGTTCCAATTCAATATCTGACTTCCATGACGTGATAATTCTCTGTAAAGATTTTTAGCAGTGGTTCTGTAAGTGGCAGGTATTCTTTCTTTGATGTCGGTGTCCATGCCCACTGTGTTGTCTCTTGCAAGAGGTTTAGGATTTTTTCCCCTTTTTACCTCATCTACACTCTCTCCGTCTGAATCGTCAGGAAGTTGTGCATCGTCTACAGTATCTGTGAAAGTGTCGTCATCGTCGTCGTCGTCGGTATCTTCTAAGGTGTTGTTTAGACCCGTTGCTGCTACTGCAGGTTCTTGTTTAACTGCTCGACCAGGATAGGGTCCTTCCCTATGTTGTCCTAAGGCCTTGGCTTTTTTAGTTAAATTCCCGACTTTATCATAAGTTGATTGTACTGTCTTATCTTGTCCTTCAGTTTGAGGTTCGGGGAGTTAAGAACCTTGTGTGCTTTACTTTGAAGGTGGCTTAGAACTTGAAACAGGCTGGAATCAGGAGTTAAACCTTCTCTTAAAAGTTGAGTGTTGTAGTACTGGTCTTGAACACTAGGTCCAGGCTGGGGAGGAGAGGTAGCAGTAACAGTAGAAGGGTTTTTTTCTCGGGGAACAAGATCCGCCCTTACGAGGGCCATCCTTGAATAAGACATTATATTATCGACATGCTCCTATCAAACCTGTTATGAGGGGCAAGGCTAGACCCAATATGGTTCCCAAAAATCCACCCTTTTGTTCAAAGGTTTTCCTCTTTTGCTTTACCGTAGCCTTGTGCCTTGTGACTGTCTTCAGTTCTTTCTTGTAGGGTGTTAGACGTTTAACTGCGTCTGATTCGTCACGCAACAGGTTTTTGTTCATGACGTTGACACAAATTTGACTCATTAACCTGATGACCTCATCGCTCAAGCCTTTTATGATGTGGGAACACTCTGTCGAGGAACACTTGGATATGTGTTTCAACAAGTGGTAATGCTTCCTTAAAATTTTTAATTTTACTCCAGCAGCAGATTTTTTGGTCACCATTTTAACGTTTTATTTTCGAATCTGAAGTTTTAGGAATGAAAACCAAGGTATTCCAAGGAGTTGTTATGCTGTTCCTTACCCTCAGCTCGTTAGGTGTGCTCTGCTTATATTAAAGTCCAAAAGGATGTATGAATGTTTCTCTTTGGTTTCTGAGTTATATACCTCCGTCAAAAAGGATTTTTGACCAGGGAAGGCCTGTTTGCTGATGTGTCCTATCTGACTCATGTCTCTAGGGTTCTTGAAAACTACTAGGTAGTGTGCGTTCAAGCTCAATGTTCTGAAGGCAGGATTGTTGAAAAATAAGTTTTGTGTTATAAAAATTACACTTAAACTGCGATGGTGAGAACCCACAGTGAAAAGCTTCATTATGGTAGGAACGTACTCGGGATCCATAAGGTCGTCTATTATGACCAGTCCATGTTTAGTCACGTCTCTTTTATCCTCAAACAAAAAGTCTTCTGAAAGGAGACCTTTTTTTAAACTTAACCCCCAACTTTGCAATTTCATCGAATCCATCTTGCCATTGACTGTAGCAGTAGTATATGTCATGTATTTTTGGAGTTACCAGCTCGTCTGCACCTTTTATCAACTTGAAAACAAGTTGACTTTTCCCACAAGAAGTAGGTCCAGCTATGATCATAGTGAAGGGACTTTGTAGACGTGGGTCAAAAATAATCTCCTCTTCCTTGTGATCCATGTTGGACGAAATCTTAAACCGAAGTGACCAAAGGAGCCGCCTCGTCCTCTTTTAAGTCAGTAGAACCCTCTTTCAAACCTTCCACGTAAAGAGCTACGTCAAAAAGTCCCATGTTGTTCAAACTGGCTATAAGACAGCTTGGATGAGATATTTCTCTATGTTTCCAATCCATTAGGACTTCAAAAACAGGATTTGTGACACCTTTTTTCCCTGGAACAGGGTTGGTTATAACGTCAAGTTCGTGGTCGGTGAATCCCAGTTGTGTTCCCAGTTTCCTCCAGTCAAGCATTTTTAACTTGTCTGCCAGGTTTACAAACAAAGTATAAACTTTCCACTGTTCTGCAGGTATTTCACAATGGTCCACTACGTTGTAATACTCCATGTACCATCTACAATAATCAGTGAGATCGTAACGACCTATGTCACTTAATGCATGTCTTAAAACCATCCACTTGCAACGCACGTTCTTTCTGTTCCATGAAATAAGCATTTCTCTCCCCATAGAACGAAGAGATGGTGTTTTTTCCATGTAATCCATTAAACTTAGTCTGAGATCTAAAAAATCCCCTAATCGAGGGTAGTCTTTTTCCGATATTTTTTCACTGATTTTGAATAACAACTCGTCTGAAAGGTGAAACTCCATAGCAGCCAAAAAAAGTATCCAGAAAGTTATTTAGGCAGGTAGGTAGGCAGGTAGATAGGTAGGTAGGTAGGTTATGACAGGCTAGAAAGAATACAGTAAACTTATATAGGGTAGGGCAGTGTAGGGTAGGGTAGGTGGGTGGGTGGTTTAGGTGGGTGGGTGGGTTAGGTGGGTTATTTGGGCGGCCAGCCCGGGCCAACAAGCCCTAAACCCCCCCCCCCCATACTTGAGGGGTGCCCCCACCCCCCCACCCCATAGTTTTTTAAACCCACCCCAACCCATTCCTACCCTACCCTACCCTACCCTACTTTACCCCTACCCTATATTAGCCTACCCTATTCTATGTTACCCTACCATACATTTCCCTCTTTAGGTTAGCCTGTTACATCGTTCTTCATTCGTTAGGATTTGTTATCATGTTGTGTGTAAAGCTAGCTGATTGTGGTGAAAACAGTGAGTAAGGGAGGTCAGCTTGGTGCACCACATAGCCAGATAAAACCACACTTTTTTTTTCTCCTCCACACTGAAACGATCCAGGGACGATGATGGGATGAGAAAAATGGGACAGGACGAAAACAAAGTTTTGGTTTCTAAGCTCTTAGCTAGAAGGTCCAAAATAGACATGAAGAAATCAAGACAATGGTTAAGTTGGTGGGTATTTTCTTCGGCGTCATGATCTTCTGCCGCTTTCAATGCTTCCAAATGGAAGGGGTTTTTCAGTGGGCCCTTTCCCTTTCTTCCATACATTAGGGCATAACCCAAGGTTTCCACCGCTGAAAGTTTTGACAAGTTATGACTCAAAACCATTTTCCTCAAGGTTTTTCTGTCTTTGGATATGAAACTTGATTCAACTGAAGAAAAAACTAAAATTAATTTTTTCCGGTGAAGAATAATTTCTTTGAAGAATTTGCACACTTACCTGAAACAGCTTGAAGTGCAACATATAATTTCCTTTCTTTCCCTAACGTACTTCAGGACTTGAGTGTCGTCGGGGTGACGTTGTTCTAATACACGCTGCAGGGAGTAACGCGGCATGGCAGGACGAAGGTTTTTGTATCAAATGATGGTTTAGTCCCCGTTTAACCTTTATAACAACCCTGTCAGCCTTTCCTTATCGCACTTTTCTGAAATGATTTATTGCTCAAGGACGAAAGAGACGCGAGGGTTAGTGGTTGAGCATGGTCAAAGAGAGGAAAACATGTGAAAGGGTGGGTTTAGCCCTGGGGCCTTACCCGGAGGATCATCGTTTATTTTTTTACTTCTATTAGGAGGACCAAAAATGAGATACGGGGTAGGCTGTTACCACCTTGAGCTGACTTTTTTCATTGGAGGAAGTTATTTCAGTAATAACTCTCACAACATGACAGCACCCATGGTAATTGTGTCCAATCTCTGTCCTGAATCCTCTTTCATAGAAAATTTTTGAACCTACAGAGTGAGTAATTTTGTCTGGGTGAAGTAAAGTGGCTTTAATTAAAGCCTTCACCATAGTGGAATCGATGAAAACTGAATTACCAGGGCCTCCCCCCAAAGGTTGGTCCCTAAGAAAAAAGGGTTTTTGTCTGTCTAAGATGAATTTTTTTGAACTTCCAGACGAAATGGAATGTCTCGACATTAAGTGTACCATGGCACCATGTCCCAAAAGAACACCTTAAAAAAAACTTTCCCCATCTTCTGAGATAAGTTTTTTCACAGAGGGTCCACTTGGAACCAATGCAGTGGTTTGGTTGTGCAAGAAGCATTGTTTGAAGTTATAGTTAGGAGGAATGTAAAGATCCCTGTTGAAAATTTCAGGACAGAATTTCCACACAGCCCACACCTTACCTTCTTCTACGCCCCTCCTAATGTCTGAAATAAACACCTCCTGACGCCTTTTGTGACCAACGGTCAAGGACAAAGGCAAAGGACAAAAGTTAGCCATGTCTGCTTGAAAGAAGCTCGTTCTGAAAAATGACGAATGGACTGCGTTAATCACAAAGCGGTAACAGCCAGCTTCATCTTACACACCGAACCCTGAACGTTGACTGAGTGTTATCACGGTTTTTAATTCAGTTCATTTTTTTGCTTTTTTCTCCAAACAACGCTGTTTAAGCGTTACACATACAATGAATGGAAAAGCACGGTTATCTACGACTCATGGTCGTGGTTGTAAGTTACCTGAACGACAAGGGAATGTCCCAGGATGGTAGGAGGGTAGTTACTATAAAGAAGGCTTGAGCAGCTCGATCTTCATCAAACCTTTTCTGACGTTTGTCTGCTGTTCGCCATCCTCAACCTGCACCTTCCAGCCCTGCAACCCTTTCATCTGAAGGAGAACAATGCCTGGTCGCATGAAGACGGGACTTAGTGTAGCAGCTAAAAAACTGTCTCCACTCTCTATCCCCACACCTAAACAGGCAGTGGAAAAGACGTCGGGCGTCGCCCCTCCTCCTACCTCTCCAGCCTCCGCTGAAAAACCACCTGCAGTTCCTGCTCGGCTTCCAACTGAAGTCCCTGATGCAGGAGAACAGGATGCCGCTCTTGCAGCTCTTCATGGCGAAATCACTGATTTCCTGGATCGCATCCGGGATCGCACTCCTCAGGAAGGTGGCGATGGCGATTTTGACATCAGGGAATTCATCAATCCCCCAGCACCTCTGAACTACCAGCCCCCCACTGAAGGACCTAGGACCACCACTAACTCGCCAGTGACTCCGGAGGAACCTTCGCCCCAGGTTAGTCCTATAGAGGTCGTAGACCTCACGTCATCTTTACGAGCAGTTAACCCCATTGAAGTGGTGGATTTAACTCAAGGGACACCTTCACCTGCTCACCAAGGGGGATATTCACAGGTAGAGGTCATAGATCTGACTGGCCCTACTCCCCAATACTCTCTCCCGGTTCCGGTAGAGGAGCTACTTAAAACCCCGCCGGAGAAAAGAACCTCTCCCGGCGAGAGTGAAAGTGAGCCTAAGAAGAAAAGACAGAAACGCGCCTACAACAAGAAAACCCCTGTCTCTACCCCTGCTTCTGTTTCCTTAGGTACTTCTTCCTATGCTGCCGAGCCAATTGGTTCTGTCCCAGGCGTTCCATCTGCTAAAGACAAATTAGTGAGGCAAAAGCTTGGGGAGGGCACTGCCCCCAGTAAATCCAGCAAGCTTGTGGGCTTCAGGTCAGTACCTTTGGTGGTAAAGAAATGGCCTGCTCGATTTGGATTTCAAGATAAGTCACCTGCCCCCGTTTTTTATCCGGAAGGGGATAATAACGCCTGCATAGAAATATACAGGGACCCTAGTATCAGGGGAGTATGCTTGAGGACGTACCTGGACAAACCTTACGAGCGGTGCTTAAACCTAGAGGCACGTGAGTTCAGGGACTTAGTGGATCAGATAGAGTGCATCCTTGGAAAGTACAAGGAGCTACATCGCCGAGCTGCCCTTGGAGAGAGGAAGGTGGACAATCTCCTGTTGTCCTTGAATGAAGACTGCACAGACCCCCGTGGAGGACGGGCTATGATTTTGGTGAACCTGTACAAGGGAACTCCTAAAGTTCATATAGGAACAACCAGCTACGTCGAGGAGATGAACGCCTCGGTGTCTTCCAGCTACAGGATGCCCCCCTCAGCCACAAACTGTGGACACACTGTGTCCCCCTTCATTCTGGAGGACATCAAATCACGTGTTGGACCCTTTCTAGATGAGACGACCGATTTCTACTCTGGGTAAGTTTGTATAGTGTCTGGTCAATAGCTCATTATTTAGTGCTTTTACATCATAATGTATATTAGTTCATTCGTAGCAACATTTAAATGTACTCCATGTTCAGTCAACATAGCCCAGCATAGGTTTAAGTTTCTTAAGTGAAACCTAAATGTACTCCATGTTTAGTCAGGACAGGTTTTAGTTTTAAGTTGTATGTTGAATATAAAGTGAAACTAGAGAAAGAAACCACAAAAAAAATGCCTCCCAAAAAGGTGAAACAACTTTACACCGTCAACTGTCCAATGTGTAACACCCCTAGACCTCCACGTTTGGTTACTGTAGAAAACAGTGGTAAAACTTTATGTAACTCAATGTCTTGTAAGAGAGAAATTTTTTCCGACAGCTTAGAAATTCCAAAAGAAATAGAAATAAATTCTTTGCATAAAAGCAGTTATCGTGACAACTTTAAGTCCATAGCTTTAGGTTTGGCTGTCCTTGGTAAGCTTCAGTCCATTTTCAACGTTAGAATGACAAGTTTCAACAAAGACTTGGGAGCCAAACAGGTCATAGAAGCTCTTACCTCTATTCATAGAAATCAAGTTATGGCTTACAAAGTGTCTGTCTCTTTTGGAAGGTTGTTGTTTTCCTCTAAGGAGGAAGAAGAAGAGAAAGTTATGTACTTTCATGCTTCTGCCAACAATTCCTCTTTGTTTTATGACAGTGAAACTCATAGAGATCCTTACATTTTCATAAGGGACGACAAAGACTTTGCAGAGTGTTTAGATTTAATTGAAAATAACATAAAAGAAGACACTCAAAGACCCTCTACTAAATGGAGTGTGATAGGCAACGTTAACGCCAACATAACCCTCATAAGGGCTACGGGAGGAGAATATCTTTTAGGTAAAATGAACACTGTTCCCCCAGGTTTAAGACAAAGAGGAATGCAGCACTTTCACAGAGACCCTAAAACCAAAAGGGGATACAAGGACAACTTGTGTTTCTTTAGATGCCTGTCTTTCTTCCTGTATGGATCTTTAGAAAAAACTCAAGAGCTTTTCCTTGAAGCCTATCCAGGGGTGAACAAGGACACTTTTGAGGGTGTTGACATAAAAGATTTAGACAGGTTAGAAAAGGTGTTTCAAGTGAACATTTTTTACCTTCCCTCTTTTGGTAAAAAAAAGGGGCGACTTAAAATTATAAGATCAAATATCTGTTTGTCCAAAAAAATTATGAACTTGAACTTACACAGGAACCATGTAAGTTTAATAACTAACATGGGACTGTATGGTAAAATGTACCCCTGTGAAAAGTGTCATAAAGTTTTCACTCGTAGTTTCCTTTTGAAGCAACACAATGGGGTGAAAAAAGATTGCACCAAAGTCAGCTTCAGGTACAAAGGTGGAGCTTACAATCCATCCAAAACAGTTTTTCAAGTTCTAGAGGAACTGGGAATAGTTTGTCCACCTGAGAAAAAAATATACCCCTATAAAATTGTTTTTGACTTTCAAAGCTACTTCGTCCAACCTGAAAATCCATCCCCAGAAAATGCTAACACTGTGATAGAAAAAACGCACATACCCCTTTCTGCCAGTGTAGCTTCTGATTTTCCTGGACATACAGAACCAGTGTGTTTTGTTAGAAATTCCAACAGGGACGACGATCCTTTGGTAAAAAATGTGTTGGAACACATAAACAACTTGGGCCAAATGATAGGAGAACAGGTTAAAGAGAATTTTAGAGATGTTTTAGACGAACTAGACTCTCTAGAAGAAAAACAAAAGGAATTAGAGCATAAAGCTAGCAAAGTTTTTCCAGCAAAGAACCAAAAAAAGAAAAAAAAAATCTCCCATGTTCTTGAAGTGAAGAAAAAACTTCTTACCTGCATAGAAAGAGTCCCTGTCCTAGGTTTCAACTCTGGGAAGTATGACATTAATTTGATAAAAAAGGAATTTCATTCTTTTTTTTATAGACACAGACAAGACAGAAATGAAAACCATAAAAAAATGCAACAAGTACATAGCAGTGTACACAGACCATCTTTTTTCCTTGACATGTTCAACTATTTGGCACCAGGTTATTCCTACGCGAACTACCTGAAAGCCTTTCTTAAAGGGAAGCTGAAAAAGGTTTTTTTCCCTACGAGTGGATGGACAACGTAAGAAAACTGAACAACAAAGCTCTTCCTCCACGACACTGCTTCTACAGTTCTTTGTCAGGTGGTGGAATAAGCAAAGAAAATTACCTTGAATGGTAGAAGGTCTGGGCAGAAAAGAAAATGAAAACTATGAAGGACTACTTGATATATTACAACAACTTGGATGTGAAACCCTTTGTTTTAGCCATAAACGAGCACACAAATTTTTTTATAGACCGTGGGGTAGACATGTTCAAAGATGGTTTAACTTTGCCAGGTCTAACTTTGAAGTTTCTTTTCAACAACACTGCGCCTAATGCCACACCTTACATTCTTTTTGGAGAGAATGAAAAGGATGTTCACTCCTTGCTTAGACGCAACTTAGTAGGGGGTCCCTCTATTATATTTCACAGACATCACAAAAGTGGAGAAACAAGAATAAGACAAAAGAAATACGGGCCACAAAGCAAAGTATGCAGAGACATAGTAGGGGTAGACGTTAACAGCTTGTACCTCAAGTGCATGGGTGAAGAACACTGCACAGGTTATTATGTAGTGCGCAGGAAAGAAAACGATTTTCAAGCTGTCTGCAGTCAACAGATAAGCTACTCAGCCACAGAATGGTTGCGCTACAAAAGTGTCACAGACAATGTGAAAATATTACACCAATACAACTACGGGGAGGTTGTATTAGGTTCAAGAAAAATAAAAGTGGACGGCTATGATCCAGCTTCAAAAAAAGTATACCAATTTCACGGGTGCTACTGGCATGGTCACATGTGTCACCTCACTAAATCAGTTTTGAAAGAATCCAATGGAAATGCATGGTTAGAAGAAAAAAAACAAAATACAATTTTGACTACCCTATATCTTCAGTCGTTGGGTTACCAAGTAGAGGAAAAGTATGAGTGTATGTGGATGAAAGAAAAAAATGAAAGCTTGTGTAAAAAAACAAAAAGTGAATGGGAAATTAAAAGGCCGTCGTGCCAAGGTAGAAAAAGTCAGGAAGAAATACTGAGAGGGGTTTCAAGAGGAACAACTTTCGGACTTATCCAAGTAGACATAGAAACACCTGAATCTCTGAAAGAAAAATTCAGCGAAATGACACCTGTATTCAAAAACTGTCTAGTAGGAAAAAATGACGTAGGTGAACATATGAAACGTTACTTGGAAGCAGCAGGTAAGTTGAAGCAACCACAACGCCAACTTATAGGCAGTTACCACGCAGAGGGAATTTTGTTGGGAACTCCTCTCTTAAAGTGGTACCTGGAGAAAGGTTTGGTAGTTACGACAGTACACCTTCTTATAGAATACACGCCAGAACAGACTTTTTTTACCATTCATGGACGAAGTCACCAAAGCTAGGAGAAAGGGTGACGAAAACATAGACTGTAAAATTCTGTCAGATCTCTACAAACTTTTGGGAAATGGTTCATACGGAAAAACCATATGCAACAAACAAAACTTTGTTCAAACAAAGTATCTTCACCCCTCTAAGGCAAGACGTTTGGCCATGCACTGGTCAGTGCAAGATGTGCAAGACATAAGGGACAACACGGTAGAACTGTCCTGTTTGCCTACCTCCATTACCTACGACCTCCCAGTTCAAATAGGGTTCATGGTATACCAATATGCCAAACTTAAAATGTTGGCCTTCTATTACAACTTTCTCCTTGAATACATAGATGAGAAAGACTTTGAAATGTGTGAAATGGACACTGACAGTTTTTACTTTGCTTTAAGTGCAGAGAACATAGAAGATGTCATTATTCCTGAGAAACGTGAAGCTTTCTTTAGAGAACATCACAAATGGTTGCCCTCTGAATCATGTGACAACAGTCACCACAGAGAGACCTATGTTCAGACCAAAGTTTTGGGTGAGCTGTGGCTACCTCAACCATGCTGTAAGAGCCGTCTGGCGTTTGACAAGAGAACCCCCGGGTTGTTCAAAGTGGAGTGGGAAGGTGATGAAATGACTGCCTTGAACTCCAAATGTTACATAGGCACAGGAGTTAATGTGCCTGTTAAAATGAGTTGCAAAGGTGTGATTCAAAAACAAAACCCCCTAACCACTGACAAGTACAAAGAAGTACTGGACAGTGAAAACGTCACGGTAGTCAACAAAGGATTTAGAGTAGTTAAACACAGCGTTACCACTTACTCTCAAAGAAAACAAGGTCTAACCTATCAGTACATAAAGAGACAAGTATGTGAAGACGGTGTAAGCACCTTTATATATAAAAAAAAAACGGTTTCTTTTTCTAGTTTCACTCTCAGTTGTACATTTTGTTGAAAGAAATAATTTTTAAAAATTGTTCAAATGAACATTTTTCCCCATAGAAAACAGTGATAAACTGGAAAATATTTTTTGTTCAAATGAACATTTGTTGAAATAAACAACAAAGGTAGAAAAATGTGTGCTATATCATGAAAAAAAACTGACAAAAGTAAAAAAAGAAGTGAACTGTATCACCCAAAAAAAATCCAAAATACTCTTCACAAAAGTAAACGCTATACATGTTCACAACAAAAAATAAAAATCCGACGCAAAAGAAATTAACTTGGAATTGAAAAAAGTGGTACCAAATTTCTTTACTCATAGCGTCACGTTCACCAGATTTTCAGTTTCTGGTTAGATTTAAGCTACCATTTAAGATGGAAAGTTTAGAAGCTATGCTTGTGGAGCAAACCACAGAAACTCCACCTTTTGACTATTACATGCGTCCAGTTTTACAAAGTGTTGCTTTATATTGTAGGGGAACGTGACTAAGTGAGTCCCCGCACCCAGGGTGGCCGACCTGAGAAGGCGGGTCACCGGGTAGTCACATGTCCCCTATCGGTATCACACCGATCCAGGCGTGGGTGGAAGGCAGAAAACATTGTACGGGGAAGTAGCTCAGTGGTAGAGCAATCATCTGAAGGCTGAGAGGTCCCGGGTTCGAATCCCGGTTTCCCTTAACGTTTTCGCCGACCCCTACAGTGGTAGGGAAACTGAGTAGTCCTGACCCGCGTTAGGGGGGGCTACAGAACTCGGTTCCTGGGCTGGTGTGATACGGCAAGCGCTTCGACCTGCTAATGCTGGGACACCCGTAGGGCTAGATGCGTGTGGCTCAGTGTTGGTTAATTCGGTGGTCGAAGCTGGTTGGGGGCTGTGTAGGGGAACGTGACTAAGTGAGTCCCCGCACCCAGGGTGGCCGACCTGAGAAGGCGGGTCACCGGGTAGTCACATGTCCCCTATCGGTATCACACTGATCCAGGCGTGGGTGGAAGGCAGAAAACATTGTACGGGGAAGTAGCTCAGTGGTAGAGCAATCGTCTGAAGGCTGAGAGGTTCCGGGTTCGAATCCCGGTTTCCCTAAACGTTTTCGCCGACCCCTACAGTCCTGGTGGTCTTTTTCCTGTAGCCCTCGCACAAAATGTGAGACCAATTCATCACTCACATAATCATCATCCATCACCAGGTTAGGCCTGGCCTTCCATAGTAATATCTGAAGTTCTAATCCGTAAACCTGGCCGACTCTCCCGGCTTCTGAATTCTCTTCCTATATTGAGTCATCGGGTCCTCCGACACTATATTTCCGAGATAGGAACTGCAAATCTCAACTAACTGAGTGTACGTTCCCCTATTCTTATATTGTTCTCTCCAGTGGTCGACCGCAATCCTACCCGGTCCCTTTTTCAGGCATCTGACCAGTATAGGTAACGATTCGTCTTCATCATATCCATCTACCTCACGGTCGTCCGTGAAGTCCGAAAACCAATCTCTCAATGGTTCTGACCCATCGAAGGATTTAGTTTCGATCTGATTCTTTTTAGCTGAGATCTCCCTACTTTTCAACCTAGTGCATTGCTCCAGACTCCAATCTAACATTTTCTGATCCTTGTGTTTCTTACCACCCCCACCAGATCCATTAGATCCCGGACCACCGGATCCCGGATGGCTGTTGTTCGGACTATTCCAGAAGGTAAACCCATACCCTGTATTCATACCAGGTTGGGGTCCTGTACTCCCAGGAGCCCGAGCACCGGTGTGGTAAGTCCCACTATCACACGGGGTTTCGTTGTTATTCTGATCTGTGCTACTCGCCTGACTATGCACCCTATAGGTCTGATCGTTCGGAATAGACTGGCTGCTATCCTGCAGTTGGCTAGGTATATCGCCTAGTCCCCCGGCGCCCCCTGGAGGAGCGTGATCGAAGTGACTGGGGGTCGGAGCTTGCCCCCTGGTGTCAATGTACTGGTATTCACCATCAGTGGTGAAGGTGGCATCCTTTTGGCCCACACTTAGCCGAACATTCTTATCGTTGCCGGGAACATACTTGTTCCCTACGACATTCCGGGTAGCCTGATTATTCACGAAAGGGTCATACCCCTTCTTCAGAATGGGCTTTGGGGTAGAGGTGATCGGTGGACCTTCCTCTCCGCCATCCTGTGGGATACAACTGATGTTGGGATCCTCCAAGGCTCCCTCATTCTCATCTGATTCCTCGAGATCCGGTTCCTCCTCCTCGGAATCCTCGGACCCCTCCTGCATCATCCGCAGCTTAGTAATTTCATATATGAGATCATCTCTCTCCTGATACAACTCTCGATTGTTATCCTGAATGTCAGTGATCAATCGGTCGTTCTCCTGAATATGTTTTTCCCGAAGGGCCACATGTTCCTTTTGTTGCTTCTCGATGACCTTCCGGTTGCTTTCATAAATCTCATGTTGGGCCTCGATTTGGCCTTTCAAATCGGTAAGGCGCTTACCAGCGACATCCAGCCCGGTTCGGTATTGTCCCATAGTCTCATCCTGCTCTGAAGTCTTGGCTTCCAGGGTGGAGGTCGCCAGACTCAGTTGCAGTTCGACTTCCTCAACTTTCTTCCTGTATCTTTCATATTCAGCTTTCTTACCCTGGGTCATGGCCTCGATCTCTCGGAGTCGAGTGCGGTGGGTATCCACCTCTTGTTCCAAGGTTTCCGTGGTACGTTCTAACAATCCCTTACTCTTACGTAGGTCCCCAATTTCATCCAAGAGGTCTTCGACCTCTCTTTCCAATTCCTTTACCTTATTCTGCTTCCGTTCAGTCTCCTTCTTCTGATATTCCAGCAGCTTTTCGCCCCTGGATTTTTCCTGATCTCTCATCCGCTTCCATTCCGCGTGAGCTGTCCTTTCTGATTCATACTTATTCCTTTCCTCCCGGTATCTATCCACGTGTATCCCACCCACAGGGGCCGGTTGACTGGATCCCCCGGGATTGAAAACAGAGTCAGAAAGGGATGCCGAATTCAGGTGGTTCAAAAAAACTCCTTGATCTGCCAAGGGCACAAGGTGGATCGGATCCCTCCCCCGTCCTCGTGGCTCAGTACCAGGGACTGGGGCCACGGTGATGGGACTACTAAAATCCCCATCTCTCAATAAATCCGATGATCTTATATTGGGCGCGGTTTGGTTAGCCGGCGCGATCAGATGGTCGTCAGTTGTGGCGTCCAACCCTACCGTAGATACTTCACTCCCGGAATCCAACGTCTCGGCCTCATTCCGAGATGGATCCCTATATTCCTGATAGGCTAGGCCCGGGGCATCATAGCTTCCCGGGAACCCACCTTCCGGACACTGAGTCTCGTCTTGTTCAGACAGGGCTGCGCACTTCCGAAAACCAAATCCTGGTCACGGCACCAGTGTAATGTATGACCGTTGGTGGTTCGGAAAGGATCACGAATACAATGATATCCGGTTTCAAAAGGCAACAAGTCTTTATTCAGTATCCTAGGTTACAGGGAGCTAAATGGATTCCGTATGATAAGGGGGTGGTTCGGAAAGCTCGGATTTACGACTACCAGGTAAGGCTTCGGAGTCAGTAAAGTTCAGATGATATTCCTGAGGAATCCGGTAGGATTCTCTTCGTCCTAGGTTCCGACCCGACTATTATATAGCCACAGGGGTTGGGTGGCGACCTCTCGTGTTTAACCCCCGCAGCCTGGAGGGTGGTGCTGCCACCACCCGTCAAGCGTGCCAGGTTCTCAACCCGAAAGGCCGCTCTGCTCGGAACCTAGGCAACCCGTAAGCCATAAACACTACTACTAAACCGTGCCCCTACACTGGTCACGGCACCAGTGTAATGTATGACCTTTGGTGGTTCGGAAAGGATCACGAATACAATGATATCCGGTTTCAAAAGGCAACAAGTGTTTATTCAGTATCCTAGGTTACAGGGAGCTAAATGGATTCTGTATGGTAAGGGGGTGGTTCGGAAAGCTCGGATTTACGACTACCAGGTAAGGCTTCGGAGTCAGTAAAGTTCAGATGATATTCCTGAGGAATCCGGTAGGATTCTCTTCGTCCTAGGTTCCGACCCGACTATTATATAGCCACAGGGGTTGGGTGGCGACCTCTCATGTTCAACCCCCGCAGCCCGGAGGGTGGTGCTGCCACCACCCGTCAAGCGTGCCAGGTTCTCAACCCGAAAGGCCGCTCCGCTCGGAACCTAGGCAACCCGTAAGCCATAAACACTACTACTAAACCGTGCCCCTACACTATAATCAAGCTTCTTCTATAACACCTGACAATGATATAAGTTCTGTAGCATGTGGATGTTCAGAGAATTTCTTTTGGGAAATAATACCTGCAGAAAACATTGGTTATTTTAGAGGAGCTGAACCAGACACTGTTGACCACTGTAAAACTAGTGTTAAAATGTACAAATATTTCTCTTCAGCTCTTTGGGACGCCTACAGAAACTGCATGTACTATTGTCGAGTGAAAAAAGTTAACTTGATAATGCATGATTGGTGTATAGGAGTAAATCAATTGCACACTGAACCTGGCTGCCCAAGACACTACACAAGGTACACTTTAGGAAGTGTAAGAAAGTTTGCTGTTACTCTCCAAGAGTTAGAATGTAATCCCATAGTAGGAGTCTTTTGTCAGTGTAACTGTAAATTGGAAGTATCTGCTATTGCTAAAACTATTTGTTTCACATGTCTACAGGTCTCACTGGAACTTCCCGCCTTAAGTATACCTGGAGTGAGAAACCATTTCTCTTTCGAGGTAAACTTTAAGGATGGTTTTTTATCTGGACTTTTACCTGGACCCAAAAACAATCAAACTTACTTCCTGGCCCAGGCTTTGTTCGAGCATGCTATATCTAACATAGCCAAACTTAACAGTTATTGTTTCCACAACACATGGAAAACTAGTCTTACTGGTCAAAGCTGGTATCAAGCAAGTAAATTCACACACAACAAATGTTTCTGTTGTATATGTGCACGCCCTGGAAATGGAAAATCTGTCTTCATCTGTAAATATTGTGTCTAATAAAAATATAATCTGTTATGTGAATTGAATGAGTTGTGTTTTATTTTAATGTATGAAATGAACAGAGATAACAAAATGAGTCATAAGTATTGCGTAAATCCATAGAAACATTGCATCAGAACATGAGTCATGGTTATTGTGTAATTTCTTACAAGGATTGCACAATACACCTTCATACGTAGGGCATACGTTTTTCTAGCAGGTTAGTAGGTCACTTCCGGTTTGCAAGTAGGTCAACCCTAGGTATTGCGCAATTCTCTTAATTTATGCAACTAGGTCAGGTCACTAGGTCAAATGGAATCCAGCTCTCTGATTGGTCGAAAAAACTAGGTCATGACCTTATGACGTCACTTCCTGTCAAATCCAGCCCTCTGATTGGCTGAAACTAGGTCACTTCCTGTCTACCAGTAGGTCATGACCTAGTTAGTAGCTAATCCATTGCGCTCAGTTTGCATGTATATACTACTTATGGCATACAATTTTTTCTAATATTTTACCAGGTAATTGTAACTAGCTTATGGGTCTTATATCATTTACATCTAAGGAGTTTGCTTTCTTATGGAGAGGGACAATTCTACCAGTTTTCCAAGCATCAGGGAAAGTGCTATGTCATAAACACAGGTTATATAGAACTTGTATTACATCAGATATAGACATAAAGGCATCCATAATGATAAAATATTTACAATGCTTTATAGCTGATGGCTTCTTGATATCAATACCTTTGATATATTTCATTAGACCTAGGAATGATATGTCTTGCATCAGATTAGTGTTTAGTACCGGTATACTGTATGGCGCTTGCTCAGGTACATGTATAGTAAGATTAGGTAAGGCATTTGCTAGCTTCTTCCCAATACGAGTGAAAAACCTATTTATATATTCAGCACAATCGGAGGGCAGAATGATCAAGCCACTTGTATTATTTCTTAATTTAATAAGTGTGCTACCAGTCTTATTGGGCAAAAGTTTCCTAATAGCCCCCCAAAATTTGACAGGGTCAGATCTTCTATATTCAAGAAGATATCCAATTTCTCTTTTTTGATTTAAGAATATTTCAGATTTTACAACCTTTTTAAAATAATGTTCTCTCCAGTTTATTGTAGATATGTTCAAGGTGGGGGGGGAATGGTACTTGTATATATTTTTCAGCAATCAATTTGTACCAAAAAATACCTATCCATTTTTTCATATTAGGGATGTCATTGATATACACTGAGGTCCCCCTCCCCATCACACTGTCTAGTTCCCGGCCATCTCACCGATTTCCCAGTTTTCTTTCCCACATCAATCGCACAAATCTGAGCAAAGTCAACTCACATACTATAGAGTAAAAGACCCAATTTTCGGACAGTTATTGGTTTCTATCAGACTCAATGTCTGAGTATGCCCACCTTCTGATATGTTAAGGTTACCTATCTGTCCTAACATGTATCAGAATGATTTTCCTAGAGGTTTAATATCTCATTGTGAAAAATGAGCCCCAAATTCCGGACACAAGCCCGGACAGTGGAATTATCTATTAGATAAAATGTAAAATAATAAGATCTTCTCTGTGATTTATCATCCTACAGGATCATCTAAATGAATACTAGCCTTGAGTTCAACATGCATCATTCCTGGGTAGCATTAATGGGAGGTTAGGGGCCTTAGCACGAATCTTCGAGATCTGGTAACTGTCCATGCAGTATCTCTCATATATGAACTAATCCAATGTCATTGATATGGGCGTTTCCTGTCAAAGCTCCCACTTCTGTCTTTTTTAGGGTCTTTTTGAAGTTCGGGGGCTGCAGAATAAAGACTATTTAACCATTCTTCCCATTTTTGGTTTTATTTGAAACAAAACATTCCTGGGATCAAAAAAGGGCAAATTTGCATATGTCAGACCACAATCTTTTGAGATATGATGGTCCAAAGTTGAGAAATGGCCTAAAATAGCCTTTTTTTCAATGTCAACCTTTTTCCACCCCCTATACCATCAAGCCAAGCAATAAGAGACCAACATAATTGTATTTATTCCTTAGTGGGGGCCCTATCTAACATTTCCATGTGGTTTGGAGGTGAGTAGTATAGTATGTATTGGAATGGGACTATAGTTAAGTACTGTTTATTACTCACTCGACCTGCAGCCAATCAGAGGCCTCCATTTGGTCATGTGACCCGTTGCCATGGCAACGTGACCTACTTAGGGAGTCACATGACCACCTTTCAGCCAATCAGAGGCCAGCATTCTGGTAACCATGGTAACATGACCTACTTAGGGGATTAGCAACCACCACTCAGCCAATCAGAGGCCAGTATTCTGGTAACCATGGTAATGTGACCTATTTTAGGGGATTAGCGGGTCACGTGGAACCTCTCAACCAATTAAAGGCCAGCATTTTGGTAACCATGGTAACCTGACCTATTTAGGGACTATTAGCCGTCATTATGACCTAATTAGGGGATTAGTGACCCCTAAGGGGTGGGGCTAATTATGCAAATAAGGTTTTGTATATTTGTATGTGTCGTAACATATGTAGGAATAAAAACACAATGAAATAAGTTAATTTTTTTTTTTTTCATTGAAACAACATTTCAATCAATCATTTTACTTTTTTGCTCGACCTTTCAGCAAACCGCAAAGTCGCACTTTGTCAGTGCACCCACAGTCGACCTTTTCCAAAATACTCTGCACTAGTTTGGATAAACCCAACACCATTTCGGCCAGACATGGGATATTTGTCTGCATGACTTGCACACGTTTCCAGCACCCTTCTTCCGTCTTCACATCATCGTCATCATCGCAAGCCTTTGACTCACCGACCGGTCGCTCAGTTTTGGGTTTCTGCTCCTTTGCATGACGCTCATTTTTGGGGTTTCTTGTCCGACATGCTTCGATCAGGAAATGCACGCAATGAGGTCCACAGGTGTCAGCAGAAGTGTTTCAGAGTTGAATACGATTTCTTTGCCACTTGAACGGAGCAGGAAAGATAAGAACTCTGCACTCAGTGGAGGTAAACCGAATGAATTAGTACGCCTCTCCTGTCCTCAACACGTAAAATGCCACCCAATGTTGACCTGGTAAATGTTGAGGATCCGTTTTACTCACGAAACAAGTGTCCTTGACAGGGTCCTTGGGGATAGTGTCACAAGAGAAAACACTTAGGAAATGATATTTTTTTGTTTATTCTCTGTTTATTTCGACTGTATTCATGCACTACTCTCTCTCGTCTTCAGTTCATATGGTTAGTCTGTGATCGGATGTCGATCTCTGGTCAGCTCGACGACGTTGTCGTACACCAAGTACAAGAGCACCATTGTCGTCTCCGCCAGAGCCGCGCCGAAACTGAGCTCCACCCTCAGTTGACCTGCTTTTATAAGGTTCACTCTACACCTGTCTTGCGACCTGTCCGGAGTTAAATCCAGCGGGAAGAGCATGTACCCGTTCACGAAATTGTTGTAGGAAATGCCGCAGGAGCTCGAAACCTCATACATCCCCGTTTCCGTGTGTAGTGCCAGGTACTCTCTCACCGCTTCCTTTTTGGCAAAGTTTGTTGAGTGGGTAGTCGAAGGGACCCTGTTCTATCACAGCCTTTTCGTGCGTTTCCACCACAGCATCAGCTACCAGTACGTGACGCACATAGAGCTTAGCTTTGTGAATCTTGAGTTTGTATGCCGTGTCGCCGGCGCTCATCAGATAGAAACTAGGCGAAGCTTGTTTCAGAGTCAGATTGATTTCCGTCTCTCCAGCTGTGAACTTTGGTTGATGAGCCAGGTCAAAGTGGAGTCTCGCCATCAGCGGAAAGCGCCCGTTGGAGATGAGTTCTTAGCGTGCCTTTAACCCTGGGTTCTCGTCGGATAAGGTGTCGAACTTACCAGCCGCGTCTTGGATGCTCATGATGTTGTCCTTCACCCCTTTGTCGTAGTTGAGTAAACCTTCCAGGTAAGCTCTGTAGGGGTAGGTTTCGGTGTTGCCAGACACTTTGAAACCTCCGATGGAGACTTGGACATCCTTGAAGAGCGAGTGAGCCAAGTTGTTCACCGGAGCCACCTTGTCGTTGGCGTCCAGAGCCTTGCCGTTCGGTTTCAGCATTCTAGATGCAGGTAGTTTTCATTTAGGTCCGTGTACTCTTGCGACTTACTGATAGTGAAATTTATGTTGCTTCTGTCTCCTAAAGAGTTTTTTGTCTCTAACCCGACAAAGATCGACTTCAGGATAGTGGTCTGAGTCGGTGCTATAGCATGCAGGTCGAGCTCAGAGAGCGCACACTCTCTGCTGTTCTTGTGTACGTAGGCCATTGTGCTCCCTCTTAACGTCGATGGTAGACTGACGCCCGTGAGCGGTAGTCCTTTTTATTTATAGGTGGATCGCCTAGCGATCGAAAATGTCACCCCCGGCGTCTTTTACAGGAACCTCTGCCTGTCTGAGAAGCAGGAGAGCCCCTTCGACATTTTTGGGTCGCTGCTTTTCTTTTTTTCCCGGAGAGAGCACTTTACCCGCCAGACTCTTCAGAGCACCTACCCCTCTTTCTTTCACGCTCTTCTTGAAAGTCCCTCCCACCATCATGTCCTTGGCCACACCCACGCCAGCGTGGAAGAGTATTTTACCCACGGTCTTCAAAAGCGGTGTGGCCGAGCGCATGAGACCCAGAGCGCACCTCCGAAACCGTGACCTTTCTGGAAAGGTCGTCCGCTGTATACATCGATATGTACCCCTGTCCTGCGGTACGCTTCGACGACAAAGAAAAGTCTGGCGCTAGTCTTCAGTTAACACTCGACGGGTCTCAAATGAAGTGTCACCGTCACCTCTCATGAATGGTATGGGTTGGCCGGTTCTGTCTCTTAAGTAGACCCCGATCTCGTCCAACCTTCTGGATTTCAAGGGAAAATAATCCAAATGTGGAAAACTGACAGCTCGTGTTCCCCCTCTTGGCTTTCCGCTTCTGCGACGCAGCTTAACAGAGGCACGTGCATGTCACCCACGGGTCTCTCTTGAATGGCGTCGGTGTACACATACACAGAGTACACATCTCCAAAGGGGTCCATGATGTAGAGGGCGGTGGTCGGTGTCACAAAATAAGTCCTCTTCCCGAAGCCTAGAATGTGCGCCAGATGCTCGGTGATGATGACGACCGTGAATCGGGGCACGTTAATGGTGATGCGCCTCGTCAGCGAGTCGTAAGAGAAGATTTCTTTGAACCCCCCACTATGAAGTTTTCACCTCCAAGCAGGTCTTTCGTGAGACTGTTCAAGAAGTAGACGAACTGACCATTGGTCGCCGTGAAAACGGGTGGGACAGGAAATATGTTCGGGTTGAATGTTCGCACCTTCGTTGTTCGCTCCATTTTCAGAACCAAGTTTCAGGCCAGCAGACTCCTCATTCTCCGCCTTTTCTGGAAAGTCGACAGGTAGTCTTTGAACTGCGATTTTTCCCATGTCAACACTGCGACAAGCTTCGACTTCTTCCCAGGTTTCAATATCTGGTCCTCCAACTCTTTTTCTAAGAGCTCCGGCATTGGGTTGTCGCCAGAAAAGTTCTCCACCGTTTCGTTCAGAGGATTAGTGCTGTCGAGGATTTTCTTCAGGTTGATCAACCTGTTCACCTTTGCCCAGTCGACCCTCATCAGTTTCGTGTTCGGGACGTCGGCATTTTCGTCTCTTTTCAAAACCTTTCTCGCCTCTTCCAGTGAGTTCGCTGTGCGCAGAGGAACGACCATGATCATTTCGTCATCTCGCACGTTGCTCCATCCTGTCGGGAGGATGATTTCACTGAGAGCCGCTTCGTGGTCCTCTGACAGAAGGAGCGGCGAGTCGAAGCGCTTTCGGAAAGTGGTCAAGGTGATTGTAACTAGCTTATGGGTCTTATATCATTTACATCTAAGGAGTTTGCTTTCTTATGGAGAGGGACAATTCTACCAGTTTTCCAAGCATCAGGGAAAGTGCTATGTCATAAACACAGGTTATATAGAACTTGTATTACATCAGATATAGACATAAAGGCATCCATAATGATAAAATATTTACAATGCTTTATAGCTGATGGCTTCTTGATATCAATACCTTTGATATATTTCATTAGACCTAGGAATGATATGTCTTGCATCAGATTAGTGTTTAGTACCGGTATACTGTATGGCGCTTGCTCAGGTACATGTATAGTAAGATTAGGTAAGGCATTTGCTAGCTTCTTCCCAATACGAGTGAAAAACCTATTTATATATTCAGCACAATCGGAGGGCAGAATGATCAAGCCACTTGTATTATTTCTTAATTTAATAAGTGTGCTACCAGTCTTATTGGGCAAAAGTTTCCTAATAGCCCCCCAAAATTTGACAGGGTCAGATCTTCTATATTCAAGAAGATATCCAATTTCTCTTTTTTGATTTAAGAATATTTCAGATTTTACAACCTTTTTAAAATAATGTTCTCTCCAGTTTATTGTAGATATGTTCAAGGTGGGGGGGGGAATGGTACTTGTATATATTTTTCAGCAATCAATTTGTACCAAAAAATACCTATCCATTTTTTCATATTAGGGATGTCATTGATATACACTGAGGTCCCCCTCCCCATCACACTGTCTAGTTCCCGGCCATCTCACCGATTTCCCAGTTTTCTTTCCCACATCAATCGCACAAATCTGAGCAAAGTCAACTCACATACTATAGAGTAAAAGACCCAATTTTCGGACAGTTATTGGTTTCTATCAGACTCAATGTCTGAGTATGCCCACCTTCTGATATGTTAAGGTTACCTATCTGTCCTAACATGTATCAGAATGATTTTCCTAGAGGTTTAATATCTCATTGTGAAAAATGAGCCCCAAATTCCGGACACAAGCCCGGACAGTGGAATTATCTATTAGATAAAATGTAAAATAATAAGATCTTCTCTGTGATTTATCATCCTACAGGATCATCTAAATGAATACTAGCCTTGAGTTCAACATGCATCATTCCTGGGTAGCATTAATGGGAGGTTAGGGGCCTTAGCACGAATCTTCGAGATCTGGTAACTGTCCATGCAGTATCTCTCATATATGAACTAATCCAATGTCATTGATATGGGCGTTTCCTGTCAAAGCTCCCACTTCTGTCTTTTTTAGGGTCTTTTTGAAGTTCGGGGGCTGCAGAATAAAGACTATTTAACCATTCTTCCCATTTTTGGTTTTATTTGAAACAAAACATTCCTGGGATCAAAAAAGGGCAAATTTGCATATGTCAGACCACAATCTTTTGAGATATGATGGTCCAAAGTTGAGAAATGGCCCAAAATAGCCTTTTTTTCAATGTCAACCTTTTTCCACCCCCTATACCATCAAGCCAAGCAATAAGAGACCACCATAATTGTATTTATTCCTTAGTGGGGGCCCTATCTAACATTTCCATGTGGTTTGGAGGTGAGTAGTATAGTATGTATTGGAATGGGACTATAGTTAAGTACTGTTTATTACTCACTCGACCTGCAGCCAATCAGAGGCCTCTATTTGGTCATGTGACCCGTTGCCATGGCAACGTGACCTACTTAGGGAGTCACATGACCACCTTTCAGCCAATCAGAGGCCAGCATTCTGGTAACCATGGTAACATGACCTACTTAGGGGATTAGCAACCACCACTCAGCCAATCAGAGGCCAGTATTCTGGTAACCATGGTAATGTGACCTATTTTAGGGGATTAGCGGGTCACGTGGAACCTCTCAACCAATTAAAGGCCAGCATTTTGGTAACCATGGTAACCTGACCTATTTAGGGACTATTAGCCGTCATTATGACCTAATTAGAGGATTAGTGACCCCTAAGGGGTGGGGCTAATTATGCAAATAAGGTTTTGTATATTTGTATGTGTCGTAACATATGTAGGAATAAAAACACAATGAAATAAGTTAATTTTTTTTTTTTTTTCATTGAAACAACATTTCAATCAATCATTTTACTTTTTTGCTCAACCTTTCAGCAAACCGCAAAGTCGCACTTTGTCAGTGCACCCACAGTCGACCTTTTCCAAAATACTCTGCACTAGTTTGGATAAACCCAACACCATTTCGGCCAGACATGGGATATTTGTCTGCATGACTTGCACACGTTTCCAGCACCCTTCTTCCGTCTTCACATCATCGTCATCATCGCAAGCCTTTGACTCACCGACCGGTCGCTCAGTTTTGGGTTTCTGCTCCTTTGCATGACGCTCATTTTTGGGGTTTCTTGTCCGACATGCTTCGATCAGGAAATGCACGCAATGAGGTCCACAGGTGTCAGCAGAAGCGTTTCAGAGTTGAATACGATTTCTTTGCCACTTGAACGGAGCAGGAAAGATAAGAACTCTGCACTCAGTGGAGGTAAACCGAATGAATTAGTACGCCTCTCCTGTCCTCAACACGTAAAATGCCACCCAATGTTGACCTGGTAAATGTTGAGGATCCGTTTTACTCACGAAACAAGTGTCCTTGACAGGGTCCTTGGGGATAGTGTCACAAGAGAAAACACTTAGGAAATGATATTTTTTTGTTTATTCTCTGTTTATTTCGACTGTATTCATGCACTACTCTCTCTCGTCTTCAGTTCATATGGTTAGTCTGTGATCGGATGTCGATCTCTGGTCAGCTCGACGACGTTGTCGTACACCAAGTACAAGAGCACCATTGTTGTCTCCGCCAGAGCCGCGCCGAAACTGAGCTCCACCCTCAGTTGACCTGCTTTTATAAGGTTCACTCTACACCTGTCTTGCGACCTGTCCGGAGTTAAATCCAGCGGGAAGAGCATGTACCCGTTCACGAAATTGTTGTAGGAAATGCCGCAGGAGCTCGAAACCTCATACATCCCCGTTTCCGTGTGTAGTGCCAGGTACTCTCTCACCGCTTCCTTTTTGGCAAAGTTTGTTGAGTGGGTAGTCGAAGGGACCCTGTTCTATCACAGCCTTTTCGTGCGTTTCCACCACAGCATCAGCTACCAGTACGTGACGCACATAGAGCTTAGCTTTGTGAATCTTGAGTTTGTATGCCGTGTCGCCGGCGCTCATCAGATAGAAACTAGGCGAAGCTTGTTTCAGAGTCAGATTGATTTCCGTCTCTCCAGCTGTGAACTTTGGTTGATGAGCCAGGTCAAAGTGGAGTCTCGCCATCAGCGGAAAGCGCCCGTTGGAGATGAGTTCTTAGCGTGCCTTTAACCCTGGGTTCTCGTCGGATAAGGTGTCGAACTTACCAGCCGCGTCTTGGATGCTCATGATGTTGTCCTTCACCCCTTTGTCGTAGTTGAGTAAACCTTCCAGGTAAGCTCTGTAGGGGTAGGTTTCGTTGTTGCCAGACACTTTGAAACCTCCGATGGAGACTTGGACATCCTTGAAGAGCGAGTGAGCCAAGTTGTTCACCGGAGCCACCTTGTCATTGGCGTCCAGAGCCTTGCCGTTCGGTTTCAGCATTCTAGATGCAGGTAGTTTTCATTTAGGTCCGTGTACTCTTGCGACTTACTGATAGTGAAATTTATGTTGCTTCTGTCTCCTAAAGAGTTTTTTGTCTCTAACCCGACAAAGATCGACTTCAGGATAGTGGTCTGAGTAGGTGCTATAGCATGCAGGTCGAGCTCAGAGAGCGCACACTCTCTGCTGTTCTTGTGTACGTAGGCCATTGTGCTCCCTCTTAACGTCGATGGTAGACTGACGCCCGTGAGCGGTAGTCCTTTTTATTTATAGGTGGATCGCCTAGCGATCGAAAATGTCACCCCCGGCGTCTTTTACAGGAACCTCTGCCTGTCTGAGAAGCAGGAGAGCCCCTTCGACATTTTTGGGTCGCTGCTTTTCTTTTTTTCCCGGAGAGAGCACTTTACCCGCCAGACTCTTCAGAGTACCTATCCCTCTTTCTTTCACGCTCTTCTTGAAAGTCCCTCCCACCATCATGTCCTTGGCCACACCCACGCCAGCGTGGAAGAGTATTTTACCCACGGTCTTCAAAAGCGGTGTGGCCGAGCGCATGAGACCCAGAGCGCACCTCCGAAACCGTGACCTTTCTGGAAAGGTCGTCCGCTGTATACATCGATATGTACCCCTGTCCTGCGGTACGCTTCGACGACAAAGAAAAGTCTGGCGCTAGTCTTCAGTTAACACTCGACGGGTCTCAAATGAAGTGTCACCGTCACCTCTCATGAATGGTATGGGTTGGCCGGTTCTGTCTCTTAAGTAGACCCTGATCTCGTCCAACCTTCTGGATTTCAAGGGAAAATAATCCAAATGTGGAAAACTGACAGCTCGTGTTCCCCCTCTTGGCTTTCCGCTTCTGCGACGCAGCGTAACAGAGGCACGTGCATGTCACCCACAGGTCTCTCTTGAATGGCGTCGGTGTACACATACACAGAGTACACATCTCCAAAGGGGTCCATGATGTAGAGGGCGGTGGTCGGTGTCACAAAATAAGTCCTCTTCCCGAATCCTAGAATGTGCGCCAGATGCTCGGTGATGATGACGACCGTGAATCGGGGCACGTTAATGGTGATGCGCCTCGTCAGCGAGTCGTAAGAGAAGATTTCTTTGAACCCCCCACTATGAAGTTTTCACCTCCAAGCAGGTCTTTCGTGAGACTGTTCAAGAAGTTAACGAACTGACCATTGGTCGCCGTGAAAACGGGTGGGACAGGAAATATGTTCGGGTTGAATGTTCGCACCTTCGTTGTTCGCTCCATTTTCAGAACCAAGTTTCGGGCCAGCAGACTCCTCATTCTCCGCCTTTTCTGGAAAGTCGACAGGTAGTCTTTGAACTGCGATTTTTCCCATGTCAACACTGCGACAAGCTTCGACTTCTTCCCAGGTTTCAATATCTGGTCCTCCAACTCTTTTTCTAAGAGCTCCGGCATTGGGTTGTCGCCAGAAAAGTTCTCCACCGTTTCGTTCAGAGGATTAGTGCTGTCGAGGATTTTCTTCAGGTTGATCAACCTGTTCACCTTTGCCCAGTCGACCCTCATCAGTTTCGTGTTCGGGACGTCGGCGTTTTCGTCTCTTTTCAAAACCTTTCTCGCCTCTTCCAGTGAGTTCGCTGTGCGCAGAGGAACGACCATGATCATTTCGTCATCTCGCACGTTGCTCCATCCTGTCGGGAGGATGATTTCACTGAGAGCCGCTTCGTGGTCCTCTGACAGAAGGAGCGGCGAGTCGAAGCGCTTTCGGAAAGTGGTCAAGGTGTTGTCAGGGTAATAGACAAATTTTATTTAAATCGTGCTAGGTCCCTCCGATGCAGAATAAATAAGGCCATTAATTATGCTAAGGCCAATCAAGTTAAGAATGCTCTTGAGGAGAATAAACATGATCCGAAAAAATTCTGGCGTGTGATTAATGGTATTCTAAATCCGGAACTTGAAATATCTCCACCTGAGTTATTAGGTGAAGATGGCTTTGTCAAATCAGAACAAGAATCTGTTGATTATTTGAATGATTTTTTTTCCACTATCGGTGCTAAGCTATCTCAGCATATCATGAATAGAGGATTCCCAGAGAGAATTCTGCTGGAGGAACCTGCTGATTCAGTTGAGGAAATGGTGAGAGTAGATAAATGTTTAGTTGAGCTTTTGTTCAAGGAAATAAATGTTAATAAAACATCAGGTATTGAAGGCATCAGATGTGACATACTTAAAACAGCTCTCCTGTTCTTACTGGAACCTATGACCTGGTTGTATCAGCTGACCTTTTCCAGTGGTATTTTTCCGGATTCATGGAAAATAGCTCGTGTAAATCCCATACCCAAAACTGGTAACAGTAAGCTTATAACAAATTGGAGGCCAATCTCCTTGCTCCCAGTTCCCTCTAAAATAGCTGAGCAATTAATGTACATACATCTGGAAGAAGTTCTTAAAAAAAAAGAACTTTCTGTCAAAATCCCAATTCGGATATAGACCAGGTCTGGGTACTGGAGATGCTATCTTTGGATTGTTAAATAATATCTATGAGAATAGAGATAGAGGTCACCTCACTGGTGTGTGTTACTTAGATTTGCAGAAAGCGTTTGACTCTGTCCATCATAAGTATCTAATAGAGTTGCTTGGTCAATTGGGTTTACATGATACCAGCCTAAACTGGCTTATAAGCTATTTGACAGGGCGAATGCAATACACTAAGATAGGCACATATATATCTGGTATAAATCCTGTATGATATGGTGTCCCTCAAGGTTCTGTACTCGGGCCGCTATTGTTCAAAATGTACATAAATGATGTCAGCGATATGCTGGGGGATTGTAGGCATTATTTGTATGCTGATGATCTAGTAATATATTGTTCCAATAATAAGATAGACCTAATAAGAGAGAGGCTACAAACAGCATTGGATCAATTAGAATCTTGGTTTATTAACAAGCATCTGACAGTCAACTCTGATAAATCGAAGGTTGTGTGGTATGGCTCGATCAATAAGCTGAGTAAAACAAAAGGTATCACTCTACATCTATGTAACAAGGAGCTTGAGGTACTAGACAACTACTGTTACCTAGGTTTGAAGCTTGATAGTGCTCTTAGTTTTGCCCCAGCCTTAAAGGACCTGTGTAGCAAAGTTCATCATAGGCTATTTAAGTTTAGTAAGTTCCGTAACAGTTTAACTGAAAATGTTGCTATAACTGTGTATAAAGCGACTATCTTATCTGTCTTTGATTATGCTTGCTTTGCCTATGAGGTGCGAATGATGGACTCCAAAAAAGAGGTCTGAAAATATGTTATAGAGGTAAGCAGATGTCTGAAGATGAGATGTACGCAGCCTCTGCCATTCCTAAGCTAAATAGACGTCGCCAAGAATTACTTCTAATTTACATGTATAAGTTGTCAAAGCGGCCGGAGTGGTTGGACCTTGAAGTACGGAGACCATGACTACGCTCTGAGGCTAAAATACAATTTAAGATGTTTCATGCACGAAACTTTGGTTATAATAATGCGCCCCTGTATAGAGGAGTCACTCACTGGAACAATCTCTCGGCCACCATCCAAACGTCTGAAAACAATCACAAGTTCAAGACCCGTATTAGAGGAGTGGAGGATTTGACCAAATTTCCTGCCGATGATAATAGTTATCCCGATAAATTGGCCACTAGGGAGCAGTTCCCTTGGACTGCACCTATGGTGGCACATAATAATACAATGAGCCATATCTGTAGCAAGTAGTAGCATGCAATAGTTAACATTGAGCCCTAATTACCACTTATGTTGGTTAAGTGTTATCCCTCTGAGTTGGCCACTAGGGAGCTGTTTGCTTGGACTGCACCTATGGTGGCTGACAATATTAAAACTAGCTAATGTGTATTATACAAAGTCTCTTGTCTTGGTCTACTGTTATCTGATACAATAATTAGTGTGCCATCTATCTATCAAATTCAGTCCTTTTATTCCCTCTTTATGTGAATGCCAACTAGCGTGAGTAGTAATCACTGCTGAGGTCAATTGTTCTAGTTTTGTATATAGTATATAGTGTAATGTGTATATTTAATATTCATTATTTATTGATTGTATGCACTCATCTTTCATTCTAATATGGTTTATTATCACACACATTATCTGTGCAAACAAATTTGGTGTAACAAAAGAACGAGGAATTCATCTTATTGTCATGATACCACTTTTGTATAATCGTGATTTGACAATAAACACTTTCAAACCTCAAAAATAACTGTTGCTAGGTAGTGTGATGATCTTTTTTTTTCTCCTACGTAATTTGCTTGACAGGAATCCACTCGTTGAACTTGTCACCATAACCCTTCCAACGCACGAAAGCTAAGCTTTTACCCTTGACGGTCTTGTAGCGCAGCACCTTGTCTATCAGGTACCTGCTCTTGCCGTAACGACTCTTGTAGACCTTCTGAACCTCCTCCGGATAGAAGACCCCTTTATCTCCTCCCCGGTGTTGTCTTTCAGCTCGAACCCTCTACTACCCAACGTCTTAGCAACGTTGACGACTTCCTCCCTCCAATTTCCCTCGTACCCTTTGTCAAAGGCACCTTTAGCTCTCAACATTCTCACTCTGTCACCTGGAGCTATGATGTCGGTGTTGGAGCGGCGAGCGTCTGTTTCTTCTTTTTTCCATACTTTTTCCAGAGGGACGGTTGTTGTTTTCACGCTCAGCAGGAGGAGGTACACCAACACCAGCAGCAACACCACCAGCAGCACCATCACCGTCACCAGCAACAGCAGCAGCAGCAACAGGAACAGCAACTGTGGGGGCGACATCAGGAACTCCTCGTAATTTTGAGAGGGTCTTAGGATCGACGAGAGCCAAGCGCTTGTATTGTTGCTCCTACGGGTCCATCATCGTCGTCGAGGTAGGAGGCGGTGGTGGAGAGGTGGCGAATGACGAGCTCTATATGCGGAGAATCCTTTTGATAAGGGGTAAGGCCATGCCTATCAGAGCGCGAATTAGAAAACCACCCCTTTGAACCAAGACGTTTCTCTTTCTTTTGACGGACGTAGCTTTTTTGCTCACCGTCCTCAAGACGTCAGCAGACTTTCTAGTTGGTCCTCGGTGAGCGGAATGTTTCCCTCCAGTAAATTCTGACAGATTTCGCTCAACGTCGTGATCAAATCGTCGCTTCCAGAGCCTATTAAATGCTCACAATCCTCCGGTGAACACTTTGTCAAGTGTTTAAGGGTGCCGTAATGTCTTTTGAGGCGATGAGTAGCCATTACTTTCTCTTTTTCTTTTTGTCTAGCGGAGGGAACACAATCTGGTCGTCTATGGACGTCAGGGAGGAGTGTATTCTGAGATCGTCCGGTGTTGTCTGCTTAAAGTCCAGAAGCAGGTATGAGTGAGGACGTTTGAGTTCCCGGGTAAATATACTCGAGACGGCCATCGCCCTGGAAGGAAACACCTGACGACATAGAGTACCTATCTGTCCCATGAAGCGAGGATTCTTGAAAATGATCATGTAGTGAGCGTTCAGACTCATAGTTCAAAATTTGGGTGATTTCTGGAACAGGTTCTGAGTGATATATATGACGCTCATGTTCCAGAGATGGGAATATTTGGTGAAGATGTCGGCTACCACTTGCTGATTGGAACTGCTCATCAGATCGTATAATATTTTTTTTTTTTTTTTGACTTGCTCATTGCATTAATGAACTGCTATGTTCATTTAAGTAATGCTATAGAGCAGACCAAGTTTTATTGATTTTTCAAAGGAAAGTCACAAATGTGATACATCCTAACCAAATCAGGCAGATCTCGCCCATCATAGACCAGAGATAATGAGGTCAAAAGGTGGAAAATGCTAATTATAGTCATTTGGAGCTTTTTGGGTATTTGCTTCCATTATTATCTTCCCTTTCATGTGATGAAAGAATAAATACAAAAAATTAGTAGAAATGATGAAAATTGGCCAAATTGATAATTGTCGCTGATTTTTACCACGACAATTTTCATCGATATATCTACAATATAATCTTAATGAATCTTTTGAAAGAAAGGTATCAAATAAAGAAAGACAACAGATATTAATATCCACATGTAGCTTAACATTTTCTCTTTAAATTGATACCAGCTTTACTTGGCATATATTTGGTACATACAGACTAGACACTGATACAGTGGGGCCTCCCTATTTTCAGTATGAGTATACAGTGATAAAAAGACCTTTGTTTAGAGCTCTATTTCTCAGAACGAATGATGGCCAATTTATAATTTTGAAAATTCAGCAAAAATTGACAAATAAAGATATTTTAATGAAACAAAAAGTGTTCTGAAGCTCTTGACCTAGTCTCTGTGAAACCAGTATAATCATGAAATCCATTTTCCTGACATGTGCCTGGTTAGGTAAGGATGCATCACAAATGAAACGGTACAATAACTTCATGGATCTTGACAAATGTCAATATGAACACAATCAGCAGATGGAAAAATAGGGACTGGCAATATTAACTCAATAGGTTATTAACATAGAAAGTACAGACAAACAAATTAAAAGCAAAAAGAGATAGATAGTAAATAATATGTCATACATAGAGATTTGTGTGTCTACACATTATTTCAGTACATCATGATTACAGCTAAATACACCTTGTCTTTAGTTCATATAAGTGATAATTAGAGTTGGTAGTATATGCTGTTATATGCATATGGGAACATCAGCAATATCAATATGGATGTAAACATGAAAAAGGATATGAATGTGAGTATGAATATGAATATGAATATGAAGCGGCACAGTTTCCACACCTGCTTCTCATTATCAATTATAACCCAATTTCAGGTTCAACCTTATATTTTCTATATTCATCACACCCTCTTTGAATTTTACCTTTGTCGTAGCTTTCTGAATCTCCTCAGGTAGAGTATTCCAGAGAGCCACCCCTCTGTACCATGGCGATCTTTTATAGTGTCTAGTAATAACCCTAGGTAATTCAAAAACAATCTTCTTTTGTGACCTTGTATTATAAGATTGTGGTCTATTTAACACAGTCTTTGATTTCTTATACATTAAGCATAATAATAGCATGTCAAATCTTTTCTCTATCACTGGAACCTTAAAAATTTCATGCAACTCCTTCACACTATACCGTCTAATATTGCATTTCAGACAAACTCTAAGAGCTCTATTTTGCAGTCGTTGTAATGCCGCAAGACCATCCTCATTACAACTAGTACTTATAAATGAACAATATTCTATAATTGGTCTGATTGTACAACAGTAAATCTTTACACTTTGCTCTTGTGTTAAAAACTTTCTTAACTTAGCAAACCTAAATAGTTTATTGCATACATTTCTTTTAATAGTTTTAATCTGTTTATCAAAACTAAGTTTACTGCTTATATGTACACCTAGATATGGAAAGAAGGTGACAGTTTGCACAGTGCTGCCATTGAAGTCTATAGTAGAATCCCGAAATCTTTTTAATTTATGAGCACTACAAAACCACGTAAATTTTGTTTTAGTTGGATTTACTGTTTTCGATAACCCAACACTTAAAGTTAATTACATCTTTATTCAAATTCTCATTAACCAAGTCTACATCTTTGTTAGAACTATAAATCACAATGTCATCAGCATACAGTTTAATCTTGCATTTTTTTAAGACCTTAACAACATCATCAATATATAGGACAAACAACAGGAGACCTAAAACTGATCCTTGAGGGACACCGTAATCAATATCTTGGGTTGAGGACAATTTATTACCATAGCTAGTTTGTTGTTTTCCATTTTCCAGGTAACTTTTAAACCATAGAAAATTAGACTTACTCAAACCAAGTTTACTGAGTTTAATTAGCAATTTTGAATGTAATACACTGTCAAATGCTTTAGTGAAGTCTATTAATAGAGCCCCTGTTATCAGACCATTGTTTCTACATTCATAAAGCTCATTAACAAAGTCAAAAGTGGCATCACAAGTACCTGTCCCTTTTTTGTAACCATATTGGTTTTCACAAAAAGTACCATTTTTCTTCATACTTTCACATAAGTGTAGTGGTTCGTCTCGTTAAGTTAGATTAAATCATAACGAAGAGAGAGAAAAGTTTCCGGGTAGGCAACCGAGCTTTTATTTCAGAGCTTGCGTTACATACGATCACAGCCTCAGAGGACTACATGCTGCTAGTGCATTCGGTTACCCTTTCGGGTAACAACCTGGTTGAGCAGTGGGTAAACCACTACTGAGGAACCTAGGGGTAGGACCAGCCTTATATAGGGGAAAAGCCCGCGAAACTCAGACCGGCCACGTGACGTGTGGCGGACGAGTGGTAGGCCCCCTGGTGTAGTGGATACGAACCCAGAGGCAGGTGCTGCCACCTGCCATCCGGATTCCCCCACCACACCCGAAGGACCTAGGTCTGAGTCTCACGGGTGCATGAACGTTAAAGTGTAAAATACCATACCCCTACACTGCCCCCCTTAGACAATAACTTGGGGGTAATTAAACCGCAGTGTATTAATAACCTAGTAAGTGATTGTTTACAATACTAAAAAGGGGTATTAATTACACTTGCTCGATGTGAAATAGGCTATAGTATAAGACTATCCTATTTCTGAAAAATTATACAATAATAGCATCGAGTGTCGTTCATGTTATTTCCATCACTAGCTTATAACAACCATAAATGATAAATATACAATTATCACAGATTTATAGTAACGTTTTGACAACAGTAGGGTCCTGAAAAGGACCGGTGGTTGTTAACAATGATCGTATTATGGTTATTGAACCCGGAAAAAAAATTTTCGACTTTTTAAATTAACAGCTCTGTCTACTTTACAGAGTGAATTAAATATTAATGATCAGATATGGACAATTAATCTGATACTATATGAACACAATTAGGTATTAACCTGAGTAATACAATACTAAGTTTAGAGAAATCCGTTGGACCTTCTCTTATTTTATAGAAAAATATTTATACTTTTGAGACGCAGCTCAGTTTATACCTTAGTGTTTTATATTTACAAGTTACAGAAGAATTATAGTCTCTTAATATATTGAGACCAGGAATGACCTATATAGACAGTTATAGGTCTAGGATTACCTTAAATAACTTTTAGGATTCGCAGATCCAGTATATTTATAGGTACCCTTATATAATAATATATCTTTATAAAAGACATTATATAGTTATAAATACAATTTTACATACAATATAATAATATCAACAAAGTTACTTGTTTTCATGATTGGAGGATGTAACAGGAGTCGGATGCTGTTGATGGCTTGGTATGGGCGAGCTGAACCCTGATGCCTGAAGTGCTATAGTAAAACTTGTTGGTGGGTGTAGCTAAACCCTGATGCCTGTAGTGCTAGCTAACTGGAGGTTATAGTAGATCCAGTTGTAGACTGTTGATGGACTCTATGGGCGTAGCTAAACCCTGATGCCTGTAGTGCTAGCTAACTGGAGGTAATAGTAGATCCAGTTGTAGACTGTTGATGGACTCTATGGGCGTAGCTAAACCCTGATGCCTGTAGTGCTAGCTAACTGGAGGTAATAGTAGATCCGGTTTGTAGTTCAAAAGTCCATATTAGTGTAAATTGTCCATGATTTTATAATAGGCACAGTCATTACATTGTGGCACAGTACAATTATGGTGTTTACAGCATTCGTACTCCTCCTCCAGAGTGACTTGTTTGTTTTCTCCTTCTGTTTTCAGTTTCCGGATTAGGGTACAGTTTGGTACCCGAATCAATACGGGTTGGATAAAAAAATGGTTTCTTATCCAACAATGCATGGGTAATAGAACCCCGGGACACACAATTATGTCCGATCTTCATGCAACAGTTTTTTACTGTTCCATGTTCTCCTCGGGTGGCTGGTTTGGACCCGGTTGTTGAGCCAGTGGCTGAACAGGGGGGTTCATACCAGTTCCATCCGTAGGTGCCAATGCGGGGACAGCAGGTGTAAGTTTCACCTTTTGGCGTGCTTCGAACAGCTTCAAAGCATGCTCAGGTGTACCGTCCCAGTTATCCATGATAACTCCGAAGACCTTGAAGAACTTTTGCTGGTTCTTCATGTTCGTTGCTCGTTCTAGGTCGAGCATCTGAGAAGCTGTTTCCTTCTCGGATAGGGCCTCCTGCCGCAGATTAGCAGCTTCCTGCTTATCTTTGGCAACATCCGCTTTGATCTGAGTCGAGATTCGGTTGATCTCTGACTTCTGGATCGCGTCAATACACTGGAGAGTGCTCGACACGGTCCGACGATACATGTCCAGGTGGAGGTTTTCCAGATGGTGCTGTAGCGTCTCAAATTGCTTGCTCTGGATATTGCAAGACAATTTGTCCTCCTTCTTGAAGAAGGTCTCCACTGTCTGGATCAGCTTAGGCCGATGAACCACAGCACCAGGTGGGGGTACCTGACCCTGAGGCTTCGGCTGTGCTCCAGACCCACTCGCAGTGACAGCTACCTGCGTGTGCGAAGAAGCAACCGCAGTAGTAACCGCACTAGCAGTGGTCGAAGAAGGGCCTTGAGTTGGTAATCCCTGAACCAGGGGCAACCGTGACAATTCCCTTCTAAGGTCTTTGGCCGTCAACAATGGTGCGGGTGGACGTTGTCTCACCACAGCACTCATTGTAGGTCGGGGAGCTTGACCTCCTACTGTCGGCAGTTCCTGCTTGACCCTCCCGTACTGATCAAAGATTTGCATCTCTGGTCCGGGTGGGCCCATAGCAGGGTACTGCTTCGGGTCTTTGACATTCAAAGGCGCGTGTTTCCGGGCGGACTGGCCACTCGGTCCACTGACACCAAAGAATGTCGGGTTCTGTGCACCTCGTGGAGTTGGTGCTCGCCCATAATGGGAAGGAGTTCCAGTAGGAGATGGAAGATGTGGCTTCTTCCTTCCCCCATTTGTCTGCCTCTCCAGCGCCTCCAGTGGTGACCTGGCTCGGCTTGGAGATTCAGACGCCTGTCTCTTCCTATCTGCTGCAGAGGGTCCCTGGCGGTAATCCCTGCGGCTTCGGACCTGTTCTCCGGATGGAGTTACATAAGCCCCACCACGACGGCGGGCCTTGTTGCTTCTCCATTCGTTTAACAGATCGTACTCCTCCTGAGCGTACTCTAGTTTGCCGGACCCGGGAGTCTGGGCAAACCGAGCCTTTAGTTTCTGGTTAGTACCAGGAACCGTAGGCGCAAACTGCTTCGTACTCGGTGTGAGGGAAGCCAACTTCTCTGCATTGAGGCCCCTAAGGTTGCCATAGAGTTCGGAGTGAATTTTCATCACCCGATCTATGGCTGCCTCCAGGCCCTCTCCATGCGAAGTCACATAGTGCCGGACCATGTCTCCGCGTCGGGGGGTGACACATCCTGTGCATTTAGCACATTTCTTGCCAACCTCTCGGTCGCAGACATATTCCGGCCTCTGGTGCATATGAACCTCCACGAGATGACGAAGGAACGCGTCTTTCTCGATGAAGAATTCAACCTCACCCTCACTTTGAGTACAACGTTGGAAGGGACAATCCTTACGATCCTCCCCGTAGTACTCATCTAGAGCAAACTTGAGCTTGCCCTTCTGGTCATAATTGTACAGACCATTGGGCGAATTCTTAACGAATTCCCAATAGATCCAGTACATATTGGCCGGCTTTCTATCAGAGAGCTTCTTGCGAAGCCACTCCTCCATATCTTCCTGCCTCTCACAGGTGATCCGAGGGGGCAGTCTCCATACGGATTTACTCCCCTTCAGGTGTCCCCTGTGTAGAGGAATGAAGTCGGCAAAGTTGCTATTGGCGTTAGCCCAGATAGCAGCCTCTTGCTCGTCAGTCGGAGTGACATCCACAACTGGGTCAACCGGCTCCTCTCCCTCCGGGTCGGATGGTACATCCACAGGTTGCACAACGGGTTGTTGACCCGCGAGGACCTGGGCTGCAGCATCTTGAGCGTCTCCACTCAAATCGGCCATTACGTCGTGTAGCTTGACGATTGGCACACCGAGCTCAACTTTTACGGTTGGGACAGCCGGTTCAGCTTCTGTATTATCAGCTTGAACGTCTACCTCGATAGGTTCAGGTTTGCGTTGGTCAACCTTCTTCTTATTCCTCCTGCGGGATCTGCCGTTAGTAGAAGTGCCAGGCTCGGATGCGTCCGTCTCATTGCCGGAGACATCCGAAGCCTTAGCGCCCTTCTTATTGGCCGAGCGTGGAGACACCCGACGGGTTCGGGTACTGTCGTCCACACTCGTGCTGGTAGAGGGTTCGGTTCCTGACCGCTTCCCTTTACCCTTACCTTTGGTGGGGGTTGTTTTACCCTTTCCACCAGCTGCTTTCTCCTTGACTTGCTCAGTCTTCGTAGGGGTAGACTGAGCAGTTTTAAGGGAAACATCTGCATCAGGTAGGGCCTTCTCAGGTACTACTGCTGCGCCTCCCAAGGTGGGAGCTTCAGCAGGAGACATGAGACGGTCCATCCGATCGGCCATCTTGGCTGTTACTTGCACGGGTGCTGGTCCGGGTACTAACTCCGGATGCGCCAGTGCATATTGTCTCTCCAATAGACGTACTACGAGGTCTTGTATTACCCCGAGTCTGTCTAGTGGAGACACACCAATACGGGCCTCTTCTGCCTCAATGGTTTGAGACGTAATAGGGACCCCTGGACAGTAATCCACAACAGCGTTACCTGCTGCTTCATACTCATCCGCTGTGCTTAACAGTAGGATCTGGTCTCTGTCTATGTATCTAGAGACCTCATCTGCCTTGACACCGGTGTAACCCGTTTTGTCAGACACATAGGAAGGCCTATAAAAGGTATTCCTTCGGAAAGCCATTTCTGCGTCCCAGACGGCTTTACGAAACCATAAGTGGACTACCAATCCTTTGGCCATCTGATGGTAATCCATCAACCAGGACTCCGGAAAGGTATTAGCCCACTGCGGATGAGCACATTCCCAGATTGCGTTGACAACACGCTCGTCAACCTCTCTGGGCGTCCCATAACAGGTGGGTATCAGCATTTCCTCGGAAATTGCTAACATCCGTCCGTCATATGGACCGGCTACATCATGCCATTCGGGACTGTCTGGGAAGGGCAGCTCTAGGTGCATTGGCCTGTCAACCGGAGAAGCAGGTCCCAAAGCACCGAATGAGGTACTCCCACCAAGACGGGGCGGCAGTTGAGGGGGAGGTGGCATCAGAGCCCTGTCAAGAGACTGGGCTCCTGCCGGTTCTCCACTCAAACCTTCGGATGGAGGGGCTACATAAGGCTCACCTACATCAATTTGTTGTTGAACGCCTCGGCGTTCAGGACTAACTTGTCTGGAGTTGTCGGATGCGTCGTAGAACGATTCTACGTCGCTATCGTCTACTCCAGAGAAGTACTGATCAACATTCATTTGTTGATCCATTTGATCACAATCAGCATCGTATTGCTGATCGTCGTATGTATAAGTGGGACTCTTGGGAGAACCACTTCCATACTCTGGCGGGGTGCTGGCACCGGCACCGCCGCCAAGACGGACGGCCTCTTCTGCCATCGACAGAAGTGGCTGTTCGGGGATAAAATATCCCAATCCACCGGATAAGCAGTGAGTACTGCTTACCCAGTGAAAGGCGGGTGCCTTTTAACGAGGGCACACCTCGGAATATGGCTGTCACGGGCTATCAGACTCCAACAAGAGTAAGACCACCCTCGGCCACGTCTTCTTCCTTCGCAGGAATAAGACAATATGGCGGGATACTCGAACTTGAATCGCTGCGCATGATCAAACCGGCGCCTCACGTGACCATTCGAAAATGGGTCAACAACTTTCCCGCGTGCCCTTAATTAGGTCACGCGCCCTTACATAAAAACAATACAATACCCGATCGGTCGTCCGTCCGTACTCAGGGTTCGACTATGACAATTCGCTAGGTATTCTGGAGTTTATGGATAGCATAAGCATATCCATCGGATTATCCGTCCAAAACCATGGGTTCATTGTCATAGGACCTTTTCCAGAGACTCTTGACCGGCTCAAATATACATTGAACTAGGTTACAACATATAACAGTACACAGTACAGGACAACACACTCGTTGTGTTAACAGGCTAGGTTACGGCAGTCCGTAGCAACCTTGGACTGCGTCTAAGAGGTTTTGAGGCCTCTTTTATTGACCTGGTATCCATAAGAGCCTTTTCCAAGGTCTTCTTAGCCTTAGAAGGACCTTTCCTCTTATTTTTACCTGCGCCTGCCGAGACTTTTTGTATCTTCCCCTGCTTTCCGGATGTTACGACAGGGGGCACCACCCTCTTCGGGTCTGCAACCTTCCGTGGCCGCCCGGGTCCTCGCTTTCGGGTCGGTACCACTTCGAGTTGCTTAACACGACTCTGTTCCATTACTTCCAATAGACCATCGCCGTACATTTCGGTGGAGGTATCCCTCCCCCTCCATGGGCGTAGTCTCGCTACATTTGACTTGTAACATTTACCAAGCTGTGATTTAATAATCACTGTGCAATCACTAATAACCTGAGTTATAGTGAAAGGTCCATCCCAATTACTGGCTAATTTCAGGTTAGCTAGAGGTTGGTGTAGACGCAGTACTCTATCCCCTAGATTAAAAAATCTAGCTTTTAGACCTGTGTCATAGCCAACTTTCTGCCAACGCGCAGTTTTCTGCAACTCGTCTCTAACCCTCTCATAGGCTTGTTTGAAATTATCCCGTAGGGATTCTACAAACATCACCTGGCAAGGGGCTTCCGGATTCATTCTTATTACGCCGAACACCAAATCGGCTGGCATAATCAAATCCTCTCCAAAAACGAGGAGATTAGGAGAACAGTTTGTGCTCGAATGCACAGTGCCATTATAGGCATGTACCACGAATTCACATTGTTCATCCCAATCATCCATCTGCTCATTTACCAGAGATTTCAATACTTGGATCAAAGTCCTATTGAATCTCTCTACTTGTCCATCGCTCTGTGGTCTATAGGGATTAGTTCTTGTCTTGCAGATCGCCAGACAATTACACATCTCCTGCCACAGACTAGACTCAAATTCTCTGCCTTGGTCACTATGTAACATGAGTGGGACACCTAGGTGCAGCACCCACCCTTTTACAAAGGCCATAGCACAAGTAACAGCCTTATGATCCGGTAAAGGGAACACTCGGGTGTACTTGGTATAATAATCAGACACGACCATCATACACGTGTTGCCACTAGGAGTGGGGGGAATCCCACTAATAATGTCAACAGCTATTCTAGCAAACCTTACACCAAACAGTTCCTGGGATAATGGCAGCTTGCCTAACCCGGGTCCTGGTTTGTTCTTACAGCACTCGGGACAGGTCTCCACCCATCGGGTGAGATCTGTACTCATGCCGGGCCAATAGTATCGTCTGGTCAGACGTTCTAGAGACCTTTTCTTTCCAAAGTGCCCACTAGTTCTATGTCCATGACAGAAATACATAATATCTCGTCGCATAGCACTAGGTATGACAACTTGCAAGGTTTTGTTCCTATTAGAATGGTTCTTCCATCGAAACAGAATACCATCCCGGACTTTTAGCTCGGCCCATTGAGCTAAGAATCGTCTCATCTCTCTGTTCTCCAATGACACTACGGGTCTTGGGGGACAGATACCCTGATTAAGGAATTTAATCAAACGTGATGTGACTGCATCAGACTTCTGGAACTGCCTGATGGTCTCCAAGGACCAATTCAAGACATGTTCCGGATGGGTTTCGAATGGAACTCGAACCCCTGCCAACACAGCATTGTGTGCTCCACAATCAGTGCACTCAGCATTTGCACATTTCCTCACTGGGATTCTAGACAAAGCATCTGCATTCAAATGCTTTGCCCCGGCTCGGTGTTCAATCTGGCTGTGATTTAGACCGAATTCGGATAGGTGCGCTAACCAGCGACCTATCATCCCCTCTGCATCTTTGAAGTTCAATAACCATCTGAGGGAAGAGTGATCAGTCCGTAGAGTGAAATCACTCCCCCACAAAAAGTGCTTGAACTTCTTCGTATAGACCACCACAGCCAACAACTCACGTTTAGTGGTACAATAGTTTCTTTGAGATTTACTCAACGTGTTACTAGCGAAGGCTATAGGAACTTCGACCCCATCCTGGACCTGAGAAAGGGCGGCTCCTATGCTTTCATTACTAGCATCAGTATCTAGAATGAAATGATCATTCTCCGTGGGGTATCTCAACACAGGTGTGATAGCAAACAAATCCTTTATTTTCATAAAGGCCTCGTCTTGCTCGGGTCCCCAAGGGAATCGTTCCTTCCTGATCCCGGGTGTCCAGTGGGACAAACTCTGGATAGGAAAGGCAACCCTTGAATATCCTGGGATAAAGTCCCGGTAGTAGGAACAGAATCCGAGGAAGGACCTAACTTCTCTCGCATTCGTGGGTGCTTGCCAATTTGACACGGCATCCAGTTTCTCCGGATCGGCTTTAATCCCTTCATTCGAGATTATTCGCCCCAAGTAATTAATAGATCTTTTGAAAAGATCGCACTTCTTGGGTTTCAGCTTCAAACCATTAGTTATGATCCTTTCCAGGACCATACCTAAATTTTCCAAGCATTCTTCGTATGTCTTTCCAAAGACAATCACATCGTCTAGATAGACGAGACATTTTTTCCATAAAAGGTCACTTAATAAAGTTTCCATCATGGCTTCAAATGTCGCCGGTGCATTGCACAATCCAAACGGCATCACATTATACTGGAATAATCCAATATGACTGGAAAAGGCCGTCTTCTCCATATCTTTCGGATGCATACCCACTTGCCAGTACCCGGATTGTAAGTCTAGAGAGCAATACCATTGCTTACCTCCAAGGGAGTCTATAGTCTCATCGATCCGTGGTAAGGGATATGAATTCTTCTTGGTCATACCATTCAATTTCCGGTAATCTATGCAGAAACGGATGCTACCATCTTTCTTGGTCACCATGCACACAGGGCTAGACCAAGGACTGGTTGATGGAATTATTACATCCTGTTCAAGCATTTTAGCTATCTCCTCCTCAGCTACCCTTTTTTTGGCTAGTGGGAGTCTTCTATAAGGAATCTTAAAAGGTTCATTCTCACCAGTGTCAATCGTATGCAGTACTTTATCGGTACGCCCCAATTGTTCACTCGGTGCTGCAAAAGCTTTACGGTACTTGTACAACAAGTCAGTTAGAGCTTCACGTTGTTCATCACTTTCTACATGGCTTTCGGCTACTAGAGTGTCTAGTTCCGGGCTCCTTTCGGGTGAGGAAGGGGCTCCGGGTGCCGAAACATGTTTACAGTCTTCTATCAATTCAGATAAGACAACCGATCCAAGGATCGTATCCTTCTGTACATAGACAGTCTTGTTACCGGTATTGGATATAGGAACCACCGTCCAAGCAGCGTTAGCTACTAGAACATCAGCGGATTCCAATCCGATACTTGACAACATGGCCATGTCTGGCTCTACAACTCCAGTTTTTCCTGAAAACTGTCTGTCCGCTCGACATAAGACATCACAGGCTGTGCCTGGTGGTATCTTAACAGTCTGGGCTACACTGGCTACACTGCTTACTTGCCTAAGTACACATTGTACTTCGAGATGGTACGGGTCTCTCACTTCCAATATTCCCCTCTGGGAATCTAACCTTGCTCCATATAATGCAGCAAAATCCAGACCGAGTATACCATCATCCGCGATGTTCGCCACAGTAGGGGTAAGGATGAAGTCCTTATCTTCCTGTAGACTGAACCTCATACATGTTCTACCGAACGTTTGTATCATGCTACCGTCGGCCGTACGAGCATTTCCTTCCGTTGTGAAAGTTTCATGATTCGTAGGCAAAAGATCGTAGAATCTCTTAGCAATACAGGAGTGGCTAGCACCCGTATCGACAAGAAACTCAGCGGATCTACCACTCACAGATACAACTGCGTACCACCTCCTACCTTTCAAGTAGGTAGGACTACTTGCATACTTAGCAAGTTCCGTCTTAGCGCCGAGGTCAAATCCACATCCCTTTAAGAATTCGAGACAAGGATGACCCGGGGGGAACTGGGCACACCCCACCCTGGCCAACTCATTGGCCGCTCCCTCTGGACTGATATCGGGTTTCCCCTCTGTGTTCTTCTGCCGGTTCTTGACACCTGGTGTACTATCAGTCTCCCCAGCCTCATGAGTAAGGAACTGATCAGGCTCCTTAGCTTCACTGCTGGGCGAAATCGCTAGAGGATTCTTGCCAGTACCGCAAGCTGCGATAGGCTGGCAGTCATGGCAATCACTCACTCTGGGGGTAATCCGGTTGCCATTGTGGACACCCCCTCTCAGTTTTCCTTCTTCACTGAGTCCTCCTTACCCGGATTGCTCCGGTAACGAGTGTTTCTATAAACTGGCTTATCTGCCTCACACTCGGCAGCATAATGCCCAGTTTCCTGACATCGGAAGCATGTCACAACACTCCTATCAGGCTTAGGCCTCCTAAGATTTTCAGTAATCTTCTTTACCAAATTGTTAACCAGGTCCTCTGATAAAGAAGGACCCGTCGTGGGTTTGGTATCGGGTTGAGTCACAGGAGGTTTAGAAGTGATCACTTTCTCCTTGACGTAACCCGGTTTCTTTCCCCAGTTCCGGTTGTACCGGGGGTTCCCTTGGCCAATGGCCCCAACGTTTTCATCTTCGTCAGGTTCCCCTGATTCGGATGAATCGGTTTCGGGTATTCCCTCCGGGATTATCATTGCTGACATCCGTTGGGGTACCTTCCCGGCAAAGATACGGGCCTTTCGATCATAATGATCTAGGGACTGGAACAAATCTGTCAAAGAGGCATCATTCTTCCAAGCTTCACAGGCTACTGTCCTGTGTTCTTGATTCCGCAATCCTTCAATGAATTGTTTAAACATCTCATCTAGGAAGCATTCATCATCTAGTCTCCATTGAGGTCTGGCTTTATGCAACAGTCGTTGACATTCTAAGCCGAACACTTTGGCAGACTCCTTGGGCTTCTGTGTTCTTTTAGTGAACGTCAGCCAAGGGTCTTCTCCAACTATATTCCCATATAAATATGAAGCAATCTCTATGAGTTCATCATACTTCATATGGGCTGAGAGTCCTGTTATTTGAGAATCTCTCCATTGTTCCACGGCTCCTTTTCCGTCGCCTTCCTTTAACCAGCATACTAAATAAGGCAGAGCTTCCGCTTTACCCCATCCATTGCAGTTAAAGACATCCGCGCAGCCTTGATACTCCTCCTTCCAAGGGTTCTTGGCATTAAAGGGGGTAGGTATCTTAGCTACTCTACGAGCCGGATTCGTGGATCCAGTAAGGGTTAAACCCTTACTCCATTCCATGATCTCCGTATCGTCCAGACCTTGATTGTAACAATCAACACCTAAGTTAGCAATCGCTGCATTAGAATCATGCAGCGCTTGTAACCCTGGAGAAAGAGATACTCGGCGACTGAGTCTCTTTTTCCTTGGAGGATTCGTACCATAAGTACTTCTAAAGCCTCCGGATGGTGGTCCTCCTCCACCTCCTGATCCCCCTGTTCCGTATGGAGGCACCTGTGAAAAGGTGTATCCACTGGTTTGGGGAGCCGGCCCTGGACCATTGGTGGGTTGTGTATTTCCACCAAAGCTAAAGAAACCACTATTGGGATTAGTGTTTCCTCCTGTTCCATACGACTGATTTCCATTATTGAAACCAGTCCCACTGGCAGAGGGTCTGCTCCTGGAACGATCGCTTGAGGGTCCGGATCCTTGATCACATCCGGATTGCCCCCCAGCTGTACTGGAACCTCCGGGTGCTCGTCCGGTTGTTCCTCCGGACGTGTTCCGGGTGTTACCATTGGACGGATTCGTTCCTGTTTGGGACTGATTCCATCCATACTGGGCATACGGGCCATTTGGTCCCCCTAAAGGTGACTGTTGTGGCCATCCGCCGTCAAAGGTGGAGCTTCCTGCCGAGCGGCTTTGTTTAGCTCTACTCGCAGAATTATCCCCTTTATTTCCCGTACCTAGACCAAGAGGTATAGAGGTATTATCTGTAAATCTAACCTGATGACTCTTTACTCCTTCATAACGAGGTACAGTTGTCTCTGTTACCCCGTCATTGCCCCTCAAAGAGAACATCTGGTTACTTGTCGTGTTTAGGGCAATTCCTGAAACAGTGAAGTCTGATTCAAGAGTGCCTACTGCACGACCAGTATCTTCTAGATACTTTGACATCTGGATAGCTTTAGCCTCCAGTTCGGAATAATCATCCATCATTTTAGTCTGTTTAACAGCCAAATCTGTGGATTCGCGTATCAATTGATCTTTGAGTTTTTCATGCTCATCGGTCTGTTTTTGGTACGTTTCCCGAGCATCTTTGAAGGCTGATTCTATTTTCTTCAGCTCTTCTTGATACTTGCCGTAGGCCGATTGAGTTGAATTTAACTCTTGTTTAGTTCTATTCAACTCATCATACGAGGCTCTGTATTCCAGATCCGCCGTATATAGTGCATCACGATACTGTTCGTGCTGGAGTTGAAAATCTTGCTTTTCTTTCTCCATCTGATCCAACAACAATTGTTGTTGGCGTCTACAACTCTGATCGTAATCGAGACGTTCCGATATCAACTGTTTGTTTTCAGTCAGAATCTTGTCTCGGGTTCCGGTCAGTGTAATAAGGTCCTTCTGGATCTTCTCGTATTCAGCTCTCATGTCTTCAAGCTCGTCCATTTTGTTCTTTTCGAATCCACATTTTTGGTGTTTAATTCGAGAACTGTATGGAGTTTCAAACATACCTGCACTAGGCTTTGGTACCTCAAATGGTAATTTACCAAATTGAGCAGTACTTTTATGCATTGGTGCAGGTTTCGAAGTACCTCCTGGCATGAATAAGGAGTCTCCAAATTCATCCAGTTCATGATGTAAGTTTCTTCTTACATCTTCTAACCCATCAGGGTAGTGTTCTAGTGGATCCCTCCACTCCGTACCTTGGGGTGGTGACTTGATTTCACCATCCTCCATCGGGGAGTCTAGCTCACGATTTGAGCCATTTCCCCTAACTGGGCTCAGCTCAGTCATTTCTGACTGCGCTTACCCGAAGACCAACTGGTCACGGCACCAGTGTAGTGGTTCGTCTCGTTAAGTTAGATTAAATCATAACGAAGAGAGAGAAAAGTTTCCGGGTAGGCAACCGAGCTTTTATTTCAGAGCTTGCGTTACATACGATCACAGCCTCAGAGGACTACATGCTGCTAGTGCATTCGGTTACCCTTTCGGGTAACAACCTGGTTGAGCAGTGGGTAAACCACTACTGAGGAACCTAGGGGTAGGACCAGCCTTATATAGGGGAAAAGCCCGCGAAACTCAGACCGGCCACGTGACGTGTGGCGGACGAGTGGTAGGCCCCCTGGTGTAGTGGATACGAACCCAGAGGCAGGTGCTGCCACCTGCCATCCGGATTCCCCCACCACACCCGAAGGACCTAGGTCTGAGTCTCACGGGTGCATGAACGTTAAAGTGTAAAATACCATACCCCTACATAAGTAATAATACATAATTTTCTCAATGACTTTAGACAGCATTGGTAGTATTGATATGGGTCGCCATTTTTTTACCATTGCTAAGTCTCCATCCTTAGGTAATGGTCTTACAACTGCCATTGCCCAACATTTTGGAAAAATACCCCTGTCCAAACTAATTTGTATCAGATGAGTGAATTGATTTATCAACAACAATAATGCACAATGTAGTATATCTCCTCTTATTCCATCTATGCCTGATGACTTATTTTTATCAATTTCTTTTAGAGCAAAATTGACATCCAACTTATTAACCTTAATATTCTGATCTAAGAAGTTTTCATTTGCCAATAGTTCATCTATATCTAGATTATTATCCACAAGATATTGATCAGTTCCAACAGCAGCAATATGCAGATCCTTACCAATATTACAAAAATAGTCATTTACATATTCACAAACATCATCAGAAGTTACATCAGCACCAGTTATATGATGTCTCATGTCTGGATACACAATAGAATTCGAATTTTTAAACAAGTTATTTATGTGTTTCCAGAATTTGTTGGGATTACCATAACTTACTTGCAACTCTTGCATGACACTACCAATTTGATTTGCTTTAATCAATAGAGTAGAGTATAGAATAATATCAGTAGAGTGTGCGGTCGTCGAAGAGTGGTGGTAGACGTTGACGATGATTCTTCGTTTCCCGTTATGTCTTCTTTGCTGGGAAGACGTCTGAATTCCACTCCGTCTTTTTGCATTTTTTCAAAGAGGGGCTGCCACTCGCCGTAATGGTTAAAGATCTTTTCCACTGGTGGTGTGACCAAGTTGTTAACGTCGTTCAGAAATCGATTCACCAAGTGCGATTTTCCACAACCGGACGGACCGCTGATGATACAACTGAAGGGTCCTTGTAATCAGGGATCAAAATCTATTTCGCAGAAGGGTGTGATTTTACCGCTCGTCGTTTTTCCGGCGGTCGTCATAATGGGGAAGGTCGCAGTAGTAGTAAGTAGTAGTAGTAGCAGTAGTAGTAGTTTACTACTGGTGGTCCTCAGTTGAACGCTCGGTGATGAGTGGTTGTCAGGAAAGAGTTGCAGCAAGTTTTATTCTCCCTCCTTTCGTTTCACGACACCTGATAAGCTCAACCTCTCTCATATTTTTTTTTTTTTTGCCAACATATTTTATTTTCACTCAATTTTGTCCTTCGGAGTCTGATAAAATTATTAAAAAAAAAAAAAACGGAAAAAAGGGGCCTCTTCTTTTTAACTATTTGGGCAAAGTCTGTCGCTTTGCCTACTTATTATCTTAAACATAACCGTATTCAAAAAACTATCAGGGGTAACAGCGCAGTGGTGACAAACACAAATTGGAATGTAATCTTGAAAGTGAAAGTAGTGGGTTCCCTTTTTTTCAGTTCGGCCGCGTTGTAATACGCCGGATAACAGGTGACGACAAATCGATTCCAGATAGTGTTCACGTCGGCCACCACGCGCACCCACCGAGTGGGAGCAGCGGTTACCCCTAAAATTCAATGTCCTCGTCAAATTTTTTCATAGCACTTATTTTAACCATATTTGAAGACCCTTTACTTTCATGAAATGCCAAACGAGTGGGTGCACTGAGGGTGGTTATCAAACAGTAATGGAGTGAGTTCTTTTCTTTAAAGACAGCTTCTTCTACTTCTTCTACTACTACTACTACTACTACGGCTGCTGCTACTACTACTACTACTACTACTACTACTACTACTACGGCTGCTGCTGCTACTACTACTTTCCCTGGTCTTGCTTCTTGTTCTCCTTCTACTACTTTGACTGCTCCTACTACTGCTTTTTTCGCTATTTCTATCACTGCTGGTGGTGTTAATGCTAAAAAAGCTTCTACAAAAGGTCTCACCTTCGCTTTTCACGAGATTATACAACGCCTTACAAGATGCGTAAGACTGAAATATATGCTGCTCTCTACGTTCGGATAAAAAAATAGATGAGGTTTTCCTGATCGTTCTTTTAAAATCTCGAGCCATTAGGAGTGGAATAGAGTGAAATAAAATAAAAAAAAAGCTCAAAAAATAAAAAAATAAAATGGGCTCAGTGGGTGTAAGTGGTGAACGGGCGACGACGGCGGGCAGGCGGCAGCAGGTGACGACAGTCGTGTGCGGTAGTAGTAGTAGAAGTGGTGGTGGTCATGGTGTCAAAGGCGACGGCGGATGTAATGTACCGATCCAAGAAAAAAGATGGGTCCTTATATAGTGGAGAGAACGCTCTTATCTCGTTTTCACCTGGATCCTCCCACCCTTTTTGGGATAAGCGTGTCAGGTGGGATAACGGGTGTAACAACTGTGATAATTACCTGAATGTGTCTTACATGTCTAAGAGGATTATGGTTCGTTAGGAGCTTAAGGTGTTCAAAGTCTACATACAAAAACTACAGGGGGTGGTCAACAAAAGGTAGGGTGATTTAATTGGATTACTCCCTACCAAAAGGTGTGGGGCGCGCCACAGACTTCATCTCAATGTATATTAGAGTACAGGGATACCTGTCTGTCTGCCTCTCTCTCTGTGACAAAACATGCGCATGTGGTAAGCGGCTTAAGTCTAAGAAATCAACAAAGCTTAAACCTCCTCTTGTCGCCAACCTGGAGTGTTGGTGAGCCTCTATGTCTGTGACAACACTTTGGTGATCTAAGACTCCTGCAGTGAAAGGTGGGGGGACACAAACAACAGGTACCCTTTGTGACTATGCGATCAGATCCTTCAAGTCTTTTATCTTTTCCCTCTAGGACCGACCGCGCTTAATGTTCTAAGAGATCCATGCTTGCAGCGACCGGCAGGTGAAAAAATCAAAAAAAAAAGAAGAGAAATACCCTACCGAGCAAAGGTCTCTGTGAAAATGGGCTTAAATCTCTTTTAAGTCTTTGATCGATTGAAACCTGCAGTAAAGAGGTTTATCTCGGACAGGGTACATAAGGGTGAGTGACCGCTTGTCCCCATCACACTTTCTCTGCCCCCTTCATCATGGAAACACCGACCGCTCTACAGACTGTCAACTTTGAGAACGCAAGAACTGTTACAGCAGCATCACCATATGCCCCCACGGCAATGGACTTGTATGCTTTTCTGTTGAAAGATGACTCTCACGCTGCTGCCAAAAATCATATCGACCCGTGTCTATGGTTTAACAACGTTGCTGATGATGATGATGATGATGATGATGACGATGGTGGTGCTACTACCTCCTTCACCACTCTACAGACTGTCAACTTTGAGAACCCAACAACTGTTACATCATCATTATATCCCTCCATGGTAATGGATGTGGATGATTTTCTGTTGACAGATTACGCTACTGACGCCACCAAAGATTATATGGACCCATGTGAATGGTTTAATCTTTCTGATATAGGTACTATTGCTGGTGGTGATGATGGTATTACTGGGGGTGTTGCTCTACAGCCTGTTGACTTTTTTGAGAACCCAACAACTGTTACATCATCACCATATCCCCCATGGTAATGGATGTGGACGATATTAGGATGACAGATTAATACGCTGCTGACGCCTCCGAAGATGACATGTACCCGTCGTCTAAATGTTTTAATCTTGCTGATTTAGGTACCATTACTGGTGGTGATGATGGTACTACTGGTGCTCACGCTAACAAGGACCTTTATATCGATGCTTATGAATGGTTGAAAGCTGCTGAAGCTGCTGCTGGTGATAATGGTAATGATGGTGCTACTGCTGCTCCTCCTGCTGCTGCTGCTACTGCTGATGGTGCTGCTGCTGCTGCTGATGGTGCTGCTGCTGCTGATCGTGCTGATGCTTCTATTACTACTACTACTGCTGCTGCTGCTGACGAATACACACCCCTTGTTACACCTGAACAAACAGATATCGTACCCACTAAAATAGCTAAACTCACCGACTATCAAGCTAGTTTCATTAATTTCTTGTGTCGCCACTACTGCTTGTAGGGTTGCACAAGATCGTTGTACGTTGTTCTAACGTTCAAGGTAGTACTACTACCTTACCTACTTGTATATTGTTTAAGGAGGAAAAAATGTGTACTTGCGACCTGTGTTACACATGGGAAATAATCAATGCAACAGATGTGTTATTTTTTAAAGCGTCGTTGTTAAAATAACATGTACGTAAAGGTCTCGTTGCTAATCAGTCATTCGATACGTTGAAAGAGTGTTTCAATGATGTTTTCTGGAAAGGTACCAATGTCTTCACAGATAGATGTATAGGAGTATATCAATTTCACAATCAGGAAACCTGTCCTCTCATCAAAAGACGTTATACATTAGAATCTACCAATGCTTTCATATTTCTTCTCAAGAAAAACTCAGACCTTTTACGACACCTGTGTTGTCATGACTCTGAGAAAATATTCAACACTTTCTGTCAAGAGTGTTTAGATCGTGTGCTCTGTAGCGAGTTTCATTTTGAAAATATACAGAAGGCTCTGCTAAGAAGTGTAATGTCCGCACAAACTGAATGGAATACTTGGTATTGTACTTCAGTAGATTTCTATTGTAATTTAGATGAATTGTGGGTAGGAAGAATGACTTACACCATTCCTACATTTCGAAAGAATCCTCACATGAAAACCGTATACAAAGATTACACTATGTACAGTCTGAATTATGATTAAAAATCAATGTATATACTTGTAAATATATTTTATCAAATAAAAATTGAAAAATTGAAAGAGATGATTTTTGGTATATCTCATTTGCATAATTAACCCCGCCCATGTGACCACCCACTAATCCCCTAATTAGGTCATGTTACCAAGGTTACCAAAAATGCTAGTCTCTGATTGGCTGAGAGGTGGTCATGTGACCCCCTAAGTAGGTCACGTTGCCATGGTCACCAAATGGAGGACTCTGATTGGCTGCAGGTCGAGTGAGTAATAAACAGTACTTAACTATAGTCCCGTTCCGATACATACTATACTACTGAGGTGATATGTCTCAAATTTATTTTACCCGTTTAGTCGTAACCCGTTTAGTCGTAACTTCTAACTTTAAAATAGTGATGTAAGGCGTATGATGAATCGTTTATGGCATTAGATCAGTTATAAATGTATTTTCCTCAGGCTTCCCATTTATCACCATCAAGGGGGTCTGTATAGGGGATTTTTTGGTAAATCGTTTTTTTTGCATACCACGCACCCTTTGCAGGCAATACACATCCAAGCAATTTTCAAGTCAACCCCTAACCCCCCTTAAACAGCACCTGTATATGTACAGCCTATATTAATCATTACTGGCTTATCTAACCCATCATATGGCATATATCCATTGATGAGGAACCATTTAAAAAAAAGAAAAGAGTCTCTACATGCCTTTGTTGCCCTAAACCAGAGTCACTTGCCCGGTGTAAAGCGCTTGATGAAATGATTTCTGGTCCCATAGCTACTCTGTTACACCAAGATGCATGCATATTTGTGGTTTATATGATAGAATAGGGTCCTGGCTTTGATTTTAAGTATTTATAGGGCACCCCAAGTCATTCTGCTACTCCCTAGCCCCTGCAAAGCACTCATTTTAGCAGCCCACTGTCAGTAGACCGTTATAGGTATTGTACTTATCATATTTATTTTTCACCTTCAACTCTACCATGTAACCCAGTGTCCGAGTCTACCCACAAGCCAAGCCATACCCATAGACCAAAGACTGGCGGTGTCAACTGCACTCAGTGACCCCGCCTCCTCCTACTGGAGGATACGCCGTCAATCACGAGCAGCTCGCTGCATGCTGGAAATTCCTGAGCAGCCAATGTTTAGACCAACTCCTCCTGCTGGAGGACATGCCCATTGATCATGAGCAGCTCACAGCATACCGGGAATTCCCAGCAGCTATATTTAGAACCATACTGAACTCTGTGAACCCCAGTGCTATGTTTAGGATCCCCCCTACATACCCGCACTGGAGTTCCCCAGTTACTATATTTAGCTCACCTGATACTATTTTTAGGATGAGCTGGGTGAGCAGCTCCTACTATAAATACCTGTAGAGGGAGCAGCTCACTCATCTTTCCACCTTCATACTTCATACCTCACACACTCACGTGAGACCAAAGCCCTCGGCTCAGGGGCTAGGCTTGGACACTGTTGGGCACCTTTATACTGTATCACCATCTATACCTCGTGGACTTCAATGAATAAAGTGGATATCAAACTGGATTCCTGATTCGTCTGTATTCATCGTTATTCATCATTTACGGACTCGTTGACACCACCCTCGTTTTCAATCTTTTGCGATCGATTTTAGGCCAATTATTAACTAAATGCTTTTCTGTGGTTATAATACATTCTCTATGTGTTTCTCATTATTTTAGTGTGTTAGATCACTGCTGGGTTTGGTTATATTGGCAGAGTGGCCATGATATTAAAATGTGTAGACAATTCATCATGCGTCTTACAGAGTAAAGAGGGTCATTTTTGAGAGAGAACCATATAGAGCAAGTACTAAATAAGTGGTAAATGATGATTGTTACAAGAAGTGTACATGTTGAAGATGTAATAAATTGATTTTCATGCTTATCCTACAGGTTTTCGAGATCAAAGTTAAGAAAAATCTCAATCTCTGCAATGTGAGACAATTTTTGATGTTTTGAAGCTACAGTCATAATTCTTTGTCTACACATACTATGGTATTGTACTAGTTTGGATCTGTAATTTGGTAATGATAGGATGATTTTTTATGGTGTAATGTGTTCCATAAGGTATGTGTAAGTCACGTGATGAATCAATTTTGTGATTATACTGCGACTGCGATAAAAACTGACCCCCTGGGAGTTGTTGACTTGAATGAACTTTTATATATAACCAAGGGCGATCAATAAAATAAAGTCTTAAAATGTAAAGCTGAGTTTGTCATCTTGACCCCCTGATCCCCAAAAGTAGTATAGGGGCAAACTCAGCACATAGGAACAGCTACTGTAATCGATTTGACCTACTTACGAACCGGAAGTGACCTAGTGTAATGGTTTTGTTTTACCAATACGGTGGTTCGGGCCTTACGGATTAGGAAAGAAAGAGTAAGGCAGTGATTCAAGTGTATGTAAACGGTTTTATTTAGGATACTCTGTGGCTACCTGGAAGGTGGATGAGGGGCAGCTAATCTCGATTAAAGTACATCTATGGGCTCGGAGGCCTGGAGGGCCTCTGACGTAGCGGCTGAGCCCCGGTCTTTATATATGGACCCTGGCGTTTGTCGCCAGATGTCCCACAGGCCTGGATCGGTGCTGCCACCTACCCGTAACCTTAGGAACACCCAGCGACTGGACTCATCCGCCACGCCAGATGGCACCTGTATGTATATTATAGTATAATGCCTCTACACTACTCCCCCAGACATTAGGCAGGAGTTATAACTATTACAGTATATATTATATAGGGATAACATTACATTATGTCTTACCCTAATAATAGAGGTATAACTATAGATATAACAACATACTCGATACTATTAATACTTACAAATAATAAATAGGAAAGTCGATACAATTCAACAATGTGGCTAATAACAGATATATGAAACGGATCTGTTTGAATTTAAAACAAACCACATATTAATACACTAATGAGTTCGTTCTTATAACAAACATGATATGTTTTTAGTCTTGATAAAGACTTTAAACGTAACCATACTATCTAATGATACATTTAGTTTGATTATATTTCTATAGTAGAAATATTTGACATGATACCGTTTTAGTTTTATACACTTGAAAAATTACAAATATTTTACACTCTCATGCATCTAAATTACTATCACCAACACCAGTTAAATATTATTATACAATGATATGTCATGGATAGATAATTATGACAATCTGGTGTATTATAACCTATATCGGATCATATCAAATATTATTACAAGTGAAGATAGATCCGGTTATTTTATAAATCCATAAGACAAGTATAATTGTATGTTAGTACAGGTATAAAATGATAGTTATATGAACATTTGAATAGTGATAAACACAATTTGCATGAGAACATTTATACAAAATATAGGTAAATTGTTGTGCGTAGTCTAGAAGTATGTCCGATGTGGTGTGTAGAAGGGAGTGTGGTCAGCTAACCACGAGATTGGATCCTAGATGTAGATATATATATAAATACCATAGATGAATAGGGCAGCTACCCACAATCCTCTAGGCGTGCTATTGTTCATTGAAGTAATCCGAATGGTGTTAATAAGTAATCCGGATGTCAATATGTAGTAATAGTAGTCCTTTTTGGTGTACGTAACAAAGTGGTAGTCCAAAAAGTAGATCTGGAAGTGTAGATATAAGAAAGGTGACAGTAGTAAGTCCATCCGGTAAGTAAAACATGTAGCATCAGGTAGCATCAGGCATCAGCTAACAGGTACGTGTATCCACATCCGGCAGCATTCCTAGCAGCACAACTACTAATCGGATTTGTAGGGTATTCTTCATCCGAAACAGATACATCAGGAGATAGGTGTCATATGCTATATCCTGATAAGACTAACTCTGGTTATAAAAGAACCGGGAATACATAGAATAGACTTAAGTGTTATTTGTATAGGAACATCAGGAGGTAGATATTCTACCTTCTGCAAACACTAAGTCTGGTCGTAAAATGAGAGGGAAGAAAAAAAAATAATAAGGGAGACCCGGAACACACTAAGTGGATTTCTTAGTGTGTTTCTTCCTTAGAAGGTCTAGGGCCGACTCGGGAGTGCCGTCCCATTCGTCAATGTCGACCCCGAACACCCTCATGAACTTAGTGTTCAGATTGGTGTTTCGGGTGATCTCCTCTTTTACACACTTTTCTAGGACGTGTACATCCATAGCTGGCTGTTCTTTCGCAGCTATAGCTTCTTCCTCACGAGCCTTTACTTCGTCTCGGATTACGGATTCTAGGCGTTCCTTCTCAGCATCGCCTACTTCCTTCATACACAAGAGAGTGTCATTCAGAAGACCTTGATGGAATTCTGTAGCTCTCTCCTTGACACATTTCTCCCAATGAGTGTAGATGGCCTTTTGCACATCAGCCTCCCCTTGGCGTGACTTCTCAAACCAGATTTCAGCGTTACCGGTTTTAATGGTAATCACGTCCTTTGGTTTGACGGGCAGTTCAACACAGTATCTCCGGATGTTGGGCTTCCGGACGTACCCGAAGGTGCCATAGGGACACAGTAACCGGGTGGAGGGTTTTGTTTCAACCCCATCTGCATGTACAAATGTACCTGCTCAGGAGATACGACACCTGGAGCTCCAGCAGCTGCAGGTGCTGGGGCCTTTTTGGGTACAAGGCGACCCCCTTTCCCAATGACCAAGGTCTGGCTTTCGGGTCCAGGACCTTGTGACATTGACGGCAAACTGTCTTTATCCAGCTTCCCCAGTTTAGCTGCTGCTCGAGCATAGCCAGCAGGGCCAGGTTTCTTGAATACAGCGAGCGGGATCACGAGAGGTCAGTCGAGACTGGACGCGGTGATGTCATGCGGCAAAGCACGTGCTACGGATGGAACATAAACAAACTGAATGTTTTTAGGTAATTATTGCTCATGCTGTCGACTCGTCTAGGGATTTAAGTGGAGTTATGGAAAGCTTAAGCAAATCCACCAGATTATCCGTCCACTAACCACTGGTACATCATATAGCGACGGGTCAGTTGTTATCCGTTCCATTTTGAATGTAAAACATTACACTCGTTGTGTATACAGGTTAGGTCACTGCAGTCCTCTGGGCAATTCAAGGGCTGTGGCGGACAACTATCCCTTCTTTGGATAGTTCCTTTTCGGACCTGACAATTCAAGGAGCCTTTTCTAGGTGTTTCTTGGCCTTCGAAACACCCTTCCTCTTCTTACTGTCTTCACCTGCCGAGACATTTTTAACACCACCACTCTTAGTCTGTGTAAGGGTTGGCGGTGCTGATTTAGATACCTTCCTAGGCCTGCCTCTCTTCGGTATTGGGTTCTTCTCCTGGTTCACTGTGCGATTCAGATTCAGAATCTTATCGAATCCTTCACCATACATTTCTGTGGAGGTCTCCCTCCCAGACCATTTTCTTAGTCTAGCCATGTTCAACCTGTACAGTCGTCCGAGATCTGATTTGATGATCACTGTACAATCACTAATAACCTGGGTTATTGTAAAAGGACCATTCCAATTAGATGCTAATTTTACATGTCTAAGTGGTTCGTGCAATCTCAGCACTCTATCTCCAGATTTAAATTTTCTAGTTTTCAAATCTGTATCATAACCTACTTTCTGCCATTTGGCACTTTTCTCTAAATCAATCCGCACAGATTCATATGCTTTCTTGAATCTGTCCCGTAAACATTCAATGAAAACTACAAGGCAAGATAGTTCCAGATCCATACCTACAACTCCGAATACCAAGTCTGCAGGCATTATTAAATCCTCTCCGAACACTAGAAGGTTAGGAGTACAATTAGTACTCGAATGTACCGTACTGTTATAAGCATGTGTCACGAAATGGCACTGCTCATCCCAGTCGTCCATGTTCTCATTTACGAGTGACATCAGGACCTGAATGTGGGTTCTATTGAACCTTTCAACCAATCCATCACTCTGAGGTCTATATGGATTGGTTCTAGTTTTGCAAATAGCTAAGTATTCGCACATTCCTTGCCAGAGATTCGATTCTAATTCTCTACCTTGGTCACTGTGTAGCATAAGTGGTACACCAAAGGTCAGTACCCAACCTTTTACAAAGGCTTCTGCACAAGTGACTGCTTTGTGATCCGGTAGTGGGAAAACTTTAGTATACTTTGTATAGTAATCACACACTACCATCATACAGGTATTGTCATTAGCAGTTGTGTTGAACCCACTAATGATATCTACTCCGATTCTAGCGAATCTCACTCCGAAAAGTTCCTGAGATAGGGGAAGATTGCCCATCCCGGTTCGGGATTGTTTTTACAACAGTCCAGACAGGTGGTTACCCAGCTTTGCAAATCTTGCGACATGCCGGGCCAAAAGTATTTTTAGAAAGTCGTGCTAACGAGCGTTTCCTTCCAAAATGACCACTGGTCCGATGACCATGACAATAATACATGATGTCATGCCTCATTGCATGTTGTATAACCACTTGTATGAGTCTCTCACCATTATTACATGACTTCCAACAGTATAACCACCTTTCCGGACTTCAAGCTCTGTCCATTGAGCAAGAAACCTTCTCATTTCTCGATTTTCCTGGGAGACCTCAGGTCTAACTGGACGTATACCCTTAGGTTGCAGTAGCTGTGCAGTTATCGAGTCAGCTTCCTGGAACCGTCATATGTGATCCATAGACCATTCCAGTATGCTGGCAACTAGGGGTTTGAAAGGTCTTCGAATCCCTGCTAAAACTGCTCTGTGAGCCCCACAATCCGGATTATCACATTTCCGAATTGGTATTTGAGACAAGGCATCAGCATTTAAATGCTTCACTCTGGGTCTATGCTGAATTTGGCGATGTTCTCGCCCGTATTTGGACAGATGGGCTAGCCATCTGCCCAACATTCCTTCAGCATTCCTGAAGTTCAATAACCATCTTAAAGAGGAATGATGCGTACGTAAAGTAAAGTCAGCCCCCCATAAGAAGTGTTTGAACTTCTTTGTATATACTACTACTGCTAACAGTTCTCGTTTAGTCGTGCAGTAGTTCCGTAGCTCCAATTCATAACTGATTCTATTTTCTCCGAATCAGCTTTTATTCCTTCATCTGAAATGATACGGCCCAAATAATTTATGGACTTCCTGAACATATTACATTTCTTAGGTTTCAGTTTGAGACCATTAGAAATAATTCGTTCTAATACCATTTTAAGATTATTAGAACATTCTTCGAATGTCTTTCGGAGGACTATTACATCGTCATGGTATACAAGACACTTTTTCCAGAATAGGTCACTCAGGAGAGTTTCCATAATTGCTTCAAATGTAGCTGGTGCATTGCACGAGCCAAATGGCATTCTAATACCATTTTAAGATTATTAGAACATTCTTCGAATGTCTTTCCGAAGACTATTACATCGTCATGGTATAAAAGACACTTTTTCCACAATAGGTCACTCAGGAGAGTTTCCAACATTGCTTCAAATGTAGCTGGTGCATTGCACAAGCCAAAAGGCATTACGTTTTATTGGAATAATCCAATATGACTCGAAAATGCTCTTTTCTCCATATCAGCTGGGTTCATTCCCACCTGCCAATATCCTGATTGTAAATCTAGGGTACAAAACCAACTATTGCCTCCTAAAGAATCAATGGTTTCATCTATTCTTGGCAATGGATATGAATTCTTTTTTGTTACTCCATTCAACTTTCTGTAGTCTATGCAGAATCGGATAGTACCATCTTTTTTGGTTACCATGCACACAGGACTACTCCATGGACTATTGGATGGGACTATTACGTCTTGTTTCAACATCTTATTTAGTTTTTCGTGAGCTACTCTTTTCTTCGCTAAAGGTAACCGTCTATAAGTATTTTAAACGGTTCTGCTTCTCCAGTATCTATCTTATGTACTACCTTAGTTGTCATACCCTATTTCTCAAAGGGTTTGGCAAAGGCAGTTCTATACTGATGGAGCAAATCATAAAACTCTTTCCGATGTTCCGGATTCTCTAATGAAGTTTCTTCATACAACTTTAGTAAGTCATCCGAGATATCATCATTATCCACTACCCTAGGTAACTTCAAATTACTATTGGTTACTGTTTCCAGTAAAGTGTGACATTTCCGAAGACTTGTCCTTTTTTCAAGTAGATAATAGCATTCCCCATGTTGGAGACCAGTACTACTGCCCAGGATGCGTTTGCTACCATAGTATCTACGGAAGTTAATCCGATACTTGACAAAGTAACTACATCCGGTTCTATCACTGCAGTCTTGTTGCGCATTACAGGATCGCTCCTTAAGAGCACATCACAGGCTACACCTGCGGGAATTCGGACAGTGTGTGCCACACTAGCCATACTACTTACTTGTCTCAGTACACATCTAACTTTTACAGGATACGGGTATTTCACACTCAACACTCCTGATTGTGGCTCTAACACCACACCATACAGGGATGCGAAATCCAACCCGAGTATCCCCTCATCTGATATATCCACAATGGTGGCACTCATGACATAGTCATGCATTCCATCCAATTGGAATTTTACACAAGTTCTACTAGACGTTTTCATAGTACTGCCATCGGCCGTCTGAGCATTTCCTCCCGATATGAGAGTATCATCTTCATTTGGTATAAGATTGTAGAACCTCTTGGAGATACAGGAGTGGCTAGCACCCGTATCAACGAGAAATTCAGCGGATCTTCCATTAACAGTGAGGCAAACATACCACCGCCTTCCATTCAATAAGGAGGGTGTGTCTGTGACAATCGGAACGTCATTGTTCACACCTGGAGTCAATCCACATCCTTTTAGGAATTCCAGACAAGAATGACCCGGGGGTAGGTGGGCACTACTAACCCTGGCTAAAAAATAACTGCCTACCTCGTTACCGGTACTGGGTTTCCCCTGTGCTCCCTGGGCACCTGTTGTATCGGCTTCCCTAACCTTCCAGGTGTCAACAACCACTCCGGTGTTAGGCGAATTTGTTACTACATGCGAACTATCATCACGGATGGTGATATCATGGCAAGATTTGTCATCGGGATCCCCTTCTCTGCCCATCGAGGGACCCCTCCTTAGTTTTCCTCTGTGGTTATTCCAGAGATACCTCCCTGTCCTCTCGGGACAGGTTTATCAGCCATACATTCGGCTGCATAGTGTCCTAATTTTTGACATCTGAAACACCTTCTCTGAGATTTATCCACTCGGGGCCTTCTCAGAGCGTCAGTTAATTGTGCTACTAGTGTCTCTACCAAATTGGTAGATGCAGCAGCAGCTGCTGCAGTAGGGATGTTTGTAGCTGTAATATTACTTGCCTGGGCTGGCACGGACGTTGTTTTATTTATAACAGGTCCGCCTTTTCCTTTCGGATTCACTTTTCGATACCGTTTCTGGTGGTAATATTTTCCGGCTACATGGACGGAACCAATATACTCTCCGTTATCATCGGAAATATATTCATCTTCCTGATTAACTTCCTGTAGGTCAACTGGGGCCAATTGGAATGTCTCAGGTATTTGAGCGGGTGCTGCTCCATATTGTAATGGAGCAGCTCGCAGCAGGTTAGGTGCCAGACCCACCAGGCCTTTTCTTCATATCATAACCATCAATGGCTATAAAAAGATCACTGAAGGATGTTTCATCTTTCCAGGAATCCCGGACCACCTGTTTGTGATCCGGATCTCGCAATCCGCTATAGAATTGTGTGAACAATTCCTGCAGATAGCAATCATCATCATGAGCCCAATTCAGACGTGCTTTCGATAGCAGGTCCTGTAGCTCCAACTCGAAGACTTTATGAGACTCTATGGGTTTCTGGGTTCTCTTTTTAAAGCTTACCCATGGATCTTCTCTTATGATAGAACCAAATAGGTACGCGGCACATTCGTCTAATTGGTCTTAAGTACTGTATATTCCATACGCTGCCCTCCATTGGTTAAGAGCTACTTTTCCGCCATTGTTTAACCAACAGATCAGGTAAGACAGAGCTTCTTCTTTTGTCCAACCACTACAGTTGACTTCATCGACAAAAGCCTGATACCTATCCTTCCATGGATCATTCGAATCGTAGGGAGGGGGTATCCTTGCCTGTCTATGAGCTGGATTATTACATCCTCGTAGTCTATCAGGTTCTCTCATGCTCCAGTCCATGACTTCCATGCCATCTGCTCCCTTCCGGTAGCAGTCAATGTCCAAGTTTTGGATGCATTGGCTTCTATCAAAGATGCTCTGCATCCCTGCCAGCATGGATGTTCTCCGATTCAGTGTCCTGCCATCTTCACCCGATCCGGATCCTCTGGATCCAGGTCCACCGGGCCACTTCCAGGGTTACCTCCTGGGGGTCCGCTATTAGGAGGACCTCCAGAGTAACCACTAGAGTAACCACCACTGTTGCCTGTATTTCCGGATGAACTGGAAGGCGCATACCTTGGGTAGGAATTATTTTGATTCCCTCCCTGTCCCAATACACGAGGTTGGGGTGGCGGAGTATTTACCGCTATGTTAACCTGAGTCAGATCGATTTTATGACTCAGATCAGGGATCGGTGGTGCAGGACCTACTCCCGGATCATGTTTTGAAACATGTGGTGTAGGCCCACTACTTGCTGAATTTTGGTTTGAGCCAATTTGTACAGTTGTACTGTTTGGATCAACCACTCCCCCAGATGCAGAATGATCTGGTTTCTTAGAGATACCAGAATTTTACATTCTTATCTGCCCCATCAGTTACAAATGGATTGTATCTGGTGGGCGTTACGGTTTGGTCCGTATTTGCCAACATTGTAGACACCACATTCGGATCTATATTACCTATAGTCAGTTGTGCGGCTTCTACATATTTGTCTAAAGTCAGTGCTGTATTTTGCAAATCCTGAGTTTCTGTCTATCTTCTTCCAGTTGTTTATTATATGCTATAATACCCGTCCGGATTGTCTCATTGTCTTCAGCTTGTTTGTTACACTGAAGTTTCAATTTCTCTAATTTACTTTAATAATGACTTATATCAGCTTCATAACTGACCTTGTCACGGCATAGCTTATCATTTGTATCTATGTATGTTTGGATACGAGTGTGTCTATTGTCATATTCTTTATTGAATGAATCTCTCATGCTTTGAAGTTTCATTTCTTCATCTTGCAGTTCTTTCATGTATTCTCTCTTCCTTGTTTCGAATTTGGCTAGCATACCAACAAGATCCTCTTCAAGATGTAGTTTCTCATTAATCACTTCATCTTTCGCTTTGACTAAGACATTCAGGTTCTCATTCAAAGTTACATAAGCCCAGCTAAAAGCAGTTCCAATGATATCCGCTAGGTGTCAGGGTGCCACTAGTTTTTTAAACTCCACTAAGCCCAGCTATAAGTAGTTATCCACTAGGTGTCAGGTCAAATGGCGATGTAAAGGTCAAGATGACATCATTGTTTATATAAGCCTAGATGATAATCCATGCTAATAATGATGGCACATGGTACTGGAGGTTAATTCAAAAGATCCTGGGATCACAACCTCAGCGATCTTAGGAATTATTCTGCCTTATCCTATTAAGCGATCTTAAGATTAGACTGCTTTCACTTTTCCTAGCCAGCACTAAGATTACATCGATCTTAGCCTCAGCCCTCCTACACTATTCCAAGAAGTACTGAGTGGGCACAGGTATAAGAGTCCCAAAATAAAGGAATAGCTGTGGAGTCAATCTTCTTCACAACAGTGTTTATACCATCGTTCCCCGTCCCCATATGGGCTAACAAAAGAGCACAGGGTGCAGTTGACCCATACAGTATTCAGGAGTTGTTCCCATGAATGTATGATTTATGCTTGCCTATTAGAAGCATTGTGCCCACCCCAGGACAAAGAGAGAGAAGGGGAGAATTACCTTACAGTGCACTTAACGCATGAGTAGCCCTAAGAGCCCTCAAAGACACTCAGCAAACGTCCTTCCTCCCCTCTATATGTATGCAGCAGGCTATTCACTCTTTCGATCAGGAGTGTTCCCTGTAAGTGCTCTTGTACTCAGGTTAAACCAATATGCAATTCTTTTACTAAGATCGCAGTGATCTTAGCGCTGGAAAAGGAATAGTGAAGTGATCTTAGGACTTGCTATTCCTGACAGGCCTGCAACCACTGTATTAGATAGGGTAGACTCACCAGGTCTTATGATATGTGCCTACACTAAGATCGCAGGGGTAGAAATCCCAGGATCTTTTGAATTAACCTCCAGTTTTGGTTTGTATGGATACATTGATACTTAGAGTTTGAACTTCAATAGCATTCTAGACACCGTATTAATCATTATAAACCGGCTGGTACTAATGCACTGTTGCACTATAGAAGTAACCTTGATTATAATAGTGTAGTGCACGCCTGAGCAAGGTCAAGGTAGCTGTTAATAAGTTAAGGGTCATTAATTGGTCTAAAATAACATTGATGAATTGTTATTAATTGTTTGGAAGGTGATGTATAAGGTTTTATAAAGACAATAGACAACTCTTTCTTCACATCTTGACTCTCTGTTGTCCTATAATGCACTCAGATGCATTCGTGTATTACAACAGACAGTCTCGATGTGAAGAAAATTGTTGTCTATTCTCTAAATATAACATTCCGGTCTTAGCTGGATGGTTAGTGAGCATCACTTTACCCATTCACCTGACCCTATCTAAGACCAGGTCAACCACACTTTTACCCATGATTTGTGGGGCAAACCTGTTATTTCTGAAGTTGTTAGTTGATGTCACAAGCACATCTGTTGTATAGCACTGTTTGATTTGAAATCAATCAGTTATTAACTACCCTAATCAGTATTCTAGCAGGAGGTCCAGAATTATTGTCTGTCCGGAATTACAACCCAGCATTCTAGTTAGGGAAGTTGACTGAATTTTTATGCACCCTTACCAACCTTTGTTCAATCTGTACTTTTTTAGTTTAAAGCTATATTTTGATGAAAATGTTGCAGCACTTCAGCTTCCATCTTTGCTGTCTGCCACTGACTCGGGGGGGGGACCAGTGCTTTGGTGCCATCTAGTGGAAACTATAACATTCATATTTGTGTGTATAGCCAAGTATGCCTGAGGAAATTCTGCTATATTATCACATGTGTCAGATATCATACAATACATTCACATCAAATACTTCACTCTATGTAATAGGTCCACTTAAGCTGTATGTCAATGTATCAGTATGGAGAAATCCATTCTGTTTCAGTTGATAATGGGTTGTTCTAAAGGTCAACTTTGAGCATTTCATGAAAATAATTGAGTTCAGATCCATTAAATCTACTACTTGTGAAAATTACTTCAATGTCTAATTTATCAGGGGGTGCAGTAGAGAACATTGGAGCACCACTCCTAGAGAGTGAGAAAGATATTTCAATAAACACTAATGTGAGCTCAGCGAAGCCATTCCCCATACTGTTTATGTTTGTTAGTTCCCATGCCACAATGTCTCCCCTGTGCCATATTTTGACCATTTCCTTGCCTTCTAGGTCTCAGCCATGGAAATACTTTTTCACTATATTTTAATGTAGCACGGCATGCCATAACTAGTGTGCCCCAGAGGTATTGAGCAAAAAAAATCCCACGTATATCTTTAGGGGCAGCCTCGATTTACGACATATTAAAAAAAACCTGCGCATCGATCACGAAAATCTGGAATGCTGGCCATAAATGTACAGACACCTGCATAATTGGCATTTTTTGCAGTGAAAATTTCAGTTCAGACCCAATCCAAACAAGCCCAAAAAAGAATGGGCTTCGCTGCAAAAATCATGTTTTATTTTATATCATATGAATAAGTACCTACTCAGGACCAGTTATGAATTTTTACAGAGTTCTACTAAATTAGCTAACTATTTTATCCACCCAGAACTCATGTAGTACAGTCAACTCCCTCTAATGCAGCCACCCTTTAGATTTTTACAAAAATGGCCGTATTAGTGGGGTGGCTGCATTAGGGGGAGTCTCTGCCAAACCCATATAGCTTGGTAAACATCATTATTGATTTTAGTGGCCTATTATTGAGCATTTTAGTGTAAAAATAGTTGTATGTATACCTGTATATAGATATATTAAGAAATAGAACCCTGAAATGTATTGAATGTGGAAGTTTATTTTGAGGCTAAAATTGCACTTTTTCTATTCACACAAAGAGAGATGTCATACATGTTGATGCATTCCACACCTGGATATAAGCTGTATGTAAATAATCAATGAACACAACAGGAATTAATTCATTTGACAATGTACATGTACTACATTGAACCATATCTTCATAAATTAACAATGAATTGAATTAGTCATGATAAATTACTGAAAACATTATTGGAAATAAGAGTCTATTGTTTTCTGGACAGTCTTCTTTTTGATCATGGATGACTCTACACTTCCCCACAAGTTCATTAGCTTTGTATGGTCTTCCATTAAGCCTTTCTGTAGCAGGAAGAGCCGCACTTTGTCAAAGCACTCATGCATAGCCCCTTCAGTGATATGCTCTGCATGATTGTCAGTGTCATCTTCATCATCATCTTCACTATCAACAGCTTCTGTCTCGTTATCCCAGTCATCAGGGTTTGAAGACTCAGTAGGGAAGTCCATGGACTGGAACTGAGTGAAGGTGAGGGGCTCTCTGACGTTCAGAGAGTCAGCTGCATTTCTGAAGAGTTGAGCAAGGGGGATGTCGTCTTCTGGATCCTCTACCTCTGGGTTGTCTGGTGCAGGTCTCACACCAGCTTTGGCAAAGCACTTTATGACAGTGGAGGGCTTACAGGCTGAGATGGCTTCCACAAGCCATCCAATAGTCAAGGAGAGGTTGACATCCAGGTACACTTTCAGTGGGTTTCCACTGTGCTTCTCGGCCTTTCTGATGATGAAGGCCAGGAGTCTCTTGTTGTATTGTTGTTTGATGGCTGCAATTATACCCTGGTCTAGTGGTTGAAGAACTGAAGTGGTGTTTGGTGGCAGATACACCAACTTCACGTTGCTGAGCCTGATCCCCTGTGGGTGAGATGTGGCATTATCCAACAGGAGAAGGACCTTCCTGCCCTTTCTCTTCATCCTCCTGTTGAAGATCTGCAGCCACTCCTCGAAGATGCTGGTGACCATCCAGGCTTTCTTGTTGTCCCTCCACATGACTGGGAGCTCTTCCATGTTACAGTTTCTGAAGCAGTTTGGTTTGCCAGCTTTGGCAATCACCAAGGGCTTCTCAAATTCACCGACAGCATTCACACACAAACACACTGTTATCCTGTCCTTGGTCTTTTTGCCCCCAGCCACATCTGAACCTTTCACAGCTAGGGTCCTATCTGGCATTGTCCTCCAGTATAGACCTGTTTCATCAACGTTGTAAATGTCACAGGGTTCATATTCAGCAATGACAGAGTGAATCCGGTCAAGCCACTCAGCCACTGTATTCTCATCCACACTGGCCCTCTCTCCTGAAATCTTGCTGCCCCCTATGCAGTGACGTGTCTTGAATCGTGTGAGCCACCCTGAGGATGCTTTGAAGTCAGTCAATCCCAGCTCGGCTGCCACATGGGTCCAGTGACGGGTAGCTTCATCCCCCTCAGCTTGGAGAACCAGGAGAATACTCTATTGTCAAGAGGCACGTTGTAACCACACAGTCTCTTGGCATCTGGATTATGGTGGGAGTCATACTCAGCTAAGATGTCTGCTTTTCTCTTCAGAATGTTGCCCACTTGAGTCCGCCCAATGTCAAACTGTGCTGCCAACTTCCTGTCACTGTAGCCAGGACTAACTTGTATGAGCTTGACCTTTTTCACGAAGAGTCAGCTCTTTTCTCTTGAGGCATGGTGGTGTCTGTCAGTTGATGTCATCTACAGGAGTGAATGATGGCATGATGAGTGACAACTGTATTTATGAGGGCCAGACCTTGGGCTAACCAGGTGACAAACGTTCACTGACTAAAAAAACGACTCTGGTAGGACAGTTCACTGACTAAAAAAATTACTCAGGTAGGACTGTTCACTGACTAAGAAAACGACTCAGGTAGAGCAATTCTCTGACTAAGAGAAAGACTCAGGTATAGCAGCTTGGTTGCTGGTAGTGTCTATCACACCCTGCACGGCTACAAGCCCCCCCCCCAACTCACACCCATGCCTCTGTCGGCCCATACCGTTATGTAGCGGTCAGTGGTATTGGCTTTTAAACCTTTAAAGGCAGCTTATGCTTATACCCACTAGTCGACATGATGCATGAATACAGCCCTGGCAAGTAAATTAACAGTAACCAGTAATACACTCCCATATGGTTGGCATAATCACCAATAAAGTTTGGGTTCATTGGTGCTGACCAATGGGCATGACGCACACTTGCATTGGTGGCCTTTAAGTGGTTAAACTTATACACACATCAGCATGATAGGGGTGGGTAGTCACAGGGGAAAGTTAGCAGAAAAAAAATGACACTTTGCAGTTAAATCCCAGGCAATTATTCTTTCATTTTTTGAGTGAATGAAACAATCACACAGCATGCATGCAGTAGAAGGCTAGGTAGACACTACCAGTAGTCATAGCCCTTTGATGAGACAAGGAAGGTCAGGGGTGTTAGTGCTAATCCTCCACACTGAACGAGAGAGTGGATACCTGCGGTCCGTATGTGATGATGAGCATTAACACCTTTCCCTGCATGCCAACTTCCAGGAGAAGCCCTCCTCTCTACCACACACATGTGCACCAGTCCCATACCACCACAGCTCTATATAGTGTTGAGTGGCGACCGTTATTCCATCATCACCATTGCTGTGTGGTTGCAGCAGGTTGCCAGCGACTAGGGAGGGGGTAGGGATGGTTTTGGTGGTTGGGGTGGGGAAGCAGAGGCACGTTCCTTTGAAGACCAGGAGAGGCCATACCTGACCCCATTCCCAGCCAGCCACTGAGTCACTGTGTGCTGTCAACCAGAACACGAGTTAATATTAGAGTGGAGTGTAGGCTGTCTGGTGGGAAAATCTTGACTTGTCGTTTCTTAAATCTCACACAAATCTAATCATTACACAGTGGCCGTTTTAGAGGGAGAAAACTATCCCTTCAGTCTGAAAAAATAGTGGCCACAGGGCGCGGTGGCTGGAATAGAGGGGTGGCTGCATTAGAGGGAGATTTTCACATTAAATCAGAGGGAAATATGTTTCAGTCTTTGCCAAAGTGGCCGTAATGGTGGGGTGGCTGCAGTGGAGAGGTGGCTGGAAGGAGGGAGTTGACTGTATTCAGTGCGGAGGTCTTCTGTCGGTAAGGATGCACTGAGTGACCCCGGGATTTCCCTATGTGAGACCTGAAGTGACAATTATTTTTTATGTCCTTGAGTGTGTTTCACATCTCATTGCCTTGGAGAAGTTCTTTTTTCTAATAAACCAGCTTCTACAGGTCAGACACCCAGCAGAGCAAGAGGCATTTTCAGGCCTCGGTCCAAGGACCTGATACCTGTGTACTTAAACATTGATTTATGCAGGAAGAAATGCTAGTAATTATACAGGGGTGTTCCCAAGAGATCCCTGACAATGTCACAAGTATGAAATAAATTCTCATGATAGTGATTATGTTGATATTGTGATGACATTGTGTAAAACATGGCAAAAGATTGCGATAAATTTCCATACCATGAAAGAATTATGCATGTGTTTGTGATCTGTGTTGAGCTATGAGTAGTATAGTATGTATCGGAATGGGACTATAGTTAAGTACTGTTTATTACTCACTCGACCTGCAGCCAATCAGAGGCCTCCCTTTTGGCAGGAAATTCAAATCAGCCATTCAGAGGCCTCCCTTTTGGTGGGAAATTCAAATAGGGGTCATGTGACCTGTCGGGGGATTTAACTAATAGACCCGCGGGTCTATTGGAAAAAAAAATTAAAAAAACTAACATAATAAGGTAAGGAATACAACAGAAACCACATTACACATTTTCACTTTTTTTTATTTCTTATAAATGTCATATTTTTATGTACACATTTTACTTTATTTGTGACCCATCCTAACAAAGTGGTACTGAAGTCGCACATTTACAAGCCTAGATATGGCCCTTTCAAGTGGTATAGTGTCAAAAATATCAGATTTTTAAAAATTGATATTTTAGCATTTTTTCAACATATGGCTAGATATCTTTCAGAATCTTTGCTTAATAAACTGAATTTAAGCCCCAAATGCCAGAAAGACATAGCTCTAGTTTTCATGGTTATTTAGAAATACGTAGGAATTATATAGGATTCATAAATTATTATATGATTGATATGTCAATTATCTGAGTTTAATCAATTTTTAATCGGTCAGACTAAATTTACCAGCAGAAGATCTGCAGAAGACCACCTGGTTCAAATATGCAAGTGTTATATACCAAATGAAAGCTTTTGATGAGCTGTAAATGAATATGCCAATAACTAAACATTTTGTATGTGCGACTTCCGAACCATTTTGTAAGGATGGGTCACATTTGTTATTTTCATATTTTTCATTTCGTTCAATTATGAGGACAAGTCGGGGAATTCAAGTTGACACTCTCTACATAACATGGTTGAATACCGGAGAGGAACACGACAAAACTTACACATTGAGATGTGTACATTCAACTTTTGTTTCTCATAATTCAAACTGAACATGGTGTAATCTTGGTGTACAACTTTGGAGCAAGTGTCCTTTTGAAATGAGGGATAGTTGTAAGCCATATTTCCCATCCAAATCTCAGCGATATCTATACCAAGTACTCCATTCAGTTTGTCTTGACATGATATTTCTCAGTCAAGCAGCTTCTACACAAGGGTATAAAGGTGCTTCACTATACAACATTCGGTCGACACACTCTTAACAAAAGGAGTCGAATGTTTCCTTTGAGCAATGACACAACTTTCTAAAGAAGTCTGAGTTCTCTTCTAGTAGAGAAAACAATGCGTCGACCGACTCTAACGTATACCGTCTTTTCACGAAAGCACATGTGTTCTCAACATGAAATTGATATACCGCTATAGTTCTGTCTCTGGTGGTACTAGCCACTTTTTGAAATACATGTTTGAAACACACACTCAATGAATCAAATACACGATTAGAAAAGAACACTTTATGAACACCTTGGTTTAACAACGGCGCCTTAAAGAACAACACATCTGATGCATCTATTAATGTTGATGTTGCGATCCTTGAAAAATTTAGCTTGATTATTCAGTGCCTCTATGAAGGGTTTCACATGTTTTGTTGTTGTAGTAGATCAAGTAATCTCTGAAAGTTTGCATCTTTTCGTCGGGCCAAACTTTTTCACATTTGGCGTAGTCAGATTCAGACATCTTGGTGCCAGTCAGTTTGCTGTCAAAAGCAGACCTCGGTTGAAGAGTTCTGTTTTCCAGTTTCCTGGTAGACGTCATCCATTCGTAAGGAAAGTGACCTTTGTGCTCATCTCTGGTGAAAGCTAGCAAATAATTCGCGTAGTTATAACCAGCTGCCAAATAGTTCATTACGTCCAAGAAAACAGTGTGTCGAGTGTAAATCGCCAAGTATTGGTTACTTCTCTATATGACGCTGAATTCTTTATTCTTTTGGTCTTTGGAGGAGAAGAACGAGTGAAGCTGTACTTTGATAAGATTTAAGTTGTAACACCCCGAGTTGAAACCTACGACCAGAAGTTGCCGGAGATATCTCAGAAGTCTCTTCTTCAGCTGGACTGAAGGGTGCTTTTCCCGAGTTTGAGCGAAGAAGCTGCCAGAATGACTCAACGACGCCTCCTCTAGGCAAAGAGCTTCGTCTATCCTCTCGTCTAACTTCGCTAATGTCGGTCGGTAAAGTTTCAGGGTTCTTACCCGATGATCTTGGAGGTGTCGTTGATGTATTTCAAGACTATGTTCAACAAGGGGTCGGAAGTTGCGTCAGACTCTCTCACGAAGCACACCGGACCTTCGTGTCCTGGAAAGTTTTGACCTCTCTATTTACGGGTGGTGTAAACCGGTATTTGTACGTTGAACAAACTCTCTAACGTTGGTAAGTCACTCATCGTCACACCTGGAAAGGTTTTGGGTTTCGCCGTGGAATCGAACTGACCTAACAATTTCGAAACGTGTTTGCCGGTCTTGTATAAGTGAAAGGATATGCAGCGAAAGACGCATAACTTGTCCCTGTCGGGAAAATCTAACACACCCCCTCTCTTTTTTCAGCTGAACTGATTGGGTAACCCTCCCCCCTATGGGGAATTCTCTGGGCCCCATGTAAATGCAAACGTTCACATTGGTGGGAAAAAGAACTTTCCACTTGGTGTCAGAGTCGCAAAGTTTCTGTACTTCTGTACTTCTGTACTTAGTTATGGTGGGGAGGGGTTGTAAAAGAGTCGCGTTGTTTTGGGAGGCGTGAAAGTAGCATAGTTTGTCTCTGTTTTCCCTGTGTTGTAATATTAACCCTACTGACAAGCCCACTTTGTATCTGAATCTTTGCGCGATGTGAATCTGACGCATGATATCTACAGTGTCACTCAACTCACCGGTTGGTAGTCTTAAGTTTGTTACGCTCACGCGAGCCCCGTGCGCCCTGACTCCGGTTTGTATAGTGGGCCAATTTTGAGTGAACATTTCCTCACCCTGTGGTATAGCGCGTATTATGGGAGGAATTGTCATGCTGTCCATTTTTTTTTGCAATTTCCTTCGCCACACAGAGGACAAAATTTAGGAATAACATTACATCTTTCCATGTGTCTCTGATAATTGTACACCCTCTTGAAAATTTTGAAACACTTTTCACACATATATTGAACCATTTTCACTGAGTTACTTATACATGAAGAGAAACGAGGTGTCTGTTTGTAGTCTTACTTTCTTTCCGTCTGTGTCTATCTACCTGTACACCTATATATACAAGTCGTATCTACACAAAGTAAGTACACACCTACACACAGTCTCATTCTAACCTAACGCTGTTAAGAAATTCAAGAATAATTTCCTTTTTGTCACCTAGTTCTTTTAGCCCCTTGGGGGAAAAAGTCACACCGTGTCTGGGTTTTCTCGGTTCCTTCTTACCTGCGCACATGGATGAACCATGTGTTGTGATAGGGTCGTCCTTGGGCGACCGCTATGTCGCGTTTCCGTATCTCCTCTTGAACATCAGCGATGGTCGCTATTAGCTTGAGCAGTGCACTAGAGGTGAACTTTACTTCTCTGGTGGGTGTCGAGGTGCCCTTTGTTGTGCTGTAGCGTTCCTTGGACAGTTTCACCCTCTTGATCTAGACCTCTAGCTTCAAACTGTCGAAGAAAAACTCCAATTTTTTCTTCTTGGATGTTTGGTCCTTATGACTCTTGGTAAACCTCCTCTTTTTACCCGTAGAGGGTTTCAAAGAAGAAAGAGGAGGACCATCAGTGAGAGCTGAATCAACAGCAGAACCAGCAACAGGAGGAGGGCCCGCGTCGCTATCTCGTGTCTTCTTAGAAGAAGATAACCATACGTCGTGGGTCGTAAGAGTCGAGGGGGTAAAAAAAAACTCGCTCCGATTCTGCTTGACGTCGGTGCCCGCTTGTGGATAGCAGTACCCGTTGGTGGATAGAGAGTTCGCAATATCGGTGGTGAGTAAATCGGGTGATCTTTGACCCACAGCTGGAGAAAGCATCCTTTTCTCCTCCTCCTCCTCTGTTTCCTCATCCTCCGCCTCCTCCGCCACCGCCACCGCCGCCTCATTATTTTCCTCCTCCTCCTCATCCTCTAGCTCCTTTTGGGTCTCCTCATAATGATGTGTGTCACTGTAACCGTCAGTGTTTGCGCAAGTAGTTGCAACAGCAGCAGGAGCAGCACCAGCACCAGCACCACCACAACCACTACCACCACCACCACCACCACTAGCAACACCAGCAGCAGCAGCAGCAGGACCAGGACTTACATTGGTAGTGGTAACAGTAGGAACGGGGTTATAAAATGGTGGTGGCCAGTAAAAAGCCTGCCCGTCAAGTCTAACAACACCATAATCAGCAGTAGCAGCAGCAACAGGGGTAGTAGCACCTGTAGCAGCAGGAGAAGCAGCAGCAGCACCTGCAGAAGCAGCAGCAGCACCCGCAACATCAGCAGCAGCAGCAGCAGTAGGAGAAGACAAAGAACTCTTGGTTCTTCTTGTTGTCTTCCTTGTTGAAAGCTGGAGCTCAAAAGATATTCGTCTACTCATGGTGAGGGAAGTAGAGAAAGTGTGAGTGAATGGTATTTTCCCCCTTCCTTATATATGCCTCTGGAGATAAGCTTCTTACTACAGTTTTAATAGATGAAAGGGAAAATGAACGTCTCTAATCCTATAGTCACAGAGGGTCTTACTCAAAGGAAGGAACCCTCCACAGGGAAAATAAAACAACAGGAGGATCCGGATTAAAACTTCACTCCACTCTTAGATCGTCAAAGGGGTGGTGGTCCAGATCAAAGTCGGCTTTGTGATATCTTTTAGAAAAGAACTTTTAAACCATATGATCACAGAGAGCCTTAAATCTAATTTTCACCTGCCCTCCACAGGTGAACCAAACCATAGGGGGATCCAAATGAAAGTCTAAACAGGATTTGAAAACGTCAAAAAAAGAGTCTCTTATCTCATTTACACACACACCACCGGGGAGGGTAATCTCATAATAACCCCCCCCCCCCGCTTGCCTTACAGCTGTAAAAAAAAGCAGATTAAGATAATTATCACTACACCTTTTCACACTTGGCACAGTGTTTTCTCCTTCTGTTTGATGTGAACAGATCCAAAGGCTCACGCTGATACGTCGCTACACAACGGTGAGAGTATCCAGCTGAAAATAGGCTTAAATGCCTTACACCTGTAAAATAGACTTAGGGTAATTATCACAACACCTTTTCCCTTGTTCAATGAGATTTTAAAAGTAATCCGACTAAATACACTTGTGACAGTGTCTTACTCTTTGATGTCAACAGATCCAAAAGACGATGGGAGTATCCCACTGTAAATAGGATTAAATCACCCTATATAAAGAAGCTTAATTTCTCTTGAAAAGACCATATCACTGCTGACCACTTTGACTACCGCACCTACCACCCACCACTGTCTGCCTACCTGCCTACCGACCCCTTTCGACGATTTTGCAGACAAGGTGAGTCTTGAAACTCAACCACCCTCCCCATCTGCTCCCTCTCTTGACGTATGTGAAGTGAGTGTACGGGATGACCACTGTATAATGGGACGGTACCAGAACAATTTAGGACATGACGACGATTTGCTTCATGAAATAGGAAGGCAGTTAGATCTTGGAAAAAATTGGGAATCTATTTGGAGCTTCCCTCTGAAGTTCTGGAGTTGATGGTCATTATCAAGACATCGGGGGACATGTGTATGGCGATGTTCAAAGCCTGGTGGTCTAAAGCTTCGCCTCATGACAGATGGGGTCAACTTCACCACGCCTACGTCAGTGTTCGTCAACTAGACCTGTTGTATGGGACGCAGAACTTTTTCAAGGAGCACAACCTGGATTACAACAACCCCGACCCGCTTTTAATGGAGAGGTACTTCATGTCCATGTCTGAAGTTCTATCCAGGGAGTGGCGAGATATGGGTATGTATTTAGAAGTGGATTCTGATAAGCTAACTAGCATCGCTCAACAACCGGAACAAGATCTATCTCTCCACGCCTTCAAAGTATTGAAGAAGTGGGCAGTACACATCATGAACTCATTCGAGTACTGATGGATGATATGAGGAGGAGTGATGTGGTCAGATATATATTGCGTTACTTTGAAAACCAAGACAGACGGAGACGGAGGCAAGGTGGAAAAAGCTCTTTGTAGTTTGAGGTAAGCTTACATGAAGGAGGTGTGCACCACGGAGGTCTAAATCTTAAGTCGTTACACAAAAAACAGGGAGTAAACAGTTGGAAAGCAAATTAAACACCACTATATAAACCTCACGGCACTGGTATACGTCCACAATCGACACACAGGCAACACCACCGTCGTCACCTACCTACCTACCTACCTCGTGTGTCAAGAAAATGGTGCCCAAGTACGCACTTTTCACCGATTTATCCAAGAGACTCAGCACTTTCAACTATTTCACGTGGCCTAAGAACCGACCATTGACAGAGAAACTCGCTGCCCACGGATTTTTTTACATCGGAAGTAAGGACCCTGTTCAATGCTACCAATGTGGAGTCACCATACACACGTGGTTAGAAGACGATCACGTCGCCGAGGAACATTTCAGATTTTCTTTTAACTGTCCGTTGGCCATAGAGGCTATGAACCTAACTCCAACGGTTGGAAAATTGCTGACGGAAATCCTGAAGGAGATAAAGCTGATAAAGCACGAGTTGAAGTTCATTAAATCGGTGCACAGCAGATCGATGGAAAGCAACGTCAGACTGTTTCCTTATCCCACCACTTGCAGTTGCGGATCTCTTTTTGCGCGCGTAGAGTCGGATGGAGGAAGAGAGGACACAGTAGATAAAAACTGAGGTACAACATATATATTGGTATATTGCAACAGATCATGAAAAATTGTATGTAAGTTTGTGTTAACCGTCTATTTAATGTAGAGAGTGTCAACTTGAATTTCCCGATTTGTCATCATAATTGAACGAAATGAAAAATATGAAAATAACAATAAAGTGAAATGTGTACATAAAAATATGACATTTATAAGAACATGTGCTTTTGTGAAAAGACGGTATACGTTAGTGTCGGTCGACGCGTTGTTTTCTCTTCTAGAAGAAAACTCAGACTTCTTTAGAAAGTTGTGTCATTGCTCAAAGGAAATATTCCACTCCTTTTGTCAAAAATGTTATGTAATGAAGCACCTTTATACCCCGGTGTAGAAGCTGCTCAACTGAGAAGTATCATGTCGAGACAAACCGAATGGAGTAGTTGGTATAGTTCTTCGGTGGATTCCACTTGTGATATCGATGAGATGTGGATGGGAAATATGACTTACAACTATCCCTCATTTCAAAAGGACACTTGCTCCAAAGTTGTACACCAAGATTACACCATGTTCAGTTTGAATTATGAGAAACAAAAGTTGAATGTGTAAGTTTTAAACAGCCAGCAAATCAGAGGGCACCATTTTGACGGGAAACAACAGGGGGTAAGGGTCACGTGACCATTTTTGAATTTCACGCCAAAATGGAAGGGCTCTGATTGGTTCATTTTGGCGCCGCAACACCATGGGGGTCTAGGTCATGTGACCCCACATTTGAATTTCCTGCCAAAAGGGAGGCCTCTGATTGGCTGATTTGAATTTCCCGCCAAAAGGGAGGCCTCTGATTGGCTGCAGGTCAAGTGAGTAATAAACAGTACTTAACTATAGTCCTGTTCCGATACATACTATACTACTGCTATGGACTGCCAATGGACACCCAATGGGCCTCGGACTGAGGCTTGCAGGACTGTCCGCAGCCTAGAAAATCATACTGAGAAGTGTTTTATGAGCCCCAATCATGCCAATACAATGAAAAATATGGTCTGAAAATTCCAGAGGCTTCATTCTGGAGTAGACACCCCACTTTCTATGAACCTACCTCCATTGTTATGGGTGATTTGGGTCTAATATAGAAAATAGGCAAATTTGACATTAAAGATTGCTACGCGAAAGTGGGATTTCAGCAATTTTCAAGTGATATTACACACCACAGATGTCTAAATCATGATAAATCTTACACACCTAATGTAAACCAATAAAAAAAGTGCCTTTACAACAATCTCTCAGGCTTTTTCATTCAAAACACCCTTTCCGCTGCAGGTCTCAGCCATGGAAATACTTTTTCACTATATTTTAATGTAGCATGGCCTGCCATAACTAGTGTGCCCCAGAGGTATTGAGCAAAATTGTATATCTTTAAGGGCAACCTCGATTTACGACATATAAAAAAAAACCTGCGCATCGATCACGAAAATCTGGAATGCTGGCCATAAATGTACAGACACCTGCATAATTGGCATTCTTTTTCAGTGAATAAATTCAGTTCAGACCCAATCCAAACAAGCCCAATAATGAATGGGCATAATGAATGGGCATCACTGCACTAATCATGTTTTATTTTATATCATATGAATAAGTACCTACTCAGGACCAGTTATGAATTTTTACAGAGTTCTACTAAATTAGCTAACTATTTTATCCACCCAGAACTCATGTACTATTCAGTGCGGAGGTCTTCTGTCGGTAAGGATGCACTGAGTGACCCCGCGATTTCCCTATGTGAGACCTCTAGCTCTGTCAGACATGACCATACTCTAGTCTGCTACTAGATGGCGACAAAGCACTGGTCCCCCCCTGCCATTGAATGGCAGACTGCCATGGCATAATGTAGGGTGTTTACCGATTAATTAAAATAATCATGGCAAAAAAGTACCAAGACCCATCGATAGAAAGCTTAATATGTATAATAGACAATGCAGCAGCCCCCATGTTATTATCTTTTCTAGTTTTTGAGATATTGGGAGAAATGTGAGGAAAGGTTGGGCATTTCTTGTGAAAAATTCCCCATACAAACTGCAGGCAGAAAGTGGTCATGGTCTATGCACACATTATCTAACTATCTGAGCCTCAGGAGTGCTTTTTTGCTCATAACCCCAGTGCGTTATCCAGCCATAACGCACTCTCAGACCTTTTGTTCGTCTTCAAGAGGCTGCTGGTTTCAATCCGGACATGTTAATAAATTGAGGAATATACAATGTCAACTCCTCCATACGTTTCCAGTTAAAACCGTTTATGGTTCAACGGGGAATCGATCCCCGGCCGCTGGGGCAGGAGGCGAGCTCGCTGTCCACTATACCAAGCCGACCGGCGCTAGAAATGCATCTACATCAAGAATTTGAAAAAGTTGTCCGACATACCTGAAGTTTACACACCTCGATAGCCTAGAATATATGGAGCCTGGTGGAGTTATTAACACAGAACCATCCTTAGATATCCTAGATGAACATGCCATGCCAAATTCCTCCATTTTGTTCGAAATAAATAAGAATCCATTGATTTTCCACATCGATACGAGTCGGGACCCGCCCCGTCCGGCCATTCCTTGCTCGACGCGTGGCTGACCTAGTTTTTACATCCGGGCACCTCCCCGCTATGTCAACAAGAAGCAATGGCCGTGTACCGGGCCGTGTGCGTTGGATCGGTATGGAAAATCAATGGATTCTCATTTATTTCGAAGAAAATGGAGACAAAATGTATGCGAACACCAACTAGAGATTGTATATTTGGCGCTGCTAGAATAACAGAGCTTGACATCCTTGGATTATACCCGAAAATTCGTTGGATATACGAGGGTTTGACGGGTGGAGTAAAAACAATGGCTACGCTGGCTTGGCAAACCGAGCGGATCGTATGCATTTACAAAATGTCTTCTCCTGGATTAATTCTTGGGTTATAAGGTAAGAAATTAATACAAAATGGAGAAATATGTTCGATAAACGCTTTAATGCATGTTATGGGTACGCACTCGTGGGTTTATGGGTTAATAATCCACTCGCCCTTCGGGCTCGTGGATTATTAACCCATAAACCCACTCGTGCGTACCCATAACATACATTAAACGCTAACTACCCCTCCACTAACCCCACCACGGACTTAAGATCATAGACCATACCCCTCACTTCCCCACCACCCAGGTAGGCCTAGATTGGAGTGCAGCAGGCTCTATGGGGGCTGTTTTTGTGGTACTCACCCAGCTAGCACAACTCGTGCAATTTACGTCATTCTTACGTAAAAAAGACATCATTTGGATGAGTTGTGCTAGCAGGGCAGCGGTGTGGGTAATCTCCCTACATCATGCCATCGGTGCCGCACAACATAGCCTCAGACACCTTCAACCCAAGCTTTACAAAATATGGCTTATCTGTACAAATTTAGCCCTATTAAAATAGCACTAAAGTTAGATACCTTTAACTAATTTACCTTTATTAAAGTAGCCTTATTAGATTTATTGACAAAATATTAGATTAAACCACTGTATTTTTGTGTCAACTGTGAGCCTGATCTGGACTGGGGAAATGGAGAAAATGGCCAGTGACCCACACCGGGTATAGGGAGCATCACAGTCAATAGCCAAATAGATCCCATGTGTGAGATGTATTTGCACCGATAACTGATAAAATTTGCATTTTGTACTTCAATGTTATGGAGCCAATATAAAAAAATCTAAAGACTGGCTTGCGAAAATGTTAGAGACAGTGGACGTATGGGTTAGATTGTACTTAGAGAAAGAGGTCTACTTTGGAATTTGAGGATTTGAATAACTTTAAGTTGTTTAATTAGATGGGATACAATAAAGTCTTTCCACCTTTCAACTGCTACTTGCCTTGGAACAAAACACAAATACATGATGCTGATAAAAGATCCCCACCCAGCATGTTAATTGTACAAATGAATAAGCCTACCTTACACAGAGGGTGGTTTCCACTACATACGTCCGTGAAGGTCCAGAGGCTTCTGTTAGCCCCACACACATAACACTCTAGATCCCAATGCTGCTTTCGCTTTCTTATAGCTGCTGAAAGTCCCCCGGCAGCATTGAGCCATCCATTGATTAGGGAGGGTGGTGAGTTGTCACACAGTATGTCACCTTAGTGGTGGTCACAATTTTTTGTGTTCCCCCAACAGGAGGCAGGGAAAGTTTCCGCACCTTTCTTTGATCTATAGTAGCCTTTTTGCTAATAAGAGGCCAATTTTTTTATGCCCCTACCCCAAAGAAACATGTCACGATGACTTCTTAAATTGCCCATATATATACCTTTCAAACCCCCCTTCTCCCTAGTGCAAAGGTTTATTGGATCAGCCTCATGGAGTGACCCTTTTCAAAATGACACCCCCCCCCCAACACACACAATAAATGAGTCAGCCCAGCATATAGGTATGTTAGTTTGTGACTACGCTTGTGCCCTGCAGGTATTGTTGGCATAGTACCCACAGGCCATGCCTGATGGCTTTTCCCCTGCACGCTGGCGAAGCTAGTTGGATTCTGCTAGATGGCAGTTTTAGGTCTCCAATCACAGTCATTATTCCATACATCTGTACAGGATAGACTTGCTGAACCTTTTGGGCCCCCTTGTGTAAACAGAACATACCGTCCATTCGATCTAATAACTTAGTCAGGTCTCACTGTTATACTAGTCATATAAAAAAAACTTGGAAGATTTGAATCAAAATCTAGGAGGTCTGACATATGAAGCCTCTGAATATTCATCAGTATTAGTCTAACTCATTGCTATATTTAATCTCGTAACCATTACTAATAATACCAATGTATAAAAACAACTTTATTAGCCTTAAGATTTCACTTAATTCTTTATTGTCCATGAAACGTATGTGTCCATGAATGCTATATACTGGTACTAAAAGCACAAGAAATGGAAATATCTAAGTCAGGAGTCGCAAGGATAGGCAGCCTCAATATACAAGGTGGCGTGTCAAAGAAAGTAGTCTGTAGGGATGTAGATAGCTTCATACAAAGTTTTGATATCTTATGTCTCCAAGAAACATGGCTGACAGAGAGTAAGGTTCTGTCAGTACCAGGTTATCATATCTTCAGAAGTGACAGAGGTAAGCAAAATAGACATAAAGCTGGAGGTGTCTGTGTATTATTCCGTTCATACCTTGCTAAAGGAATCCAAAAGATTGGCAGCTCATGTAAAGACTACCTCTGGATTAAGCTGGATAAAGGCCTTTTTGGGTTCAGGAACGATGTGTATATTTGTAACTGTTATGTACTACCTTAAGGGTCAGAGATTCACAAATATATAGAAAAAGACTATATGGATACATTACAAGACGAAATCGCAAAATATAGTGCACATGAAGACATTATGCTCCTTGGTGATTTCAATGCTAGAACTGGGGAGAAAGCACAAGAGTTTATATGCATTGAAGAAGATGTATCATTGAGGAATGAAATAGGTATCTCAAATGAAAGCAGAACAAAAACCTCTTAAATAACAAAACAAAATAATACTGATACCACTGTTAACTCATTCAGACGTAAGCTTTTGTCCATTTTAAACCGAAGCCACCTCTACATTGTCAATGGGAGAAAAATGGGGGATCTCAGGGGTAAGACCACCTGTGTTACCTATAACGGTACTTCCACTGTTGATTATTGTATTGCCTCACCCCTGTTGTATAGTGAGATAATAAGGTTCGCTATCTTGGACCAAAGATGGTTTTCAGACCATAGCCCCATGTCATGCTTATTGAAGGTAAATGTTTCCAACAACCTCAAAAACCAAAAGTGCAGTGAGATACTGAAACCCATTTACAAATTTGTATGGAAGGAGGAGTAAAGAAATATATACACGAATAATATGAACAACATTGATGTACGTGACAAACTTAAATCCTATACAACCACACAGTTCAGCGATGCAGACAAAGCCCTGAATGATCTTGTACAAATTATCTTTAGGGTAGGTAAAGATTCTTTGCCTCTGAAGAGAATAGGTACAAGCCAAGATGAGAGGCATGATGAGAGGCATGAAAATGTCTCAAAGGTAGATGAGAAAGACCTTAAGAAGCATAAATGTGTATTTAATCAAGAAAGACATCTCTTTCTAAGTGACAGAAATAATAACCAACGTAGGATAGAGTTTGTTAGAGCAAGAAGATTTTATAAGAAAGTGAAGTATCACATCCTAAGCAAGGGCCAGGAGGAGAAAATCCTTGAATTACAAAAATTAGAGTCAAAAGATTCAAAACTATTCTGGAAGTCAATAAAGAAGCTTTCAAGCACAAAATGTAAAGGTAAAACAAACATTGGCCCTTCTGACTGGGTAACATACTTTAAGCAGTTACTAAATGTTAATCAGAATAAAGGAGGAGAGCAGGCCTTCCATGATTACATCGAAACAAGTCTCCCAATCATTGAGAACATAGCTGGGGATAGCGATTTAGACGATATCATATCTGTTAATGAGGTGAAAGACTTGAAGACACTGAAGAATGGAAAAGCCACAGGGCCTGACCTTATCAACAATGAGATGCTTAAGTTTGGGGGAAAATATCTACATTCGGCCATCACGAAATTATTCAATGTAATACTATCCTCAGGTTGTTTGTTACACAGCAAACTGGAAGGAGAGCCTAATCACTCCTATCCACAAAGCAGGGGCCTCAGACATGCCAGAAAACTATAGGGGGTAGCGGTGGCAGACTGTCTAAGCAAAGTATTCTGTAAGATCATTAATGACAGAATTGTTGACTATCTGGAGGGGAAAGACTTCTGGAGTATAAATCAAAATGGCTTTAAGGAAAAGAGAAGAACAGAAGATAATATTATGATTCTCAACACTCTATTCAACAAATATGTTAAAAGTTAGAAGGGTAGGCTCTACATAGCCTTTGTTGATTTTTCTAAATTCTTTGACTCAATAGACAGACCAAGCCTTTTCTACAAACTCCTAAAGGCAGGAATATCAGGTAACACATATCGAGTCATTAGAGCAGCCTATGACCGGAACAAGTATGCTATAAAAACTGACTGTGGCATAACTGAGAGCTTCATATCAACAACATAGGCTGCTCTAATGACTCGATATGTGTTACCTGATATTCCTGCCTTTAGGAGTTTGTAGAGCAGCCTATGACCGGAACAAGTATGCTATAAAAACTGACTGTGGCATAACTGAGAGCTTCATATCAACAACATAGGCTGCTCTAATGACTCGATATGTGTTACCTGATATTCCTGCCTTTAGGAGTTTGTAGAAAAGGCTTGGTCTGTCTATTGAGTCAAAGAATTTAGAAAAATCAACAAAGGCTATGTAGAGCCTACCCTTCTAATTTTTAACATATTTGTTGAATAGAGTGTTGAGAATCATAATATTATCTTCTGTTCTTCTCTTTTCCTTAAAGCCATTTTGATTTATACTCCAGAAGTCTTTCCCCTCCAGATAGTCAACAATTCTGTCATTAATGATCTTACAGAATACTTTGCTTAGACAGTCTGCCACCGCTACCCCCTATAGTTTTCTGGCATGTCTGAGGCCCCTGCTTTGTGGATAGGAGTGATTAGGCTCTCCTTCCAGTTTGCTGGGTAACAACCTGAGGATAGTATTACATTGAATAATTTCGTGATGGCCGAATGTAGATATTTTCCCCCAAACTTAAGCATCTCATTGTTGATAAGGTCAGGCCCTGTGGCTTTTCCATTCTTCAGTGTCTTCAAGATATTTGGCATGGACTTAAGTATCTTTAACAGAGAGGACTATCCTGATCCCTGTCAAAAAATGCTAACGGAAAGTATCAAAATGATAAAGGGTGATATAGTGTTCGTTAACTCACTCAACTCTGTCCCAACTTGTCGCCTACATTATTTGTTCCACAACAACAGGTGGAACAAAAGGCGTAAAAAGAGAAAGGTAGGCAAGGCTCCTAAATTTGTAGGAACCTACGGGCCCAAAAAGATGAGGGATGGGTGTCACCCAAATGATGTGTACTTCCAGAAAATGGCTGACATTTTTGCAGCCACAGTTAAAAAAGTTTGTCCAGTCTTCACAGAAACCGTGGTTGACGAACCAATGAGCGAGGATGATGATGACGACGAAATGCCAATAGATGACGCCGTAAGAGGCATTATCAAAGACCTAGCATCAGCTTCCATCACTGAGTGATTATTAATTAGACGGTACTAACGGAAAATAATCAGTTAAAATGTAACGCCAAGTAATTAAATGACACATGTAAACTAAGTCGCGCATTACAAGGGTTTACATCTGAGTCATGTATTTATGACTCCCTGCAACCTAAATTCCCCTAATGATGGACTCCTGTGTAAAATACTGTAAATTACTATTAACCTTCTGGTTAAATAAAAAATTCAATTACCTATTGTCGAGGAGTCATAAGATTTAGAATATTGTTACCATTGTTCATTTTTGTTTGTGTTGCTCTGTTAATTCTCATTTTTGTTTGTGTTGCTCTGTTAATTCTGTTTTCTTGGAACAGCTGAAGTGTTATATCCCCCATGGGTTCTAGTTGATACTGGTCGCTATGCTATATCATTGAACATTGGAGATTATCATATAATGAGACTTATAGGTAGACTTTGAGTGGGGTTATACTGACAGACCATGAATCTGACTGGTTTGGAGGAATCTGGCCTATCAGTTATTGAATAGTTTTGTTGTGAGGTTGGTAGTAAATGGATAAACTCTCTCCTGAGTATTTTTCGAATGCCTGGAACCATGAATCTGACCGGATTGGAGGAATCTGGTCCTCTAGCATTTTGGAATGGAACGAACTGGGTATTGACCTTCTAAAGCGTTGGTTCCACAGCCATACAATCGGTCGGAATAGCTCTAATCCGACGATTTATAATATATTAAAAGTATAGATTAGTGCTAATCTGACCGATTTATGCCTGTGGAACCAGCGCTTTATGGGTTGAATAACTAAAGTTCAGCATGCTTGTTGCTATGCTAAACTGTTTAAAATCGGCTATTAATCTAGAGCGAGACTCTGGTAGAGTGCTGTGTTGTGCTTATCATCAATAATAATAGTATTGTTCTATGTTAAACACGAACCATGAAAATTAACCCTTGATTATAATTATTATGGATAGGTGATAATGTGATACCGGTGACCATGAATCTGACTGGATTGGAGGAATCTGGTCTCCGATTTCCCTGTAGTTAAAAACCTGCTGTGTAATTGAAATCTGTTGATTGATAAATTTGTGAAACTAACATATATATGGTGATGTTAAAGTTTTGATAGAAATGGTGTTACTAAAAAGGTATAAAAGCGTACTGTGCCTAAGCCTACTTATTATGTACTATAGAGACATCGTCTAATTTGTTCGAATTGATGCTGGTCCTTTGATGGGTTGAAATATGATGTCATACAAACATGTATTATTTATTTACTGTAATAACTTATGTCAAGGATACGGTCAACTGTGTACTCTTGGGTTAAACCCAAAAAATTGTAAAACTAAAACTTATAAGGTGATGGTAAACTTTTGATAGAAATTGTGTAAAATTTCAGGGGATCATGAATCTGACCGGACTGGAGGAATCTGGTCCCCCATATTTACTATCTAATTTCTTATTCCTGACTCACTACAAGAATCTAAAAAAACGGTTAAAAGCGTACTGTGTCTATGCTTATGTATTATGTATTATAAGGACTCTTTGAGGTGGTGAGATGCATGTTCGGAGGGGTCAAAACACCGGTTAGCTCCTTGTTTTGTGCCTCTCTTACTCACCCTACTGGAACATTTAGTTGGTAAGTCACGTGGGGTTATTCTAGGCTTCAGGTAGATACCTGGGGCCTGCTTTGTGTTTTGTGTTTTCTGTTGTAACTGTCATCTGTCATTTAATTAATTAGTCCATGCAATGTCGACTACATTAGTACGAGATTTCATTGAAACGCATAGTCTAAAAATTGTGCATCTTAATACTTGTAGTATGTTCAAGAAAAAGGAAGATATATTACGTAGACTATCTGGCACTGATATTGTTACCATGTCAGAAACATGGCTACATGATGAGGTGGATAGTGATTTGGTAATGTGGACTGGAATGAGGCTATTTAGACAAGATCTCAAAACCAAAAAAAAAGGGAGGAGGACTGGTTGTTTGTGTAAGGCATGAAACCCCTTCGGATGCTTGGTCTTTCATCCACCACCTTATAGTTGATTTTCTAGATGGTACCTGCCCCCTAGAAATTAGAACAATTCGTGATAGAGGGAATAAATGGATGAACTGTGACATACTGTCTTTAATTAGAGAACGTGAGACATGTGTTTTATGTCAAGGTGAATATCGTAGTTCCATTGACAATGCACTAAGACCGCGTATTGCACCCCTGCGTTGAATAACCGGCGCCAAATCCGCACGATGACGTCATAGGGCTATCGCGCATGCACAGCATTTTTGAAACGTAAACATTCAAAATGGCGGCAGTCAGGATTTCGCGAAGACGATGGGTAAATAAGGGTTTAATTTCAATCTTATTGATGAAATATTGATTAATTATCAACCCAAACAACTTGACATAAATGTAAAGATGAACTCTGAGCAGTTTGAGCTTCCTGTTTCTTCACGAGCATGTCCTGCCCGCTCTGCACTTGGCCTACCGGCCTCGTGCGGAACGGGCAGGACACTCAACCTGCTCATCGTTCACCTTTACCATTAGACTTTTTCTGGAAACACAGGATGATCGATACCTTGTCCGTGCAAGACGCTTACGCTGCCGTATTAATACCAGCTGTAAGTATGCTAAAGCAGACTATGTAAAAACCAACTAGAAGAGAGTAAGACTGATCCTAAAAGGTTCTGGAGAAATATTAACAGTATTTTAAAACCTGATATAGACCCTGTACCGCCTACCTTAATAGCAGATGATGGTACTATGAAAAGCAATCAAGAGTCTGTAGAGTACATAAATTAGTATTTTGCGCATATTGGTGAAGTCTTGGATGAAGACCTAACCAACAAAGGTTTTCCGAGAGCTGTTATCCAACCTGTGTTAGACATTCCTACTATATATCCAAAAATAAAGGTGAGCCCTGAGGAAGTAGAGCTATTGGTGGATGAAATAAATGTCAATAAAACATCGGGCATTGAAAATGTAAGGTGTGACATTTTGAAAATAGCATTGAAGTATACAATACCACATCTGACTTGGCTGTACCAACTTAGTATTGATACTGGGGATTTTCCAGAAGAGTGGAGAATAGCGAGAGTTAATCCTATTCCTAAACAGGGAAATGAGAGGTTGGTCTCCAATTGGAGACTTATATCATTATTGTCAGTTCCCTCTAAGATTGCAGAGAAAATTGTCCATAGTCATGTGTATAATATTTTAGAGGATAATGGTGAAATTGACCCTCATCAATATGGTTATCGAAGGTCTAGAGGAACATGTGATGCCATCTTTAAATTTGTAAATGATCTATATGATGGAATTAATCGATCACATGTGACGGCTGTGTGCTTTTTAGACATGAAAAAGGCCTTTGACAGTGTTTCTCATGACTTTTTGTTGGACAAAATTTCATCATTAGGTTTACATCAAACTACTGTGAATTGGTTGAGGTCGTACCTATCCAATCGAAAACAGTATACCAGAGTCGGTTCCTTCTCCTCTGGGTTGGAAAATGTTTCATATGGAGTCCCGCAAGGATCTGTATTAGGGCCATTATCATTTATACTGTATATGAATGATGTAGGAAGGATCTTTAAGCACTGCAAATATCTTCTATATGCAGATGACTTAGTTTTTTACACCTCAAGCAACAAACATTGCCTAGCCCATGATCGTTTGCAGGAGGATATCAACTCAATATATAAATGGTGTGTCTCGAAGAGGTTAACTATAAATGTTGACAAAACTAAAAGTGTCTGGTTTGGCTCGGCAAGAAAACTTCCTAAGTTAAAATTACAACCATTTAGGATAGCAGGTGAACCTCTTGAGACAGTCAAGGATTATAAATACCTTGGTTTGAGATTAGATCAGTTCCTTAATATCGATCTAGCAATTAAGGATGTTTTTCAAAAGGTCAACAACAAACTATTTCGCTTAAGTAAACTCAGACATATGATGACTGTGAATGTTGCAGTAACTATCTACAAGGCAACTATCTTGAGCTTGTTTGACTACTGTAGCTTTGCTTACTCAGGTTGCATAGATGACAATCTAAAAAAAGCCCAGCGACTCCAAAATAGGGGTCTTAGGACTTGTTACAGGACGGTTGGAGGTAACATATTGATTGATGAAATGTATAAGCTGTCAGAGGTCCCCACCCTTGATAGACGCAGAGACAAAATACTTCTAACCCTGAAGTACAAATACTGTCGCCATGATGATATGATCGATAATAGACGTGGTGAACGACTGACAAGATCTCATAACAAGATCAAGTTCAAGGTAAAATGTCCCAAGCTGACCATATACAAGAGATCACCACTGTATCGAGGTTCTCAACTCTGGTCATATTTAGGAGTGTGGTTTCAACAAAGTGAGACAAAGTTTAAATTCAAAAAGAGAATCAGGGCCCTTGAAAACCTAAAGATTGTAAATGAAGGTCCTTTGTATGATAGTATGAGTGAGGAGTTTAATTCCACAGATAGTATATGGATTAGTGATACCTTTGATTCTGATTCTCCTGAAACAGAGAACGATACTGACTGATCTGGTACCAGGCTGGCTGTCTTAAGTTGTAACTCCTATTAAAGTGGACTTAAAATAAAAAAAAAATCTAAATAAATCTTGGTCCAAACAGTAAGACTGTTGTTCTGGAGCTGACCGGCTAGGAGGCACCAGACTGGCAGTTGACATCCTGCTTGTTCCTGGCATACTCTTGTGATGTAATCTCTATGAGTGTGATCTGTAAGTTGGAGCTGACCGGTGGGAGACACCGACTCACTAAGTCCTTCCGGGCCTTGTTACTTCTTGTGGAGGATAATTTGTTAATGTTCAATGTTCATTACAGATAGTTACAATCATTATGCCACTTTTTGTTTGTTCGGTTATCTCCCTTATTCCATTTCATTTAAAATGTGCATTGAATGTACGACTTTAACCAGGCAATGATGGGTACCTTTCTCTCTGGGCTGTAATTCTTTTGTCTGTCTTGTCTCTGCCCCTGTAACATTGTTTCTAACATAATTTTTCATTAATTAATATACCATTTTTTAATTCATTTGTTTCACTAGTCCTGTCTATTCATGTAAGTAATATTCTATTGTGAACGTTTGTGATTTGTTATCAGCTACGATTTGGATGGTTTACTGTTTAAGTATGATTTGTTGAAATTGAATTTTGTATAAGTTGGGCTTCAATTAACCACATTGTAAATTTGTGGGAAGTTCAATAAACACTTTTTCAAACCTAAAAGAAATACTGGATTGGGTAGGGGAGGATGTAGCACTAGGTAAGCTAAAATCAAAGTATTTGGCCTTCTGGCATACATTTTTATTTCTCAAGTGAAACATCTATTTATCCATATGTTGATAAAAAAAATGCTGCTTCCTCTCCAATGCGCCAAGACTATTTAAGAAAAACAAATTAACTATAGAATTCTTTTATGTTTCATATTTATATTGCGAATATGGCTCTTTGTTGTTCTAACACTACTTATATGTCCAAATTTATAAAGAGATGATTCATTTATTTCAAGGGATACCCGGCATGCAGCCGCCTAACCTCAAAGGGGGAGGGAGGACCGACCAGCCGTGGTCATGTTAAGATCCTGAGAGAGACAACCGGGAGGACTATGGCAATCTAGCAATGCCCAGTGATGCCATGAAGGCTGTGATGGAGGGCGATCTACTGGCCACGGGCGAGGAAGGCGGTTAGTTCCACTGTGTGTATTTTATTTCTTCAGGGAGAAGAATGTTATATATTTTAATACAGCCTATGAAATTATACAATGTATATGTGTTGTCATAGAACACAGGAACATGGACTTCCATTTCTAATCAGAGACTTATGAGTCAGAGAAAATGTAACATGCTTTTAGTTAAAAAAAATAAATAAATAAATACCGTTTGTGAATTTATCCCTTCAGATCTACTGATGGAGGAGGATGATTACAATAAACCTGTGGAGGAGGAGGACGTTCTCCAATCAGTGGATCATTACAGAGCTGAAGATGAGGAATCCCTTCGAGCTGAGGTAGTCGTCAAGCATTCCAATAGCTTCAATAGGAGTTTGATCTTGGCGATCCTGGCAACATTATGCAGGGCCACACACAATTCTATTATGCAGCCTGCCCGGTAAGGACAGTGCATGAGGTAGCCCCCGCTCAAGTCCAGACACCTAGAAAAAGATTTTTTTTTTAAGTTTAAAGTGTTGAGTCCACATTTGTAAATGCTATATTATAGCTTATTCATGTTACAACAAGGAGACAAGTATTGTTTTTAGGGCCGTGGTCTTCATTTAGTTAGAAACTGATATGGTTAAATAAAGAAAGGTATAGTGATATCTTACCTCCACCTCTGCTTAAGTTGGCCTATGGTCCTCTCAACATTTGACCATGTCCTCTTAGGCCATTCATTGTATTTGACATCGTCGTCTGTGACCTCTGGCTTCACAGGGGTGTACACATAGTCTGTCAAAGTGTACCTTTGGATAAAAGAAATAATATAAAGAGGATATCCCTAAGAAGCAATAGGAATAACACGTTTTTTGTAATTAAATACACTGTATCAATTTTAGTCTTAAAGGGAATTTCTTTTTCTTGTTACCACACAATGCAAAGGTAAAGAACAGCCTAATAATATCTTACCCTCCATCTCCCAGTAGGAAGAACCCCTCTCACCCAGGTATTTCACTTGTGAACCATTCATCACATAGACATCGTTGCACGACCCAGGGTTGCTCGTATTGACGTGCATTATAATGCAGTCCCAGTCACAGATGATCTTCAAAAAAAAGAGAACAACAGGATAGAGAAAAGGACTGTACATCATGATATATTAGTTTATGGCTAAGTTCAAACAATATTTGTATATACTTAGAAAGACTGTAATATGTATAAATTAAAAAAAAATCTTACCATGGTATTGATGGAGTAGTACCCCTTGTAGTAGTAGTACTGATTTTCATCAGATACCACTCCTTTAGGGCATTCGATAGGAACATGGGTGCCATCCACCAACCCGAACACCCCTGGCTTACGTTTCTCGCGGAGGAACAGAACAGACTGTTATTCTCATCAAGGACTGTGTCAGGACATACTACATACTCCTCTAGGGTGTCGTGGAAGTACTCAGTGATCTCCTGCACGGACCTGCAGACGGTAGAACGAGACACTCCGTGGCAGTCTCCTACGGTTGAATAATTGGCCCCAGTAGCAAAATACAGAACAGGTAGGCAAAAGTGAAAAAAAAGAATTAACTACAAAAAAGTCAAAATTTAACAAAGATAACAAGAGCAAGGGGTAGAGAGCTATGAAATCCACATGGAAACTATACATATAAAATCGACTAGCTTATTACATGAAAACGGGAAACAAAGACAGAGGGAAACATGACAGGAGTTGGAGGTGAAACACATTTATATTAAAAAATGTAGTTGTTCTAAGTATTGTCATAAGAAAAGAAGGGAAAGGAGGGGGGTACATTTAAATGCCCCAAGAATATTCTTTAATAGTAGAAGTGAAACAATGTATAAGCACTCACTCGAATCCTATGTGAGACAGTATGGACCCTCTCAAGATCCTACGCTTTGGTGGAAGGTAGGCCACATAATTCTTGATTAATTGTCTAGTGACTGCTTTCGTCAGCCTATATCTCTGCAGGAATTTCTTTTCTCTGAAGAACGAGAGTGGATCTGGCCTCGGGTAGAATCCGCGTTTGACAGAAAGAACATAATATCTTCCTATGTTGTGAGAGCCAGTTGAATGTACCACGACTATCTGAGGGTCAAAGGTCAGGTCAAGGTCGCTCCCATCAAGTTCAGGGAGGCAGGGTAAAATGTGAGGCGGACATAAAATGGTCGTCACGGACCTAAAAGTGGCTTCAAAAGGGTCCGTGTTGGGTCACCTACTGGTACCTTACCCCTCCGCTATTTACTGTCATAAGACGGACTGGAGGTGGACTTTCTTAGGGTCCGCGTTGTGAGCTGAAATGGTGAAAAGCCCCCGAAAAAAGTTTTTCACGGAGGTCCGTGTAGGGTAATATTTTTTATAAAAATTATGAGCAGAAACATTTTTTTCGAAGATGGACTCCGTCAAAAGAATGCGGATGTCCGTCTGGAAGTGGTGAAACGGCCTCCAGGCCGCATGAAAAGAGACCATTGAAACACCTGAGTTCATAACTGTTTGTATATGCAGAGAACACACGTGGCAAAAACACGTTTTTTGATATTGCAAATGCTTTTCTCATTTCGGTTTTTCAACATTGAAAAATGTTTGCATAAATGTCTTTAAATTATATTGTTTCTATGCAAAGAAGAAACGTTTTTATCAAACCTAAATAACGTTTTAAAAACATCAAAAACGTTTTATAGTTCATGTTTTGAATTTTTTTTTTTTTTTTTTTTTTGGTGTTTTTACATTTAAAACAATTGGCAAACCTAGGAACCCAATAATAACATTACAAAAACACGTTTTTATGCCAAGTGGGAATGTTGTAATGAAATAGTTTTACAAGCTGATTTGCTTCTGATGTATATTTACTTATTATATTACTACAAATGACCCCGCTAACACTTGAGAAGTCAATATATATATTTAAAAGGATCATTATGTTGATGGAAGTGAAAAAAAAGAATATTGTTATAATATTTTTCTTTTCATGTGCAACACGTATATAGAATAGAAGCTTCAGACAAAATAAAATGCCATTTAATTATTCCACCAATTACGGTACTCAAAGTGGGTGAAGGTGTCGTTGATGTAGTTGTCCATGTGAAGGAATTATAAAGCTTCTGAAATTAATATATGTCTATTAGTTTTATTTTAAACAAAAAGAAAAATCCACAATGCTTAGGAAAATCTTGGAAAAATATATTCTTTCAATGTTTGATGCTTGGATAACATTTAAATGTTATTCACATTCATAGAAAACATAGAAATATGTTATCATATATATCAGATATCATAGATATGCCATTAGAATTACTTTGATATAAGTACAACATATGATTCAGCAACAACAAAAACTACACCATATCCATAAGAGGAAATTTTGTTTTGAAATGATAATCATGTTTGAATTTGATATAAAACAAATACAACACTTCATCATTGTGCACTTAACGTTTAGTCTCCTCATTCAATAGTATCTAAGTAATGTATGGATAACAATCAACGAATGCCTTGTATCGAAGGATACCAAACAAGGCTGGAAGCACAACAAAGACTGCAGGATATTTTCACACATTCAATGTGTATATATATATATATATATATATATATATATATATATATATATATATATATATATCTTGCGTGAGCCGTCGCTGGCACCTAGGGATGCTGGGTAAAAGTAGTTTTGCTTGCTGGTTGCTGTAGTGCTTATATGTAGGCAGGTACCTCACATAGTAATTTTCCACAGAAAATGGGGACCATCTTGCCTAAACTCAAGAGAGGTATTGCCTAGAATGCCGCCCGGGCGAGATTGATTGTTGACTTGTACAGACTTGATTCTACTATACCTTCTCATAACAATTGGGCACAATCGATAGCACATTCGCATTTATGTCAACGGACGGTTACATGTGGTGAAGTGAATGTACACGGAATCCAGGGAAGTTCATTTGATCCTTTTATTGCATAGCTGACATGAGTGTTTCATAAAGGTGGTAACAATGATAACACTCGCCAAGATCTAAGCTCTGCCTCCGATCCTATAGCTCAACCTGTCGTAGGTTCTAGGTATAGGTGTAAGGTGTAAGTTGGGAGAGATGATCTTAGAATAGATAGCTTAGAATAGATGATTGGGAGCTGCTCAAGCTACCTTATATACTGAGGGCCTGAGCAGCTCACAGTGTTGTGAAATGTTCTGTACATGTGGCTCAATAGAATAGTGACACATGTCATAAGGAGAGAGTGCCACCTGTGGGTAGATTATGTTAATGAGGATTGAAAGGAGATTGTGAAATATCCTCTCATTCCAAATATGGCACCACAGGTGGATCGCACTTCCTCCAGTTGGACTGAGTAGATAAGGTTGGAATGTTATTACATCCTTGTTCCTTATGTCACAGAGTCTAATAGAGGAAGTGTGTTTGTGATGACTAAAGGATCCTGGTTCCTATTGAGGAATGCAGGAGATTATTGAGTGTGGATCATGGGCAGAGCTTAGGCTTTATATGGCGAAGAATGTAGTAAATATGAAAAATAATAATAATACCCAGAATGGTCCATTGACATTTACATCAGAAGTGTATTGGTATCCTCCTCCTTGGAAATGTATTTCTCGTTGGTTTTAACATGTAAGTGTTTCACTTAAGGAAATAAGTGTAACCCTTAGAGTACTGTCTGTCTAAACATCTTTATATGGGCTCCAAAAGTGTGCTGATGTCCACCCAAATTGTGCTGATATCCACCCAAATCGTGCTGATATGCACGGATATCAGGACAAGAATATCCAGTAAAAGCACTGAAATGGCCCAAAATCGTGTAATAGTTAGAGATTTTAGTGCCCCATTGACATACCAGGTGGCAGCAGTGTGCAGTCTCACCTCCTATGTAGCTGTTATTCTCAAATTCTTTCTCACCAATTGCACTCTGTGTCAACATCATTTACCTCTCGTACTTGTAGTTACAATATTACCCACTAGGTGGCCCTTTCAACATGTAGATCTCTGTTATGATGTTATGAGGAAAGTGTGTCTTATATATGTATTTGGTGGTATATGTCGAAACATCAGAAAGGGGCAAGGTATATTATCAAAAACTTCTCTGGAGTCAAAATGGCATTCAACTAAAACTTTTTCTCCGTTGGCTTCATCAGAAAGGGGCAAGGTATATTATCAAAAACTTCTCTGGAGGCTCTGTATCATGAGTTTGATGCAACTTTTGGATCCATAGGGATCGGGAAGAGGTTAGACCTAAAACTGTAGTAGGCTTAAATCCATCTGTATGAGTAAACTATATTTATTGATGGATGACCATACAAGGTTGTTTTTTCTTAAATATGTGCACTCCCCCCATGGCACCTCTTCAGACATATGGTACCCCATTCTGTCCCGTTCCCAACCACTTTTGTTTTGTCCTCATAGATAGTCTTTAATATCCAAACCTTCTATACATTTTCTGTGGAAAATTATTTGGTCATGAACATACTTCATAGCTGTAACATCCTTTCCACTTATCTCATTAGGGATTTAAGACCCCAGCCTCCCTAAATTTGAATTTTCACCCCTTTTTTTGCAAGAATTTATACTAAACTTTGAAATTTTGTACAAGGTAAACAAATAGGGCCAGAGTAATACTTTTGGTCCCAGGGGTACTGCAAAACGTTCCCCTTAAATTGTTATCCTGGGTGAGAACCATATCCATAAAGATGTTTTCATAATTTTCAATATACTCAACCATGTAAAGTGGTTGGGAACGGGACAAAGGTGATTGGGAGCAGGATATGATCAGTATATACATATATAGGTGAAATGACATGTAAGGCCCTATATGCATACTTTCTATGATTTGTGACCGAAGGTATAGTCTGGTAATTAACCCAGGGTAATTAACCTGTATAGAATGAGACTCGATCTACTGTGTATAACAGAAGGGGTAACAAATAGCTTCATCTACAGAAATATTATTTGACGTTGTGTTAATCAGAGCGAGTTATTATATGTGTAGAGGTACACTTTACTAAACCATAGGAGTTGGGTACCGTCTGACGTGGCGGGTGAGTCGAGTCGTCGGACGTTCCTCAGGTTCCGGATAGGTGGCAGCACCGATCCGGGTCTGTGGGGACATCTGACGACGAACACCTGGGTCCGTATATAAAGCCCAGGGCTCAGCCGCTACGTCAGAGGCCCTTCTGGCCTCCACACTATGTAAACCACTGTCTTTTAATATTAGCTGCCTCTTTGATATCATTCGGCAGCCGTGAGTGTGCATTAAGTAATAAACCTAACCGTTGGCATACACTTGGAATACTGTCTTACTCTTTCTTTCCGAATCGTAAGACCCGAACCCCCCAGGTCCGTAAGGCCACAAACCCTTACACTGGTGCCGTGACCAGTTAATTCTGGTGTATAGCCCGGACGTTATAACGTCCGAACGGCTAGTACATGGGTAAGACACCCTTAGGGAAGCTAACCCAGCAGGGCAATCACTTGCCCAAGAGAATGGAAATGGATCGCTAATGCTCCAAGCCCATTCGGACTCACAAGATGCAGAATCAGCATCCTGGAGAGATCCCGGACCCCACTATAATGATAGTGAAGAGAATCTGCCAGACTCTGTACGACGCGAACAGTCCATACAGAGACATAGTAACTTAATAGGCCAGCATTCAATTGTTGACGAATTATGTGATTCGATGTTCGAAGTCGGTGGTAGTACTAACCCAGAACATCCGGCACCAATGCGAAAAAGGGTAACATTCGGAGAACTACCTTATAGGTTACCCAGGCCCGAATTACCAATATTAGATTATAGCGCTATAGATGGCGACTTAACCTATGCGGTACCGGAAGGTGAAGAATTAAAACGACCGGATGTCCTGTTGTTGAATGAAACTTATGTAACTTTGAACGAGAATTTAAATACCTTGGTCAAAGCTAAGGATGAAGTATTGCATGAAAAACTTCAAATGGAAGAGGACCTAACTGGCATGCGAAAGGAATTCGAAGCCAGAAAGAGCGAGTACATGAAAGAACTCGAGAGTGAAGAACTAAAACTTCAATCTATGAGAGATTCATTCAATAAAGAATATGATAATAGGCACATTCGTATCCAAACATACATAGATACGAACGACCAACTAAACCTTGATAAGACAAAATTCGAATCCGAAATTCGCCATTATCAGGAGGAGTTGGATAAATTGAAACTTCAGTGCAGTAAACAAGCTGAAGATAATGAAACCATCCGGGTAGGCATCATAGCTTACAACAAACAACTGGAGGAGGATAGACAGAAACTCACGAATGAGCTTCAGGAATTGCAGGCCACTGCAATAACTCTAGATAAATATGTAGAAGCAGCCCAGTTAACTATAGGTAATATAGACCCAGCTGTGGTATCTACAATGTTGGGAAAGACATCTAAAGATGCAACCCCAATTAGATACAGCCCATTCGTTGATGATGGGGCTGACAAGAATGTGGTATCCGGAATCTATAAGAAACCGGATAATGCTGCAGTAAATGGAACCGCATCTAAACCAGTAGTTCCAATGCTGGATACGATAGGACCAGCACCACCCATACCAGATTTGAGTCACAAAATCAAAGCGACTCACAATGGTGCTACAGGGAATAATAATAATTCACCCGTGGCACAACCAAGAGCACCCGGACCAATGAGACATATGTTGACACCACCTTCATATTTCCCCCAACCCGGCCACAGTACACCAGCAGTACCAAGATTACCGAATCCACCCCCAGGTTCTGGTAATGGTCCTACTGATGGACGTTTTCCGAGACCAAATCCGCCACAAAACAATATCAACGGCGGTACGTACCAACCGAGAACATCTTCCTATGGATATAGAAATAATTATAATCCATCGGGAAGTGGCAATTATCAGAATGGTAATAGCTATAACCAGGGATGGAATCAAAATGATTCTTACCCTAGATATGCTTCTTCTAGAAACACCGGTCACAATAGTGGATACGCTGGTGGTTCATCTGGAGGCTATAATAATAATGGTCCACCAGGAGGAAACCCTCCAGGCGGCCCAGGAGGATCCGGATTCGGAGGATCAGGATCAGGAGGAGATGGCAGGAAACCTAACAGGAGAACTTCTATGCCTGCAGGGATGCAAACCATCTTTGATAGAAGCCAATGTATACAAAACCTTGGCATTGACTGCTACCGAAAGGGAGCAGACGGCATGGAAGTCATGAACTGGAGCATGCGAGAAGCAGATAGACTACGCGGATGTAATAATCCGGCACGTAGGCAGGCACGGATACCCCCTCCATATGATTCTAATGATCCATGGAAGGACAGGTATCAAGCTTTTGTTGACGAAGTCAATTGTAGTGGCTGGACAAAAGAAGAAGCTCTGCCATATTTGATTTGTTGGTTAAATAAAGGCGGAAAAGTAGCTCTCAACCAATGGAGAGCAGCTTACGGAATATATGGTACCTATGATCAATTGGTCGAATGTGCCGCATACCTTTTCGGATCAATCGTTAGAGAAGATCCGTGGGTAAGCTTTAAGAAGAGGACACAAAAACCTAAAGAATCACACAAAGTCTTTGGTTTGGAGCTACAGGACTTGCTTTCGAAAGCACGTCCAAATTGGGCTCATGATGATGATTGTTATCTACAAGAATTGTTTATACAATTCTACAGTGGATTGCGTGATCCGGATCACAAGCAAGTGGTCTGGGACTCTTGGAAAGATGACACTTCCTTCAGTGATCTGTTCATAGCAATCGATGGACATGACATGAAGAAACGTCTAGTAGGTCTCGGACCTAATCCAATAAGAGCAGCTCCATTCCAATACGGAGGTACACCTGCTCCGGTATACGATACTTCCCAATTAGCTCCGGTTGAATCGAATGAAGTGGATGAGAATGATGAATATGTCTCCGATGAAAACGGAGATTATATTGGTTCAGTGCATGTAGCTGGAAAATATTACCGACAAAAGCGGTATAGGAAAGTACATTCGAAAGGGAGAGGAGGATCAGTTGCTGGTAAAACAGCTTCCGGATCAACTCAACCTGGCAGTGTAGCCTCTACGGCGAACCCAACTGTAGCAGCCACTGTTGCTCCGACTAACATGATGGAAACATTATTAGCCGGATTAACAGAAGCTCTAAAGAGACCGAGAGTTGACAAATCCCAGAGGAGATGTTTCAGATGCCAGAAACTGGGGCATTATGCTCCAGAATGTATGGCTGAAAAACCTGTCCCTCGTAGACAGGAGAGTGTCTCTGGAGTAAGTACAGAGGAAAACTAAGGAGGGGTCTCCCGAGGGGCAAAGAAGGGGATCCCAGTGACAAATCTTGCCATGATATCACCATCCGTGATGATAGTTCACATGAAGTAACAAGATCGCCTAACACCGAGGTGGTTGTAGACACCCGGAAGGTTAGGGAAGCTGATATAACAGGCGCTATGGGAGCACAGGGGAAACCCAATATCAGTAACGAGGCAGGCGGCTATTCGTTAGCCAAGGTCTGTGGTGCCCACCTGCCCCCGGGTCATCCTTGTCTGGAATTCTTAAAAGGATGTGGATTGACTCCTGGTGTGAAAAATGACGTTCCGATTGTCACGGACATGCCCTCTGTTCTAAACGGAAGGCGGTGGTATGTTTGCCTTACTGTTAACGGAAGGTCTGCCGAATTCCTTGTGGATACGGGAGCTAGCCACTCTTGTATCTCCAAGGGGTTCTACGACCTTATACCGGATGAACATGATACTCTCAAATCGGGAGGAAGTGCTCAGACGGCCGACGGCAGTACCTTGCAAACGTATGGTAGAACTTGTGTGAGACTACAGTTAGATGGTATACATGACTATGTCATGAGCGCCACCGTTGCGGATATAGCAGATGAGGGGATACTCGGGTTGGATTTCGCATCCCTGTATGGTGCTGTATTGGAACCCCAAACAGGAGTGTTGAGTGTGAGATACCCGTACCCCGTAAAGGTTAGATGTGCACTGAGACAAGTGAGCAGTATGGCTAGTGTGGCACACACTGTGCGAATCCCTCCGGGAGTAGCCTGTGATGTGCTTGTAAGAAGTGATCCTGCAATGCGTAACAAACCTGCAGTGATAGAACCGGATGTAGTTACTTTGTCAGGTATTGGATTAAATTCTGTAGACACGATAGTAGCGAATGCATCCTGGTCGGTAGTACCTGTCTCCAATACTGGAAACACTACTATCTACTTGAAAAAGGGACAAGTTTTTGGAAACGTGACCCTTTCGGAAACTGTAACGGATAGTAAGCTAAGCTTACAGAAGGTAACAGGAGATGATGAAATTTCGGAAGACTTACTTAAGTTGTATGAAGAAACTTCATTAGAAGATCCGGAACACCGGAAAGAGTTCTATGATATGCTCTGTCAGTATCATACTGCCTTTGCCAAACCTGGTGAAAAACTAGGTACGACAAATAAGGTATTACATAAAATAGATACTGGGGATGCCGAACCCTTTAAGATACCGTATAGACGGTTACCCTTAGCAAAAAAGAGAGTAGCTGAGGATGAAATAAATAAGATGCTGGAACAGGATGTAATAGTCCCTTCCAATAGTCCATGGAGTAGTCCTGTGTGTATGGTAACAAAAAAAGACGGTACTATCCGTTTCTGCATAGACTACAGGAAGTTGAATGGAATAACGAAAAAGAATTCGTATCCATTACCGAGAATAGATGAAACCATTGACTCCTTAGGAGGAAACAGTTGGTTTTGTACCCTAGACTTGCAATCAGGCTATTGGCAAGTGGGAATGAACCCTTCAGATATGGAGAAAACTGCATTTTCAAGTCATATTGGATTATTCCAATATAATGTAATGCCGTTTGGATTGTGCAATGCACCTGCAACATTTGAAGCAATGATGGAAACAATTCTAAGTGATTTATTGTGGAAAAGATGTCTTGTATACCTAGACGATGTCATTGTCTTCGGAAAAACATTCGAAGAATGTTCTAATAACCTAAAAATGGTACTAGAACGTATTATTTCAAATGGTCTCAAATTGAAACCTAAGAAATGCCACATGTTTAGAAAGTCCATAAATTATTTGGGCCGCATCATCAGTGATGAAGGAATAAAGGCTGATCCGGAAAAAATCGAATCAGTTACGAATTGGAATAGACCTAAAACACCCAAAGAAGTGAGGTCCTTTTTAGGATTCTGTTCCTATTACAGGGAATTTATTCCGAATTATTCTAGAGTCAGTTACCCATTACAAGCAATAGCTAACTGGACTCCAGGAAGTACCAAGGAAAAATTTCCTTGGACGCGTGAACAGGAAACCGCTTTCCAAAAGCTAAAAGACCTGTTCACGAGTACTCCCGTATTGCAATATCCGAATGAGACGGATCATTTCATACTGGATACTGATGCTAGTAATGATAGCATTGGTGCAGCTCTCTCGCAAGTCCAAAATGGGAGAGAAGTGCCAATTGCCTTTGCCAGCAATACACTGAGCAAGACCCAGCGCAATTACTGCACAACCAAAAGAGAGTTGTTAGCAGTAGTCGTATATACCAAGAAGTTCAAACATTTTCTATGGGGAACAAACTTTACTTTGCGTACGGATCATTCCTCTTTAAGGTGGCTACTGAACTTCCGAGATGCTGAAGGCATGTTAGGCCGATGGCTAGCCCATTTATCCGAATATGGGCTTGAACATCAACAGATTCAGCATAGACCCGGAGTTAAGCATTTAAATGCTGATGCTTTGTCTCGAATACCAATCCGGAAATGTGATAATCCGGATTGTACTGATTGTGGAGCTCATAAGGCAGTGTTAGCAGGGATTCGAAGACCATTCGTACCCCTAGTTGCCAGTATACTGGATTGGTCTATGGATCACATACGACATTTCCAGGAAGCTGACTCGATAACTGCACAGCTACTGCAATTAGTACCAAAGGGTATACGTCCAGTTAGACCAGAGGTCTCTCTGGAAAATCGAGAAATGAGAAGGTTTCTTGCTCAATGGACCGAGCTTGAAGTCCGGAAAGGCGTGTTATACCGTTGGAAGCCATGTAATAATGGTGGTAGAATCATGCAAGTGGTGATACCACATGCCATGAGACATGACATTATGTACTTCTGTCATGGACATCGGAGCAGTGGTCATTTCGGAAGGAAACGCTCGCTAGCACGACTTTCCAAGAAATACTATTGGCCTGGCATGACACGGGACTTGCAAAGATGGGTAACCACCTGTCCGGATTGTTGTAAAAACAAACCCGGACCCGGGATGGGCAAACTTCCCCTATCCCAAGAACTTTTCGGAGTTAGATTCGCAAGAATCGGGGTAGATATTATTAGTGGATTTAATACAACCGCTAATGATAATACCTGTATGATGGTAGTGTGTGATTATTATACGAAATACACTAAAGTATTTCCACTACCGGACCACAAAGCAATTACTTGTGCCGAAGCTTTTGTAAAAGGTTGGGTACTAAGCTTCGGTGTACCATTAATGTTACACAGTGACCAAGGCAGAGAATTCGAATCAAATCTCTGGCAGGGTATGTGCGAGTACTTGGCTATTTGCAAGACTAGAACCAATCCGTATAGACCACAAAGCGACGGATTGGTGGAAAGGTTCAATAGAACCCTCATCCAAGTCCTAAAGTCACTCGTTAATGAACATATGGATGACTGGGATGAGCAATGTCATTTTGTGACACATGCTTATAATAGTACAGTACATTCAAGTACAAATTGTTCTCCGAACCTTTTAGTATTCGGAGAAGATTTGATAATGCCTGCTGACCTAGTTTTTGGAGTCGTAGGAATGGACCCTGAACTACCTTGCCATGTAGTTTTTGTGGAATGTTTAAGAGACAGATTTAGAAAAGCATATGAGTCTGTCCGAATTGATTTGGAGAAAAGTGCCAAATGGCAGAAAGTAGGATACGATACCGATCTAAAACATCGGAAATTCCAATCCGGAGACAGAGTCCTTAGATTACATGAACCACTTAGACACATAAAATTAGCGTCTAATTGGGACGGTCCCTTTACTATAACACAAATTATCAGTGATTGTACCGTAATTATTAAATCTGACCTTGGTCGACTCTATAAGTCAAATGTGGCTAGATTAAGGAGATGGTCTGGGAGGGAGACCTCCACAGAAATGTATGGTGAAGGTTCCGAAAGGATCCTGAATCAGAATCGCATAATAGACCAGGTAAAGAACACTACAGTGAAGCGTGGTCAGGGTAGACCCAAAAAGTGTTCCGAATCAGTGACACCCACGCCAACACCGATTAAGCGTGGGGGAGTTAAAAAAGTCTCGGCAGGTGAAGACAAAAAGAAGAGGAAAGGTGTTTCTAAGGCTAAGAAGCACCTAGAGAAAGCTCTTCAGACTGTCAGGTCCGATAAAGAACTATCCGAGAAGGGGAGATACGTTCGCCGCAGCCCCCGAATTGCCCAGAGGACTGCAGTGACCTAACCTGTATACACAACGAGTGTAATGTTTACATTTAGAGGAACGGATGACAACTGACCCTAAAGGCTTATTTGTCGCCCCCGCATGATGTACCAATGGGTAGTGGACGGATAATCCGGTGGATTTGCTTAAGCTTTCCATAATCTCCACTTAAATCCCCAGTCGAGTCATCGGGGTGAGCGATAATTACCTAAAAACAATCAGTTTGTTGATGTACCGCCTGTAGCACGTGCGTTTCCGCATGACGTCACCGTGTCCAGTCTCGGCTGACCTCTCGTGACCTCGCGGACCGCGGGGAAATGACGTCACGAAAGCTGGCCTGTCGCCATATTTGTTTTCGGTAACGTCCAAGACGGTCGAGCTCGCTCCCTTCTTGGATTTTACCGGCTAAGCAAACCCCCCGCTGCTCCTCCAGAGTCTGTCTCCTGGTAGACAGACTCCGTTTGTGCCGGCCCCGGCGCCGTAAAAGCCGGAAAAAGGAGTAGTTTACTCCCGTGGTCGATTCCCCAGTCATGGCTGAGGAATCCGTAGCTGCAGCCAAGCTATCCGGTGACCCGGATAAGCTGACTCCGTCCGCAGAAGCTTTTCCGGAAGCTTTGTCGCCTGTTACACACTCCCAGCAGAGGGATCCGGAGCGACTGCGAGTGCTGAACCCGCAGCGACAGAGTCCGAAACTACCCAAGTTGACGGACAGAAGGATGAGTGGAAGCCAGCAGTGGCGGAGCCTTTTCCAGCTAGTTATGATGGTCGCTACCTGTATGTCCACCCGGAACTGCAGGCACAAGTGACCTACGCGGACGGGACACCAGTCAGGATGGACCCGAAAGTCAGGATAGCTATCGAGGGTGTCATGGCTCCCGAACAGCTGACCAGGATGCCTCCCGAGTGGCTTCGAGACTGGCCGTGGTTCCAACGGGGACTTATGGTGGACGCCGGTTTCCGTGAAACCGTGTACGCAGCTAACCGAGCCTTCGAGCTCGGAGCGTATCCGAAGCCTGACAAGTCCCTGTGGAACGTCAAGGCTACGAACATTAACTGGGTAGGCTGTGTCTGGGATACCGATGGCCAGACCTACCCACGTCCTAGTGCTATCCGGACGCCGTGCCGGACCACTAAGGAATTCCGGGAGGCCGCTGCTAACTTCGAGCAGTGGGACGACGGTTACTACATAACCGAACAGGAATTGGTGGATGTCCAGAACAATTCACTAATCGGATTGGACCGAGCTGCAGCCCTTCGGACGGTTATTGTCCGCCGCATGACTGCCGAACAGGAGGCACAGGAAGAGGCTAAGAGGGCCGCGGAAGCACCCGCACCTCCTATCCCCGACCTGAAGCTTGCCACCAGAAGCTCCGCCAGTGCTACATCAGCTACCGGCAGCACTACTACTCCAGTAGAAGCCACGACCTCCAGCACATCCGGAACCCAGGAACCGGAGGAAGACTGGAAGGTCAGTAAGAACCGACGATCCGCTGCTCGGAAGCTCAAGAATCTCCCGGATTCTGCGAGAGCCGAGCCGAAACCCAGCACCTCAACCACTGGTAGTACTGCCATGGAGGTTGAGTCGTCTGACGAGGAGTCGGTGCACGAATCCTCGGTTGAGTATGATGAGAAGGCCACTCCATCAACTCAAACCGAGGCCGAACGTTGGGCTAACGCCAAATCCGGATTCAAAACCCGGATCCCGACGTGTTTCTCCGACTGTGCGTACGGAGTTAAGAAGGACGGCTCTACCCTCTATGCCTGTCCAGACTCAATCAATAAGAACGATGAGTCGGATGATGAAGATTGGATGCGCCTTTCGGACGAGGACCCCAATCCGAGCAAAGCCTATCGAAAGATGTGGCTTATGCTAAACCACACCGAAGGGTATTACACTTATACCCAGAGGAGGAAGCTGCGTTGGGCTTTAGAGAAGTGGTACGGTGACGATCAAAAGTCCTGTCCCTTCTCTATCTGCCAGGATGCGAGTGATGTCTCGATCCGGACCTGGAGTACTCCAGCCCGGTTCCAAAGGCATCTGGTAGAGGCCCACTTCCACCATCACCCGGTTTACATTTGTGATCCGAGTTATGGTAAGAAGGGCAAGAAGTGTACTACGAAGGTGCAATACAACCGACGTAGTGATCTGGCTAGACACCAGAAGAAATGCCACGCAGAAGGTTTGGACGGGGCCCGGAAGCGCATCATGGAGCTTCATCAGGAACTCATGAAGGAGTTCGATAGCCTGAGCGAGGATGCTTGGTCTAAGATCCGACCAGGGGACCAAGTCCTCTGCGAAGTTCCGAAGACCAAGGATTCGAAACTCCGAGCAAAGATAGTCCTGACTCCTGGAAAGGGTAAACTGGACATGCACGAGTCTCTCTGGCAGAAATGCGAGGAATCCGGAAAGGATGCAAAGAGAGCTCGTGAAAGGAGCAGGAGAGACCAGAACCGTGGCGGCAACGGTAATGGTCAGAGCACGACAAAACCAAAGGTCAGAGCAGAGGACCGTTCCAGGTCCCCTCTGACAAGGCACCCCGCAGAACAGGCTCAGGGCACTCCGGTGTTCAAGAAGCCTGAACCTGCCGGATACGCTGGAGCCGTATCTAAACCTGGGAAAGTGAGTTCTCGAAACTTTCCGTCCTTAAACCAGGGACCTGGACCTGAGAGCCAGACCTTGGTAGTAGGAAAGGATGGTCGCCTTATGCCAAAGAAGACCACCGCATCTGCTGCCGCCAGATCTGCATCCGCTCCAGCCGCCCCACCAGTTACCTTTACCCAGGAGCAGTTAAACATGTACCTGCAAATGGGACTGAAACAGAATGTACCACCTGCCTTCTGTGTACCAACGACAGGTGTGTCCGGGAGTCCTAAACCCGGAAGTGGTCCACAGGCCGCCTCGACTCCTCCCAAGGCTGTCGCGGCACCTGAGAAACCGAAGGACGCCATTACCATTAAAACTGGTAATGCGGAAGTTTGGTTTGAGAAGTCTCGCCAAGGGGAGGCAGATGTCCAGAAGGCCATCTACACCCATTGGGAGAAGACCGTTCGGGAGAAAGCGATCGAGTTTCATCAGGGTCTCCTAAACGAAACTCTGTTGTGTATGAAACAGGTGGGCGACGCTGAAAAGCAACGTCTCGAGACTCTCATCCGGGACGATGTAAAGGCCCAGGAGGAGGCTGCCTCAGCTGCTCAAGAAAAAGCAGCTATGGATGTACACGTGTTGGAAAAGCGTGTAAAGGAGGAGATCACTCGGAACACCAACCTGAACACTAAGTTCATGAGGGTGTTCGGAGTCGACTTGGACGAGTGGGACGGCACTCCCGAGTCGGCTTTAGCTCTTCTGAAGAAGAAGCATGCTAAGAAATCCGTTTAAAGCATGCTAGGGTTATTTCTTCCATAATTTTTTTTCCAACACCAAATGACCAGATATAGTCTTTGCGGAACCCTAAAGGTCTGCGAATGCTTTTACTAGTGCATGAACACCTATGCTATGTGTTCTGGGTTCCTTTGACCAGTCTAGTATTCAGGTTGTATAACATTTATTACACCCTGAATAGCCTATTCGGATTTATAATTTCATCCATGAACAATCCGATAGTAGACTTGCTGCTGTGAGACGTATCCGGATGCCAGTTCCAGACTCCTGCTGTTACCCGTGCTAACCAATTACTAGGATGGACTTTACGATTTACCTCTACAACTCATCTGTACTCCCGAATGGACTTATATCTCTACTACTATTACTTCCGGATCAACCTATATCGGACTATTATTTTACTTATGTCAACTAAAACTTAAAAAGGATTACGTTCTCTACACAGTTGACACATCCGGACTAATATTCTACAAATCTACACCATTCGGATATACTATAAACTTTAGCACTACTAGAGGATTGTGGGTAGCTGCCCCAAATCAACTACCGTGTTCACTCAATATAAGGAAACTATAAACTTTAGCACGTCCATCCCGTGGTTAGCTGACCACACCTACCTACTAGTACCCGGAGGATACAGCAGAAGACTCCAGCAGCATTTATAATTCCTGTATATTGTATATAATGTCATATTTCTATTTTTCTATAATATTATATGTATGTACATATCCACTAGATACATATTATAATACGGGTACATAGACATTTCCTGATACGGATCTCTAATCACTATTAGTATTTATATTATAAGATCCGTTAAACTTCACCAGATAACACATATTATTGTCCTGCGAGACAAAATATATAATAAGTATAATGATCTGGTGCTATAAAGGTTATTAGGTACACGGTGATAATATATTATTATATTCATTACTTGTTTTTTTTTCAAGTGTATGTTATAAATAATCATATTCGTACTACTCACGGAATCCTTAACGGATTCGTATAATATTAATATACGACATGTCATTAGATAGTGATGTTACTATAACAGTCTTCTTTAAGACTACATATTCAAATGTGTTGTCAATGACTACAAACACACATACGGATGTTATTTGGTGATATGTTTTATTATCGACAGTTCCGTTACATATAGCTGTCATCATCACATGTATACGATTCATATTACTTGTCTTATTAATTATACCTGAAATATAATACAATATTATGTGGTATAATAATTAAATAGACAGTTCCGTTTCACATAACTGTCTCTTCTTCAAGTAATTCGTATAATATTTCAACATCCTAATCGTTATATGTAACTAAATTTCACTATCGAATATATATATATGACATCTGGTTCACAATTTATTTAGTGTTAATACCTATGGTTGTACCTCTATTACTAAAGGTTTAGACAAGTAGAAATGTTATCCTAGTAATATTATACGTATAACACCCTCCTAAATGTCTGGGGGAGTGGTGTAGAGGTACACTTTACTAAACCATAGGAGTTGGGTACCGTCTGACGTGGCGGGTGAGTCGAGTCGTCGGACGTTCCTCAGGTTCCGGATAGGTGGCAGCACCGATCCGGGTCTGTGGGGACATCTGACGACGAACACCTGGGTCCGTATATAAAGCCCAGGGCTCAGCCGCTACGTCAGAGGCCCTTCTGGCCTCCACACTATGTAAACCACTGTCTTTTAATATTAGCTGCCTCTTTGATATCATTCGGCAGCCGTGAGTGTGCATTAAGTAATAAACCTAACCGTTGGCATACACTTGGAATACTGTCTTACTCTTTCTTTCCGAATCGTAAGACCCGAACCCCCCCAGGTCCGTAAGGCCACAAACCCTTACATATGTTACATTCTGTACTAGGTTGTAGTTAAGTACATGATGTGACTGTGTTTACTGCACCTCTATATTGACCTGGCTGATCATCTTTCAATTTCAGTATCTCAACATTTATGTAATGGTTATCTAGCCTTTACTCAGAAAAGGGAATTCATAAAAACAAACAAGCAAATTTCAAACACTTCACAACACAGACATCTTCCCCAGAATTTAGTTTCCCCCATGAGAATTTAGTTTCCTGTATGGCACCTCTTCAGACATATGGTACCCCATTCTGTCCCGTTCCCAACTACTTTATTTTGTCCTCATAGATAGTCTTTAATATCCAAACCTTCTATACATTTTCTGTGGAAAATTATTTGGTCATGAACATACTTCATAGCTGTAACATCCTTTCCACTTATCTCATTAGGGATTTAAGACCCCAGCCTCCCTAAATTTGAATTTTCACCCCTTTTTTGCAAGAATTTATACTAAACTTTGAAATTTTGTACAAGGTAAACAAATAGGGCCAGAGTAATACTTTTGGTCCCAGGGATACTGCAAAACCTTCCCCTTAAATTGTTATCCTAGGTGAGAACCATATCCACAAAGATGTTTTCATAAATTTCAATATACTCAACCATGTAAAGTGGTTGGGAAAGGGACAAAGGTGATTGGGAGCAGGATATGATCAGTATATACATATATGTGGGTGAAATTCTAAAGGATACATAGTAAGAAATTTGTCATGAGTTAGTATGAAGGAAGGGGAAAGGATATGGCCAGTGGTAAGTGATTTTCATGTGTGGTAGAACTGTACAAAGTCACATTTAAAATATGGTTGGGAACGGGACAAGAAGTGGTTGGGAACAGGACATTATCATTATACTGACTGGGGTCTATTCATCATATTGATGTAATTCCATGTGCTGAGCTAAAGGAGGGACGGGGCCAAAGGAACAGGTGCTTGTGAGTGAGGTTCATGAATGACAAAAACTGAGTAATGTTACTTTTCTTTAAAGAAGTGGTTGGGAACAGGACATAAGTGGTTGGGAATGGGACATGAGTAATGGGGAACAAAATATAATCATTACAGTGACTAGGAGTAATTCAATAAATTGACATAATTCTATGCAATCAGTGGATGGGGGGACAGTAGTCACGGGATTGGTGCTGGTGATTGAGGTGTACAACTGAATGTCACTTTCAAGAATAAAGTGGTTTGGAACGGGACACAGAATGTGGTTCGGAATGAGATGCTATCATTACAGTGACTGTGATTTACTTCATTATACTGAGACAATACTATGTCATGAGTGAATGGGACGACCAAGGTGAAGGGATAGGTAATTGCGATTGAGTCTCACAAGAGTTATGATTGAATAATGTTACATTTGAAAAAAAATGGTTGGGAACAGGACACAAGTGGTTGGGAACAGGACATTATCATTACAATGACTGGCATTTTTTTTTTATTTTTATGTTATGAGTGGATGGGAGAACAAAGGGGAGGGAATATGTGCCTTAGAGTGAGTTTAATGCATTGTAGAACTGAACAATGGTGTCTTATAAGAAGTGGTTGGGAACAGGACAAAAGTGGTTGGGAACAGGACACATGTGGTGACTGATGAAGGGTTGCAGAGAAATGAATGACCAGAAAAGCTCTATATTAAATTTTCTTTTAGGGCTCAAATAGGGCTAAATTGTGCATATTATGCAAACAGTTAAATATGAAAACTATGGAGATACTACTATCTTATTTTTTTGTGTTTGGGAACGGGACATAAGCACCATGGTAAGTTTAGAAGATCCTGAGAATGGATAAATAAGGAGGCAGAGGCTAGGAAAGATTGGGCATTGCTTCAGAGACATATGGATTTCACTTATAGTACAACTATTGTAGCTTCAGGAAAATCATTATTAGAAATATGGTGGGAAGCATTCATTTTTAAAGACTCTTTTAAAAAGTGGTTGGGAATGGGACTTTGCTATTTTCTCATATATACCTATACCATGTTGACAGATTGCTTACTAAAACATGCCCATAGGTTAAAATGATAGCCAATGGTATAGACATAAATATGAACACAAAAACACTTACATATAGTGGATTAGCATTTGTTTTTTATATCACTGAAAAGAGGAATATGATGAAAAACATGGAATTTGGGACATGTATTGCCCCCTTTTAACAAAAGAATAACAAAGCAATAGGGTAAATCATACATCTTCTGAAAGGGCACAACTAACACAACCTCCTGGGCCAATAAAAACCTAAGATATCAAAATTTATCGTGATTTGGAGTAGTCCAAATGTAAAAGTGGTTGGGAACGGGACAAACTCAAAAGTTGCATTGAACTCATGATACATAGCCTGGAGTCAAAATGGCATTCAACTAAAACTTTTTCTCCGTTATCTCCATTTGATACTGCAATCAAACCATTGGGCACCAGGCAATAAAGAGTGTGAATTGAAGTTGCTTGGCTGTGTTGTGTTTGCCATTCAATGAACAGATCAGGATTCACGACAATACATCAGGCAAATTAAAGCTTAACCATGGCCATATTTGAAGTATACATTAATTCAATATCATTACCAGTTGAAACATCAGAAACGTCAGGGTCAGACAGCGTAGCAAGCAGTACGCCCTCTATGAGTTGACCTAGATAGCACTACGGTAAATACGGCGCCCATGCTGGAACAGATACTTCTGCATCTCTTAAGCATAGTACAGCCAAATAAAGGGTAAGAACAGATGATTGTAGTCATGTTGGCCAATGTTGTCTGTGTATGTTTGATATGTGTTTTATATCTGTCAGTGTGAGGATAGTTCAATATTGATGAGGATGTCATTTAACAGTTGGCTGGCCAAAATTTGATAATTAGCCAATTCAAGATAGATTTTACACATTTATTTTAGAGTCCCTGTAGGAATCATTTCTACATATCAATAGTGTAAGACATTATGCATTCAATTCACTAAGAGTGCTCAAAAGTGCTTGAGGTTTAATACTAGAAATACTACTGGAGAAATGGGGTGACTTCATTAGACATATCATTAGACAACACTGGCCATCCTGACCTATTTGGGTGATGTGACCCCTGTGCTGGCTACTCTGAGACTGAAACACACAGCCCGGTGCGGCCGCATATATGGCGTGATATATAGGGGGCGCGCAAGTGCTTGCTGCACCGCCTGTGTCAGGGTTGAACTGAGTCAAAAGTCAAATATCATGCTGCAATCATCTGAAACATCCCTGTTTGAGCCAGCTTCATTTGGCCGCAAGTAAATCATCGATTTACATCATATACGCATACTGCTTCCTCTCCAACTCAGCAATTTCATACTCATCGACGACTCCTTCCACCACCTTCACATCTCCTCTTTTCAGATTAACAAACCTATCCACAAATTGCTCTCCCAATGCCTCAACCATGGCAGCATCCTCTTGTAGACACCCCAGGGCTTCTGACAGAGACACTGGTAGCCTCACAGCCTCAGATACATCACACGAATCAGGACAGGGAAGTTTCCTAAAGACTCCATCCATGCCCGCTGCGATAGTTGCTGCCAGCACTATGTATGGGTTACTAAGTGCAGAGGGTAGTCTGTTCTCAACATAAGTGCAATTAGGACCATGATTCTTGACACACAGCATGGCGTAACGGTCCTCGACACCCCAATTGGCATGGTTCGGAATCGTCTTGTCATGTCTTGTATGGTAGCAGTTGGTCGTAGGACGGGATACAGCTGTCAGCGCCTTAGCATGGTGAATGATCCCTGCAATCCAATGCTTCCCAAAGTCGGATATCATATCTTCAGCGGACTCATCCCAAAAGGCGTTCACGTCCCACACCTTATGCCAGACAGAGAAATTGAAATGGGCTGCACAAGCAGGCCTATAACCACTCTCTATGTCTCCAGACACTGACATGAAGGTTGCATTCCATCCCCTTTGCATTGCCATTTCCTTGATGCACTGTTTCAGTACGACTGCTCCGTCAGCTGCATCTATTCCAAATCTGGGCTGTGTTGTTAATCCAAATTGACCTGCACAAATATCTGTATGCATCGTCCCAACTTCAAATCCAGTTGTCTTCATGTTAGAAGCGATGCTAACCATCCACGGCTCGTATTCAGCAAATCTCAGCATTGACATATAGTTAGTACCAGAGAACACAGGTAACTGTGTGCTTGAATCAGTCAGTATAAATCCTAGTTCTCTGCCTGAGTAGAGCTTGAGGCCCATATCATCAATTTTGCTGAGAATCCTCCGAGCGATGATCCTTGGACAAGCATCCTGTGGAGTTTTTGGGTTCCAGTACATCTCTGTCATTAATTGTCCAAGTTTGTACCTGCAAATGTGTGGGATGTTTAAAGATGAATAGTGAATAATGAACCAGTGTAGTTTTTACAAGAAGCCTCAGGTGGCAGTGTGGTGGTACAAGAATTTCTGTCAAAATAATGACAGATCTCTGGCAACTTTGCAACAAGGATTATTCCAACAGTGTAGTCATGGTAGGTTACTTGTCAGGGCTGCACTTAGCGTGTTGGTCTGTATAAGCGCCGGGTATTTGAATAAGCGCCGACCTTAAATAAGCACCAGGGGTACAGGGGTGTTGAATTTTGAAAATCCATTATAATTTAAGTCTTGAATAAGGGACTGAGTGAAATCAGCGCCCCTGCGCTTGTAAATACAGGCCAATACGGTATGCATTATTTTGACTAATGGGCATGATGCTTCAATGTTAATGACTTCTTTAGTTACTAATCTTCAGTGAATCTGAGTTCCTTTTTGAAATATTTTATTATAAAATGAATACAGAACTGCCAAGGATACCATTCCTGCCCTTAACCTTTGGCCTCTAGCTCGAGTTAATATAGTGCACCGGTCTGGATAGACTTACCCTTTGACCCAAGGGATAGCATGTAGAGTGTTTATATCAGGGACGGCATGCGCATTCATCCGCCGACTGCCCCCCTCCTTGGGATGGGTGGGTTGTTCATCATGTTGAAGAGAAATCATACCTGTAGGAATTTATTGAATGAATTACAAAAGAGTGATGCAATAGTAGTGAGTAGACTCTCCAACAATGTACTGGAGCTTAATTCAAAACATCCTGGGATCGCAACCCCAGCGATCTTAGTGTAGGCACATATCATAAGACCTGGCCGGTCTACCCTATCTAATGCAGTGGTTGCAGGCGTGTCAAGAATAGCAAGTCCTGGGATCACTTCACTATTCCTTTTCCAGCATTAAGATCACTGCGATCTTAGTGAAAGAATTGCATAGTGGTTTCACCTGAGTACAAGAGCACTTACAGGGAACACTCCTGATCGAAAGAGTGAATAGCCTGCTGCATACATATAGAGGGGAGGGAGGACGTTTGCTGAGTGTCCTTGAGGGCTCTTAGGGCTACTCATGCGTTAAGTGCACTGTAAGGTAATTCTTCCCTTCTCTCTCTTTGTCCTGGGGGGAGGGCACAATGCTTTTAATGGGCAAGCATAAATCATAGATTCATGGGAACAACTCTTGAATACTGTACGGGGTCAACTGCACCCTGTGCTCTTTTGTTAGCCCATATGGGGAATGGGAACGATGGTACAAACACTGTTGTGGCTCCACAGCTATTCCTTTATTTTGGGACTCTTACCCCTGTACCCAGTCAGTACTTCTTGGAATAGTCTAGGAGTGCTAAGGCTAAGATCGAAGGGCTAGGAAATGTGAATGAGGTTGCGATCCCATGATGTTTTGAATTAACCTCCTGGGGCATCCTGGTAACCCTTGATAAATAATCAGCTCCATTGGAGTTAAGTGACATAGTCTGATTTATTTTATTTTTTTGATTTTTTAAATTCTGTTCAAATGTGTTCCACACACTGTAATAATGTCATATTTAGGTGTCTGTGGACCCTCTATTTTTATCTTTAGCTCATAGAAACTTAGAATGGGGGTTCCGATAGACTGAGTATTGTCTGAGCCAAGGGTGGGCCGTTCTACTGACGGGAGGGCAACGGGAGGTATAGTAGGGGTACGGGAGTGGCTAGAATTCCAATGGACCTTGCCATAGGCATTTTACAGTGTATTACAAATGGATGGACTTTTGGCATACACTCCCAAACTAGAAATTGGGTATAATTCTGACAAATCCTTCATTTAATCATGGCAAAGGAGTGCAAATTCAGTAGATAGCATAGGAAATATGATCTATATGAGCATCCTGGTTCATTTTTTAGAAGACTCTCTTTTACCCAAACCATCAGACTATGCCACTTTATTGTAATGCAAGAGTTCCCCACCACTGCTACATACACAGATGCATCTGAACACCAACATCTAATGGTTACTGCTGCAGTATGTAATGCTTCCACTCTTAAGCCACCCCTACACATTGTGGATATTGGGGAATTTGCTCAAACATGTTATTGAACTGGTTAGGTTAATCCTCTATACTGCTATCAACATCACATGTTATTGAAGTTATTGAACTGGTTAGGTTAATCCTCTATACTGCTATCAACATCACATGTTATTGAAGTTATTGAACTGGTTAGGTTAATCCTCTATACTGCTATCAACATCACATGTTATTGAAGTTATTGAACTGGTTAGGTTAATCCTTAATCCTCTATACTGCTGTAAGGGTTTGTGGCCTTACGGACCTGGGGGGTTCGGGTCTTACGATTCGGAAAGAAAGAGTAAGACAGTATTCCAAGTGTATGCCAACGGTTAGGTTTATTACTTAATGCACACTCACGGCTGCCGAATGATATCAAAGAGGCAGCTAATATTAAAAGGCAGTGGTTTACATAGTGTGGAGGCCAGAAGGGCCTCTGACGCAGCGGCTGAGCCCTGGGCTTTATATACGGACCCAGGTGTTCGTCGTCAGATGTCCCCACAGACCCGGATCGGTGCTGCCACCTATCCGGAACCTGAGGAACGTCCGACGACTCGACTCACCCGCCACGTCAGACGGTACCCAACTCCTATGGTTTAGTAAAGTGTACCTCTACACCACTCCCCCAGACATTTAGGAGGGTGTTATACATATAATATTACTAGGATAACATTTCTACATGTCTAAACCCTTAGTAATAGAGGTACAACCATAGGTATAACATTAACACTAAATAAATTGTGAACCAGATGTCATATATATATATTCGATAGTGAAATTTAGTTACATATAACGATTAGGATGTTGAATTATTATACGAATTACTTGAAGAAGAGACAGTTATGTGAAACGGAACTGTCTATTTAATTATTATACCACATAATATTGTATTATATTTCAGGTATAATTAATAAGACAAGTAATATGAATCGTATACATGTGACGATGACAGCTATATGTAACGGAACTGTCGATAATAAAACATATCACAAAATAACATCCGTATGTGTGTTTGTAGTCATTGACACCACATTTGAATATGTAGTCTTAAAGAAGACTGTTATAGTAACATCACTATCTAATGACATGTCGTATATTAATATTATACGAATCCGTTAAGGATTCCGTGAGTAGTACGAATAGGATTATTTATAACATACACTTGAAAAAAAAGAAAAAAACATCACGGTGTGGTAATAAATATAATAATATATTATCACCGTGTACCTAATAACTTTTATAGCACCAGATCATTATACTTATTATATAATTTGTCTCGCAGGACAATAATATGTGTTATCTGGTGAAGTTTAACGGATCTTATAATATAAATACTAGTAGTGATTAGAGATCCGTATCAGGAAATGTCCATGTACCCGTATTATAATATGTATCTAGTGGATATGTACATACATATAATATTATAGAAAAATAGAAATATGACATTATATACAATATACAGGAGTTATAAATGCTGCTGGAGTCTTCTGCTGTATCCTCCGGGTACTAGTAGGTAGGTGTGGTCAGCTAACCACGGGATGGACGTGCTAAAGTTTATATTTTCCTTATATTGAGTGAACACGGTAGTTGATTTGGGGCAGCTACCCACAATCCTCTAGTAGTGCTAAAGTTTATAGTATATCCGAATGGTGTAGATTTGTAGAATATTAGTCCGGATGTGTCAACTGTGTAGAGAACGTAATCCTTTTTAAGTTTTAGTTGACATAAGTAAAATAATAGTCCGATATAGGTTGATCCGGAAGTAATAGTAGTAGAGATATAAGTCCATTCGGGAGTACAGATGAGTTGTAGAGGTAAATCGTAAAAGTCCATCCTAGTAATTGGTTAGCACGGGTAACAGCAGGAGTCTGGAACTGGCATCCGGATGCGTCTCACAGCAGCAAGTCTACTATCGGATTGTTCATGGATGAAATTATAAATCCGAATAGGCTATTCAGGGTGTAATAAATGTTATACAACCTGAATAATAGACTGGTCAAAGGAACCCGGAACACATAGCATAGGTGTTCATGCACTAGAAAAAGCATTCGCAGACCTATAGGGTTCCGCAAAGACTATATCTGGTCATTTGGTGTTGGAAAAAAAATTATGGAAGAAATAACCCTAGCATGCTTTAAACGGATTTCTTAGCATGCTTCTTCTTCAGAAGAGCTAAAGCCGACTCGGGAGTGCCGTCCCACTCGTCCAAGTCGACTCCGAACACCCTCATGAACTTAGTGTTCAGGTTGGTGTTCCGAGTGATCTCCTCCTTTACACGTTTTTCTAACACGTGTACATCCATAGCTGCTTTTTCTTGAGCAGCTGAGGCAGCCTCCTCCTGGGCCTTTACATCGTCCCGGATGAGAGTCTCGAGACGTTGCTTTTCAGCGTCGCCCACCTGTTTCATACACAACAGGGTTTCGTTTAGGAGACCCTGATGAAACTCGATCGCTTTCTCACGAACGGTCTTCTCCCAATGGGTGTAGATGGCCTTCTGGACATCTGCCTCCCCTTGGCGAGACTTCTCAAACCAAACTTCCGCATTACCAGTTTTAATGGTAATGGCGTCCTTCGGTTTCTCAGGTGCCGCGACAGCCTTGGGAGGAGTCGAGGCGGCCTGTGGACCACTTCCGGGTTTAGGACTCCCGGACACACCTGTCGTTGGTACACAGAAGGCAGGTGGTATATTCTGTTTCAGTCCCATTTGCAGGTACATGTTTAACTGCTCCTGGGTAAAGGTAACTGGTGGGGCGGCTGGAGCGGATGCAGATCCGGCGGCAGCAGATGCGGTGGTCTTCTTTGGCATAAGGCGACCATCCTTTCCTACCACCAAGGTCTGGCTCTCAGGTCCAGGTCCCTGGTTTAAGGACGGAAAGTTTCGAGAACTCACTTTCCCAGGTTTAGATACGGCTCCAGCGTATCCGGCAGGTTCAGGCTTCTTGAACACCGGAGTGCCCTGAGCCTGTTCTGCGGGGTGCCTTGTCAGAGGGGACCTGGAACGGTCCTCTGCTCTGACCTTTGGTTTTGTTGTGCTCTGACCATTACCGTTGCCGCCACGGTTCTGGTCTCTCCTGCTCCTTTCACGAGCTCTCTTTGCATCCTTTCCGGATTCCTCGCACTTCTGCCAGAGAGACTCGTGCATGTCCAATTTACCCTTTCCAGGAGTCAGGACTATCTTTGCTCGGAGTTTCGAATCCTTGGTCTTCGGAACTTCGCAGAGGACTTGGTCCCCTGGTCGGATCTTAGACCAAGCATCCTCGCTCAGGCTATCGAACTCCTTCATGAGTTCCTGATGAAGCTCCATGATGCGCTTCCGGGCCCCGTCCAAACCTTCTGCGTGGCATTTCTTCTGGTGTCTAGCCAGATCACTACGTCGGTTGTATTGCACCTTCGTAGTACACTTCTTGCCCTTCTTACCATCACTCGGATCACAAATGTAAACCGGGTGATGGTGGAAGTGGGCCTCTACCAGATGCCTTTGGAACCGGGCTGGAGTACTCCAGGTCCGGATCGAGACATCACTCGCATCCTGGCAGATAGAGAAGGGACAGGACTTTTGATCGTCACCGTACCACTTCTCTAAAGCCCAACGCAGCTTCCTCCTCTGGGTATAAGTGTAATACCCTTCGGTGTGGTTTAGCATAAGCCACATCTTTCGATAGGCTTTGCTCGGATTGGGGTCCTCGTCCGAAAGGCGCATCCAATCTTCATCATCAGACTCATCGTTCTTATTGATTGAGTCTGGACAGGCATAGAGGGTAGAGCCGTCCTTCTTAACTCCGTACGCACAGTCGGAGAAACACGTCGGGATCCGGGTTTTGAATCCGGATTTGGCGTTAGCCCAACGTTCGGCCTCGGTTTGAGTTGATGGAGTGGCCTTCTCATCATACTCAACCGAGGATTCGTGCACCGACTCCTCGTCAGACGACTCAACCTCCATGGCAGTACTACCAGTGGTTGAGGTGCTGGGTTTCGGCTCGGCTCTCGCAGAATCCGGGAGATTCTTGAGCTTCCGAGCAGCGGATCGTCGGTTCTTACTGACCTTCCAGTCTTCCTCCGGTTCCTGGGTTCCGGATGTGCTGGAGGTCGTGGCTTCTACTGGAGTAGTAGTGCTGCCGGTAGCTGATGTAGCACTGGCGGAGCTTCTGGTGGCAAGCTTCAGGTCGGGGATAGGAGGTGCGGGTGCTTCCGCGGCCCTCTTAGCCTCTTCCTGTGCCTCCTGTTCGGCAGTCATGCGGCGGACAATAACCGTCCGAAGGGCTGCAGCTCGGTCCAATCCGATTAGTGAATTGTTCTGGACATCCACCAATTCCTGTTCGGTTATGTAGTAACCGTCGTCCCACTGCTCGAAGTTAGCAGCGGCCTCCCGGAATTCCTTAGTGGTCCGGCACGGCGTCCGGATAGCACTAGGGCGTGGGTAGGTCTGGCCATCGGTATCCCAGACACAGCCTACCCAGTTAATGTTCGTAGCCTTGACGTTCCACAGGGACTTGTCAGGCTTCGGATACGCTCCGAGCTCGAAGGCTCGGTTAGCTGCGTACACGGTTTCACGGAAACCGGCGTCCACCATAAGTCCCCGTTGGAACCACGGCCAGTCTCGAAGCCACTCGGGAGGCATCCTGGTTAGCTGTTCGGGAGCCATGACGCCCTCGATAGCTATCCTGACTTTCGGGTCCATCCTGACTGGTGTCCCGTCCGCGTAGGTCACTTGTGCCTGCAGTTCCGGGTGGACATACAGGTAGCGACCATCATAACTAGCTGGAAAAGGCTCCGCCACTGCTGGCTTCCACTCATCCTTCTGTCCGTCGACTTGGGTAGTTTCGGACTCTGTCGCTGCGGGTTCAGCACTCGCAGTCGCTCCGGATCCCTCTGCTGGGAGTGGAGATAGCAGTTTCTCTGGCTCATTGAGTGAGAATGAAGCCAGCTTCTCCTCGAACGAGCGATCCGTGGGTTCCTCCACGTCCATCATCTCGCTCTCTTCCTGTGTAACAGGCGACAAAGCTTCCGGAAAAGCTTCTGCGGACGGAGTCAGCTTATCCGGGTCACCGGATAGCTTGGCTGCAGCTACGGATTCCTCAGCCATGACTGGGGAATCGACCACGGGAGTAAACTACTCCTTTTTCCGGCTTTTACGGCGCCGGGGCCGGCACAAACGGAGTCTGTCTACCAGGAGACAGACTCTGGAGGAGCAGCGGGGGGTTTGCTTAGCCGGTAAAATCCAAGAAGGGAGCGAGCTCGACCGTCTTGAACGTTACCGAAAACAAATATGGCGACAGGCCAGCTTTCGTGACGTCATTTCCCCGCGGTCCGCGAGGTCACGAGAGGTCAGCCGAGACTGGACACGGTGACGTCATGCGGAAACGCACGTGCTACAGGCGGTACATCAACAAACTGATTGTTTTTAGGTAATTATCGCTCACCCCGATGACTCGACTGGGGATTTAAGTGGAGATTATGGAAAGCTTAAGCAAATCCACCGGATTATCCGTCCACTACCCATTGGTACATCATGCGGGGGCGACAAATAAGCCTTTAGGGTCAGTTGTCATCCGTTCCTCTAAATGTAAACATTACACTCGTTGTGTATACAGGTTAGGTCACTGCAGTCCTCTGGGCAATTCGGGGGCTGCGGCGAACGTATCTCCCCTTCTCGGATAGTTCTTTATCGGACCTGACAGTCTGAAGAGCTTTCTCTAGGTGCTTCTTAGCCTTAGAAACACCTTTCCTCTTCTTTTTGTCTTCACCTGCCGAGACTTTTTTAACTCCCCCACGCTTAATCGGTGTTGGCGTGGGTGTTACTGATTCGGAACACTTTTTGGGTCTACCTTGACCACGCTTCACTGTAGTGTTCTTTACCTGGTCTATTATGCGATTCTGATTCAGGATCCTTTCGGAACCTTCACCATACATTTCTGTGGAGGTCTCCCTCCCAGACCATCTCCTTAATCTAGCCACATTTGACTTATAGAGTCGACCAAGGTCAGATTTAATAATTACGGTACAATCACTGATAATTTGTGTTATAGTAAAGGGACCGTCCCAATTAGACGCTAATTTTATGTGTCTAAGTGGTTCATGTAATCTAAGGACTCTGTCTCCGGATTGGAATTTCCGATGTTTTAGATCGGTATCGTATCCTACTTTCTGCCATTTGGCACTTTTCTCCAAATCAATTCGGACAGACTCATATGCTTTTCTAAATCTGTCTCTTAAACATTCCACAAAAACTACATGGCAAGGTAGTTCAGGGTCCATTCCTACGACTCCAAAAACTAGGTCAGCAGGCATTATCAAATCCTCTCCGAATACTAAAAGGTTCGGAGAACAATTTGTACTTGAATGTACTGTACTATTATAAGCATGTGTCACAAAATGACATTGCTCATCCCAGTCATCCATATGTTCATTAACGAGTGACTTTAGGACTTGGATGAGGGTTCTATTGAACCTTTCCACTAATCCGTCGCTTTGTGGTCTATACGGATTGGTTCTAGTCTTGCAAATAGCCAAGTATTCGCACATACCCTGCCAGAGATTTGATTCGAACTCTCTGCCTTGGTCACTGTGTAACATTAATGGTACACCGAAGCTTAGTACCCAACCTTTTACAAAAGCTTCGGCGCAAGTAATTGCTTTGTGATCCGGTAGTGGAAATACTTTAGTGTATTTCGTATAATAATCACACACTACCATCATACAGGTATTATCATTAGCGGTTGTATTAAATCCGCTAATAATATCTACCCCGATTCTTGCGAATCTAACTCCGAAAAGTTCTTGGGATAGGGGAAGTTTGCCCATCCCGGGTCCGGGTTTGTTTTTACAACAATCCGGACAGGTGGTTATCCATCTTTGCAAGTCCCGTGTCATGCCAGGCCAATAGTATTTCTTGGAAAGTCGTGCTAGCGAGCGTTTCCTTCCGAAATGACCACTGGTCCGATGTCCATGACAAAAGTACATAATGTCATGTCTCATGGCATGTGGTATCACCACTTGCATGATTCTATCACCATTATTACATGGCTTCCAACGGTATAACACGCCTTTCCGGACTTCAAGCTCTGTCCATTGAGCAAGAAACCTTCTCATTTCTCGATTTTCCAGAGAGACCTCTGGTCTAACTGGACGTATACCCTTTGGTACTAATTGCAGTAGCTGTGCAGTTATCGAGTCAGCTTCCTGGAAATGTCGTATGTGATCCATAGACCAATCCAGTACACTGGCAACTAGGGGTACGAATGGTCTTCGAATCCCTGCTAACACTGCCTTATGAGCTCCACAATCAGTACAATCCGGATTATCACATTTCCGGATTGGTATTCGAGACAAAGCATCAGCATTTAAATGCTTAACTCCGGGTCTATGCTGAATCTGTTGATGTTCAAGCCCATATTCGGATAAATGGGCTAGCCATCGGCCTAACATGCCTTCAGCATCTCGGAAGTTCAGTAGCCACCTTAAAGAGGAATGATCCGTACGCAAAGTAAAGTTCGTTCCCCATAGAAAATGTTTGAACTTCTTGGTATATACGACTACTGCTAACAACTCTCTTTTGGTTGTGCAGTAATTGCGCTGGGTCTTGCTCAGTGTATTGCTGGCAAAGGCAATTGGCACTTCTCTCCCATTTTGGACTTGCGAGAGAGCTGCACCAATGCTATCATTACTAGCATCAGTATCCAGTATGAAATGATCCGTCTCATTCGGATATTGCAATACGGGAGTACTCGTGAACAGGTCTTTTAGCTTTTGGAAAGCGGTTTCCTGTTCATGCGTCCAAGGAAATTTTTCCTTGGTACTTCCTGGAGTCCAGTTAGCTATTGCTTGTAATGGGTAACTGACTCTAGAATAATTCGGAATAAATTCCCTGTAATAGGAACAGAATCCTAAAAAGGACCTCACTTCTTTGGGTGTTTTAGGTCTATTCCAATTCGTAACTGATTCGATTTTATCCGGATCAGCCTTTATTCCTTCATCACTGATGATGCGGCCCAAATAATTTATGGACTTTCTAAACATGTGGCATTTCTTAGGTTTCAATTTGAGACCATTTGAAATAATACGTTCTAGTACCATTTTTAGGTTATTAGAACATTCTTCGAATGTTTTTCCGAAGACAATGACATCGTCTAGATATACAAGACATCTTTTCCACAATAAATCACTTAGAATTGTTTCCATCATTGCTTCAAATGTTGCAGGTGCATTGCACAATCCAAACAGCATTACATTATATTGGAATAATCCAATATGACTTGAAAATGCAGTTTTCTCCATATCTGAAGGGTTCATTCCCACTTGCCAATAGCCTGATTGCAAGTCTAGGGTACAAAACCAACTGTTTCCTCCTAAGGAGTCAATGGTTTCATCTATTCTCGGTAATGGATACGAATTCTTTTTCGTTATTCCATTCAACTTCCTGTAGTCTATGCAGAAACGGATAGTACCGTCTTTTTTTGTTACCATACACACAGGACTACTCCATGGGCTATTGGAAGGGACTATTACATCCTGTTCCAACATCTTATTTATTTCATCCTCAGCTACTCTCTTTTTTGCTAAGGGTAACCGTCTATACGGTATCTTAAAGGGTTCGGCATCTCCAGTATCTATTTTATGTAATACCTTATTTGTCGTACCTAGTTTTTCACCAGGTTTGGCAAAGGCAGTATGATACTGACAGAGCATATCATAGAACTCTTTCCGGTGTTCCGGATCTTCTAATGAAGTTTCTTCATACAACTTAAGTAAGTCTTCCGAAATTTCATCATCTCCTGTTACCTTCTGTAAGCTTAGCTTACTATCCGTTACAGTTTCCGAAAGGGTCACGTTTCCAAAAACTTGTCCCTTTTTCAAGTAGATAGTAGTGTTTCCAGTATTGGAGACAGGTACTACCGACCAGGATGCATTCGCTACTATCGTGTCTACAGAATTTAATCCAATACCTGACAAAGTAACTACATCCGGTTCTATCACTGCAGGTTTGTTACGCATTGCAGGATCACTTCTTACAAGCACATCACAGGCTACTCCCGGAGGGATTCGCACAGTGTGTGCCACACTAGCCATACTGCTCACTTGTCTCAGTGCACATCTAACCTTCACGGGGTACGGGTATCTCACACTCAACACTCCTGTTTGGGGTTCCAATACAGCACCATACAGGGATGCGAAATCCAACCCGAGTATCCCCTCATCTGCTATATCCGCAACGGTGGCGCTCATGACATAGTCATGTATACCATCTAACTGTAGTCTCACACAAGTTCTACCATACGTTTGCAAGGTACTGCCGTCGGCCGTCTGAGCACTTCCTCCCGATTTGAGAGTATCATGTTCATCCGGTATAAGGTCGTAGAACCCCTTGGAGATACAAGAGTGGCTAGCTCCCGTATCCACAAGGAATTCGGCAGACCTTCCGTTAACAGTAAGGCAAACATACCACCGCCTTCCGTTTAGAACAGAGGGCATGTCCGTGACAATCGGAACGTCATTTTTCACACCAGGAGTCAATCCACATCCTTTTAAGAATTCCAGACAAGGATGACCCGGGGGCAGGTGGGCACCACAGACCTTGGCTAACGAATAGCCGCCTGCCTCGTTACTGATATTGGGTTTCCCCTGTGCTCCCATAGCACCTGTTATATCAGCTTCCCTAACCTTCCGGGTGTCTACAACCACCTCGGTGTTAGGCGATCTTGTTACTTCATGTGAACTATCATCACGGATGGTGATATCATGGCAAGATTTGTCACTGGGATCCCCTTCTTTGCCCCTCGGGAGACCCCTCCTTAGTTTTCCTCTGTACTTACTCCAGAGACACTCTCCTGTCTACGAGGGACAGGTTTTTCAGCCATACATTCTGGAGCATAATGCCCCAGTTTCTGGCATCTGAAACATCTCCTCTGGGATTTGTCAACTCTCGGTCTCTTTAGAGCTTCTGTTAATCCGGCTAATAATGTTTCCATCATGTTAGTCGGAGCAACAGTGGCTGCTACAGTTGGGTTCGCCGTAGAGGCTACACTGCCAGGTTGAGTTGATCCGGAAGCTGTTTTACCAGCAACTGATCCTCCTCTCCCTCTCGAATGTACTTTCCTATACCGCTTTTGTCGGTAATATTTTCCAGCTACATGCACTGAACCAATATAATCTCCGTTTTCATCGGAGACATATTCATCATTCTCATCAACTTCATTCGATTCAACCGGAGCTAATTGGGAAGTATCATATACCGGAGCAGGTGTACCTCCGTATTGGAATGGAGCTGCTCTTATTGGATTAGGTCCGAGACCTACCAGACGTTTCTTCATGTCATGTCCATCGATTGCTATGAACAGATCACTGAAGGAAGTGTCATCTTTCCAAGAGTCCCAGACCACTTGCTTGTGATCCGGATCACGCAATCCACTGTAGAATTGTATAAACAATTCTTGTAGATAACAATCATCATCATGAGCCCAATTTGGACGTGCTTTCGAAAGCAAGTCCTGTAGCTCCAAACCAAAGACTTTGTGTGATTCTTTAGGTTTTTGTGTCCTCTTCTTAAAGCTTACCCACGGATCTTCTCTAACGATTGATCCGAAAAGGTATGCGGCACATTCGACCAATTGATCATAGGTACCATATATTCCGTAAGCTGCTCTCCATTGGTTGAGAGCTACTTTTCCGCCTTTATTTAACCAACAAATCAAATATGGCAGAGCTTCTTCTTTTGTCCAGCCACTACAATTGACTTCGTCAACAAAAGCTTGATACCTGTCCTTCCATGGATCATTAGAATCATATGGAGGGGGTATCCGTGCCTGCCTACGTGCCGGATTATTGCATCCGCGTAGTCTATCTGCTTCTCGCATGCTCCAGTTCATGACTTCCATGCCGTCTGCTCCCTTTCGGTAGCAGTCAATGCCAAGGTTTTGTATACATTGGCTTCTATCAAAGATGGTTTGCATCCCTGCAGGCATAGAAGTTCTCCTGTTAGGTTTCCTGCCATCTCCTCCTGATCCTGATCCTCCGAATCCGGATCCTCCTGGGCCGCCTGGAGGGTTTCCTCCTGGTGGACCATTATTATCATAGCCTCCAGATGAACCACCAGGGTATCCACTATTGTGACCGGTGTTTCCAGAAGAAGCATATCTAGGGTAAGAATCATTTTGATTCCCTCCCTGGTTATAGCTATTACCATTCTGATAATTGCCACTTCCCGATGGATTATAATTATTTCTATATCCATAGGAAGATGTTCTCGGTTGGTACGTACCGCCGTTGATATTGTTTTGTGGCGGATTTGGTCTCGGAAAACGTCCATCAGTAGGACCATTACCAGAACCTGGGGGTGGATTCGGTAATCTTGGTACTGCTGGTGTACTGTGGCCGGGTTGGGGGAAATATGAAGGTGGTGTCAACATATGTCTCATTGGTCCGGGTGCTCTTGGTTGTGCCACGGGTGAATTATTATTATTTCCTGTAGCACCATCGTGAGTCGCTTTGATTTTGTGACTCAAATCTGGTATGGGTGGTGCTGGTCCTATCGTATCCAGCATTGGAACTACTGGTTTAGATGCGGTTCCATTTACTGCAGCATTATCCGGTTTCTTATAGATTCCGGATACCACATTCTTGTCAGCCCCATCATCAACGAATGGGCTGTATCTAATTGGGGTTGCGTCTTTAGATGTCCTGCCCAACATTGTAGATACCACAGCTGGGTCTATATTACCTATAGTTAACTGGGCTGCTTCTACATATTTATCTAGAGTTATTGCAGTGGCCTGCAATTCCTGAAGCTCATTCGTGAGTTTCTGTCTATCCTCCTCCAGTTGTTTGTTGTAAGCTATGATGCCTACCCGGATGGTCTCATTATCTTCAGCTTGTTTACTGCACTGAAGTTTCAATTTATCCAACTCCTCCTGATAATGGCGAATTTCGGATTCGAATTTTGTCTTATCAAGGTTTAGTTGGTCGTTCGTATCTATGTATGTTTGGATACGAATGTGCCTATTGTCATATTCTTTATTGAATGAATCTCTCATAGATTGAAGTTTTAGTTCTTCACTCTCGAGTTCTTTCATGTACTCGCTCCTTCTGGCTTCGAATTCCTTTCGCATGCCAGTTAGGTCCTCTTCCATTTGAAGTTTTTCATGCAATACTTCATCCTTAGCTTTGACCAAGGTATTTAAATTCTCGTTCAAAGTTACATAAGTTTCATTCAACAACAGGACATCCGGTCGTTTTAATTCTTCACCTTCCGGTACCGCATAGGTTAAGTCGCCATCTATAGCGCTATAATCTAATATTGGTAATTCGGGCCTGGGTAACCTATAAGGTAGTTCTCCGAATGTTACCCTTTTTCGCATTGGTGCCGGATGTTCTGGGTTAGTACTACCACCGACTTCGAACATCGAATCACATAATTCGTCAACAATTGAATGCTGGCCTATTAAGTTACTATGTCTCTGTATGGACTGTTCGCGTCGTACAGAGTCTGGCAGATTCTCCTCACTATCATTATAGTGGGGTCCGGGATCTCTCCAGGATGCTGATTCTGCATCTTGTGAGTCCGAATGGGCTTGGAGCATTAGCGATCCATTTCCATTCTCTTGGGCAAGTGATTGCCCTGCTGGGTTAGCTTCCCTAAGGGTGTCTAACCCATGTACTAGCCGTTCGGACGTTATAACGTCCGGGCTATACACCAGAATTAACTGGTCACGGCACTAGTGTAAGGGTTTGTGGCCTTACGGACCTGGGGGGTTCGGGTCTTACGATTCGGAAAGAAAGAGTAAGACAGTATTCCAAGTGTATGCCAACGGTTAGGTTTATTACTTAATGCACACTCACGTCTGCCGAATGATATCAAAGAGGCAGCTAATATTAAAAGGCAGTGGTTTACATAGTGTGGAGGCCAGAAGGGCCTCTGACGCAGCGGCTGAGCCCTGGGCTTTATATACGGACCCAGGTGTTCGTCGTCAGATGTCCCCACAGACCCGGATCGGTGCTGCCACCTATCCGGAACCTGAGGAACGTCCGACGACTCGACTCACCCGCCACGTCAGACGGTACCCAACTCCTATGGTTTAGTAAAGTGTACCTCTACACCGCTATCAACATCACATGTTATTGAAGTTATTGAACTGTTTAGGTTAATCCTCTATACTGCTATCATCATCACATGTTATTAAAGTTATTGAACTGGTTAGGTTAATCCTCTATACTGCTATCAACATCACATGTTATTGAAGTTATTGAACTGGTTAGGTTAATCCTCTATACTGCTATCAACATCACATGTTATTGAAGTTATTGAACTGTTTAGGTTAATCCTCTATACTGCTATCAACATCACATGTTATTGAAGTTATTGAACTGGTTAGGTTAATCCTCTATACTGCTATCAACATCACATGTTATTGAAGTTATTGAACTGTTTAGGTTAATCCTCTATACTGCTATCAACATCACATGTTATTGAAGTTATTGAACTGGTTAGGTTAATTCTCTATACTACTATCATCATCACATGTTATTGAAGTTATTGAACTGGTTAGGTTAATCCTCTATACTGCTATCAACATCACATGTTATTGAAGTTATTGAACTGGTTAGGTTAATCCTCTATACTGCTATCAACATCACATGTTATTGAAGTTATTGAACTGTTTAGGTTTATTCTCTATACTACTATCATCATCACATGTTATTGAAGTTATTGAACTGGTTAGGTTAATCCTCTATACTGCTATCAACATCACATGTTATTGAAGTTATTGAACTGGTTAGGTTAATCCTCTATACTACTATCATCATCACATTTTATTTAGAAAAGAAAAACTATGATATAAAAAGATAGATGAATTGGCCAACTGGGAATTACAGATATTACACTGCTTCCAACATTCCTACTTTAGGGCTGATGATGCAATGGCAATAAGATTTTCATGTTTTTTATGTGCCTGGATGCTGAAATGAGTAAAGTTTATATAGTGATTACTACCTTCATGCCAGTGTACGCCAGTCTTAAGGCACTTGGCAGCAAGATCAGCAGGCAATAGGCAACCACGGAGGACACCATTTATGTCGGTCATGGTAAAGCGAATGTAATCGTATTCTTTGATTACCACTTGTGTTTTCCTCAGTTTCCAACTGCATGTTGAGGAGGAAGCTGATTCCTGTGCTTTAGCCATTCTTGTGTTGTTCTGGGTCTGAAGAGAAAACAACCGCTGAAAACTTTGCTAAGGAAGGAGTCACTTTTATTTTTACAAAGGGGGTTGGTGGAATTCTGCATGTGTGTGGTGAAAGGTTTTTCAACACCCCCTCGGAGGGGTCTGGATTTTTTCCATCCCCCTTTATTCTTTAGAACAATGCAGCCCATTATGCTCGAAAGGGGTGAAATCCTTCCACCCCCGCAAGGGGGGAGCTGATATTTATCCCGCCACAACCTATCTGCTCTGCCCCCTGTTGTTTTGTTTAAAAGAAAATGACATCTACTAAACTATATCAACATAACTCTAGATACACCTAGGATACATCTAGGAAAGGAGACTTGTATTTCACCCTTTACAATAAATCATGAATGTACGAACGTATACCTATTTTTTAATATAACAATTCAGGAGAGTTGACTTCTAGAGTGGGAATCTACTTTTAGAGTAGAATCAGTGCCACTATATATGCTATTAGAGACATAATGAATTGATGCCTTTTCTGTTAAACGAGCACGAGGCATATCTCCTCAGCAAGGTTATGATATAATAAGGTTGTTGTAAATCGCACACAGACCATTTGAATACATCTAGATGTAGAGCTGAATAAAACATGTTGATATTTGCAGTCTTTGTGAAAAAGTTTTTCACCCTGCAGGCCCGGTTCAATTTTTGCAGGACCAAAACATAATGAGTACTCCACAACATTTTCTGTGAAAATATGAATATCATAAAGTTAGAATGTATATATATATATATATATATATATATATATATATATATATATATATATATATATATATATATACCACAGGAACTGGCACAGGAAAAAGCAGGTTAGAAAATAAATTTACTATATTTTCAGTAAACATCCTTCTAATCAAATTCCACCGACGCTGGCCTGCCGTAAAGCAGGCCGGGGTCGGAGTATCTGCCTATGTATAAATAAGGGAGTTGTTACTCCGATCAGTTAGTTCCGAGTTGCAGACAGAGAGGAGCAGAACTCTAAAAGGCTTACCTCCGGATTAATATATACACGATACAAGACTTAGATGGTGTGGCGAGGACTGCCAGGAAATAAAAGACACTGAAGTCAAGCTGTCGGAGTTGTGTAATTCTTTATTAACCATAGAGTCGGAAAACGCTACATTGGTGACAGCGGTGTTTGAAGACCCACGAGAGAAAGAAGATGGCGGAGGCTTCAGAAACGATAAACTCACCTGTGGAGAAGAGGGATACGGAGGAGATTGAGTGGGAAAAAGGGGTTTTGCTGGAAGTGGTGGACGAGGAAGTGACGCTACGGCAGAGAGGGGTGGTGAGGCCGGAAGAGATGAATCCGGAGAGACAAGCAGAACCCGCCGATAGAGCATCCTGGGAGGAGGTACCGGACACGGGATATGAGGAACCACGCGTTAAAGAAAGGGAGCCCTACCTGTGGCCATGGGAGAGGGAGGAGAAACCGGCGGCCCGGAGGCTGAGGCACCCTAAAGGAAAAATGGGTGATGCAAATGCCTGGCTGGGGTTCAACCCGGGAAGGGACGATGGCGGAAAGGTGCTTTGGTGGCCGGAGGAGCAGGTGGAGATGAATAACCCAAGGAAGGGGAGCAAGCGGGCACCGGCCGAGATTCGCCCCGAAACCGGGAGATGTGCGGAGGAGGCGGATAAGGACGAAGTAGGGGAAGGTGGAGATCTCCGGCAGGGTAGAGGAGTTATGGGTCGTCCGGAGGGCGGCTGGAGAGGAGGTGCCGATGGGGAGAAGGAGGCAAAGGGTAAGCCAGTGGTGAAACCCGCTAAATATGATGGCACCACAGACCTATCTGACTACCTCAACCACTTCGACCTGTGCGTCAAAGTAAATGGATGGAAGCCGGAGGAGGCGGGTATGTTCCTAGGCCTGAGTCTGTCGGGGGCAGCCCGGAGATTGTTGACGGGAAGGAAACCAGCCACGCCGGAGGGGTATGAGGAGTTAAGAAGGGCACTCGTGGAAAGGTTTGAGCCTACTAATCAGGAAGAGATCTACAAAGCGTTCCTCCGCACTAGGGTCCGGCGAAAGGGAGAGGGACTGCAAGAGTTACAAGAAGAACTGAAAAAGTACACTAAGTTAGCATATCCGGAGGCGGACGCCCGGACGACAGACACCTTAGCTCTCGACAGATTCCTATTGTGCCTCGACAATCCACTCAGGCAGTGGGTGTATCAGTCAACACCGAAAGATTTACAATCCGCAGTAATGACGGCAGTGGGAGCGGAGGCGTACCTAAAAGTGGAGCAGGAGAATATCCACAAAGTGCGGGCGGCGGATGCGTCAGTAAATGAACACCTCAAGTCCAACAAGGAGGAAATGAGCAAAATGGCGGAGTTGATGGAGCGGTTAGTTCAAAGGTTGGATGATCCGGCGGTGTTGGGGAGGAAGAAAAAGCCAAGCAAAGGTGCTTGCTTCGGATGCGGACAGGAAGGCCATTTCAAGCGAGAATGCCCAAATATCAAGGCCAAGGAGGCATCCAAGCCGGTGAGCGAACAGGCTACTCCGGCGGCGGGAAACTAAAATCGACCTATACTAAAGGCCAAGTACAGGTCGAGGGAAGTGGGCCTATCAATGTGATACAGGGCCGCCGAGAGAGGGGCGGAGGAGGATTGATAGTAGAGGGTCGGCTGGCAGGGGCCTCCATCCAATTGCTGGTGGACACTGGTGCGTCGCTTAATCTGGTCTCCGAAGGATGGTGGAGCAGGTGGGGCGGACGGGAACGCCTGGGAGAAACGGCAGAGAAGATCTACTCCGTCGATGGGCGGCCTATGGACATAAAAGGGGAAGTGCACACAGAGCTGGAAATCGGGAGGCGTACTATCAATGTGCGTTTCGTAGTCAGCGACACCGGGATGGAGGGAATCCTGGGGGCGGAGTTCCTCCGCACCAACAAGCTAATGGTCGACGTAGCAAAAGGGCGCCTAGTATGTGCAGAGGAGGATTCTGTATGCCGAATCGTCAGCACCCGAGCGGCGGTGCTGGGATCCGGACAGGAGGCCATGCTAGAGGGAACTCTAGCCGGACCCTGGCAACAAGGGGACGACGGGATGATTGAAGGGATGCCTGGACACAAGGGTGAACCGAGCTTCCTGGTGGGGCGGGGGCTGGTATGCCCCGAGGGGAGGGCAACTTGGGTCAGGGTGCTCAATCCCGGTCCTGAGCCAGTGGTGATATATAAAGACATGACTCTAGGGGCCATTCAACGAGTGGAGTGCAGAGGCGGAGGCGAGACAACGGCCGGAGAGGGATGGTGCCGGATGGTGGAGAGAGTTGAGCCGGAGGAACTAAAGTGCTTGGTGGACGGGCTAGTGAGCCGGACGGAGGCTCACCATAGAAAGGAGCTTGCACGGCTTATAAGGAAACACCTGGGGGCATTTCAGAGGCATAAGGGCGACAAAGGGCACACTCAATTGGCCAAGCATAGGATTGATACGGGGGTACATCCACCTATCAAACAACCGCCGAGGCGATTGGTACCCCATAGACGAGAGGCTGTAGAAGAGGAGGTGGAGAAGATGTTGGAAGCCGGAGTGATTGAGCCATCCACTAGCCCGTGGGCTTCTCCGGTGGTCCTAGTAAGAAAAAAAGATGGTACCACTCGCTTCTGTGTGGACTACCGGAGGCCCAACGCCGCCACCGTGAAGGATGCTTATCCCCTGCCTAGAGTGGAAGATTGTCTCGATACCATGGCGGGGGCCGCTTGGTTTTCGTCAGTGGATCTGGCCAGCGGCTACTGGCAGTTGGATAAAGAGGAGGGGGATAAAGAGAAGACAGCATTCACGACACACCGGGGGCTGTTCCAATTCCGGAGAATGCCCTTCGGTTTGTGCAATGCGCCAGGCACATTTGAGAGGGTGATGGAAGTGGCCATGAGGGGACTACAGTGGAAAACTTGTTTGGTCTATCTAGACGACATAGTCGTATTCTCGGCCACCTTCGAGGAACATATGGAGCGGCTTGGGGAGGTACTTCAAAGGCTGGAGGATGCTGGGCTTAAAATCAAGCCCTCCAAATGCCAGTTGGCTCGCCGCAGAGTGTTATTCCTGGGCCACCAAGTGAGTGAGGCGGGAGTAGAGACAGATCCGGAAAAGATAGAGGCGGTGCAGTCGTGGCCCACTCCGACCACGGTGACGGAGGTCCGGAGTTTTCTGGGGCTAGCCGGCTACTACAGGACCTTCGTTCCCGAGTTCTCTACGAGGGCTAAACCACTGAGTGCGTTGGCCGAGAAAGGGAGGACGTTCCGGTGGTCGGAGGAATGCGAGGCATCATTCCAAGACCTAAAAAGGAGATTAACCGAGGCCCCTATCCTAGCTTTCCCCCAGGCGGAGGGACAGCTTACCTTAGACACCGACGCCAGTGACACAGGCCTCGGAGTGGTACTGTCCCAGGAGCAGACGGGGGTAGAGAGGGTCCTAGCCTATGGCAGCCGCACTCTCAGCAGGTCGGAGCGTAACTATTGCGTTACAAGGAGGGAGCTGCTGGCTATAGTCTTTGGCCTCAGGAAATTCAAGCATTACCTAATAGGGAGGAGGGTGGTAGTCCGAACAGATCATGCCTCCCTGCGGTGGCTGTTGGAGTTCAAGGAGCCGGAGGGCCAGCTGGCTCGATGGCTGCAGATTATAAGTACTTACGACATAGTGGTGCAGCATAGGCCGGGGAAACTACATGGGAATGCGGATGGGCTGTCCAGGAAGCCCTGCAAGCAATGTGGACGAGAGGATGAGGAGGAGCTGCTGCATTGCCGGGTTTTCACAAGGTCTCAACGCCAGGAGATCGTTCGGGGGGCGCCTCCGGCGGCGGAGGACTCCACTCCGCCGGCAGGGAGAGAGTGGGGCACACTCCAAGCGGAGGACACTGTGCTGACTCGGGTCAGAGCATGGGTGAACGGGGAGGCGACCACCACAGAGGAGGAAAGACGGACCTGGGGCTATGAGCTGAGGGCCTGGCATGCCCAATTGGGGCGCATGAGTATAGAAAAAGGGATACTGGGCCGGTGGTGGGAAGGCGCGACGGGGGAACCATGCTTCCAAATTGCTGTACCCGCCCTGAGCAGGAATGATGTGCTCAGGGAGGTCCACGGAGAACCCTTGGCGGGGCATCTGGGCCACAATAAAACCATCCGGCGCCTCCAGACAGGTTACTACTGGCCTGACTTCAGGAGGGATGTGACCCTGTGGTGCGCCAGCTGTGAACCCTGTGTCCGGAGGAAGGCGGCTCCACCTCCGCACCGGGCACCAATGAGACATGTGGGTGCTGGACTACCCCTACAGAGGATAGCTCTAGACGTGATGGGTCCATTGCCCTTGTCCTCCGCCGGGAACCAATATATTTTGGTGGCGGCGGACTACTTCACTAAATGGACGGAAGCGTACGCTTTACCCAACCAGGAGGCACCCACGGTGGCCAGGGCTGTGGTGGAGGAGTTCATCTGTAGATTTGGAGCCCTGGCGGAGGTGCACACAGATCAGGGCAAGAACTTCCAGTCGGGACTATTCAGGGAAATGGTGGCCTTACTGGAAGTCAGGCAGACCAGAACCTGTTCCTTTAGGCCCCAAAGCGATGGGATGGTGGAGCGGGCCAACAGAACAATTGAAATGCTGCTGGCGACTGTGGTGGCGGAGGACCAACGGGACTGGGACCGGCGGCTGCCATTTGTAATGGCGGCGTATCGCTCCTCCGCACACGCCTCCACGGGTTTGTCCCCCAATCTTCTGATGTTGGGGCGGGAAACGGTCATTCCCCTGGATTTGGTTTACCCACTGGAGCCCAATGTAGGGGGAGGAGTCGGTTATGTGGCCGAATTACAAACCACCATGGCAAAAGCATACTCCGTCTCTAGGGAGGCCCTCGGAAGGTCCCTCTGCAGGCAACAGAGGAACTATGATGCAAGAGCCTTGGCAGGCGAATTCCCTGTTGGGGGCAGGGTCTTCTACTACCACCCTCTCCAGAAGAGGGGCCTGACACCTAAACTCCAGAGCTATTGGACAGGCCCATGGGAGATAGTGGGGCGCTTAGGGGAGGCGGTGTATAAAATCAAAAAGGGTAAAACTACCAGGGTAGTCCATAACGACGCCCTAAAACTGGCCCCGGCGCGGGCCACGGCAGAGGATGTTCCCATGGAGGATGAAACAAGGGAGGCCGAGCCCCTATCTTCTGACAATTCAGACGAGGAGGAAGAAGGATCCGGAGGGGGCACCATCCGGCTGGTTCAGGTGACCCCGGAGACTGGAGCTGACCGGGAGGCGAAACTGCTGACCTGCAAAGAGAAAAAGAGACATCAAATAACTGAAACCAGTAAGGGAGGGGCAGGGGATAAAGGAAATCGGAAAGAAGGTCTGCGGAGGAGTGCACCGAAGCCTGCCGGAACCAGCGTAGCCCGGGCCGTCAGACGCCTCAACTGGATACTTACCTTGGGGCGGAGTGGAGGAGCTGCAAAAGCAAGATGAGTCAAGAAAGCCGCGACTGGTGCGATGTATGGCTGGAAAATGAAAGAAGGTTGAAGAAAGAAGCCGAAATGTCACATTGGAGGGGGGTAGAACCAGAGGAGGACCCTCCCTACGAGGAATGGTCCGAGATGGGCGAGTCGGATGAAGAGGGGGTGAGTGATGAGAGTGAGTTGGCCCGCAGAAGGCAGAACCATGGCCAAAATGAGGAAATCAGGGCAGAAAGATTAAGGAGGGCGGCGGATCCTGGCCGGAGGAGAATCAGGGAGAAGCATAGGGAAAGATGGTTTATTTACGAAATGATCGAGGAAGCCATCTACAACAACCATGAAAACGAAGAGAGGGAAGCCAGGAGGGTTGGACGCTGCAGAACAGCCATGACGAAGGGGAGGTCGGGAGGCCAGGCTCCAAATTCCTCGACGGCGGGCGATGGGGCCGGCCGGCCGGCGGCCGGAGCGCCGCCTTGCGGAGTAGGGCCGGAGAGGCGGGAGTCGCTAAGCAACCCTCATAACAAGTTCTCCCCAATAAAAGGCGGGGGAAGGGCCGTTAAAGGTCAGTCTACAATGCAGGCCGGAGATGACACACGGTTGGTGGTTCTAAGAGGGACAGGGCCCGAGGGTGAATCGAGTCGAGGCAAAGATGCTGGTGGAGGGTCAAAGAAAGTGTCTTCTACAGTGTCCAGCCACTCCCGGGAGGGCTCCACACGCTCAAGACACAGGGAGAGTCGGCGGAGGAGGAGGGAGAGAGAAAGATCCTCCGGCCACTCCTCCTCTAGCCGCTCCACTAGTGGCCACAGAAGGGACGGAGTGTCTGCCCGGACGGAGGCAGCCAGACATGGGAGGAGGGACTCGGAGAGCCGGAGTCAGAGTGGGAGCTATCGTAGGCGGAGGTCCTCGGCTGACCGTGGATCACGTTCCCACGGTTCACAGCAGGCACGTGAGAGCGGAGGCGCCACTGGCGACAACAGTGTGCGGAGTAAGGCTATGATGCAATCGGGGGTTTCCCACGGCGTGGTGACAGAGGGTGGCCTGACCCAGGGGACGGTGATTGGAGGAGTAGGAGAAGGGGGCGTGACCACCGGGGGGAATATAAGGGAGCGCTATCCGCCTCACCCTTCAATTCCTGTTAGCCTATGGACAACGCCACAACTAGTAATGCCTGTCTTCAAAAACAGAGACCAGAAGACGGTCCCCACGGAGTGGGTGGACGGGGTGGAGCTGCCGAAGTATCGGTGCGAGATCTGCTGGAAAAGGGGGGACTCCAAGCAGTGGTACTTCATGAGATCCGATGGGATGAACCGCCATCTCCGCACTCACGACGAGATGCAAGAGGGCTACCAGTGCCCTAAGTGTGAGTACATGGTAGCCAAGGTCCGGGTGGATGATCTCCAGTGACACATCACGCGTATTCACCCCGAGCTGGAGGACTGGCAGCCGCCGGAGGAGTGCAGGATGCTACCGGTGGGCCGGGCAATGGAGGCGGGAGGATCCTCGGCGGACAGTAGCCTCGTGGCGCCCATCGACGGAGTAGATCTTCTCCGCCGCCGGAGGAGTGCAGGATGCTACCGGTGGGCCGGGCAACGGAGGCAGGAGGATCCTCGGCGGACAGTAGCCTCGTGGCCGCCCCAACTAGCCCGGAGGAAGCTGTCAAGTTCACCACCACAAAGAGGAAGAGGGGGAGTGCGGTGGCCAAGAAAAAGAAACCAGTAAAAGCCGCCTCCAAGCCCGTGGTCCCCCCGCCGCAGCAGGGCACCTCGGCGGGTGGAGGGGGTGCGGGGGACAGCCCCAGTGGATCTACCTTCAGCGGCATGGCATCGCCGGGAATAACGTTGGAGGAGGAGACGGAGGCTGCTGTCGCCTCCAAATACTTGGAGCAATTGCTGGGATTCCGCGTGGAGGGGACCAGCACACCCCAGAGCTGTCTCTCCGTCAGGTCCACCCGGAGTACGTCAGGGAAGGGGGTCAAGAGGGCCTTCGAGCCGGAGGGGGGGGAGGAATCGGCGGAAAAGAGGAAGAGACAATCCCCACGGGGTAAAGAGCGGCAGGCGGAGGAGGAAGCAGGACCCTCCACCCCGCCACTGACCACGGGGATACCCGACCTGACACCTCTACTGAGCGGGGGGAGGTGGAAATAGACGAAGAAATGGCGGGGAAACTGAAGTTCGTCATAGGATTACTGGTAGATAGATATGGACAGGCGGGGGAGACCCCCACCAAGACTCTGTTACGAATGCAACGGGAGGTGCCTCTAGGGGAGGTCAATGTGAGGGCCCTGGAGGCGGAGTACGAGGAAACCAAGAAGGACACTCCGACCTCCCGAACCTCCATCAAGTCGGCTGCCTACGAGGACATCTTCGCCACAAGTGGGGAGGACGGAGAGAGCTTGGGACTAGGGGGAAATGGGCTGGACTCTAGCCCCGAGAAGCAGCCCCCTTACGAACTAGTCAACAAGCCCAAACCCACCCTCTCCGGTGCCAGTCCCGAGACGTTGCCCTCCTATGAGGACATGAGTAAACCTTCCCCTAGCAAACCGAAACCCATCCTGAAGACAGTTACAATCGTGACGCCTGAGTTGCCGGAGAAGGGTGAGGCGGAGGGGGTGGGAGGGGTGATGAGGCGGAGGAGGTGGAAGGGGAGGATGAAACCAGCGAGGAGTCAGAGGAGGTGGCCATCCCGGCATACGTACAATCCTGCCCTAAACTGAAAGCCCAGTTCCTGGCCGTACTCAGCGATGCCAAGGAGGAGGAGCGAAAGAAGAAAAGAGAAATTAAACAGAAAGAGAGAGAGGAGGCGGAGAGGAAGGCCAGAGAGGCTGAGGAGCGCCGGAGGGCGGAGGAGGAACAGCGGAGAAAGGAGGAGGAGGAGAGAAAGGCCAAAGAGGCGGAGAAAGAAAGACTGAGGAAAGAGATGGAAACTAAAAGTAAAAGCCCTAAAGGAAAAGGGGCGGGAACGTCTACGAGGAAGTTGAGCCTGGAGGGAGTGTTAAAAGAGGCGGAGGAAGAGGCCATACAAAACCTATCCATGGATGAGGGTACCGCCCAATTAATGAGCAAATTTCAATCGTGTTCCGTAGGGACACCGGTGAAGGAGAAAGGACAGGCGGAGAAGGTACCGAAGACCCCCCTCGTAAAGCCGGGGACCTTATTTGCTCTACCCAAGTTGGATAAGTACCCCTGAACCGTGACTGTGGGGTTGGACGGGCTAGTCCTTTGCTCGCCCAAGGGGGAATTCTTGCTGCAAGTAGAAGTGGGGGAGGAGAGTGGACGGGCGGAGACCATGGTGATGGTGCCGGAGGGGGTCGAGACGGTGGTCGGAGGGCTTGGGGATCCGGAGCCCCTACCCAACACTGAGACAGACCGAGTGATTGTAGTAACCGGATTACCTATAGGAGATATGGGAGAAGGGGGAATCGCCAGCACTGAGGGGTTGGCGGGGGTAGAGGAGGTGCACCGCCTGCCGCTAGATCAACGAGGAGATAAAGCGGGTGACAATAGGGACGAGGAGGCGGAGGAGGATGGGGCTATGCCATGGCATTCGGATTTTACCGGGCCGGAGGCCCTCAAGGAACACTCTAGACGACTGGGGCAGCCTCGGACCCTAGGACCTGAGATGAGGGTTATACCCGGGGGACTGCAATCTTCCTCCATTCACACTCTCCCCAATGGAGATATTGAACTGGTCCATGTTACCCGGACCCGTTATGGCCGTGATAAGAAGGGATGCTGCAGCCGCTGCGGACAGCGGTGGCCGAAGACGTTGGCGGCGCGGACGACCAAGGCTGGAACCAACGAGGGCGGCGACAAGACATCCTGAGGCGATCCGGAGGGCGGCGGAGAAGGGGGAGGTGGACGGGCGGAGGAGCCGGAGGACCCTGGCTGACGGAGGGGCGGCGGGGAACGCTCCACCGAAGGGAGGCGGAGGATGTCTGCCGGATCCAGACGAAATGACGTTGTATTATTGTATAAAAGTTGTTGTTATGGTTATACTCCGCATAGGGGATGGCGGATTCGGTTTACTTAGTTAATGCCGCCTACAGAGGAGGTTTAAGTAGGATTTACTATGTGTGTGATATGTGTAGCTATTACTTAAATGCCCAGGGGCCATGGCGTGGCAGGATTATTCAAAATTGGAAACCCATCTGCAGGAGGGTAATATCACACTCTTTCTCCCGGTAAGGCTATAGATTAGTTGGGGAGAGTGTGGCGGAGACGGAGGGGCCGTTGGCGGAGCCGAAACCATCCTGGTGTGGGGGCGGCGAGGCCAGCGGTCCTGAAGTAACGCGGTTACGTCGGCAATAGTAGTCGGCGGAGGAGATCCTCCGACGCTGGCCTGCCGTAAAGCAGGCCGGGGTCGGAGTATCTGCCTATGTATAAATAAGGGAGTTGTTACTCCGATCAGTTAGTTCCGAGTTGCAGACAGAGAGGAGCAGAACTCTAAAAGGCTTACCTCCGGATTAATATATACACGATACAAGACTTAGATGGTGTGGTGAGGACTGCCAGGAAATAAAAGACACTGAAGTCAAGCTGTCGGAGTTGTGTAATTCTTTATTAACCATAGAGTCGGAAAACGCTACTATATATATATATATAATATATATATATATATATATATATATATATATATATCATGAAATCCATAAGGATTCATAGAATTCTGAGAAACTGGATCTGGTTTATTAGTGTAAATTACTCACCTTTACTATACTTTCAGTAAACATCCTTCTGATCAAATTCCAGAGAGCTCATATATATATATATATATATATATATATATATATATATATATATATATTATATATATATATATATATCATGAAATCCATAAGGATTCATAGGATTCTGAGAAACTGGATCTGGTTTATTAGTGTAAATTACTCACCTATAAGCCACACTCCCTGTTTCTTAAGTTAAGGCTATCAACAAGATATAATAATACCGCGAGACTTTGCCAATCGCCTCTGGATTTTATGTCGATAAGATTCCAACCAATCGAGGACAGGTAAGATGCTCCGCCTCTGCGGAGGGAATGGGTGGATACTTTGCCCACAATGCCACACAAATCTGACAGGCGATGGAGTTCAGTGGCAAAAGCTGAATAAGTCATTGGCCGTAAGTGTCCTCGCTCCCAGTACTGAAACACTTCCTGACCTGCCCCCAACCCAGTGTGGTCGATGAGCCGGTGAACATAGGAGGTGACGCATAAAGGCGATCCCGGTATGCTACTGAACGGGATTTCAAGCACCCGCTCACCATATTGAATCGTCTTTGTACGAGGCAAGGTCAGGAGTAGCCCCCAGTCATGGAAGGATAAATCCTGGAGACATATAGCTTGGGAGGAACTTGTTACGTGTGCTTTGCGTAGAAGGCCGCGAAAGGCAGTAATGGCTGCCGTCCACCAACACAAATGAAACGACACTGACATGTCCAGATGCTTGTAGAATTGGAGGAGATGTGTAGGCTCCAAAGGCATAGCTTGCACTGGCGAATAACCTAGCTTACGCTTGGCTCCTAACATTGTCCGTTTGACCATGAAATTAGTAGCATTGACTGGAGTATAACCGTGCAGGTGCTGGAGATATGACAGGGCACTTACATACTGTTCAATGCTTGAGTACTTAAGCCTCCGGGCTAGGTATGCCACATATAAACAGACACTCTCCTGCGTACATGATAGTCTTTCCACCTGGACTTGTACGATCTGTACGAGCTCTCAGCCAGGGCTTGGTCTTGTAGACTCCGGGCCTCCTGACGTAACAGGGACAGACCTACAACACATGGGAAAGGGAGGTGAGACTGCTGCAACTTGGGGGTATGCTAAGCGAGAAATGTAATCAGCCTCAATATTATCGCCAGACCTGATGTAGGAACATTTGATATTGACATTGTATGTGAAGGCGAGCCAAAACAATTCTCGCAGGAGGTCCATGCTGACGTTATTACGGCTCCTACCAGAGCTCAACATACTGCAGACCTGGGTATTATCACTCAAGATGAGGATGGTAGTGTCCCTATACACTGGACCCCACCTGACCAAGGCCATCAGTACAGGCCAAAGTTCCTGAATGTTGATGTCATGAGACAAATCATCAAAAGTAGGGACCGGGAAGAAATGGTCAGCATAGTAGGGGAGTGCTGGTATGTACTTGTAGAACCAGACACCATAGAGCCAATCTCCCAAGTAGTAGGCCCCAAAACCACGGGACGATGAGTCACACGAAATAACAGCAGAAGGAGTCTTGGGGCACAAAATTCTGGCCTTACCGTTGAAGACCCCCGCAAAGGCTATCCACCACCTTAAGTCTGCTTGGAACTGATCATTTAGTCTCACTCTATGGTGTGCTTCCTTGACGCTATTGGTCAAGTTGATCACTCTGCGACTGAAGGTACGGCCACCCTGAACCACAGTGGAACAATGGCCGAGGATGCCCGCCAGCTGCTGGAGTTCGCGCTTAGTGGCAGTCTTCTTTGAAGCAAAATCGTACAAGGTCTGATAAAGCATAAGCAATTTTTCACTTGGGAGGCTAATTTCCATCGCCTTGCTGTCGACCATTATACCGAGGCAGACTGCACGTTGAGAAGGGCAAGTGACTTTGGGCCACTTTACATGGAAGCCCATACCTCTCACCACTGAAATGAGGACACTTTGAGCATAGGCACATTGATCATAAGTGGGTCCCATAACTGTCAGGTCATCGATATAGTTAGAAACCTGGTAGAATCCTCGGCGATGCATACACCTGACAATCCAATCTCCCAACTGTGTGAACAGATATGGGGCACACCTGAGACCGAAGGAAAGGACTCTGTCTTCAAATACTTGCTCACCCTCTCCTAAATCCCATCTAAAGCATTGGTAAGAAGCATTGTCTTTGTCAATGTTCACGCTCCTATAGGCTTGAGATAAGTCAATAGAACAAATATAGTCATAGGGATTAAGGATCTCCGTGAGGTAATCTACCCCTTTGTACGTGAAAGTATCACAGGTGTGGTCCATGTAGTTGTTTATGGATCTGTTTAAAGGCCTTTTACAGTCAGTGATTGGCCTGAGGGTGCCATCCTTTTTCCTGATTGCACCCAGACTATGAATGCACCTGGGTGAGTCAATAGCTAAGGTGATCTTGCCTTCCTGCAATTCTCTGAGAATTGTGTCATTCATTTCTACATTGAATTCATCATCCAGAATACTGGAATAGTTGCTACAATCATAGGGGTCTATGTGTGTATTGTCTACTATATTGAAACCACTGTAAACACCAGCTAATACAAAATCATCATGAGCACACATATGACCCTTGTATCTGTAGAATTCTGCAGCTAACCTACAAGGGCTAAGCTGAGATCGAACAGGTCCAATTTTGTGCTCGCATGCACAAATACTGAGGACACAGTCTCTGTAAACTACAATTGGTTCATGGACATCAGGTATGTATACAAGGCATACGGGTGTGTTACTACACACTGGAACGGTATCTGCTACATCAATGACAACAACATTGCTAACACAAGTATCAGGATCACATACACTGCTAGTAGGGTAGCCATCACCGGCGGGTGACGCACCGTCACCCACAGGTGACAGACCAACATTGATATCATCACTACATACAGGGTCAGAGAAGACATTTCGTGCAACAACACATTCATGACTGTCACCCGCCGGGAACAGTCCCGTATCCGTAACACTGCCATCACATATATAACCTCTGGCACAGACAGTAGGGGCACCTACATCAACATTGTATACAAAATTGTCACAACTATCAACACCAGCACTGGGTTTAAATAGGGCACATTCCTGAACATTGGGTACAGCTGGGTCATAATCAACAACATTGGGTATATTGACACTGGGGACACTTCCAATGACACTGGGGACCCCCACATTGACACCAGGGACACATTCATTGACACCGGGAACATATTCAATGACACCGGGAGCACGAACGGTGGGTGGTGGAGGGTTAATAATGTCAACACTGACCAAGTTGAGGTCTGGATTTTGGTATTCTGGATCGATTTGAGCTTTGATAGTATCCTCCCCCCCCAAATCAGGCCTGATTTGATCGATTCTGGGGTCGGCAAACACTGAAACCACTCCATTCACCCACAAACCAGAGATATCATGATTTACCTTAGCGCCTTCGTGCGTTTCTCCGTCCGGCTGTCGCCATCTTGGATTTGAACAAGACGACAACGGCGTGATGGGAAAACTACAATATTTTGCAAAAACTGAAGAATTAACTGGATTGTTCGATTCAAATACACTTAATTTCAAGAGAGACGAAGGAATCCGACCTCCATTTGCAATAATATCATGAACACAATCGACATTGTCGACTGCAACATCCGGGCACCGTTCTTGTTCGTGTATGCAAATGAGCTGAGAGGCGCCTATGGGGGCGCTCGGATTTATTCCGCCCGCTAACTCACCGGCCGCGTCCGACCAAAGGCGCTGATGGGTGTTTCCAGTCACGCGGAGGATTTTTCCGCCCCCGCCCTTTTGACGTTGGTGCAGGCTCTCATCTTGTGGGATGCATCCCAGCAGTGGTAACAGACATGCTGCTGCTGACAGTCATCACCTGACCTGCATTTGAAATTGTTGTACCTTGGCTGGATTAAAAACACACTTCTTGCCTGTAGGAGGCACATGTTTGTAACCACATGTCCTGCAGTTCCTGGGGGAACCCTTTGGTAGCATGGTAATCCAATTCCAACTCCACCAAAATTGGGGTCCAACCAAAACAATATGGTGGCCTCCTTGTGTGTGTGGTGGCTACCTGGGAGGGGGTCAGGTGACTTAGATGAGACTATGCAGGCCTGCCCCCTATGTGAGTCCCAGTGTAGCAGACACCTGAGTAGCAGAACCGCTACAATATATACCATTATAATAACTAGTAGGCTAGATAATTATAACACCCATATATATATCATGAAATCCATAAGGATTCATAGAATTCTGAGAAACTGGATCTGGTTTATTAGTGTAAATTACTCACCTTTACTATACTTTCAGTAAACATCCTTCTAATCAAATTCCAGAGAGCTCATATATATATATATATATATATATATATATATATATATATATGTGAGCCAGCAAGCTAAAAGGACCGTCCAAGGGGGATTAGTACCAATTCTGGCCACCAGGGGGACACCACTAAGGCTTAAAAAGGGGAAACTAGACTGAAAATTGTATTATACTAGTTTTTCATGAGGATTTCAACAGTCCTACAGGGAAATTTTCATTTTTGGTCCAAACCTTCCAAATTTGGAATGCAAATAGAACGTTTTTAGGCCATTTCAGGGCATAAATCAGTGTATTTGTTGATATGTGTTGCCATGGAAACAAGATTTCTACTCAAAATAGAGGAATACAAAAAGCCCATTGATAGCCCCACTCACAGGGATGAATATACTCAAAAAATGGTAAAAATCCAATTTTTAGGTCAAATTCTATAAGAAAATGATTTTAAAGAATATGATAATTTTCCTTATTTGCATAATTATGCATACTTATACTTATCTCAAGATATCTTGGGAAATATGCAAGTTAGAGCTTATTTGGCATATCGATATGTTACTGACCACCCAAATTCATAGAGCCATAACTCAAAAACTAGCAGAGATATTTTCTAATGTAAAACATCATTGAAAAGCTCATGACTTGAATCTAGGAATTGACTTTTCCCCTTGGGGGACCCTTTTGCCTTGGCTGGACACATATATATATATATATATATATATATATATATATATATATATATATATATCATGAAATCCATAAGGATTCATAGGATTCTGAGAAACTGGATCTGGTTTATTAGTGTAAATTACTCACCTATAAGCCACACTCCCTGTTTCTTAAGTTAAACCTGGACTGCGTTCCTCATCTAACTACCTCTTATGACCTTTCATTACATAGATTATGAGTGTAGTTGTGAAGTGAATTTTATTTTGCTGTTCCGCATTAGAGATCACATCATAACTGCTGTGATCCACTTATGACTCACAAAATGAAAGTCACAAGTGGGTCACAAGTCATAAGCGATTTAAAAGTCACAGGTTATATTGAGTCATAAGTCACAAGATAATGATTAAGATGTGTTGTCCATTCGAATTTTAGGTAATCAAAGTTCCACCACTGATTTTTCTGTAGTTCACTCACTTTTACTTGTATAAATGTTCTCTTAGAATTAGTTTAACAGACTGGCACCACAAGGACTGATTCTACATGTACTCCTCTTTAAACAAATGATGGGACCAAATGTGGAAGAAAACTATTCCATGCCCTCCAAAACAAGCTAGAATTGAAAATTAATGATGGTGAGCAAATGTGGAACAGGATGGAAATCTTTAACTATGACAGAAAGCTCCTTACAAACCTCCAATAGTTGTAGGTCAAAAGTCACAAGTCACAACTTTTAACTCTCCGAGTAGGAAAAGTCATATTCCAGGGCATGAATTTAAAGATCTGATAATAATTGAATTATTGCAGATTGAATGTTATTTCCCCATGTCCCTATCATGAGGAAATAATTGTGAATGTTAATTGATTTGATTTGAATGAGTTTTCCCAATGTTATTCAGTGTTGAAAAGTTATTTTACCCTCAGGGTGTGCTCACAGCTTTTTGTGGTTTTTGGGGTCATAAGGGCTTGTGACTTGTGACTCACTAAAGTCACAACTTATGAGGAACAGGTTTTGCAAAGTCACAGGAGTTGAGGAATGGGGTTTGGGTCATAAGGGATCATAAGGAAATCATATCTCATGAGGAACGCTCTCCTAGACTAAGGTTCAAGTCTAAGCCACCCAAGAGTTTAGTTTAACTTAGGCTAGGCTTCACCTCTCCTGATGGTGAGTTATTTGTGAGGGTGACCCAGGGGGAGGGCCCAGTGCTTTGGCGCCACCTTGTAGCAGACTAGAGTATGACCATGTCTGACAGAGCTAGAAGGCAAGGAAATGGTCAAAGTATGGCACAGTGGAGACATCGTGTGAATGGCATGGAAACTAAGCAAACATGTACCAGAAATGACTTCACTGAGCTCATATTAGTGGTAATTGAAATGTCTTGCTCACTCTCTAGGAGTGGTGCTCCAATGTTCTCTATTGCACCCCCTCATACATTAGACATTGAAATATTTTTCACAAAAAGTAGATTTAATAGATCTTCACTCAATTATTTTTATGAAATGCTCAAAGTTGACCTTTAGAACAACCCATTATCAACTGAAACAGGATGGATTTCTCCATACTGATACATTGAAATGCAGCTAAACTGGACCCATTACGTAGAGTGAAGTATATTTGATGTTAATTTATCATAGGATATTTGACACATGTGTTAATATAGCAGAATTGAGGTATTTCTTCAGGCATACTGAGCTATACACACAAACATGAATGTTACAGTTGCCACAAGATGGCGCTGAAGCACTGGTCGCCCCCGCAAGTGGATAGGTGTCGGACACGCTATTTGCCCTTGTGTCAGCTTATTACCTGTGCTTGCCCACTCCCAGCTACCTCCTCATTTGCATATTTGGCTATAAAACTTACACCCTGTCCGACCGCCAGATCTTCCGGTCGCCCCCCCTGAGAGTGACCTAAATGCTGAGTGGTGATGTCCCTTTAATGACCTTTATACATCAGTAGACTTGATCAGGGTATTTTAAGCTGTGTTATTATAGAGGTATTTGGGGTTTAGCCAGAAAGTTAAGGTTAACCCTTTAAGGGCGGCTAATTCATTGATTCATCATGTCCATTGGTCGTCATGATGCATGAATGCAGCTGGGGTGATCATACATCATGACGACCTAACCGGATTGATACACAAACTCCAGGAGGGTCGGCATAGTGCTCTGCTCCAATGAAGTGCTGGCGAGCAGTCTCGACAGCACTTCATTGGTGCATCATGACGACCAATGGGTCTGATGCATTAATGCATCAGCGGCCCTTAAAGGGTTAAAGTGAGGATGCGGATGGGTGTAGGATGAGAGGGGGGAGGACAAAGTGAGACTTGGGATGGGCAGAGAGCGAGAATGGGATGGGATATAGCAAACCTTGGGGTTAGGGCTTGGGCACAGACATTTAAAAAAACATGCCCTTGCAGTAATACACTAGGTGGCCACAGGATACCATATTGGTCAGAAATAAACGCCGGGGGTATAGGGGTGTTCAAATTCTATAATGCACTAAAATTCAAGTCTTGAATATGTGCGAGTCCTGATTTAGTACCGCGGGTAGAGCCTCTTGAAATTTGTGAGTACCCCGCCCCTTATTAGCCACTAGCTGGTCTTGAGCTGGTTCCGGCGACACACACTGATACCCAGTAAACACAAAACTTTATCCAATGTAGCAAATTGGTAGATATCAAACGTTTAAACAACTTAAAATATTATGTCCTGGTTACGTTGGGTGAACGTTTAGATAGAATTTACATGGTTTGACATGGTGCAACATAGCAAAAATTCATATATATACCACTCTTTAGAATTTCTTTCATATGTGGACTAAGAATCTTCTTGTTGAGACATCAATGGTTGTAAAGAGGTCATAATGACTTGCCAAACAAGTGCCTCCTAACACCATCAGCCCATAGGTCGCTCCGTGGCCACATAGGTTAGATTCCTGCCTTTATATCCTGAAGAAACCAAAACGTGGGTTCAAATCCTGGTGTCAGGAGTTATGAAAATGGCTATTCTATTTTTCCCATTGGAGAAGGTAGGTTCAAACCTAATGTAATTTTAGGTATTATTATATTTTTGGCATAGATGTATCAAGAGGTTTCTTTGATACTTCCTTGCACATGAAATCATGTGAAATTGTTCTAAATGTTCTGGGAATGTATTCAGGACATAACATTGTCAGATGATTCTACATAGGACATCTACGTAGTTGATACCTAGAGACTATGTTCATTCAGGTTGATACACGTGTCTGCGTTTACTGGGTAAGATGGTCCAAGATGGGACCAGCATGTCCCTGGAAGTTGGTGTTAACCAGGGACAAGGTACCCATCATGGTATGTGTTATCAGTGGGGTTTACCTCAACCAGCTAAAATCAAAATGGCGGCTCCACTAGGCCTATAAACTGAGTCCTATACAGGTCAATACAGTAGTAAATAAGCAAATGTCAACGACCTATAGGGCCTCGTTGAATACGGCAGACTCACTTCGGGGAATATGATGCAAAAATATTCCATGGGAGTTGACATTTGCATTTATGTCATGGCCCTACGGGGTTAATTTGCTTTAAAATAGAGAAACACAGCTCAAATCTGTTCAGAATCCAAGATGGCAGACACCCATTGAATACGGCCACATTGTATTCCATCCCCCCCATTGAATACGGCATATCCAGTACTGTTCTATAGTAACGGTCGTATCTGCCATGACATAAATTATGCTTCTGTGCTTGATGTCACTGGTATTCCCCAGGTGCCTGCCACTATATAGACTGATGTACGGGTGCAGAGAGAACCTACTGCCCGTGTTTTTTTTTTTCTTTTTTGATGTAAAAAAAAACGTTTTTATTTGATTCCTAAGTCTCTTCCATCCCCTGGTTCGGCAAACTTTTTTTTTGCAATGTCAAAAAACGTCAAAAACATGTACTCAAAAAAGGTTTTGACGTTCTTATAAAAATGTTTTTATTTCAGGTTAAAAAACGTTTTTTAACGTAAAAGAGACATAACTAAAAAAGATTTTATTTGGTTGAAAATTGCTTGAAAACAACAACATTAAAAACGGTTTTTAACGTAATACCAAAACAAATAAAAACGTTTGCAAACATTGAATAAACGGCTTTTGCCAAGTGGGTGGGCATGCAACAGAAGTAATCCTGTCTTCGGACGTCATGCAGCCAAACCCCCAACTGTCAGTGGCACTGGGGTCAATGGCAATCCTCGGTAAACGCCTAATGTAAATTAACCACTTTTAATATTAGAAATTCTCATATCATATCTCATATGCACCAGACTTGATGTATTTCATACTGCTTCACCCCATCCCCATTATTTTCCAGCCTCACTGATATGTATAAATATCACCATTAAAGTACATCAAGCAGAATTATTTGAATTATAGTGAACTTACTCACTTACCTTGTTCACTTTAGTCTAATGGTCAGGGTTAGAAATGCTCGCCATCCCTTCTCACCACATACCACAACCAATGTGAAGTGTTGATAATAGATCAGAAATAGTCTGGTGTTGTTGTACGGGCTCTTTATGTAGAGTCAAAACTAATACTCTACCCCTATTTGTATGTGTGGTCAGAAATAGCCTTGTAAGGCCTTTAACCCTTTAAGGCCCGCTGATGCATCAATGTGTCATGTTCAATGGTCGTCATGATGCATGAATGCATCTATGTATGAATGCATCTCTGGTGAGCAACTTTTATGCATCATGCCGACCCTACCAGGTTGATACAATCCCAGAGGGTCACCATGATGCACCAATGAAGTGCTGGCAAGCAGACTCGCCAGCACTTCATTGGTGCATCATGATGATCAATGGGTATGATGCACTCCTGCATCAGTGACTCTTAAAGACTTAGGCCACAGGTCCATAACCCCTTGAGTTGTGAGGCCTCCAATGAAGAGCACTTCCTATAAGGGAGTGGTCATTATTTATCAACAGGGGGGGGGTGGTGGGTTTGAGGGGGGGGCGTAAAATTTTCAGACCCCTCCCGAGGGGGGGGCTAAAAAAATTTTGACCCCTCTTGAGGGGGGGCTAAAAAAATTCACCCTCTTTTTAGCAAAAAAACCCGCGCGCTACTATAGATCAAATAGGGGCGCGAAAACTCTCCGCGCCTCCAGCGCGGGGGGGGTGCAAAAAATTTTGACAGCCGTCGAGGGGGGGCGTAAAAAAATTTTGCGCGTCTGCGCGAAAACCCACCACCCCCCCCCCCGTTGATAAATAATGACCACTCCCTAATAGGAAACTAGTCCTAATATCTGATGACAGGTGGAGCCACTGAGCTGGCTTAATCAGGTGTTTGTCAATGCGAAATGAATACGGAAAAAACTTTATTCGTTTACATAGATTTATCCTTAAAATGAGCATGATCATGCCATTCCAAAAGCAATCTTGTTCCTCATTAACAACCTCATCAGAAAGATCGTCAGTCAAGACAGTGATCATTATTTTCTAACCCATACAGATACACTCTTTAACCCTTTAAGGGCCTCTGATGCAATAATGCATCAAGCCCATTGGTCATCATGATGCACCAATGAAGTGCTGGCGAGACTACTCACCAGCACTTCATTGAATCATCATGCCGACCCTCCAAGGGTATAGGTATCAACCCCTTAGGGTCGGCATGATGCTCCAATGAAGTGCTGGCGAGTAGTCTCATCAGCTCTTCATTGGTGCATCATGATGACAAATGGGTATGATGCACTCCTGTATCAGCATCCTTTAAAGGGGCCTTCTTTTGGCTCTCATGTTAACTTTGCTTTATATTCACGCATACACTGTAAAACAAAAATGTCGTCGAAATGACGGTGCATTCCTCATTCCAAAGTTGCCAGAGATCCATTGTTATTTTCACAGGGATTCCTTGTACATTTGTGTACTACCATACTGCCACCTGGGGCTTCTTGTAAAAACTACACTGGTTCAGTGCTTTTCAATTAAGGTGGTTCACTTTTCAGTTTTGCCAGGATCCCTGGTAGATTCAACAGTTATATTTTTAGTGTATCATACCTCTTATTCTATTATCCCTGTCAGTCGTTATATCAAATTAAGTCATTATGGCTGTTAGCTTTTAGTATAATTTCCTTATGAGACAATAAAGAGAAATAAAAACCTAAAATGTCCACCTCAGTTAGCAGTAATTGTGTATTTATTCCAGCATAAATACAGAGAGCTAAAAGACCGTGGTGTATGAGGTGGCCGATCCACCACGAGGGAGTCGTCTCCCAAAGGGGTGGATTGGCCACCTAGGACACCAGGGGAGTTTAGTTCTCTATTTATTTTATGTTTTTAGAGTGTTTAATTAACTGAAAATTAACAAAATCCGTTAATGTAGTTCACCGTACGAGCACCGGTCCACCATTTTGGATGTTTACATGCACCCGGAACAAGGCTTTGGTACCGGATTGGCCGCTGTGGTGGATCAGCACACGTTATGCCACTGGGGGTGTGGCGATTGGTGGTTCAACGTTAAACCTATGGGAAGAAGTTATTGACATAAAATAATGTACAGAGTCTTAAGGTATAGGGGTTGAGGGTAAGGCGGCATATGCTGGTCTCCCTAAGGATGGCACACAGCGTGTATTGGCTACAAGCTGGTTCTGGCAACATACGCTGAGATAAGATGGGACCAGCATGTCCCTGGAAGCGGGTATTAACCAGGGACAAGGTACCCATCATGGTATGTCTTATTAGTGGGTTTTACCTCAACCAGCGAAATTCAAAATGGTGGATCCACTAGGCATCCATACTGAGCCATATATACAATGAGTGACTATGGTGAGAGAGAGAGAGAGAGAGAGAGAGAGAGAGAGAGAGAGAGAGAGAGAGAGAGAGAGAGAGAGAGCGCATCTGTAGGGGGGCCAGCATAATAAGCGATCTATACCACCTTTTCTGAGAATTACTGTGATTCCACATACATAGACCTGGGCATCACTAGTGAGTTTGAGTTTGACCATAATTGCATCACTTAGATTCATGTCGTATGGTGTTCCTATTTTATAGGACCAACCCTCAATTGTCACATAGAAAAATGCTTTTTTGCAGATAACCACCGCAGCTAATCATGCTAATTATTTTTAACCCCAATTACCAATTGGTGATCGGGTGACATGTAGTTATGCTAGGCCTACCGGTTGAAATTTCACCAAAAAGTAAAATGTAATTTTGATAACGGTAGACAACCTGTTGTACTGGAGCCACCTCACCTTTAACCTCCCTCCCACCTATGTCTACAGGTGTAAAAAGGGCCGAGTCATTTATTGCCAGATGGGGGGGGGCTGACGAGGTTTTGTTGATTGGCAGATTTCCCCCCACCACTACAGTAAAAACTGTCACCACTAAGAACTGAATTTGCAAAATGACACCCCCCCCCGAAAAAAAAAGGTTTTTTTTAACAGTTTGGTCCCCCCACCAAGGGGCTCTTTTTCAAAAATACCCCCTATATCTAACAAGCCAACCCCACCCCACCCTGGCAATAAATGACTTGGCCCTAAGGGAGTGGTCATTATTTAGCAACAGGTGGGGGTGGTGGGTTTTCGTGTAGAAGCGCGGAAATTTTTTACGCCCCCCTCGACGGCAGTCAAATTTTTTTGCGCCCCCCCCGTGCCGGAGGCGTGTAGAGTTTTCGCGCCCCTCTTTGACCTATAGTAGCGCGCAGGCTTTTTTGCTAAAAAGAGGGTGAAATTTTTCAGCTCCCCCCTCGGGAGGGGTCTGAAAATTTTACGCCCGCCCCTCAAACCCACCACCCCCCGCCCTGTTGATAAATAATGACCACTCCCTAAGTCACATGCAGGCATGCAGAGCTGAGAAGGCAGCACCATTCTGAAACCACTGCCTAATAACCGCATGCACACATTATCTCAATGACATGTATGTTATTGCAATGATAATTTATATCAATACATTTTCATCATTCTACCTTAACCCTTTACTGGCCAAGGATGCATTAATGCATCATGCCCATTGGTCGTCATGATGCACCAATGAAGTGCTGGCGATACTGCTCACCAGCACTTCATTGGAGCATCATGCTGACCCTGCGGAAGTATATATCAAACCTGTAGGGTCGGCATGATGCTGCAATGATGTGCTGCCGAACAGCCAGCACTTCATTGGTGCATCATGATGACCAATGGGCATGATGCATTAATGCATCAGCGGCCCTTTAAGGGTTAAATAGTTTATATAAAATCAGGATCTGATGGAATAATCTCACAGTAGAAATTGTACAGGATACAAAAGAGAAATCTTTAAGGTTTGAAAAGTCTTTATTGACAAATCACAGGTTCATGTGGAGTAGTTATGCCAATAAATCAGTGACACACACTCAACAAAAAAACAACAATGTTATTTACCGTTTTTAACGTTTAAAACGTTTTGCCATGATAAGGAGCCACAGGGAAACTATTCTGCTTGTTACAAATCTTTTCCGGTACACATAGATTAATAATAATGGCGATGAATGTACAAAAATGTGGATGAAGTACAAAATAATATATACAACAAAAGCAATAGAAAGGAAAATAATAACGGAATTTGAGTCTACAGAAAATCTTAATGTGCACTAAGACACAGAAAATACATTGGGGTATCTACCAAGTCATTAAGGATTAAACTTTTACAATTGAAAGTGTTACAAAAATCTAACCACCAACGCATGTCCTGTCTAGTATATTCAGATACTCTAATATAACCTCTAGGTCTAGTGCGGGCACATAGGTCAAATATCCTTCTGCTGAATTTCCAACCACCTTTGACTACCTGAGAACAGAATGACATAAGTCCACCAATTCTTTCCAAACTTTTCTTGGAGATGAACTTCTTATTAACATTGTCCAATAAAATACTTTTCATCTTCAACACTTTAGTGATAATTCTAGCTTTTGAGAATTGATAATAATACCTAAAAATTTGCATTCCTGTGCAGGTTTGAACAGTTACTTTCTCCTTCGAGACCACAAAGCCCATATACTGCATACACTCAATTAATAAGTCCCTTTGACTAAGACATTCATCATAAGAGTCAGCTATAAATATAAAGTCATCCAAATAGTTAACAATTCTTTTAACACCATACAATTTGGCTACTTCTACAATGAAGTCAGATATTCTATTGAATATGTAAGGTGCACATTTAAGACCGAAGGTTAATCTATTGCTGACATAGTATTCATCTCCATGTCCAAAATCCCATCTGAAACCCTGTATAGTTTTATGAGGACCATATACATTTATAGTTCTATAGGCTGATTTTAGGTCAACCACACTCATATAGATATTCCTATCTAATTGAGCAGTAACAGTGCCAATATTATTATAGGAAAATGTAGAACTAGTAATGTCCATGAAGTTGTTAATGGAAACTTTTTTAGGGATGCTACAATCTGTTATTGGTTTTAATTTGCCATTGGACCTTTCTACCCCACCAAGTGAGTGAATACATTGGGGTTTATTTTCAGTTTTTGTAACTAGACCTGCGGCCAATTCGTCCAATAGTATGCCACAAAATTCATTGTAAAATTTTCCTTCAAGAATTGACTTATAATTCCTACAATCATAAGTAGTACTGCAATCTGAGTCTACAATCTTGAAACCCTGAACAAAACCATGCCATAAAAAAATTGCCTCAGAGTCATTAATATTAATAAGACCCTTTTGGTCAAGGAAAGAAGCTACTCTGCATGGGAAAATTTGGGCTTTTTCACCAGAAATATAATGAACACACTCACACACACCATTTATACAACAGGGGTCTGTTACACAAATGGTGCTTGTTAATTTGTGCTCTTAACTGAAAAAATGTTTAAAATAAAGATCTTGAAGCAGAGTAAGAAATAATTCTGTTTCATAATGAAGAGTACCAAATACATTCATGTTCGTTAATCTTCATGTTCTTTAATTATTTCCTGTTAGTTAATATTGGTGCTCGTCCATAAAGTAAAGGGTACATGGTAAACTACACATTTTTGTGTACTACATCATCACAGGGCCCCATAACACATGCAAAATAAATGCAAACCACATATGATGTTAAAAATAATTCAATTTAGCTAAATATAGTGTAATAACCAGAAACCAGTGAAACAACAGAATAAAGATTTAATCACAGATGACCTCCTGTATTTATTGCTGTACTTGTCTTATTGCTATGGGCTTATCTTGTGCCTATCTTGCTTATCTTGTGCTTATCTTGCTTATACTTAAGACGCCCGCCCTCTTTAGCCACACTTACTGCCAGCCACCGGGACACTGGAACCCAGCTGCGAGTCAGCCACCAATGGGTCTCTACTTACGTCTGCCCCTAACCCACCGGATCCGCCCCTTTTATAGTCTGGAGACCTGGATGTGACGTCACATGACACTGAGGTCACCACCCACGCTCCCCCTGGTGGCCTGAACATGCAACTGGCGCCCCGGTCCGGTGGCCCCCACAGAACCGCCGATAATGAACTATTCATGTTCATTACATCCCTCCCTCCTTATTTCATACTATGGATACATATTTTATTTAACCATAAAACCCCACATACTAAGCTAATGGCGGGCAACCCCACAATGGGCCCCCATTATCATTACAAGAAATCCGGTATTACTTTATTAACAACACCTGGCGGCTAGTCCACTACACCGGTAACTACTGCCACAACAAGAATATAAAAGGTAGGTGTGATGAACAGAATCTAACAAGGTAAATATGACGTCATGCAGAGGATATAAGGTACTTCGAACTGCAGTGCCCTCAACAACGGGGCCCTGACTTATTATAGAATCAACGTTACAGTCAAGCTAAACAGATTATATATATATACACGCAGGACCGGCTCTAGAAGGGCGCTGTAGGTAGACTGTTGTGGTCCTCTGGCCTGGAGACTTCTTACTTGTGGGCCCTCCGGACGGCCACCCTCTCTCTTACTTGTCTTGTCTGACGCCTCAAGGACACGCCCGGATTCAGGGTAGGGAAGGGGAGTTCCCGGCAGGTACTCAGTCCCCCACCAGTACTTCCCCCAAACCTATCCCCTCCTCCCTGACGACCTCCTCATCCCGGCTCCTTGTCTTGTCCAGGTGCCGTCCCTCGCTGCCCCCGCCTTCCTCTTGTCCGGCAGCCCAACAGCCCTCCTGGCTCCCCTCCCGCTGGTCTACTGGCATGGGGGAGGGGGCCTAAGGGGCCAGGCGGCCACTACCAGTGCCCCCAGACCCTGTCTCCTCCCAATCATCCTTCTCATGCAGTCCTCTAGGTCAGGCCTTAACCCTGGGGTCGGACCCCTCTCCCCCGAAGAGGTGCTGGGCTGTGGTTCTGTATGGAATATGCAGGCCTGGATCCCGTATGAGTGGTCGCCCCTCCGAGGTACCCCTGCTGATACGCGGGAGCCGCTCCACTCGTCGTGGAGCCACTGCCCCTTGAGTGCTGGAATGCCGCCGCCATCTGATGCGCCGAGGGAGGTGGTGGTGGTGGCCGCGGGGGAGGGGCCATCCCCTGACTCTGGTTGCCCACGTACCGCTGCATAATAGTGTGTCTGCCACAACGAGGGACCAATTAGTTCTGTCCAGCCGTGGGCCCGGCCACCCACCGGCACATACTTGTCCCCCAGATCCGGGGAGGGGGCTAGCCCGGACGCCCATTTCTGTAAGCGGTCCGGGTTCTCGACCCGCTTCCATGGTATCCGCTCCGGCCCCTCACTGACGAAGAGTGGCCAGCCTCCCAGGGGATCGCACCCCTCTGCACGTGGAGGCTCCACCCTACCTCCCTTCGGCATGGACTCTCCCCACTCCTCACTCCACTCTCCTCTCCTGCCTCCCGCCCGATACCTGTCCCTTTCCTCCTCATCTCTCCTCCGCCGGTACTCCCCATAGGTTTCCCCAGCCTCTGCTCTGTGTGTACATCCCTGCCGCCATCTCTCTTCCTCCTCCCTTCTCTCTCTCCACTGCTGACACTCTCTCTCCTCCCTCTGCCTCTCTTCCCTTTCTCGATGATCTCAGTCCTCTCTCTCCCTTCTTTCTCTGGCATTTCTCGATGATCTCAGTCCTTCCTCTCCCGCTCTTCTCTCTCTTTCCTCTCTTTTTCCAGGGCTTCCTTCTTTTCTTTCTCCTCCCTCCTCTTTCTCTCCCGCTCATCTTTCTCCTCCCTCTCTCACTGCTCTCTCTCCTCTCTCTCCCCCTTCTCTCTCTCCTCCTTCTCCATCTCCCCTCTCTCTTTCCTTTCCTTCTCTCGGGCCTCCTTCTTTTCTCTCTCCCCCTCCCTCCTCTTTCTCTCCCGTTCCCTTTCTCTCCTCCTTCTCCCGCTTTTCCTTCTCTCCCCTGTCTCTGTCCTCTTCCTCCCTCTTATCCTTATCCTCCTTCTCCTTCCTCTCTCTTTCCTCCTTCTCCCGCCTGTCTCTGTCCTCTTTCTCTTTTCTCTCCCTGCCCTGCTAGCATCACTCATCCAAATGATGTCTTTTTTACGTAAATAAGATGGGTTTTCACGTAAAAATGATGTAAATTGCACGAGTAGTGCTAGCTGGGTGTCTTCCCGATTGCGCCTTTCTCTCATCTTCCTTTTCACGCCTATCCCTTGACCCGTGCTTCCCCTTGTCTGCTCTTTCTGTTGCGGCTGTCCCTTTGACGATCTCCCTCTCCCTCCTTACTACCTCCCCTTCCTCCGGAGGACCTCTCCTTTCCTGCCTGGTGACTACCGTCGCCCTTCTCCTGAGTGGGGCGGGAGTCCTCCTCACCCCATCGGCTCGCCGGCGGGCTCCCCGACGCTCTCTCCCCCGCAGCCTCCCCGGGCCTCCCGTCCGGCTGTGGGATCTCGCCCCCCATGGTAACGGTTTGCACCTCCCCCGGCTCCAGGTGCAGCTGCCCCGTCTCCATTCCTCCCTCTTGTTCTGCATCTTCCCGGCGAAGGACCACCCTTCAGTCCTTCAGGACAGTTGTTTCCCAACCGGTCGACTGCTCCTGGCTGGTGGAATAGGAGACGGGCCGATAGTGGATGGCCTCCCCTGTGACCTCCCCTTCGGGTCCCTCCTCCTCCCAGTCAAGCTCCTCCTCCCTCCCCCTACTTGCGATGCGATGAATCTCTCCAATTTGTTCTCTGGCTGAGGAGTGTTGTTGTCGGAGGTATTTCGAGCGATCAGGGGAGGTGTTGTCCGCAATATCCTCCTCACCTGCTCGGCCAGCGCGGCGTCAACACCCTCAACCCGGGGTGACTCCCCCCCTTCGGGTCTCCCTCCTCTCCTCCCGCCTCTCCGGTAGGAAACAAAGGCGAGTTCTGTATCGTCACCTGCGTGCCAATGCCGTGGCCAACAATTTCTTATGGTACTTCCGCCGGACCTCGAAAGCCATCTCGTCCGCCATCTTCCCTGTCTGCTTCAACAGGCTCTCTCCCACACCCACTGGGACCAGCTCTCCATTGCCCGTCACCGGGCGACGGGGCGGACACCACCTGATCCAGTATGAAACTAGCCTGCAGGTCCAGGGCCGGTGCATCCCCCTGACCCCCTGGAGCACACTCAACCTGGTCCCTCCATAGCGTGCTTTACTCTCACATGTCGCTTCAGGCTGTCTCCACGCCAAAAGACAGCCCCACAAGTCTCGCAGGGAAGAGGTACTGGCGATTTCTTCATTTCTCTGTCCGACCATAACAGACCACGCTCTCGTGCCTCGGAATCAGTGGCTCGAACTAGGTCACGGTAGAGTTCCCTGTTCTTCCGCCAGGTAGCCACCTCGTCCGGTGGCCCGGTGGCGCTCTCAGCGGTCCCTTTTTCCTGCCTCTGCTCCGCCTCGGCCCACCGCCGGTTCTTCGCATCGAAGATGGCCTTCACTTGGGATCTCATGGCTACTGTGGGTCCCCTTTCCTCTCTCCCTGGGTCGTCCCCCAGCGGCCTCCAGTCTGTTCTCCACCCCCTCCACCACCTCCTCGAAGTGCAAGAAGGAGGCCACCCGAGCTTCCTCCCCTCTTCTGCTACCTGCTGGTGGCGGGGATCCGGTGTCTTCTTGTGAAAACAGGTAAGTCCTTCCCCTGTCTTCTGTTAATTTCTTCTTCTTCCTGTATAATGCCCTCCTCTCCTCTCTTTCTGAGTCAGAGTCCATGAATCCCTCCCGGCGGTTGGCAGTTATCACAACAGCGGCAGTTGCCATGGTCACCGACCCGGCACCCGGATGAGCGGCGGTTCCTGGTCTCAACACAAGGTGGCCTCCCGGTGGATCGCCTTTCTCGGTGGCTCCCAGTGGCGCTACCGGAGTTTGGGTGTGCACCGCACGGACCAGCCCTGCCTCCTCCGTAGGTACCCGAGGCTGGGGAGTCTTCTTCAGCAAGTCTTAATGGACGATTCTCCTCTTACGCCCCATCTTCACCTCCCATACTGGACCTCCTAAGGATCGGATGATTGTCCAGGGCCCGGACCAGGGGCGTATGACCTTGAGGCATTTTCCCATTTCCTTGCGAGGCACAAAGTAGTAGACAGTGTCCCCTACAGCCAGCTCTTCCCCGCATACCCTGGTGGAGTAATTCCGCCCCTGCCGTCTGACGGCCCCCTCCATTTGCTTAAGGGCGTAGAGGTGCCCCTTCTCCATGCGGTAGCGGAGCTCCGCCGCAAAATCTTCGCACTCCTCCGGTGTCCGGGCAGTCTACCCTGCAGCAGGATACAGGAGACCCCCTGGTAGCAACGTCTCCCGTCCCAACATCAGGAAGTTGGGCGTCTGATTAGTAGAGGCTTGAACAGAGGACCTGTAGGCAGCCATGACGAACAGAAGCTGGATGTCCCAGTCGCCCTGGTGCTCATCTACGGTCATGGCTAGCATGGCCTCCACTGTCCGGTTGCACCTTTCCACCAACCCGTCGGATTTCGGGTTATGCGGGCATGTACGTGTTTGCGCCACGCCCAGCAGCCGATGTACCTCCTGGAACGGGTTGGACTGAAAATTCCTCCCCTGATCTGTGTGTATGGTTCCAGGAGGCCCTAGGCGGCACACCACCTCAGTGACGAAGGCCCTCGCCACCGTCCCCACCTCCTGATCCGGAAGGCATGCAGCATCCGTCCACTTGGTTAAATAATCCATCACTATGAGAATGTGGTGGTTCTTCCGCTGGGTCTGTGGCAGCGGCCCCATCAGGTCCATAGCCATCCTTTCCATCAGGAGAGATACTGGAACTGTCGTATTCCTGCGCGTGCCGGGTGTGGTGCTGACTTTCGGCTCAGGCACTGCGGACACGACGCCAGCCATCGTATGATGTCCCTTCAGTAATTGGGCCAGTAATAAGTCTGTTGGACCCAACGCATGCTCTTGGCCCTCCCAAAGTGGCAGCTCAGGGGAGCCCCGTGCACCTCTGCTAAGACTCCCTCCACCTGGCTATCCGGGACTACTACCTGGCCGAAGGATCGTCCCCCCGGCTCCCACCACAAGCGGGTGAGTATGCCGTTCTCCACTCGGAGTCGGGGGATCTGTTCCGCCAGGGACCTCACCGCATACGCCTCCCCAGCCAATTCGGCTGTACACAAGGAGCCCCCTCTTCCACCCGTTCTTCCCTCTCTGTTTCCATCACAGCCGCCGTTGCCAACAGGTGTCCAACAGCTGAATCCACCTAGCCACTTGTCCTTCTGGCTCTTTGAAGCTGGCCAACCACTTTAGAGCAGCGTGATCCGTGCGAATCCTCACCGGCCTCCCCACCAAGTAATGGCGCAATTTCTTAACTGCGAACACCACAGCCAGCAATTCCTTCCGTGTGATGCAATAATTGCGCTCACAACGGCTCAGGGTTCTACTGGCTTCCGGCCCTCTTGACGCTGGGACAGGACGGCTCCCAACCCAAAGTCACTAGCATCCGTGTCCAGTAGGAGCCGGCCTTCCGGCAGCGGGTATGCCAGTACCGGTGCGGCTGTCAACTTCTCGTTTAGGACCTCGAACGCTTCAGCACACGACCTGTCCCAATGAAACCTCTTGTTCTTTTCCGTGAGTTCTGAAAGGGGCCGCACCACAGCCGCAAATCCTGGAACAAAACTGCGGTAGTACCCGCAGAGGCCCAGGAACGACCGTGCTTCGGCCACTGTCGTAGGTACCAGGCACTCACGCACGGCTACCACCTTATCGGGATCCATCCGGATACCCATCCCGTCGTTTCGGTGTCCCAAGAAACCCACCTCCTCCCGTACCAGTTGACACTTTGTGGCTTTGATTTTCAACCCCGCCTCCCCCAGGCGAGTCAGCACCGCCTCCAACTGCACGGCATGCTCCTCCAGGTTGCTCGAAAAGACGATGATATCGTCTAAATACACCAGGCAAGTGGACCACTGCAAGCCCCACATGACCACCTCCATGAGCTGCTCGAATGTCCCCGGCGCATTACCCAGCCCGAATGGCATCACCCGGAACTGGAACAATCCCCTGTGCGTGACAAATGCGGTCTTGGGTTTCGAGTCCTCATCCATGGCCACTTGCCAATATCCCGAAGCCAGGTCAAGGGTACTGAACCACCTTGCTCCTGCCATGGAATCCAACGAGTCATCTATGCGTGGGAGCGGGTACGCGTCCTTGAGAGTCACTGCATTCAAGCGCCTGTAATCGACGCAGAACTGTACGCGCCTGTCTTTCTTCTTTACCGGGACTGGCCCATGGTCCCGAGGCCGGCTCAATCACCCCATTCTGCAACATGTCCTCTACCTCTTTATCCACTACTGCCCATCGGTGCGGGGCCAGCCGTCGCGGTGCCATCTTCACCGGGGCTGCCGGTCCCGTGTCAATGCGGTGTGTCACCAAATCCATCTGGCCCAACTCTCCGTCCTCCCTCTGAAACACCCAACAATTCCGCTCAATTAGGGCCCTACAAACAGGGTCGGCTGCCACCTTCGTGCCACCCAACAGGGAGACCACCAGTTAGTCGCCTGGCCCGTCACCCCTTCCTCCGGTACTTTCCGTCACCATCCTGCATGACTCCGAACTTCCACCCACTGCCTCCCCAGTAGCCAAGTGCATGCCTTGGTACAGCGTCACTGGGTCCGGGCCTGGGTTACATACTAGCAGGGGAACTCTCCCCTCCGCGGGATATACTAGAGCCCGTCCTACCCTTATCCCTCTTTGTGCCTCCACCCAACTAATCCCTTCCACCACCATCTCCAGCGCACTAGCGTTCTCCGGGACACGTGCCATAATGACCCTCTCCGTGCGACCTTCCACGACCCTAGTCTCTTCGTTAATGAGCCGACATGGCTCCTCCGCGTCCTCCTCCGGCCAGAGCAGCTTCTCCTGCGCGAGGTCGACCGTGGCCCACGTCTGCCTCAGGAAGTCTGCCCCTAGCAACCCAGGCGTCAAAATATCAGCTATCACAAAAGTGGCCGTCCGTGTCCTGGACCCACAGCGCAGTTCCGTGACCACCCTCCCCTCGACCTGTAGAGGCTTACCATGTGGTAGGCTCCACTATCCCCGGCGATCCCTCCTGCTTCCACCAGGCCGTGGACAGCAGGTTACTTATGGCCCCCGTGTCTACCACCAGATTTATGTTCTGGCCCCACAACTGCCCTTCCACCTTTAGTCCATTTCCTTTTGTTTCCTTTCTTCCCAGCCATTCCCTCTCCCTAGCGGGAGTAGGGGCCCCTTCCAGACTGGAGGGAGGGACCCCGATCAGTTTTCCGAGGCCTTCGCTGTGGTGTCCCGCCTCTTCGCGGTGTCTACCCACTTCAGCCACGCTGGGCAGTGTCTCTTAAAATGATCCGTGGACCCACATTCGAAACACCTGGCTGCGTGGCTGAACCTCTCTATCAGGGCCTCCCTAAGCATCTTGTATCCTCCCGGGGAAGCTGGACGCGCGTTCACGAGCAGCCTACGGGCCACCCCAGCCAAACTAATCCCTGGGAAAGTGGCCGCCTCCACAGCCGTCCGCCCATTCGCCATCACCCAGAGATCAAAATGGGACAAGAACTCCTCGAGTGCTAGGTAATACTGTGAGACAATTATGTAAGGGTCAAGAGCAGTCAATAACTATGTACCAATGGTTCAATCAAGCCAGGGGATATCATAGTCCCACAGGCCTGCAACACTAAGGCACCTTTTCCTATCTACAGAAATTCTACTTGACTGAGGACCTCTATGCACTCCATAAGACAAGGCATGGAGGTGCATGGCAATGCCATATGTCCCTGTACTGTAGATACTGAGATTATAGATTGTGGGTTAGAATACAGTCCTTTGGTATTTTCACTGACCCACACATATGGTGTCTAACCTCTCCAGTTGAAGTATTCAGGATGGTGGGTGTCTATTTTGATATCCAATAACAAATGCAAATTTAACAATGACATAGAATTCACAACCATTCATTGATAGTATTTACAGACCTTAGTGATCTATTTTTCATGAAAACAAAATGACACAGATACATCAAATGTCTCAAGTGTTGGTAGTACTTCTTGGTACTGATTAATCCTAGTACCAAAATGGTTGTTTGCCCCATCTAGTGGAATATCCTAGAACAATTATATATGTCAAACCATCACATGTCAAGTGCCTTTGACATGGCCGTGACCCTAGTCAACTCACAGATGACATGGCATTTTAAGGCATGTCAAATCATATGAGGATTACTGTGTGCTACAGTTGTCATGGTGACATATGTGCACATGTCCCAATGACGTGTGCTATCTGTGTCAAATCAAGTTGACATGGGTATACATGTCACTTTGTCAGGAAGACTTTTTTCAGTGTTGTATTGTCATGGGTCACTGCTGAACCAGTTAAAAAGATTACAAATTAATAAAAAAAAAAGTCTGAATTACCCTACTGTAGTTCTTTCTGACATGTCAAAACTATTATCCTCAAAATTAGTAAGTTTGATAGAATTTTCATCCAGAAAGCATAATGCATAAAAGTTAGGGGCAAATAGACATAGAACTGCGACTAAACCATTGAGGAGAGCAAAGCCAAGTAGCGCTGATTTGTGGTAGGCATAAAATGCCAAGAAGTAGGTCGGCAAGAATGCTACCCAAACAAAGAGGGTTGTTGTAACTGATATAAAAATGTTGACTCGTTGAAATTCTCAGGCAGTGTTCTGGTCAGGAACCCAATGACGGCGAGCAGAATGAGGAGAAGGAGGTTGCAGCAGAGAGATGGCATTGTTTTGTCTGCAACTGGAGACAGATAAATGCACATTCCAACATCGATACCGACCTGTAAATAGGAAACAATGTGATGTTCATGACTCCTTCAATGGTCTGAATATGAGATCTTCCCAACATTTCAGGAGTAGGTATATTGGACTAGGAAGAGTCAACAGGACACATAAATGTAGCCCTGGCAAATAGACTCACCATGGCTACATTCATGCTTTAGTGACCATTAAAAAAGATAGCAGGTGATAATTTCAGGGAAATAGGTAACAATCCATCACTTGACAGTAAACCTTCTAAGGGAAATAGGTGACAATCCATCACTTCACTGAAAACATGGAAGATCCGAAACTAGTCAGCGGTGACCACTTTAGGTCCTCAAGTTGACGATACCTAAAACTACAACTTTAGGTAGTCAAAATGACAACTTTAAGTCATCATCCTGACAACCTGAGTCATCAATATGACGACTCTGTACTGTCAGTATTATCATCCTGATGACTCAGGTCGTCAGGATGACGACCTCAGGTCGTCATTTTGACCACCTAAAGCTGTAGTTTTAGGTATCGTCAACTTGAGGACCTAAAGTGGTCACCGCTGACTAGTTTTGGATCTTCCATGTTTTCAGTGTTGACAGTAAACCCTCTAAGAGAAATAGGTAACAATCCATCACTTGACAGTAAACCCTCTAAGAGAAATAGGTAACAATCCATCACTTGACAGTGAACCCTCTAAGAGAAATAGGTGACAATCCATCACTTGGCAGTAAACCCGCTAAGGGAAATTGGTGGCAATCCATCACTTGACAGTGAACCCTCTAAGAGAAATAAGTGACAATCACTTGACAGTAAACCCTCTAAGGGAAATAGGTGACAATCCATCACTTGACAGTAATCCCTCTTAGAGAAATAGGTGACAATCACTTGACAGTAAACCCTCTAAGGGAAATAGGTGACAATCCATCACTTGACAGTGAACCCTCTAAGGGAAATAGGTGACAATCACTTGACAGTGTAATGAATTCAGATTCTGCATTAGCTCTCTCTATAGCTTGCATCATCTTCCTCCAATGGTTATTATGTACGAAATAAACTACAACCTTAGCTTTCCAATTCTTTCTAGGCTGCAAAACTACCCAGTCATAATCATCATCTCTGAGGTTCATAAGAAAGGGCAATGCAGATTCCTAGTTTTTCTAAGGCCTGACGAACAGATCTGAAATGAAGAGTTTTGGGTATTTAAAGGAAAAGACAACCATATTTCCATGATAGCTTTATTTGGTAGACTTCAAAGATATACACTTAAGAGTGAGTAATGAGTAATAGATGTTTAATGCCATTTCGACAGCTAAAGTCATATTCATGGCGAGAACTACATTACACAATTTCACAGAGGAATGTGTCAGTGCCCACACATATGTGCACCACACACATCCTGAGGGGATAGGAAAGATGAGAAATAGACCCTTTTAAGTGGGCTAGGGAGGCCCTATACACTTGAGTTCATATCTGCTGCTATAAGGAAGTGGAGCAAGCTTCTCTGATGCAAACAATTGACCAAATGTACCCTTGTGATGATTGCATTATACTGTTTTCTCACAAGTGAGTGCTCCTAAGAGCTGTCTTTTGACCGTGCATTCCTATTTCTTTTGATTATCAGAACTAAAAATTCCCACTGAGTTACCCAGGATCAAATAATGAAGTTGTACACTGTGCATTTACATTTATAAACATATTTGAATCAGCCTCCATGCATAAATAATGTAGCACCTGATGCATTTGGTCTACTGTGATGCCATCATAATGCACAAATGCAGCCCCCGCAAGTACTTTGCCAGCACTATAATCAAGCATCATGCCAGTCCTGATAAAATGGTAAAGGTCAACGATTATCAGTTTGAGCTGACCCTTTCTTCACGAGCGTGTCTGGCCCATTCCGCACAAAGCCGAATTCATTACACTGTCAAGGTGTTTGAGTGACTAATTAATCGATATTTGATCAATATCATCCATAATTAGCTAATATTCACCTACCACCAATGCGAAATGCTGACCGCTGCCGTTTTGGATGTTTACGTTTCAAAAAGTTTGTGCATGTGCAGTGGGTCTATGACGTCATCGTGCGGATTTGGTGCTGGTTATTCAACGCAGGGGTGCAAAACAGGAGCTTATCGATATTCACCTTGACATAAACTCTCAAGGTTTTAGCATGATGAATCAATAAATACCTACTATCCATACCTATTAACAACTCATTGGTGCATCTTGTAAAACGGCTGGCAGTGCTCTGCTGCACGATAGAAATGACCTTGAGTGCATTATAGGAGTGTAGTGCACACCTGAGCAAGGTCACCATAGCTGTAAACAAGTCAAGGGCCATTAATTGGTCTAGACATACCTTAATTGGGTACTTAAGTGATTGGAATGAAATGTACAATGTTTTATAAAGACAATAGACAACTCCTTCACATCTCGACTGGCTGTTGTCCTATAATGCACGAATACATCTGAGTGCATTATAGGACAACAACCAGTCGAGATGTGAAGATCGTTGTCTATTCTCTAAATATAGACCAATTGGCATGATGCCTGTACTGCTGCATTCATGGTCCTCTGGATGAATTGAATATGTGACCCTAAAAGGTTTAGCCTTACCTCATTCCTAATTACCCATATGAGCCTTCACTGTACAGCACTGCTATGTACGTCCAGTTGTAGTGACTGATATCCACAAGAGCTTCAGACTGGAAACGGTCAGGTGGGACAACCCGTGTAAAGTAATCGTACCTTGACTTGTCACTTAGATCATTGGATGTAGTTGCCGTTGAAATGTGAGGAATCTTATAATAACTGAGCAGGAGACTTGTTGAAAGCTGGAATATAGACCAATTACAGCAGTGACTTCATATTGTGCATTCTTACCATAGGTCAGCTTTTCAGATGTTGTTCCATTTCCTCAACCATGTTTAATACAATGTTTGATTGGCAGGAGCTGTGTGGCCTTCAGCAGGGCACGCTCCTCCTTAGTGACATCATCCATAAGGACAATGGTAAAGGTGAACGATGATTAGTTTGAGTCGACAGTTTCTTCACGAGCGGTTCCTGCCCCTTCCGCACGAGGCCGGCAGGACCCGCGAGTGAAGAAACAGGAGGCTCAAACTAATCAGAGTTCATCTTTACATTTATGTCAAGGTGTTTGGGTGGATAATTATTCGTTATTTGATTAATATAATCCATAATTAACTCTTATTTACCCATCGTCATCGCGAAATGCTGACCGCCGCCATTTTGAATGTTTACGTTTCAAAAAGGCTGCGCATGCGCGGTGGACCTATGATGTCACCGTGCGGATTTGGCGCTGGTTATTTAACGCAGGGGTGCAATATGGGGGTTTAGTGCATTGTCAATGGAGCATCGATATTCACCTTGACATAAATAACCGAGGCTGATATTGGGTAGGATAGAACTGTTTACTGATAATCATTCAAGCCTATGTATCATGGCAGTGGCCGCCTGTACACCAAAATCTATCTTTAATCACAGCCCAGGTATTGGGCTCCAGCTACATGGGATTATTCCTGCTATGACCAGGTCTCCGAGTTTGAACTTGTCATGATCAGGGACAAATTCCCTGTCTATAAATATTGTTGTTGTTACCATAGCAGCAATGTGCAAAACCAGGAGATACCTCAACATTCTAGAGTTGGACTTTTTTTTCAGGGTTGCCAGTGTAGGAGCTTGTCTTGTAGTATATCAGCGTGGGCTCATTACCATATTTTATATTGGATTCAAACCCTAATTAATACATCTTTGTAATCCTGATAAAAAAGTTGCTTTCATTTAAATATTATGGGAATTTTCTCCTCTGGGGGGTTCTAACCCTCAGATTTAGTAAAAAATTCTCCAATAGACAACAACTGGTATCTGCTAACGGGCTGAGTTCTGATCTGGAAAACATAACCTGTGGGGTACCTCAGGGTTCTATACTAGGTCCTTTGTTATTTTTAATATATGTAAATGATGTAATTAAGTGTATTAAGACTTGTAATATTAGACTGTATGCAGATGACACTGTGATATACTCATCACACAACAGCTTTATTCAAGCCAAGAGCGAACTTCAATGTGATCTTGAAAATTATTATACCTGGTGTATCCAAAACAAATTGTCAATTAATATTACGAAAACAAAAATCATGCTATTCACCTCAACAAACCAGAAATTAAAAACCCTGGAAGCAAACATATCCATGAACAATCAATTATTACAAATTGTCCCTAGTTATAAATATCTCGGTGTGACCCTGGACCCTCTCCTCTCTTATAAACTTCATCTAAAAAATCAGATCAAAACTATCGCTTATAAAACATACAAACTGTGTTTACTAAGAAAATATCAAACTATAAAATATCAAATGTCAAACTAGCAGTAAAAATCTATAAAACCACGATACTTCCCTACATGGACTATGCAGATATTTGTTTCTCAACAACCTATGGTAAATATTTGGATCCGTTACAATATGCCCAAAATAGATGTCTGAAAATATGTCTGAAAGTTCCTCATATTACAAACACAAATTTTATACATAATATTACTGGTTGTAATAAATTAGTGGACAGAAGATTTGCACATACTGTAAATTATATGTATAGTCATTCGAGATCTATGGATTATAAAGTTGTGCAAAGGCTCCAAACAAGACAACATGATGCTCCCTTATGTAAAACTATTACACCAAACTGTTTATCTTATATTAGAAGTTTCATGGTGCCATAACTTGGAATACTCTAACATGTGGTAGAAGGAATGCTGAAACTGTGGAAATATTTAAAAAAGGAACTAGAATATATCTTAAATCCCTTCTACCCTATACCTAAAATATAACTGATTATTGTACAGCCTACTTATTTTCTACAGACTCTCTCCCTTACCCCTCAAACCTCTAATTATGTGTCATAATATGTGTCTAGTTTCTTACTATAGTAAAAAGATGAAATAGCTAGGACCAGAAGGATCAACCCAAAACACTAAATTAGTGGGGATGAGGTCCATAGCTGTATTTCTGCCACATGAAATCTTGTCATATTATGTACACTGTCAAATTTCCTGCTGTCTTAATCATTATTTATCTTGATATGAACTTAGAAGACTTGTGAAGCTTCTGCCTATCATATCATATTGTATCATTACTTTATTACAGCATATATACTCGAAATTATGGCATTTATATAAAGTAGCAACTACTTTTTCTACCAGTAACATACTTTAATGGCAATAAAGATCTTTAAAACAAAAAAAATACCACAGCACACTCGTATTATCTTTTAATACCCGCAAGGTTCACCTGATGAGGCCCCTGGAGGGCCGAAACCCAGACAACCATACTTACCCCAGAAGGGATTAGTATGGATACAGACCTTTTTCCCTACTATTGGAATAAAACAAATAGGACAGCACCCCCTATTTTAACTTATTCCAATGGATGCGAGGTTAGTGCCTGATGTAGGGTTCCTCATCATTCGATCTGCACTCACCTCCCCATACTGTATGTGGTTTTTCTCCACACACAGTACTAAATACCCACTCACTACAGCCACCTAGTGGAAGAGGAGAGAGGTATACACATCCAATGCCTCCCTACACAGCACAACTCTGCCACCTGGAGAGAAAGGCAGTAAGGGAACCACACACTGCCTCTACCACTCAGCCAATGGGGAACGAGGAACACAGCCCCTACCTAGAGTAGGAAGGGACTGTAACAACAGTGAGAGTGGATTCTCAAGTCACCCCAAGACAGAACCAATCAGAAGGGGAGATTTTGAGCAGCAAATGGGAAAAATGCCATATCCATGGAGACAGCCAATCATGGACAGTCACATGGATATGACAACCAATCACAGAGGAGCACTGCTGCATGACACTCGGTGCGTTCGGAGTACGGCCGAGGGATCAATGCTGGTTTGTAAGGCCACCCCCTATTGGTCTGCCCCATGTGGGTCAATGTTGATCCCCAAGTCAACTTACTACACTCCCAAGCATAGTTAAGGGCTGGTACCTAGCCAGACCTGGCTGGGGTGGAAGGGGGTGGAGGGAACAAGCTAAGATTGTGTAGTTAGCGTTCGAGGTCACCCCTACCCATAATGCAATAGATATCCTTGCAAAACCGCTGCCCGAACGCACCGTCTGAGCTACAGCAGTCGGTGCGTTCGGGCAGCGGTTTTCTAACCATATGCAGTGCATTGTGGGTGGGGGTGACCTCGAACGCTAACTACACCACCTTAGCTTGTTCCCTCCACCCCCTTCCACCCCAGCCAGATCTGGCTAGGTACCAATCCTTAACTATGCTTGGGAGTGTAGTAAGTTGACTCAGGGATCAACATTGACCTACATGGGGCAGACCAATAGGGGGTGGCCTTACAAACCAGCATTGATCCCTCGGCCGTACTCCGAACGCACCGATCCTTTTCGGTCTGTTCTGCCTGTGGTAGTGAGCGGTACATCGTCCAACAACATGCTTTCATTTAAATACCCCACTACCTCAAACTTGCTACCTGAACCTTTACCTGAAATGTATCACAACACAGTGTACTTCAAGTCATGCCTGATAATATGTAATGGGGAAATGATGGGCTGTTTACATGTAGCATTAACTCTTTAAGGGTGGCTGATGCATTAATGCATCGTGCACATTGGTTGTTATGATGCATAAATGCAGCCCTGACAAGTAACTCGCTAGGGCTACATTCATACATCATGCCGATCCTACAGGGCTGATACACTCCCAGAGGGTCGGCATGATGCTCCAGTGAAGTGCTGGTGAGCAGTCTCCCCAGAATTTCATTGGTGCATCATGCCGACCATGATACACTCCTGCATCAGTGGCCCTTATGGGTTAAATGTAAATACCAGCCAACTGGCAACAGCAGTTGAAACATAAACCCACAAGGAGGATTCCTAACAGTAAGCCAAATCAATTATTCCATATCAACAGTGCATTGATGCCCTTTTATCAGAGGCTAAATTCAGATGAACACAATTTTGATGATTCATAAAGTGCCCCAAAAATGGACTTTGCAGGGTATTCTTGTTTTTCAAGTTTTCTATATACTAAGGCAGCTGTACTCCAGTAGTTGCTGGTGCCCCTGTACCTATGCAATATCTTCAACTCAGAATGTGTCTTATAAGAGTTTGTATTACACCTAAACTGCTTCTGTAGATATTGCTGGACCAGTACCTACCTTCTGTGCAGGAGTCATGGGACACTGGACAGAGTGGTGGTGAATAGTGACGTCTTACTTCCTGTACTGTCATATCCACACTGAACAGGAGTGGTAAGATTTTGAGTTGATATCATTTCTGTGTAGTCTGCCTGTTTAATTGATGTACATAATTGTTCTAGGATATTCCACTAGATGGGTCAAACAACCATTTTGGTACCAGGACTAATCACTACCAAGAGGTACTATCAACACTTGAGACATTTGATTTGACCTACTTACGAACCGGAAGTGACCTTTTGACCTCGACCTATGTTATGATAGGGGGTAAAATCTGACGACTGGCTTTGATCCTGGAACACAGGTACCATTGGGGGGGGGGGGGGGTCTAGATGGGGGGTCCCCATGTCACATGTCGATTTTAAGAAAAGGCCATGTCACATGTCACTAAATTTCTATTTCCCCATGTCTCTGTCACTAAGCTCCATGTCACATGTCGATTTTAAAGAAAGGTCATGTCTCATGTCACTAACTTTTTCATTCTCCATGTCCTTGTCACTAAGCTCCATGTCACATGTCGATTCTAAGAAATGGCCATGTCACCCTGTCGAATTTAGGGGTCTAGACCCATATTGGGAGTGTTGCTGCTGTTGCTGCTGCTGCTGCTGATGATGATGATGATGATGATGATGATGATGATGATGATGTCTTTGATCCTAGAGGATGTAGCACAGATGGTCGTGAACAGAGTGTAACATGTAAACAGCATGTAAACTACTAATTTGTACATGGTGATATGAGTCCGTTTATTTTTTAACGCTGTGGTGGAGGGAATGTTACGTTGAGTAACTCTTTTCTTAGATCTTGAAACATATGGCACAGGTGGCGTGACAGTGTTTACCATGTTAATAGGGTCTTATATTTTTTTACGTTGTAGTGGGAGAATGTTATGATGTAGGTGCTAAAAGTTGACACCTTTTTTCTAATCCATTTTGCATAAGGCGATGTGTAAACTTTAGTTTGTGCTTGAGAGTCTTTAGAGGCACCATTTAACCTAATTTCACGATTTATATGGGTTCCATTATTTAAGCTGTTCTGACCACTGGCGACCTGTTCATTTAACCCCAGAGGGTTGTCTGTAATTCGCAGTTGTTTTTTGTCAAAATTGCAATGCTGAAAGTATATGGAAAATTAATCTCGTCATGCCAGGTCTGACCCCCCCTCGCCCCCTCAAGCATGACATCATTTGTGGATGGCCCACATGGGAATATTTGGAGAGGGTTATGGTAAAAGTCTTTGTAAAAATCCCTTTCTTTATATATAATAAAAAGGGATATCCTTTAAAAATATTGGTTTGTTACTAATAGTAATTTAAAAGCTAAAAATAGGAATTTAAAAGCTAAAAATGACACTTTTTCCTTACTTTTTTTGTATTCAACACAGACGTTAGAAGAACTAATAAGCCTTGAAATAATGTTCTTTGGACACTGGGGTACCATGCAAATTGATAGGTCATGATAAATCATGACCTCAGAAGGAGCATTATGACTACACTGTTATATATTGGCACTGTGCCAAAGGCTCACTGTATCTGCAATTATAAATACTACCATAAAGCCATATGTAAAAGGCGCGGCTAACACGCGAGGTGGGACTTCACGCGAGGTGGCACATTATGGCGCCTTTTAAAGTTTTGGGTGTGGAGTATAGACAAGGAGTTAATATTGTTAAAAACGTATTTTTGAAATAATCAACAGTAACTCTTGCTCCTAGATATGCCTCTTTATTATAGAATCATGTCTGGTATCATTATTGAAATTACTTATAGCTGTAATTGGAAATGAAATTCACGTAATAAAGTAAATTTCTTAAAAAGGGAAATACCATTTATTTCATGTTGACAACGAAACAACCTGAAATGAGAAATCATCGTTGAACTCTGTCTATAACCCTTCACTGAAAACATGGAAGATCTGAAACTAGTCAGCGGTGACTACTTTAGGTCCTCAAGTTGACAATACCTAAAACTACAGCTTTAGGTAGTCAAAATGACGACTTTAGGTCGTCATCCTGATGGCCTGAGTCATCAGGATGACAATACTGACAGTACAGGGTCGTCATATTGACGACTCAGGTCATCAGGATGATGACTTAAAGTCGTCATTTTGATTACCTAAAGTTGTAGTTTTAGGTATCGTCAACTTGAGGACCTAAAGTGGTCTGCGCTGACTAGTTTCGGATCTTCCATGTTTTCAGTGTTTAAGGACCACTGATGTGGGAGTGGTCGGCTTCATGCACCAATGAAGTGGCGATTCTGCTCGGCACTTCATTAGCGTATGAAGACCATGTTCAAGACTCGATAACTGCATCAATCCCGTAGGGTCTTCATGATGCATGGATGTAGCCCTGGCGAGTTACTCACCACGGCTGCATTCATGCATCATGACGACCAATGGGCATGATGAAGCAGTGTGTCCTAAATATGGACTGCACCTTATACGCAGGGTATAGTACTGTCCTGTAGCTCCTAGTGCTGCACAAACAGCATGATACCCTTATACACAGGGTATAGTACTGTCCTGTAGCTCCTAGTGCTGCACAAACAGCATGATACCCTTATACACAGGGTATAGTACTGTCCAGTAGCTCCTAGTGCTGCACAAACAGCACTATACCCTTATACACAGGGTATAGTACTGTCCTGTAGCTCCTAGTGCTGCACAAACAGCATGATGCCCTTATACACAGGGTATAGTACTGTCCTGTAGCTCCTAGTGCTGCAAAACAGCATGATACACTCATACACAGGGTATAGTACTGTCCTGTAGCTCCTAGTGCTGCACAAACAGCAGGATACCCTTATACGCAGGGTGTACTACTGTCCTGTAGCTCCTTGTGCTGCACAAACAGCATGATACCCTTATACACAGGGTATACCACTGTCCTGTAGCTCCTAGTGCTGCACAAACAGCACGATGCCCTTATACACAGGGTATAGTACTGTCCAGTAGCTCCTTGTGCTGCACAAACAGCATGATACCCTTATACACAGGGTATACCACTGTCCTGTAGCTCCTAGTGCTGCACAAACAGCACGATACCCTCATACACAGGGTATAGTACTGTCCAGTAGCTCCTTGTGCTGCACAAACAGCATAATGCCCTTATACACAGGGTATAGTACTGTCCTGTAGCTCCTAGTGCTGCACAAACAGCATGATGCCCTTATACACAGGGTATAGTACTGTCCAGTAGCTCCTTGTGCTGCACAAACAGCATAATGCCCTTATACACAGGGTATAGTACTGTCCTGTAGCTCCTAGTGCTGTACAAACAGCACGATACCCTTATACACAGGGTATAGTACTGTCCTGTAGCTCCTAGTGCTGCACAAACAGCACGATACCCTTATACACAGGGTATAGTACTGTCCTGTAGCTCCTAGTGCTGCACAAACAGCACGATGCCCTTATACGCAGGGTATACTACTGTCCTGTAGCTCCTAGTGCTGCACAAACAGCACGATACCCTTATACACAGGGAATAGTACTGTCCAGTAGCTCCTAGTGCTGCACAAACAGCATGATGCCCTTATACACAGGGAATAGTACTGTCCAGTAGCTCCTAGTGCTGTACAAACAGCACGATACCCTTATACACAGGGTATAGTACTGTCCTGTAGCTCCTAGTGCTGCACAAACAGCATGATGCCCTTATACACAGGGTATAGTACTGTCCTGTAGCTCCTAGTGCTGCACAAACAGCACGATACCCTTATACACAGGGTATAGTACTGTCCTGTAGCTCCTAGTGCTGCACAAACAGCACGATACCCTTATACACAGGGTATAGTACTGTCCTGTAGCTCCTAGTGCTGCACAAACAGCATGATGCCCTTATACACAGGGTATACCACTGTCCTGTAGCTCCTAGTGCTGCACAAACAGCACGATACCCTTATACACAGGGTATAGTACTGTCCAGTAGCTCCTAGTGCTGCACAAACAGCACTATGCCCTTATACACAGGGTATAGTACTGTCCTGTAGCTCCTAGTGCTGTACAAACAGCACGATACCCTTATACACAGGGTATAGTACTGTCCTGTAGCTCCTAGTGCTGTACAAACAGCACGATACCCTTATACACAGGGTATAGTACTGTCCTGTAGCTCCTAGTGCTGCACAAACAGCATGATGCCCTTATACACAGGGTATAGTACTGTCCTGTAGCTCCTAGTGCTGCACAAACAGCATGATGCCCTTATACACAGGGTATAGTACTGTCCTGTAGCTCCTAGTGCTGCACAAACAGCACGATGCCCTTATACACAGGGTATACCACTGTCCTGTAGCTCCTAGTGCTGCACAAACAGCATGATACCCTTATACACAGGGTATAGTACTGTCCTGTAGCTTCTAGTACTGCACAAACAGCATGATGCCCTTATACGCAGGGTATAGTACTGTCCTGTAGCTCCTAGTGCTGCACAAACAGCACGATGCCCTTATACACAGGGTATACTACTGTCCTGTAGCTCCTAGTGCTGGACAAACAGCATTATACCTTTATACACAGGGTATAGTACTGTCCTGTAGCTCCTAGTGCTGCACAAACAGCTTGATACCCTTATACACAGAGTATAGTACTGTCCTGTAGCTCCTAGTGCTAGACAAACAGCATGATGCCCTTATACACAGGGTATAGTACTGTCCTGTAGCTCCTAGTGCTGCACAAACAGCATGATGCCCTAATACACAGGGTATAGTACTGTCCTGTAGCTCCTAGTGCTTCACAAACAGCATGATACCCTTATACACAGGGTATAGTACTGTCCAGTAGCTCCTAGTGCTGCACAAACAGCATGATGCCCTTATACACAGGGTATAGTACTGTCCTGTAGCTCCTAGTGCTGCACAAACAGCATGATACCCTTATACACAGGATATACTGTCCTGTAGCTCCTAGTGCTGCACAAACAGCATGATGCCTTTATACACAGGGTATAGTACTGTCCTGTAGCTCCTAGTGCTGCACAAACAGCATGATGCCCTTATACACAGGGTATAGTACTGTCCTGTAGCTCCTAGTGCTGCACAAACAGCATGATACCCTTAAACACAGAGTACAGTACTGTCCTGTAGTTCCTAGTGCTGCACAAACAGCACGATGCCCTTATACACAGGGTATGGTACTGTCCAGTAGCTCCTAGTGCTGCACAAACAGCATGATACCCTTATACACAGGGTATAGTACTGTCCTGTAGCTCCTAGTGCTGCACAAACAGCATGATGCCCTTATGCACAGAGTATAGTACTGTCCTGTAGCTCCTAGTGCTGCACAAACAGCATGATACCCTCATACACAGAGTATAGTACTGTCCATTAGCTCCTAGTGCTACACAAACAGCTTGATACCCTTATACAGAGAGTATAGTACTGTCCTGTAGCTCCTAGTGCTGCACAAACAGCACGATACCCTTATACACAGGGTATACCACTGTCCTGTAGCTCCTAGTGCTGCACAAACAGCATGATGCCCTTATGCACAGAGTATAGTACTGTCCTGTAGCTCCTAGTGCTGCACAAACAGCATGATACCCTCATACACAGAGTATAGTACTGTCCATTAGCTCCTAGTGCTACACAAACAGCTTGATACCCTTATACAGAGAGTATAGTACTGTCCTGTAGCTCCTAGTGCTGCACAAACAGCACGATACCCTTATACACAGGGTATACCACTGTCCTGTAGCTCCTAGTGCTGCACAAACAGCATGATACCCTTATACACAGGGTATAGTACTGTCCAGTAGCTCCTAGTGCTGTACAAACAGCATGATACCCTTATACACAGGGTATACCACTGTCCTGTAGCTCCTAGTGCTGCACAAACAGCATGATACCCTTATACACAGGGTGTACTACTGTCCTGTAGCTCCTAGTGCAGCACAAACAGCACTATACCCTTATACACAGGGTATAGTACTGTCCAGTAGCTCCTAGTGCTGTACAAACAGCATGATACCCTTATACACAGGGTATAGTACTGTCCTGTAGCTCCTAGTGCTGCACAAACAGCATGATACCCTTATACACAGGGTATAGTACTGTCCTGTAGCTCCTAGTGCTGCACAAACAGCATGATACCCTTATACACAGGGTATAGTACTGTCCAGTAGCTCCTAGTGCTGTACAAACAGCATGATACCCTTATACACAGGGTATACCACTGTCCTGTAGCTCCTAGTGCTGCACAAACAGCATGATACCCTTATACACAGGGTGTACTACTGTCCTGTAGCTCCTAGTGCAGCACAAACAGCACTATACCCTTATACACAGGGTATAGTACTGTCCAGTAGCTCCTAGTGCTGTACAAACAGCATGATACCCTTATACACAGGGTATAGTACTGTCCTGTAGCTCCTAGTGCTGCACAAACAGCATGATACCCTTATACACAGGGTATAGTACTGTCCAGTAGCTCCTAGTGCTGCACAAACAGCATGATGCCCTTATACACAGGGTATAGTACTGTCCTGTAGCTCCTAGTGCTGCACAAACAGCATGATGCCCTTATACACAGGGTATAGTACTGTCTATTAGCTCCTAGTGCTGCACAAACAGCATGATACCCTTATACACAGGGTATAGTACTGTCCAGTAGCTCCTAGTGCTGCACAAACAGCATGATGCCCTTATACACAGGGTATAGTACTGTCCAGTAGCTCCTAGTGCTGCACAAACAGCACTATACCCTTATACACAGGGTATAGTACTGTCCTGTAGCTCCTAGTGCTGCACAAACAGCATGATACCCTTATACACAGGGTATAGTACTGTCCAGTAGCTCCTAGTGCTGCACAAACAGCATGATACCCTTATACACAGGGTATAGTACTGTCCTGTAGCTCCTAGTGCTGCACAAACAGCATGATACCCTTATACACAGGGTATACCACTGTCCTGTAGCTCCTAGTGCTGCACAAACAGCATGATACCCTTATACACAGGGTATAGTACTGTCCTGTAGCTCCTAGTGCTGCACAAACAGCATGATACCCTTATACACAGGGTATAGTACTGTCCTGTAGCTCCTAGTGCTGCACAAACAGCATAATGCCCTTATACACAGGGTATAGTACTGTCCTGTAGCTCCTAGTGCTGCACAAACAGCATGATACCCTTATGCACAGAGTATAGTACTGTCCTGTAGCTCCTAATGCTGCACAAACAGCATGATGCCCTTATACACAGGGTATAGAACTGTCCTGTAGCTCTTAGTGCTGCACAAACAGCATGATACCCTTATACACAGGGTATGGTACTGTCCTGTAGCTCCTAGTGCTGCACAAACAGCACGCCGCCCTTATACACAGGGTATGGTACTGTCCTATAGCTCCTAGTGCTGCACAAACAGCACGCCGCCCTTATACACAGGGTATGGTACTGTCCTATAGCTCCTTGTGCTGCACAAACAGCATGATGCCCTTATACACAGGGTATAGAACTGTCCTGTAGCTCTTAGTGCTGCACAAACAGCATGATACCCTTATACACAGGGTATGGTACTGTCCTGTAGCTCCTAGTGCTGCACAAACAGCACGCCGCCCTTATACACAGAGTATAGTACTGTCCTGTAGCTCCTAGTGCTGCACAAACAGCATGATGCCCTTATACACAGGGTATAGTACTGTCCTGTAGCTCCTAGTGCTGCACAAACAGCATGATGCCCTTATACACAGGGTATGGTACTGTCCTATAGCTCCTAGTGCTGCACAAACAGCATGATGCCCTTATACACAGGGTGTACTACTGTCCAGTAGCTCCTAGTGCTGCACAAACAGCACAATACCCTTATACACAGGGTATACCACTGTCCTGTAGCTCCTAGTGCTGCACAAACAGCATGATGCCCTTATACACAGGGTATAGTACTGTCCTGTAGCTTCTAGTGCTGCACAAACAGCACAATACCCTTATACACAGGGTATACCACTGTCCTGTAGCTCCTAGTGCTGCACAAACAGCACGATGCCCTTATACACAGGGTATAGTACTGTCCTGTAGCTCCTAGTGCTGCACAAACAGCATGATGCCCTTATACACAGGGTATAGTACTGTCCTGTAGCTTCTAGTACTGCACAAACAGCATGATGCCCTTATACACAGGGTATAGTACTGTCCTGTAGCTTCTAGTACTGCACAAACAGCATGATGCCCTTATACACAGGGTATAGTACTGTCCTGTAGCTCCTAGTGCTGCACAAACAGCATGATGCCCTTATACACAGGGTATAGTACTGTCCTGTAGCTCCTAGTGCTGCACAAACAGCATGATACCCTTATACACAGGGTATAGTACTGTCCAGTAGCTCCTAGTGCTGCACAAACAGCACTATACCCTTATACACAGGGTATAGTACTGTCCAGTAGCTCCTAGTGCTGCACAAACAGCATGATGCCCTTATACACAGGGTATAGTACTGTCCTGTAGCTCCTAGTGCTGCACAAACAGCATGATGCCCTTATACACAGGGTATACCACTGTCCTGTAGCTCCTAGTGCTGCACAAACAGCATGATACCCTTATACACAGGGTATAGTACTGTCCAGTAGCTCCTAGTGCTGCACAAACAGCACTATACCCTTATACACAGGGTATAGTACTGTCCTGTAGCTCCTAGTGCTGCACAAACAGCACTATACCCTTATACACAGGGTATAGTACTGTCCAGTAGCTCCTAGTGCTGCACAAACAGCATGATGCCCTTATACACAGGGTATAGTACTGTCCAGTAGCTCCTAGTGCTGTACAAACAGCACTATACCCTTATACACAGGGTATAGTACTGTCCTGTAGCTCCTAGTGCTGCACAAACAGCACTATACCCTTATACACAGGGTATAGTACTGTCCAGTAGCTCCTAGTGCTGCACAAACAGCACTATACCCTTATACACAGGGTATAGTACTGTCCTGTAGCTCCTAGTGCTGCACAAACAGCACTATACCCTTATACACAGGGTATAGTACTGTCCAGTAGCTCCTAGTGCTGCACAAACAGCATGATGCCCTTATACACAGGGTATAGTACTGTCCAGTAGCTCCTAGTGCTGCACAAACAGCACTATACCCTTATACACAGGGTATAGTACTGTCCTGTAGCTCCTAGTGCTGCACAAACAGCACTATACCCTTATACACAGGGTATAGTACTGTCCTGTAGCTCCTAGTGCTGCACAAACAGCACTATACCCTTATACACAGGGTATAGTACTGTCCAGTAGCTCCTAGTGCTGTACAAACAGCACGATACCCTTATACACAGGGTATGGTACTGTCCTGTAGCTCCTAGTGCTGCACAAACAGCACGATACCCTTATACACAGAGTATAGTACTGTCCTGTAGCTCCTAGTGCTGCACAAACAGCATGATGCCCTTATACACAGGGTATAGTACTGTCCTGTAGCTCCTAGTTCTGCACAAACAGCACTATACCCTTATACACAGGGTATAGTACTGTCCTGTAGCTCCTAGTGCTGCACAAACAGCACTATACCCTTATACACAGGGTATAGTACTGTCCTGTAGCTCCTAGTGCTGCACAAACAGCACTATACCCTTATACACAGGGTATAGTACTGTCCTGTAGCTCCTAGTGCTGCACAAACAGCATGATACCCTTATACACAGGGTATAGTACTGTCCTGTAGCTCCTAGTGCTGCACAAACAGCATGATACCCTCATACACAGAGTATAGTACTGTCCATTAGCTCCTAGTGCTGCACAAACAGCATGATACCCTTATACACAGGGTATAGTACTGTCCTGTAGCTCCTAGTGCTGCACAAACAGCATGATACCCTTATACACAGGGTATAGTACTGTCCTGTAGCTCCTAGTTCTGCACAAACAGCATGATGCCCTTATACACAGGGTATAGTACTGTCCTGTAGCTCCTAGTGCTGCACAAACAGCATGATACCCTTATACACAGGGTATAGTACTGTCCTGTAGCTCCTAGTGCTGCACAAACAGCTTGATACCCTTATACACAGGGTATAGTACTGTCCAGTAGCTCCTAGTGCTGCACAAACAGCACAATACCCTTATACACAGGGTATAGTACTGTCCTGTAGCTCCTAGTGCTGCACAAACAGCACTATACCCTTATACACAGGGTATAGTACTGTCCAGTAGCTCCTAGTGCTGCACAAACAGCATGATGCCCTTATACACAGGGTATAGTACTGTCCTGTAGCTCCTAGTGCTGCACAAACAGCATGATGCCCTTATACACAGGGTGTACTACTGTCCAGTAGCTCCTAGTGCTGCACAAACAGCACAATACCCTTATACACAGGGTATAGTACTGTCTATTAGCTCCTAGTGCTGCACAAACAGCATGATACCCTTATACACAGGGTATAGTACTGTCCTGTAGCTCCTAGTTCTGCACAAACAGCACGATGCCCTTATACACAGGGTATAGTACTGTCCTGTAGCTCCTAGTGCTTCACAAACAGCATGATGCCCTTATACACAGGGTATAGTACTGTCCTGTAGCTCCTAGTTCTGCACAAACAGCACGATGCCCTTATACACAGGGTATACTACTGTCCTGTAGCTCCTAGTTCTGCACAAACAGCACGATGCCCTTATACACAGGGTATACTACTGTCCTGTAGCTCCTAGTGCTGCACAAACAGCATGATACCCTTATACACAGGGTATACCACTGTCCAGTAGCTCCTAGTGCTGCACAAACAGCTTGATATTAACAATAGTATAGGAACCTATAGGATTCTTGATGACACCTCCAGGTTCACGTTTATTTGCCATCATGATGCACCAATGCAGTGCTAGTGTGTAACTCCCTAAGGCACAGCTTTGATGCATCATGCTCACCCTCTAAGAGCGTATCAAACATCATCATGATGCATAATTGCGGTGTTGGTGAGTTATCCGCCAGGGCTGAATTCATGCATCATGACGTCAAATGGACCCTTAAATGGTTTAGTGCTACCTGCCAAGATATGTGTGTGAGCTGAGGGAGGGGGGGGGGGCTACTTGGTTTTATTTTGACATAGTTGTGGGATTGGTTTGATGTCATCATCTAACCCTTGTTTAGATCGATTTTATTGAAAGCTGAGTGAGTGAGTAATAGATGTTTAACGCCATTTCGACAGCTAAGGTCATATTCATGGCGAGAACTATATTACCAATATCACAGAGGAATGTGTTGGTGCCCGTGCATATGTGCACCACACACATCCGAGGGGATAGGAAAGAGGAGATATAGACCCTTTTAAGTGGGCTAGGGAAGCCCATATTGAAAGCTAGCTTAATATGAGATTCAGATTTGGTGAAAAAGTGATCTATATATTTTGTCTACATATGACCTGAGAAGTGATAAAATACAGCGTTATGGAGCAGAAATTGTCAGAAAACACACACACACACACACACACACACACACACACACACACACACAAAACAACCGTTGCACTGAGTAATGTTTGTTTCAGACTACACTGAGAAAATTCTTCCTGACAAAGTGACATGTATACCCATGTCAACTTGATTTGACACAGATAGCACAGGTCATTGGGACATGTGCACATATGTCACCATGACAACTGTAGCACACAGTAATCCTCATATGATTTGACATGCCTTAAAATGCCATGTCATCTGTGAGTTGACCAGGGTCACGGCCATGTCGAAGGCACTTGACATGTGATGGTTTGACATACATAATTGTTCTAGGATATTCCACTAGATGGAGCAAACAACCATTTTGGTACCAGGACTAATCACTACCAAGAAGTACTACCAACACTTGAGACATTTGATGTATCTGTGTCATTTTGTTTTCATGAAGAATAGATCACTAAGGTCTGTAAATACTATCAATAAATGGTAGTGAATTCTATTTCGTTGTTAAATCTGCATTTGTTATTGAATATCAAAATAGACACCCACCATCCTGAATACTCCAACTGGAGTGGTTAGACACCTTATGTGTGGGTCAGTGAAAATACCAAAGGACTGTATTCTAACCCACAATCTATAATCTCAGTATCTACAGTACAGGGAGACATATGGCATTGCCATGCACCTCCATGCCCTTGTCTTATGGACTGCATAGAGGTCCTCAGTCAAGTAGGAGTTCTGTAGATAGGAAAAAGTGCCTTAGTGTTGCAGGCCTGTGGGACTATGATATCCCCTGCCTTCTATTATAGGCCTCCCTTGATTGAACCATTGGTACATAGTTATTGACTGCTCTTGACCCTTACATAATTGTCTCACAGTATTACCTAGCACTCAGGTGAATGGATCAGAAATATGTGACGTGTCTTTATTACGCATGTCAAATGGAGTTGACAAACCAAATATGAGAGGGTCAACCTCATTTGACATGCCTTCATACATGTCATCTGGGAGACAAATTGTGACCTGTGCAGTATGTGTCAAAGCGATCAGTGTTCTTTCCTCTGTGTAGTGCTTAATGTGATTTATTGGGAGAAAAAAAGTGACCCTTCAGAAAAAGGATTTCTGCCCGGGGATTTTGCCAATGTGAACCTCAGATATATGAAGTACCCCCCCCCCCTTCAGGGTTGGGTGAGCTAGAGGTAAGTTAGGTATAAATGAGAGCTTAAGTACACCTACAGGAGTAGCACGTGGGTCCCAGACAGTCTTAAACTACAGACAGGAGGACTCCCACATAGGGACACACACTACACACACACAGTATGGCCGAACACTTCATAGCCGGCTCTATTGGAGGTAACCAAATACTTTATAATCAATTATTTACACATAGACTTAATGCATCATGCCCATTGGACGGCATGATGCACCAATGAAGTGCTGGTGAGTCTGCTCACCAGCACTTCATTGGTGCATCATGCCGACCCTCCGGAAGTATGTGTATCAACCCCAGATGGTCGGCATGATGCTCCAATGAAGTACAGGCAAGCAGACTTTCCAGTACTTCATTGGTGCATCATGACGACCAATGGGCATGATGCAGGAGTACATCAGGGGCCATTAAAGGATACAGAAAAGCAACTCTCAAATGCCTGGGATATTTGTGTATGTTTCACTTTATAACTGCATGTACCGTAAATCCTCGCATATAAGATGCGGCTTATACACCAAAATTATACCAGGTGCGTCCTATAGAATGTAGACCAAGGGTGCGTCTTATAGGCGAGGATTTTACACCATAGTACTATGATGACCAAAATTTGATCCCAAGAGCATCCTATGGGATTTAGTCTAAGCCAGGGTGCGTCCTATACGCGAGGGACGTCCTGTACGCGAGGATTTACGGTAGTTAAAAATCAATAGTGTACCAATGCATCATGCCCAGCAGAATCACGATACAGTTTTAGCGAGTTACCCGACTACAGGATAGATACCCTCCAAGAAGGTCAACATTATGTATCATTGGTGTATGATGCTGACCATTGGGCATGATGCACTCCCCTTAATCAACAATATAGGCATGATGCATAAATGCAGTATTGGGGAATTCATAATTCTCACTAGTAGTGCAAGAAATCCACGGCAGTGGATCACCCACTTAAGACACATGCTGGCAGCATGCCACAGTTATAAGGTGCACTTGGGGTTATATTTCTGAGTGGTTAATTCCACTTTGCAGGGAAAAAAACGCGTTTTCATAATTGGTCTGACAAAACCATTTTGATTACAATCATCATTCTGATTTACATAACTTTATAAATACCAGTATCCTAAAGTTCCTGTCTAGCTCTATTTTCTTTCATTTCCTTTTGCCTAAGGGTTCATTAACCAAAATATATTATTTTAAGCCCTGTGCTACGTCTTAACATTACAAAGGAGATTAATACCAACACTAATTCCTCTGCAGTTTAACTATTTAATGGCCGCATGCATTACCCTACGAGGTTGATACCGTCCCTGAGGGTCGGCATGATGCTCCAATGAGGTGCTGGCGAGCAGTCGCGCCAGCACTTCATTGGTGCATCACGACGATGAATGGGCATGAAGCACTCCTGCAGCCCTTGAAGGCTTAAAGGTTTAAGGCCCAAACTTTTGGCTCTACCTCGCAGCATGATCTTACTCCAGCCATCTACGTCATATACACACATATATGTACCCCTACTAACTAAGGCTCTGGTCTAAGATCTAATTTGGCACCTTTACCTATGGGCTCAGTGTAATTAAACTGCTACTCTATTATTACGCTGGTGCCCTGAGGTATAAAGCCTCAGGGCAGCACCTCTGGTACCTTGAGGTAGAAAGGCTCAGGGCATCACCATACAGGAAACCCAGATTGCTGGTTGAATCCAGATGCATGGTGGGAGTTTTATGGTGACTACGGGTGCGTTCGAGCTCAAACTATGGTCTAGCTGCAGTTTGGTCAAGGTCGGGTCACATTAATATGTGGGCATGCTCAGAAGGCAGCTGCAGGGGCATGACCTAGATACCACCTGAACAGCCCTGGTCTAGAACCTATTTCCCATAAGGCATACTGTCAAATACTCACATGTTGGGTATGGAAAGCCGGTGTGACATGCCAGTTCTAAGATTTGCCCCTCCAAAATAAAATTCTCTTGAGGGGGGGGGGCGTAAAAGATTTTGACCTTTTTAGCAAAAAATGCCTGCTCACTACTATAGATCAAAGAGGGGCACGAAAATTCTCTGCACCTCCAGGGGGGGGCGGAAAAAAGTTTGACTGCCGTTGAGGGGGGGGGGGTGTAAAAAAACTATTGTGAAGGGGCAAATGTTTTGGAGGAGCCAATTCCAAGGAACTGGCAATTTTTGGTGTGTCAGAAGAGCAGATTTCCTTCAATGTGCAAATTTTGTTTAAGCGTCAATTAATAGCATTGAGAAAAATACTAGAACGAGCATGTCACACTGGCTTTCCATAGTACAGTTCTTCCCACTTCAAGTTCCAGAACCTGACTGCACCAAGCCCCTGGTGAGCCAGCCTGAAGAACTAGGCCTGTTCTGGCAGTTATCTAGGGCCGATTAGACCCAAAATAGGACACTAGACCTGATCAAACCGGCCGCATGAACAGCTGTATTTTACCTGTTCCTGGAAAAATTCTTGAAAGATTAATACACACAGCTATCTCAAAACACTTAGATTTACATTCAATTCTATCAAAATATCAAGGGGGTTACCAAAAGAAAAAATCCACTTTAGATTCAATCTCCAAACTTGTTGATGATATTTTAAAAAATAGAAATAGGGGTAATATCACCATAGCGGCTTTCATTGATATTAAAAAGGCCTTTGACTCTGTAAATCATAATATACTTCTGGACAAAATTGAGCAATATGGGATTAGGAATAGAAATTTGACTTTGATTGAAAATTACCTGTCTCGTCGCCAACAATGCTCCATTGCCAACCACAATAAGTCTGCTAACTTGCCTTTGGTATGTGGAGTACCACAAGGGTCAATATTGGGACCTCTCTTTTTTTTATTGTATATAAATGATTGTATAAACCATGATGATGTCCATTCTACTATGCTCTATGCAGATGACTCGGTTCTCTATGTGTCTGGGAAGTCAATAGAAATCATTTCAGCTATGTTAACAACTGCTCTCGAGGGTTTCTACCACTGGTCCTCAAAAAATAAGCTCACTATTAATGAATCAAAAACCAAAGTAATGTTTTTTGCCAGTAAAAGTAAATTGAGAAATTTGAGGAAACCCAAAATCAAATTAAATGGCAAGGTCCTAAAATATGTGGTCTCTTATAAATATTTAGGTGTCCTTTTAGACCAGGTGCTAAATTTCAACATGTATGTTAGAAATATTATAAGTAGATTGCACCATAAGTCTTTTCTTTTATATAAAACAAGGAAATATATGTCTACAGGAGTCAGGTTAAAAATTTACAAGAGTTATATGTTACCTATTATCGACTACTGTGACATTCTTTACATGGGAGCCAGTGTTATGAACCTAGACGAGCTGCAAAGAATGCAGAATAAGTGTATTAAAACCTGCTTGTCTCTACATATCTTGACTCCAACTATACAGATACATAAAGAGGCCTGTCTACCAACACTAGAAAATAGAAGGTTATTTCATATTAAAACATTTGCACATAAAAGATCTAAACTGAGACAATATGTTAAACCAGTGGTAAGACCTACCAGGTTAAATCAAGCACCTTTATTGTATTATCCTACCCCCAAGTGTACAGCATTTGAAAAATCTCCCATGGTATTGACTGCTTCCATTTGGAATAGTTTAGCACAGAAGTAAGAAACTTAGACAATTATGATATGTTTAAAAACAGGGCAAAATTGGATATGTTGGCATCGATTCCTACCTAAATTAGTTTCTTAATGGACTTGTTGTATTATCTTACTATTACTAGTTGTTTTTTTTAATATTTTTTTTCTTTAAGAGAGTCATAGTGAAGATAATTGTAAAATGATGGCTGCCTTTGCCTTCTCTCAACGTTACCATATATTTTTGTTCTACTTGTTTCATCGAGATTTTGATTATATTATTTCATGATAGCATTCATAAAACAGTTTACTGATGATGCTATCATTAACTTTATTGACCAGTATAACCTTATATATCCCTAATAACGGGAGAGTTATCTTGTGATTTACAATGTCAAATTAATGTTTTGGTCAAATAAAAGTTTAAATTGTTCTAAAAAAAAAATCCCTAGTCCCTAGATGGACGACTATAGTGTACTATAATTCACGCTCGAACCCGACCATATATATGCACCTCTTCCAGTCAGCAGGAACAGGAAATACTCTTCGCTCCTCAAGCAGAGTTTTCATTTTTGTTGTTTGAGAGATATGTCTACAGAGTGACAAGTTCATGGTCATACTAGTGCTTATTAGTGCCATTATATGATGCTAGGTACTGGTGCACTCTGTTTTAGGCTGTACTTAAGCACCAGGGGGGGCACTTCATATCTTCGACAAACATATATGTACGGCTGGCAAGGATACTATTTCAGCAAAATGTCCCTACTAAGGGTCCAGTTTCAGACCAAAATGCCCCTAGCAAGGGTCAACACTCAACTTTCAGCAAAATACCCCGATTTACACCGAGAATTTCGAAATTGTCATGAAAATTGTCCCAGTTTTCATGAAACAAGCATATACAAAATTCAAATTTTTCCCAAACAAGATGAATACAAGATATTTTCAGCCAAATCTAAGATTGTTGTGCCAAAAGCTACCTAGCAAGGGTAGCTTTTGAGTAATCCCGCGAACGATTGCCCTAGCAAGGGTAACGGTTGTCGCAGGTTCAGCTGCACATCTGTATAAAAAATGTTTGATGTGCCCCCCAGGCTTAGGCCCCAACCTCGGGCACAATTACCGTAAAGTCCCAGCTAAAAAGCCACAACTCATATATTGTAAGCTGTAAGCCACATCTTTGGCTTGAAATGTGAAGGTCTAGTTTGGTTGTAACAAGTTACCTGATTGCACGCTTGATGGGTGCCCATCCAGTGATCAGCCAATCACAGACCGGTGACATCATACACCAGGCCCCTTACAACCAATAGAAGTAGGAAAGTCATTCACATTGCATATATACTCCAAGATCCTCCCTCAAAACATGTCAGTCAGTAGTATATGGTAAGTGGGGAAAAGGCCCCAATATGTCTGACAGTAGTTTATGGAAAGTAGTAAAATCCACAATATGTCCATTAGTAGTATATAGAAAGTGGGTAGGTAGCCCCAATATATCTGTCAGTAGTATATGGAAAGTGGGTAGAAAAAGCTCCAATATGTCTGTCAGTAGTATAAGGAAAGTGGGTAAAAAAGACAATATATCTGTCAGTAGTATATGGAAAGTGAGTAGAAAAGCCCCAATATGTCTGTCAGTAGTATATGGAAAGTGGGTAAAAGCCCAATATGTCTGTCAGTAGTATATGGAAATTGGGAAAAAAGCCCCAATATGTCTGTCAGTAGTATATGGAAAGTGGGTAGAAATGCCCGAATATGTCTGCCAGTAGTATAAGGAAAGTGGGTAAATAGCCCCAATATCTCAGTCAGTATATATGGAAAGTGGGTAGAAAAGCCCCAATATGTATGTCAGTAGTATATGGAAAGTGGGTAAAAAAAAACAATATGTCTGTCAGTAGTATATGGAAAGTAGGTAAAAAGCCCCAATATCTGTCAGTAGTATATGGAAAGTGGGTAAATAGCCCCAATATCTCGGTCAGTAATATATGGAAAACGGGTAAAAGCCCCAATATGTCTGTCAGTAGTATATGGAAAGTGGGTAAATAGCCCCAATATGTCAGTCAGTAGTATATGGAAAGTGGGTAAATAGCCCCAATATGTCAGTCAGTAGTATATGGAAAGTGGGTAAATAGCCCAATATCTGTCAGTAGTATATGGAAAGTGGGTAAATAGCCCCAATATGTCTGTCAGTAGTATATGGAAAGTGGGTAAATAGCCCCAATATGTCAGTCAGTAGTATATGGAAAGTGGGTAAATAGCCCCAATATGTCAGTCAGTAGTATATGGAAAGTGGGTAAATAGCCCCAATATCTGTCAGTAGTATATGGAAAGTACCGTAATCTCCCGCGTATAAGGCGCGTCTTATACGAGGGGGTTTAGTTCTTCCTGGATCCACAAGGGGGACACCAAGAGCTTTATTTTGATATGCTACACTCCCCCCTAACTCAAAAAATAACATAGGGGGGTTCAGGGGGTGTGGGGGGCCCTAGCTACACATAGCTTTTTGAATTTTGAAAATCCATTCAGTAGAACCAAAGCTATGATTTTTTGATTTTTTTGACAATATTCTTCAACTCTAGGTGTGCCTTATACGCGAGGTGCGCCTTCTACGCGAGAGATTACGGTAGTGTATGGTTAAAAGCCCCGATATGTCTGTCAGTAGTATACCCAGGCCGCAGACCACCTATAGCTCACATAGCCATTATCAGCTGGGGGCTGCCATTAGACCCCGACTCCACTATGACTAACACCTTCAGCCCCAAACTCCGCAGTTTATGCCAGGGATGCCTCTCATTGGTCAATAATACAATAGCTATGTGCTGTATAGTGTGGGCATGGAAGCGCCACTATAAATGATCAGAGTCCAACTACGGCATAATCTGGAATGTAAGTGGTTTTATTGATTCAGAGTATTAATGTTGACCAACTGGAGGCGACTGATAATCTCCAGTATCTCCATGGTGACCGCTAGGTACATACAGTAAACAAAGTATTTCATTGGTGGAGCTTTATTACATCATAGGGGTACATGGATGCTGATTGGTGCAACGGAGGCTTTCACAGGCTGCAGGGAGCACTGCCTGGCAGACCTGAGGTATGAAAGGGGTCGCACAACTTGGTTTAATAATTATAAAATATATATATATATACTAATCCGTGAAAGGTGCCACTGTCGTTGCTTTCTGACTTAAGTTTTATGTATATATGTCAATATTTGGTAATAGTATAATGGTGGAGCTTATGCTTGGCGTTCATGAGGGGATTATCCGTCTGGTTTTCATAGAATTTATGATGGTGCATATTCCATCTGTTACATATTTCACATAATAAATCATAGCATATACAAGTATCAATAATATATTCTTATCATCATGTGTATTTGTCCTTATTGTGGACTATTTACCATCTGTGTGGTTATAATTCATTCATACATAATATAATATCACATATTGATATTAATAATCATATAATTGTTACGTAATAATACCAATAACGGTCATAGATAGCTGGTGGTGGCGGATAGTAGGGTGACAATAGAGCTACTGGTGGTCTTGATGCATTTTATCGCGTCAAATTCTTTTTGTAGGTGCATTTGGTGTCCTCGTTGGGCATCCCTTCGACACTATAAAGGTAGGTAGGCATCTGAATTATTGTTATTGGTTGTGTTTCATCAATGTATTTATTTTCATGGTAATGAATTCAATAATAATTCTTACATTCTGGTCATGATAGCATCTTTATAAATGCAGTTATATTCTATAATGCATTATGTCATTCTTAAATTAAAGGGATAAGCATTTAAGGGTCTCAAATGCAGGAGTGAATCCTGTCCATTGAATCATATCCTGATGCAGCAATGAAGTGCTGGCAAGCAGACTCGCCGGCACTTCATTGCTGCATCAGGACAAGCAATGGACAGGATGCGCCAATGCATCAGCGGTCCTTAAAGGGTTAACAAATAATGGACATTCACCAACTTGTATCTTCAGGTGCGGATGCAGGCGTCACCTACCAAATACCCAGGACCTGTACAATGCCTTAAGATGATTGTACTAAAGGAAGGGGTAGGACACTTTCTGCTCTATGTGGTGTCCCATAGTCTAGACTGGATGGTCTGGCAAAGCTCAGTCTATAGATATGTAAAAGTTTTCTTTGAGAAGGCCATTTGGTCCTTCAGATTTTCTCAATCTGCAGGACCAGATTGATTTTGGCAGGACTGAATACCTCGGGATTATTATTAGATAAGTTCATGATGGCATATTTGAACATAGCCTTTGCATTAAATGCTAAGATTCTCACAGGCAGTGACATGTTTAGAATATGAGAGCAGTAGGCATTGTTTGTCTACAATTAGATACTGTTTGTAAATTTCTCCTAGCACTGATAACCCCATAGAAGATTACCATATGATATCATGATGGTGTCCACTTCACTAATCTAATTAAAAACACAGTTTACAACACATGTTTTTACAATTACTATGGCAGGTTTGGTTAAAGCTGGTACAAGATGTCAAATATTTAGATCTTCCATTTTCTACATGTCTATCATCACAGTCCTTGTTGTGTCCTGGTAAAATCTCTATCATTTTGAAAGTTTTAATCATGCTAAATTCAAGCATATTTCCCTGTGAAAATAAAATGTTTTATCCAGTCTTAATTGCACCAGCACAGTGGCTCTATCTGAAGTCATAGTGTAGTCATATTCCCTACTAGTGATGACTTTGATTTGGATGTGTGGCAGGAGAGCAGACCACTCAGTGCTGCCACCAGCACCCCGGCACCAGCACTGAGTGGTCTGGTGACCAATACTATTTAACCAAGTGATTTTCCCTCCAACCAAAGAGCTAAGACCAGCTCAAACTAATGTCCTATATTGTGCATGGGGCGAGCTATTACCATAATAAATGGTACCCTACAAGATAGGGAAGGGTATACAATTCTCTGAAATACATATAAAAACTAGAACAGATTTTATCCCAGCTTTAAAGCTTATATATCCGATGAAATAAATTTAAGTAGAGTTTGGAAACTTTATATTTTGGACATGCTAACTTAAACTAACATACCTAATCTTTGGATTTATCTGAAATTGATATGGAAGATCACTTTTGGTTTAGGTTTAACGTAGCATGTATCCAAGCCTCTTCTTCCATTTACAGCCACTAGGGATGTACAAGGGCCTGCTGTCCCCGCTGTATGGGTTCTCCTTCATGAATGCCATCATTTTTGGTGTCCATGGCAATACGATCAAACATTTCAAGAACCCAGACAGCCTGATGGCCCAGTGTGCAGCCGGGGGTCTAGCCGGCCTCGTGCAGGGAGTTGTTTGCTCTCCTGTTGAGCTGGCTAAGATCCGCATGCAGAACCAAGGTCAAGGCCAGTCGTATGCTGTATTTTCAAAAACAGGTGGCCAGCAGTACCAAGGCCCCATAGACTGTCTGTGGAAGATCTACAAAACAGAGGGCCTGTCAAAGGGAGTCTTCAGGGGGCTCGGAGTCACCTTCATACGGGAGGGGCCGAGCTTTGCGATCTACTTCCCAGTATTTGAAGGTATCTGTCGGTACCTGACTCCGCCTGGGGAAAAATATTCCATCTATACTATGCTGTTTGCTGGGGGGATTGCTGGTCAGGCCTGCTGGCTGTCTACATACCCCGCCGATGTCATCAAGACTTTAATCCAAGATGACACGCAGCACAAGTACAAGAGTCTGAGGCACTGTGTAGTAGAGACGTACAGGAGCGGAGGTGTCAAGGTTTTCTTTAATGGTCTCAGTGTAGCCATGTTACGAGCATTCCCAGTAAATGCAGCCACCCTCACTGTTTCCACACTCATTGCGAGGCATATCTTCAAACTCAAAGAGGAATGATCTGTGATATGAAATGAATTTGTTGAACTGAGTGACTGTATATTATTATCAATGTCAGATAGATTGGTGCCAAATAGACTGCAAAAGATGGCAGTGTTGTGAGAGCACATTTTGGTGCAATTTCTGCAAAGGTTATTTGCATTCAGAGCATGACATAACTGATACACAATTAATTGCCTTGGGGATATTAGTGTAAGTAGGTCAGGACGCACAATGGGTCCGCAGAATGTGGAACCCCTTTTGCAACGTTGTTCAGGGTTCACTCATAGATATACCGTAAATGCCTGCTTTGGTATAACCTACTGCTAATGTGCCATTATGGGAGGCCTGTAGGATCAGCCCAGACATGGGATGAGGTTTTCAGGCAAGTATTTTGACCAGTACCAAACCTTTAAAGTTGGCATGTCCACAACCACACTATCGAATTTAAGATTTCTCATCAATCACCATCTAGACAATGTTCGTTAAAATATCTATTGATTATGTGAAATATTCTGCTCCAAGACAAAGGAAACTTATGTCCTGTGTATATTCCTATCCTAGTAATAAATCAGGTGTGTCTGATTTCCTAGAAGGAGCCTCTGTGCTGTGGATGAATGGCTAGTCCTGAAGATCGAGGTGTACTCAAAGCCTGTCAGACTAGTCAACAGGTGGTACTGTGGTGAGCGGGAATGTCAAGGGCCATCCAGTGAAGTGTTTTGTGGCATTTCATTTTGAGGCACTATGGGCTAGTAGTGATTGGAACAATATATACATAGCAATAGAGACAAGCATTTACAAACTATTTAGACATGTTTCCACAAATTTTCAAATGTCTTTTTAGAAGATATACCACCTTTAATGTCAAAGCACCTGGGGTGGGGATTTTTAATCTACAAGATTGTGGCTTTTATTCAAAGAGTTTACATTATTTTCAAGACCGTCAAAAGAATCAAAGAGCTGCAGCAAGTTCAGCAAGGACTGTACATAATGTCTACTTAATAGGGAGAAGACATCTGTGATAACTTTGTGCCAAAATGATTTACTGTTATCAAGCTTTACATAGTGATGTTATATTGTTGGTTTATTTTGTTATAGTCAGGAGTATTTTACTTGGCTAATGGTTTGCATTTAAGTTATATTATAAAATTCAAATGTATTATATAAAAAAGATTTACCATGATTAAACTCCTTCAGTTTTATTGACATGCATTTTGCCGTTTGAGAATATACAGTATTCAAAGTAATAAGTGCCCCGACTCCCATTTCTAGGGTTTTAAGACTAGAAAAGACCAGATTTTTTTTCGCGATTTTGAGTCAGTCTTATATACCTTAATTATAATTTCAATTTCCCGCGTATAAAGTGCGTCTTATACATCGCGGTTTTGCTCACCCTTGATCCACAAGGGGGACACCAAGACCTTTCTTTTAATATATTACACTCCCCCTAAGTCATAGTAGGACATAAGGGAGCCCTGGGGGGTTCAAGCTACAGATAGGTTATCTATGCAATGAAAACAGTATATCTGTAAAAAAGAGAGAAGTGAGTGTGCTGCCCCCTGGTGGGTAACTTTGGAAGCCTCTTACAAAATCTTGCAGTCACTGGCCCTTCGGAGATAATTTTCTTCTGTTCCTTCAACTTTTCATAGATCCATGATTCAAAAGGATTTGGATAGCTATATTTCTCATTTATGCGACCTAAGTGATTTCCTATGGATATCATACGAGGAAAACTTCTAGGAGGGGGTCAGTTTTTGGTAATTTTTCAAAAAAAAAATCGCCAAATCTGAGCCTTTTCTCAAAAATATCCACTTTTGATATCATGATGAAATAAGGTCAGTCAGAAACTACAAATCAAGGGCTTTCTGATGCTTTTTAAATCAAAGAGCTGTGAAATAGCTAAGTTAGGAAAAAGAATTATCTCGGATTGGTCATTCTGATAAAAATATAAAGCTAATTCAGCCCCGAACTCATAAAGTGGCAGTCAGGAGATAATTTTCTTTTGTCACTTAGAATTGCGATAGATCCATAATTCAAAAGGATTTGGTTAGCTATGTTCTTCATCTAAGTGACCCAAGTGATTTCCTATGGAAATCATGTGAAGAAAATATCCTAGGAGGGGCTCAATTTTTGATAATTTTTTCAAAAGAATCTTCAAAATCTGAGCCTTTTCTCAAAAATATCCACTTGTGATATCATGATGAAATAAGGTCAGTCAAAAACTACAAATCAAGGGCTTTCTGATGCTTTTTAAATCAAAGAGCTGTGACAAAGCTAAGTGGGACAAAGAAAAGATTGAACTTGTGATATCGATCACATATGGCCCAGGGCTTCATGCAATGAATTGATTTTGCTATCTACAACCTGTGAGTACAATGTATAAGTAGAAATGTCACTCAGTATCTCAGTTGAGCTACCCACACTGATAAGTCAAAATTAATATCTATGCAGTTAATATTTAGCATAGTAAGGCCATTATCATAAAGAACCAAGGTGAGAATCTGCTATATAAGCCCTTTTTCAGTCTATTTGTATAGTGATGTTTTTAATCTTACTCAAAGCTAAAATATGATTCTCTTCTCTTAATCTCCATACTGATATACTACATTGTCTTGTACTCCTAGTATTAACAAAGATAATGATTGTCAAGTTAAACATGCAGGTAATGCCAGTACTGGGACTGAACACACACATTGCAACTCCGTTTACGCCTTCCGCAGCTGTAGGCAGCCAGTTGCCGGACACGGCATCAACGCAAGGCCTAAACACGATCTGGTTGCAGTAAAAAAGGCATAAAAACAGCTAAGGGCAGTGGGTAGACAAGTGTCAGGGCCACTGTGCAGTGTTTCGTGTTTTGCCGCCTTTCTGTGTTTTATTCTGTGCTTAACCCCCTACCAGCTTGTCTGAGGCCAGGGTATAGGCGTTGTACAGAAAACTTTATCCTTAGCATGCTTAGTTTATCGCTCAGTCCCCAATGTGTTATGTGTATAGCTTGGACACTGTAAACATTGCCTGCTGAAAAAGTGTCTCACTTGGTGATTACCCATAGGACTCCATGAGCTAATTTCATCGCCAAAATCTATCTGACCCATAGACCCAATGGTTAAAGGACTTGTAGTCAGTATAGCTCCTAAAAACATGACATAATTACCGCAGCTTTTTTCATAGAGAAAGACATCACTCACCATAAAGGAAAAAATGTTGTCTGATAGATGAGATTTGAAACTTTTCTTTGGCTTTTGAAAAATGTGTAAACTAACAGTATATCACTGAATGATTACACCCTAAAGTTGGTGATTACAAATTTGTGGATCTGGCTCAAAACCCGGCTCCAATAGCCCAGGGGATACCCTGGGCCAATCATCTTCTGTAGGTCATGTAAAGGACTACCATCAGTAGTTCACATTTCTCCCACCAGGGACCCATGGCACAGTTGATAGACTGATTCGAATCCAGTCATTCAGGTCCGTGGTATAACAAAAGTTATGAATTTTGACCAATTCCTGAAACTCTAGGTGCATCTTATACGCAGGAGATTACAGTACGTCAGGTACGGTGTGTGTATGACCAATTCCAGTAATAATATCAATATTCTTCGCAAGATAAAGAACATACAATCAAAGCGTCTAAGTTGTGTGTCGAGTGTTTATTCAAATATTACAGAACAAAAGCTGCACTTGTTGTCTAGTAAACACCATGATCTAGTAAATACCATGATCTCTATGTAATAGGGGCGAACCTTCTGTTTACATGGTAAACTTTCCTTTCAGAGACAATTTATGTACGATGCGAGATGTCATCTCGAAGGCTTTGTTGGCCCAAACAACACAAAGGGCTAAGTTGTCTCATGACGCCGTACACTGGGCTTGTCTGAAGGGCTATACTAAAGCGCCCAAATCCATCTTTATAAATATCACGTTTTGAAATGGTCAATGTAACAATTTTCCTTACATTTATATCGTACAAGCCCTCATGAAACATGCGTTGTACGACGAGTTTCAAACACATAATTAAAATGCTGAGTAAAATACACAGGGTTCTTTGTCCGCTTAATTATCACTTGATAATCACCTACGTCATAATTATCCTATTTACAATCTATAAGTGGATATACTGTACATGTTGGGGTCCTCTGACGGAGTACCGCAGTTCACATTATTCTACGACACCCCGAGGATGAAAGGTCACTGCCTAACAACAGGCCATGAGGGGCAAACAGGAGCATAGTAACTGCTGTGCCTAAATATCCATCCATATGTGATGCTACGCATCCAAAGCTCAGCATTCCTGGGAATCCCTAAGCTAAATTTGATAATACCTAACACGCGGTATACGGCTTGGCGATACGGCCTTGGATGCTCCTTTTCCTTCCATCCTATCAAATTGTTATATCAAATAGATGAACATGTACATTTGGCTGCAGAAGCATGATCATGTTAATAGAAAAATATTTATTTATAGAACAAAAAGACATCTACCTTGAGTCAATTTCAATATACACATATTTACGTAGTCCTGAATGTCGGCCGTATGCTGTGAGGAACATAAGCATGATACATTGTCCGTATAAGTCTCTTCTCACTGATTTAGCTGAAAAGTCCATACATGCTATGAATTGAAGATGGCGTCCACACTGTGAAATGTTATCTCTTCCCGTACATAGTTTGAAATTCACCTTGATTTCCCGAATTAAGCTGAATGCCCCGCAGACAAGTCCCCAAGTCAATGTGCGTGAATATATGGGTTTCCAACAGAACAGATGTGCGTGGAATTACATTGAGTGTAAGGTCGAGGGTATTTATCAAGGGCATGTTGTCCACCAGGACACAGGAAGAGAAAAGTTGAGGACAGTTGTTGTTGTCGGGCTGATTGAAGAACGCTCCATCACCTGTCAAAAGGTAAATAAAAATTGTGTTTAGTGTTCTCATTGTTTCAATTCTCGAAAGTTGCTGCCCCTAACAGTGTTAACGGTCATTATTTTGATAGCTTCCTTTGCGATATTAACATTTATAAGCATAATATGTACATCAAAAGCGAACTTAACAAATGGGATAGGAAAAGATACAAGTCTTTGTGGATAGGTAGTGAGGAAGCAGGTAAAATGAAATGGTGTCTATACCTTTACGGGCTGATAGTGTACTAATACATCATGTCCATTGGTCTTCATTGATGCATGAATGCAGTCCTGTCGAGTGACTCGCCTTGGCCGCATCCATGCATCAAGGTGACCCTATGGGGTTGATACACAGTTTCAGCATGATGCATGAATGCAGCCATGGCAAGTCATCTCTCTTGCTAGGGGAACATTCATGAATCACAACACTATAAAGGCAGGATGCATTATTGCATTACCTGCCCTGAAAGGATTAGCAAAGCGCGTTAAGGAAACTTACATTCTCAACAGTCTTCAAAGCCTTCAGGTGAGTAGACGCCACTGGAAAGTGAGAGAAGGGGAAACATGCTCTGTTAGTAATAGTAGTTAACCCGTTAACGCTTTAAAGGCCGCTAATGCATAAGTGCATCATACCGCAGGCGTGGCATGATGCATGAATGCAGCTGCGGGCGTAGCATGATGCATGAATGCAGCCATGGCCTGTTACTTCCCAGGGCCACTTTGGGACAACCTGTCAATCCCGCATGGTGACCAATGAGCATGAATGTAGCCTTGGCGAGTAACCAGAATGGATCATGACGACCAATGGGCATGATGCATTAATACATTAGCAGCGTACAAAAGGGTTATCCATTTAAGAGGTGCATAGTGTATGTAATTAAAACACCTTGCATTGTCAGGAAGCCGCCGGCTATACTTAAAAATGGAAATAACCCAAGCTTTGCTTAATTGAAGCTCCGGACACCTTATAGGTGGGGCATATTTACAATATAAATAATGTAATCAAGCCACAAGTTTCTACCAAAGTCAGGGAGCAACTTATAAGCAGGTTTGGTTTATACATGACGAACATCTGCAGAAGGCTTGTATGTTATGATGCTCTGGCGGAAGCAGTCATTCATTATGACGACTCTTTAGTTTTACCTTTACTGACTCTATGGTATGTCTGTGCACCCTATGTTTCTCAGTCGGTGGAAAACCATGCATTACGACTGCATGTAAAGACCAAAGGGCAGAAAACTCTGCCACTTTTCTTTTATAATTTAGAACTACCAAAGTGTGCCATGTATAAGGCGTGGCATTCATGTACCCTATGGAGTAAATGTGGGTTAAAGTACACACTGGTGCACTGGCAGCCTTTTGTGGGATAAATACACTGGTCAGCATGGTGCACTGGCAGCCTTTTGTGGGACAAATACACTGGTCAGCATGACACACTGGTGCACTGGCAGCCTTTTGTGGGACAAATACACTGGTCAGCATGACACACTGGTGCACTGGCAGCCTTTTGTGGGATAAATACACTGGTCAGCATGGTGCACTGGCAGCCTTTTGTGGGATAAATACACTGGTCAGCATGACACACTGGTGCACTGGCAGCCTTTTGTGGGACAAATACACTGGTCAGCATGACACACTGGTGCACTGGCAGCCTTTTGTGGGATAAATACACTGGTCAGCATGGTGCACTGGCAGCCTTTTGTGGGATAAATACACTGGTCAGCATGACACACTGGTGCACTGGCAGCCTTTTGTGGGACAAATACACCGGTCAGCATGACACACTGGTGCACTGGCAGCCTTTTGTGGGACAAATACACCGGTCAGCATGACACACTGGTGCACTGGCAGCCTTTTGTGGGACAAATACACTGGTCAGCATGACACACTGGTGCACTGGCAGCCTTTTGTGGGACAAATACACCAGTCAGCATGACACACTGGTGCACTGGCAGCCTTTTGTGGGACAAATACACTGGTCAGCATGGCACACTGGTGCACTGGCAGCCTTTTGTGGGACAAATACACTGGTCAGCATGACGCACTGGTGCATTGGCAGCCTTTTGTGGGACAAATACAATATCCATTTCACTACCACATACCAGGAGATATTTCAGGGTTTAAATGAGGATGGCCAGTGATCATGTACAGCATTGTTTTTAGAGGTCCCCTATTCTCCCGCGTAGAAGACGCGGTGCACATATAAGACGCACCCCAAACTCAGCAAAGGCTATTTCGCATATAAGACGCACCTCTTAGGGCAGACTTTTGTAAGATTAGTACTGTTCTATAGTAAAAATACCCGCCTATAAGACGCACCCCCAACTTGAGAGTAAGCTATAAGACGCACCAGCCTTTTGTTTGGCGTATAAGACGCGTCTTATACGTGGGAGATTCAGTAATCTGTCATACCTGGTTCATAGAATTTCAAAACAGCCTTGTCACTTTAAACATTTGACAGAGAATTCCTCAACTTTTCAAGTCCGATCTTCATAAAATACACAAATCCAACATCCATATTACAAGGATTTCTCCATGAAATGACCCCGAAGTCTTTCTCGAGTGACACTTGTCTAAGAGAATATCATAAGGCCACCCTTAAAAATATGTTCGTTTCCTGTCCAGAGGCCTAATCGATTTTTTTGTGAGAATGGGAAAATTTTTTCCTGAGTTCTGAAGAAAAATTTATTTTTTTCGACCATCAGCACAAGAAACTAGGTTTCCAATCACAAAACCTTAAAACTTAATGACGAATTCATGCCGTCCTCACTTACGATGTTCATGACAAATAAAAACATTTTCCTAAAAATAAATTTTTCACTACCTCCCTCATGGGTGTGAAAAATCCCACCCTCTGGACAGGAAACGGACATATTTTTAAGGGTGGCCTAAGCGCTTTTTCAACCTAAAGAACCTGCTACCGTACAAACCTGGTCATACGCTTATTTCATTTTGGGATCTTATTTATCTTGTCTAGACCAAAATCAGTATCTAAAACTCCCTTAACGTATGTGCCTATGAGCAGTGTTTTGTCAGAATAGGTTAGGCATATCATTTATGCCATGCTCTTAAAATCAATTTTCTGAAAGTCTACCGCTGGCTTATGAGTGGGGTCGATTTATGACCGGGGGTTTATGGTTAGGGCCAGCTATTTCGTCGCCTTAGTGCAGGTTATAACTGCACTTTTCAAGTTTTGCAGGAGAGGCAAAAGATGTGTTCCACTTACTATAGCACAAAGTAGAAACAACAATATTGAACTGAGGTCTGTAGGCATGTATATCATAGACAGAGCTTCTGTATTTTTATAGTAGGTATATACGGGTCAAAAGATCTTAGCAGAAGAAAAAAAAAGCAATTTTGATAAAATGTCAGTTACAACCTTCTTGCACTAAGGTGACGATTTAGTGTCTACCCCTAACTGCAGAGATATGGAGTGGTGACGTACCTGTGGGTTCTAGGTTTGATTATCGACCGCGACCTGTCGTTAACCAATAGGAAAACAGCGGTTCACGAGATCGTCACACATAATTTACTCTTTAACCCTTTAAGGACCACTGATGCAGGAGTGCATTATGCCCATTGCTCGTCATGATGTACAACGGCCCTATGGGTTTGGTACAAAAACTCCCAGAGGGTCGGCATGATGCTCCAATGGAGTGGTGGGGAGCAGTCTCGCCAGCACTTCATTGGTGCATCATGACGACCAATGGACATGATGCACTCCTGCATCAGCTGCCTTTAATGGGTTAAAGGGTTAAAGGGCTTATCTTTTAAAGGCCACATGATGCCCCTACTCCAACTCACTGTCATGATGCAAAAATGCAGCACTAAGTAACTCTGGGATGTTGCAATGGTGCATCATGCTGCCTATTATTCGGCATGTTGCACCAATGAAGTGCTGACAAGTTTGCTCGCCAGCAGTCGACTGGTGCATCATGCCGACCCTCCGGGAGTGAATCGACCCCATAGGAAAATCATGATGCATGAATGCAGCCCTGGTGAGTTACTGACCAGGGCTGCATTCATGCATCATGACCACAAATGGGCATGATGCATGAATGCACTTTTTGCAGTCTGTGGCCCTTAAAGGATTTACCGTAAACTCCCGCGTATAAGACGCGTCCTCTACGCCAAACAAATGCCTGGGGGGTCTTATAGGCTTTTTTGCATGTGCTGAGTTTGGGGTGCGTCTTATACACGCAGCGCGTCTTATACGCGGGAGTTTACGGTACTAGGTAGGGGTAGACACTTTAAGTCGTTAGGTTCGACCACTCTGACAAACTCTTCTAAAATCTAACACTCCAGTGTTACATATCACAGTGGCGGATCCAGGTTTTGAGAAAGGGGGGAGCACAGTCCAAACAGTAGGGACGCACCCCCTAATTTTGAGCAATTTGAGAACAGCCATTTTGATGCAAAAGTAACTTTTACTGAAAAAAAAAAGCAATGATGTCTAAGAACCTCATCAAATTAAAGTATGCATGAAGGATGAAATTGCAAAATTTCTAAAATAAAGTCAATACTTTAACTAAAGTATGAAGCGGCAATAACACTCCCTGGGGTTATCATGATGTGCAATGGCTTTGATGTACTAGCATAATCTCCCGTGTATAAGACGCACCTTATACCTGGGGTTTTAGTTCTCCCTGGATTCACAAGGGGGGGACACCAAGACCCTTTTTTTTTTATGTTACTTGCCCTGTCATAATGTGACACGGGGCACTAGCTACACATAGCTTTTTGAATTTTTAAAATCCATTCAGTAGTTATGAATTTCTTTAAATTTTTTTTACCACATTCTTAAACTCTAGGAGTGTCTTATACCTGGGACGTGCCTTGTACGCAGGAGATTATGGTACATCATTTAATGCCCAAACGGAACATTGACAATAAGGCCACACCAAAAAAATAAGTTGGTCTACAGATTATGGTTTTGAAAAAATGGTGCGAGCGACTTTTTTTTTTTTTTTTAAAGAATTTTTTGGCGTCCAATGGATTCCTTGCTGGGAAATTGAGGCGAGCGAACAAATTTTTTTTTTTTTTTAAATTTTGCCAAACATCACAAAAAGAAAACTTGTAGAAACTGAAGCGAGCGAAATCCGTAGATGAGATTATTTTCAAAAAAGAAAAAATTTGTATTTTCGAAAATGGGTGAGACCAATCCTGATTGGTCTATGTATTGATACGGTCAGTACCACTACTACTCACCCACCTGCTACTCCTACACACACACACACACACACTGCTACTGCTCCCTGAACATACCTGTGGGCAGTGACCCACTACTCCACCCTGCCAGCCTAAGGGCACACACACATGGGACTCTTCCACTGCTTCAATTTTTTGTTTTTTTTATGCATCATGGTGGTTTGTTTGGTATGCCAGCAGTCATACCATGGCAACAAAAAGCACTGCCCCAACTGTGGGGTTCTAAACCACAAACTCACGGAGGAGACCAGGAGTAATGCAGTTTTTCATGAGGAAGAAGGGGGAGACCAAGGAGCTTCCAATATGGCCACCCCCTTGGGAGAGAGAAGGCAGAGTAATACACAACCCCCAAAGTCACCAGAAGCTATTCTCCAGGAGAAGATTGCTATAGCAGAAGAAAAGGCAGGACTACTCAGAAAAAAAGGTGACCTCTTAGCATTAGAAGAAAGGCTAGCCTTAATTGACTTAGAGAATGCAGAACTGGAGGAAGACTACAAAAAATCTCTCAAAGACATACAGCAGAAGCAGCAGAGTGCTGCACACAAGAGGAGGGGTGCATTCGTAAATTTTCATGATTTGACTGCACCTAATAGCAGCTATTACCAGGGAGAAGCGTTTACGAACGCATCCAGGAGCAGCAGCAGATACGCCGACGACCGAGCGGAGTACACAACATTTACGAACGCAGCCAGCAGCGCCAAAGCCGAAGACGCCCGGACCTTGCCGAGCGCCTCCGAAGGCATATCCGACCCGAACACGGCCGGACACATACGGAGATACCCGAACGCCGCCGAAAACGGGCTCGGAGAGAGTCGGGGACGGTCGGCAGCTGCACGGAGAATACCGAACGCCACTTCGGGTTTCTTCGGCGACGTAAACTCCTACAGCGGATTGAAAAAGAACGGTCAAGGCTTGGATTACGATATGTACCAGAGAGCAAACGCAAGCGGCATATTAACCAACGAGGAGACACCGAGCGCTGCCGACAGCCTAGGTCGGAAACTTTCGGATTACGTCGGCTCGGGAAAGTTCGGCAATGTTCGTGAACGCTCGGGAGTGCAAGATGGCGTTCCTTCCGCTTTCGCCGAGGGAGACAATTTACAGCAGGAGTTTATGCATTTTTTGGCTGGAAAACAGCAAAAATTGCTCAATCAGGCCAAGCAGAACCCAGTAGGCAGTGCTCCAGTCCCAACCACAGCAGCACAGGAGGTACCACAGCTGTATTACTTGGATGGGACACCCTACACTGGGTCTTTGCCTGACACACAACATCAACAACACAGGATCACACCACCCAAGCTTCCCCCCTCTGCTACCATCCAGGCTGGATTATCAACTGCAGGCCTGACAGCTGAGAATATGGGCGTGGAGGGGGACCTTGCCGGCTACCTGGATGCAAAGGACCAAGGTGACTTGTTATCCACTTTATTTAAGATAGGTGAAGCTTCTAAGAAAAAGAGGTCACAACACTGGTTAAGGCCAGATTACCACATTCCCACTGACAAAGTCTACTCTGATATGACATACAGAGAGCTAATATATGGTATGACATGTGTCCAGGAGAAGTTAGCTATTGCTAATTTACCACAGTGGTCTGCAAAAAGTTATGGTGACCATATGAGATTCGTAGCTAGGAAGGGCCTCAATGCCACTTATACCTCGAGTGCACTAGCTAAATATGAGCATGATCTCACTACTAGAGTGATTTCAGGGGAGTTACCCGGATTTCAGACAGCTGAGCACGCATCAGTCTCTGATAATTTGGGCTCCGATAACCTACAGGTGGTACAGGATTTGAAGGCTGAATTAGCCAGATTAAAAGCAGGTAACAAACAAGGCACTAAAGGTAAAGGCCCCTCTACTCAAAACAGAATCCATTGCCCTACGGATGTTTGTGCTTTGTTCAATTTCACTAGATGTTGGTATAACCCATGTAACAGGCAACACGTATGCGCGGTGTGCAAGGGCCCCCACCCAGCAAAAGGGGGGTGCAAAAATCAACCAACAACCACAAGCAGTGGAGCAAACAATAATGCGGGAGGGGGGTCAGCCTTTTTCGCACCACCGATCCACTCCCGCGTATCTTGATGTACAAATAATATTGACGGTGCCCATGATATTCCGGATTCCTACGGTCCCGTGGTCAATGTAACAACCGACAATTTACCAGACATTTATTGTGATAGAGACTCGCTTGTGTGTACTTCGGACATATCAGAATTATTGTCAATTTATGTAAGCTATGCTCCATTGTGGGATATTAACTCCACCCATATCCTAAAAGGGGTCAGATCTCAAATGAAACCCGCAGGCTGGTTATCAATGCTTAGTGGAGGCCCTAATTCAGTTTATGGTACAAATGGTTGGGATTATGACGCCGCATTCCTAATGGACGGCATAATGCACGGGTTTAAAGTAGTGGACCCAAACACACATATTAGTGAGTATAGCACTAAGAACTATGTACCCCAAGAAGCAAGGAACTTCATTGATAACCTGCTAAAGACAGAAGTAGACCAAGGCAAATTGTCTATAGTCACAGCAGCGCCTACTTGCATCCACGCCTTAGGTGCGGTTGAGAAAAGAGATGGCGGTTATAGACCGGTAACGGACGCCAGTAGACCAGAAGGTCTATCTATTAATTCACATATGAACGAGACATTCCACCACTTTAGTTACACTAGCATCGATGATGTGACCAAGGTGCTCCGACCCGGTATGTTCATGGCAGTCACAGACATTTCCGCAGCATACCGCTCTATTATGATTAGGCCAAGCGATAGGCAATTCCAGGGCCTACAGTGGACATTCGACTCACAGAAAGTGTATTTAGTGGACAACTTCGTGTCATTCGGCACTAGAATGGCTGCATTCCTCTTTAATAGGATTACTGACAGCATAGCTCGTTATATGAGAGCTAACGGTTATTATTGCTTTAATTATCTCAATGACTTACTTACTATGGGTAACTCATATGCGGAGTGCCAAAAAGCACAGTTGTTTCTACATAGCACACTCCACTCGTTGGGCTTTTTCTTATCCTATAAGAAGGTCCTTTCACCTGCACAAGTTCAAATTTATCTAGGGATAGAAATTGACTCACTAGAAATGTGCCTCAGACTACCGGAGAGCAAGATCAATAAATTGCACAGTGAGCTACGTTTCTTTGTAGGTCGCCGAAGGGCAACCAAGAAACAGCTGCGCCGTTTATGCGGGATCTTAGCACACTGCTCTACTTTAGTCAGGGGGGGCAGGACATTCTCTCACAGAGTCATAGGCATGTTATCTGCGTTCACGAGCTCTAAAAGGTACATAACCCTCTCTACCGGGTTCTTCAAGGACCTAGACTGGTGGCTAAGATTCGCAAAGTGGTTTAACGGCGAAGCAAAAATTGTCAGCACTCTACCGTCCACAAAAAGTGACTTATACATGGACGCATCAGACAGGGGTTACGGTGTCAGGTACGGCAAGGACTGGATATGTGCAGGTTGGGGATGCAGGATCAGTATGAACATAGACAGTCATGGACACTGCCTCCCGCCACCTAGTCAATTCGTGCCTGAAAACATAAACATCAGGGAGCTATACCCCATCTTAATGGCGATTAATAGGTGGGGACCTTTGTGGCGCAATAGAAAAATTGTGTTACACGGATAACACCCATGTAGTAAGCGCACTGAATAAGGGCAAAAGTACAAATACAAGAGCGATGGACTTCCTGAGAGAACTGTTTTGGCTTACAGCTCTTTATAACTGCCATATTGTAGCATTACATATCCCAGGACGACTTAATGTCCTTGCAGATGCTTTGTCAAGAGTGTTATATTACCCGCATAACCTTCCTATGTATCTATGTTGTAGCGGCGGCTAAGCTATGCGAAGATTTGGACATGAAAGCGGCAATAGCGAGAGCGCATGCTTGGAGCGTTTCCACCTGGAAAACTAAATGCAGCCAATGGAAAAGATTTATTGTGTTCTGTACCATCTCTGCCTCTACAGTCGTACCCACTTCGGTTCAGACCATGTGTCGATATTCAGTGTACCTGTCTTCGGACTTGAAGTATAGCACTATAGACAATTACGTGAGTGCAGTGATAAGTTTAAATGCACATTATGGCTACGACGTAGCTTGGATAAGGACAAATTTTATGTTTAAGTGTACTATGTCAGGTCTGCGCAGGATCCTCGGTGACCCTATACCCACTAGAGTCACACTGTCAGTTTCGCAACTCTTGGACATGTCTACAAAGGTGAACCTAGCAGTACCTGACCATTTAGCTATGTGGGCATGCATCGTTACTAGCTTCAGGACCCTTCTCAGGAAGAGCAACCTAGTAGTAGACAACGCAGCAAAAGCATCACCACACTTTCTAAGAAGAAAGTCTGTATCATTCACTAGCTGGGGTATGATTGTCACGGTTTCAAGCTCAAAAACAATCCAATTTGGACAGAGAGTCCACCACATCCCGGTCGTAGGAGTCCCTAACTCACCACTTTGTGCAGTATCTTTACTCAAGAGACACTTTGACAGTACCCCCACGACAGACCCTGAAGCACCCGCCTTCCTAGTGCGCAAAGGGAATTCGCTGGTCCCATTACAATACTCAGCACTACTTAAGTTCCTGAAACACCTACTAAGTACTATTGGGATAGATACAAACAGGGCCGGAATACATTCTCTGAGACGTTCAGGCGCTGCCTTTATGCACCTGTGCGGTATCCCACTAGAGGACATCAGATACACCGGTGACTGGACAAGCTTGTCTGCTCTTTTGTACTTAGCCAAACCACTTGGTACCAGGATAGATATAGACAATATAGTCGCCACGGCACTGAAAGCTACTTTTTAGACATACTAATGTGTAGAGTATCAGGACTATATCATTGTTCTGGTGTTGCCGGGTCATTTGGACTCAGTTTAGCCCAGACCGCAGCTACTCGTCCTTCATTACTGTTCCAGAATCAATGGGTGAGACCAATCCTGATTGGTCTATGTATTGATACGGTCAGTACCACTACTACTCACCCACCTGCTACTCCTACACACACACACACACACACTGCTACTGCTCCCTGAACATACCTGTGGGCAGTGACCCACTACTCCACCCTGCCAGCCTAAGGGCACACACACATGGGACTCTTCCACTGCTTCAATTTTTTTTTTTTATGTAATTTCTCTGTATTAATATGTTATTACTTGTTAATAAATAGGGCCGGGTCATTTGGACTCAGTTTAGCCCAGACCGCAGCTACTCGTCCTTCATTACTGTTCCAGAATCAATATGGAAAGGGAAATCCGTAGACCAACTTATTTTTTTGGTGTGGCCTAACCTACGGGTTCCCATGGTAATACTTACGAAATTTGTTGCAATTGATACGTAGGTTGGTTCCTGAAACGACAAGGAAGCAGCATTGATAAATCCAGTTTTTGACAAGCACATATCAATTATATTTTTTCTTTTATTAATTCATCAACCCATGTCGCAAGAATTAAATGTTTTAATGCTCTCATGTATCAGGTCGCACATAATATTGACACCCTGGAATAATATCAACTACAAATGTACAAAGGTGGCACTCAAATACAGGCCTTAGGGAGAGAAAGATCTCTTTGTTAGTATGAAAGCCAGCATAATATATACATATGTACACATGGCCAGGAAAAGGGTCATCTTCCCCCCCCCCCTTAAATTCCAACACTTACTGGTGCCATTATCATAGTCAAGGTGTTGTATAGTACTTACTTGGACTTGGCGTGCGTCAAAATGTGTGACTTAAGGTTTGTGGACTGGGCAAACTTCTTATTACAGCCGTCAAATGGACAGACGTAGGGGCGGTCACCTGTGTGGATACGCACGTGGGTCCTCAGGTTGAAGTCCAATGAGAAACGCTTCCCACAACCCTCAAATGTACACTGAAAATGGAAATTTACAATATCTTAACGCTTCCCAAAACCCTCAAATATGCGATGAGAATGTGCTTGTACAAATCATGATCATGTAACACTTCACTGACCTGTAAAATGTTAGGCTTGTGAATTGAAAGTGTAAAAATGTTATCACCTGGACAAGATCATCTACAGGTGTGCACAAATTCCATCTTTTTTATTTTTTTTTTATTTTTATATTCAATTAAATCAATACATTATTATTTTTTTCATAAACTGCCTCACCTGGAAAGGTTTCTCTCCTGTGTGCACGAGTTGATGCCTTTTTAACTTGGAGCTCTCGACGAAGGCCTTGCCGCATTCTGCGCAGACATGTACGCGGGGTCCGTGGGTGTGCAGGTGTTTCCGCATGGCTGAGTTATCCCTGAACATCTTGGTACAACCCTGGGGAGGGAGGGAAGGAGTTAAATTTAATGCTTTAAGAACGGCTAATTCAGGAGACTGAAGTGAATCATGACTATTGGTTGGTATGATGCACCAATGAAGTGAATGCAGCCCTGACAAGTTATTTATCAGGGCTGCCACTCACTGATCCCCAAAAATTTGGAAATCCTCATAATTTTCTCAATTTAGGCCACACCAAAAAAATAAGTTGGTCTACAGATTTTCGTTTTGAAAAAATGGTGCGATTGAGCAAAAAAAAATTTCTAATTTTTTAAGAATTTTTTGTTGTTCAATGGATTTCCTCCTTGAAAAAGGAGGTGCGAGCAAAATTTTTAATTTTTAAAAATTTTTGCCAAACACTACAAAGAGAAAACTCAGAAAGTGAGGTGAGCGAAATTCCTAGACAAGATTTTTTTCAAAGAAAAAAAAATTGCATTCTTGAAAATATGAAGAGGGAAATCCGTAGACCAACTTATTTTATTGGTGTGGCCTTACATTAAGAAATACCTGTAGGAATGAAAATCTAAAATTCGGAATTCCTAAAAAGGTAGGAAAAGTGTCATCTCTGCTGCAGGCATGCATCATGCAGACTCTCCAAGATTGATTGATTTGTTTAACGTCTTAAGGTTCTTACACCCTATGGGCAGCCTGACCATCCAAGAGTGTTTTTACTCTATAGATTGGGTACAAGGCATGATTGTAGGTGCGGAGAGTTAGTAGCCAGGACTGCACTCAGGTATCATGAGGAGCCAAGGGCATGATGCATTAATGTACTATCAGCTTTCAAAGTTAAACTCAAACAATTTGATGGAAAAAGTAGACAAGTCACTGTTTACTACAGTTCTAGTCTTACTCAACAGGTGGCAGCACCTATATAGACACTACATAGCGAGCGGATCGACATGGGGGGACTTTAGGTACCGGTACTGTAATCTCCCATGTACAAGGCACGTCGTATAAGTTAATCGTGGGGTTTTAGTTTCCCCTGGATCCACAAGGGGGGCACCAAGACCTTTCTTTTGATATTCCCCTCTCCAAGTCACAAGGAGATATGGGGTCCGTGTAGCCTATAGGTGCGTTTTAGCATCAAAGAAGTTTCAAGCACCATGGCTCGATATATCCCCGTGCTATGTGCCTGGGGCACAAAAAAAAAACAAAACACAGGCCACAAAAAAGCCCACCCTCCCTTTTGGGAGATTCTGCAAGCCTCAGATTTATGTATAGGTCACGGCTTATACATGAGGTACTAGGTCTCACTGTTACTCTATATTTAGGGGTCATCCAAAAATGACGTAACGTAATGCTGGAGGGGGAGGGAGGGTCAGGCACGGCAAGATGAATTTCCCTTCAGCATTGCAATATTGGCAAAAGACATGAGAAGTGAGGGTCAAAAATGATCAAATTTTGCATGACGTCATTTATGTATGGCCCCTTACAGAGGTCCCAATATTATCGATGCATCTCTCTCTTGCTCAGAATGGCAAATAGAAGACATTACCTTGTGCGGGCAGGGAACGGTGCGTGGCACGTCGTCCCCACTTGATTTCCGTGGTCGGCTACTGAAATCAGGATCACTACAAAAAGTTACACTTCTGCACATGGAAAATCCCATTGAAATTTGTATCACAAATACTAAACTTGGATTTCAACATCATTTTTTTGGTGTAATTTGGACCACTTCTACTTATCAACAATATGTGGGATCAGGCAAGCATGAAGAAGAGCCCAGGGTTATATCACAGACAATTTTTTTCCGCTATAAACCTTATTGAAGCTTCTTTTGAATGTTAGATTAAAAAAAGTACGGAACTTTGGGAATATCCAAGGGCAAAAACCACCTGATCAACATCAGTTTCCTAAGACAAAATTTTAATATCAAATGAATAAGGCTAATCAGGCTGGTAATTAACCAAATAACGGTAGACCAAAGTGTACAGCAGTTTAAATTGTTAAGGCTAATTTCCCCTGGAACTAGGGGTCGACAGATAAGGCCACACCAAAAAAATAAGTTGGGGTCTACAGATTTTGGTTTTGAAAAAATGGTGCGAGCGAGAGAATTTTTTAATCTTTTTTTTAAAACAATTTTTTAGCATCCAATGGATTCCTTGCTGGGAAATTGAGGCGAGCGAACAAATTTTATTTTTCTTTTAAATTTTGCCACACATTACAAAGAGAAAACTGAAGCGAGCGAAATCTGTAGACAAGATTTTTTTCAGAGGAAAAAAAATTTGTATATCCAAAAATATGGAGAGGGCGATCCGTAGACCAACTTATTTTTTTGGTGTGGCCTAAGGTGGTTAATTACAGCCTATGTGAACTGTTTTAAACTATGGTGCAACTTACTTGGCAAATTCTGCTAGTTGTTTTGGGTCGCTGAGGTCTACCCCAGGGATACCCTGTGCCATTTTCTTCCCTGTCATGTACTCGGTGTAGTCTGCGTCCGCTGTCTGAGCTATACTTGTTGTTACCTCCTCCTCTGTACCTGTGTCCGAAATAGAGACGCAGAAAAAGATTTAATTGACCTTGTTATATTTGACTGAACTTATAACTCTTTTCTTGAAGGTTTACTCCTACACTAACACTTTCCATTCCGTATTCTATGTAACTAGCACACTTAAAAAAACATCTGAAATGTAAGGCAAGTACCGTAAAAGTCATAAGCCGGCCCCGGTCATAAGCCGGGGGGTGAGTTCAGGGAAATCCTATAAGCCGGTTTTGGGGTCAAATCTTTACCATTTTTCTTTATTCCATAGACCCTTAGCAGGTTGTCCCATGGGCGCCGCCATTGCTGGAGCTTATTACCTGCGAGTTCTACTGATAACACCTATCAGATCGGTACCAGTTGGCCCCCGACAGGGCTGCAGTGAATAGTTGGGATTATCTCATTGGCTAATGATTAAACCTGCTAAGTCTGTATAGTAAAAAAAAAACCGGTCATAAGTCAGGGGTAAACTTTGGGAGAAATCTAGAAGCCGGTTTTGGTCAAAAATAGAAAAAAAATCCGGCTTATGACCAGGGTTTTACGGGTACCATAGTTTAGTTTCATTTAATAGCTTCAAAATTAGAAAATTTAGTTTCATTTCTAATCTTAAGTATGAGTAAACGGAGCGTCGTGTGCTTATTAAGGTTTCTGCGCTAATAGTCAGGGTGTAGCTTATATGGGGTATTAAACCCTATAAAACCTTCACTTTTCCACCCTCGGGTGCGGCTTGTAGCTCCTAAGTCGGGTGTGCAGCTTAATTTATACAAGATAATTTACGGCAATACACTGATACAGGTACAGCATGATATGGAATGTCATGTTACTTCAATTCCATTTCAGGAGGGTGCATATTATATACCTGTAAGGTCAAAAATGTTCATTCACTTGTACCTTGTACCCTCCTGGTACCCGGTACAGAAAATGTTTGCACCCTACAATGAACTTATTTAGGAAGGGCTAATTTTTTTTAAAACATGAGGCGGCGGATTTCTGTGCATGCACTAGAACTCTATTTGTCCCCACTAGCTAGTTCCCCCCCCCCCCCCGGCATCAGCTATTTTTGTCAAACTTGTTCTTTAGTACCAGTTGTACCGTGCAGGCTTTTTACCCTATATATAAAAAGGTATTTGTTCGTCACTGGTCCCTACCTCATTGAAATAAGCGTGAGTACTTGCCAGGAATAGATAAACCAAAAGAGGCTAGATAAAAGTACATACTTTTTTCAAAATTAACTCGTTTTTTTTCTCAAATTATCTTAATATCTTTAATTTTTTGAGGAGCCATTTTAGCATGGTCTTTCGTCTAGACAGTTATTCTCAAATTCTGCCCATATCTAGAGAGAATTAAAATAATATGCACATACTCTCATAAATGTCCTTGACGACAAAGGACTGAAAACTAAAAAGAAATCCGCCATTATTGCCCTTTCCAATCAGACATTGAAATAGCATGCTCATTCAAGAATCATAATAAAACATGATTAATATACAAAGTATGCATCTTTTTTAAATCACACCCTAAGTATCATATCATGACTATCTCAAATAATTGAAACATTTGAACCAGAACTTTCCTATCGGCGATCCTCCGACGTTCATGGTTGTATCTAGGTCACTTCAGCGCTACATCACTAGGCAACGTCATATCTCTAGGCAACATCACGTCACTAAGGAGTGATTGCACCCAAGATTGCCACAGTTTGCCGTGAATAGGGATGGGGGGGGGGGGGTTAGGGGCAAATTGACAATGTTAAAAAAGGTCTGGCTGCACTAGTCACCATTTAAGAAGGGGTAACATCTTTTTGCCAACCCCCCCCCCTCCGAGGAGTCTGAAATTTTTAGCCCTCCCCCCAGTGAAAAATTACTCCTTAATTCTTAAAGCACCCACGCCTTTTCATTAAATATTTAAATATAAAGGTCAAGTTTCTTAACCCCTTCCCTTTCAAGTTGACCTGGATATACCCTCGTGCTCAGGCCAACAAAAAAAAAAATCCCAAAAACAATCAGGTAACCCTACCCTACTTAACAAAACAGGGCCGACCCTAGCCTAGCATTTTTTTCTTAAATTCGAAAGAAATTGTATGTTTCGGGGCACCTTTTTAGTCATTTAATCTTCCCCGAGTAGCCTGGACTCGTCCGGAGTAAATTATAGAAGTCAAAAAGAAAAAAAAATCGCAAAAAAACAAGAAGAGAAAAAGACCAAGAGATCTAGATCTACCTTACTTTCTTTTTTCAGCATGTTATCTGAACCAAAGAATTTTTTTTTGCCTCAGCCGAGCCTCAGGGAAATCAGAGCAATATTTTTTTTTTTTTTTTCTCACCGACTCCCTCAGCTAAATTCTTTGAGACATCAAAATGTATTGGACCCCGTTTCAACGCTACACTGGGGTCCTGCCTCATTGCTTTTCATTTATGGCAACGCCACAAGCAACGTGTTACGTCACAAAGACGTCTGCCATTATTGTGGGGGAAAGATTATGATGTCCTATTCACAAACTAGTAAGATAGCCATCCATTTCTCGATTCATCTGCAATATTTTCGCAATTGAAAGCATCGTAACACCAGATAACATCATTTTCTTCTCTCTGCCCGTCCGGTCAGTGTTGTTTTTCGTCCACGAGAATGGCGACGTAAGTGGCCCTATCGTATCCTGAAAGTCGAGCGTCTCAGAAGTTGGCCATAATTTTTTAAATAATTAATTCAAACTTTAACCGTTTCATAATTCTATGGCATAGGGACAGTATAATTAAGGTTGTTGTCCTTTCAAATTCTTTAAGAAAAGAGGGATGTAATCATGGTTTTTATGTTTTAAAATATTATTTATTTTCATCGATGTTTGTGGCCAGTGAGCGATAGTAGGCTTAAACAGGCATTGCGTATGCGCAGCCAACTTCTGGGATGCACCAACTTCTGGTATACGTCAGCGCCCCCTACATTTCTGTCATGAAATCGTCTGAAAGACAGACCTCTCAACCCTCACGCATCTGGCGTGAGTCTCACGCATTTGGGGCCTATCTCACTCTCTCACGCAGATCAGGCTCTTTCTCACGCATTTTAGGCTTCAAAAAATCAGTATAGGCTTGTAGAGTGAACTTGGACTTTTCCTCATTGTTTGGTGTAGAAAACTCAGCCAATTTGTCTTTTTTCAAAATTTTCTTGGGGGGCATGACCTCCCAAACCCCCCAGTTTTAGTTTATTTGTGACATTTCCGGTAATGTTTAGAAATTTCTGAGCACCCCGGCAAAGTCTCACTCTTTGGCTTCATCAAAACTTGAGAGCTCTGGAAAGAATTCTGATGGATCCACCAATAGATGCACCATGTGACCACTCCCTTTTGTTTGTTTTTTAAATACAAATGCAGTCCTTATTCGCCAATTTCAACACCAGGCACCAATCTTTGACTGGGCTGATTAAAACTTAGTCCATCTCACGTCGTTTCTCCCCCGAGTCCCCCGTTGAATGCGAACCACTTAGTGATGAGGTGGCATTATTTCTCCGTCCGTCCACCGCAGTCCCTCCCCGAGGCCCCCCGTGCACAACCGACCCCAGGCCAAATATGGCCTCCTCCCTGCCTGGCGCTCCCAAACGCACGAACAGGAACAACAACCCCAAATAACTCTTCTCAAAAAACAGCCCTCACCTATTTCCTTCATCAAAACAATGCATCAACCTAACCTTAACCATCCTACATGAAAATTATAATCGGAAAACGTGGAAAATATGGCATATTTAGGCATTTTCCGCCTGTGAATCGAAGTGCGACTGAGCAAAAATGGCGGACGGCCGCCATCATGATTTTGCGGCCATGATTTTCTCCGCCATTTTCCAGAATATGGCGGCGCCCATGGATCTTCATGATGGCCGACCACGAACCAAAACAAGCCCGACCCAGCCCCTTTTTCTACCAGAATCGAGTGAAATATCAAGTTTTGAGACATGGCAACACCTTTAACAAATGGGCGCCGACGAACGCTGTTGGTGGGAGGTGCCGTGACCTCCATTTCTCCTTGAAACCTGCATTTTGGACAAGTTGACGCCAGTGTTTGGGCTGGGCCCACCTCTCGGAGACCACTCTGAAACGACACTTTGACACGTATTTAAACTCGTTTAACACCTAGGGCATTCATTTTTGAGCTATGACAACTAATTTTATTATATGTCACTTACCAGATGCCCACATTGTCACGGAAAATTCCCCTTCCAGAGTCTTAATTTGGACTTGCTTTTGTTCCCACCTCCGAGTGCCCCCACTTGTGTCAAAGGAGACGTCACTGTCTCCAGTGTCGATAAAGTCCAACACATTTTTAGCCTTGTTTGCTTTCTTTTTACCCCCTTTTCCTCGTCGACTTGTTGATGGGGATATTTCCTCAGTTTGTATTTCAATGTCTGGTTGGGGTACATTGATCGTATCGTAGACGATAAGGTGGTCTCCAACAACTTCCTCTGAAGTTTGCAACACAATTTCCTCGTGCTCAGTGTCTGACAATGGTTGGAGAGCTATCATGGGTTGAACTTCCTCAATGGTCACTTCTGACGTCTCCACTGTCTCCATTGGCATTTCCACAGGAATGGGTTCCACTTCGACTTCTTGTATTTGTACATCTATGTCTTGTATTTCTACTTCGCACCCCACGTTCGACGCCATCTTGGTTCTGGGTGGAATGGCGGCAGGGCAGCCAGGCTCATGAATATTCATGTTGGGTTAGACGTGAAAGACAAACTGTAAGTGAAGGAACCGGAGCAAGGCCATAGGGTCGCATCTGGGTCTCTTCTGGGGACTTCTACCTGGCTGGAATTAGAATGACCGTCATATTAATTGGACAGCATGAATAGGGCAGGCAAAAAGGGAAATTCACAGGGCAATAATGAATAATCGTAGGCCTAAAAAAAAAAGAGTTGTTATGTTCAGGTAACGCTACCTACCCTATTTTTTTGGCCCTACCCTAACTTTTTTTATGGGTATTTCGGGGGAAAATCTGATATTCTGGCACTTATCGAGATACAGAAGTTTTTTTCACGATCTCGCAGATCAAATTAGACGCATAGGCACGAAAATTTACAGCCGACTTCCCTACCTACCTACCCTAATTTTTTCGACCCGTTACCTGAACACAACACTTTTTTTTTTTTATTGTTCTCTAACCCCTTCTGTTTTTATTTCAGTTTTTTTTCTTACTGAAATCATTGTGAGATTTTTCTTTGATTGGAGCATGATAGAAGAGAGATGCTGGTGTAATTCAAAGCCATAGGCCCATAATGCAAATAGAAGGTTTTTAATACTCTGAAAGATCTATTTCATTTCCTCCTCATATTTTACCAAAAGCTTCTTTCGATTTATTATTATTATTCTTTCTTCTTTTTCTTCAAATCAGACCCACCTCCCCCACAAGACTTGCCCCAACATGAAGATGTATTGGGGGAAAGTGCTGAAAAATAGAAAATAAAGTCTGTCAGAACTTGCACCTTTCCTTTAATGCCCCCCACCCATCCCCCCCCCCCCTGTCTGGCTTCAAGTTCTTTACCCGGGTTCTTGACAGGGGTTCTTGATCTCCACAGGAAATAGGCCCTGGGCTTATTTCTCACACCTCTGATATCCAAACACATCCTTTTATCTCATTATCACATTTACTTCCACCGGGCTCCCACCTTTTTACTTGCTTGTCCTCAGATAAAATCTTATCTATCAAATCTCAGAGCAAGTTGCACAGAGATGCTACAGAGATTGTGTAATTGCTCAGTGTCCTTTCCGTTTAGCAGAGACACGTTCCGTATTTTGTCCGTCACGCCGCCGCCGCCTCACGCCATATGACTTTAGTCAGACCACTGACCGGTCTCAGACACAACTAGTCACTCTGTGCAACTTGTTCCTATTGTACACGGATTTATCAGTTTATCTTTGTCATTCACACTATCAACTAACTCTCACATACTCACCATGGCGAAAGGCGTACCTAGAGACGATTTTGAATGGAGCTACGCAGAGGAGCCCCACCGGACGAGGCGAAAACAAATTTTAGGTGAGTGTCTCTTGAAGAATTTCCATCCACAATGAATCGAAAGGAAGCCTGGAAATATGGCTGGAAACATTGATGGGGACTTGTTATACTTGACTCTGAGTCTGAGAATTGGACACTTTAGTTCTACCATGGGACTCACTTTCTATCATAGTATGCACTCCAATATATAATGTGTATTGGGCTATTATACACTGAACTGTTGAACTGACATAGCATGTTAGAGTGTAAAACCGTGCATTTATTACAATAGTCTGTGATAAAACCAACCAAGTGACAAGTCCACTGACTGACATGGTTATGAAACCACTCCCCGCCCCCTTCTGAAGTTGTGGAAGGGAATTCCTATCATGACCTGTCCTATGCCATAGAATGGTGGGCGGGGGGGGGGGTCTGTTCCTAATTTATACAATGAGTTTACAGATGCAGGTGTGTTGTAGGGCACGTACACAGCTCCCCCCCCCCAATAATTGATACAATGATATTACCGGTATTGCGATTGGTAGCCCACATGACCCCCCTCATTTCAACTTAAGGCCAATAGAACTCATATTACAGTTTACCGTCCACCGCCCGCATGCATTTAAAGGGCCGCATGAGAAAATTTCATTATTCATTATCTAAAAAAATATTGTGGAATTTTTCAAAAATGTATTTGGACATGGTAGGAATGAGCAAAGGAGGGCATATTTGGTATCAAATTAAAGCTTACAGTGCCAGGAATGTCAATAACATGGTGGCATATACAACCTGGAGATTTCAAGGCAGTGCTACCTATATAATGAATAATGAAAAAATGCCTCATCAATTTTCAAAATGGCTCGGACGGTAAACTGTAACCTGAGTTCCCATGGCCTTAGATGATCATATTAACCTTTCTAGGTAATGGGGGAGGGGGGGGGTAGGCAGTCAAGAGTGGCTCCATAGAATTCGACTGGTTGATCTCATCGATTTTTGTGATGTGATGTGCGACATGGCAATGGACAGGCATCTATAATATAGCCTCAGTATTATGAGTTTAATTCCTCTGGCGGCCCCTCTGGCAGATACCATATGTCATGGGGATCTTTAAAGTTAACTTAAATAAGGGACTGATAGTGCATTAGGCCTAATAAAAAAAAATGTGTTTAGGTAACAGGGTCAAAAAAATTAGGGTAGGTAGGTAGGGAAATTTTTTTAAGCCGGCTGTAAATTTCCACACCTATGCGACGCGAATTTGATCCGCAAGAGCGTGAAAAAAACTTTTCTCGATAAGTGCCAAAATATCAGATTTTCCCAAAAAATGCCCATAAAAAGTTAGGGTAGGGCCAAAAAATTAGGGTAGGTAGTGTTACCTGAACACAACAACTTTTTTTTTTAGGCCTTACTGCATCGTGTGCAATGGTCATCATGATGCATCAATGCAGCATTGTTACCAGGTAGGCCTATACTTGGTAGGCCTATACCGGGTAGGCCTATACCGACTCTTGCATTCATTCATGCATCATGCAAACCAAAGGGCATGATGCAAACCAATGGGCATGATGCAATAATGCATTTATTAACAGCCTCTAAATGATTAAGTGCCACTACCTCAGAGGCGTAGGAAGCAAATCTTCATTGGGGGGGGGCAGCAGGGGCCCCACCTCGACCACCTTGAATAGTCGGCTTAAGCGTAATACTTATATAGAATTTGTATAGAAAAGTACTTTTGGATGAATTTTAGATCTTTTTCGAGGCCCAGACCCCCTATTTTCCCTATCCCATTGGTATGTCAATCTAATTTGAGATACAAAGTTTTAGCTTCTTGTTCAATTCATTATGAATTCTTGACAAATTTGGGGGGGGGGCAGAGATACTCAGGCCCCGCCTCCTTTGTGATTGTCTATCAAAGGCCGCCCCCCTGCCCCCCCCCCCCTATTCCTACGCCCCTGTACCTGGCGAGTCATAGCTCTGGTAACATTTAACATCAGACTAAGTGACCCCTCCCTTTTAGATATATCTACCAGTAACAGGTGGTCTATGACTATTATCAAAAACATCTAAACAACAACCACATGGATAATTATCATGGTAGGCCTACATTTTTGTGTTAGTGGGGAAGTCATTCTCTGCTTATACTGGTATTTAGCCATTCATAAAATGACGTCATGCCAAATTTGACCATTTTTGACAACTCCCCTCTCCCCCGTCATGTTTTACCACTTCCAACCTGACGTCATTTGTGGATGGTCCCTATGGATGCACGTGTGTCGTCACAAAATGTGGATCATAATATATGCAACATGTCTTCATTTATGTAAGGTAACCTTTGTCGTACATGGTTACAGGCATAATACCACGAGCCGATACCTTCATGTTTCCTTTACTGAATTATGAATCTCACCCCCCCCCCTCTCTCTCTCTCTCTCTCTCTCTCTCTCTCTCTCTCGACTAGAACTATTCTAGCCTGTACCCTCCCCACACACTGATCAGTACACTGAAGTGAGGCCCAAAAGAAAAAGTTGTCTGTTTCAGAAAAAAAGGTGCAAATTTTCTCTACTACAATGACTCGTATAAATGACTCATCATGAGTCATGGTGACTTAAACAAGACAACGACTCGCCTCGTCAGAGTGACTCATGGATGACTGAAATTGTCTCAAAACAATTTCAACAATAATGAAGAAAGTGTTTTTCTTGGTAGGGTAGGGTTACTTGAAATTATTTATTTTAGCCTGAGCTTGTGCAGTTTGCTCATCCAGCATGTTGGAACATGTATTTAAGTTACTTAAGACTCTGGGTTAAGTCTTTAAATGCAGCAGAGTACCGTAATCTCCCGCGTATAAGACGCGCTGCGCGTATAAGACGCACCCCAAACTCAGCACATGCATTTTCGCGTATAAGACACACATTTTAATGCTGAAATTTGTAAGATTAGTACATTTCTATAGAAAAATTACCCCTCGTATAAGACGCACCCCCAACTTGAGAGAAAGCTATAAGACTCCCCAGCATTTTGTTTGGCGTAGAGGACGCGTCTTATACGCGAGAGTTTACGGTACTTCTTACCCTATACATTGAGTCATGGTGCATGGATGCTGGCCTGGTGAGTAACTCGCCCGTGCTTCATTCACGCATCATGCTCATCCTACAGGGTCGATACAGTCCTGAAGGGGTCAACATGATGCTCCAATGAAGTGCCCGCGAGCATATCATGACGACTGAGGAATGCTGATGGAACTCAGGGCAGTATTTGGACCATAAAGAGTTAAGTAGGTTGACCCTGTAAGGACTGCTAGTGCATGAGTGCATCATGTCCATTGGTCGTCATGATGCACCAATGAGGTGCTGGTGAGACTGCTCACCAGCACCTCATTGGTGCATCATGACGACCCTCTGGGAGTGTATCAATCTCGTAGGATCAGCATGATGCATGAATTTGTGCATCATGCCGACCATTGAGCAAAACTGCATCAAGGGCCCTTACGGGGGTTCAGCCTACGGTTATAACGCCACAATCAAATAGAGTTGGTATGATGCCTAAATTCCGTAGCGGCCGGTATAAGCGCCGGGTCTTTGAATGAGTGCCGGTCTTGAATAAGAACCGAGGGTAAAGATAGGTTGAAATCTATAAGTGCCGGGGCGCTTACTCAGGCCACTACGGCAGGGCTTTTGACAGGGCTGCGCAGTGCGTAATACATGCATTTAATGCTTAAATGTCGCATTTAAATGGCTACAATGGCCATTCATTTACAGAATGGGGCATTGTTTTTGCTAAGAAGTGTGCAATTGGCCCATTGCGAAAAAACCCTGCCAAAAGCCCTGCTACGGTATGCGCATAAACGGCACTTAAAGGGTTAATCCTTTGGTTATAACACCCCCCCCCCCCACACACACACACACACACACACTCCCATACACCTACCTACCCATGTGTATCGTGTTTTGGGTGGCAACAAGCAAGCACCTAGGTCAAGGTTATCAATGATATCCTTACCTAACCATACCGGCACATCAGGCCCATACATGAAACTTAATCTTATTACATAGACTCTTAAGTTATGCACAAAGCGCGTGTACCAGGTTTGTCTATCAAAGGCTTCCTGCTATCTTGATAGAACAACCTCTGAGGCTCAGTAGGCCTGCAGTTATGGATAATGTCGGTACTGATATAATGCTGGTATGATCCATGAATTTAATTTAAAAAAAAAAAAAGAGAGAAAGATGAATGAATAAAAAATTCACCCCCCCCCCCTCAAAAAAAAGAAGGAAAAAATGCAACTTGGAAGGAAATACATATATTTCTAAGGGTGACCTTATCTGATTCAGTCTTTCCTGGATTATAAATGATTTTGGTGGGAATTTTATTGAGATTCTTAGAACAAACAAAACGCACGGAGTGTATTCTCGGGAGCAGAATCCTGGTTGCTAGGGACCAGGCAAAGGGTCAAATTATATAGGCAATGTACTAGAAAAAGTACCCTTTTTGCTGTTTTCTTTTCTAATATTGGGATTAGAAAATAGTGGATCAAGTATGTGGTACACATTTTTAATATCTTTCAGAATTTGTAACTCATTTTGCTGTCCGATATCTAGATCTTTTCTGATAAAGGTTTTAACACTTTTTTTCTAGTACATTTCCTATTTAATTTAACCCTTCATGAGGATTCTTATAAGTAGGCAGATAAGGCTGATAAGGGCCGCGCTGGTTGCTATGACGTCATTGCTGCTCCCAAGAATAGGGCTCTGTCTGGAGGCTTAGTGCAACGGCCATTGCTTGATCTGGCACCTGGTGTGATAAGGGAATTATGATCTGATTTGTTAATAGTGCATCCGGGTCGACCCATGCACATCCACATAACCTGAAGTCGAAATACACCGGGTGTATATTCAAGTAACCTTCTTAAACCCATTCTTTATCTACTACGGTAATCTCCCGCGTATAAGGCACATCCCGCCTATAAGATGCACCTAGGGTTTCAGAATATGGTCCAGAGATGCCACTTTTCCTGGTTTACCAGGAATTCCTGGTTTTGATACCAATATTTCTGTATTGAATTATGTTAAATTCCTGGTAAAAATATGTCCAAAGTCCAGTTTTCCTGGTATTTGTTGGCCAGTGAGTGGCATCTCTGATGGTCAAAAAAATGAAAAATTCATAAAATTTGTTCTACTGAAAAAGTGAATGGATTTTCAAAATTCAAAAAGCTATGTGTTGCATGGACCCCATATGCTGCTGACTGGGTTATATAGGTGTGTATCATTTAAACCTTTTGAGACAGATGAGACAAAAAGCCTTATTTTCACGATTTTGGAGGCAGTTATCATAAAAACCATAAATATAATTAAACACCCTGGGCGCTTATATAAGGCCAGTCCAAAATAAAAAGTTGGTCTATGAATTTCCCGCTCCAAATTTTCGAAAAATCAAAAAAAAAAAATTCTTTTAAACTTATTTTGTCTATGGATTGCGCCCGCACCATTTTCTGCAAAAACCTGATTTTTTTTTTTGCCATAATTTTTGAACAATGGCAGACACTAGCTTTAAAAACTGGCCAACTCCTCTCAACTCCTTTCCTGAGAAATCTTTGGTTATCAAAATGAAAAAATAAAAAATCTCCCTCTCACATCTGTGATGTGCAGAATCCATTGACAAAGAAAAATTAAAAAAAAAAATTGCCCTCCCTCTCCATTTTTTCAAAATGAAAATCCATAGACCAAATTTTTAATTTGGTGTGGCCTTAAGTAGAATATGGTAAGTAAATGGACAATCCCTGGTCATAAGCCGGATTTTTTTTTCTATTTTGGGCCCAAACCGGCTTCTAAATTTTTCCCAAAGTCCCCCCCCCCCCGGCTTATGACCAGGTTTTTTTTACTATAGAATAAAGAGAAAATGGTACAAATTTGACCCCAAAACCGGCTTTTAGGATTTCCCTGAACTCACCCCCCGGCTTATGACCGGGGCCGGCTTGTGACCGGGGATTTACGGTATAAATAGGCACATACTGTAGTGTATATAGTGTAGAGTATATAGCGTGACTACATGGTAAGCTTTCACGCTGCATGGCACAGCTTTGAATTCAGTTTGTACATGAACCACAACCCTACAGTCTCAGTACTGTAGTCACTACACCACCCTCCCTCTCTCTATCTCACGCCATTCTAACCCTGCACTGACAGGCCTGTGGGTGTTCCGTCCCTCCACTAGTGGCCACTAGCTGGTCTGGAGCTGGTTCGTGCAACACACACTGATAAGAACTGATAAGATGGGACCAGCATGTCCCTGGAAGTGGGTGTAAACCAAGGACAAGGTACCCATCATGGTATGTCTTATCAGTGGGTTTTAGCTCAACCAGCGAAATTCAAGATGGTGGCTCCACTAGGCCTCCATACTGAGTCCTATAGGGCATTAGCACATTGCTAGTACTAAGGAAATATGCTACCATAGGTGGCTTATGTAGTTGGGGGCTAATTCATCATTTGGCCTCTTTGTGTAGTCTAGTTTGACAACCTGCCAATTAATTACTATCCATGGGATTTTTCTATAAATTATATGTATGGATTCTCCATATCAACAACTTTAAATAGATGATCTAGAAATAGATTAACTATTTAAGAATAAAAAGCAATAGATCATTGAAATTTCTGTTGAATATTACAGGTGAGCCAATCAGGCCATTGTCTCACTATCAGGGTTATCACCTTACTTCACACCTCAAACAATGCAGGGGTACTATAGGTGATTAAGATAAGGGGCAGGATGCAGCTTATCAGTCTTATCACTGACCCCCTTTGATCCAAATAAGAATCTGATTGATCTAAGATGTGTATTACAGCCACGCACATCCATCCCCACCCCCTCCCCTACCCCTCCCCCTACAGATAAGGATCTGATTGAAGTTAAATGCGTACTGGGATTCCCTGGCCCCAGTCTCACGTTGGTCATTCAGTTCAGTGACCCACATAGTCCACATACAGATCAGGGGCGTAGGAAAAAGGGGGTGGGGGCATGGGGGCCTGTCCCTCCCCCCTAATCATAAAGGAGGTGGGGCCTGAGTATCTGTGCCCCTCCTCCAAAAAAAAAAGAAGAAGAATCCATAACAAATTGAACAAGAATCTAAAACTTTGCATCTTAAATTAGATAGATATGGCAATGGAATAGGTAAAATGGGGCCTGGGCCTCAAGTCAGATCTAAAATTCACAAAAAATTACTTTTCTATACAAATTTTATATAGGTCTGTATAGGCGCCATTGCGCTTGAGCCAACAATTCAAGGTGGTTGAGGTGGGGCCCCAGCTGGGCCCCCCCCAATGAAGATTTGCTTCCTATGTCTCTGGAGATGAAGCAACAAGAATAAAATGTCAAAAACCGCAGAGACACAAATAATGCTGGAAGCCATTCAGCCATGACTCGTAATAGACCTTACATCTCCAACAACCTCTTAGCGCTAGTTTAACCCTTAAAGGACTGCTGATGTTAAAGTGCATCATGCCAAATTAGTTGTGTTCAGGTAATGCTACCTACCCTAATTTTTTGGCCCTACCCTAACTTTTTGGGGGCATTTTCATGATTTTGAGGGAAAATCTGATATTTTGGCACTTATTGAGACAAGGAAGTTTTTTTTTTCAAGGTCTCGCGCATTAAATTCGCGTCATGTAGGTGTGAAAATTTACTGCGAGCATAAAAAAAATTCTCAAAAAAAGAAAAATTCCCTACCTACCTACCCTAATTTTTTTCGACCCCGTTACCTGAACACAACAATTTTTTTTTTTACGGACTAAGCATCTGGTTATTGTATAAGTCGTGGCTAATACGAGAACCAGATACTTCCTGCAGCTTAGTGGACGTTCCCAAAGTCAAGGTACAGCCTATACGAGGGTACTTGACACTAAGGCCACACCAAAAAAATAAGTTGGTCTACGGATTTCCCTCTCCATATTTTCGGAAATACAAGTTTTTTTTTGTTTGTTTTTTTTTGAAAAAAAAATCTCGTCTACGGATTTCGCTCGCTTCACTTTCTACAAGTTTTCTCTTTGTGATGTTTGGCAAAAATAATTTTAAAATAAAATTTTTTCACTCGCCTCACTTTTCCAGCAAGGAATCCATTGGACGCCAAAAAAATACTTTAAAAAAAAAAAAAAAATCCCGCTCGATCCATTTCTCAAAACAAAAATCCGTAGACCAACATATTTTTTTGGTGTGGCCTAAAGTACTGAACAGCCAATTTTCAACACCTCGGTGCAGCTTATAACTTATCAGCAAACTCAGGGTTTGGTTAGATGTCCCAAAAGAAGATGTAAGGAGGCAGGCTACTTTGGCCTCCGCCTGCATTGAGACCACCCTTAGAAATATGTTGGTATCCTGTCCAGAGTCCTGGTGGATTTTTTTCGTGAGAATGGAAAAAAAAATTTCCTGAGTTCTGAAAAAAAAAAATTTCGTCCATCAGAATAAGAATCTAGGTTTCCAATCACTAAATCTTAGAACATGACGTCAAATTCATGCCATCCCTGCTTACGATGAGAAATAAAAATATTTTCCTCAAAAAGAAAATTCCCTCCCTCCCTTATTGGTTTGAAAAATCCCACCCTCTGGACAGGAAACGGACTGATTTTTAAGGGTGGCCTGAGGAACCGCCGAAACTGTTGCATGACTCTTTAGATAAGACGGCCAGGTGTTGTAATTTAGTGTCGTGTAAGTAGATCTGTCATATTAAGTGAGTTACAGAGTGTAACCATAGCCTCATTAGTAATATAGGGAAACCACCGGGAGCCCTGTCATTAACATTGTACACGCCCGGCAGCTGGATCATTAACGTAGTCAGAATGTGAAGGTTCCATAAATCTTCGCATATGAGGCACCTTTAATATGTACCAACGCCTCAACTTTGCCATTCGCCATTTGACCTATAACTACTGGTACTGTAATCTCCCGCATATAAGGCGCAGCCCGCATATATAAGGCGCACCTAGAGTTTTGGAAAGTTCTCAAAAAAATGAAAAATTCATAACTTTGGTTATACTGAATGAATTTTCAAAATTCAAGGCCTATGTGTAACTTGGGCCCCATGGACCCCCCTGGACCCCATATATTATATTATGGCTATGGGGGCATGTAACATATCAAAAGAAAGGTCTTGGAGTCCCCCTTGTGGATGCAATGAGAACTAAAACCACCCTTATAAGACGCGCCTTATACGCGGGAGATTGCGGTAGGTCTCATTGTCTATGGGGCTGCCCATGAATAATGGTATGCTCTTTTTTTTTCATAACCTATCATTTTTGACCTGTAGAAATGTGTAGGAGACTTGGACTTCCTGCCAGATGAGGTCATTTATGGAGGCCCACTATGTATGGATTTTACAATTTCAAAGACCCGTCTCATCTGCACTAAATTGAAGACATATACTATTCAGAAAATGGGCAATTAAGATAACATGCATATAAGCCATGGGGTCTGCACCCTCGCCAAACTTCCGTCACATTTGGCATAATTAAGCTAATATTAGAAAGTAATGTTGATCCCCTATGCGGCATATCGCATACCACAAAGCCTGGGTGCAGCTGTAACGGTATACACCATTAATATGTACGCCACAGGCAGAAACCAGGTGAGGCGGTCGTCATGGATACACTGCTCCTGGTTACCGTATATATATATATATATATATATATATATATATATATATATATATATATATATATACATGGAGGCAGGCAGTAAATGGGGCTTTACATTCAACAATGACCGATTTACCTACATTTTGATACAATAAATAATACGATAGAGGGGGGAAATGACATAAAATGGACACGCTCTCACAGTGCGCTCGACATACGTTCTACTTGACTTTAGGAGCATCCTATATACCAGACAGAAATGTGATGTTAGCTATTATATGGAGGTGGGGGGGGGGGGGATCTGCAGGTAACATAAAAGGCAACTCTACTTTTCCAATTTCCTTACTCTATCTTAAACACTAAAAACAGTTGTAGGGGCCAGCTCTGCCGTAAGACCAGCTGCCCCGTTGTGGGTCTACCAGCCCTCAGGGGCTGGCATTTGGTGAACGCTGCCCTCTTTGTTGGTGTCATACAACATACCGATCCAGGTGTAGGTGGAAGGTAGAGAACGTCAGGCCAGGGGATGTAGCTCAGTGGTAGAGCAGCCACTTGCAAGTTGGAGGGTCCCGGGTTCAAATCCCGGTATTTCCAAAGACGTTTTCCGCCAACCTCTACACAGTATTCAAATAAGCACTGGTCTCGAATATGGGCCAGGGGAACGAACAATGGCAGTGAAACTAAAAAGCACGCGGGCGTTTAAACAGGCCGCTAAAGTAGCACGCGGGCATTTAAACAGGCCACCAAAGTATTGTGTCATGTGTTTGCCTAGGAACAGGATAGCGTTGTACATCCTTGTATACAACGTCAACCATAGTGTGGGTATTCCACACCGTCTGCTGTTCCAAGATCACTCTAACACCATATGCCTAGGGACCGGTTGGCAGGTCTAGTCAACCATGGCACCGGGCAGATGGCACACAACACCTGCACAGAAATAAAGGCAGTTAGATTAAAATAGAAACAAGCATTAAAAACTAAATTTGTAAAAAAGGAGTTACCATCAAACCTTGTGTATATAATTATAAGGCGCACTCCAAGTTTCTGGAGATGGCATAAGCCGCACCAGGGTCTTGAAATAGTCTATAAGTCACGGTTTATACACATGTTTATGGTAAATTTAAATAACACACCACTGATATGTGAGTCGAGGAAAAGCTGCAGGGAGCCATTGAGATGTGCTATAAGCCGCGACTTATACGATTACACAGGTAAGCGGCACCCTATATATTACATGAATCTCCTTACTTGGATTCTATAACGTGCAGCAAGCGGCTGTCAAAGCTTATGCACGGTATTTCCATGGAAAAAACACATAAATCAGTAATGCAGTATTTACAGCTAGACTTCCTTTAGACTAATTATGTTAGAATGATCTATGGAAATCCATATTCATAAATGAGTGAGGGAGAATGACTGTACTCTCTCCCCACTACCCTGACCCTCCCCATGATCGTGAGGTTGGTTAAGAGGAGGGGACTGCAGACAGTCTATACTTAGGCTACACCAAAAAATTAAGTTGGTCTACGGATTTTTGTTTTGAAAAAATGGTGCGAGCAAGCTAAAAAAATTTTTACAGCCTAGGTTACATGGCTCACACACATTAGGCCACTTAAAAAAAATTTGTCAGCTTTGCGGATACCTTTCTGGAGAAAAAAAGGGTGCGGGAGGCTTTTTTCATTTATTTTTATTTGGGTATAGAGTGATGAGGGAGGCCCTTTTTTATTTTTATTTTCTCAATATTTTTTTTTTTATGAAATACTTTTATGAAGTATTAATGTCAATTAATCAAGTAGTAACCCCATGTAAATAACAGACTCCCATTGTAGATGTGGAAATGGCGATTACGGTAATATATTGTTTAAATTATGATTCTATTAAAAAAATTTGCTGAGATATGAGATTTTTTGTCTAGGGAAGGATTGCTCTCAGTGGATGCGGAATTTTTACAGTTTTTTTTGTTTTTTTTACGAGACTTTTGTAATAAAGAGCTATAAAGCAGCCCTTTTTACTTAGTACAGGAGGGTCTGTAAAGCTGATAAATATTTTTAAGTGGTCTTATATGTGCCACATGAATTTGCCTCCACCATAGTAAACTGTTTAATAGTGCCACACCACACCTTTATAGTGCCAGGTCACAGAGGGATGGAGGTTTGGGGGGGGGGGGTGATGACTAAGCATGCTTTTATGTCTGCTAGGTTTGCCATGCCGATGGGTCAGGGTCTGGGGGCTGACATTATTTACACTACACCTAGCGGCTAATTCCAGCATCACACTCACTGTATATGTACACTCATTGTATATAGAGTACCGTAAAAACACTGCAGATAAGCCACACTCACGTATAAGCCCCACTTTGTTGGTATGGGCCTATGTTAAATCCCATAGGAGGTGCAAATGGGATCAACATTCCCGCGTTTTTGGTCCGGAGTGGTGCAAATAATTGATGAATGTTGATGAATATGCAGTAATTCAATCCGCACGCTGGTTCCGTCTTATAAGTGTGTGTTGCCTGAACCAGTACTAAGTTCCCGCCTATAAGCCGCACCCCTTCACTGAGATGATCCTATAAGTCGCATCTGCCCTCTGGTTTAAATAAAGCAGGAATTCAGGTCCCCGGATTCAGGTACCTTAAATTCTTGCGTATAAGCCATACCCTCATATAAGCTGGAATGCTGAGTTTGTGGAGAATTAAAAAAATATCCCTTCTCAAGCTGGGAGAATTTCAGATCTACCCCATATCCTCCAACCCTCCTTCCACATAGCTGAGTCTGGATCTTGTACTATCCACGGCTTATATGCGAGGGTTTACGGTAGTAGAGAACCTAAAAGGAAAATACCAGCCTATTTTTATGTAGCTTTTTTTGGTAGACTTTATATCTAATAAAATGATTCAGACATACTTATCACAACATTAGCTACCATGAGGGCAGGAGACCGGCATGTCTGATGCAGCCTATGACGTCACAGGAGACCAAATGCACCCCAGTTGGGACTGTAAAGCACAGCCCATCTCTAGTTTAATGCTGCTAATAGATGTCTATATGAAGAGTGCTTGCCTGTTTATTTTCATTATTACCATAATCTCCCACATAGAAGACGTGCTGCGCATAGAAGACGCACCCCAAACTTAGCACATGCATTTTCGCGTATAAGACGCACATTTTAATACTGAAATTTGTAAGATTAGTACATTTCTATAGTAAAATTACCCCTCGTATAAGACACACCCCCAACTTGAAGAGATCCTATAAGACGCACAAGGCTTTTGTTTGGCCTAGAGGACGCGTCTTATACGCGGGAGATTATGGTAGTACTAAGTAGGCCCACTTTGTTATCCTAAATGATATAATCATGTTAGAAGTTTTACTTCTACAATTACAAACATTGCATAAACACTGCAGCACAGGATGCATTTGGTCTCCTGTGACGTCATAGGCTGCATCAGAGATGCCTGCCTCCTACCCGTATGGTTTTATAATGTAAAATACCCTAGTATAAGCTGGTCCTATAAGCTGTATGTTGATTTGGGTTCTGGTACTACCGTAAACTCCCGCGTATAAGACGCGTCCTCTACGCCAAACAAAATGCTGGGGAGTCTTATAGCTTTCTCTAAAGTTGGGGGGGGCGTCTTATACGAGGGGTACCTTTTCTATACAAATGTACTAATATTGCAAATTCCATCCTTAAAATGTGCGTTTTATACGCGAAAATGCTTCCCCCAAGAAGGGGGTGCGTCCTATATGCGCACCGCGTCTTCTACGCGGGAGATTACGGTAGTCGAAGGGTTGTACGCAAGGATTCACGCTAGAAATAGGTGTGTGGTCCTGTGGTGGTCTATGTAGGTTACTACCCAGATGTCAGTCAGTAATGGTGTCTGCAGGACAAGCCCAGGGGTTGGAAGCACACTACCGTCATGTATCACTGTCAGAGATGACAGAGTTTCAGATTTTCTCTGATTTCAGAGGTTCAAAGGTGATATTTTACTACAGAAATAATAAGAAAAAAAATTAAAATGAATATTTTATAATTCTGATATTTCTTAAAGGTACACCCAACCCTAAGTGTTTAACTTTAAAGGTATTTGTCACTCTGATTAGGGTATAACCCCCCTTTTGAAGTGCCCCAAACTAATTTTCAGAGTTTCGCCAAATATCGAACTGACATCACTTAACCCTTTAAGGACCGCTGATTGTAGGAGTGCATGATGACCATTGGTCAGCATGATGCACCAATGAAGTGCTGGCGAGTAGAATTGCCAGCAGTTCATTGGTGCGTCATACTGACCCTCCGGGAGTGTATCAACCCTGTAGGGTCGGCATGATCTGTGAATGTAGCCCTGGTGAGTTACTCGCCAGGGCTGTGTTCATGACCAATGGGCATGATGTATGAATGCATCAGCAGTCTTTAAAGGGTTAACCCACGGTGACACCTTAGTACAAAAGAAACAAGCTTTGTTCATTTCATATAAGCATGGGTAAAACCCGTTAAACCACATTACTGTTCGGTTACTTATTATGACCTGTAGCCATTGGTCAATTTCACACCTGGGATTGACCGGATCATCGTTTTAGGTCAAGAAGGTCGTAAATGACATTTTGGCAAAATTGAGTTTTCTTTTGTTTTAAATCCTAAGCATAGGCAGTATAGAACAGTACCAAAACTATAATTTCAAAACAAAAAAAGTGGCTCTCTGATTGGTCTAAAATCATCAGTCAGCAACAAAGTACAATTGTTTAACATCAGGGGGTGCCATGATGCTGTGCTGGTCAGAGTCTGCCCAGAACACTCTTGAGTATACCAGGGGGCCTGCCAACTCTCCCAGTGTCGCGATAACAGCTTTTCAGAGATTTCCCCTACACCTGACTTACATTTCTGTACATGAATGTATTGATGCATAATGCCGACCAATGAGCATGATCCTTGAATTAGCAGCCAACCAATGGGCATGATACATGAATACATTAGCAGGCGACCAATGGGCATGATGCATGAATACATTAGCAGGCGACCAATGGCCATGATGCATGAATACATTAGCAGCCGACCAATGGGCATGATGCATGATTGATTGATTGATTTGTGTTTCACAGCACTTTAGCGGCACTAAGTGGCTATCCCGTGCTTCACAGGTTGATAATTTAACAGAGGAATGTGTCAGTGCCCGCGCATATGTGCACCACACACATCCTGAGGGGATAGGAAAGAGGAGATATAGACCCTTTTAAGTGGGCTAGGGAAGCCCGAGCATGATGCATGAATACATTAGCAGGCGACCAATGGGCATGATGCATGAATACATTAGCAGGCGACCAATGGGCATGATACATGAATACATTAGCAGCCGACCAATGGGCATGGTCCATGAATACATTAGCAGCCGACCAATGGGCATGATGCATGAATACATTAGCAGGCGACCAATGGGCATGGTCCATGAATACATTAGCAGGCGCCCAATGGGCATGGTCCATGAATACATTAGCAGGCGACCAATAGGCATGATGCTCTTAAAGGGTTGAACTATTGAACTGAAAGCAGCACGTGGACACTGGTGGACAGGGGAGGGAGGAGTGGCACAGGTCGATTAGACCAGGATAAAACCCTGGTCCCAGTATGATAATAAATATTGATCTAAAATTAAAACAATAACCACACTATATTCTACTTCATGACTGGGGGAGGCAGAGGCGTAGGAAGTAAATCTTCATTGGGGGGGCCTGGCGAGGGCACCATCGCGACCACCTTGAATTGTCGGCTGATGCATGATGGCATCTATTATTATGCGTATATAGAATTCATATAGAAAAGTAATTTTTGGTAAATTTTAGATCTGACTTTAGGCTCAGACGCCCATTTTCCCTATGACATCACCATAATAATCTAATTTGAGATGTAAAGTTTTAGCTTCTTTTCCATTGTGTTTATGAGTTCTTGGAAAATATTGGGGGGGCCCAGACATACTCAGGCCCCACCTCCTTCTTGATTGGGGGGGCACTGGCCCCCCCTTTTCCTACGCCCCTGGGAGGTCCCATCAGTAACTACCGTAGTACATATAGTCTCAATTCTCTCGCATAAACCGCGGTTTATACCAGAATCCAAATCAAAATTAGGCTTATAGGATTGACCCAAAGTCTGGGTGCAGCTTAGGCCACACCAAAAAATTAATTAAGTTGGTCTACGGATCGCCCTCTCCATATTTTCCGTAGACCAACTTATTTTGTTGGTGTGGCCTTATATGAGGGTATTTAGCAGTATGGAACAGTACTAAACCACTAAATTTCAGGCCTCAGATGCAGCTTATAGCATTCTCCTAAAGTCAGGGTGTGGCTTATACGAGAAAATTTATGGCCGTAAATTCTCTTGTATAAGCCGCGGCTAATACCAGAACCCGAATAAACGGCTTTATATACGAGAGCATTTTATTTTATAAAAGGATGGTGCAACCAATACGAGAGAATTTATGGTAATTATGTCAGGGGAAATGCTAAATATTTTGTCATCAGAAATTGATACACTCCCAGAGCTTCCACGTGATTGGTGCGTCATTACCACCATAATACTGCAAGTGATTGGTGCATCATTCCCACCATAATACTGCACGTGATTGGTGCGTCATTACCACCATAATACTGCATGTGATTGGTGCGTCATTACCACCATAATACTGCACGTGATTGGTGCGTCATTACCACCATAATACTGCACGTGATTGGTGCGTCATTACCACCATAATACTGCACGTGATTGGTGCGTCATTACCACCATAATACTGCACGTGATTGGTGCGTCATTACCACCATAATACTGCATGTGATTGGTGCGTCATTACCACCATAATACTGCACGTGATTGGTGCGTCATTACCACCATAATACTGCATGTGATTGGTGCGTCATTACCACCATAATACTGCACGTGATTGGTGCGTCATTACCACCATAATACTGCACGTGATTGGTGCGTCATTACCACCATAATACTGCACGTGATTGGTGCGTCATTACCACCATAATACTGCACGTGATTGGTGCGTCATTCCCACCATAATACTGCACGTGATTGGTGCGTCATTCCCACCATAATACTGCACGTGATTGGTGCATCATTCCCACCATAATACTGCACATGATTGGTGCATCATTCCCACCATAATACTGCATTAGCAGAATGATAAATGACTCATCACATTAATTCCTCTGTTGTCGGCTTATCAGCCTAAGATAGGCTCATTGTGGTCCGTGATATCAGCCTAAGATAGGCGTATAGTGGTGCATGGTACCCCCTGGTACAGCACACTCAGTATCGTGATAAGGGTATTATACTGATATGACATAAGTACATCTAAGTGTCAATATACATGTGTATGTGGTTGTAACAGTCAGAATGATCCTCTATGATATATGGTGTTAGAAGGTTAAGACTTCATCATGTAGACCTTATCGACATGTCATAAAACCCTCCCATGGGAGGTCCACTTCTGAAGGAAGTTTTTACAGTATCAAGTTTCAAAGTCTCGCATGTGGTAGAAAATACTATACTGTATTTCATGTAAAAAGGCCACACCAAAAAAATAAGTTGGTTTACGGATCGCCCTCTCCACATTTTCGGAAATACAAATTTTTTTTTCTTTAAAAAAAATCTTGTCTACGGATTTCGCTCGCTTCAGTTTCTATAAGTTTTTTCTTTGTAGTGTTTGGCAAAATTTAAAAAAAATAAAATTATTTGCTCGCCTCAATTTCCCAGCAAGGAATCAATTGGACGCCCCAAAAAAATCCTTAAAAAAAAAAAGAAGAAAAAATTCGCTCGCTCGCACCATTTTTTTAAAACCAAAATCCGTAGACCAATTTATTTTTTTGATGTGGCCTAGGTATTAATTAATCCACAGTTGTGTAGGGTTACGAGGTATAACCAGTGCCTCAAGGGGGCAATTCATGGAGTGTTGACCAATGAGCACTGGTTATACCAAGTAACCCTACACAACTGTGGGTTAACTGACTTAAACCTCGGTTACATGAAATAACCACAGCTTGTTTCTTTTGTTCTAAGGTGCCACCGTAGTTTTAGCATACCTACTCTAATAAGTGCTTTCTATTTGCTCACACCTTAGACTACCAGAAATTTTACATTTCTAAAGCCCAGTTAAACCCTTTTCAGGCCTAGGTCAGTCGTTTCTGTAACGTCCCCTGGCGGGAGGGTGATGTGGACAGAGGCAGTGGGGCTCTAAACCTCTGGGTAATAGAAAGTGACAGAGGAATTTCTCAAAGTCACAAAATCATTGATAAGCTGGAAGAAAAATTTACAAAAAATCTAAAACAAATCTGGAATTTAAACTTGAGGAAATGTAAAAGAAAAAGATCAGCCTACTTAGTAATAGAAATTACCTCTTTAAGAAAAATAGAGAGATTTGTAAACCAGGGGTCAGTGGTAGAAGGCCTCAATTGGACCCTTATCTTATCTCTTATCTCCGATCTTCTAACAACTCCTCCCGACTGACCACCGACTGTTTTGTTATTCGTACATGTATACATTTTAAATATTTCCTAAGCGCACTATGAGCTAAATGTATCGAATACAGTAACCCGATTTTGTGGCCTGATTTATACCATTTTTATCCTTTGTGATAAAACCCTGGATACAAGTAGGGGTAGACTTGATCAACAAATTGGAAGCCAACTTTGACCAAAAATAACAAATGATGAATAACTAAAAGAAATGGGCTTATGACCAGGGTTTCACGGGAGTAAACCTTCATTTGTCAAGCCTCTTGTGTAGCTGCTTCTCCTAGAGTCAGGGTTGTGGCTTATTGGCCGAGAGACTTGTCTCCTCGGCCATATATACATCATGTAGGAGGGGGACAGCAGGTCATGTCAAAAACAGCCAAAAGTCCTCTACTATAGATCAGCTACTGAAATCAGTCAACCATGACGAAGACTGTGGTGTACCAGTGTACCAGTACCAGTGTACCAGTGAATTGCTATTATTCCAGGTCGTTCTGGGACAAGCTGATAACTTCCACACCCACTCTAGGGGCCTCTAAGTACCTGTAGTCAATTGCTATTGTCCCAGGTCATCTAACAGCGCTGCAGCTCTGTCCCCTAGAGTCTCTGAGTGGTTGTTCAATCACTTCATAATTACACATCTCTACTACGATCTCTCGGCCATTACATCTGTGATGTACAATTCACTCTAAATAGTGTCCTCAACCAAGCGTGATCTCGTACGTGGGATTGGCTCAAGGGTATGTTGGTGGGGTCATGGATATCGTGTACACATAACTGATTTAATTCTACTTAGGCCACACCAAATTAAAATATTGGTCTATGGATTTCCCGCACTTTAATTTCCAAAATACAAATTTTTACTTTTTAAGAAAATTTATTGGTCCATGGATTCTGCCCGCATCTTTTTCTGGTAAATTGCAGATTTTTTTTTTAACCAAGGAGCTTACAGGATCAATCAATAAAAGTACAGAAATGGCAGACCACTCATTGAATAGGTAAAGATGTCACCGGTTTCATTATATAGGGCTAATTTGCACTTAGGAAAATTTTACATTTTCGCCACCAAAAAAAAAAAAAAAATTAGCCCTCTCTATATTTTGGCCATACAAAATCCATAGACAAATAAATTTTCCTAGAAAAATAAAATAAAAATTTCGCCCTCCCGCCTCTTTTTCTAAAGCAGAAAATCCATAGACCATTTTTTTAATTTTGAGTGGCCTTACATAGACTCAAGTGTCAACTGGACGTTGCCCCAGACAAGTCTGCAAACAGACACGTGGGTGATTCGTGACCCTTAAGTCACCAGGCAATCTATGATATATGTACCATAAATCCTCGCGTATAAGATGCCCCTTGCATACAGGCCGCACCCTGACTTGAGCTCAATTCTATAGGATGCACCTGGGATCAGATTTTTGTCATCTTAGTACTTCAGAGATGCCACTTTTCCTGGTTTACCAGGAATTCCTGGTTTTGATTCCAAGATTTCTGTATCAAATTATGTTAAATTCCTGGGAAAATGTGTCCAAATTCCAGGTTTCCTGGCTTTTGTCGGCCAGTGAGTGGCATCTCTACTACTGTTCTATAGTGTAAAATCCTCGTGTTCAAGGCGGACCCTGACTTGGACTGAATCATATCGGATTCTAGACCCATGCCCAGTGGATCCACCATTTTGACTTCTGCTAGTTCTACTAAAAGTGGCAATATACACTGATAAGACATGGTCTGACGGGTACCTTGTCCCTGGATAACAACCACTTCCAGAGACAAGCTGGTTCCATCTTGTCAGCTGTTATCAGCGCATGTCGACAGAAACCAGCTCCAGTCCCACTTAGGCCCAATAGGACGCACATCATGTATCATCATGTAATTCTGGTGTATAAACCGCATCTAATATTTGAGGCTTTACGGTAGCCTTTAGTATTATATACCTCACAGTGTCGTAAAACCCGACATGTAATATTTTACATTTATGTTATGAGGTTCCATTCTTAATGTTTGTGTTTTAATTGAAGTGTAATTGATTGGTATGTAACTAATGAATTATGTTGTATAGAAAATGGGAGAATCCTCTCCTCCGGTCTGGTTATGAATTTTGGGGCCGACCAGTTAAACTTAGCCATTCATGTAAACCAGGATAAAATGAAAACCGTTTTAAAAAAAAAGGAAAAAAAAAAAGCTGCGGCTTATTTTACGTCTGGGTTTCATTGTAGGGCAAATCATCGCCTTAGTGCAAGAAGGTTGTGCGGTAAGTGCATTTTAGTCAACAAGGTAACAGGTATATCAGTGAGGTCCCTCACAGAGGTCCCTTTTACCCTGCTGACCCAGATGTAGTTAGAACCTTCATGCACTAAATCCAACAAAATATGGTCTCCCAATACATATAAATCACATTCATGATAAAACTTGACAAATTATACAAATTATTTTTCCTATATTTCAGCCAAGTACCCCCAGGTAAAGAAGCTAATGGGCGACGACCCTAACATGAAGTGGGCCGTCCTGGGGATGGTCATCGCACAGCTCATCGCCGCATGGCTAGTACGGGATGCCTCCTTCGTTGTCATCCTAGTAGCCGGCTACTGCTTCGGGGGTGTTCTAAACCACTCAATGACTCTTGCCATTCACGAAATCTCTCACAACCTAGCATTTGGACACAGCCGGCCAATGGCCAACAAGCTCCTTGGTATATTTGGTAACCTCCCACTCGGCATCCCGTATTCTATCACCTTTAAGAAGTACCACCTGGAGCACCATAAATACCAGGGGTCGGAGGGTATCGATATGGACATCCCTAGCCGCATGGAGGGTCAGTTGTTCAGAAACTCATTCACCAAGGTGATATGGTTGATGCTGCAGCCGTTCTTCTACGCACTTCGCCCATTGTTCCTACGTCCTAAAGCCGTTACCGGTATGGACGTGGTGAACTACGCAGTACAGATTACCTTTGATCTGGCCATCTTTTATTTCATGGGCCCCCGGTCGTTAATCTACCTCATCGCAGGCACCTTCCTAGCTATGGGCGTCCATCCTGTTGCCGGACACTTTATATCTGAGCACTACATGTTTAAGAAGGGCTACGAGACATACTCCTACTATGGAATCCTCAATAAGATCACGTTCAATGTCGGCTTCCACAACGAACATCACGACTTCCCCAACATTCCCGGGTCACGCCTACCACAGGTACGTAACTATGGTAATGAAGGTAGCAACATACTTAAAGTACAATGTGGTATCCAAGGTAACTACCATGATTGGTACGGTAAATTCTCTCAAATAAGCCGCAACCTGGACTTTGGAATGAACTTATAATAATAAGCTGCACCTGAGGGTCGAAAATTGGAGGTATAGGACTATTCTATAGTGCCAAGCCCTTCCTTGGGCTGATGATCCTATAAGGTGCACTTTGATTTGTATATAGTTACTAGCCGCGGCTTACACGAGAGAATAAATTTACGGTAATTACAAGGTACGGTAACCTTGATGATTTCCACAAATGGTATCCATAGTAACCACCCCCTATGGTAACCATAGTAAACAAGTCCCCCTCTGTCTGTAGTAACCATGTGTCATTGTTGATTTCACTGTCACGTAAACCTCCACAGTTCACAACACAGTACACGATAATGACACAATTACAAGTCACGTTTAATCGCACGCTTTGCATTCTACACTGTACAGTTGAAAACTGGGGATATTTTAAGTGAATCATTTTTTTAATTGCTTACATTTTATTTAACACAATGATTTGTTCATTTGAGTATAGTCACGGCATGACAAAGGTCCCAGGTAATTTATTTGCATATCGCTTTGAGGTAAAAGGTGTATTAGTACAGCGTGGCAAATCCTGCCGGTCGAAATACGCTTGTATGCTTCTTATCAGATATGAACAATTAGGCTGAAGTAAAGAATATGGAGCCTTGTTTTATGATAATGTAACAATGGATCTCATATTGCATGATGGGTAACATAGAACATAGATTAACAGTGGGAAATCTTTCACATTGCTATCTTGACTACCGTAAACTCCCGCGTATAAGACACGTTCTCTACGCCAAACAAAATGCTGGGGAGTCTTATAGCTTTCTCTCAAGTTGGGGGTGCGTCTTATACGAGGGGTAATTTTTCTATATAAAATCTTACAAATTTCAGCATTAAAATGTGTGTCTTATACGCGAAAATGCATGTGCTAAGTTTGGGGTGCGTCTTATATGTGACGCACATCTTCTATGTGTGAGATTAAGGTAGTTCACAAATACAGAAAACCGCCTTTTGTAAATTTTTACGTATTCAGATGAAATATGACAGACAACTTGGTGAAGCATGTAAAAAAGTGACCCATTAAAGCCCCCCTTATGGAAAAAGTAACCCATTAAAAAAATTCTTTAATAACTCCTGCACATTGGTCGTCATGATGCGTGAATGCCGCCCTGGTGATTAACTCACCAGGGCGCATTCATGCATCATGACGACCTCCTACCTACTCGACAAGCTGCATAAATTGAGTGCTGGTGAGACGCACCAGACATTTGTGGCATTTAGCGAACACATCTAGTGGCCCTCCCAATTGATTAAAATCAAAATGAGCACTAAATATTGGGTATATGTGAATTTCACAGGTAAGTGTAATATTGCCTTTTAACATGGAAGAGCTTCCCTAGTCCACTTAAAAGGGTCTATATCTCCTCTTTCCTATCCTCTCGGATGTCAGTGGTGCACATATGTGCGGGCACCAACACATTGCTCTATGAAATTGTGTATTGTAGTTCTCGTCATGAATGCGACCTTAACTGCCGAAAGGGCGATAAATAACTGATTACTCACTCACTCACTCACTCACTCACTCTAACATGGAAAATTGGTAACAACGATAGTTCCATATTCTTTATTTTGGTAGGATTTTCCTCATCATTCATTGGTTGAACAGGTACAATGTGCTTTGGAAACTAAATGCATGTTAATGAAATCCAGTTAATATGGTAGTAAATACAAGCCAGCTGGTTAAAAATTGACCAATATTTTCTCTATGTAACTTTCAGGGGTGTTGCTTTGGTAACACAAAAGCATAGAAATCATAGGTCACAAGGTCCGTTTGTCCGCTGGGGTCACAGGCAAATGAAAATTTCCTGAATAAACTAAAATAATTTACAGGCCTCCTACCGATTCCTTTATTCCTTTAAAATTCCTTTAAAATAAAATAATTCCTTTATTCCTTTAAAGTTCCTTTATTTTGCTGAAAATTTCCTTTATTTCCTTTAAAATGATCAAACCCATTATCACATTTAATTTTTTCTGCTTTTCAAGACACTTTTTGTTGTTTGGGGGAACTATCTCATAATTAGGAACTATCGTAATCTCCCGTGTATAAGGCGCATCTTGTACATGAATCACAGCCACTTTGCACCTTATAGAACCAGCCCAAAGTCTGGGTGCGTCTTATAGGCAGGGTATTTTTAATATAGAATAGTACTAAACCTTCATAAATCAAGCCTCAGGTGCACCTTTTTAACATTCTCCTCAACTCAGGGCGTGCCTTAAACATGAGGTGCACCTTATACGTGAGGTGAACCTTATACGCAGGAGATTACAGTACCACCTCTTGATAACAATGGCCAACAAAGCATATTAGAACATTGGGTCCTTTACTTTAACTGATTTTTGGACGGGTTTTAAATCGGGAACCATCAGGGTCAATTAGGGCTCCCTCCCGGAACTAGCATGGCAGATATTTCTGGGTCTGATTTTCTACTGGACAGCAAAGCAAAGAAGTTTTAAATTTGAGTCCCTCAGGCAGTACGGCGACGTTAACTTTTGTCTCCCTGGATTGCAAGATCGAGGTCCCGCGCGATGACTATTAACTCATCTTCAATTATTAGAGGAATGGATCTGTTTCCATTTTTGAGCAAAGAGATATATAGAAAATAAAACAAATTCAAACTAAATGTAATAAAGTTGATTTAGAACTTTTACATGTCAATATCTTTTAAATCAGAAAAAATTGTGAATGATTCATGACGTTTGCTATGGTTGTGACCATCATTGATAACAGCTATCAGGTGCCGTTTGTGCCACAAATGTTGCGCGCAACTTTTTATGCATAACATTCTACGCGTAACTTTTTTGACCAATCAGAGTGCATAGATTTGCATAATGATCACGTGACTGAGCGGCAGACAGTTGAGGCGTTCAGGCAGCGGTTTTCTAACAATATGGGTGGGGGTGACCTCGAACGCTAACGACACCACCTCAGCTGGTTCCCTCACCCCCTTCCACCCCAGCCAGGTCTGGCTAGGTACCAGTAACATTCCGAACGTGGCTATTACTTGGTACCAAATGTTCGGACGATGTTCAGGTTGGGGGAAGACCGTTTGGATGATGTTTGGGTACAGTCCTTAACTATGCTTGGGAGTGTAGTATATAGGTAGCAGAAAGGGTGACTACAGGAGGTACCCTGATTGGTCAAAAATGTTGCGCGCAGAAAGTTACGCGTAGAAAGTTGCGCGCAATATTTGTGGCACAAACGGCGCCTGATAAACAGCTCCGCAAAAATGCCCAAGCTGGCTCAAATCCCATGCCATTCAATGAGGGTGAAGATTCTTTTGCTAGGTCCCGAAGTGAGGTCAATACTCCATTGAAAATCCGCAAGTGACGAGCACGGGCACCGACGCCTGTGGGGATCGAGAAATCGCACCATATTAGTATAATAGTGTAACTAGGCACTTCTCACATATCATTTTAACATTTATATGGGGGGAGGCTTAGTAAAATTCTAAACAGAGGGTTTCAGATGTCCTCAAAAACCACCAGAATGCATACATATGGCCTCTAGATTTACAAAATTTCTCAAGCCCCTGGCCTGGGGGGATACCCCCCAGACCCCCCTACAGGAAAAAGGGTTTGCATTTATGACCTGATATTTTTAGCGTTTGGAGTTTGCAAGTATGAATATACACTAGACACCTGGCACAGTTTAAAAATGGACTGTCTGAGTTGCTTAGAGTAGTAAATCCTCTCGAACCCCTTACAACTCTAAGGGTATGATTGTAAATTGTCTTTGCACCAAGTTCTGAGGAAATAGTTAATACACATACCTTGATTTTGGGGTTTCAAGATTTGAAACCTATATTACTTATATTTGGGGAGGCGCATCTTTTGATATCTAAAAAATGTACTGTACTTTTGACCTCACATTTTTCAAAATTTTCCTTACACATCAATACTCAGTCCCACATGTATACTGATGTGAGCCAAAGTGATATTGTGGTGCTTGAATAGTTCGGAAATACTGGTTTTTAAATGTATCGAAGCTAAATCCTTCCCCCACTTCCACTTCGCTCCCCCTACCTGTGTCTGACTCAGCCATGGCTTATACACAGGAATTGATGGTACTTGGAAGAATCATAAGACACTTGAGTTTTTGTATTTTCATACACTTCTAATTCCATTTATAAAGCTGAATGTAAGTTATGATGACACTTACAATACCCTTCAATCAATATTACACAGCCTTGTGTCACTAAACATTGCATTTCAATTCCTTTATTTGCCCCCCGATTCCTTTAGAATTCCTTTAAAACTCCTTTATTCTTGTGTTGAAGGCTCCTTTAAAATTCCTTTATTTTTTTCGAAGACTGGTAGGAGGCCTGTAATTTACTAATTGCTTTAGTATAGACCAGGTCCCATGGGTATGGGAAATATGAAATCCCGTGATAATGGGACGCCAGAACCGTTACCAGTGTAGGGGCCGGCATCGTTGTGTATATATTAGTGCGCTTCATCCGAGAGATGCGCTCGTGTGGTGCTCGTTCCTTCTATGCCAACCAGGTGTCGCTTCGCGATACCCGTTTGGTACAAGAGGGTGCAGCACCATGCCTCGCGTCCAGCTTCTACTAAGAAGCCGGACGATCTGCAGAAGGAGACTGGACATGGTCCAGTCCTGACGTATGTTCCAGGAAGAGAGTACATAAATAAAGTCCTACCCAAGCGGTAGGGGAGTCTGGGGCTTTGCCCAACCCGAACTACTCGTGTTGTGTTGGTATCTTTAGTGATAAGCGAGCCAACGAGCCACCCAACATTTAAGTCGATACGAACCATTACACCAGTAAGATGCACCATATAAGTGCTGCCACCTGGTGTATGAAACAGGAAATAGGTTCAACAAAAGACAGGTTTCCCATGAGGACACACTTTTTTTTTTATTATTGTTGATTTCACCATGGTTGTTATATCAGTGACTTAGTCACTGAGATAGTTGATAGTATGGAAGAACAATGAATTTCTACGACGTGCTTCTGGGTCTTAGAATTATTTTGTTTTTGTGGCCGATAGGCTTAACCAATACAGCAATGCCATAAACTTAACCTTAATAGCACGTCTCCCAGTTGGCACGTCTCCCCATCTCTTCCTTGCCCCCCCCCCCCCCTCGGTTGCCTTGGCCCATTGGTCACGCATTAGCACATGCCATTAACCCCTTAAGGGCCACCTGCCTAAATGAGTGAGTGAGTAATAGATGTTTAATGCCATTTCGACAGCTAAGGTCATATTCATGGCAAGAACATTACACAATTTCACAATGTGTCAGTGCCCACGCATATGTGCACCACACACATCCTGAGGGGATAGGAAAGATGAGAATTAGACCCTTTTAAGTGGGCTAGGGAAGCCCACCTGCCTAAATATATATACCGGTATATATGTATATATATATATATATATATATATATATATATATATATATATATATATATATATATATATATATATATATAGGTATGCACCTTATTGGCTAATTTGGAGTCTTGGGACCGTAAATATGTGTGCCATTCCCATAGTAGGAGCCCAATCACGTAGCTAGGAGTGTCATCGATACCTACCAAATCGATACGTCGCGATTTACGAAATCGCAATTTTCGCATCGATAAAAGCATTATATCGATACATTCATTTGTCCCCTAAATGCACAGGATTTGGGCTTTCCAAATTTGAAAGAATTTTGCTAAATTCCTATTAGAACCGAAGTTATGATCAAAAGTATATTGTGATTCAAATATATTTTGAATTAGCCATGTCCAACAATTTTTTCTGCACTTTAACATTAGATTAAATAATTCTGTAAATCTTGTCTACAATTTAATGACTCTAATTTACCTTGTAATTATAGTATTTGAAAATTTCTTTCACTGTAATATAGCTCAAATCATGGTCATTATAGTCTAGTTAGCAATAATCGATATATTTGAAATATCAAGATAAAAATGATGATATTCATCATCGATATAAATTGGATGTCAATGACACTCCTACACGGAGCATTATTATATTTTGAGCAGTTGTGCACTAAATCACTCTGTGGCCCTTGAGGATTAACCCTTTCACCCCTGAATTTCTGTTACTCTATGGGATTTGCGTGCAAATCCTGCTTTATGGGGTCCAAGGGGTTAATAGGCGTCCTCCCAGGGTATGTCATGTGACCACTGACTATTAACCCCTTGAGGTCCACCTACATATACTTATGTAATGGTTCGAATCAATGTCTTGACTAGTTCAAAGTGAAAACCAGACAAGGTATCTCGGGTTAGTGCAACCGGCACATATTTATTACGGTATATGTTTTACATCCACCTCGAAGTATACTGCTTAGCTATAGTGTAAGCTCAGGTAAAAGTGGTCCGACTCCGTTGGCAGCTAGAGCCAGACTAACGCCTTCCCCGGCCCCAGGTAGGAGCTGGGACGAGGCGAACAGTGCTGCCACCACCCTGCAGAGACCAGGGGTCGAGGAGACCTCTAGTGACTACCGGTGATGGGCGCACCGCTCAAAACGCCCTCTCGAGGGAGACGGTCACACTATATCACGATCTACGAGCCCCTACACTTATGTACATGTAACAATATGGTCGATTTTCCCCTTTACCCCTTGTTCTTACTTGACCAATCTTACTCTTACTTCCTCTTCTTTCTCTTATACTCTAATCTCTTAAACAAAGAATCTGACGGATTTATAAAGATTATTTCAAACTAAACTAGACCTCAGCACCTACACATTTGGCAATTATTCAGGATATATATTCTAGTTAAGTGTTCTTACTAACATTAATATGATGGCACTAGGCTTGTAAATTCTCACAGAGAACTTTCTGGTTAGGTCCATACATTAAATGTTGGCTCAATAGAGCCTTCAGAACATTTGATCATTATTTACTATTATATTTTAGAGCCTTCAGAAGGTTTGATCATTATTTACTTATAGTATTTTCAAAAAGACAGATATATTGTCTTAAGAAATATGGTATAAAAACATCTATTACCATTGATAAGCACACCAAAAAAGGGCATCACCCTCTATTTAGCCTGTATAAATAAAAGAATTACAAACAAACAAACAACATTCCCGCCTTTTTACACTGAGGTGGTGTGAATGGGTATTGAGGGTGCAGATATATGTAAATGAGGTTCATAGGGAGGCTGGTGGTGCGAATAGTTCCCTGTTGTACAAAGTACATATCATTGTAGTGGTGACTGATGATAAAACATAGAAAAAAAAATCGGCTTTTCGAGTTACCTGCAATGCACATTGCTATCCCATATTTCCATACAATAACCCTTTACAGACAACATGATGTTTTATTAATTATTCCATACAATAATCCTTTACAGACATCATGATGTTTTATTAGTTGTACCCTACAATAGCCCTGTAGTGGAGTTCATTTTCCGAGCTCCACATTCTGAAATGGCGATAAATATTCGCAACAAAGTAGAGAGGATCTGGATGTTAAAACTGAAAACTCAGGTCCCTTTTGGTCTGAATTTAATAGACGCACCAAACTATTAAATTCCTCTCACTGCTATCTATCAACCCCAGGGGGTCCCCTTCTTTCCGCGTCGAAAAACACACGATGTTACTGGGATCCCTGTCCACTAGGGATTTATTCCCCGAATTTTTCCCTTTTTACTGAAAAAATTCCTAGATTACATTTGGTAACTTTCATAAAAAAGGGCCCCCCATTCAGCAGTGTTATTTTGGTTGATGTCAGATTAAATTATCTAACTCCCATTGCTCTAACTCCCCTCACCCCACCCAGTGGGCCTCTTCCCACATTTAATTTTATTGATTGTGGAGACAAAATAGTGGTGAAACCACAAGCCTAATTATTTTACCTCTAAAATATGATGCCTGATGAGACCCTAGGGGTCGAAACCTACACCACATCACTAATCTGGATTAAATCCACTTTTTTTGTCCTAATTTCTGCTTGGTCAATTATTACTTTACCTGGAGAGTGTCTCCTAGTAGAGATAGGACCTGATTGGCTGGGAGCCCTGTGTGATGTCATCTCCTTGGTTTGTAACCAAGGAAATGGTGGGAGTTTGTATAGCAACACAGTGAGCCAAGACTAGCAACAGTCTCATTCGATTAGGTAGCGTCGAGGTGGCAGGAGGTGTTTCACCTCGTCTCACCTCGTCTCAAAAACACAATAGCCCTTTACAGACAACATAATGTTTTGTTAATTATTCCATACAATAACCCGCAGGATGCAACTTGTTACATCGGACTATGCCCTAGGGACATACTGATTACCGCGTGGGAGTGACGCGAAAATTACGCGGACAGCAGCGGCTGAGACGTGCCCTTTCCCACACTCCCCATGGCAAGTCTGGGAAAATGCCCCCAGGGCATCCATGGTAATGCTTCCAGGACATGTAGGCCTATATAGGGTATTGGACTATGCCCCGGGGGCATCGTTTAGTACATGGATGCCCCCAGGGCATCATCAATTTTTTTTATGCATGTACGATTATCCTTACTATGAATGCCCTGGGGGCGTTGTCCCCCATTGTTCTCTGTACCATGCCCCTGGGGCATTCATAAAATGGATGATGTGTGATGATGCCCCCAGGGAATGCACTGATAGTCATATGAGTCGAAGGTTGGAGAGTACCCCAGCCTAGTAGGCTCCTTATTCCCCTTGATTAGCTTAAAGTACAATATTCCCTGAGGGCATGCATGGATGTCCCAAGGGCATACCCTTGTTTAATACTGCTTCATTTATCATCAACTTTATGCCCTGAGGAGTAACGTTTGTAGACTGTATAAGGAACCCGGGAGAAGGAAGATATGCCCTGGGGGGTATGCATACTTTGGCCCTTCTTGTAGCTAGCCTACAACTTGTGGAATTGTACTACATGCCTGGAGGGCATGCTTTCGTCAACCATGCTTTAAAGAAGCAAGAAATATGCCCTGAGGGCATGTGCATGTTTTTTCTGGTCAATGCCAGAAAGGCCAGCAATATGCCCTCAGGGCATGCATAATTCCACGCGGCAGTCCCGAAAATATACGCATTACCACAGGGGGCGGCACTGAATGCCCCCAGGGCATAGACCGATGTAACAAGTTGTATCCTGCCAATAACCCTCTGCAGACAACATGATGTTGTATTAATCATGCCATATAATAACCCCTTACAGACAATATGATGTTGTATTAATCATACCATAACCCTCTACAATCAACATGATATTTTATTGGTTGTACCATATAATAACCCTTTACAGGCAACATGATGTTTTATTAATTATTCCATACAATTACCCTCTACGGACAACATGACATTTTATTGGTTGTACCCTACAATAACCCTTTACAAGCAACATGATGTTTTATTGATCATACCATAAAATAACCCCTTACAGGCAACATGATGTTTTATTGGTCATACCATACAATAACCCCTTTCAGGCAACATGATGTTTTATTGGTCATACCATAAAATAACCCCTTACAGGCAACATGATATTTTATTAATCACACCATACTGTATCATAATACATAGCACACAGAGCATAGTCTGTAGAATATGGTATGTATTACATATAACATAGATGTCACTGTGACCTTAACCATTTTTAAGTACACCCGTCTCAGATTTGTCATTCTTTGGTCCCTAGAAACAACAGAAAAAAGTGCACAATTTCTTTATTTCCCTTATAATGGAGTTAGTTTGTATAGCTTGGGGGATGGATTTTCAAGCTTGATACATAGAATTTTAAAGTTTTTTTTACAATGGATTCTATTCATTTCCTGCAGGGTCAAATATAGCCCTCTCAAGATTCATTCGTTCAGTTTACCAATAACCATTTAAACACATTGATTGCAGTTGAAGGAAATGGCCCCTGAGTACTACGATAACATCCCGTGCCACACATCATGGGTCAAGGTTCTGTACGACTTTGTTACCGACCCCGAGATCGGACCGTACTCCCGCATCAAGAGGAGGCGCATCCCCTTCCCGGGTGAGGAGGACAAGGAGGACTAAGAAGATGAACAATGAATAACAAGCTTCGTATTTGTCGGATTACAGTGCAGAACGTCCATGTGTTTTTGATTAGTGTAGGTTTAGTAGATGCGCATCAGCTTTTATGAACCCCGTAAATTAGGGCCAGGATGTGTTTAGTCCCTGAGGGACCATGTAGTGTATTAATGTGCCAATAATATTTTTGATGATTTTGTTTTTCTTTTCTTATTTTCACATTAATATTTTTGTTTAAAGGAAATTAGATCCAAACTCGAGTGATAGACCAACCATGAGAACTGGGATAAATTATTTTTTGTTATTCGTTGTGGTAGTATTTGCTAACCTTCTGTGGGTGAGGATTTTGAAAATTACGTAGGGCTCAGGGGATTGCCCAATTTTGCTTTCCCCCCCCCCTCCTCCCATGAATATTAACTTGAGGCAATCCTCCACCTAGACTTCTCAACTGAAATATCTTGAACAAAAATGTAAATATATATGTAAATATCACAGTTGATCTTGCACCTTTTGGAGCAGATAGGTATTCATTGTTGGGGATTAATGTCCATAAAAAGAATTTATTCTTCCCAAGATGAACTATAAGAGGAAACAAAAAGTCACTTGAAAATCATTCTATTCAATGGTAAACTGGTGAATGATGCACAGACAGGCATAATATTAAGAGAGAATTAAAATGAAAACTGGCAAACTTGTGCAGTTTAAGGTTATATGAACAGAAAGCAAAGACCTATTATTCTCTACCTGCCTCTCACAACTCATTTGTCATGTTAATACTTGGAATGAAATAATATTGTATTATGATTTTTACTATGTCAGGGGCAAGGAAGAATCACCCTACATGCGACAAAGATTTCACAGCCGACCAACCGTCTCAGATTTATTCACTAGTCCAAAGGGCCAAAGTCCGAAATGATATGTGTTGTATTCTCAGTGAGCATAATGTGCTATATTTACACATTGTAGAAATAGGGAGATCACCAAGTGATATTTGTGCGTTGGTCGGGTTGTAGAAATTTTGAGTTTTGTCGAACAGTGGCTTTACCCCATAATGCTGATATAAAGATTTCTAATATTAACATCAAATTTTGAAATATTCCCGTATGCCATCGTTGGTAAACCTAGAGATTATAATAGCCAATAAGCTCGCGTTCATTCTTTGAGATAAATTGAACAACATACTTAGCATATATGCATTGTTATCAGAAAGGTAGATATACACCTACTCTACCTTGATATTATAACATGAAAATGTTCCTTTAATCTTTTTCAAAGTTGTTCTATTCTACTTCTGTTCACAGCCTCGCATTCGTCCAATCCGCTGTTACTGTTTCTCTGTGTCTTAGGCAGCGTATTCTCATGCTGTTAGCTGGTCGCTTTGACCAATTGCTTTTTAGACTTTTTCAACTGTACAAACTTTTCCTAGCTAAGACTTTCCTGAACGTTTTGCTAAAGTTCCATGTTTTTTTCACAATTTGTGAAACTTTCATGCAAAAAGTGGGAATTTGTAAGGTGTATGTTGATGTTCTTTCATAATTTGACACCCTCTGTTCTCATGATGGGTGAAAGGACGCAGCCAAAAGTATTTTTTCTTATTTCAAAAATATAAAACGGTCCTTGCGTGGCAGACATGAAGACTAGAAACTCTATTATGTTGAAATCAGTCATTGGTTAAGTCCACCACCTTAATCTCCTGCATATAAGGCGCATCCAAAATATATGGGTTGTAAGAAATGCTACAAGGCACAGCTGGGGCTTGAGTTTTGAAGGTTTATTTCTGTAATTTAGTAAGTATACCAATAAGGCGCATCCTCTAATGGCATGTGTTAAAGGCTCAGTTGGCCTTAGATTTATGTGTAAGATGCGTCTTAGATGCGGGAGATTGCTGGATATTGTGAATATTATTTTGGCTGCGTAACTTCTCCTTACTACGCACTGTATTGATATATGAAATAGTAACAACTTGACAACGCTTCATTGATACATTGACCGATCTGTGACGGGTTTATATCATATAATAATTATGTATAGCATATAAGCCTAATCTGGGGTTTGAAAATAGGCATTTCAGTACTGTTTTATCGTGTAAAATACCCTCATATAAGCCACACCACAACTTTGGGCCATTCCTATAACTTTTATAAGCCTTTTTTTTTTTATTTGGATTCTGGTACTAGCTGCGGCTTATACGCGAGAATTTACGGTAGGTCCTTATTCAAGGTCTACCTTCAATGCATAAAACAGAGATGTCAGAGTTTCAGATTTTCTCTGATTTCAGAGGTTCAAAGGTGATATTTTACTACAGAAATAATAAGTTTTTTTTTTTAATGAATATTTTATAATTCTGATATTTCTTAAAGATATACCCAACCCTAAGTGATTAATTTTGAAGGTATTTGTCACTCTGATTAGGGTATAACCCCCCTTTTGAAGTGCCCCAAAATAATTTTCAGAGTTTTGCCAAATATCGAACGGACATCTTTTACTAAAAGTAATTTCAAGACCCCTTACCCCGAGCACTTATTTGAGACCAGCACTTAGTCAAACGGCACTCTAACACGATGTGCAGGTTTTCATGAAGGCTTTGACCCAAAACATGTGTTACTCCAAGCATGAAGTTTTTGCGCTTTCCAACCTTTCTACAAGATCTGAACTGCTAAAATAGAAGTTATGTATATTTCCCAACTTTGTGCTTAGATTTTACATATGGCCGCATGTTACTGAGAAAAATCTACCAGTAGTTAGGGTTTGGCATCTAGGTGATAGAATTGGCAAAGCCAGAGGATGCTTGTACATTGTACGCTACTGTGCTCAAGTGCCTAAATACATTATTCCCGGTGGTAAAAGAGAGTATTCATCTAATATTATTAAAATCATCAGAGATATTACTAAAACTTTTTTTAACTTAAGATAAATGCTAGTCAAGAAGTTGTGTTTAAAATTAGGAAAGAAAAGACGCACACCATGAGACTATATGGCTGGTGTTGATATTGATGTTCACCTCTTGTAATGCCGCGGATTCATCACCATCGGTCCTGATGCATGATTGCAGCCCTGGCGAGTAACTCGCCAGGGCTACATTCATCAACCATGTCGACCCCATGGGGTTGATACTGTCCTGGAGAGTCAGCATAATGCTCCAATGAAGTGCTGGCAAGACTGCATGCCAGCACTTCATTGGTGCATCATGCTGACCAATGAGCATGACGCACTCTTGCTGTAGCGGCCCTGAAAGGGTTGAACTCTAGACCCGTCAAGCAAGAAAAATTGCCTTTTCAGAACAAAGTTTGTTCTTAGCTAGGTGCCAAATGTAAACCCAAAGAATAAAACAACAGGACTGGGCTAGGTCTGGATAACAAGAAAAAATACTCTTGTGAGTGACCCAGATTTGAGTACAACGAAAACATTGTTGCTGTAATATGGAGATGCTTCTGTTTTATGTATACACCATAAACTCCCGTGTATAAGGCGCGTAGAAGAGAATTCTGAAAGTCGCACCTGGGGCTGAATTTCGAACAGCTTATTACCATTATATTTGTAATTCTCCCCTGCCTATAAGGCCTCTTTTGGAAGACATGGTAGGCTTCAGCTTTGCGTAAAAGTTGCGCCTTATACACGGGAAGTTATGGCACTTTGTAACATCATATTCAGTAACCACCCAGAAATCCATGCATACGCTGAAATATGATGCATTGTGTTTGAGAGGGCATTACCGTAAACTCCCGCGTATAAGACGCGTCCTCTGCGCCAAACAAAATGCTGGGGGGTCTTATAGCTTTCTCTCAAGTTGGGTGTGCGTCTTATACGAGGGGTAATTTTACTATAGAACAGTACTGGATTTACAAATTTGAGCTTTAAAATGTGCCTCTTATACACGAAAATGCATGTGCTGAGTTTGGGGTGCGTCTTCTATGCGGGAGATTACGGTAATTTGATAAGGATAAGACTGAGATTGAATTATTGTACTCCGTGTAGATCTGATGATTTTTATTGTGTTTTGTGAGTTTGTTCAAGCTTTCTCACCACTTTTTTTTTTCTCTCGATAGATGCATTCCAAAGGAGATGTCCCAAAAGGTTGAGCTGCCCAGTGCCATATTACCTCAGTATGGTATTTGGGGACACTTGTCACTGTCACTGAATGCTTCTAGAATTCAGTGAGAGATTGTGTGTGTAATATGGATGGATTGATTTTCCAATTAGAAATTGACTTTTTTAGCCTAATAATAACTTGTACAAATAATGACTTTGCTCTGGTGTTCATGTCATCCTTTGTTTCAAGAGATATGTGAATTTATACTATGGCAATATCGGTTATTTTTATGCAAAATAAATTGTTTTACATTTAACACTTATTCAACATTTTTATAGTTGAATAAGAATAAACTTAAACTTTTCCTGCTTGAAATGATGTCATTTGGTTGTTTCATTTCCAACGATAATTTGCGGCTTAGACGGAGAAAGAGCCTTTGGAGAAAAGATTGAATTCACATGAAAATCTCCGGGCTATTGATGTATATGAGACCATTGATATTTGGTTAGATATTTCAGTATATGAACTACCCGGTATGCTTATTTACGATATTTTACCTACTTCCTGTCAGTAGAATCTATTGGACTATTCATTTCCCCATCAGTCTTTCTTTGCCTGTACATGATAACATGTCATTTTTAGAAATGTACTCGGTGGAATCTAGCCCACCGCAAAATACTGATCACTTAAAAAGTTGTGAACTATTTTGTCATGTTTGCTCTCTTTGTTCTAGTTTTATTTGTCAAAGACTAGTTGGTCACAGCTTATATACTGACTTAACGGGATTGATTATCATCGCATGAAATGATCCCAACTATTCACTGCGGGTCTTCAGCAATGGCCGCGCCCGTTGGACAATCCGCTACCTCAGTATTCCATAGAAGTCTGAAATTAACAGGGATAAACAAACTTGTCTTTGATAGATGCGGAACATTGTATTTGTACACAAAGTGTATGTGATATTGTGAAAGTGACAGGGACGCAGGTTTTCTGTTACTACAGGTTGATGTTAGATAGACATTCCTCTGATACCAATATCCTTATTATGTCCTACCGTAATCTCCCGTGTATAAGGCGCAGCCCGCGTATAAGGCGCACCTAGAGTTTAGAGATTTGACCAGAAAAATAAAAGATTCATAACTTTTGTTGTACTGAATGGATTTTGAAAATTCAAAAACCTATGTTTTGCATGGACCCCCTGGACCCCATATTCAGCTGATTAGGTTATATGGGAGTGTAAGATATCAAAATGAAGGTCTTGATCTCCCCCTTGCGGATCCAGAAAGAACTAAAACCTCTCATATAAGACGCGCCTTATACGCGGGAGATTACGGTAGTACATCATAATAATGTCGCCCTGGTGCAGCAAAGCTGTAACTGCATTATGTCATGTTCCAATTATCACAGCACCAAGTTGATACAACAACATTGCAGTGGACACACATATCATAGACAAGCCTTAAGTTACTTTCATAGTAGCTATATATTAAAAGGTCAGTAGATGTTAAAACAAGAGAATATTGCCACAATGTCAGTTAAACCTTGTTGCACTAAGGCAATGATGGAGTACTGAGAATCCTCACAACCTCCTATACGTTGTTATTTCTCTATACTGCATCTAGAAAACTTGTCATGGATTTTAAAAACTTGCAAGTGTGAAATTTTGTTAGCAAATGGCATGAAAATAAAACTATTTCTTCAACTGTTTTTGGTTTTGTCTGATTTATGCCATAAAGAAGTAAGTAACACATAGGATTTGCCGTATTAAAACGTCATAAAATGTGGGTGTTCGTAGTTCAAAATCACATTAGAGAGAAAAACTTCATATTAACCACTTGAATTTCTAACACTGATGAAGAGAGTACTGCTCGAATATCCCACATATAAAACGCCAAGCTTTCCTTGCTAGCACGATTTTGTTTTACATCATTTTGACAATTGGGGGCCGCCCTGGGCACCCATAAATTTTGAAATTCCAACAGGATGTTTTCGGCATTAACACCAAGACCACCTCTATTAAATCTAATTTATATTTACCATTAAACCTTAGAAGCCGAATTTTGTTTGGCTTTTTTTTTTTTTTTAAAGAAAAAAGAAAAACTGCATCTCAGGTCAGATGATTCTATTTTATATACCGTAATCTCTCGCGTATAAGGCGCGTCTTATATGCGGGGTTTTAGTTCTCATTGGATCCACAAGGGGGACACCAAGAGCTTTCTTTTGATATATTACACTCCTCCTAAGTGATAATATGAGATAGAGGGCTCCAGAAGTGTATGGAAGCCTAGAGCTACACATAGCTTTTTTAATTTTCAAAATCCATTCAGAAGAAAAAAAGTTAAGAATTTTTATTTTTCTGACCATATTCTTGAACTCTAGGTGCGCCTTATACGCGGGATGCGCCTTATACGCGGGAGATAACGGTAGGACAGAAATAATCAATGTTGAGTCTTTAGCTACTTGCCAAAAAAATTCCCACTCACTTTCAGCAAGGTTTTACGGTATACCTAAATTCGATGCCAGTTTGCCAAATATTTTCAAGATGAAATGGGTCGTTACCCCATGATCTTTTTTTCAACCAATATGCCCTTGCCCATTTTGAAATTTCTAGCATGGATAGTCCAGATAGGTGTTCATATTACTATATACTTGGAGCCATGAAGCTGATAACCAAGAATTTGGGTGGCCTTGTAGGCCAGGGTTCCAACCATTTACGGGAGATGGGTTTTAACTGATTTTTGTCACCTTTTACCTGACCAAATATTGAATTTTACTGTGAACTCAGTGAATTGCCCATAAGCTCCAAAGCGAGATGTTAAAAGAAATTTGACAAATTCGTGCGAAATCTTAATCACCCTCTTAAAATAGTCAAAATACCAATTTTATCACAGATCAGTACTAAACAATCAAGTCCAGGGATGAAAGTCAACAATGACAAAAAACCTTGAAAAAGGAAACAACTTTAAATGCACTGTATATGCCCTCCAGTCCCATCCATAAGTGTGTTACAGGGTTTGTGTGGTGGAGGGGGGGGGATGCAGTAGGGGTAGTATAAGGATGTAGTTTGTCCTCAAATAACAGGAAAAGCTGTTTTTCAAGATGTTATTCGGATACTATACCCAAAATGTGCACATTATGGCCCTTTTGCAGAGTATGACCTAGGATCCCTTCAGAATGCTACTGTATAGCTGTTTTCTAAGGTCTTGTTCGGATAGCATACCCAAAATATGCACCACCTGGTGGCGGTGCTTTTGCACAACACGACCTACGGTCCAAGTTCAATGTTAAATGTATGCAGATAGGTCAAATGGTGCAGGGAATATATGACCAATATAGTTACATGGTGAAAGCATAAAGCACAGAAAAGGGGTATACTATCCGACACTCTTCTAGCATAGGAACTATAGCTTGCTACTAAGACTACACTGAAGAGTGAAACAAACACCAATATAGAGGGGAAAGTTTTCAAGGAAAAACTTGAGAATCCTTGAAAACCTTGAACTAAATACTGGCATGCTGCCATTGTATGCAGTGTTGTGGGACCTGACTGTGTGCATGTATGCAACCTCTGGAGGTAATTTTTGACTCCTTTATCCTGTTTTCAGAGGATTTTCAAGAAAACTTATTTTTCTTAAGTGAGTGAAAAAAAATACTTGAAATCAAGGAAAACCTTGAACTCTTTCATCCCTGCAAGTCACAGATGAGCCCTGTGGCTTTCCTCTCATCAGCTCAAGGTGCCTCTTATACACTATAAATCGCAGTTTTAATCCAACAAGGTTGTAGCTGCATTTAACAGAAGAGTCCATTTACAATAGAACAAAGTGGATACAACAAATTGTCAATATTCAGGGGTGTGAAATCTCTGCGGAAACCTGTGGTTTTGATGCTCACAGGGATCATTCCTGAGATCTGTGTAAATCCACTGAGAAAATGAATTACCATTTATATGGGGGGGGGGGGTCTTGAATTTTTTCAAATGTATAGATCTATTGTCGTCCAAAATCAGAAATTTGAATATCCCATGGATAGTTCTTAGCCTCTCTGTATGACAGAGGATGGCATGTATACCATTGAGTATTTAAATGACCTTTATCTAGTGTAAACATGTAAACTGGAAATCGTTGCGAAGTAGCTTCAGAGGAAATGTATTTTAGGATTTCACACCACTGAATATTGCACAGTGAGGCCTGTAGGCACAGATCACAGAGCTCAATACCCTCACAGTAGCTAGATATTAAAGTGTAAATAGGTGTTAAAACAAGAAAACTCAATTTTGCCAAGATGTCAGTTACAACCTTCTTACACCAACTAAGGCGACAAATTATTTTTCAAAAACTTTGATACAAAAAACACAAGTCTGTTGTTTCCTTCTTGATCAGTGTGGTTTAATGAGGCCATGACAAATTGTACAGAGAGCATGAAGGATGACGGGTGATAAGACGACGCTGTGGTCATGATGTACGCCCGTCAGCACGTCTGGACGGCCTGCACAGAGGGTCGGCCTGCTCCTTCGCTGCATGTTGGACGTTTTCATCACTACACGGTCTGATCTGGTGTCTCACTCATTTAATCAAGCTGAAAGAATGAGGGGAAAACTTTAAGATTTAAGGACGAATTAAGAAAATGTTCACATATTCTCACAATAATAATCAAGTATTTCTATTTGGACCGGCTTAAGATGAAACTGGATCATTCACTGCTGACTTTATAAGTTACTTCGATAAACTTTATTATCCGTGAGACCTTACATTAACAAAGTCAAACATTAAAACCCCGGTCATAAGCTGATCCCCCCCCCCCACCAAAGTCTACCCCTGGGGTTTTATTACTATACTGTAGAGAGGAAACTATAAATTCTGCCCTAAAACAGGCTTATAATATTTCCCCAAAGTCTACCCCCAGCTTATGGCTGGGGTCGGGGTTGGGGGGGGGGGGTTTACAGTATCTGCAGTACTTCTGGGGATGTCTTGATGTCGTAGAGTTAACCATCATTCTGACTACCGTAATTTCCTGCGTATAAGGCGCAGCTCGCGTATAAGGCACCCCCCCAACTCACAGGGGGGGGGGGGCTGTTTCCTATAGAAGGCGCCCCCCCCCCCTGAGGGGAGATTTTTGTCAGTTTAGTACTGTTCTATAGTAAAGATAACTCCCCCTATAAGGCGCACCCCAAACTCAAGGCAATTACCTCCCACGTATAAGACCCAGCAGCATTTTATTTTGTTTAGCGTATAAGACGCGCCTTATACGCGGGAGATTACGGTACACTGCTGCACGTCTACAGTTACACTGAGGATCAAACAAAATGGAGCGATTCCTTATGTTAGATCAGGATATGGTAGAAAAGTCTATTTACCTTCTTGAAGCCGATGTCGTTGGAGTAGGACCTGAAGCACTGACGGCACATGTTGAGGCCGTACTTACGGATGATTCCATGCTGGTTGGAGCATACCCGGCTACAAGAAAATAAATCAAATTTTTTATTAATTTTTCATATATTAACCAGGGGTAGACACTAACACTGGCCCGGTGGCCAATAGCCAGTAGTTTTGACTGCGGGCCAGTGATTGTTTCTAAATTTCCTTTGAAATTGGTCATTTGGCCAGTGAAATATTTGAAAATACATTGCAATATACCAGACTACTGGCCCGGGTGACCAAATGCCCAAAATGTTAATGTTTGTCCCTGTAAACTATAAAATATGACTACTATATGTACAAAGGAACGGGGTAGATATAGGGGTATATTTCCCCCCACTAGATGGACCTCCCCACCACCTGGGTCAGGTGGTTCTGTGCTGCCACACCAGGTGGCACTGCACTGAGACTGAACAAAGGAACTGAGTCATGGACGGCATGGACATTTGGTCATAAAGTTCAGGTGTGAAGGGCCTTCACACCTCTCTAGGTGTGAAGGCCGATTTAGTTGTGAAGGCCGAGGGGTGACCGGAAGGTCCTGAGTGAGTTTAGTTTGTTAACTTTATACAGCCAGAGATGCCACTTGCTGGCAGACAAAAACCAGGAAAACTCGATTTTTGACACACTTTCCCAGGAAATCAAAATTATTACAGAAAACTGGTCAAAACAAAACCAGGAATTCCAGGTAAACCAGGAAAAGTTACATCTCTGTACAGCCAGGGAAGGCCGCTTCTAAGAATGAATATTTGAGGCTCGTTTTATAAGTCAAAATGATTTTTAAGCACCCATGGCGCTTACTTTAACTTGAATATTGTAAATATGATATAGCAGTGCCCTGGTTGTAAGGCGACCTGACAACTAGAGTTTGTACACCCCCCCCCCCACCCTCCTTGATTACATTTCTCTTCTGTCAATTACATCAATATTTTGCCTGGGACAATATGTCAAAACCAGTTTTCGAATAGAAAATGTCAGTTTTGTGCTCTACATTTCACTTGATGTGTATTCAATTTAATTTTTTATTTATTGCCCTCTTTGATCTAGATAAGAATCTGATACTGACCGAAGTGGGATGTGTATAATTGTAGGGCCTTGGGCCAATAGAACTCATATTACAGTTTACCGTCCACCGCCCGCATGCATTTAAAGGGCCGCATGAGAAAATTTCATTATTCATTATCTAAAAAAATATTGTAGAATTTCTCAAAAATGTATTTGGACATGGTAGGAATGAGCAAATGAGGGCATATTTGGTATCAAATTAAAGCTTACAGTGCCAGGAATGTCAATAACATGGTGGCATACACAACCTGGAGATTTCAAGGCAGTGCTACCTATATAATAAATAATGAAAAAATGCCTCATCAATTTTCAAAATGGCTCGGACGGTAAACTGTAACCTGAGTTCCCATGGCCAATGTACTAGTCTAGTGTAGTGAACAATACACAAATTTCACTTTTCAATGGGTTTTATGGTACAAGAAAATCAGTTAACGCGGACAGAGCACTTAAGATCGTTCATAAATCCACGGAAACTAAAATACTAGATCTGACATTTTAGTTTGTTGACAGTGACTGCGGTAAACTCTGTCATTGTCAATAACTGACAGTGGATTCTTGACTATTGACACTGACACAGTGACAGCTCACGAACGGGGAAACATACTTTTAAAAGCTCGTTTTTTCGTGTAAATACCCAGTAATACCCTTAGAAATTTTACATATTGATGCACACAAAACTTATGTTTTATAATACAAATTATAGGAACCTACCAACTGCGGGAGCCCTGTCCAAATTTCCTTGGATGCGAGAACCAAATATTTGAGAAACCCATGCTGCTCGTGTGTAATGGCGGAAAGGAAGGGGCATCCACCTTGTTCCCAACAGGTATGCAGAGTTGTATTTTCCCATAATTTCTACATTGTTTGACTATCAAACCCACCTTATGTCATAAATAGATATCTATCGAGAATATTCAGAGGGTAAAGTAGTATTTTAACCAATAAAATTTATTTTAAAGAAAATTACCATGTTCCATGCACCACTTTTGGTGGGCGATCATTTCATTGTGATACACCGGAAGCACATGGAGACCGGTCTAAAAATTTCTGAAACTGACAGAACAAAATGAGTTTTCTTAATGATAGTGAAACAATTCGCATAGGTGACATCGTTGCTCTATACAGTGGGTTCAACAGAATCCAGCACTTGAAGGTAGAGGCAGGACAGACGCACCAGACAAAGTTTGGGGCGCTTAGACACAATGATTTGATCGGGCAGCGATTTGGCAGTAAAGTGTCATGCAGCAAAGGGTGGATGTACGCACTGAGGATCACCCCCGAGCTGTGGACTGTCACTCTCCCTCACAGGACGCAGATTCTGTACTCCACAGACATCAGTATGGTCACCCTACAACTCGACCTCAAACCGGGATCTGTCGTCGTCGAAGCTGGTGAGTGTATCCCCCCCCCCCATCCCATGGCAATTAGCTAATGGCAATATACATGATTGGCTCTATCAATGGTTGCAATACACACTCACACTGACTTGGCAAGGGCATTGTCTTCCATCCTCGATAAGCGGCTAATGATACCAGGTCGATAGCCTGGGATCAGTAGGCCGAAATACCTGCCTGTTCACAGGATCCAAAGGTGTCTGTTGGTAGTCTATCTACTCTGCCAGATTGGCAGAGTGCCCAGTTCTCACAGAAGTACTTACTGTCAGGTCCAATGCTTCCCCCAACACTTCCCTGAATGTATATCCAAAGATTCACAATACACAAAGCACTTGAAATACTTGTGATAATTTATAATCCAGGTGATTTTGTAATCTCCCTCCCTAACTCCAAATCATTGTCAGCCATCTTGAAGCCAGGTGTAGCCACCTAGTGCCAAAAAGACTAAACTATTCTTGGTTGGTTAGCCCTATGTTTCAAGAGCAGGCTAAAACCAAGGAGCACCCCAGCATGTTGACAGTGGAGGCCATTGAGGTAGTGATATCTAAGCTCAAGATAAACATGTCAGATTTATTGGATATATCTCATGTTTCAGTTATTATAAGCTGATGTACATGAAAACTACATGTTTGTGAATAGGAGGGACAATTTCCAGGAACTGACAGTGAGTACTTAGTTCAGACTAGCCATGTGTTTGTGCCACTATAGACTTGTATACATCTTGGATCCTGCCTGTGAGCAGGCAGGTATTTCGGCCTAGGGATCAGCTCTACATTCAGTTGGATGTGTATTCCAGTTTATTACTTATTACTTAATTACCGGGACTGGTACCCTCTTTGTCAACTACGGAAGATAAGAATTTGATGTGGGATGTAAAATCACTCTCCAAGCTGAGGTTGGGTGACTGCACATGTGAAGCATCTGCTTGGAGAGTGAACTTTGATGCTGAAGAATCAATGAACTGAGATGAAGGTGTGAAGCTAGCCCGTAATGTGTCGGGTGTTGGGCTGGAGGGTGCGAGCCTGACTGTCGTGTTTTCCTACAACCATGTCACTGGCTAAGTATTCTAGTTTTAAATACCGGTCACCCCCTTTCTTTTTAACAAAAATCTCTTGTGTATAAGCTTTAATAAGGCACAGATTATATGTGAGCTACAGCAATACTCATATTTTTAATACCCCATAAATACCGGTAATCTAGATTATCTGATGAGCCTTGATGTGTATTCTGGTACTTGTTGGGAGTGTTTTTAGCCCATAGGTTGTCATGATGCACCCATGAAGTGTAATAAACATGTTATGGTTATTGTCGGTGGTCTGGTGGGAGCCACTGGTCCGGTGCAGCGGCTGTGTGTCTGGGCCACAGGGGGGCGCCATCTTGGTGCCATGTGACGTCACATGCATGACATCACAATATATAAGGCGGCTCGGTGGTTAAGACTAAGAGCGTCAGATGCGACTAAGAGACTTGAAGGTGGCAGACGTAGTCAGCGGCTCCGTTGTTCAGTCACAGCCTGAGTGGCTGGACATCTCATACAAGTTATAAGCAGTATCATGAGTTTGTGGATGAGCTATAAGCCACAACGAGGTCTTAAGAATGGGCAGTTCAGTACTGTTCTATAGTTTCAAATACCCTCATATAAGCCACACCCTGTCTTTGAGAACCTTCAGCCGCAGTTTAAACATAAGAATCTACGGTATATACAGTGTACAATAGTTCTAACATTCCTCCCTTTCCTGCAGGTACTGGTAGCGGCTCCCTGTCACATGCCATCATCCGCACAGTAGCGCCCAATGGTCACTTACACACGTTTGACTTCCATGAGGAACGTAGTAAGAAGGCCACCGAGGAGTTCAACGAGCACGGCCTGGGGCACCTTGTCACCGCTAAGCACCGCGATGTATGCACTGACGGCTTCGAGCTGGTACACCAAGCTGACGCCGTCTTCTTGGACCTCCCATCTCCTTGGGAATCGTTACAACACGCCAAAAAGGCCATCAAAAAGCAGGGTATGTATAAGTGTTACCTATGAAATGTACATGCACCATAAGAAAAAATTTACAGCAACCAGTCTAGACCTGCATTGTTTATTTCTTAATGCAGGCCTATTTTGTTATTATAGTTATTCAATTTACACTTGAAATAATCACTTGAGAAGATTTACCATTTTCTTATAGATTTCGGATTTTTAAAATGATTATCTTGAGGATCTTCATATCCGCTTAGCGACCAGTTACCAACCTGATGAGAGCACATTCCTTTTTTTTCTACTTAACCTTCAAGAGATTGATATAAGATTTTTGATTTTCTAAGGTTTGTTCTTTTGTTGTTACAGGTGGAAGAATCTGCTCCTTTTCTCCATGCATAGAACAAGTCCAGCGTACATGCGAGAAAATGGCGGAGCTCGGCTTCAAGGACATTTCCACCATGGAGTGTTTAGTACGGGACTATAACATCCAAACCATTAGCATGAATATGCCTGTATTAACACTAGACAGACAAAACCCAACCATCCAGGATCTGCCGTCAGACGAGCCACCAGTTGGGCGACAAATAAAACAAGAAGAGGCAGAGAAGACAAAGGATGGGAGGAAACGGAAACTGCCCAATCAGGGAGTTCCAGATCAGGACGTTTTCCAATATAAATCAGCGGTGTCACGATATGTAATGCCAGGACACACGGGACATTTGACATTCGCTACTGTTTATAATTAGCGACTTTTTAGGATTTAATTAATTACCTACAATCACATTGGGATCTGATAACTGTGGTATTCATTGTGATAGGGAAAATTTATAAGCTTCAATTACGGTAATTACACACAATCACATAAGGATCTGATGAATTTTGTATACGAGTTGAGGTTTGTGTATATAAACAATGCATTGTTTGTTGTTGATCTAAATATGAATATAAGAGATATTCTATCCTATATTCTGCGTGATCTAATCGATGCAGCAGTTGTCACATAGTTCGACCAGAGAACCAATTGTTTCGGGGGGGGGGAGGCGTTCCCATGGATACTTGGGTGTTGTACATGTACCAGGAGCTATGGTCAGATTATATTTTAAGAATAGAGAATTGAAGTTTGTATGATATGAATACAAGTCTATATAAATAATTGTCAAATTTAATTATTCGTTGGATTTTGTTTTTCAATTGATGTTAGCAGCAAAAATAAATAAATAAATGAAATTATCCTCAATGTAGTGGTCCCTTTGATTATGTCATGAATCAGGTGGAAGTGAGGCCACAATAACTAGCGGGACATTATCACACAATCCGATAAAATCCATGGGTCCATCCTGAGATGCACCTTATACTCTAGGTACATGATCATCCAGATCAAGCAATAATGCCCTACATTAGGGGTCATGCAAACAAAGAACACGAGAAGGCAGATGATGAAATTCTCCCCAAGATTTTCGTTTTCTCTTATATTGTAAGAAATTCCTTCACAAACTTGTTTAGTTATTTGACGCATATGCTAGAAAAACGCACACCCCTATATTTTTTGGAGGGTGGTGGGGGCAAATAACTACATTTTAGGGGTAAATATTAAAGATTGCAAGTGTGACGGTGTGGCAGAAGGCTCAGGGTCTGCTACCGTATATGTCATATATCACATATGCCGTCCTTCCATACTTACATTAGGGATACCCCATTCATTTCATGTACACCCCAGGGAGGTCCCTGTGCCAATTAACACCTCCGAAGTATACGGACTTAGCAGGATTATTTATTAACCAATGAGATAATCCCAACTATTCACTGCAGCCCCCGAGAGGGCCAACTGGTATCCATCTGACAGGTCTTATCAGTAGAACTCACAGGTAACAAGCTCCAGTAATGGCGGCGCCCATGGGGTGAACTGCTAACTCGGAATAGATGTCTACTATGCCAAATATGTTACATCTGTAAGGACCTGAAGAAGTTACCACTATGGCTAGGAGTCCACCATGTGCAGTATGTCACATCAGTCAGGACCTGAAGAAGTAGGTAACCACTATGGCTAGGAGTCTGACACGTGCAGTATGTTCCATCAGTCAGGACCTAAATAAGTAACCGCTATGGCTAGGAGTCTACTATGTGCAGTATGTTACATCAGTCAGGACCTGAAGAAGTAACCACTATGGTTAGGAGTCTATCATGTGCAGTATGTTCCATCAGTCAGGACCTGAAGAAGTAACCACTATGGCTAGGGGTCTACCATGTGCAGTATGTTCCATCAGTCAGGACCTGAAGAAGTAACCACTATGGCTAGGAGTCTACTATGTGCAGTATGTTACATCAGTCAGGACCTGAAGAAGTAACCACTATGGTTAGGAGTCTATCATGTGCAGTATGTTCCATCAGTCAGGACCTGAAGAAGTAACCACTATGGTTAGGAGTCTATCATGTGCAGTATGTTACATCAGTCAGGACCTGAAGAAGTAACCACTATGGCTAGGAGTCTACTATGTGCAGTATGTTACATCAGTCAGGACCTGAAGAAGTAACCACTATGGTTAGGAGTCTATCATGTGCAGTATGTTCCATCAGTCAGGACCTGAAGAAGTAACCACTATGGCTAGGGGTCTACCATGTCCAGTATGTTCCATCAGTCAGGACCTGAAGAAGTAACCACTATGGCTAGGGGTCTACCATGTGCAGTATTTTCCATCAGTCAGGACCTGAAGAAGTAACCACTATAGACCGTGCCCACCGCGTGACCTATATAGCGCCGGCGGCCATGTTGGAAATACCAAACGTAAACAATGCCACTCCCCCTCACTGCACTGCAGTTAAGCAGCCTGAAATGGCTCAACATTTTTGCAAATAACTTCTGAACAAAACGTCTCCCATACTATCCAGGGGTATGCTTAGAAAGCCCAGACATTGGGGAATCTGCGGATATCCAAACATCTGATTTCTGATGAGTATGATGGATGTAGGAATAGTTTTTCTCAGGTTGTCCATTTTCGGAAATGCCTGTCACTGTCACTAGTGTCAGTGCATGGGTAAATGAGAAAGTTAGATTTCCCTTGGCCACATTCTTAGCCCCATAACTTAGAACAAAACTTCCACCAGGCTATTCCATGATATGACAGGAAAAATATTGGGGGATCCATGTAATGAATTTTTGAAGGTCCTGGATGATTAAGGAATCAATTCTTTTAGGATTGTCATTTTCGGAAATAGTTGTCAGTGCATGGGCAAATCAGAGAGTAAGAAAGGGGCTGTATTTTCCCTGATCACATTCTTCTTGACCCCACAATTTTAGAATAAAACTTCCCCACATTATTTGATGGTATCAGTAAGGGTGTGATCATTTTTTAACAATGGGGGGGGGGCTGGTTGGTTTTGGGGAGTGGGGATCAGAATTTTTTTTACCTCTTTACCAGGAGAAGTCTAAATTCTTTTTCAACCCCTCTGAGCTTATATCCTTATATCCAATCAGAAATAAACTATTTTGGTCTTTCTATTTTTTGGAAATCCTTGATAATACATATAGATTGTCACTGGCATTGGGGGGGGCTGCTTTTGAGGGTGCATAATTTTTCTATTCCTTTCCCAGATTTGGCGCCGGTTATTCAACGCAGGGGTGCAATACGCGGTCTCAGTGCATTGTCAATGGAACTACGATATTCACCTTGACATAATAATTGATACCAATGTCACGGGCGTCGTGCGATACGGCAGCTGAACTGCGCGTGAGATAACCCTAAAAAATTCTCCCCCCTCGTGAACATTTGCCTACATATTGTACCTTGTACATATGTTCCACCTGTATTCAGGATGATCTGGGTCAATCTATGGAGAATTATATCAAAGACCTAAGGAATTAGTGATATTTTATCATGTACCATAAAACAGGATACTTTGGCCCACTTTTTGGATATTTCCAAAAATTTAGCATGATAGGAGTGCAAGTATTGGGGAAATAACTATTATTAGTTTGAGTTTTAGTCAGTATTTTTCAAATGTATATGCAATTTTAAAATTTTGTGTCCAGCAAGTACTAGATTTACATCGAAATAGGTTGGGGCAAAGTTACCCTTACTTCAGGGCAACTTTGGCCCCAAAGGGATTTCTTATGGTAGTATATTTCTTATCTCTTTACAGCAAATATTGGGTCAAAGTTACCCCTAAAAACTTTGTCAATATAAAAAGCATTCTTAGAAAGGATCCAATTAAGGTATTTTTCATTAAAGGTGAACAAAACTCATGGACACAGTCTAAAATATGGCATGTTACAAAAATTGTGAAAAATATGACTATTTTGACTAAAATGAGAGGCATTTAGTAGTGGTGGGCCAAAGTTACCCCCAAGGGCCAAAGTAACCCCAATTTATTTTAGAGAAATGCTAATTTTACAGAAAATGTGAAATAATAAAATCCTTCTTGGGCAAAATGAATATAATACACTTGATTTGAGATGCCTTTGGTTAATTAATTGTTGGTTAAAACCAACAGACTCATTCTTGAATATTATTGGTTGATCCAGATGCAATTTCCGGACACACCAAAAGTCGGTGAAAATTTTAGCCTCTACTCATTGCCTTATATCTAAAAATAATTATCACTTTCAAAATTCTATTAAGGCTATAATTGTAGCTTAGATGATAGGCTTTTTGATAAAAGTAACCTAGATATGAAAAATATCCTTAATTGTAATATCGAGATCAAAACAACATTTTTCTGTGACTGGGCTAAAGTTACCCCTTAAGGGACAAAGTATCCCCGTTTATGTTCCACCTGTATTCAGGATGATCTCAATTACATCTGACTGAACTATAACTGTATTGAAAATCACTTTAGTGCCAATAAGTTCATGTTCACTTTTAATATGAATGCTTTTATGAAATAAAATGTAATTGAAAATTATGTCATTTCTCTCTATATTGTCTATATAGTTGTATATTATGTCAAATAGCTAAAGGGTCGTGGGGGGGGTCTATTTCCACAAAGATTATATTATTTGTGAAGTTATTAGAATCAGTGCGTTGCTACAGCAGAGCTCTCAAGTTTTGATGAAGCCTAAGAGTGAGACTTTGCCGGGGCGCTCAGAAATTTCCAAACATTAGGGAAATTGTCACAATTTAGGTAAAACTGGTGGGTTTGGGGGGTCTGGTCCCAAATAAAATTTTGAAAAAATAAAGACAATTTGGCTGACTTTCCTACACCAAACAGTGAGGAAAGGGCTAAGTTCACTCTACAACCATATACTGATTTTTTTAAGCCTAAAATACGTGAGGAATAGCCTGCTCTGCATGAGTGCGTGAGATGAGCCCCAAATGCGTGAGACTCACGCCAGATGCGTGAGAGTTGAGAGCTCTGCTACAGTAAACAGTGCTTTCATGTGGGTGGGGGGGAGTCCCGGTATTTCCAATATGGCCGCCGTGACGCAGTGTGACGTCACGCGGGATTCCTTTATGGCTAGGGGTCTATCATGTGCAGTATGTTCCATCAGTCAGGACCTGAAGAAGTAACCACTATGGCTAGGAGTCTGACATGTGCAGTATGTTCCATCAGTCAGGACCTGAAGAAGTAACCACTATGGCTAGGGGTCTACCATGTGCAGTGTGTTACATCAGTCAGGACCTAAAGAAGTAACCACTATGGCTAACAGTCTACCATGTGCAGTATGTTACATCAGTCAGGACCTGAAGAAGTAACCACTATGGCTAACAGTCTACCATGTGCAGTATGTTACATCAGTCAGGACCTGAAGAAGTAACCACTATGGCTAGGAGTCTACTATGTGCAGTATGTTACATCAGTTAGGATCTGAAGAAGTAACCACTATGGCTAACAGTCTACCATGTGCAGTATGTTACATCAGTCAGGACCTGAAGAAGTAACCACTATGGCTAACAGTCTACCATGTGCAGTATGTTACATCAGTCAGGACCTGAAGAAGTAACCACTATGGCTAGGAGTCTACTATGTGCAGTATGTTACATCAGTTAGGATCTGAAGAAGTAACCACTATGGCTAGGAGTCTATCATGTGCAGTTTGTTACATCAGTTAGGACCTGAAGAAGTAACCACTATGGCTAGGAGTCTGCCATGTCCAATATTTAGGGCTCGACAAATCCCTGTCTCCAGTGCCCGGGACACAAACATATTTCTCTAGACACAACTTATTTTTGAAGTTCTGTCCAGTGGACACAGCTGCAGCTGCTAAGACAGGTTTAGGTATTCATTCATTGGGCTGGGCCACAGCTGGACACAACTTTGTTTTGACTTTGTGCCCAGTGGACACACTGCATCCAATCTGATTTGTCGAGCCCTGATATGTATACCAATACAAATGCTTTGTCCACAAGAGATATAGACCATACAGGAGATAAATTCCCAGAAGGGTGATACAAAAGTGGTCTCAAGGGAAGTTTAAGCATTGCAGCCTATAAGATCAGAAGTGGACACAGGAATTTCTTAACAATTGTGTCTATGGAGAGGAAAGTTTCAGAGGAAAAAATACATTTTGGAATTGGATCTTGGGGCACTTATGCAAGGAAACTCCTGGAATTTACATAAATTATATCTATGGGTTCCTCATATCAACAGCTTTAACTATGTAATCATTAATTAGATGAAATATTTGAAATAAAAGAGTAAAAGATCATTAAAATTTCTGCTTGATACCATAGTTCAGTCAATCAGGGCATTGTCTCCCTATCATTATCACCTGACTTCACACCTAAAAACGGGCTTCCCTAGCCCACTTAAAAGGGTCTACTTCTCATCTTTCCTATCCCCTCCGGATGTGTGTGGTGCACATGTGTGGGTACTGACACATTCCTCTGTGAAATTGTGTAATGTCGATCTCGCCATGAATATGACCTTAGCTGTCGAAATGGCGTTAAACATCTATTACTCACTCACACCTAAAACAATAGAGAGGTACTTGGGGTGATTAAGATAAGGGGCAGGATGCAGCTTATCAGTCTTATCACCGACCATTGTTCAGGAGCCTGATAAGAAATTTCCCCAGAATACCCTGCTCTGGAGTCAGGGCTAAACCAAGATGGCCACCTCCATAGCCTGATATGCTAATGCCCTATAGGCTCAGAGAGACCCTGAGCTAATAAGCTCACAGTGCGCTTGAGAAATGATGTTAGGATCCGCGGTTAAAAGCCAGTTAGGCAGGAGTTAGGCATTATGCAGTGCTGCCACCTAGGAGGGGTACAAGAAACTAACCAGGATATTGCGTGAACTCCATCCACATTTACCGTAATCCCCCATGTATAAGACGTATCCTGCATATAAGGCGCACCCTGAGTTGAAGAGAAACCTATAAGGCTCACCTAGGCCTGAATTTTGAAGGATTAGTTCTGCTCTATAGTAAAATTACCCGCCTATAAGGCACACCGGACTTCAGGCTTATTCTATAAGGCAAAGGAGGCCTCTGATTCACGTATAAGACGCACCTTATACGCGGGAGATTACGGTAGTTTAAATTTTAACTGCTGAATGAATTTTTGCCTGGGTTAAATAACGTAATGGGTGAAATCAAGAGCAAGAGCAGGGTCATTTTGACATAGTAACTCACATAAAGATGAAACAAACTGCGCCTTATATGGGAATGGGTTTTAAAGAAATTTCCCAGAGATTGCCTTAATGCCTTTCCTGATAGGTATCTGAGATTAAATCTATGGGGTGATTACCTTCCAAAGCCTGCACCCGATCCAGCCACTTCTACACATTTCTACAGTGGAGCATTGCGTAGAAATGGCAGGATCGCGTGAAATCTGATACTCCTATCCTATTCTTGCTGAAATATTTTCTCAATAGAAATCCGGACAAATCCCAAGGCTGCTTACATGGGTTTGAACCTTAAAATGCAAATAAAGAAACAACGCAAATTTCATCCTTTGACAGCTTTTATCATGAAATATCATCACTGTCCAATTGACACACCTTTATCATAGATATCCACATTTATACCGCTTTCTGACCGCTCCTCCACAAGAGGAAGAGAAGCCAGACTGTTTTTCTTGATTCTATCATGAACTCTGTTAAAATAAATAATAATATATGCATCATACATTCGTCTTATACTCATCTAACAACCTGCTTTGTGCCGTGTCTGGCGTGTGACAAGAACTAACGACGTGTTGTACGCCATGATTGAGTAAGTGCAGACTAATGCGACTACATGCAGGGATATGGACCGATTTTAAGTTGTTTCTTATAAAATGACACAGCATGCCCTTCCAAACTCAAACCTCTGAGGAAAATCTAGAAATTAAACAAAATTTGCATAAAGGATAACACCATAGTACCCCATGTAAACATAAGCCATGGTTTACTAACAAAAATATTTTGGTATTATGTACTGATAGCTCCTACACTGATGGAAAATAGAATAGGAAGTACCGTAATCTCTTGCGTATAAGACGCGTCCTCTACGCCAAACAAAATGCTGGTGCGCCTTATAGCATACTCTCTAGTTGGGGGTGCGTCTTATACGAGGGGTAATTTTACTATAGAACAGTACTGGATTTACAAAATTGGTACCTAAGAGGTGCATCTTATACGCGAAAATGCATGTGCTGAGTTTGGGGTGCTTCTTATACGCGCAGCACGTCTTCTATGCAGGAGATTACGGTACCATGATTCTCTTGTATAAGCCGCGGCTTATACCAGAACCCAAATCAAAATGTGGATTATAGGATCGGTCCAAAGCCAGGGCATATACAAGGATATTTGACACTATATAACAGTACTGAAATGCCAATTTCTCAGCCTCGATTGTGGCTTATAGCTTCTCCTAAAGTCTGGGTTGCGGCTTATACGAGGGTGCGGCTAATACGAGAGAATTTTCTGTAAACCTGTGGAGTTTAGTGTACTTGTTAACTTAAAACAGTCATATCCTGGTGCATGAGTCTTGATGTCTAGTCACACGTGTGGAATGGTTAAATGTGCTGCACATGCTATGGGGACATTAAACTCAAAATGTCGCTACTTATAACGTTAGGAAGACATTACATATCCTTTATAAGGGGGAACCAAACATACCGGACATAATTACCGTCCTAAACACACATATTTCAAACATTGCGCTGTAGAAAAATTGTTGGCCTTTGAATATAAATGAGCATAGAGCCAAGCTGAGTGACTTTTCAGGGTTTTCTTTACCATTATATTGTGAATGAGAAAATACAGATCAAGAATACTGTTGTCTATAAAAGATTGTCTTGCATGTGCATATGCATGGAATATGTATACGAGGTATTGAGGCAGAATTGACTGAACATACCATACTGTCGTGAATAAACGCTCCCCCTCCCCGAAAGCGCCATTTTAGACGACCAGGCCTCATTAACTGGTTGCTTACACACGACGGTACAGTATGTTTTTTTGCACAGATATCTAAATACCATTCACTATGCACTTGTGTATATACAACAAATAAGCACTTTACAAAGACAGGACATGATGATGATGATGATGATGATAATTATGATGATAGAAACAGTAAACTTCAGTGTTGTTCCCCGATAGCGCAGTTATGATCATAATACTACAACCAATAGATTATTAACCAATCGTATTATAATTACTACTCATATACCTAGAATAAATATCATTAACATCATGAGGGAATTGTGCCTTGTAACAGTAATATAATAGATTATGGTTGGAGAGGCCGATTTATGTTATCGCACCAGCCGATATAATTAGACATAGGACAATTTACAAAATGAAATGGAAAGTTAATGAGTAGAATAATAGTCACATAAGGTTCCTCGTATAACAACCTTGGTCAATGACTCAATATGCAGCCCAGTTTTACTGGTTTTACAGCTGATAATAATACAAAACTAGATCAACCTCAATACAAAATCTATCAGCCAATCATCAGTCAAATACAGTTCTGTCTGCACGCTAACTTACGGTCACCTATTTGCTCAATTAACCTTTCTCATTTGGTCCTGGTTTCTTTTATACAAATTCACAAATAACAATAATAATCTTTGAATCAAGTTCAGCACAGTCACCCATGAGCACTGACAGCATATTCAGTCATTCATGAACACTGTCAGCATGACTCAGGCTGTCAGCATGACTCAGCACATTCAGTCATCCCTGAACACTGTCAGCATGACTCCACACATTCAGTCATCCATGAACACAGTCAACACATTCAGTCATCCATGAACACTGTCAACACATTCAGTCATCCATAAACACTGTCAGCATGACTCCACACATTCTTCAGTCATCCGTGAACACTGTCAGCATGAGTCAGCACATTCAGCCATCCCTGAACACTGTCAGCATGAATCAGCACATTCAGGCATCCCTGAACACTGTCACAATGACTCAGCACTCAGTCATTCATGAACACTGTCAGTATGACTCAGCACATTCAGCCATACATGAACACTGTCAGCATGAATCAGCACATTCAGGCATCCCTGAACACTGTCACAATGACTCAGCACTCAGTCATACATGAAGACTGTCAGCACGACTCAGCACATTCAATCATCCATGAACACTATCAGTATAATTCAGCACTTTTATCCTACAATATTGTGGATATACGGGATATCCTGTGATACGCTCTCTGCCCTCTTCTGTCTATGTACATTAGGCATCATTTACAACTTGTATCCTCAGCTCCACCGATTTATCCGCAACCCAAATGTACCATTGCACACAGTGTGACAACCTCCAGAAAACTGCGATCAGTTTACATCATCTTGTGTCCAGCGGAAATCAACCATGCTCACACACTTCTGTGGATAACAATAAAAACATCTCCTCCCTCTCGCCACATTCATATCCAATAAAATAAAGATCTCATATTCCTCTTATTAACATCCATCTTGCTCCTTGAGTGTAGGGTCGGATACATTCACCATACCGTTCTGTCAAAGCAGCGTTATAACGGGCTTTGTCCAGGTGTGTTTCACAATGCCCGAGGCGGCCCATCTTTAGCTGCATCAGGTTAAATAGTCCAGGTGTGAGCCTAGTTGGAGTTAATCACTGTCTGTTAGAGCACAATAGTTGAATGTGTATAAAAAGGTCAATTGGCAATGTGAACAATGAACTACCCTGTGTCTGTGCTGGCGGGAGTGCCGCCGCAGGTAGTCACTTAAATCCTTACTTAATCAGTTTGTGGTTTGAGTCCTGACACACACGGTTAATAACAATGGAAGCCACGGCGTGCGAGTTGTGTGTCGGCACTGACACCCAGTCTGCAGTATGATTGGTTAAAGTGTCGTTACCGTGACACCACCTCTCAGACAAACAAAGGCTTTGGCAACAATAATTGAAAGACCACCGAGCCCGAGGACGAGAAGACGCAGCAACTTTGTCAAATAGTACCAAAAACTCCACTCTGGTTTTTATAACAATGATTGAAAGACTCCACCAGACGGGACGCATCCTCTCATTGGTTGGATGTCTGTCAAGACCAATTTGTCAACAACCACCGGGTGCCCGATCCAAAGTCAACACAAACAGTGACTACAGGCCCCGCTGACAACAAGGGTCAAATATGACATAGCCATCATGCGGGAATGCAGCAATCTCAATGGTACTATACACCCAGTGCGCGGGGCTGTCTGCACCAGTACTTGTGTCCTGAACCACCAAGTGGCAGCAGGTAGTAGTTAGTCCTTAACCCACCAGGGGGCAGTGCTATCAATATGCGCCCACCGCACTGATCCACCCATTCTCTGACAGGAAGTTGAGGATTCTTCGTCTGTGCGTCTTGTCCAGATGGCTTGGATACCGAATCTTTACTGGGAGCCCTTGCCGCCGCTGGAGATAGTCCTGGAAAATGATGAAAATTTCGTTAGTTTTCATGCAAGTTTTTCAAACTTAAATGTCTTATCCCAACAATGAATGCAATGTTTTGGACATAGCATAATCTCTCGTGTATAAGGCGCGTCTTATACGCGAGGATTTAGTTGTCCCTGGATCCGCAAGGGGGACGCCAAGACCTTTCTTTTTGATATGTTACACTCCCCATAAATCATGATAGAACATAGATCCAGGGGTACGGGAGATCCTATCCACACATACCTTTTTTAAATCCATCAAGTAGAACAAAAGTTATGAATTTTTTTTTCTGACCATATTCTTGAACTCTGGGTGCGCCTTCTACGCGAGATGCGCCTTATACGCATGAGATTACGGTAGTAGGCAGGCAGGCCGTGGCTAGTTGCCGACCACTCAGTCAGTTGGTCAACCCAAATCCCTAATGAAAATAATCCATGCGCCCCTGCATAGTTTATTACGTGTTAATATATGTAAGCGCCTTTACCTTAATGATGCACGTTTTGATGGTGATGTAACTGGCGGGTTTCATGCCGATAGAGTTGCATAGCTGCAAGAAAACAAGACATACTTCAGACAACTGTTTTTACCCCTGTAGAAGCCACATCAAACAACATTGAGCCAAATGACCCTCCAGGGTCATGTTCCTTTGTCGTCACGCAGGGTCACGTTGACGTACTAGTGAGTCACCTATCATAAAGTCCTGCATATATGTGAACCCGAGGCATCCTACGGCTTATAGAACTTTCCTTACGTCAGGGTGTGAGTATTAAACCCTATATAACAGTATTGATTTTCAGCCATTACGTGTGGCTTATACCATCCTCTCTATCTCAGGGTGTGGCTTTTTACTGTAAAATTACAATATGAATACCATTACTCAGAATAACCGTTTTCATTACTAGCCTATTGTTTAAGGGCCCTGATGAGACTGAAATTTGTCCCCTCATTTTGCATACTTGTGCAGTTAACCACATTTTAATTTCATATAATGGTAGCCCACTCACATAGTGACTGAAGGTGAGGAAATTTAATTCTAGAGGGTGAGGGAATTAAATTTTGTGAACTTTTGAAACTGCCAAAACTAAACAATTTAACATCAAACATGATCTAAAAAGACAGCTTGCCTTCTGTAATTCATAACATCACACAGTATCCAGTCACCACCTGCCGACACCGATAAAGACAAAAATCATTTCTCTCTGCATAAGTGTGCTATATTGACCAATTCGGGTGCACCTTTGTGTATACATGTATTTCAAGTTAATTTATTTAGATATGTACAAAATTCTATTCATTTGGCATTAGAAATGATTTTATCATCAGTAATGCGACCATTTGGGATGCTTCATCTGGCAGTATGATACGGGCTAGGGCTATCACACTGGATGGTGTGATACGGAGGTTCTTGGTTAAACCTATCGAGCTATTGCATTTAACTTGAGATAAGGTCTATCTGGGTAGACCCGCCAGCACTGGACCGGTGCATCGTGACAACAAAGGAACAAAATCCTGGGGTCATTTAGTTATTCCTACTTTGCCCATAGTGGGTCGTTTCAATAAAGCTGGTAAGTGTTAAGTAATAACTTACGCGTCTTTCCCTGTCTGAGAGGAGGTCGTCGGACGGCAGGCCATTGTGGTCCTTACTAATCCCGTTGTCCCGGTCACCTGTAGTAACGACGTCGTCGACGTCTACGTCTTTTTCCCTGAAAAGTACACAGCATTTGTCAGTATTGGTCTAAAGGTGACTTAGTTATTATTTTCCTTTAAGACTTCGTTTGAGGGACTAGAATCAGAAAACACCCAATTTTTTGCGTCATGCCAACGCTTCTGCAGCTTAGCGTCTCTTATCCTATTCATTATTTGACAGAAAACTACATCCTGATGAGACTTACATCGATCACTATATAGTAAATGATGTTGGGTGAATGAGGCCATATTCATGGCAAGAAAACTACATTTCATATCAATTGTTTTTTTCAGTTTACAATCCCCATCCCCAAAACTGATTGGCTTCTGAGACATGACAGTAACACTTACTCCTGGGACTTTTTTGATGTGATTGAGTTTCTCTTCGCTGCCAAGCTCGTCTGGAATATGTAACGCAGAAACATGATAATAGGGCAAGTCTACATCAATATCTTAATGTCACAACAATAGGAAAGTCAATTATGATAACAGGCCAAGTCTATATAAATACCATAAATTCTCTCGCTGTGCAGCTTATAAAAGGGTGCGGCTTATACGAGAGAAATTATGTTTTTTTTTCTTTTTGTTAATTGCATGGAATATCATCGTTTGATATTCCATGCAATTAATATTTTTGTACATTAAAATCTTTACTACGGACTCTACGACATAACTCTATGGGGTACAAATGAATCAAGAGGGTTAAGTGACCATTTCTTTTTTCTAATATTGGTCACCGCAGAAAAAAAAGATTTCTGGAACATCTCACTTATCCACACACTAACAACAAAATTGTCACTCAAACCTTCCACAGCAACTTCAATCTTCACTCTATCAAGTGGAGAAAGAAAGAGAAAGTTTATCTTTTTGATCTAAGGTAACCCATAAAAACTAAGAACATCCCTCTATGCGTCACCACTTCTTCAATCTGATCTCATTTTTCCACTTGTAATTTCGAAATAAAGGACCGTTTGAGACAAGATTTCGACACCGTAACATGATTTTTAACAATTGGAAAACATATGGAATAAAGATTTACCATTTTCTTTTTGTTCTCTTTCTTTTTCTCTCTCCTGTACCTCTCGGCCTCAAAGTCTCCCATTTCTGTAAAAACCAAACAACACAGATCTATAATGTAATTCACGCAAACCGAACCGCCTCAAAGCCACTTTCTGTGTTCCGTTGTCATGATGCATCAATGCTAATATTGAGATCTGCACCTGCTGCATTCTTGTCATGATGCACCAATGCTAATATTGAGATCTTCACCTGCTGCATTCTTGTCATGATGCACCAATGCTAATATTGCTATTGAGATCTGCACCTGCTGCATTCTTGCATCATGTGGCATCTGATGCACTCCTAACAAGAAAACATGATGCGCCAATGCATCGCAAAGGGCACATGATGCCAATCTATTGGAATGATGCACAACTGCATTATCACCCTTTAAGCGCCGCTGATGCATTAATGCATCATGCCCATTGGTCATGATGCATTAATGAAGTGCTGGCGAGACTGCTTGCCAGCACTTCATTGATGCATCATGACGACCAATGGACATGATGTACTCTTGCATCAGCGGCCTTTAAAGGGTGATATGCTTGCATTGACCCATCAAGACAATAAGTGAATTTTGAGCTTTGAGGCATCCTGCGTGCCTTAAACGTACATCATGCAAACCAAATACATGGAACACAGTTTAAGTACTGTTACAACAAATATCGGAATACTCTGCATATAAGCCACAGTTAATAGACTATTAATTTTTCGATCCAAGATTATAGGATTTCTGCTGATAGGTGGGATTTTGATACCGTTAATCGGGGTGATACCGTAATCTCCCGTGTATAAGACACAGCCATTTTTTGAAAAATCATAACTTTTGTTCTACTGAATGGATTTTCTAAATTCAAAATGCTATGTGTAGCTTAGACCTCCTTGGCCCCCTCATGTCCTATTAGGACTTTTGGGCCATGTAACATATCAAAAGAAAAGTCTTGGTGTCCCCCTTGTGGATCCAGGGAGATCTAAATCCCTGCGGATAAGGTGCGTCTTATACCAGGGAGATTACGGTACTAGAGACCAGTTCACGTACAAGAATCAAAATCGGGGTGTGGCTTATTTGTATCAGTTTAGGTAATGTAGTGCAGAGCGTCTCTACACTGACACCGACAGACACTGTTCATGTCAAAGTCTGAAGACTCAGTCAATATTGTATAGTTGCTAATAGCCTAAAGAATGGTTATTCAGGCCCGTAACTAGGGGGGGTTCGTCGGTTTGAACGAACCCCCCAGGCGACTGATAGGCCAAAAAAGTTCCACCCTAGCTAGCCCAAAAGTGCACATGATAAGCTACATGTCAGTTTTTGTGGCTTGTAAATTGGACAAATATTAAGGTTTTTAGAGAGTGAACCTTAAAATTAGGACATTTTGCCTCAAATGACCCATTATCATACAGATTTGTATACAAATTAAGTTAATATTTTCTGTTTATTATATGAAATTTTTGGCGAGTTCCACCTTTTAACTGATCGAGTTCCGCCTTATCGAAAATTGAAACAAAGTTACAGGCCTGTTATTTCCTCACATTTTCGCAATATTTTGATACCAGTCTGCAAAAACAGTCTCGTGATGAACCAATATCCAACACTGTAGTCACACAATATCAGATGTGATGTTTGCGACTGCGTTCACACACTTTCAGTCCTATGTTACGGTTGGCCTCTACATTTATCAATCATATGTACATTATAACAATGTTGACAACATTCATATGACAATAAAATTGGGCGATGTGCAGTGCGCACACAAGGCTCAGGGTGGCGCCACCTGGTGTGTAGTGGAGGAACCAGCGTCTCACATTTAGACGCTCTGGCTGCAAGCTGGCCCCAACTCTCCCACGATCATATAGGAATATAGAGAGAAAAGTCAAGCCCGGACCTAAGCCTTTGGAGGACTGGATTGGAGAAAAATTGCACCTGGAACCATTCCTCTTTTTACAAAAGGTATAATGGTGCTTTTGCTTTATTGTTTTTTCCATTATTTTGTGTCAGATGGACACAATAACATCTTGTTCATCCACCTGCATGTGTTTTTTAAAAAATTATTTGGAAATTTTGAATGAAAGTCACAATTTAAAATTGGATGACTGACTTTTTTGGAGTTGCTTGCCGCTACGCGGCCGGGAGTGCAGCAACTGTAGCAACTTCAGTATGTTTTCGGTTTGTCAGTGACGTCACGGTCACCTTGTGACGCAATTTGTGACATCATACGTCGGCCCTGACGTCACATGTTGGCCACAGAGTGGCAACTCCTATCCGTGGTCCTTGCAACATTTTTCTTGTTGAAACAGCTACCACCTACCCGACGGTATAGACTCAGGGGGGTCCCTGAGCCAATTACTAGTGTACTAAGGTACCATAAGACCCAACATATAAGCCGTATTGGTGAAGCTGGGGGGGGGGTTATGCTGCGTTTTAGCCATATAGCACAAAGTGTCCACATAACAAATTTCTCTAGAAACCCCTCTTACAAAATGACCACAGAAGGTGCCACAAAATGTCCACACAGCACACTTTGACAGCAAAATCTCTCACATATTGTTCATGTGGACATTTTGTGCCCTGCGGCTTAAACACCGCGTAACACCGGGAGGAGGGGACAGGTGAGTCGGTGATGGGTAATCAAAATGGTAACACCTCCCTATACTCTCCTCATACCTATTGCTCAAAGTTAAAGCCGGATTGTTGCTTATACACAAGGTGTGGCTTATGCGCAAGATTTCTAACAGATATACAAATTTGGGGCTATCCATCTAAGAGGCCAGAGATAAAAATGTGTTTCAATGTACAAGGTGTGATTGGTTAATGTCTTTTTTTATTCTAAAATACAAAATGCACGCCTCCGCTGTCGGCGTGGGAAACCGTGCAGCCTGGCCGCGATGTTTACTGGAGGAGGTGGGGGGATCTGACACTCGCCCAACCAGATGTTCGGTTTGTATGTGCTACAACTACTAAGCCAAAGCCTCGGGGAGGAGAATACTGTGAACCTCTCATATCGTCTCACACTTTTCGAGAGTCACCGAAATGTTGATCGAAAAAGGCAGGACTTGAAACTTTTATGGAGAAGTACAGCTTACCTATATACCCTTTGGTAAAAATAATCATTCTAACGTTATGCCACATCTTTTCCCCTCATATTCTGCTATGATTTATGGGCAGATGGCTTCTGTACACGTTTTAACATGACCGATTGTGAAGGGATCCCTCGTCAACCCCTATGTTCCAGGGCTATCTTAGTCGATAATTAAAAAGCGCTGCGTGGTTAATAATTCTAATCGTCTCAAGAGTTCTCCTAAAATGGCCGAAAACCATGAATTTCTCTTTGAAAAAGAAAAAAACAAATTCTTGGGTTAGCCATGTCTTCCTAGTCTAGGTCAGGTACCCTGAAACTCTTTTTATCTTTTTTTTTGGCCGGAGGAAGATGAAACAACATACCGTCTAGTTTTGTGACCCCGTTTTTTCGACACCGTACCAGATCTTTTATCCGTACTTTGAGTTGTTTTTCCTCTGCAATAAAGATAATAATAAATTTGTTATTAGTTGATTAGAAATTAGATTAAAGAGATATCACACATTGCCAGACAAAAAGGAGTAGGAAACTATACAAAAAAGACTGGTGATGCATTCTTGCATCATGCTTATTGGTGGCCATGATGCGTGAATGCACCTCTGGTGAGCAACTTGCCCGGGGCTGCATGAATGCATCATTCCTACCCTACCGGGATTGACAAAGTCTCAGCGGGTCGGCATGATGCACCAATGAAGTGCTGGTGAGACTGGTCACCAGCACTTCATTGATACATCATGACGACCAATGGGCATGATGCACTCCTGCATCAGCAGCCCTCAACGAGAAAAGAGCAATACATGGCTGGTAAATCCAAAAGCTGGCCCCACCTCTATTAGTAACCTACTGCTGTGGAGATTGAGAAATGTAGCTGCTGCATTAGCCATACTACTTTCTGACTTTAACACTAGGTGGCACCACAAAAAAGGCGGGAAATATTATCCCCATAGGAAAAGCATAGAAACCATTTAACCATTTTTTTGAAATTTCACCTGTGAGAAATTATCAAATATTTATTAAATTATTATATTCTATAACTAATTTCATGTCCTCCATGTTCCTGAGAATCACAGCTACCTATACATATCATTCTTTTTACCAGGGGATGTCTGCTTCATACTTTATTTTTGGTGCTAACTTTGATAAATAAAAACATTTGGTCATTTTCAGGTGTCTTAAACCTGCTGGGACCCAGGGTCTCGCCAATAACTTTTGGAGTTAAATATTTAACTGAAACGATGACTTACTTTGTAGGGTCTCAAAGAACTGGTCCTGTTCCCGGTGAGATTGGAACTGCGCCAATACCCGCATCTTGTCTTGGAACTCTCTGTAAATAACAAATTTTTACATCAACATCGGCAACAAACTGACTTCCGGCGCTGGCGCCATCTCCTCTGTAATTGCCGCAACTATCTCTGGTGGTTGCATCTAAGAATTCTTAATAAGCTGTGGTTTTTACATGAAATTGACATCTCCTGTGGATTATAGAATGTTAACAAAGGGAATGCTTAGGTCTTTGAGAACTGGACTATATACATTTTCATGTCCCAGACGCACAAATTCAGAGTGAGGCTTATAAATGTGTGTGGCTTAAATGCTGGGACAAGGATAGATACAATGCACGGTCATACTCATTACACCATAATGTTCACTTGTGCTCAGTGTGTGCCTTATACAACCAGGGTTTTTAAATTTTGACACTATAGGACAGTGCTAAAGTGCCAATTTTCAAGCCCCAGGTGCGGCGTACAGCTTCCTCTCAAACTCAGGGTGTGCCTTATACAACGGCCTGGCTTATACAAGAGAATTTACGGGATTGTATGGCTGGCCTCTAAAATAGGCTATAGCCACAGCTTATACAAAGGATTCTACCGTAATCTCCCGCGCAGAAGATGCGCCGCGCGTATAAGACGCACCCCAAACTCAGCACATGCATTTTCGCGTATAAGACGCACATTTTAATGCTCAATTTTGTAAATCCAGTACTGTTCTATAGTAAAATTACCCCTGGTATAAGACGCACACACAACTTTAGAAAATCCTATAAGATGCACCAGCATTTTGTTTGGCCTACGGGAGTTTACGGTAGTGAGTAATAGATGTTTAACACTGTTTCGACAACTAAGGTCATATTCATGGTGAAAACTACATTACACAATTTCACAGAGGTATGTGTTGGTGCCCACGCGTATGTGCACCGCACAAATCCAAGTGGATAGGAAAGAGGAGATATTAGGGATGAAAGCGGACGCTCGAAAAAAAAAATCCAGGAACTATATAAGTATGTGATACGTGTGAACCCCCTTGATCCCTAACCAAATAAGAACCCCTCCTAGAAATCATGTAACAATATCTGTAAAGTTTTATCATTTTTCTGTAAGCACCTATTAGGCTCTGTTCAAAGGGACACTCTCTGCCAGGTGTCCAGAATCCCCAAGAGGATATACATGTGAAAATACCTTAAGGGACTCTAGGGTCAATACTTCTATTATAGGAATGTTAGATCAAAGGCCAATATATAAAACACAAATGAATGTACAGAAATATTGTGAATGGATGGGTGAAATAAATTCTCCTTAGAAAGGAAAATCCAGGAATTCCTGGAATTCCAGGAAGACTTACATCCCTGAGATTAAGTGAGCGAGGGACGCCCAAAAAAGGGTTCTACAATAGCCATTTTTAATCAAACATGTGTTGACTTACTTATCCTCTTTAGACATTTTCTTGCTGTTTTTGCTGTTCTGTGATTTTTGTTTCCCCGTCGTCGGTAGTAACGTTGTCGCTTGCTGTATTAAATTATATTCTCGTGCAATCTTTTTCCGCCGATTCCGTTCTTTTAACCGTTGTCTGTACATGTCTACTTGTGCTAATTTGAATGCTGGAAATAAAGATATTTTGATGAATATCAAGTGTCTCGGAATTGTTTTATCTTTCTAGTCTATTTTCTACCGGAGTTTTCAACTAAAATAATATCCTGCTATAAGCTGCCGCTTAAAAACCTAATCTGTGCCACACAGCAAGGATATTACCTGATCTCCAAAAATAATGACCCTATATTTTTCTTTTTTCTTCTTCATTTAAGCACATGGGAGAGATTTGCTATATCACAACTTCTTACAGCCTTGACATATCAAGAAATCAGTATCAAACGGCTTGCTTACCGATATCTATGTCATCGTCATCATAATTCAAGGAGAGACTGCTGACTAGTGATTCTGATTCATTATCGTATTCCTGCAACGACAAAATCACACCATTTGTTAGCAACACTGTACAAGATTTCTGTAGAGTACAGCAACATATATCTATCTCATGACATCTATAACCATTATCATTTATTTTCCAACAACTTTTTTTTCAACAAATTTTAAAACGATGCAGATTTACATATTATTTTGACAAAGCAAAATCAAAATTTGTCACACATCAGTGGTATCAGAGATGCCACTTACTGGTCTCTGAAAATTGGGAAATCATCATAATTTCCTCAATTTCCATTGGGAAATGCTTATAGGAATTAGAGCCGAAAATTCGGAATTCCTAAAACGTTAGGAAAAGTGGCATCTCTGTGGGGTAGACACTAACATTTTGGGCCTTTGGCCACCCGGGCCAGTAGTCTGGTATAGAACAATGTATTGTCAGATATTCTACTGGCCAAATGGCCAATTTCAAAGGAAATCTAAAAATAATCATTGGCCCGCAGCCAAAACTACTGGCCATTGGCCAACGCGCCAGTATTAGTGTCTACCCCTGCACATAAATGTAGCTCTAGTGAAAACCAACGGCCACAGCACTAATCCCTTTAAGGGCCATCGTGAAGACTCAGCAATTAAATACTGGCCATCACTTCATATGTGCAAAATGGCGACCTCCAGGAGAGTATCAAAGATTGCAATGATGCATGAATGCAGCCCTGGCCTGGCAAGTTACTCACCAGGGCTGCATTCATGCATCGTGATGACAAATAGGCATAATCATTAACACATCAGCGGCCCTTAATGGGTCAATATGATTGTAGTCCACAAATGACACAGAAACAGTCCCAAACTTACTCGTTCAAAGTCGTCCCTGAGTGGCATGTACCCCAGGTCGTGTTGCTCCTGTAGCGTGAGTTCTACGGGTGGGAGTGGTGCAGACGAGCTGGGGGATAACGGACCTCCATCTGGGGTCGTCGTGTGGTCGACGACTTTACCGACAGCACTCGCCTTACTGTCTGTGTTAAATGTGGCTGTAACAAAGGCGGGATATGATTTAGATACCCTGTAGACAAGTCTGCTACCGTAATCTCCCGCGTGTAAGGCGCGTCTTATACGGGGGGTTTTAGTGCTAATTGCATCCACAAGGGGGACTCCAAGACCTTTATTTTGACATGTTACATGCCGCCTTAGCCATAATAGGATATATGGTCCATGGGCCCAAGTTACACATAGGTCTTTGAATTTTGAAAATTCATTCAGTAGAACCAAAGTTATGAATTTTTTATTTTTTTGACAATTTTCCAAAACTCTAGGTGCGCCCTATACGCGGGCTGCGCCTTATACACGGGAGATTACGGTATTTGGAAATGCCGCTTTGACATAAATAACCGCAGGCACTTAGAGACTTGGAGGGTCATTATCCCTGGCCCTTATCAATTTTAGATGACTACATTGACATCATTTTATACATTGTATATGTGAGACTGGTTTTATTGATTGGTTAACCCTAATTTACCTTTTCCAATGTTGCCGTGAATGTAGTATGTGAAGTAATGTTCTCGACATTCTGAAAATGTAAAATTCAAAATTAACAATATTGTTAACATCTAGGAATAATTACATTATTTTCAGTGTTAAAATTCAATAGGGGAATTTTGAAATTAATGTACACAATTCCTCTCCCTTTATCTTCTTACACTGCCAGAAGTGTGGTATAGCTGACTTGTAAATCCACATGAATTCACCGATAAACTTCTACATGAATCAAGATTCCAGGTGTGGCTTAAAGGCCTGGACAATTTCTAACCTTGAATGACAGAACCTAACTTATATTTTCAAGCCCTGCCCTCTCCTTTCAAAGTTAAAGGTAGATTCTGTTCCATATCTGAAAAATGTCATGAATATAACAACATATTTACCTTCTGATGTTTTGGTCTTCACGTGTGTTGATACGTCCTCCCTACAATTAATTTTTTTTTTATGAATTTAGTTTCTCTAAACACTAAATGACAAGCTAACTTCAGATCAATTCACCTGGCACCAAAATTTGACAAAGCCTGCAGTGTGGTGGTCAACTTTTAATAGACACTGGCCAATGTGTCAGTGCACCTTTATACTTTCCTTTATATGTCTACGATGTTGATAAATTGTAAAAAACTGAACAAGGGTGCCCAATTGACCTGGCGATGTCAAAAATCTGTGACAAATATTTGTGTAAGTTATTTGAGTGTTATTTATTTTAGGTAATTACTGTGATAGACTGTGACTGAAGTTGAGCACATTTTAGTGAATAATGCTACATGTCAAGTCAATTTAAAATGACCATACCAATTTCCAAAGCCATATTGTTCGACGGCCTCGAGAAGCGCCTCCTCTTCCCATCCCATCCATGGGTTGTCCTCGTCAAATATGACAAAGTACCCATCGTCCTGAAAAAGTACAAAAAATGTCAGATATTTCAATGTTTAGAGTTCAGGGATGTAAGTTAAGTGCTTAGAGAATCTTTGAGGTTTACAAAGTTTTAGGTTAAATACCTAAAATATTTCAGTATTTTGTGGAGGACTTCATGAGGAAAATACAGTAAATTCTCTCGTATAAACTGCGGCTAGTACCAGAACCAAAATAAATGTACCGTAATCTCCCGCGTATAAGGCGCGTCTTATACGCGAATCAGATCGTGGATGGGTCTTATACGCGGGAGGCAGGCTGCCTTGAGCTGGGGGTGCGCCTTATACGCAGGTTTTTTTCTGATATCTCAATTGAGATGGTTGGGTATGATGCTGATCATATATTTTTTTTTAATGCCACAAATGAGGTGTAACCAGAAGTAGAACTTATCTCTAACATTGAAGCATCAGTTCTTTTGGTTTCTTTACATACATTCATATAGTCTATCAATGTTGAAGCATGTGAGGGAATGAATTTAAATCACAACATTATCTAAACATAGTTTGAACATCTGTTTTCAAGTCAACCATATAGCAAATGTATATAAATGGTATAGTGGCTCCATCTGGTGGCACTTCTAGGAACCATTCGTATTGCATATATAATCATAAATGATCATGATTAAGGTACAGTTTGAGGTAAATTTCAACTGTATACTGTCTTCTGACAGTTTTGACAAATTAACTACATCATGACCTATTGACATGATAACATGAAATTATCATGTAAAACAGTGATCTAGGCATGGATAACCTAAAATCCATTTACAACTACAGTAGTGGGAATACAATCTAACACATAATAATAATGCAAACTGTATCTTAATCTGATCATTTATAATCCTGTATTTAGTAGGAATGGTTCCTAGAAGTGCCACAAGATGAAGCCAGTTTACCATTTATATACACTTCATATATGTTTGACTTAAGAACAGATGTTCTAACTATGTTTAGATAATGTTGTGATTTAAATCCATTCTCTCACATGCTTCAACATTGATAGACTATATGGATATAGGCAAAGAAACCTAAAAAACTGATGCTACAATGTTAGAGATAAGTTCTACTTCTGCTTACACCTCATTTGTGACATTCAAAAAATATATATGGTCAGCATCATACCCAAACTAATCTTAACTCTAACTAAGGCTATCCCCAGCTAAAAGGAAACTCAGACTAGTCCCCTTGAGTTTAGGGTGCGCCTTCTACGCGGGGTTTTACTACATACTATTTCAGAGAAGGTAGGTGCGCCTTCTAGGCGAACCAGCCTTCTCTGAGTTGGGGGTGCGCCTTCTACGCGGGCTGCGCCTTCTACGCGGGAGATTACGGTACCTTATATGCTTCTAAAGTCAGGGTGTGGCTTATACCAGGGGTATTTGACAGTATAGAGCAGTACTTAATTCCCAATTTTCAAGCCCTATGGGCTTAAACAGTTATCCTCAAACTCAGGGTGCGGCTTACAAGAGGGTGCGGCTTATACGCGAGAATTTATGGCACCCTATAAACTCTTGCCTCCCCTAGTTATGAGTGGGTTTGGGTTTTACAGCCTGTTTTTGAAATCATTGTTGTTACACATAAACCCTTGAGTCTCAACTTGATGAAATTTTGTGACAAATGGCCGTTGAATCCAATCAAGATGTGTTTCCTCCTACGGCTTCCATGCAATGAATCTTCCGTCAGACTGTACCTTAGGCCACACCAAATTAAAATATTGGTCTATGGATTTCCCGCACCTTATTTTCAAAAATAAAAATTTCATCGGTTTCAATATATCGTCGCCTTAGTGCAAAAAGGTTGTAACTGCATTTTTCAAGTTTTGCAGGAGAGGCAAAAGAAATGTTCTAGTTACTATAGAACAAAGTGGATATAAGACTATTGCACTGGGTTTGTAGGCACAAATACCATAGACAGCTTCAGTATTTTTACATTAGGTAGATGAGGGACTATTCCGAGGTAGCAGGTTGTCACATGGGCGCCGCCATTGCTGGGGCTTGTTACCAGCAAGTTCTACTGATAAGACCTATCAGATGGGTACCAGTTGGCCCCCGAAGGACCGCAGTAAAGAGATAGGGGTTCTCTCATTGGCTAATAATTAAACCCGTAAGTCCGTATAGATGTTAAAGCAGAATAAAACTCAATTTTTTCGAAAATGGCAGTTATAACCTTCTTGTACTAGGGCGACAATATAGCCCAATTCTGCATTATTATTTTTTTTTTTTAAAGAACATTTTGAGTAAGGAACCCCTCCCCAACCAAAAAAAAAAAAATCGCCCTCTCCAAATTTCAGCATAAATCCAGACAAAAAAAAAATTCGCCCTCCCTCTCCATTTTTTGAGAACGTGCATAGGTCCAGCCCCGTATATAAGCCTGCGCTGTGAATAAACCCCCATCATTTATTTCTATAACCACATCTAAATTATTGAAAATATCAATTCAAATGTGTGAGAACAGAGTTGAGAGGTGAAATGGGATTTCTTGGGGTTAAGGGAGTGGTCATTATTTATCAACAGGGGGTGGGTGGTGGGTTTCCGCGCGGACGCGTGAAAATTTTTACGACCCCCCCCTCGACGAGTCAAAACTTTTTGCGCCCCCCCCAAACCGGAGGCGCGGAGAATTTTTCGCACCCCTCTTTGAGCTATAGTAGTGCGCGGGCTTTTTTGCTCAAGAGGGTAAATTTTTTTAGCCCCCCCTCAAGAGGGGTCAAAATTTTGTTAGCCCCCCCTCGGGAGGGGTCTAAAATTTTTAGGCCCCCCCTCAAACCCACCATCCCCCCCCCCCCTGTTGATAAATAATGACCACTCCCTAACTACCGGTAGATTGAGAAGCAATCACTGTTTCACTTATTTTTAGTGACTTTTTTTGGGGGGGATGGGGGCATGAACTCGGTGAATTTAGATATGCTAGAAATTATCTTACCCACCAGATACTATTTGAGATTATGGTAGGCTTGAAGAATCTGCAGCATTCAGTCTACATACAAGAACAATGGAATTAGCCATCAGCTGCCCCTGTTACCTGGTCTCTTAAATAGGTCACGATGACCTAGATTTAGGCCGTGGCCTCATTTGCCAGATGGTGAACAGGGCTAGGTGCAGAGGCCACCACCAGACTACACCTCATGTACTGTGTATTAGGGGGAGGGTCTACTTTGGCACTCGGCCAGATACTGGACTGTAGACTGCCTGATACTACAAGGGAGGCAGGGTTCACCCTTATAAACTATATACAGCCCCCTGTACTAGTGAGAGGGATAGGGGTCTATTATGATATATGCTCCTAAACAGATGCATTATGTTTCCCCCCCCCCCTCCATTTTGCAGGCTACTTCACACAATCATAGCAGTTTTTACTGAAGCCTGTAGTATGACATGACCGAGGTACCAGCGCTGTATGGCATGTAAATGTACAATATACATACCCCCCCCCCCACCTATCACCAGAACGACCTCTGCCTAGGTCCCTGTACTTGTGACCTGCATCCATGACCATGTATACAAGTTCAGGCACTCCCCCCCCCCCCCACACACACACACATCGACACACACACAGGGCCCTGGCTGACAAGGCCCTCATTTCCAACAGAGACATATTTGTCCCTGGTGAGGCTCGGCTCTGCGAGTAGGGCTATGCACAACTAGCTTGCACAATGCACACACAAGCCCAAACGCAACACACAACTCAACAGTGCCGGCCCTGCGGACTGGGTCTGGCTGAGAGGGACCGGCTACGGGAGGGCCTGGGTGTACAGCAGTGCAGCCCACCATACACAACCCCGTCCGCCGCACGACGACCTCATCTACAGCTACCGGCACCATGCACACAGCAACACAGCCATTGCTCCTTGTTGCCGTGCTAGCGGTGTGTAGCTGGGGCCGGCTGCAGGCCGACATTACAGCCGGCTGCAGGTGGGGAGGGAGGCGGCGGGGGTGCACCGCCACAGACGCCGACCGAGCCGCCTCCCGGTCGTCCCTACCGGCACCCATCTCCAGACAGCAACTGATGTACCATAACCCCTAAATTAATGTCACTTTGATGCCGATTTAAACTTGATCTAACCCCATGTCTCATTAGGCTGTTTCTGGACGCTATGTGTAGATTAAATGTGGATAGGATCAGGGGCAATTGCACAACAGGGTGTTGTTTTGAGGTGCATTTTATGTACGAGGATGACGAAAGAAGTCCTCCCCCTCCCCAACTTACCAAGACATGGTAGTCGTGTTCCTTCTTGTGCGGCCCCGCCTCGGCTCCCAGCGCACAGCACTAGAATGCAAAAACACAATGCACATGTTATACAACTTTTAATGTAGATATATTTACTGTTGTAGCCCGGGAAGGTTTACTATTTTAACACGGAAGTCGGACAGAATGAATGAAAACAAGAATGCATAATGAAATCACGTGACTTGCCTGTAAACAAAGGTCAAAGTCTGGGCACTCGGCGCACTTGATTCGGCAGCTAGTAATGAGATTTTGGCAGTATGTGCAGCGGTATTTTGCCATCCTTCATATCCTTTAGAATCTCCTCTTTATATCCGTATATGAATTAGTGTGAAATGCGCCCGGAAAGTAATCAAATTTTGCTCCTGAAATCCACTTTAGCCATTCCGAAGCTACAGAGAAGCTTGGTTGGTGACGTCATTCAATCCCACAATGCGCGGTTTTGACCTAGATACGTGACCTTTTTAGACTTGACCTATTTAGAACGGGCACGTGCCAGCGGCACAAGGGGCCCGTTATGCGGGCTTTGTGTGCATCTGTCGCTAGTTTTAATAATCTGTAGCGGCTTGGTTTGTATTGTTCTCTGCCTGGAGTGCCACAAACACCTCTAGAAGTGAACTACTTCCTGATGCCGCGTCAGGAGCGTGTATTAGTACGCCGGGCCCTCCTCCCGTGCTACGCGATGACTTGGCGATGGTCAGTGAACGCTGCCTCTGCCTGCCGCCGCCGGTCTCTCCCCCGCCCCACCCCCTCCGCTACCACAGCCCCCCCCCCTGCACACTCGTATTGTCCGAGGTCTCTGGACGGTGGACCAAAAGATAACATTTTACTTTGATGGTCGCGTCGTCTGATTATACAGGTGTGGAGGCAGCTACCGCTGATGACCACTGCTCCCAGAGTGTTTTGGCGACAGGGGGGCGTGGTGCGACACTGCCACGCCCCCTTCCAAGTTGCAGGCTAGCCTATGGCCTGTGCATGACAATGTCGGGATTTCTCTAGCCTGTTGGGGGAGAGGGGGTTGATGATTTTTTGGCGACTATTTTCGACCCCCTTTCAAAGCATGGAGGTATTAAAAAGTGACCGCTTTGCCAAATGCCCTTTCCCAATTCACCAAGTTCCTAGCCCTCTCCCCCCATAGGCCATACCATTCAAAGGCAATAAATATCTCGTGCCTTAACCATTATTAATCATATATAATTTTACTACATGTATATTGATAGTATACGATATTTTTCACGACCATGTCTTTACCCCAAAACAGGCGAACATCTCTTAATAACCCATCTCCATGCATATATGTTCCCTTATACATAATCTTGTAAGAACAAATGAAACAATAATTTCATCGTAATTATCATAATTTATTCACTACCTAGTTCATAAGAGAACATTTAAAACTCCATGACATGTGTATAAGGTCCATTATTTTCTGTAGTCAGTACTTGTGTATTACCATAGGTACCACACTTTACAGATTTACCTTGTTCCTGACAGGCAGAATGCCCCAGGTATCCTGCCTTACAACCTTCACAGAACCTCCTATAGAGGTCTCTGCCTGTGTCTTTGTCTATGTTAAAGTGGTACTGCATTTGTTTACCCTTCGGACGACCTCCAAGGGTGGCTTGCGGAATGATGAGTAGGTCTCCGGGCAGGTCGCGGACTGAGACAAGTTTACCTGAATCTGAGCTGCTCAGTCGTATATCTAGTACAGATTTCACTGAAAAAGAAAGGAAAAACATAAATGGGTCAAGAAGTTATTGTTAGTTTTAATTCTAATGTGGATAAGTTTATAGATGATGCTCCGGCAAATTGTATGGTGAGAACAAAAGCAGTTGATATGTACATTTTTTCACTGAATTTTAGATCTGCCTTCACCACCACTATTAAAACTGCGTTAGGGGTTACACTCACCCATTTTGTCTACAATATCTTGATCTGCTCCTTTGAGAAAACACACAAATGCTATTATGCCAGTATTAACATGTACATATTGTGGTGGTGTGTCACAGGTGGCGGGTTGGACCATGAGACGTGCAGAAAGACACCGCTGTAAAACCACTCGCCCTCTGAGACCTCCGCCACCACCAGGGTCAGGCTTCCCAGTTGTACTAGATGCCATTTTCACTCACAACATAGCTGAAATGAAGGGAACATGGGGATACATTTATATAGATATACTGGATACAGATCATGGAATGGCCCAAATTAAATGGACAATTCCTAGGAAAAATGGGTACTGGTAGCAGTGAGAATACACATACTTGACGCATGAGCTTATTAATAGACCTAGCCTCCCCACACTGGGGCTCATATGCCAGGGGTTGGAGTTCTTTCACCTGGTATGATGCTAATAAGGGACAAGTCATTTATTGCTAGGTGGGGGGCTAGATAGATCTTGGCGGATTGGCAGATTTTTTTCCGACCCCCCCATCAGTATGACAAAAATGATCGCGACCTCCCCCCTCTAAGAGCTGATTTTGCAAAATGACCCCCCCCCAAAAAAAAATCAGGGACGCACGTGAAATGATGCGTTGCAATGGGTATTTGAATTGCCCATATTTAGTTTTGACCTCCCCAGTGTGAGGGTTTATTTGGTTTTGCCCCCCCCCCACTATTAAAGTCTAAGGGGCTCTTTTTCAAAATGACCCCCCTATTTTCCTATATCAGACTAACAAGCCCCCCCCCCCCTCCCAACTTAGCAATAAATGACTCATCCCTAACCAACAGGTAGGGGGGGGGGAAATCACTGAGCAATTCCACTCTTTTATAATCACTGTCTTGGGTAGGTGGGGGGGGGGGGGACGTAGAACCGATCTTGACTACATGAGCTTTGAACAGACTCATTCAGTCATTGTCATCATACCGGTATGACATTGAAATTCAGACAGACTCAAATGATATAATACCGTACCCGAAGTTTCGGCCACTACTATGACAATATTTTTTTTTACACTTCCTAAAACTCGATTCTAGCTTAGTCAATAACTCTTCAGGCATAACGATAGTTTACTAACTCACCAAATTAATTGCAAAAAATTAACACAGCAAACGTGTGTGCTGACGACTACTTCCGTACGCTTACAAATGATCAAATAATGTAATCAAACCGGCTGAAAACAGCGGTAATTCAATATACCGCACTCATGGCAAGCGGCGGATGCGGCATTAAGTATTCGTTCTATAGCTAAAGCAAAAGCGCCCTGCGTGCGGTCTGTTGAATACCGATCTACATACCGGATACAACGGTAAGTATTTTATCCATCATGGCGGCCAAACACGACTGGGGCAGAAAACCGGCAACAGAGGACGAGGAAGAAGACCCCGTAGAAACCATGATAAAGAAAACAGGCTGCATCCAACATCACTACGCTGTAATGGTGAGTGGTCAACATAGTTTGTCTTGTATTTAGACTTTCCGTGGATGCTTGAATTGTGATTTACTTGTATTATCGCCCATCATGGCAGGGTGCTAGGTACTTTCACAAGTTACAACTTACAGTGACCATGACAATGATTGAGTCATCAATGTCATGATGAAATGTCCAACAGTCCATTACTTGGCATTAGAGCGTGGTAATTAGTACCAAATCATTTAAGACTGGTCATTATTTAATAAATAATCCCCCCCACTGTTAATAAATAATTTATCAACGGGGGGGGGGGGGGGTTGAGGGGGGTGTAAAAATTGAAGACCCCCTCAAGAGGGGGGCATAGAAAATTTACCCTCTCTTTATATAATAGCAAAAAGCCTGCATACTACTATAGCTCAAAGAGGGACATGAAAATTCTTCGCTTGGGGCGTGGGGGGCTTGGTGGATTTTGGTGGATCGGCAGATTTTTTCCGACCGCCCCACCACTAGGCCTACCGGTATGATAAAATTTATTACATCCTCCCTCCCCTCCCCCCCCCCCACTAAGAACTGATTTTGCAAAATGACCCCCTCGAAAATCAAATACCTGTGTGGAATGACACGTCACGATGAGTATTTGGATTGTCCATGTTTATTGACCCCCCCCCCCCCCCGCAAGTGTGAAGTTATTGCTTCGCCCGCCACCAAGGGCCTCTTTTTCAAAATGCCCCCCCTACATTTAACAAGTGACATCAAAGAGACAGACAACTTTTTATCAACACAAATTTGTGAAACTGGTACATGGAAGGCTATTTGTTGCCATTTGCCAATTTCTTTGACCATCTATTCGTTGCCAGTTTGCTGAATTGCCAATTATTAAAGGAGAGAGAAAGACAAAGTTACCACTTTTGCTGATAGTGTAGGTTTACATATATAGGGCTAAAACTGCTTTTTCCTTCAGGAGTGTATGGGCGACAATGGAGATTGGAGGAAGTGCCAGAAGGAGGTGCAGACGTTCAGACAGTGCATGACGGACTACCACATGAAGCAGGCAGGCGGCAAAAAGACAAGCGCCCAGACATGATGCATCTTACCACATATGGCACTAACAGGATGTCCACTTACAGGAAGGATTGAGGAGTTATAGACCCAGAGCCCAAGTGAGAGATAGGTCATAAGTTCCAAGATCCTGAAGCTGGGTGATATATGTCTTGCAAAGTGTATTTGGTTTCCCAGACATGAAGAAATCTTAAAACTTATTTACAAAAACTACAAAAGATTGGTACCCAAAAATGCCTATGACCATGGACTATCCAACATAACCATGTCTGTCACCTTCACCGCAAGAAATGAAGCCGTGTCGATTCATGTTCGCCAATCAAAATGGAACATTCATATTTGCAATAGAATTTGTTGTGAGCAAGAGCTGGCATTAGATACTCTTTGATGTCCTTTCAGAGAGCAGGACACAAGGGCTCCTGAAGGAAAGCCACTTATTCATATTTCTTCACCCTCTTACATGTGATAGATGATTTCATGTAGCAAGTCTGTGTAAATAAATACTTTTATACTGTAATGAATTACGACAACTAAGGTAAGTCAAGTTGCTGATTTATTTGTCTATGGGTTTCACAATTGTATGTAGACATTCTTACAGTCATTATATTCTACGGCGGAATGAGCAGTCCGTTCAACTGTTTATATTCACCTTCGGCACATTGCACCATCATGATTCACAGCACATTTCATTGTATGATAGGTTTGTTTTTTTTCAGCTGGTTATGACTTGGAATATAACACATCATTGGGACATGATAAGCCTAAGATAGTTTAACAACTATCTACCATACAACTCCACCTAGTCACATTATTTGGACGGGCCTCAACATCTTCTCAACCGCTCCCCTAACTAAGAGCAGGAGCACTGTCAAAGCTAACAGGGAATATGAACAAAATAGTTTCGATATAAAAAAATGTTTGGCATTATCCCATGGGTGGGAATAAAGTTGTATGGGTCGTCTTGTGTAGCAGGCTGTAGAGTTGTAAAATCATAATGCATCCCCGCCCGGCTCAGATACAGAAACTATACTTGCTACTACAATATTCATACTAAGCGCGTTGTGTAAGAAATTCTATCTAAATTCTTGTCATGGACGTCTACACACTGCTAATGATGAGAGTATCCTAAGCTCGTGGTTCACAGACATAATCTCAAAACTTTCACGTTAAATGTCATATAAGTACAAATGTATCAGTTTTTCATCATTTTGGGTCCTGCCCCCCAACTCAGTCCAAATCATGTTCACATATATATCTATTGGGATGAATAGAATTGGTACCAGTTGATAAATCAGACATGTTTTATCTTGGTATACAGCTTGGAATGTAAGTTTTTCAGTTAATACAGGGGTAGCACTTTTGGGGTTGAAGTGAGCATTTTGTAAAACTTTTTCTTAGCGAAAAGTTGAATGAGGACAAAAGAAATATAAGTGCACAGCACAATCTGTATAATTTACCCTTTTAGGCCACACCAAAAAAATAAGTTGGTCTACGGATTTTTGTTTTGAAAAAATGGTGCGAGCGAGCAAAATTCTTTTTTTTTTCTAAAAGTTTGCCAAACATCACAAAGAGTAAACTTGTATAAAGTGAAGCAAGCGAAATCCATAGACGAGATTTTTTTCAAAGAAAAAAAAAATTTGTATTTCCGAAAATATGGAGAGGGAAATCCGTAGACCAACTTATTTTTTTGGTGTGGCCACAGGGCCACATGGTGCTCTTTTTCTGTCATGATGCATAAATGCAGCCCAATTGAATAGTATCTTGCTAACCCAATGGGAATCATACACTCCCAATAGGACAGCATAATGCATGAATGCAGTCTTATAAAGTTACTTATAGGTGCTGTACTGCATTGAAGTGCCATTCATATATGTCAGATGTATACAGACCTAGTTTTGGCATACAGTGGCAGATAAATTAAGGAACTATATACATGTGTATTCAGACATTATTCCAGATAGTTATACATACAATACTTCTGACAATTCTGCTAGGCGTAATAAAGAGGGCGCCCTCCACTACCATACTTTGGCACCAGAATCCGATGGACAGATACGTTGCTTTCATCAAGTTTCTTTGATTTTTCAAATGCTTTGTTCCTTACACAAATTTCATAGCAATAATTAGAGGACATACTTAGAGGACGGTTTAATGTACACTATGACTAGACGGAACAAGTCAGTAAAGACTCACCTTGGTTGACTTTCTAGAGGGTTGAAGCTACATCTGAATGACAATGGCACAATGCTTAAGCCGATAAGCCTTATCGCTGTACACTATATTATAAATTGAGACTGCCTTCATTATAAGATTAAAACGGGTCGTTGATATCTTTTCGTTGATTGCGGTCACTAAAAGACTACTACGGTACAAAGATGTCTATCAGGGATGCCACTCACTGATCAAGGAAAGTTCGGAAATCATCCTAATTTTCTGGACTCCCAATAGGAAATGTGTACAGAAATTGAATTTCAAAATTCCGAATTCCTACAAAGTTAGGAAAAGTGGCATCTCTGGTCTTTGCACGAGACACTGTTCAACCTAAACAGACTTTTTCAGCATTTGGTTGACACCGCATTCCAGCCATTGCACAAGGCAATAAAAAAGATGTTTTTTACACCCCTCCATTAAAAGGCTATCAAACCTTAAAACTCAGAGGACAAAATAAACCCTTATTAATGACACAGGCTAAACCCAATATCCACTTTAACTTCTACTCATTATCATACCTTTTGGCAAGGGTATATAATATTCATTAGTCTCATAAATTTCTGGTGTTCACACAGTTAATCAATCCTATTTCAACCTATTTCACTACAGCTATCATAACACAAGTCACATCTTACCATAAACATTGGCATAAAACAGTCATACATATAAATATAAAATAATATTTTATACATCAACAAGTTACAAAAATAAAACAAAGATAAAACAAAACAACTTTTTCATCTCTGGCACTGAGCAAATTTAAAGCCTGATATCAAGTCCTGTTTGTTTAGATTTAACTGTTTCAAGATGAAATGACATGAACAACAAATATATCAATGGGAAAGGACAAATATTTGTGGCTCCAATCCTAACACCAAACAGTTGCAACCTTATAGCATAAACAAAGCTCATGTTTGTTCAATGTTTCAATACAGGAAACCCTCCTTTCTAGAATTGCCAATTTGACTTAAAAACTTACTTTATTTTAGCAAACCCTTTACCTTTACATGCTAGAATTCATTATCACAAAATGCATGAATATCTTCACTGTCTACAGATCTTTTCACCAAAAAATAATGCATTCCCATATACCATGCATTGTGTACTATATTCACAATCATAACTCACATGCAACCAGACAATTTCATAAAGGTGACAGATCTAAGCATCTGCAATAAGTATCCACTATAAAGCCAATGATTTTTTTTTTATTTAATACAAAAAAACATAGTTGTACCTTCTATTTTTACATTTTTATCAGTAACCTAACACTGTTGACATCACATTCTGTCTGGAATACTGTTATTGGAATAGTACAGGGTGTCCATCTATTTGTAATTAGCACACATCTTTAATATGTGGTGATTCTACCTCCTTTCTGATGCCAACACACTCCCTCAAATACTGAGATACTTGAAACGTGTAACCTCAGTCTAGCACATAAAGCATTTGCACTGTTGACTGTGTTTTTGTCATTTCAAGTTCAACTATGTATGATAAGTTCAGCTGCTATGGTCAGACAGACAACAGACACATAATTCTCTAGTTACGGCGTTATTCATGCAAAACCGCAGTAATGAATCCAATGTTCCACCCACAACCACCAATGGGTCCATGTATTAAACCTAGACATTCCTATGTTCTTTGCTCCAGTATCACAATACAAGGTCTACTATCTGAGTATGTCTTTGTGGTTCTTCTGACAACTGTGCACATTCCCCATTAGAAAGGGATGGCATCATTCCACCATCACACTTTGTCATTAATCCACTGCTCACCGCTACAACTGCTGGTGTGTCCCTAATGTCTTCCTCCTCCTTCGGTAGCTCTGGTATCATGTCCTCCAGGTCATCATGTATCATTTGTGTCGATTGTGGGGCTTTAGATGTCTTGAGTAGCGTGGCGGTTTCTGCTATGTCAATGGATTCTTCTGAGGCTGTCTCCAACTCAAGGTCATTAGGGAAGCCTGTGGGTAAAACAGCAGCTTTGTCTACACTTAGTTTTAGTTCTACTGAGGAGTGGGGTACACTGAGAGAGGAAGGAGGTTCACCATCACCACATATACATCTTATAAAAGTACATGTACAACACAGGGTTCCCACAAAATCCCCAGATTCATATTCCATGACATTTCCATGACAAAAATCTAAATTTTCCATGGCATTTTTAACTATATTTGGACATTATCAGGATTGACCTCCCGGTAAAATTCCTGCAATCGAGGTGGAAAAAAAAGTCCACTCCAATAAATTTTTACAATAAATATTCAGTATTCCCATTTTCCATGACTTTCAATGACTCAAGAAGAAATTTTCAGAAATTCCATGACTTTCCCTGACAACTTTTCCAAGACATTCCATGACACATGGGAACCCTGACAACAGTCAATACAGAGGAGAATGATACAATGTACAACTGGTGAAGAGGATGTGAGTAAAATATCATCTTTAGAAAATTTACTGCTTTTTAAATAAAAAGTACTTATAACTTTTAAAAGTACAAAATTTATTATAAATAATAAATCAAACATAGGGTGTAAGGTACTAATTATCTAGATCCTAATATATGCTTTTAAGCCTGGAGGAGAAGCAGCTTAACAAAAATCAGTTTTGCAATTAAATTCTACTTGAAAATGATTTTAATTATCTTAATCAAAACACTGAAACCACATAGAATTGATTCTTACAATTAGATACAGGGATGAAAGTGACTGAGCAACTAAATCCCATTAAGAATCTGAGGAATGTAGGTTTTATATAGGAATGTATAGATTTCAGAGATTTGGTTAAGATATACAGAAAAATCATTAAGACTTTCATCCCTGGAAATGATAGTAATGGAAAACAGATGGATTGCTGGTGTTGATAATGATGAGTAACACTCAAAATTCAGGTTACTGTTTTTTTTTATCAAAACGAAAAGTAGATTGTACTGTATTAAGCCTAAATAAATGATTATTCCTGGGATTCTGCATAGAAAGCCATTCAATTTGTTATGCAAGTTATTTTGGTAGCTTTTGCTTTTGCTGCTACATTACAGGAAATCATGAACTTATTGCCATATTCTTTTTGTCCAAAATAGCAGAAAACTATCAAATCAGCCACACTATTGCAGATTAAAGCATACAAATTTTGTATTGTCTTAATTTGGCAGTAGGTTTATGCAAAGCCCACACAAAACATATATCTTATGATTTAGTTTGAGCCTTAAGAAAATTAGTAGTCTGATCAATTCCCTTATTTTATACGGCACAGGTTAAATCTAGTTGTCTTTTTTTTTTTTTTTTTTTTAAAAAATCCATAAGAGAGGTTAGTTCATTATTTGTACTAACTCAACTGCTATAAGCAGAGTACATGCAAACAAAAATGTGAAACTTGTAACTACCATTAACGAGCTTTCTGATATCTACACAAGGAAACAGACAGAAAGGAAGTAAAAGGGAATAAAGTGAGAATGATAATAGATCAACAATTATGTTTGACATTGACATCTTTTAACCTGAGTCATCAAAAATGGTATATCACCTTACATAAAGGACACCGGTCTATGCAGGAATCATTCCTTTAACATGATTTATATAACATAGGATAGAGATTATCATCTCTCAAAGGTTTACTTGTCATCTCTAGATACCAAGTCCCTACACTTATTTTGCTGGTATTGCACCCAAGCCTATACCACTATCACTCCTAGATGAAAACCCATTAGAGTACATAGCCATTGTTTGAATTGTGATTTTGGAGAGTTGATCAAAACAGTACCTTTTGTCAAATATGTGCTGTATATGTTTATAATCATGTCTGTTGTTTCAGTTGACAGAAAAATAAACTTGTAGCTGGATGTGTGATACAATTTGAGTTCTCAGATGTAAAATGTAGAGGTAAGGAAAAGTAGAAACAGAGCCACATCTGTAGTTAATTAGGACACAAAAAAAAATTAATTTCTATTAATTTGTTGTAAAAGAGCACACCAGTATTAAATTTCTGTACAGGTTAATAGTTATTAATTTCTGGATTTCTTCTATCCTTATAAAACATGAGTTAAGGGCACACTTTTTGTTATCCTCTTACATGCTGATTATAAAAGTCGGCTTGTCATCTGATAATCTAAAAAAAAAAAAAGTAGCACGCAATCAAATTACACAATATTTAAACCAAACGCATACATCTCTGGCAGTGTGTATAGAATATATGGGTTGTGATAAAAATGCCATTGCATGGATAAAGTGTTGTATTTCAGTCTTCTTCTTGTATACTTGGTGTGGGTTGTGGTATTGTACTGTGGCTATACACCAGTGTGAATGATAGGTCTACATGTTTTAATGTCCCCATATTGTGCAGTATCCTATGGCAGTAACTTTACCCTAGTGAACTTGATTGTGACATTAAACACATTGTGTTAATCAAAGGCTAAGAACATGAACTAGACAGTGATGATGTTCTTGTGTGATAGTGATGTCTGTTTGACCTTGTCATTGACCTTGACCAAAGCAGCTCAAGAATAGGCCATAAAGCTAGTATGACCTTGACAATGATACACTTAACCTTCACCCATGCAAGATAAAGCGAGCATTTTAAACCTAGTGAGATGCAGTGACCAAGCGTTGACCAGAATTCTTAAAACTTGTGATACACTATCTAAATATGTAAACATCTGGACAGAGAATACTTCATGTACATATTAAATTTCACCACTTTGACCTGCAGAGGGTGACAAAAGGCTGTACATGGCCTTTAAAGATCTCTCATATGGAGGAAAACACTATACCACAAAGGGATCTTGTACAACTAACATGTACTAATGAACTGTAGTCTTTGTGGGTAGTTACTGAGTGGTGACAACATTTGCCGGTGCATCTTTCCAATACTCTTTGAAATGCTTCTTTGAGCAAATATTTTACAGATGTTGTACATGTTATCTGTCTATGATTTGAATACAATTGGTATCATACCTGAAATGTTAACTATCTTATAGTAAGCACACTTTGGCCTTTTCCCTAACTATTAAAACATACAATTTGGGTGCATGTACACTACTGCAGTACAAATTCCCAACCTAATTCAGCATAGAAAAACTAATTTGACATTCTCCTCCTATTGTTTTGAACATTTCATTCCGGTCAACAGGGCTTGGGCGCATTAGAAGTAGCAACAACAGTGGTAGTAATATTAGAGTGGGTAGGGTTTTATATCTCGGCAGTGTTGTTACTAGAAGTACGACTAAGTGTAGATGACGAGTCTCGCGCCATGAGCAGACCTGCAAATTCGAGTTCCTCGAGACCACCAGTGTGCCCCTCCACCTTGAGGTTAAAGTACATATTGGAGCGACTCGGCCAGAGCAGGTGGGTGAGGACGACGAACGAGAGGAAGTCTGCTCCAAACATCACACCTGTAACATATACAACAAGTCATGAATACCCTGTTTGAGTGCCTTGGTGTTTTTTCTGTATCTGAAGGGTTTAATCAAACATCAAATATTCTTAATTATTTGGAATTCTATTACCCCGGGTATCTTCCAGTATGAGGATGTTATCAGATGAATAGAAAGTACCCAGTAATCCTTTATAAGTACCTTAACCTTTTGGTATAGAAGAATTTGAAGCAAGGAGACCCTTAACTATTGCCATGGACTTTCCCTTTAATCAATCTTTCTTTAAGAATCTGTGATATATATAAACTGTGGAACTAAAAGACTCCAGATCTGTGCAGTTATTATATAGCCTTGTGAGGCTAATTCTATTCTGGATCTGAATGGTCGCCATCTTGGATCCCCATTCAAAGAGAATGAGTGGTCCTATTGTATGACCTCTCTTTATTCTGAGATATCTGGATTTTGCTACCTTGGAGCTTCAATCTGATTGGATATGTTAAGATCCAATGAGTAGTTCCTGAGATAATCACGAAACTTTAAGCTCTGAGAGCATCTGCTAGAAGAGTAAATTTGTTTGCTGTTGCTAAGTGACGTGCTGTTGCTAAGTGAACCTATGTTGCTAAGTGATGCTCCACTAAGTGACATGCCGCTAAGTGATGTGCCTCTAGAGTACGACACCAGGGGGCTGCATTAGCTTGCATTGTACAGTATAATTGTACAGCTGTTTTATGGACACAGAGCTTCTAGGACAGGGCACTGGCATGGGACATGGACTTTTCTTAAAATGAAGAATATAGGCCATAGTTTTCTATGTAAGCTTACATGTATTATATTGCTTCAAACTCTAGTGGCGAGGCCACTAGTAAACATTTAAAACTGTACTTACTTAACACAGTTTTATGCCTCCATAAAGCTGACACTTGTGTCGCAATGACTGCAAGTATTGGCAAGTAGACGAACCAGACGAGGTACCCAGCCCCAAAGTGGAGGTAGAAACGTGTCTTCTCCTTGCTACGCTCTAGTGCAAACGTCTCCCGCATCTCGAGGAGGAACCACACCATGATGGCAATACGGAATGTGAGTATGAGGTAGCCGGGCCACGTCTGCCACTCGTCTATATCAGATATAAGGTCTATCTCCATCTGTAATATTAGCAATACGGAATGTGAGTATGAGGTAGCCAGGCCACGTCTGCCACTCATCTATATCAGATATAAGGTCTATCTCCATCTGAAATATTAACAATACGGAATGTGAGTATGAGGTAGCCAGGCCATGTCTGCCACTCGTCTATATCAGATATAAGGTCTATCTCCATCTGTAATATTAACAATATGGAATGTGAGTATGAGGTAGCCGGGACATGTCTGCCACTCATCTATATCAGATATAAGGTCTATCTCCATCTGTAATATTAACAATACGGAATGTGAGGATGAGGTAGCCGGGACACGTCTGCCACTCGTCTATATCAGATATAAGGTCTATCTCCATCTGTAATATTAACAATACGGAATGTGAGTATGAGGTTGCCGGGCCACATCTGCCACTCATCTATATCAGATATAAGGTCTATCTCCATCTGTAATATTAACAATACGGAATGTGAGGATGAGGTAGCCAGGCCATGTCTGCCACTCGTCTATATCAGATATAAGGTCTATCTCCATCTGTAATATTAACAATACGGAATGTGAGTATGAGGTAGCCAGGCCACGTCTGCCACTCATCTATATCAGATATGAGGTCTATCTCCATCTGTAATATTAACAATACGGAATGTGAGTATGAGGTAGCCGGGCCACGTCTGCCACTCATCTATATCAGATATAAGGTCTATCTCCATCTGTAATATTAACAATACGGAATGTGAGGATGAGGTAGCCAGGCCACGTCTGCCACTCATCTATATCAGATATAAGGTCTATCTCCATCTGAAATATTAACAATACGGAATGTGAGTATGAGGTAGCCGGGCCACGTCTGCCACTCATCTATATCAGATATAAGGTCTATCTCCATCTGTAATACTAGACAGCAATTGAAAGATAGAGGAAAAGAATGTATGTAACAAAGTAGTACTTGCATGGGAGACCGTAGTTAGAAACATTAAATCTGATGCAATGTCCACCAAACTTTATCCAATAGACTATCCCTAGGCCTATTACAAATCCTACATCTGATCTGATGCAATGTCTTTGTTACTATTGAAAACTCATAATGACCAATAGTCTTGGTTTGATAAGTATGCAGAAATGCCAACCTTGAGCATCCAAAAATCGTAATTGTTACGATATTTTTGGCCAAAAATCGTAATGAAATCTCTTAAAAATTGTAAGAGTACAAAGGCAGTGGGTGGAGGATGTGTAATTGATTCTTTTCTCTTCCATAAGTTAGGGTATAACTTTACATACATACACTACCAAGTTTCAGGACATCTAAAGGGGAAATAAAACCGTAGTGTTGTAGATTTTAATAGAATAGTAGAGAATAGACCTGTGAGACATAGCGCGGCAACTTGTAATCTTGTGTCTAGTGATAGAATAATAGGAAAGCTAACTTCAAAGGCAATTAAAGGTTGTACCATCTGGCTCACCCTGTAACTCTTGTGCTGCCTTGTACTACTAGGTCTACTACCGAGAAGTTCTGCCTGCCCATAGATGACCACTACAAATGGTAGAGGTGGGCATGTTCAATGACCCAGAACCATATGCACCAAGGACCCCAGAATGACTAGGGTTGTGTGTGGCAGTCTTACCAACCCCAACAGCATACAGCTGGTCACAACCCCCTCCCCACCAAACTGGTAACCCCCTCCCCTCTGTAGACAGGGTACACCAAGTTTAGCATTTGTCTCTACATAGAGATTTATAGAGATTCTAAACAGTAAATATCTTCTTCAAATACAGAATATATGATCCAAATATACCATAACCCCGTGAGATGAAACCTTTAGTACATATATACAGCAAATTCAGACCACAGAATTATCAGATAAAGCCTACAGAGATGTATTGGTGAATCTTAATTTTGTCTTATGCTAATCTTCCATAGAGCTCCAGGAGCTGAAATGTCTAATCTAATCATAAAACCCAAACTAAACATATATCACAAAAACAAGTTATCTACCATTAGTACATACATATGCTGATAACAATGCCTCAATATTGTGCCAAAATAGTCCATAGAAGAACAGTGAACGAAAATAGAAATCAGGGCTCCCCTATCCCTTACACCGTGGCGACTCTGAACCATTGACTAGTCTACAAGTCTCACTAGTAGGACTTAGAGTCGCCGCGCTAAAAATCGTCCAAGGAACAGTAGCAAAAAAAGATTTTATATATGGACAGCATTTTTAGAGAACAAAAATCCATATATTGATTTGTTTTTTATGTGGCATTTTTAATGACCTTGTGTAGATCTATCTAATTGCCAGGGTGAAAGCCTAAAAATCGTAATTTTGAGGCCTGAAATCTTAATGGTCGTAACAGGGGCCAAAAATCGCTACAATTACGACAAAATCGTAATAATTGGCATCCCTAGGTATGTCTTGACCAATCGATACTGGCTGTAATTCTTTGAGTTTGAAAAGTATTTTATTGTACTTCTCACAAATGAAATAAGTGAAAAAAAAAAAAAATACAATTATTAAATCAAGTTCAATTGTAGCACATATCGTTTAAAAGCAAGCTCAATATAATACACTAATATTGTGCCTCAAGTATTGTAACTATACAGTTTGAATTACCAGCTTATGATTCCCAATTAGATAATGAGTAAAAATGATTTACATACATTATGATGATGAATTAAGACTAGACAGGACAATAGCAAACATAACATGGCAAGACATACATGGACGAAAGAAAAAAATGCCAAGATAGAGCTAACACACTTATAATAACACAGATTTGAGCTTAAGAAATTATCTAAACTGAGTCAGCGTTACTATCATACCATAGGGATAAAAAAAAATGGGTATCAACATCAACTTAGTAGCGATGAATCCCAACAAAGTAATCCTGAATTCTTTGTATGAGAAATCACATGTCCAAGCATCACAGCACATATTTATAGGAATTATATATTTATAAAATATACACGCATAGCTAGGTCAACATTACAATCTGTCAGCTTTACCAGATGGATTAATTTTTATCTAAGAGACTCCGAACATAATAAAGTACTAACCCCACTTATGCCATCAAGACATGCTCCAGTACAGCCCGCATAGCAAAATTTATATATGCGATTTTATATTTATAACACAACATAGACTCTGGTTAGTTTGTTGCCACACAGTGCCTCTTATCCGGTCAGCTCCAGTGTGGCAACTCCAGAAACACCCGTCAGAAAACGTTCCTTGACTAGAGGTACCTCTTAACTTGTCAGCTCCATCCAGTTAGGAATATATACACACAGGATTTGCGATTATGGAAGCATACTCATTTCACTCACAGGCTATTAAAGCCTCGACTTTATCAGTTGATATAAAGGGCTTCTCAGTCTCATCCTCATCTTCTTCATCGAGAGATTCCCCAATATCAATCGAATCGTACCCGTCGAGGAATTTTCACCTTAAACTTTATCTTAGAGTCAGAACGGGTTATACAATCTCCACGTCATGTATGTGATTGGCTGTACAATGTCTCCACTGTGACCACTGCCTGGCTTTGCTATCTTTTAGACCAATTCATATTACAACTGGCAAGAATCACAATGTTCTAACCATAGGGTTTTGCTCATATTCTTGTTTTTTACTTCTTTATTAACTTCCTACTGCCACAAACACTTACAGGTTTAAAGCTTCATTAGTTTTGGGGAAAATTTAGGAACTCTATGAAAATAAATCAAACTTCAAATTTACCTTTATTTCTGTAGTCATTCACTCGCAACTACCAACAGAGTGAATACTCCTCCCTCAGAGCTAGCCTGTCTCATAGAATGGGGTACCTGAGTCACATCTATATATAGCTACAGCGTTACCTTGACGGTACCCCATAACTATACCTCCCTCAGAGCTGGCCTGTCTCATAGAATGGGGTACCTGAGTCATACCTATATATAGCTACAGCGTTACATTGACGGTACCCCATAACTATACCTCCCTCTGAGCTAGCCTGTCTCATAGAATGGGGTACCTGAGTCATACCTATATATAGCTACAGCGTTACATTGACGGTACCCCATAACTATACCTCCCTCAGAGCTAGCCTGTCTCATAGAATGGGTACCTGAGTCATACCTATATATAGCTACAGCGTTACATTGACGGTACCCGATAACTATACCTTCCTCAGAGCTAGCCTGTCTCATAGAATAGGTACCTGAGTCATACCTATATATAGCTACAGCGTTACATTGACGGTACCCCATAAGTATACCTCCCTCAGAGCTGGCCTGTCTCATAGAATGGGGTACCTGAGTCATACCTATATATAGCTACAGCGTGACACTGACGGTACCCGATAATTGATCGAATATTGGTACAACAATATGGAATGTGAGGATGAGGTAATCTGGTCCTGGCTGGGTGCTTAATACCGTAAAGTTCCTCATATAAGCCCCACCCTCATATAAGACACACCCTGAGTTTATGTGAAATTGAAAAAATAATTCAACTGGCACAACTTTTTTCTAGTGAATGGATCTCGGCTAATACGAGGGAAATTATGGTAGCACAAATGTACTTATTGCGTCAAATATACCAAGCAAGGCCCACTATTTGCGTAAGGAAAGCCTCAATACAGTATTTCCTCGATTATAAGCTAGGGGCCAAATATAAGCCTGCCCCGTTTATAAGCCTGGTCAAATGGCCCACTGGATCTGATATAAGCCGGGGCCCGAATATAAGCCAGGTCAGAACAAGGAAAGCCATAATAATTCAAATGAAAATGTATAATTGAAAATGCATAATTCCACTTCTAATAGGTATATTTCCATAAATCTTTCGGCATTATGAGACTGAAGTCCAATACAATCCTTTACCCTTAATTCACATATAAGAGAGATAAAATTGACATTTATCTACATAAGGCCACACCAAAAAAATAAGTTGGTCTACGGATTTTGGTTTTGAAAAAATGGTACGAATTTTTTGGCGTCCAATGGATTCCTTGCTGGAAAAGTGAGGCGAGCGGAAAAATCTTATTTGAAAAAAAAAAAAGTTGCCAAACATCACAAAGAGAAAACTTGTAGAAAGTGAAGCTAGCGAAATGCGTAGATGAGATTTTTTTCAAAGAAAAGAAAATTGTATTTCCGAAAATATGGAGAGGGAAATCTGTAGACCAACTTATTTTTTTGGTGTGGCCTAATGTTAGAATTATTTTGAGTAAAATGTAGATATATTTGATACATATTGGAATTTTAGACAGGAATCTACAGAGATTTTCCAAGTATAACAATTATAAGCCTAACTCAAATATAAGCCTGCCCCGTTTATAAGCCGGGTCAATTATCCATTTGAAATCAGTTTAAGCCTGGGCTTATAATCGAGGATATACAGTAATTACAATGACTTGATCCTACTACTCATTTCATTAGTCAAGTTCATTGCTGTGACCACAAAAGGTCTTATACAAGCCCAGTATACAGACTGTCACATAATGGCACAATACACCCACATGGTAGGTACAATGGTTTACATTCTAACCATTAATGTGACACCCCTAACCTTAACCTAGTCCATGATACTGCAAAAATAAAGTTCAATTTATCACCATGATGTACCATATTGATGTATTTATTTTCTCATTAATGGTGCTATAGGGGTTGAGGAAGCCTTGGGAAGTTAAAGGGCAACCCCTACCCTTGCTTGACTCTCTCTCACCCCATTTAGATCTGACTGGGTCTACAAAGGTTTTATAGTTGTAGATGTGTACTTACCAAGTTCCATATGAAAAGGGCCATGTTGGCGATGGTGTAAGTGATCCAGATGGTGAATAGCGTCACCTTGGCGCGACTCGTCAGGTCCATGCGAGTGATCGTCCACCCCTTCACAATCAGCAGCAGCAGCAACATGAACACACACTGCGCAACCTGCCAAGCGAGAGTAGGTTTATTATAGAAGTACCGTAAAACCCTGGTTATAAGCTCATCATTCTTTGGTACTTTTGGTCAAAGTTTCTAAATTCTTGCTCAAGTCTGGGGAGTAGGGTCATTATAGAATTACTTGTGCTGCAAACCCTGCATATAACTATATTATTATTATCATTATCATTATTATTATAAGCAGTGGCTTATAAAACATCTCACAAGTTAACTTAGACTTATAGATTCTTCCTGATCTCAGGGTGTATAGGCAAGTTATAAAACTATGGAATAAAAAATAACTTTTCTCGGCAAAGGAGCAGATAATCTTTTTCTAAAGTTGTGGGTTTTGTGTATAATCAGGTGTAGCTTATACTTAAGGTTTAACCGTGAATAACAGTTAAAAATTAACATTCTGTTGAACCAAATATGGAATACACCAATTTCTGTAGAACTGACTGTAGGCCACACCCACTTCTGTAGAACTGACTATTGGCCACACCCACGTCTATAGAACTAGCTATAGGCCACACCCACTTCTGTAGACCTGACTATAGGCAAGACCTACATCTGTAAAACTTACTAAAGGCCACACCCACTTCTATAGAACTAACTATATGTCTACGGCCCCAGCGTGACAGCCCTACCCTAGACTCGTGAGGCTACCCTGCGCTCACCGGTGTCGAGTGACACTGACAGTGTCCGGTGTCACCGGGCACCCTCACGAGTCTAGGGCTGTCACGCCGAAGCCACTCACTCCCATCCGGTACCCTGGGGCCGGGGACGAAGTAGCCACTCTCATAGCCCAACTGAGGGAGTGATCATTTTTTAACAACAGGGGGGGTTTGAGGGGGGGGTCAGAATTTTTTCAACCCCTTGACTAGGGGGGGGGTCAAAATAATTTCACCTGTTTTCAGCGAAAAAGCCTGCGCATTACAATAGATTAGGGAGTGGTCATTATTTAACAAAAGGGGGGGGTGGTGGGTTTTCAGGCGGATATGCGAAAAAAAATTTACGACCCCCCCCCTCGATGGCAGTCAAAAGTTTTTTCGCCCTCTTTGAGTGCGCGGGCTTTTTGGCTAAAAAGAGGATCCAACACTCCCCCGCCTAACCCACGAACATCCACCCAACACTCCCCACCTAACCCGAACATCCACCCAAAACTCCCCGCCTAACCCGAACATCCACCCAACACTCCCCGCCTAACCCAAACATCCACCCAACACTCCCCACCTAACCCGAACATCCTCCCAACACTCTCCACCTAACCAGAACATCCCCTGACTACTTTGGCAGTATTGATGTCAAAGTGTTTTCTTCTAGTACTGGGTATTTAGGGTTTAAATAGGCCTAGAAATAAAAGTCAATAGTGTATCGTGTAGGGAATTGTCTGAAGATGCAAAAAAATATGGTCTCAATGTCATAGGATTAAGGAGAAATGACGTAGAATGCTGTCAAAAAGTCGCGGAAATGCATTTTTGTTTCCTGTGGCCTTAGATTTTGGCAGTATTGGTCGGGGATGTTCTGGTTAGGCGGAGAGTGTTGGGTGGATGTTCGGGTTAGGCGGGGAGTGTTGGGTGGATGTTCAGGTAAGGCGGGGAGTGTTGGGTGGATGTTCAGGCTAGGCGGGGAGTGTTCGGTGGATGTTCAGGTCAGGCGGGGGTCAGGCGGGTGGGAGGGTCTGATGGATGTAGGGGTTAGAAGGGGAGGGTCGGATGGATGGCATTCTACGTTATTTCCCCTTAATCCTATGACATTGAGACCATATTTTTTGGCATCTTCCGAAAATATTCTGCCCCCCCCTCAAACCCCCTCCCCGTTGTTAAAAAATGCTCACTCCCTTAGCTCTTTGTCTATATAGCCAAGTCATTTAATCCCTTGTGCATCATTCCACATGCTTAATTATCCGATTTTTGGGATGGGTCATTTTGCAAAATCAGTTTTTATTGGGGGTGGGGGGTCTTGATTAATTTTGTCATAGTGGTCGGGGGGGGGGGGGAATCCGTAGTGCCAGTGGAGACCTCCGTCCCCAGCCCCAGGGTACCTGATGAGAGTGAGTGGCCTCGGCATGACAGGCCTAGACTCCCGGGAACTGCCGACTTTAGGGAGTGATCATTTTTTAACAACAGGGGGGGGGGTTGGTGGGTTTGCGTGCGGACGCGCGAAAAAATTTCGACCCCCCCCTCTGGAGGGGGTAAAATTTTTTCAACCCCCCCCCATAAGGGACAAAAATCGCGCGCGAACGTCCCCTTTTAGCCTATAGTAACGCGCGGGGTTTTCCACTGAAAACAGGTGAAATTATTTTGACCCCCCCCCATCAGAGGTATTGAAAAAATTCTGACCCCCCCCGGTCAAGGGGTTGAAAAAATTCTGACCCCCCCTCAAACCCACCGGCCCCCCCCTGTTGTTAAAAAATGATCACTCCCTTAATAGCCAAGGAGCACCCACCCTTTGGGGGGGGGGGTTTAGTCAAAACAATTTTGGCCCTCAAAGGGGGGGGGCGCAATTTTTTTTCCGCATTTCCGCGTGCAGAGTGGCTTCGGCGTGACAGCCCTAAGCTCGTGTGACACTGACAGCCTCCGGGAATCGGGGAATCCCGAAAGAAGGGATTCGCCGCAAGCCACATGGTGTGACACTGACAGTGTCCGGTGTCACCGGGCACCCTCACGAGTCTAGGGCTGTCACGCCGAAGCCACTCACTCCCATCCGGTACCCTGGGGACGGAGTAGTCACTCTCGTAGCCCTACTAAGGGAGTGGTCATTTGTTATCAACAGGGGGGGTGGTGGTGGGTTTGAGGGGGGGGTGGGGCGTGAAAAATTCTGACCCCTCTCGCACGTCCGCACGAAAACCCACCCCCCCCCCAGTTGACTCCCTTAGAGAGGTCGGGGGGACGGAAAAAATTTCACCGAGTACATGCGGAATTTTACCGCAGACGGGCCCGACTGGGTCGGCCGATCTGTAGACTATATAGCCAAGTGATTTAATCCCTGGTGCATCATTCCACATGCTTAATTATCTGATTTTTGAGATGGGTCAATTTGCAAACTCAGTTCTTATTGGGGGGGGGGGATCTTGATTAATTTTGTCATAGTGGTGGGGGGGGGGGGCAATTTTGGCCCTCAAAGGTGGGGGGCGCAATTTTTTTTTCCGCGTGTTCGCGTGCAGGGTGGCTTCGGCGTGACAGCCCTAAGCTCGTGTGACAGACACTGACAGCGTCCAAGGCCACGTGTATGGGGTCTCCACAGTATCTGATTGGCTGGCCTATTTTGAAGTATGGTGTAGAAGGAGCGACCTGATTGGACGACGGGATATGTATTGTAAGTTACGATTGGTTGTTCAATGACCCCTTGGGTATGCCATAATTACGCACTGCGCAGCCCTGTCAAAAGCCCTGTATAGGCCACACCCACTTCTGTAGAACTGACTATAGGCTAGACCTACATCTGTAGAACTGACTATAGGCCACACCCACTTCTATAGAACTAACTATATGCCACACCCACTTCTGTAGAACTAACTATAGGCCACACCCACTTCTATAGAACTAACTATAGGCCACACCCACTTCTATAGAACTAACTATAGGCCACACCCACTTCTGTAGAACTACCTATAGGCCACACCCACTTCTGTAGAACTGACTATAGGCTAGACCTACATCTGTAGAACTGACTATAGGCCACACCCACTTCTATAGAACTAACTATATGCCACACCCACTTCTGTAGAACTATAGGCCACACCCACTTCTATAGAACTAACTATAGGCCACACCCACTTTTGTAGAACTAACTATAGGCCACACCCACTTCTGTAGAACTAACTATAGGCCACACCCACTTCTGTAGAACTAACTATAGGCCACACCCACTTCTATAGAACTAACTATAGGCCACATCCACTTCTGTAGAACTGACTATAGGCCACACCCACTTCTGTAAAAATAACTATAGGCCAGACCCACTTCTGTAGAACTAACTATAGGCCACATCCACTTCTATAAAACTGACTATAGGCCACACCCACTTCTATAGAACTAACTATAAGCCACACCCACTTCTGTAGAACTGACTATAGGCTAGACCTACATCTGTAGAACTAACTATAGGCCACACCCACTTCTGTAGAACTAACTATAGGCCACATCCACTTCTATAGAACTAACTATAGGCCACATCCACTTCTGTAGAACTGACTATAGGCCACACCCACTTCTGTAAAAATAACTATAGGCCAGACCCACTTCTGTAGAACTAACTATAGGCCACATCCACTTCTATAAAACTGACTATAGGCCACACCCACTTCTATAGAACTAACTATAAGCCACACCCACTTCTGTAGAACTGACTATAGGCTAGACCTACATCTGTAGAACTAACTATAGGCCACACCCACTTCTGTAGAACTGACTATAGGCCACATCCACTTCTATAGAACTGACTATAGGCCACACCCACTTCTGTAGAACTGACTATAGGCCACACCCACTTCTGTAGAACTAACTATAGGCCACACCCAATTCTGTAGAAATTACTGTAGGCCAGGCCCACTTCTGTAGAACTGACTGTAGGCCACACCCATGAGTGCAGGATATGCCCATTTTTGTAGGACAGCCCTTGGGCCCTGGGTAGTAGGCAACATTCTCTTTAGCTCATTATTGTTTTTGATACAATGTATAAGATAAGATTGATTGTGCTGCATTTCGTATTTACTAATGGAGAACCACCTTTTTTGATTAAATATAAAACAATAATAAGAGTAAGAAAATGGTTTATGTTTACCTGGTCTACAAAATTTCCTACGACTCGCAGCATGGGTATTCCTTCACCATCAAAGGCGAACTTGAAGACGTGTACAAAGTTAAATATGATACCTGTGTACTCCATACACATTGTAATAGTCAGGATGAGTGGCAGGAAGTGCTTCTGTCTTGACAATGCGTAGATCTGTATCGGAACTAGGATGGTATAGACGATGAAAAAGGCGAGGTAGATCTCAAACACGTCGTGGTACTCAAACGAGAACTGGTGCTCAAAGGGGTTGAAATGCTTTGTGAATGGGTTGCCGTTGACGAGCCAGATGTCAAAGTCGAGGACAACATTTTGGAGCTCGTTGTTGGCCCAGTAGCAGGATTTGGGAGCCATCGTGGAATTGTGGTAGCAGGAAACCATACTGATGTACCAGAACCTGTAAAATACATATATATATATTTCTTGTTACCCCAAAAACTTGTGCATAAACATTGTGGTTGGCAAATTCTTACTCCTATCAATTTCTACATTTAAGGAGCCACTACTGTATATTTTCATGTGAACAGCTATGTGTTCAAGAGTTAGATATCAAAACGTGTTGATATATAAGCAAAGGTTTAGGAGGGTTGGATCAGACTGTGGGTTATCTCATGAGGCTTCGCCCGCAGTCAGATCCAATCCAATTGAACCTTTGACTTTCACCACGGAGCCCCCAACTTCACAGTAGGCTGACTGAATTGGCCCAGTCTGCGGACTCCTTAATGGCAACCAGAGTTGGGGCAAATTCAGTTGGCTGATGTTGATGTCGTGGGCATCTGCGGGGATCCAGTCGGCCAATATCAAACATATTTGATGTCCCCGGTCTGGTTGACCACCCTTCCTTCACTACCGCCTAGATCTGCCCGATCTGCCATCATCTTTCAATACCAGGTACCATCACTGGCATCAGAAGAAAGAAGCAGGAAATTTGCAACAGTGGATCCCATGCTTTATAGTAGACTCTCACGCCGTGTTTCTTACCGTGGTTGTGTAGTGTCCTGTACAGCATACGTAAACTGGTACCCTGGTACAACGCGGTCAGCTGTAGCTTGGTCAGTCTGCTCATCCAGACACAGCTTCCCCATGGGACATGGGATTCTCCTCAGGAAATCCTCATTGCCATGGGGATTACAGTTATAGTCCCAGGCTATTTTATCTATCTTATTAAACATTGCGGGACAGGCGTCTGAGTGCGGCATCACTGTCCTATTACCGTAAAACTCCAAGAAATATTCACTATCTACCACAACAAATGTGAGATCACTTGTGATGTTATCCCTGGATGTTATATTCCCATAGATATAGCCCTGTGTATTGAGTTTGTCATGTAGGTTCGTTTGTTGAAAACCGAATTTGTCCAGGAATTTGAAGAAAGTACCACTGGACCATGTACCCTTGAGGTGCAGGGCATCCACTGATACGTTGAGTATCAATAGAAAGACACAGAATAATTTATAAAGTCCTAGATTTCCCATGTTTGTGGATATTTGACAGGAGCTGGGTGACAACCGGACTTCTGAGGCCATCTTGAATGAAGTGTCACGTGAGAGTCATGTGACCTGACGGCGTCCGGCCGGCTGAAGTTGTTTCAACCAAACCGGAGAAAAATATTGGTCTCTGCTGGCTAATTTAGTTCCTACTTCTATAAAATGAGGTGCAACTTGTGATACGACTATTAGAGCATTACGAGGATGTCACATGAGGTGATAAATTGTGAGTAATTTGCAGCATTTTGATGATTTCTGGTGGTGAGCGATAATAAGGGAATGTTTTCATTGACAGGTGCGCTAGCTGTGTAAGTATCTATGACTGTGTACACTGAGTGTGTGGGTGTGTATTCATCGCTCTCAATCGCGCCGTGATTCACTTCAATGCAGCATACCACAAAACATGCCTTTTGTAGTCAGCAGTTAGACACATGTAGAAAGAAAAACAATTCTAAAAAAGATAAGGAATAAAGATATTCATCAACAGGAGGGTGGTGGGTTGGCACTCTCCAACTGTAGGTTCCAACTGTAGACCTTGCGGGCTTAGCAGTAGTAGTTATTAGCCAATGAGGTAATCCCAAGTACCGTAATCTCCCGCGTAGAAGACGCGCTGCACGTATAAGACGCACCCCAAACTCAGCACATGCATTTTCGCGTATAAGACGCACATTTTAAGGCTGAAATTTGCAAGATTAGTACATTTCTATAGTAAAATTACCCCTCGTATAAGACACACCCCTAACTTGAGAGAAAGCTATAAGACGCCCCAGCATTTTGTTTGGCCTAGAGGATGCGTCTTATACGTGGGAGTTTACGGTATTCACTGTGGTTCTCTCGGGGGCCAACTGGTACCCATTTGATAGCTCTTATCAGTAGAACTCACTGGTAACAAGCTCCAGCAATGGCCACGCCCATGGTACAACCTGCTACCTCGGAATAACTCTCTCTGCATGGACCTGGAAGTCTTTTGTGGAAGAAGGTACAAAAACAGTGCTTCTTTCCTGCTCTCCTTACCACATCACACACCTCATTTGCATATACGCTAAATATAGTGTTTTTTTTTGAAGCAGACACCTTAGAAGCAGGCATTAGAGCAAGACATCTCAGAAGCAATTTAAAGCATGATATTATCCCTCTCTTGTAATACTTAGAACTTGGAAAAGCAACCACCCTACCCCATTGATCAATAAATGTGCAATATTTGATTTCCAATGGTTAAAATCTGTACTTCAAAATAATCATTTGCTTCCAAGATGTCTGCTTCTGGGATGGTTTTGCTTCCGAGGTGTCCCTGCTTCAGGGGTGTCCAGTTACCGTGGTGAGGGGGTACAGAAAATTTTGAATGCTGTTGGGGGGGGGGTGTAGAAAATGTTGCGTGTGAGGGTGAAATCTCACTCCCCCTGTTGATAAATTATGACCACTCCTTAAAAAAAAAAAAAAAGTTTTAATCTATATTTATTGAGATAAAAATTGCAGAAATAGTATATCAGCAAAGCCCAGATGTATTAATCTTCAAGAAGAAAAAGTCAAAAAGCAGCATAATGGATTTTCACCCTTTCATTGCCATTGGTAGACAATGGTATGCCCAGAACATGATGGGTGTCCCCAGTCTCCTCAATATCAAAGGTATACTCCGCTAATAATATAACAGTCCATAACATGAAATATTCTGTTTCATGTCATTTCAGGAAGAATTCCTCAGCCCCCTAATCTGTGATCCACGATGGCAGTGATCACGCTGGGTCGGCGTTATCAGAAGTTGATCAATGGCGTCTACACGTGGATGTACATCAATCGCTCTCTGACCGTCTTCCTCGTCATTCTCTATGTCATGACGTTCTTCATTATTCTCCCTGGTATGTGCAACAACTGGCCGTACTCCAAGTTCTACTCCCCGCTGTGGACGGTCCCAGAGATGAGGAAGCGTGCTGTGGAGCTCCACAACCGGCGCCTGATCCAGGCTGACCAGTACCTACAACACCAGGACCCCAACCAGACATACCGGTACTTTGACTCACTGCAGCATGAGCGGCCCGTGGATATAGCAGTAGGGGTGGTAACAGTAAGAAGGCAGCACAACACAATGCGCCTGGACTATCTAACGCAGGTAGTGACGCGCCTCATGCACCTGTTCACCACCGACACAGCGTTTGGTAACAAAGTCTTGTTTATCTGTGATACACATGCAGGCCCCGGGCGGCATGATGAGGCAACCAAACTGGGGCAGTATGTGCCGGTGTACCGGCGGTTTCCTGCACCTAACGCTACATACACCATCATGGACAGGTTTAAGAAGGAGGCGCAGGACTACGTGTTCTGTCTGGAGCAGGGTCTCCACTACCACCCACAGTATGTCCTTATCATAGAAGATGATGCCGTGCCTCAACTAGACTTCTTCTCCGTCCTGCACCAGATGTTGGAGACATATGTGCAGCGGAAACCGCGGGACGACTCCCATGTGGTGCACTACTGGGCCTTTGTCAAGCTCTTCTACCCCCAGCGGTGGCAGGGGTACGGGCTGGAGACAGACCGGCTGTTAGAACTGCTTGGTATCGGGGTGGTAGGGGGGTATCTGTTTCTACTAGTGCTACTGAAGTGTAACCGGAGACGGTACCGGACGATCACCAAGGCTGTGTTTTTCACAATGGCAGCCTTATACTGTATGATGTGTGCCTGGACTATGGGCAGGCAGCACTTACTAGAACTAAGACGGTTTAGTAAGTCCTTATACCGGTTACTCCCAGCCCCTAACTGCTGCTCCCCAGCTAACGTCTACCCATATGACAAGGCCCTACAGCTTGTCTCGTTCCTGAACCAACTCTCGTGTTCCCCTATGTTCCCACTGGATGCGGCGTTAGACCAGTTTGTGGAGGAGAACAATTACCGCAGCTACCTTATAGAACCCAACCTCATCAAACATATAGGAATGATCTCATCCCTGAAAACTGAATCATCTAATCTAGAAGAGTTCATATTCTAAAGTCATATGTTATATCAAAGACGATTCATCCAATCTCAAAGGGTTCATGTTGTAACGTCAAGAGTTATTATTCAATCATCCAAACTAAATGAGTCAATATCCTATGTAGAATATTTAGTATATCTTAGGATACAGTTTTTGTTGTTGTTTAGGCCACCCTTAAAAATATGTTTGTTTTCTGTCCAGAGGGTAGGATTTTTCAGACCCATGAGGGAGGGAGGGGAAATTTTTTTTAGGAAAATATTTTTATTTTTCATGAATCTTGTAAGCTCGGACGGCATGAATTTGCCATCATGTTCTAAGATTTAGTGATTGGAAGCCTAGATTCTTGTGCCAATGGATGAAAAAAAAATCTTTTTTTTCCCCCAGGCCTCTGGACAGGAAACGAACATATTTTTAAGGGTGGCCTTAGTGTCTATTTGAGAAGAATAGATTGTTGTTGTTATTGTGTGTTTGATTTATATGATTAGAAGAGTGTGATGTGATGATAAAACAAGCAGCATTATCCATGGTTTGTTGTAGCTGTAAAGCAGAATTAAACTTGTCATTTTCCACTTCTCTAGTATCTATTGAGATAATAAGTGTAAGTATTATATTTTTTCCTATTGTAAATATATGTGCTGTTGGTGATATGAATGATATGTAACTCGAGTATGTTAGTTTAGGGGTTATCAGTGTGTTTACTACAGAATTCAGCTTTTCCAAGAGACATTAATAAATTGCCAAATATCAAGCCCCAGTGCGCCTTATACATGGGAGTTTACGATACATTTTTTTTTTTCAAAGCAATGAATTTACAATTGTGTCTACTGTAAAACCGTATGTGATAGCTACAACCGCATAAAAGCCTTGTTTTGGTGGTTTTACATTTAGCGTATCAAATCAATGCAAAGTGTGATTGAGAAAGATCTAAAATGTATATTCACAGTTCTTCTCAAAATCGAGATTGTTTTGGTGATTTCTAGTTCTAGTGTAAAATGTGAGTATGTATTGTCGCCTTAGTGCAAGAAAGTCGTATCTACATCAGGGTCTCAAGGTAAAAGGCACTACAGTGAGGTTCCCTTTAGGCCACAACAAATTAAATAGTTAGTCTATGGATTTCCCGCTCCTTATTTTCTAAGATTTTTATTTAATAATTTTATTTTTATTTGAAAAATTTCATGTTAATGGATCCCCGCCTGCACCATTTTCTGAGAAATATGATTTTTTTTTTAGAAAGACTTCAAGGGTCAACCAAAGAAGGTACAGAAATGGCAGACCACTCATTGGATAGTGAAAAGTCTGCAAATGTCGATTCCAATATCTATGGTGCGAAGAAGTTGAAATAGACATCTGAGCAAAAAAAAATTCGCCCTCTCCACACATCTTGGCTATGCAAAATCCAGACAAATAAATTTTCTTAGAAAAATAAAATAAAAATTCCGCCCTCCCGCTCCATTTTCTAAAACTGAAAATCCATAGACCAACTTTTTAATTTGGTGTGGCCTTACCTTGTAGACCCTGATGCAGATACAACCTTCTTGCACTAAGGCGACTATAATATATAGCACCCTCTGCATGAGCCGTACCAAAAGTACAGAGCACTCCTAGAGGCTACACCAAGGGTCCATAGACTGTTCACCGGTTGCAAATCGCGGGCCTTATCTCGTCCTTTCACGCCCCTCTTAGTCAGGTTTCATGTACTTTTCTCTTTGTGACATTTACTTTCCACTCATATATCTCAATCAACAAATATATTTTAATCATATATATATATATTTATATATGTGCTAAGAGAAGTCATCCTTCATCCAAATATGTGCAGATATAATGTGAGAAATCTATAAGTATTTTGTCAGAAGTCAAAAAAGTAAATATGACAAAGAGGGGAAAATGAATGGAACCTGACTAACAGGTGCGTGAAACCATGAGATAAGGCCGAGATTTGGTGACTGGTGGAGACTCTATGTGCTGTTCTTATACACAGGGGTTTACGGGATTCCTGTAATATATACCAAAGTATAAATGACAACTCATGTCGTTAGACTTATAATTGTGCAAAAGGTTGAGACCATTGTGTGTGAAACTACAAATGATCAAAGAATCTCGAATAAAAGCAAATATTACAAATATATTGATATATCTTTTGTACAAATTTTATTCATTTTTTTATTTCTTCCTTTCAGACCATACATTCATGTTCATAATATCATTATTCTCTTTCATTACACATAAACTTTTCATTTTTACACAAAATAAAATGCAGACATACTATTATTTGTATTTAATATCCTTTGTGGAAATGTCTTCCAGTCAATAAGATTACATTACAACAGAACCACTAAAAAAAATACAACAGAAGAATGGTTCGTTGACTATCGCTAAATGCTTCATTAAGCGTTTGTAACGTTTTCCAACACATGCGGCTTACAGCTATACTGAATGTCGTCGCACTCTTCCTCCTTTTCTTTTTATGACAGTCAATATTATCATTCTCTAACTTCAATGGAGAATTTGTCACAAGGCTTCACAGCACTAATTGTGGTTACAATATTTCCCACCAGGTGCCACTAGTGGTGTGGGGAGTTAGTACATGATTTGTCCAGTGGTGGCAGTAGCAGTGTGATAACATGAGGAGTGTAGGTGTGCCTCATGTGACCAGGGCTACTCAATGTACCACAGTCACAGAGGTTTAAGGGTATAGTAGACACATTGTTATACAACAACACCATATGCAGCATCATGGTTACATGTTGGCCTTGGTAATACTAAATTACTAACTGCACACTGGTAGCCATTATATAGCTAAACACTGCATTATAAACTGTGGTAGAGCTAGGTAACCATGGTTACATGATAAGGTAACTATGGGGACATGACAGTGGTAACCACAGAACAACGGAGTAGAGATAAAATAACCATAGTCAAATGATGAAGTAACTATGGGGACACCATACAGCATAGACATCACTGTAGCAACCATGGAACACTGTGGTCGAGACAAAGTAACCATAGTTACAACTTACATGACAGTCATAACTGGTACACTCTGGTAGTGATGGAGTAACCATGGTTACATAACGGTAGTAACCATGGTTATATTACTGTTATAACCATGGCACACTCTGGTTGTGATGCAGTAATCACGGTTAGTGGATGCGGTAACCATGGTTACATTACACTAGTAACCATGGTACACCCTTATAATGATGCAGTAACCATGGTTACATTGCTATGGTAACCATGGTTACTGGATAAGGTAACCATCATATGCTGTGGGGTGATGTGGTAACAGTATCGGTTGTTATACAATGGCGTATTGACTGTAGAGCAATTCCCTTACTCTGAAGTAGTCCGCACTCAGACAGCCCTCCAGCTGCATCCGCCCCGCCTCCGTCTGTCAAAAGTATAAAACAAAGAATGTCAATTTTGATATTTATTTCAGCATTTCAATGATTTATTTAACCTCAATCCCTTATTCTGTGTACCTCTATGAGGTTTTGAGAAATAAAATCATTGTCATTGTATAGTTAAGTCCCACAGTTTTCATGCTCATGCTTTTCAGCTCTGATGAGCCATATAGTCAGTGCAATTCAGGATTTGAAATACAGTCAGTGCAATTCAGGATTGGAATAGATTTATTTGTGATTTGGTTTTAGTGATGCCCTCTTACATGTAACATTGACTAAAGACAGAATATGAATATAGAAGATGCTGCTAACCCGTCTGATGGCGACAATGTTATTACAGATGAGGACACCTCCCTGGAACTCGGCAGGAATCCCCTCACGCAGTAAAACTAACTTAAAGTCACTGAGTCGCGGCTCGTTGATGAACACTGAATCATGTCCCTTCACCTGAAACAGTCAAAAGGAATCACATAAAGCACAGTACATATTGTATAGCCTGAAATGTGGTATAAGACAGCCATTTTCACAAGTGTAGAGGTGTCATTTGGGTGTTGGTCCAACCTCTTAAAAGTTTAGGGCCCTTGAATACTTAACAAGTTGAAGCATTTCTCAACATATGAAACTGCACTAAAGTCTTAATTTGAGGGGCCTCTGAACCTCTGGAAAATGATGCAGCTCAGGCGTTTGACTCCCCAAGGCTATACAGATTTAGCAGGATTATTTATTAGCCAATGAGATGATCCCAATGATTCACTGCGGTCCTCTCGGGGGCCGACTGGTACCCATCTGATAGGTCTTATCAGTAGAACTCACTGGTAACAAGCTTCAGTAATGGCGGCGCCCATGGCACGACCTGCTAACTCAAAATATTCATGATGCCTTATACCGACCCCAAGGGTCTGAAACAGGGGGGGCGACCAGTGCTTTGGCGCAATCTAGCGGAAACTATAACATTCATATTTGTGTGTATAGTATTTGTGAAAATCTACTATTTGTGAAAATTATTTCAATGTCTAATGTATGAGGGGGTGCAGTAGAGAACATTGGAGCACCACTCCTAGAGAGTGAGAAAGATATTTCAATTACCACTCAGCTCAGTAAACTCATTTCTGGTACATTTCATGTTTGCTTAGTTCCCATGCCACTCACACGATGTCTCCACTGTGCCATGCTTTGACCATTTCCTTGCCTTCTAGCTCTGTCAAACATGGTCATACTCTAGTCTGCTACAAGGTGGCTCCAAAGCACTGGGCTCTCCCCCTGAGTCTGAAACTCCCCCAAAGGGTCAGCATGAGCAGACTTATCAGCACCCCATGGGTGCATCATGACGACCAATGGGCATGATGTACTCCTGCATCAGCGGCCTTTAATGGGTTAAATTATTGTTATCTGCATCATACTGAAATATTGTTTTCAAGGTATAAATCATACCTTAATCTCCCACGTAAATCCCGCATATTAGACACACCTAGAGTTTTAGGATATGACCAAAAATATATAAAAGTTCTTAATTTTTGTTCTACTGAATGGATTTTAAAATTCAAAAGGCTATGTGTGGTCAGGGTCCCCCGGACCCCCCAGTGCCCCCTTATGTCCTTAAGGGGACACAGGGGGCACTTAAGGGGACTTGGTGTCCCCCTTGCAGATCCAGGGAGAACAGAAACCCCTTGTAAAAGACATGCCTTGTACGCGGGAGATTGCGGTATCTATCAAACAGAAAAATTGTTTATTCAATTACCTGAGACGAGCTAACTGGGAGGAGTGAAGGAATCTGGTCTGATGCTTTATCGTCTTCCCCTGTCTCTGCGTCTTCTGTAATGAATAAACATACAGGTTGATAAATGTGTGTTTTCTGAATTAACACCGTGTGGGTCGCCAATGCTCCAAGGTTCATGTAGATCACCCACACAGCCATAAAGCGACACTCTTTAAGGGAAGCTGATGCAGGAGAGTGTCATGCAGGAGTGTATCATGGTCGGCATGATGCACCAATGAAGTGCTTGCACTTCACTGGAGCATCATGGCGGCTCTCCGGGGAGTGTATCAACCCCATAGGGTCAGCAAAATGCATGAATCATGACAACCAAAGGGCATGATGCATCAATGCATTAACAGCTAGTTGTATACAGTATGTGTCTGCTTTTTATACTACATGGGTTTTAATGATGTGCATTGTTAAAATATACCCCATAGGGCATTGTTAAAATATACCCCATAGGGCATTGTTAAAATATACCCCATAGGGCATTGTTAAAATATACCCCATAGGGCATTGTTAAAATATACACTTAACAACCATTAACATATTTCTCATGTGATAACATTTTTTTTCTAGGTTGTACAATACTTACTGCTTCCGTCAGATTTTGCGCTGGTGTCTGTGCGGTTGTCACCGATGTCGAGCTTGGCATCGATCCATGCGAGTTCTGTGTCCCGTGCCTTGTAGAACTGTAAGGCTGATACCAGCGAGTCCTTCAGTCTCACCTACAAGGTACCAGCAAAATACAAGTTGAAGTACCAGCGAAATACAAGTAAAGGTACCAGCGAAATAGGTACCAGCAAAATAAGTTAAGGTACCAGCAAAATACAAGATGAGGTACCAGCAAAATACAAGATATGGTAGCAATACAAGATAAAGTACCAGCAAAATACAAGTTAATGTACCAATGAAATATAAGTTAAGTTACCACTCAAATACAAATAAAAGTACCAGAGAAACACATAAGGTACCAGTTACCAGTGAAAAACGAGATCTATGGGCATGACGCACTCCTGCATTAGCAGACTTTAAAGGGTTGTGACCTTGATAACTAGAGGCAAATACTGCCACACTCTTAGACTTTTACTTCTGATAAAAAAAATGCCACCGAAGATGTAGGCCTTGTGTTGCTGCCTTTTCATGTACTTATCCAAGTTAATATAATCACAGACTCGTCTTACTGTATTTGATCACTTCTTGTGATACCCAGCCTTTTGATGTAATACAGTCCGTGTGCCCAGGGTGGATTGATATCACTGCTAACGAGACTCATGAAGAAAAAAAACTGGCCAAATGCCAGGAGATGGGGAAACCTCATCCCAAACCAAGATATGTAGTCCCAAGTTCACTTAAATGAGGAGGAATACTTCTGAGAAACCGGCAATCAATTGATGGCATCTTCTCTGACAAATCCCCCATTCATCCTTGTCAGAAATAGACCAGTATCGGGCTATGTTCAGCACTTGCCAAATCATCTTTATTTTTTCTTCCATCAGTTTTTTCTTACACTTTCTCTCTAGTTGGTCTTATGTCCCTAAGATATCAACCAAAGAATCTTTGCTATCTAATGGTGAAATGTTCTCAGAATCTGTCCATGGTCGACAAAGCTGACATTTATTTATTCATGATGTTCTTTTGTAAACATGATGCATGAATGCAGGACTGGCGAGTTACTCACCAGGTAACATGATGCATGAATGATGGACTGGTGAGTTACTCACCAGGAAACATGATGCATGAATGCTGGACTGGTGAGTTACTCACCAGTCATCATGATGCATGAATGCAGGACTGGTGAGTTACTCACCAATCATTATGATGCATGAATGCAGGACTGGCGAGTTACTCACCAGGTAACATGATGCATGAATGCAGGACTGGTGAGTTACTCACCAGTCAGCATGATGCATGAATGCAGGACTGGTGAGTTACTCACCAGGTAACATGATGCCTGAGTGCAGGACTGGTGAGTTACTCACCAGGTAACATGATGCATGAATGCAGGACTGGCGAGTTACTCACCAGGTAACATGATGCATGAATGCAGGACTGGCGAGTTACTCACCAGGTAACATGATGCATGAATGCAGGACTGGCGAGTTACTCACCAGGTAACATGATGCATGAATGCAGCACTGGCGAGTTACTCACCAGGTAACATGATGCATGAATGCAGGACTGGCGAGTTACTCACCAGGTAACATGATGCATGAATGCAGGACTGGCGAGTTACTCACCAGGTAACATGATGCATGAATGCAGGACTGGCGAGTTACTCACCAGGTAACATGATGCATGAATGCAGCACTGGCGAGTTACTCACCAGGTAACATGATGCATGAATGCAGGACTGGCGAGTTTATCACCAGGGCTCCCATATAGCTTATATGCAGGAACATTTGGTAACAAATCAAGAAGCTAAAACTCCAGGTGCTGACATTTTTAAAAAAAATGGCACTTAAATGCGGCATACTTACCCGGTAAATGTGGCTTTCCTTGGGCCACCTAAATCTAATAACTTGGATTATGGGATTTTTCACCTCCAACATTGGTCGGGTGGAGGAAATTCTTTTAGTGAAATTCTCCAAAAATCTCGTCAGGCAAGGGCAAGGGCAAAGGTTTGATTTTGCCAAAATTCTCGTTGCTGGATCCGTAATCCAAGTTATGAATAAGACGGCCTTGGTAGCGTCCACTGTGTCGTTCATATCATGTGAATAATGTTACAATGAGGTATACTCACCTGGTAAATGTGACTTTCCTTGGTAGCATCCACTGTATCGTTCATACTGGGGGTGAAGACCTTGCCCTGGACCAGGTCTCGTGAGTTCCGGCAGTAGTCGGCCAGTGCATCTGTCGCCGTCTCACTGCCATGCACCAGGATCTGGAATGAAAAAACGAACAATACTGTAATCTCCTGCATATAAGGTGCGTTTTAGTTCTCCTGGGATCCACATGGGGGCCACCAAGGCCTTTCATGTGATGTTACACTCCTAACAGGACATGGGGGGTCCAGGGGGCTCCTACCGTAATCTCCCGCGTATAAGACGCGTCCTCTATGCCAAACAAATGCCTGGTGCGTCTTATAGGATTTTTTCAAGTTGGGTGTGCGTCTTATACGAGGGGTAATTTTACTATAGAACAGTACTGGATTGACAAAAATCACCCCTAAGAGGTGCGTCTTATACGCGAAAATGCATGTAATGAGTTTGGGGTGCGTCTTATACGCACAGCGCGTCTTCTACGCGGGAGATTACGGTAGCTTTAAATTGAATTGAATTGAAATTTCCTTTATTTTATTCTGGATATGACTTAACCTAGGGCATGTTCTGTATTTTTACATATACAGCTCAGAGTTCACGAACATAAAGTAGTATAAATCAAAATGTAGTCATTGTAGTCACAAGGACAGAAAATCCTAAATAGTTCGCCTGGTGTAATTGGCAACTTGGAGAGTGTGAAATTTGGAATAGATAAAAAGAAGGTCTTTTGGCCTAGTTAAATAGATGTTAAAAAAGAGCATGGAGTGAGATATTAGTATTTTCATTTGTAAATCAGTCAGTAAAACCAGTATGGGGGGGGGGGGAGAAGGGCCAGCCTTAGGTAAAAGAGCGCTCACACTGGGCAGCTACACATAGCTTTTGAATTCAAATTTGAAAATCCATTCAGGATGTGCCTTCCACCTCCCTGACACAGCCATCTCTCACCTGACATCTCTTCATTTGCCTAAAAGTGACTTTTTAGTTTAATTTGCATCATCAAGTTCCATTTTCTTTAAAAAAAACATCACTTCTTAATGAATTAAAAGTTTAGAAATTTGATTGTCCGACACACAGTGGTGGGAGCAGGATGTGATGTCCAGGGAACCTGCTGTAATAAGCAGCTATTTGTTGTGTATTACCCCAATTATCGCCCTTGGGTTGGACACCTTTAAAGCCATTTGTGACATGATCTGCGAAAAGGGGCCTTAGTGCAGGGGGCTTTAAGACTGGCGATTTGGCATGATGCTCCAATGAAGTGCTGGCCAGCAGTCTCGCCAGGACTTCATTGATGCATCATGACGACCACTGGGTATGATGCACTCCTGTATCAGCGTCACTTAAAGAGTTTAATCACAGTCACACAACCTTAAATTCAACGACGGGACACGCAGTCTACCCTAAAAGGTCTCCTAACAAGGGGCTGTCAAGTTTCTTAATTCAATTTGACAGTACTATCACTCTGATACAATACCTCTAATTAAGGACAACAGTCTGTATTTAAGAGGGGGGGGGGGTGAAGTTTCCTTTACAATGTTTACTGCATCTTACATGCAGTGGACAGAAGGACTAAAGGATGGACAAAAACCCGTCCAGTAGAATGGTAACTTTAAGTTAGTTTTGAGACACTGTCACGTTCTGTGACGGATAAGTGGTCTAGTTAAAATATCATTTAGAAAATCTTTTTCTCTTCGCAACTTCAGTTTCTTCGACCGAACCTTCTTCCCGACTGGTGCAATATGACCTTCATACAGAGAATTAAACTAAACAGATTTTAGCAAACATGAAGTATGCTTGCCAGCACTTCATTGGAGCATCATGCCGACCCTGTATGAATGCAACCCTAGCACCAGGGCTGCATTCGTGCATCATGCCGTGTCAGGGCTGCATTCATGCATCATGCCGATCTTACCAGGTTGATACTATCCTGGAGGGTCGGCATGATGCTCCAATGAAGTGCTGGCAAGCAGACCTGCCAACATTTCATTGGTGCATCATGCCGACCAATGGGCATGATGTTCTCATGCATCAGCAGTTTTTGAAGGGTTAAATGTTGCAGTTTAGCAATGACAGTTTACAGTCCCCTGGTCTGCTTTAAATTGATAGCAAAAACCTTCATTAGTGCTTTCCACCCCGGCACGTTCTCTATCTTGTAATACGCCGAGCTCTGATGGGATCTGCTGATTTACTGGTACACTGGATACCTGTGGTAATACACTACCACTGGCAACTATTGGCCTACTAGTACACTGGGCTCCTGTGGTGATACATTACCACTGGCGTCTGCTGATCTACTGGCATACTGGCCTCCTGTGGTGATACAATACCACTGGTGTCTGCTGATCTACTGGTGAGTGAGTGAGTAATATTAAATAGATCTATGTTTAACGCCATTTCGACAGCTAAGGTCATATTCATGGCGAGGATTACATTACTCAATTTCACAGAGCAATGTGTCAGTGCCCACACATATGTGCACCACCCACATCCTGAAGGGATAGAAAAGAGGAGATATAGACCCTTTTAAGTGGGCTTGGGAAGCCCCAGATCTACTAATACACTGGGTACTGGTGGTATTCAAATTAGCTTTGTGTTTCTGGAGATATGGTTTCCTGTGCCTGTCTTAATTACTTGGCGTAGGTAGGTACCAGCGAGCACCCATAATGGCAGGATCTGAGAATTGACTAGTGATCAGTTTGAAGCACAGTATCCCAAACATCACCTCACAAATAGAAATAGGCTAATAAGACAATTGGATAACTTCTCAATTAACCCATTGCGTGCCACTTACCGTAAATATTCTGGTATAAGCCCTGGCTAATACAAGAACCCAAATAAAAATTAGGCTTTAAGGGAGCGTTCAACAATTACGTCACTACTTAGGAGGTGGGGGGAGGGGGTCTTTGGGTTCCTCTATATGTTCCATACAAAAACAGTGACAAGGGGGTGGGTGGGTCCTGAAAAATCCCTAAATACCGGTGTCATAATTGTTGAATGATCCCTAAGCCTAGCCCAAAGTCAGGGTGCGGCTTATACAAGCATATTTTACACTAAAAATAAGTATCGTAAAAGCCCGCCTATAAGTCGATTTTTTAAAAACGTTTTTTTCTCATATAAGTCGATTTTTGATCCCAAGTTGGGGGGTCGACTTAGTTTTTTTTTTATATAAATGATTATAGTGTTAATATTTCTCAAGCCTTTTTTCTATAGGTCAAATTTGTTTCTTAAAGAGGGGGGTCGACTTATAGGTGGGGTCGACTTATAGGCGGGGTTTTACGGTACTAATTTGGCAACTTTTCAAGCCTTGGCTATCGCTTATAGCTTTTCCCAAAGTCGGGGGGTGCGATTTATACAAGGGACTTTACGGTATGTGAGTCTGTGTACCAGCACTTCATTGTTGCATCATGCCGACCCTCTGAGAGTGTATTAGCCCCATAAGGTTGGCATGATGCATGAATGAAGCCTTGGCGAGTTACTCACCCGGGCTCCATTCATGCTTCGTGACAACCATTCCATTGGGCATGATGCACGATTTTATTGGCCTTTAACCCTTTGAAGGCCTCTCATGTAGGAGTGCATCATGCCCATTGGTCGTCATGATGCACCAATGAAGTGCTGGTGAGACTGCTCGCCAGCACTTCATTGGTGCATGATGCCCATTGGTCGTCATGATGCACCAATGAAGTGCTGGTGAGACTGCTCGCCAGCACTTCATTGGTGCATGATGCCCATTGGTCGTCATGATGCACCAATGAAGTGCTGGTGAGACTGCTCGCCAGCACTTCATTGGTGCATGATGCCCATTGGTCGTCATGATGCACCAATGAAGTGCTGGTGAGACCTTTGAAATATGACTGATGCATTGATGCTTTATCAGTCTTTGCCAAATCCCGTCGGACACCGGCTATAGCCGTCTGAATGGCTGTCGGGCCGTCAGAAATTGTCAGACTGTCGGACCGAATGTCTGGCTGTCATCTTCAGACCTTAGGCTACGTCTCATTTTTTACGGCATTCAAATCAGACCATCATTAAAGTTTTGACAGCATAAAACAAAAACCATTACCTTATTATAATTTTTCTCTCAGAACTTCATGAATCCTAATGGATTTCATGATAAAAATAGGATGTAAATCCTTGCTTTATGATATTTCTTTATTTTCAGAAAATGGCCATACATACACATTATGTTTCGGTCCTGAGAGAATTGAACGGGGCCTGCAGAACTAGAAATCTGCAGGACCGAATGTCCTGCATGGTGAAATTTTTTTCGCAAAGACTGCTTCATGCCCATACATGAAGCAACAATGAAGTGCTGGGGAGCAGACTTGCCAACACTTCATTATGGCGATCAAGGGGCATGATGCTCTACAGCATAAGCGACCCTTAGACTTTAAAGGGTTAAAAGTGGGCAGGAAGCTATAATCCTGGAGCCAATGAATAGAAAAGAAAATGAATAATCAAAGTCTTAACTCACCAATTGCCTTGGTTTGATTTGCTGCAGGATTTTCTTGATGGACTCTCCGTCTGAACGTCCTTCAAAGTCAATGAAGGTCACGTTGGCCTTGATGTTGATTTCTACAAGTTGTCGCACACACTTTGTCGGTACCTCAGTTATCTCTGTAGAATGTAAACAAAACATACTGTAAATCCCCGGTCACAAGCCGGCCCCGGTCATAAGCCGGGGGGTGAGTTCAGGAAAAAAAATAAAAGCCGGTTTTTGGGTCAAATTTTTACCTATAGTAAAAAAAAAACGGTCATAAGCCGGGGGGGGGGACTTTGGGAAAAATTTGGAAGCCAGTTTGGGCCCAAAATAGAAAAAAAAATCCGGCTTATGACCGGGGATTTACGGTAAGAACATCACAAGTTGTCGCACGCACTTTGAGAATGCGCCCAGAGTATATTAATCCATTTATTATGATGTGATTGATCTATTTAATGTTCTTATGGAGGATCCCCACTTCATGGGACTGCCTCATTAGTTTGTGGACATTCATTTCTCAGTCTGGTAAGGTATTTAAACGCTGCTTGTCCAAACAGCTAGACAGGTATTTATATGCTGCTTGCCCGACAAAGCAGTGACCACAATCTATGAGATGAATGATTTAATCTATGAGGAGGGGTGAGGGAGAAAACTGCTACCGGGCCTTCATCCTTCATCCCCCTACTCTTCTCGAGGGATAGCAAGTGTTCTTTTATTTCCCATAGGCAGGTTACTCAGACATGGTTTACTCATAGGGGAACCCATGACAAAAGACAAGCATGTAGGCCCAGGACACCAACTGCCCACATACTCACCTCATGTCACAAGAAACCCCTAGTTTGTCGCCTTTTACAGATCTGGTATGCCCACTGTTAGGATGAAAGGAAAATTCCTCCTACATGCACTTCTAATGACGTTATTCTGCTCCTGCTCATGCCAACCAATGGGCATGCTGCACTCCTACATTAGCTGCCCTTAGAGGGTTACCAAACATCCCTGGGCTTCCCTAGCCCACTTAAAAGGGTCTACTTCTCATCTTTTCTCTCCCCTCAGGATGTGTGTGGTGCACATATGCGTGGGCACTGACACATTCCTCTGTGAAATTGTGTAATGTCGTTCTCGCCATGAATATGACCTTAGCTGTCGAAATGGCGTTAAACATATATTACTCACTCACTCCAAACATCCCTCCATTGTTGATTTCTGATACAAATCCCACTTTAGTGATTCATTAATCTCTCTCTTTGTTCGCCAACGCCTCCTGCACTGCATTAATCCACAGCGCTGCCTGGCAGCAGAGCCGTCAATAATTTCTTCATGTGCTGAGGGTGCAGCCAATTCTATATATTCCCTACCGTAAATTCTCCCGTATATACGCCGAACCCTCGTATAAGCCGCACCCTGACTTTATAGGGGGATATAAGCCACTTCCTTTGCTTGAAAATTGTAGTTTTAGTACTATTCTATACGACACATGGCTATTGTATTATTGACCAATGGGAAGCATCCCTGGCATTTACTGCGGAGACGGGGGCTGAAGGTGTTAGTCATAGTGCAGTCGTGGTCTAATGGCGGCCTCCATAGCCTAATGTGCTAATGCCCTATAGTGCCATACCCACCTATAAGCCGCACCCCTTCTTTTGGCTGATCCTATGAGACAAATTTTGATTTGATTTCTAGTATAAGCCATGAGGTTTCCCACAAATTTAAAAGTAGTTTTAGGCCATTGTGGGATGGATGACTTATCTTCCCATAGTTTTTTTTTTATATTTCGGAAATCCATTGAATAGAACAGAAGTTATTTTATTTTGAAATTTTCTAGATGATCCTTAAAATCTGGACATGCCTTATACCACGGACCTGAAAGACGTGTTTCAGGTCCATGCTTATACGCAGTTTGCATCTGTATATGTGACATATTAGTAGCTTAGCACCATCCCCTCCCCCGGGAGAATCCTCCCTATAGAGACATTCTCCTATGGCCAGTGATCAACGTGGAATTTGATCAGTGCACTGAGGGTGGGCCCCAGGGGGAGCACGGGGGTCCCGCGTTATATCGTAATGTGATATTATATGCACTAATAGGATATATCACCGTCTATACATATCATGTGTATAGACCATTTTGTTGTCGTTTTATTCATACTACCTTAAGACTCTGCGTATAGGGCCGGCTTAAAGACTATATCAGACCCTTGGTGTCACTTATAGGTCCATCCTGAACTCAGGGTGTGACATATGTGGGAGATTTTTCTCATATAATGTGCACCCTGAGTTCATGCGCGAGTCTATGAGGAGGGCGTTTTAATTGTGACATGCACTGTGGCGACAGAGCTTACCGTATCCATTCTAGTAAGTGCACCTGCTCTTATAAGCGCACCCCACCCTATCTGGACCATAAGCGCACACCCCTGATGTCAAATCATGCATATGACGCGTAAAAACAACTATTTTTACGGGCTTCCCTAGCCCACTTAAAAGGGTCTACTTCTCATCTTTCCTATCCCCTCAGGATGTGTGTGGTGCACATATGCGCGGGCACTAACACATTCCTCTGTGAAATTGTGTAATGTCGGTCTCGCCATGAATATGACCTTAGCTGTCGAAATGGCGTTAAACATCTATTACTCACTCAACTATTTTTAGGGTAAAAACAATGATTTTTCGGCTTCAGGGTGTGCCCTAATTATAATTTAATTTCTTGTATTGGGTTTTGAGCATCTTAAAAATAAAATAATTTTTAGCACTGGTGCACTTATTAGAATGAATACGGTATAAGCTTGTACAAGCTCAGAAAGGACATAAGCGTATAAGGCAGGTCTTATATACAAGCCTCTAGTTCTCCCTAGATCCAAAAGGGGGACATCAATAGCTTTCTTCAGATATGTTACATTTCCCCTTAATTCATAAGAGCACATAGGAAGGCCAGGGGGGCATTAGCTACATATAGCTTTTTGAATTTTGAAAATACTATACATTACATAGAACAAAAGTTATGAATTTCTTATTTTTCTGACCAAATTCTAAAACTCTGGGTGCGTCTGATAGGTGGGCTGCGCCTTATTCACAGGGGATTACGGTAGTCATAGGCTGTTTACACTGTATTTTCGAAGGGTGAACTTTTGGTGTGCACTCCTACAGTGGTAAATTGGGTATAAATCTGACAATTCCTTTTCAAATAGGAGCTAAATTATGGGGAATGACAGCAAATAAAGTACAGTAGGAAGAATGATTCATTGTCCATCCAGGTTCATTTTTAAAAAGATTGATTTTCAAGTCCCAACCTCCGGACTATGCCACTATAATGGTTTTCGTTTTGTGTTGAAAATGAGAGGTAAGAAACATTCGATTTAATTTGTTCGGTGTGGTTAAAACAAATTCCATTTAATTAATAATTTAGTTGTCATAACTCACCCTGTGTGTCCGTGTTTTCAACCGCCCCCTGATCCTGCAAACAAGATGGAGTGATATCAGTATGGAGTTATGTTAGTGCACGACCTACTTAATGTCCTTGACCGTACACCTGGTACCCGCCAGGTCTAATTAGATTCACACAGATCCAGCTGCTACAATCCCCCTCAAACTCTACCCCGCCTTGTGGCTTGTAGCTGGGGAGCCAGACAGCCGAAATGTCAATATTTCAAAATCTGCTGGTGTTGAAAGCAGCACAAGGTATCACAGCTGGATCTGGGAAATTTGATAGTGCTGATTACAAATCTGGGGTGCGTATCTTAATATCTAGGTCAGAACAAGGTCAAATATAAGGTCAAAGGTCCCAATGCAATTGCAATGGGTCCTAATCAACTTGGGATCCATATGAATGGGGAAAACACTGTAGACTAAGGACCTCTAGTGTTAATGAGTGGAACGAAGCCCTCTCTCTGATCTATATTAAATACCAGATCGTGCCCTTTGACCTTAATTTTGACCTTGTTCTGACCTAGATATGAAGATACGCACCTCAGATTTGTAATCAGCACTATCAGATTACCCAGATCCAGCTGTGATACCTTGTGCTGCTTTCAACACCAGCACTTGTCCACATCGAGGAGCTGGCTCCCCAACTATTGGGTCGGCTTATGCCCATGGTTTTACCTTACATGCAAACTCGAGACTCAAAAGAAAAATAACTGAGGGTTATTATGAAGAGATTTTTCTTGGGAGTGCCATTTATACAGATGAAAATTGGGCTCTGGGTGTATATATTTTCCCCAGGAAAATTTTGAATATCGAGGAGCTAAATGGTCATCTGGTGCTTTTAGAGGATGGCTGATACTCTTGTATCCAAATATTTCTCAGACCATATGAGGGGGCGTGGGGTCTAAATCCACGACTGCTAAATCCGAGTAAATATTAGAGTCCAAAATATGTAATTAAACTCTTAAGAACTGGCAAAAAGGAGGGGGAGCGCAGAATCCGAATCCGCCACTCATTTACATTACAGTAAACATACCTTAGACTCTTCCTCCATTGGCATGGTTTCTGAGATGATGTAGTCATCCGCTCTGGAATTAACATGTGGGAATTAACTATTAATACCGTTATTGATTCGTTAATTCCAAAAGGTATTGTCAGCAAAGCAATATATTGTAAGGAGTTCTGTATCGTAATGCAATAGTGTATTCGCAAAGAATGCAAATATGCAGAGGCACCATTCAGAAGTATTTAAACAATATATAATGCCCCTACAATACCATATATATATATATATATATATATATATATATATATATATATATATATATATATATATATATATATATATATTTTTTTTTGTGTGAAACTTTTCGTCTCTCCCTTTTGTTGGTCAAGCAGGAACTAAGCTTGTCAGGTAGACTGCCCGGTCTAGCCCCCTTCAATTTCATATCTCGTGATTGTTTTATTTTCTGCCCTCTTATTCCCAGGTTTTCCTCCTGCAGTTCATTCACCTTGATGAAAGGCATCATATTTTTAAAAACGAAATTCAGCAATTTAATTTTGGACAAAAATAGGGTGAGCAATAGAATCCCAAATAATAATGAAAATACATGACAGAAATGAGGTAAAAGGGGTCATCAATCGTTCCCGTTAATGCCCATAATCTGTTAACAAGAGTTTTTTTCCCTCCAGTAAAAATCTGTTTTGGTGCCCCTTACCGTTTGACCACCCATGCGTTTGTTTCAGGTTGCAGGTTTTTATCTGTGCGTTGATAACATTTCTGTGTAATTAAGTGATGGATTTTATCCCTCCCACACGAATTGCACCCTACATATTTATCCTCTTCAATTTAACCCTTTAAGGGCCGCTGATGCAGGAGTGCATCATGCCCATTGGTTGTCATGATGCACTAATGAAGTGCTGGTAAGTCTGCTCTATAAAAGCCTTCTATATTCCAAACAGCCCGCCTTACCACTAATACCGTAATCTCCCGCGTATAAGGCGCGTCTTATACGGGGGGGTTTAGTTCTCATTGGATCCACAAGGGGGACACCAGGACCTTTCTTTTGATATCTTACATGCCCCCTTGGTCATAATAGGACATAAGGGGGCCCAGGAGGGTCTGGGGTGCCCAAGCTACACAAAGGTTTTTGAATTTTCAAAATTCATTAAATAGAACCAAAGTTTTGAATTTTTCATTTTTTTGAGAATTTTCCAAAACTCTAGGTGCGCCTTAAATGCGGGCTGCGCCTTATATGCTGGAGATTACGGTATGTGGAAAATGCACGTCATTCAAAAATTTCAGAAATCAGGAAATCCTGATAAAACCTGAAGACTAACATCCCTTTACAGGCCAATGCAACATTCAGGCATCAGGCCTATTGGTCAGCTTGATACATGAATAGATTCCTGGTCAGTAAAATGGTTAAGGTCACAGGCTAAGCCTGAGGCTGTCAGTGACCTCTATGTTCAATGTGCTATATACAATGTACTATGCTAACATATACTGACATATGTTGACTACATCTCTCGCGTATAAGACGCGTCTTCTACGCCAAACAAATGCCTTGTGCGTCTTATAGGAATTTCTCAAGTTGGGGGTGCGTCTTATATGCGAGGTTTTTTTTATTATAGAAATGTACTAATCTTACAAATTTCAGCCTTAAGATGTACAGCTTATACGCGAAACAGCCATTGGCAAGTTAAGGGTGCGTCTTATACGTGCACTGCATCTTATATGCGGGAGATTACGGTAATTGCTGACAAACAGTAAGTGACTGCCGACATAATATATTGACTACTTCCTGGGTCATGGTAATGGTGGTGGAGAGAAGCACCAGGGTAAGTTCAACACACATTGTATCATGCCAATCGGTGGGCATGATGCACTACCTTATCAAGTGTTTCATAGGAACAAACATATGGTACACGTACATAGCATGCTAATGTCCGCGGGAGAGCATCAGCAGTCCCCTATCATACACTTCCTGACGAGTCAATCCATCGGGAAACAAATCTATGTTTGCTTTTAGTATAAGGGCGCGCCTTAAAGCTAGCCAGGGTCTTTTTAACACACGGCACTTCACAGTCGCAGATTGAATTCTTTACCTTTAAAAAGTGATACCACTGCACCTTATTCCTTATACCACCACATCTTACCCAGACACCAACCTACCTAATTATCTCTCCGTAGTCGTCCCATTTTATTTTCTCCTCCGGGGCGGGGTACAGCGGGTACGCCTTCTTGGCCTGCTTGAAGAACCCTGTGCGGCCTTTACTCTGTAAGTACAAAAACAGTATAAGTTAGGGTTTCTTTATACCTTTAACCCTTCACGGGTAATTGATGCATTCATTAATGCATCATGCTCATTGGTCGTCATGATGCGTAAATGCAGCCCTAGTGAGTCACTCGCCAGGGCTGCATTTATGCATCATGCCGACCCTACAATACACTTGATCCCGGAGGGTCGGCATGATGCTCAAATGAAGTGCTGGGGAGCAGTCTTGCCAGCACTTCATTGGTGCCACATGGCGACCAATGAGCATGATGCACTCCTGTATCAGCAGTGTGTAAAGGGGAGGGCTGACTATAAATACCGTAATCTCCCGCGTAGAAGACGCGTTGCGCGTATAAGACGCACCCCAAACTCAGCACATGCATTTTCGCGTATAAGACACACATTTTAATGCTGATATTTGTAAGATGAGTACATTTCTATAGTAAAAGTACCCCTCGTATAAGACGCACCCCCAACTTGAGAGAAAGCTATAAGACTCCTCAGAATTTTGTTTGGCCTAGAGGACGCGTCTTATACGCGGGAGATTACGGTAGGATGGAACAGTCTGTGAACCCACAGAAGGGCGGGCTGCATCTCATATATATGGTGGGGGGGGGGGGGTAAAGAGCTTGGGTTAACTATTTTTAGGCATCCTAAATGTCTATGCTTTTAGTAAGTATCAATTTTTTCCAAGATGCATAGTATGTGTAGGAATAACTACCGGTACTTGAAATATATAGCTAAAATCAACTACTTTGGTCCATGAAGCACTCAGAAAATGAGTTTGTCATTTTACCAAACTGTCAAAATTTTGAAATCTGACTGATGCAGCCTTGACGAGTTACTCCAGTTGATGCATCAAGCCAACCCTCCGAGGTCGATATACCTGCGGAGGGTCGGCTTGATGCATTAATGAAGTGCTGGTGAGCAGACTCACCAGCACTTCACACTGTACAACAAAATTTCATTTTTCAAAAAAAATTGGAGCTGAAACCCACTAATTCCTATGTATTTTGTCCTGGGGAATTCAAAAATAACATCCATTTTTTTGCTGACGGCTCTCAATTTATTGAATTATTCATCCTTTGACTCAGTAATATGCAGTAAAAGTAGTACCGTAAGACCCCAGTCATAAGCCAGATTTTTTTTCCTATTTTGGGCCAAAACAGGCTTCTAAATTTCCCCCCAACTCTACCCCCGGCTTATGACCGGGGTTTTAAAACAATACATTAAAGAGAAAATAGGGAAAATTTGGCCCTAAAATCAGCTTATGCCCTTGTCTCCTCAAAGTGATGCAATTCAGGGCCTAGGTTTGACAATTTTTCTTTTCATAGTAGAGCTTTGAAATTTGGAATTACCATATAAGAGGCATAGGAAACCAATCTTGCATACCGGTACTTATTTTTTCTTAAATATCAAGAATATTGATGTGGGGGCTATGGGGAGAAATTTTTTCACTAAAATGGCGAATGTCAGTCTTTTGCCAATTATGTCAGACTTTCGCCAATCATGTCAGTCTTTCGCCAATCATGTCAGTCTTTCACCAATCATGTCAGACTTTCACCAATCATGTCAGACTTTCGCCAATCATGTCAGACTTTCACCAATCATGTCAGACTTTCGCCTATCATGTCAGTCTTTTGCTAATCATGTCAGTCTTTCGCCAATCATGTCAGACTTTTGCCAATCATGTCAGACTTTCACCAAATCATGTCAGACTTTCGCCAATCATGTCAGACTTTTGTCTATCATGTCAGACTTTCCCAATCATGTCAGACTTTCACCAATCATGTCAGACTTTGCCAATCATGTCAGACTTTCACCAATCATGTCAGACTTTCGCCTATCATGTCAGACTTTTATCAATTATGTCAGACTTTCACCAAATCATGTCAGACTTTCGCCAATCATGTCAGACTTTTACCAATCATGTCAGACTTTCGCCTAACATGTCAGACTTTCACCAATAATGTCAGACTTTCGCCTATCATGTCAGACTTTCACCAATCATGTCAGACTTTCACCAATCATGTCAGACTTTCACCTATCATGTCAGACTTTCACCAATCATGTCAGACTTTCACCAATCATGTCAGACTTTCGCCTAACATGTCAGACTTTTGCCAATCATGTCAGACTTTCACCAATAATGTCAGACTTTCACCAATAATGTCAGACATTTGCCAAACATGTCAGACTTTCAGCAATCATGTTAGACTTATACCAATCATGTCAGACTTTCGCCTAACATGTCAGACTTTCGCCAATCATGTCAGACTTTCACCAATCATGTCAGACTTTCACCAATCATGTCAGACTTTCGCCTAACATGTGAGACTTTCGCCTATCATGTCAGACTTTCACCAATCATGTCAGACTTTCACCAATCATGTCAGACTTTTGCCTATCATGTCAGACTTTCACCAATCATGTCAGACTTTCACCAATCATGTCAGACTTTGACCAATCATGTCAGACTTTCACCAATCATGTCAGACTTTCGCCTAACATGTCAGACTTTTGCCAATCATGTCAGACTTTCACCAATAATGTCAGACTTTCGCCTATCATGTCAGACATTTGCCAAACATGTCAGACTTTCGCCAATCATGTTAGACTTATACCAATCATGTCAGACTTTCGCCAATCATGTCAGACATTCGCCAATCATGTCAGACTTTCACCAATCATGTCAGACTTTCACCAATCATGTCAGACTTTCGCCTAACATGTGAGACTTTCGCCTATCATGTCAGACTTTCGCCAATCATGTCAGACTTTTACCAATCATGTCAGACTTTCGCCTAACATGTCAGACTTTCACCAATAATGTCAGACTTTCGCCTATCATGTCAGACTTTCACCAATAATGTCAGACTTTCGCCTATCATGTCAGACTTTCACCAATCATGTCAGACTTTTGCCTATCATGTCAGACTTTCACCAATCATGTCAGACTTTCACCAATCATGTCAGACTTTGACCAATCATGTCAGACTTTCACCAATCATGTCAGACTTTCGCCTAACATGTCAGACTTTTGCCAATCATGTCAGACTTTCACCAATAATGTCAGACTTTCGCCTATCATGTCAGACATTTGCCAAACATGTCAGACTTTCAGCAATCATGTTAGACTTATACCAATCATGTCAGACTTTCGCCTAACATGTCAGACTTTCGCCAATCATGTCAGACTTTCACCAATCATGTCAGACTTTCACCAATCATGTCAGACTTTCGCCTAACATGTGAGACTTTCGCCTATCATGTCAGACTTTCGCCAATCATGTCAGACTTTTACCAATCATGTCAGACTTTCGCCTAACATGTCAGACTTTCACCAATAATGTCAGACTTTCGCCTATCATGTCAGACTTTCACCAATCATGTCAGACTTTTGTCTATCATGTCAGACTTTCACCTATCATGTTAGACTTTCACCAATAATGTCAGTCTTTCGCCTATCATGTCAGTCTTTCGCCTGTCAAGATTATACTTGGGTTCATACTGATGGATAGTGCTATGGTTGACACTATGTATCTCACAAGTAACCAATTGGTTGATAGGTAAAGATAGATAAAGGATGACAATCATAGGAATAAAAGTGTATTGTGTCAGTCTTTCGCCTACTGTGTCAGACTTTCGCCTTTTTAACCATTGAAATTGATTTATAGTGCAATATATTATTGCCAGGGTAACCATAATTACATCACGTGTGTATAATACCTTAGTGGGTATAGATGAGGCAGACATTTTGCAGAGTTAATGATTAAAGGATTTGAAAATATACCAGGGGTGGACATTAATGTTGGCCCGGGAGCCATTGGCCCGTAGTTTTGGATGTGGGCCCGCAGTTTTCTTCAGAACAGCCTTCCTATGGGCCCAGGATGGCCCCCAGGATTTGATAGAGATCTCTATCAAGGTTAACTTATCTGAATATAGGCAACATAGGGCATGTTATACATGTATATCATTGGAAAGATAAAATCACTAAGAATCTGACCAATCTTACTAAATTATTGTGTGGATTGATGAGGGATACCTATAATTTTCTCATTAAAACAAAGCAATTTAGTTGCTTTGGGCACGCAGTTTTAGCTCCGGGCCCATAGATTTCTTAACCTATGGGCCCGGGTGGCCAGTGGCTGAAAAAACTAGTGTCTACCCCTATATACCAATAATTGTAATTGTGTCAGTCTTTCGCCCTTTCCAGTTTGGTAGAGGATCTACAATGATTTATATTATTAGTTGGGGCTTGATATTTTTATATCTGGATACTGTTTTAGTGAGTGAGTGAGTGAGTGAGTAATAGGTGTTTAACGCCATTTCGACAGCTAAGGTCATGTTCATGGCGAGAACGACATTACACAATTTCACAGAGAAATGCTTCGGTGCCTGCGCATATGTGCACCACACACATCCGAGAGGACAGGAAAGATGAGATATAGACCCTTTTAAGTGGGCTAGAGAAGCCCGGGATACTGTTTTAAGGTGGGAGTGAAATGTATTCGTTACCATTAGGCTAGTAGATACTTGTCAGAAAATATGGACCTAAAGTTGTACAGGCTTCACTGTGTCAGACTTTCGCCAATTGTGTCAGTCTTTCGCCAACTGTGTCAGACTTTCACCAATTGTGTCAGTCTTTCGCCCTTTTGAGATTTAGAGAGTATTTAGATGTCCCTTCATCATGGTCAGGATCATTAAAAGCCATTTGTGTATGACATTCTATCAGGTATATATAAGATCAAAGTCGTGCAGAGTTAAATATCAACAGGTAAAAGGACAGAAGAAGAAATGTAATTGTGTCAGTTATTGTGTCAGTCTTTCGCCATTGTATCAGACTTTCCCATTCTAAGTTGGTACAGGGTTTACAGGGACTTAACTTATCAGAAGGGACTTTTTTTTTTGTATTTAGACATTGTTTTGGGGGAGCATGAAATGTGATTATAATTGATAGGTTAGTATATAAAGGTAAGAAAATATGGGCCTTAACGTGTACTGTGTCAGACTTTCGCCTATTGTGTCGGTCTTTCGCCCCTTTAACGTATAGAATGGATTTAGATTACCATATATCATTACCATGATCACCAAATATCATGTGTGTGTAAAACAGGGAATGAATATACACAAGTCGTGCAGTGTTAAATATCAAGGGGCAAAAAGTTCCAAGAAAAATTGTTATTGTGTCAGACTTTCGCCATTGTGTCAGACTTTCGCCTTTATGAGCTTGGCTGATTTTTCAGCTACTTAATAAACATGTAGGAGGGTATTGTGTGGACTGCATGTATATGTGATATGGGTAAACAAAGTAGTGAAGAAATGGGTCAGATAAAATAAGAAGTACATGAGATATGAGAGAAATAAATCTATTGTGTCAGACTTTCGCCTCCATATTGTGTCAGACTTTCGCCATTTTGATTTGCATCACTTTGGGGAGACAAGGTGTTATAGGATTTCCCTGAACTCACCCCCTGGCTTATGACCGGGGCCGGCTTATGACCGAGGTTTTAGGTTAATATGCTCAAAATGTTAGCTAGATGACACTTGTTCGGGACTGCCGTGCCTGTCTCTTGTACACAATGTTCGGGCTCATCCCACATCAGACCCCATTACTAGCCTGCTAGAGGAAAGGTAACCACTATCTTTGGTAGCATTTTTCCATCTCTGAGAGGTCCTGTTAGAATCTCCCCCCATGTATGTCACTTACCCAGCCACAGGTTTCTTTTTAAAGGATGGGGGGTCAGATGCTGAAAGTGGATCTTCAAGGACATCTTGTATTTGAGTTTCTGATATGTGGCAGCAGTGTATCCACACCCTCTACATAGTCCGCAGCCCTCTTGTTTCCCGGAAATCCTGTAAAGCCATGACTTCCATTTACTATGTAGCCTATTTTTGGTTATAATATCAAATTGCCCTCACTTTAATCTCATGATTATGGATAATCCTGATGTTTAGAAGCAGCCTTACTCGCCATAAATCATGGGTGGATGCTCTAAATGATCCAGAAATCAATGTTTCAAGGCAGTAAACATGGAAGGATGGCTGTCTTTTTAAGATGACTGCCCTTGTACCAAAATGAAGCAATATATCCCTGAAACAAGTGGTTATAATGCAATGTACATGAAATCGAACCTATTTGGTGTGGATATATATACATCTTGTCCCCATTTGGCATTATCCAAGATGGACTCTTGCTTCTGAACTACCAAAACTGCTACACCCATGCATATAGAGTGTGCTAACACTGAACACATTATTCCATAAAACTGGTTCCGTCACTCGGAATGATAGAGGCCTAGGAGCCACTTTTGGGTGAAAGATGATTTGCACAAGTGTCAAAGCTGTTGATATCACCCAGACAAATGCCAGGAATGACATAAGAAATTTCTTGTATATCTCAAAATTGAGAGCCAATAGGAATTTTTAACCTCATTTTCAGATTCAGCAGCCTCAAATTAGGTATAATTGGTATGTTTGGTCTCCGGCATTTTTTGGCTGTTGTACAGTGTCATTGGTGTACCATGATGGGCATGATGCACTCCTGCATTAGCGATCCTGAAAGGGTTAACAGTGTCAGAGGTCTTCATAAAATGGCTGTAATTGGATAACAACAGAAAATTATTGAGAAAAAAAACATGACCCTATCTTATTTTAAAAGCTGCAACAAGTCATCCAAGGTCAACGACCGTTTTACACTTAAATCTAATTTACAAGAATGATTGACAAGATAACAGGCATGTCAGAAATCTGGGGCCTTCACAGAATTCCAAGGGCATTATGGGAGTATCCGTTCTTGATCCAAACTGTCAAAGTGATGTTTTACATGTAGATGAAAGAATCCCTTTTTATGTCATGGCTGATACGACCGTCACTATAGATTAGTACTAGAACCGCCGTATTCAATGGGGGGGCATTGAATACAATGTGTCTGTATTCAATGGGTGTCCGCCATCTTGGATTTTGAACAGATCTGAGCTGTTTTTCTTTATTTAAAGGCAAAATAACCCCCTAGGCCATGACATAAATGCAACTGTCCATTCCAGGGAATAAATTTGCATCGTATTCACCTCGGTGAGGCCTGTCCGCATTCAACTCTGCCTATAAGGCATCGTTGAATACGGACAGCCTCACCTCGGTGAATACGATGCAAATTTATTCCCTGGTCATGGACATTTGCTTATAAGGGCTGCTGATACATTAATGCATCATGCCCATTGGTGCATCATGATGGTGAGCCCGGGCTGCATTCATGCATCATGACAACCAATGCGCATGATGCATTTATGCATCAGCGGCCCTTAAAGGGCTAAGGAATGAGGGATCCGGACAATTAGCGTAAATTCCCTGCAAATAAGACATCTTGAGTTCAGGAACGATGTATTATGGGAGTTTGTATTCATAGGTGAGTCATATTTTGGTTACTTTCTTATTGAATCATCACATGTAAGGTGCATCCATAACTTTAGGTGTTCTATTTAGGGGGTGCAGCAGGGCCTAGCCTCACTCTATACACAGTGTATTACAGGACGCTTAAATCATTTTTTTAATGGTTGATCTCTAGTATGAAGTTATACCCACACCCACAGGATGCAATGACTCAGCAGTAACCTACAGGAACCAGCTAAACTTTCCCTACAGGATACAATGACTCAGCGGGAACCTACAGGAACCAGCTAAACTTTCCCTACATGATATAATGACTCAGCGGGAACCTACAGGAACCAGCTAAACTTTCCCTACAGAATACAATGACTCAGCGGGAACCTACAGGAACCAGCTACACCACCACAGGATACAATGACTCAGCGGGAACCTACAGGAACCAGCTAAACTTTCCCTACAGAATACAATGACTCAGCGGGAACCTACAGGAACCAGCTAAACCTTCCCTATAGAATACAATGACTCAGCGGGAACCTACAGGAACCAGCTAAACTTTCCCTACAGAACACAATGACTCAGCAGGAACCTACAGGAACCAGCTACACCACCACAGGATACAATGACTCAGCAGGAACCTACAGGAACCAGCTACACCTCATCCAAAGAACACAATGACTCAGCAGGAACCTACAGGAACCAGCTAAACTTTCCCTACAGAATACAATGACTCAGCGGGAACCTACAGGAACCAGCTAAACTTTACCTACATAACACAATGACTCAGCGGGAACCTACAGGAACCAGCTACACCACCACAGGATACAATGACTCAGCAGGAACCTACAGGAACCAGCTAAACTTTCCCTACAGAATACAATGACTTAGCGGGAACCTACAGGAACCAGCTACACCACCACAGGATACAATGACTCAGCAGGAACTACAGGAACCAGCTAAACTTTCCCTACAGAACACAATGACTCAGCGGGAACCTACAGGAACGAGCTACACCACCACAGGATATGATGACTCAGCAGGAACCTACAGGAACCAGCTACACCTCATCCAAAGAACACAATGACTCAGCAGGAACCTACAGGAACCAGCTACACCTCACCTACAGGACATGACTCAGCATGAACCAGATATAACACCACAGGAATCTGAAGGACCAGCTACACCACCACAGAACACAATGACTCAGCAGGAATCTACAGGAACCAGCTAAAACTCACCCACAGGACACAATGACTTAGCAAGAACCTACAGGAAACAGCTAAAACTCACCCACAGGACACAATATATAATTAAGATAGGGAAAATGGCAGATTTGTTTAAAGATAAGTCATCAAGGAGTATTCTTTTATATAAATCCAATACAGTGATGCATCAACACCAGCGCACTCAAGCCGACAATTTATGGTGGCTGGGATGGGGCCCCCTGGGCCCCCCCCCCAATGAAGATTTGCTTCCTACGCCTCTGCTGAGGGATTCGGGTTGAGACGTGCGTACTGCCTTAGTAGCTAAGTGAGTGGGAAGGTGGTATTCTGCTACAGACATGATACTCCCTCTGCATTAGTACCGTAAATCCCCGGTCATAAGCCGGATTTTTTTTCTATTTTGGGCCCAAACCGGCTTCTAAATTTTTCCCAAAGTCCCCCCCGGCTTATGACCGGTTTTTTTTTACTATAGAATAAAGAGAAAATGGTAAAAATTTGACCCAAAAACCGGCTTTTATTTTTTTCCTGAACTCACCCCCTGGCTTATGACCGGGGCCGGCTTATGACCGGGGATTTACGGTAGGCTATATGACAAATAATATTGATGGGTAGGAATATCAAATAAAGCATGCTTTGTCTACCGTTAGTATACACTGAGAGCTTGTTAGTCCGTCCCTTAACAGTCTGACATACTGTACATTCTAAAGCAAAGCCAAAGCAAAGTTGTGGCTCAGGAAATATGTCCAAAGTCAGTGTCTGGCTCATACAGGAGTTTTTAATCTTAGAGAACAGAATAAAACCTTCACTTTACAAGCCGTGGGTGCGACCTATAGTTACCCCCAAAATCAGGGTGTGCCTTATAAGAGGGTGCGGCTTATTCCGGAGAATTCAAGGTCATGAGATGTAAGTCAGGGTGACTGCTAAATTCTGAACTTAAACCTGTCATGGAGAAACCGGGACTCGAACCCAGGACCCTCCAACTTCGAAGCGGAAGCTCTACCCCTGAGCTACTTCCCCTGGCCTGACATTCTCTACCTTCCAACTACACCTGGATCGGTATGATACACACACTAGGGGGCAGTGATTACCTGGTACCAAGCTCTCTAGAGATCCCCGTCACAAGGTGGGACCACTCGGTATCTCCACCAAGTACGGGGAATTACTGCCCCTACACCTAGAAATACTGAATTTATTGGAAAATACTACAAAATCCCTGATCCAGACTAAATTTACTAACATTCCTGAACTTCTTATACCAAACCATTCAAATATGCTTCAAAAGTTCATCAGTAGCAGTCAAATTTGACCATTTTTGTCTGCAACATGAGCAGCTAGATTATTTAGCGTTCACTGCACTGTATGAAGGGCAAGACTCTCGATACCAGTATTGTATTCACTGTCGGCTGCTGTTGCCACAGCAGAAAAACCGACACGTTATGTCAACGCTGAGTTGAATACTATGGTGGGTTGCTGTGTATTTATTTTCCAGATGACAGGAAGGAACAGTTCCTCCGGCTAGTCTGCAGCAAACCGCCGCCAGCAGGAAATACAAACTTAGACACCTAGAGGGAATACGAATGGTATCCATTACTTGCTCACTACTCTGACTATAGAAACTCCATTATTCCACTTCCAGACAGATGGTTTTCATGTTTTCTTTGAAGCAGGAAGGTTGTATGCATAAATTAAAGACAAATGCTACCACATGTCCGGAACAGGTTCTGCTGCTGATAATCTCAAATAACTCTGGATTTTATTAGTTTGATGTACTAACTATAAGAAAATGCAAAAAAATCCCTATGTCACGGTGCTTACTTTTACAGTGTAGCAATTTAAGTGTAGAATGCCTTAACTATAGAAACGAATGGTAAAAACAATTTTTTTATATCATGTCTCATACATTCTGACCCTCTACTGATTTTTCTATGAGACTTTTTGGATTGAAAGAGGACATCTATACAAACATTTTGATAAAAGAAAAATGGGGGGTCACTGTTGAAATGAAAAAGTTGTGAATTTTTCAAAAATATTAATTTTGCCTTAACTATAGGCCCTATGGGAATTCAAATGGCATATAAATATCTTTAATCTATCTATAGTGATCAGAAATGAACTGAAAAAAATATGTACAAGAAGTCCAGTTAATGTGGGAAATACCACTGAAAAAGTAGAACTGGTGGGTTTTAATTTCTGCCACCAGATGGCTTCTGTGTACCGTTTGTCAATAGATACTGAATTTGGGAAGTGTTGTAAATCCTTACATGAAAGGTTCACTCTGAGTTGGATCAACGCTATAATGCACGGTTTGCGTTATTTTTCAAGTTTTACTTTTGGTCTTTATCATTAATTGAAACTTTGTCTATATAGCAAAGTCACTTCCTACTATGGTGGAGACAGGACATGTTTGACATATTTATAAACTGTCATCTTCGCTAAGATTTACGGCAGCCATTCCTTATACAGACCTGGCGGGATTAATCATCAGCCAATAGAACAATCACTGCAGACTTCTCGGGGCAGATGGTACCCATCTAAAACCTGTTATCAGTTATGACTCACTCATTACGAGCTACAGCAATGGCTGCCCCCCTTTGAACATACCACAACCTTGTCATACAAAAAAGACAGTGCTACATCCTTAGCAGGGTTATTTCAAAGACCATTTTTCTTGGTGATAAAGTTTTGTTATGAGCACTCTTACTCACCTCACTCTTCATCATCAAGTCATGTTTGGCGCTCTTTGTCCCCATCCCCAGGCCAAGGTCGTCATCCACCTCCATGTCTGACTCGTCACTTGACTCAATGTCATCACGCTCCCTGAAAGTCACAAAGATGTCAAGAAGGTCACAAAGATACTCAATGTCATCATGGTTCTTGAAGGTCACAAAGATACTCAATGTCATCATGGTTCTGGAAGGTCACAAAGATACTCAATATCATCATGGTTCTGGAAGGTCACAAAGATACTCAATGTCATCATGGTTCTTGAAGGTCACAAAGATACTCAATGTTATCATGGTTCTTGAAGGTCACAAAGATACTCAATGTCATCATGGTTCTTGAAGGTCACAAAGATACTCAATGTTATCATGGTTCTTGAAGGTCACAAAGATACTCAATGTCATCATGGTTTCTGAAGTTCAGAAATATACACAAGGTCATCATGTTCCCAGAAGGTCACAAAGATATACTCAATGTCATGAAGGTCACAAACATACTAAATGTCATCGTGATTCCTGAAGGGCACAAAAATACTAAATGTCATTATGGTTCCTGGAGGTCACAAAATACTCAATGTCATCATGCTTCCTGAAGGTCACAACTCAATGTATTCACGTTCCCTGAAAATTACAAAAATACTTAATGTCATCATGGTTTCTGAAGGTCACAAAAATATACTCAATGTCATCATGGTTTCTGAAGGTCAAAAACATACTCAATGTTATCATGCTCCCTGAAAGTCACAAAAATATACATCATGGTTCCTGAAGGTCACAAAGATGCTCAATATCATCATGGTTTCTGAAGGTCACAAAGATGCTCAATGTCGTCATGTATCCTCAAGGTCACAACAATATACTTATGTGATAAAGGTCACAAACATACTCGATGTCATCATGGATCCTGAAGGGCACATACTCAATTGTTTCATGCTTCCTGAAGGCCACAAAGATATGATATGCTATCATATTTCAAGGTCACAACAAAAAAATCAATGTCATCATGTGAAGGTGACAGATATAGTCAATATCATCATATTTCAAGGAGGCCACAAAATACCCATTGTCATCATCTTTTATGTGGTATTGATACAGAAGCAACCATTAATTAATCAAAAACTGTTATCTCAATGAAATCGAACTGGAACATAACTTGAACAAAACAAAAACATTAAAAAAACTGCAGCATGTTTCCTACCACCTACCAGTATTTGCAATACGTATCTATTTTCCTGCAGAGGAAATCACAATTAAACCTTAGTTCACACCTACAGTAAGACATACAGATTCTTTTAGGTATGGTGCATACATTTCTTAGGTACCGTAAATCCCCGGTCATAAGCCGGGGGGTGAGTTCAGGGAAATCCTATAAGCCGGTTTTGGTGTCAAATTTTTCCCATTTTCTCTTTATTCTATAGTAAAAAAAAACCCGGTCATAAGCCAGGGGAGGACTTTGGAAAAAATTTAGAAGCCGGTTTGGGCCCAAAATAGAAAAAAAAATCTGGCTTATGACCGGGGATTTACCGTATGATGCAGCACTCTTACGTACTTGTATACATTGGTCTTACGGTTTATGTTATAAGGTGCACCTCCAAAGTTAAACTGAATGGTAAGCCTAGCCTTTAATCCTATAGAACTGGACAGTAATCCTACCAGGTTTAATCCTATAGAACTAGACAGTAATCCTACCAGGTTTAATCCTATAGAACTAGACAGTAATGCTACCAGCCTTTAATCCTATAGAACTAGACAGTAATCCTACCAGCCTTTAATCCTATAGAACTAGACAGTAATCCTACCAGCCTTTAATCCTATGGAACTAGACAGTAATCCTACCAGCCTTTAATCCTATAGAACTAGACAGTAATCCTACCAGCCTTTAATCCTATAGAACTAGACAGTAATCCTACCAGCCTTTAATCCTATATAACTACAGTAATCCTACCAGCCTTTAATCCTATAGAACTAGACAGTAATCCTACCAGCCTTTAATCCTATATAACTACAGTAATCCTACCAGCCTTTAAAGCTTTAAAGGCCGTTACCATAGTGATGTTCAATGCCTACTTGTGACCGTGAAGCACCCTGGCAAGAAAACCACCATGGCAAAATTCATTCTTAAAACATGTCCCAGTCGTAGGTCATTGATCACTCTGAGAGGGTCAGCATGATGCACCAATGAAGAGCTGGCGAGTGTATTGGTGACGACTGAAGAGCATGATGTAATGATGCCTACCAGGCCCAGCATGTAGCAGGCTGTGAAAAGGACTTACTTTTATGAAAAAAAGGACTTACTTTTTGCTGGTGTCCCCTTTCTGACGTGCAGACTCGAGTGCTTTCTCACGTTCCTTGCGGTTGTGTTCATCCAGTTCTGCACCTTCCAGTTTCACACGCCGTCGCACCTGGAGGATAGAGACATGTATGGTTTGTTAAACCTATAAGTTTTTCTGATGCAAGAGTGCATCATGCCCATCATGATGCACCAATGAAGTACTGGACTGGAGCATTATGCATCTCCAAGAGTGCATCAACCATGTAGGGTCGGCATGTAGCCGACATTGACCGAGTAGTAATACCTTTGTATAGTCAGAAAAAACAACCTATCGTTATTATGCAAAGGCAGGCATAGGTCGGTATGATGCTTGAATGCAGCCCTGGCGAGTTACTCGCCAGGGCTGCATTCATGCATCATGACGACCAAACAGGGTTGACATGATACATAAATGTATAAGTGGCCTTTAAAGGGTTACTACCTAAAATGGAGTTAAATCTGAGCTCATCATTACCTTAAAGCTGTTCAAATTAAATGTTATCAACAAAACCCGATACCACTGTGTAAGGCCTGCTTCAGTCACCATGGCAACGGAATGTGCTTGCTACAGTGTGTATTATTTCCAAGGGAAACAAAACCTGTATGACACTGGTAATTAGGTTAAAAACACCTGGGTTAAAATAACAACCAGGAATTCCCTATTTTAGAAGTAATCAAATCTCCTTTATCTCAGAAGTGGTTCACTTACAAAGAAAGGAAATCTGTTACAGCAGATTTTTTATTCATTTCGATAAACACTATCTCATCAAAACAACTTTTAACACTGGTCAAACACAGGAATCACTCACTTGAGAATAAAAGTGAACTGTCATGAAATTGAATTCTGTTTTAAGGACAAAAATTCAATTGTTTCATAATCAACCCTTTAGGACTGATACAGCATTCATGCATCATACCTACTGGTCAGCATGATGCATGAATGCAGCTCTGGTGAGTCTTATTCCCAGGGCTGCATTCATGCATCATGCCGATCCTATAGGGTTTCATAGGTCAGCATGATGCAATAATGAAGTTCTGGTAAGGAGCCCTGGTTAGTAACTCGCCAGTGCTGCATTCATGCATCATGCTGAGTTACTCGCCAGTCCTTTATTTATGCATTTTGCTGACTGGCGGGTAACTCGCCAGTCCTTTATTCATGCATTATGCTGACTGGTGAGTAACTCGCCACTCATGCATGTATGCATCATGCTGACTGGTGAGTAACTCGCCAGTCCTGCATTCATGCATCATGTTACCTGGTGAGTTACTCACCAGTGCTGCATTCATGCATCATGATGACTGGTGAGTAACTCACCAGTGCTGCATTCATGCATCATGACGACTGGTGAGTAACTCACCAGTGCTGCATTCATGCATCATGTTACCTGGTGAGTTACTCGCCAGTCCTGCACTCAGGCATCATGTTACCTGGTGAGTAACTCGCCAGTCCTGCATTCATGCATCATGTTGATTGGTGAGTAACTCGCCAGTGCTGCATTCATGCATCATGTTACCTGGTGAGTAACTCACCAGTGCTGCATTCATGCATCATGTTACCTGGTGAGTAACTCACCGGTCCTGCATTCATGCATCATGCTGACTGGTGAGTAACTCACCAGTCCTGCATTCATGAATCATGTTACCTGGTGAGTAACTCACCAGTCCTGCATTCATGCATCATGTTACCTGGTGAGTAACTCGCCAGTCCTGCATTCATGCATCATGTTACCTGGTTAGTAATTTGCCAGTCCTGCATTCATGCATCATGTTTCCTGGTGAGTAACTCACCAGTCATGCATTCATGCATCATGTTACCTGGTGAGTAACTCGCCAGTCCTGCATTCATGCATCATGCTGACTGGTGAGTAACTCACCAGTGCTGCACTCATGCATCATGTTACCTGGTGAGTAACTCGCCAGTCCTGCATTCATGCATCATGTTACCTGGTGAGTAACTCACCAGTCATGCATTCATGCATCATGTTACCTGGTGAGTAACTCACCAGTGCTGCATTCATGAATCATGTTACCTGGTGAGTAACTCACCAGTCCTGCATTCATGCATCATGTTACCTGGTGAGTAACTCGCCAGTCCTGCATTCATGCATCATGTTACCTGGTGAGTAACTCACCAGTCCTGCATTCATGCATCATGTTACCTGGTGAGTAACTCGCCAGTCCTGCACTCATGTATCATGTTACCTGGTGAGTAACTCACCAGTCCTGCACTCATGCATCTTGTTACCTGGTGAGTAACTCGCCAGTCCTGCATTCATGTATCATGTTACCTGGTGAGTAACTCACCAGTCCTGCACTCATGCATCTTGTTACCTGGTGAGTAACTCGCCAGTCCTGCATTCATGCATCATGTTACCTGGTGAGTAACTCGCCAGTCCTGCATTCATGCATCATGTTACCTGGTGAGACCTGCCAGCACTGCATTGGTGCATCAAACCAACCAATGGGCATAATGCACTTCTGCAGTAGTGGCCAGCTGAGGGTTTATTATCATGACCAGAATCAGCTCTGATTGTGTGAAGGTGTTTATTTTAAATTAAAAAAGAAAAAATGAATAATTGGTTTGTTTATTTCATAATTGGGATTTTGGGCTCTGAGGGGCATGGCCACAAAGGAAGTTATTATTGGAGACAAATTGGTTTGTTTCAGACACAAAGATTACCAAATATGGATGAATTACACCACGGTGTCATTACAAGTGGCTGCAATCTTCTCTAACAATCAACGGGCCGCTGATGCATCAACGCATTATGCCCATTATACTCCAATGAAGTGCTGCCGAGCAGACTCGCCAGCACTTAATTGAAGCATCCTGACGACCCTACAGGGTTGATACATATATACTCCTTGAGGAAGTACCAATGAAGTGCTGCCGAGCAGACTCACCAGCACTTAATTGAAGCATCCTGACGACCCTACGGGGTTGATAGATATATACTCCCGGAGGAAGTACCAATGAAGTGCTGCCGAGCAGACTCACTAGCACTTCATTGGTGAATCATGACGATGGCCCTTAAAGGGCCCTTTAACGATTAATTGTATTTTGGAGTTTCTCCAAGTGACATCTTTAGCCCTTTGGTATTTCATGTTCATTTGGCATCATGCAACAACTGTGTTGTCACAGGCTGAAACAACACAGACCTCTAGGCTGCTAGTACATGGTTAAGTATATTATATATAAAGGCAAGACACTCTGGTCTGGGTCAATTTGTATCACAGTTGGTGGCCCTACTGTCTATGCGTTTCCCCATAGTCAGTGGTGCCACCTAGTACTGCAAAGATTACAGCTGATATCCACTATCATCTTTGCAGTACTAGGTTCATGCATAGACATGAGGGCCAACTACTGTGATACAAATTGGCCAAGACCATAGTGTCTTACCTTTACCATTAAACCCAACATATTCAACCAGCAGCCTAGTATAGACTAAGACCGACCCAGCTTTCCCGCGCTCACTGAGCTGATACCCAGCCTGTGAGCAGAGCGGAAGGAGGGACTGGTGCTGGATTTCTGTATAGGAAATGTACTAGTTGTGAACTCAATATATTTCTAGAGGGGTCATTTATATGAGTAATTACTGGGGACTTCATAGGCATAGAAAGGATGTCCACTTCAATGATACACACACTGACCTACATAGAAGAGGCCGTGAGTGTATGAAGTGTTTACCGCTGTCCACCCCATGCCTCCCAGGGGGGGGGGGGCTGTGTGTACTCCTGCCCTGCTTCTGTGTACCGTAAATTCTCTCGTATAAGCTGCTAGTAGTGAGGCAGAATCTTGAATTTTCATCATAGGGTGTGCGGAATGTTAGAGACTGGCATTCATGTCAGAATTGAAGTTTGACCTATACTGATTCAATTTAGGGTGGATGCCATGTTCAAAAATAAATTTTCTCCGAAATAGGGGCCGATAAAGGTAGCCATTACCGAAATTCATTGTTTTTGTTTTATCTTAACAGGAAATGATGGTAGGCATTCATTTAAAATGTCTATACCCACATTTTCATGGTCTAGCAACATGATTAATATGTTGAATATCCTCTCTGAAGCATAGTTTACCTTCCATGGGCCCGATAATGGTAGCCATTACCAAAATTTAGTGTTTTTGCTCTGTCTTCACAGTAGCTGGTGTAGGACACTCATTTGAAGTGTCTATATAACCACATTTTCATGGTCTAGCAACATGTTGGAATCATTACATGCCCTCTCCAATGCAGAATTCTCCTATTATAGGCCTACATGGTAAAGGTAGCCATTACTGAAATTGACTACCATAATCTCCCGCGTATAAGGCGCAGCCCACGTATAAGGCACACCTAGAGTTTTGGAAAATTCTCAAAAAAATGAAAAATTCATATCTTTGGTTCTACTAAATGAATTTTCAAAATTCAAAGACCTATGTGTAACTTGGGCCCCATGGACCCCCCTGGGCCCCGATATATCCTGTTATGGCTAAGGGGGCATGTAACATATCAAAAGAAAGGTCTTGGAGTCCCCCTTATGGATGCAATGAGAACTAAAAACCCCCGTATAAGACACGCCTTATAGGCGGGAGATTACGGTACTTTTGCTATAAGTTCATAACGGATGATGGTAGGTGCTCACTTAAAGTGTCTACACCCACATTTTCATGGACTAGCATTATGTTGGAGGCAAAGCCTGTCCTGTCCAATGTAGAATTCTCCTATGATAGATCTATTACAAAGGCAGCCTTTAGTGAAAATTAGTACTTTTGCTATATCTTTGTATAGGTTATGACAGTAGATACTCATTAAAAGTGTCTGTTCCTACATTTCCATAGCATGACTATGCCAAAGGAGTCATACGTCATGTCTATCACACAGCTTTCCAACTATAGGCCAATGATTATGGCCATCACTGAAATTCACCATTACTGCGATATATTTACAGCTGGTACTGGCGGATATGTTCTGGTCCAACCATCTATATTCATGGTCTATGAATATGGCAAAGGTATATGCCCTCTCCCATGACAGTTCTCCTTCTCTTAACTTGTGGTAAAAGCTCCATTGCAAAGATTCTGGAAACCATGAGCTTTTTGTCATAGAATTAGGAATGATGGTAATGACATTCTTGAAACTTCATGAAATAGAACTTCTAGTTCAAGGGTCAAGCTGATAGCATCCCATCATATTTTATCCCATGTATATCTATTCTCATCTTCTATAATAGACATGGTAGAAACTGTATGCATCCATATGCCCTAGTTTAAGGGACAAACTAATAATGTTGTCTTTTTGTCTTGTGTATAGTCTTTCTCTTGTGTATAGTTTTTCTCTCTGCCTTAGTGGTGAAGCTAGATCTTGAGCTGTGACCCAAGCATCTGCCTTTACCATTACTTATACCACAGTGGACACAGAACAAAGGATATCACACCTCTTTTATATTGCTTACAGCAGACACTTTGAATCAGTGTTTGTCCTGTATGTGTTGACCTGATATATCAAAATTGTACAAAATCTAAGCCCATCATCTTATGCTTAGAATGTACAGTATGCATGAGACATGTGACAACCAGGTATCATGAACTGTTAGTTTGTCAAGCTTGTTGTGAAAATATATGCCATTAACAAGGCGGCATCAAAGCTTGCCCCACAGTGCCTTGGTCCACCACTTTATAAGGCCATGCATAAAAGGCTGATTCCAGAGATGAGTCATGAGTGGGCATTTCCATCTATGCCATTTCACAGAGTGTACCTCATTTGTCACACCATAAGATGGTCTAGGGAAGACTCAGCTGTTTGAAGTATTGTCACCTGTAACATTTTGTGTAAATTCCTGTTTATGTGCATTTCCTAATTTAAGTAGGTGTTAAAAGCACCCTTTGGATATCTGATAGCACAGGCCTTTGGGCCTGTTTTGAAAACTTATGGGTTTTAGATCTGATTTGAGGCTAAGGGCTCCACTTTACCTATCCCATTACCATATTGATCTAATCTAAGGTGTACGGTTTTCGATTCTTGTGTATTTTATGAGTCTTGGCAAATCCAGCAGGCCCCTTCCTTCATAAATGGGGCCTAGGTTCTAAGATGATGGTTTTACTCCTATTAAGTATACACACCTCTGAGAAGTAAAAACATCCCAGTGGGCACACAATGTTGCATCAACATTGACAACCAGTTGATGTTATGTTGATGGTGTTGATCAACCTGTTTTCAACACTTTTTTAATATTTGTATTTCAACGTTGTCAACCATCACCATTTCAACATCCAGTCAACAGTTGACATACCAATGTTGAAATATTGTTGTCAACTCAACGTTGATTCAACATTGATTTGTCAATGTTGAATCAACAATATTGATTTCAATGTTGATACAATGTTGATTCAACGTTGATATGTCAACAAAACAACTGTCAACGTTGTTTCAACAGTGTTGAAACAATGTTGAGTCAACATAGAAACACAAACATTGAATCAGCGCTGATGGTTAGATGTTGAATCACAGTTGATTTTGAGTATGTTGTTTCAACTTTCAATTTCAACTCTATTTCAACCCTAAATCAATGTTGATATGCAAACATTGCGAATGTTGTTTCAACGCTGAATCAACATTGATGTGCCCAGTGGGATAAACCTATGTACACATCACTTAGGTACAGAGTACTATCTTACAGGGTATATGGTCAATAATGGATACAATCAAGTAATAGCTGGTCCCGAATCTAAACCAAAATATCATTATGAGAGTGTTGCGTGAAGAAAAAGTTGTATATTAAGGAGAATTTTTCCATCATGTCCGCAACAGGTCAACTATGCAGGTGATAGGAAAGGCAATGTGGCTGGTCTGTCACTAGACAGAGAAAATGGGATATAATCAGTTTCAATAAATATCCACTACTCTTATTCAAGTCTATGACAAAGGCAGATTTTCTGAGGGACTTCAATTCTGACAGTATTTAGCAATATGGAACAGTACTAAACCACCAAGTTTCAGGCCTCAGATGCAGCTTATAGCATTCTGGGGGTGGCTTATACGAAGGGGCAGCTTATACAAGGAAATTTATGGAAGTACTACCATCCTGCCTCCACCAACGCCTCTACTGGCGGAATCTTCACGGACAGGGATACTCACGGGGAACTGGGATTTGGTCTATTCTATGTTGTTTCAGCCTGTGCCTGTTGTTGTGTACATACTTGCCGCTCCGCCCATTAGTGGCACTCAGTAAGTAACCTCTAGAGTTAATAGGGAAGTACAGCGCCCCGCACGCTGCACCCGAACCAGTCCCCAACTACATTATGGCACTCTGACATGCCACAATCTATACAACTCAAAATGTCTCTATTCTACACAATGTAGGCGTCTTTTGTATGACGTACAATGTACTGTTAATGCTTTGTGTATAAGGTGAACCTACTGTAAATTCTCAATTAGCCACACCCTTGTATAAGCCTCACACCTAACTTTTGAGAAGCTATAAGCTATAGCCAAGGCTGGAAATTTAGTACTCTTTACAGTGTAAAATACCCTCGTATAAGCCACAATATGACTTATGGCTATTCCTAAAAGCCTCATTTTCATCTGTGCTTTTAGGCACATCGTTTATATGAAAGAATTTATGGTACATACCGTAACATTGCCTTAGTGCAAGAAGGTTGTAGAAGGATATAACTTCAAGTAGAATCAAACGCAATTTAGCCAAAATGTTACAACCTTCTTGCACTAAAGCGACAATATAAAACGCAACTAGAGTTTGTGGATCAATCCCCCCTGTTTTAATAAAATAATCTGTCCAATTCAAAGAATTTTCAATGGAAACCAATGAGTAGCTAGGGACCCTCTTGTGCTGCTGTAGGGGTTAGGGAGAGTGTGAGGCTCTTCCCTTGTGACTTAATCCCAGCATATAAGCTGCAGGTTATACAAGGGCCACCATGGTAGTCATCTTTTTGTCTTCTCTTTGTGGTTTATGTAGAATTCTGTTAGAAGTAGTTTATAAGTGTGGTTTAAGGTAGAAATTTATAACCTGATATATGAATATGATTACTGCCGACTCAGCAGATATTATATCCCACATGGCTGCCTAATTAGCGGTTCTAACATTCACCGCCAAAGGCCTTAGGGCTTTGCTCAAGATGGCCAAAGGCCTCAGGGCTTTGCCCAAGATGGCCAAAGGCCTTAGGGCTTTGCCCAAGATGGTCAAAGGCCTTAGGGCTTTGCCCAAGATGGTCAAAGGCCTTAGGGCTTTGCCCAAGATGGCCAAAGGCCTTAGGGCTTTGCCCAAGATGGCCAAAGGCCTTAGGGCTTTGCCCAAGATGGCCAAAGGCCTTAGGGCTTTGCCCAAGATGGTCAAAGGCCTTAGGGCTTTGCCCAAGATGGTCAAAGGCCTCAGGGCTTTGCCCAAGATGGCCAAAGGCCTTAGGGCTTTGCCCAAGATGGCCAAAGGCCTTAGGGCTTTGCCCAAGATGGTCAAAGGCCTTAGGGCTTTGCTCAAGATGGCCAAAGGCCTCAGGGCTTTGCTCAAGATGGCCAAAGGCCTCAGGGCTTTGCTCAAGATGGCCAAAGGCCTTAGGGCATTGCTCAAGATGGTCAAAGGCCTCAGGGCTTTGCTCAAGATGGCCAAAGGCCTCAGGGCTTTGCTCAAGATGGCCAAAGGCCTTAGGGCTTTGCCCAAGATGGTCAAAGGCCTCAGGGCTTTGCTCAAGATGGCCAAAGGCCTCAGGGCTTTGCTCAAGATGGCCAAAGGCCTTAGGGCTTTGCTCAAGATGGCCAAAGGCCTCAGGGCTTTGCTCAAGATGGTCAAAGGCCTTAGGGCTTTGCCCAAGATGGTCAAAGGCCTCAGGGCTTTGCTCAAGATGGTCAAAGGCCTTAGGGCTTTGCCCAAGATGGTCAAAGGCCTTAGGGCTTTGCTCAAGATGGCCAAAGGCCTTAGGGCTTTGCTCAAGATGGCCAAAGGCCTTAGGGCTTTGCTCAAGATGGTCAAAGGCCTCAGGGCTTTGCCCGAGATGGCCAAAGGCCTTAGGGCTTTGCCCAAGATGGCCAAAGGCCTTAGGGCTCTGCTCAAGATGGTCAAAGGCCTTAGGGCTTTGCTCAAGATGGTCAAAGGCCTTAGGGCTTTGCCCAAGATGGCCAGAGGCCTTAGGGCTTTGCCCAAGATGGTCAAAGGCCTTAGGGCTTTGCTCAAGATGGCCAAAGGCCTTAGGGCTTTGCCCAAGATGGTCAAAGGCTTTAGGGCTTTGCCCAAGATGGTCAAAGGCCTCAGGGCTTTGCCCGAGATGGTCAAAAGACTCAGGGCTTTGCCCAAGATGGCCAGAGGCCTCAGGGCTTTGCCCAAGATGGCCAGCAGCTTCAGGGCTTTTCTGAAGATGGCCAGAGGCCTCAGGGCTTTGCCCAAGATGGTCAAAGGCCTTAGGGCTTTGCTCAAGATGGCCAAAGGCCTTAGGGCTTTGCCCAAGATTGCCAGAGGCCATAGTGCTTTGCCGAAGATGGCCAGCGGCTTCAGGGCTTTGCCGAAGATGGCCAGAGGCCTCAGGGCTTTGCTCAAGATGGCCAAAGGCCTTAGGGCTTTGCTCAAGATGGCCAAAGGCCTTAGGGCTTTGCCCAAGATGGTCAAAGGCCTTAGGGCTTTGACCAAGATGGCCAAAGGCGATCAGGGAAAGCCCTGAAACTGAGGGCAGGGCACAAACTCGCATCTAAGGGCTTTGTTTACAAGAAGAAAGTAATAACCGAATAAGAGCAAAACGCCAACAACTGGAAGTAGCTCCTCCAGGAGTGCATGGGTCTTGAGACCCAGCACCCGCTCTCCACCAATCAGATTGCATGAAAGCAGACCCAACTGCACTTGAGTGTTAGTCCAAGCACATGGCATTGAATTCATGAGTCATGGTGACAGCCAATGAGCGAGTATCTCTGAGTAATGGGCATGCATGTCGGGTTGGGTAAAGTTAGCAAACTGTGTTTTTTTTTCTTCAAATATCTTGAACTATATTGAGTTTTGTTCGTTGTCACAGCTGCGTTTAGTCACATCTTCTATGATGTTAAGAGTAGGCATTTGGCAATCCAAGCCAGGGTCCATCAACGTTGTGACTCTATGGGAGCTGTGATTAACGCATAGCTAATAATTTTAATATACAGCTATGGTCATATTCGTAGTAAGAAAACTAAATTTATACAATTTCATAGCTGAATGTGTTTGTTGGTAATTGTGCATCATGTTCACCACACACAAAGAGGGGGCAGAAAAGATGAGATTTAGACCCTTTTAAGTGGGCTAGGAAAGAAGCCTCATTCATATACAGTAATGAAGATGTACAAGGCATAGAAAAGTGTGAGTCATGGTGCAGTGGGGTTGGGGGAAGGGGTGGGAATAAATCTTAAACCCATTATCATAAAATATCAAGGACAATGACTTAAGGAATTCTTAAAGTGCTGGCAATCATTCAGTGACAGACTGGAGCACTTGAAGCCCTCTACCTGGGTAATTGTGTCTTCTGGGTGTAAAATTAAGTCTTAACTTCTGCCATAATAAGGTAACAGGCTACCACAGAGTCTCCTGCCACATATAGGTAAGGGTCCTGATCGTACCTAGTTCTACCTAGAATCCTGCCACAACTAGGTATGGGTCCTGACGGTACCCAGTCCTACCCAGACTCCTGCCACAACAAGGTTAGGGTCCTGATGGTACCCAGTCCTACCCAGGCTCCTGCCACAACTAGGTAAGGGTCCTGATGGTACCCAGTCCTACCCAGACTCCTGCCACAACTAGGTAAGGGTCCTGACGGTACATAGTCCTGCCTAGAATCCTGCCACAAATAGTTTTGCCGAAGATGGCCAGCGGCTTCAGGGCTTTGCCAAAGATGGCCAGAGGCCTCAGGGCTTTGCTCAAGATGACCAAAGGCCTCAGGGCTTTGCTCAAGATGACCAAAGGCCTTAGGGCTTTGCCCAAGATGGTCAAAAGCCTCTGGGCTTTGACCAAGATGGCCAAAGGCGATCAGGGAAAGCCCTGAAACTGAGGGCAGGGCACAAACTCGCATCTAAGGGCTTTGTTTACAAGAAGAAAGTAATAACCGAATAAGAGCAAAACGCCAACAACTGGAAGTAGCTCCTCCAGGAGTGCATGGGTCTTGAGACCCAGCACCCACTCTCCACCAATCAGAATGCATGAAAGCAGACCCAACTGCACTTGAGTGTTAGTCCAAGCACATGGCATTGAATTCATGAGAGTACTCATGGTGACAGCCAATGAGCGAGCATCTCTGAGTAATGGGCATGCATGTCGGGTTGGGTAAAGTTAGCAAACTGTGTTTTTTTCCTGATCGTACCTAGTTCTACCTAGAATCCTGCCACAACTAGGTATGGGTCCTGATGGTACCCAGTCCTACCCAGACTCCTGCCACAACAAGGTTAGGGTCCTGATGGTACCCAGTCCTACCAGGCTCCTGCCACAACTAGGTAAGGGTCCTAATGGTACCCAGTCCTACCCAGACTCCTGCCACAACTAGGTAAGGGTCCTGATGGTACCCAGTCCTACCTAGACTCCTGCCACAACTAGGTTAGGGTCCTGATGGTACCCAGTCCTACCCAGACTCCTGCCACAACTAGGTAAGGGTCCTGATGGTACCCAGTCCTACCCAGACTCCTGCCACAACTAGGTAAGGGTCCTGACGGTACATAGTCCTGCCTAGAATCCTGCCACAAATAGTTTAGGTCCTGATGGTACCAAGTCCTACACAGACTCCTGTTACAACTAGGTAAGAGTCCTGATGTTATCTAGTCCTATCAAAACTCCTGCCACAACTAGGTATGGGTCCTGATGGTACCTAGTTCTACCTAGATTCCGAACCAGTCCCCAACTACATTATGGCACTCTGACATGCCACAATCTATACAACTCAAAATGTCTCTATTCTACACAATGTAGGCGTCTTTTGTATGACGTACAATGTACTGTTAATGCTTTGTGTATAAGGTGAACCTACTGTAAATTCTCAATTAGCCACACCCTCGTATAAGCCTCACACCTAACTTTTGAGAAGCTATAAGCTATAGCCAAGGCTGGAAATTTAGTACTCTTTACAGTGTAAAATACCCTCGTATAAGCCACAATATGACTTATGGCTATTCCTAAAAGCCTCATTTTCATCTGTGAATTTAGGCACATCTTTTATATGAAAGAATTTATGGTACATACCGTAACATTGCCTTAGTGCAAGAAGGTTGTAGAAGGATATAACTTCAAGTAGAATCAAACACAATTTAGCCAAAATGTTACAACCTTCTTGCACTAAAGCGACAATATAAAACGCAACTAGAGTTTGTGGATCAATCCCCCCTGTTTTAATAAAATAATCTGTCCAATTCAAAGAATTTTCAATGGAAACCAATGAGTAGCTAGGGACCCTCTTGTGCTGCTGTAGGGGTTAGGGAGAGTGTGAGGCTCTTCCCTTGTGACTTAATCCCAGCATATAAGCTGCAGGTTATACAAGGGCCACCATGGTAGTCATCTTTTTGTCTTCTCTTTGTGGTTTATGTAGAATTCTGTTAGAAGTAGTTTATACAGGGATGTAAGTTAGGAATGGGTAAATATCAGGAAGCCATACATTTACTTGATGTAAAAGCTTTCTATTCTTCAAAACAACCTCTTTACCACTTGTATAAGGAAAATAAACATATGTCAAAATTTTCAGAAATCAGGAAATCCTGATAAAACCTGAAGACTTACATCCCTGGTTTATAAGTGTGGTTTAAGGTAGAAATTTATAACCTGATATATGAATATGATTACTGCCGACTCAGCAGATATTATATCCCACATGGCTGCCTAATTAGCGGTTCTAACATTCACCGCCAAAGGCCTCAGGGCTTTGCTCAAGATGGCCAAAGGCCTCAGGGCTTTGCTCAAGATGGCCAAAGGCCTCAGGGCTTTGCTCAAGATGGTCAAAGGCCTCAGGGCTTTGCCCAAGATGGCCAAAGGCCTCAGGGCTTTGCCCAAGATGGCCAAAGGCCTTAGGGCTTTGCTCAAGATGGCCAAAGGCCTTAGGGCTTTGCCCAAGATGGCCAAAGGCCTTAGGGCTTTGCTCAAGATGGCCAAAGGCCTTAGGGCTTTGCTCAAGATGGCCAAAGGCCTCAGGGCTTTGCCCAAGATGGTCAAAGGCCTCAGGGCTTTGCCCGAGATGGTCAAAGGCCTTAGGGCTTTGCTCAAGATGGCCAAAGGCCTTAGGGCTTTGCTCAAGATGGTCAAAGGCCTCAGGGCTTTGCTCAAGATGGTCAAAGGCCTCAGGGCTTTGCTCAAGATGGCCAAAGGCCTCAGGGCTTTGCCCGAGATGGTCAAAGGCCTTAGGGCTTTGCTCAAGATGGCCAAAGGCCTTAGGGCTTTGCCCAAGATGGTCAAAGGCCTCTGGGCTTTGCCCAAGATGGTCAAAGGCCTCAGGGCTTTGCCCGAGATGGTCAAAAGACTCAGGGCTTTGCCCAAGATGGCCAGAGGCCTCAGGGCTTTGCCCAAGATGGCCAGCAGCTTCAGGGCTTTTCCGAAGATGGCCAGAGGCCTCAGGGCTTTGCCCAAGATGGTCAAAGGCCTTAGGGCTTTGCTCAAGATGGCCAAAGGCCTTAGGGCTTTGCCCAAGATTGCCAGAGGCCATAGTGCTTTGCCGAAGATGGCCAGCGGCTTCAGGGCTTTGCCGAAGATGGCCAGAGGCCTCAGGGCTTTGCTCAAGATGGCCAAAGGCCTTAGGGCTTTGCCCAAGATGGTCAAAAGCCTCTGGGCTTTGACCAAGATGGCCAAAGGCGATCAGGGAAAGCCCTGAAACTGAGGGCAGGGCACAAACTCGCATCTAAGGGCTTTGTTTACAAGAAGAAAGTAATAACCGAATAAGAGCAAAACGCCAACAACTGGAAGTAGCTCCTCCAGGAGTGCATGGGTCTTGAGACCCAGCACCCGCTCTCCACCAATCAGATTGCATGAAAGCAGACCCAACTGCACTTGAGTGTTAGTCCAAGCACATGGCATTGAATTCATGAGAGTCATGGTGACAGCCAATGAGCGAGTATCTCTGAGTAATGGGCATGCATGTCGGGTTGGGTAAAGTTAGCAAACTGTGTTTTTTTTTCTTCAAATATCTTGAACTATATTGAGTTTTGTTTGTTGTCACAGCTGCGTTTAGTCACATCTTCTATGATGTTAAGAGTAGGCATTTGGCAATCCAAGCCAGGGTCCATCAACGTTGTGACTCTATGGGAGCTGTGATTAACGCATAGCTAATAATTTTAATATACAGCTATGGTCATATTCGTAGTAAGAAAACTAAATTTATACAATTTCATAGCTGAATGTGTTTGTTGGTAATTGTGCATCATGTTCACCACACACAAAGAGGGGGCAGAAAAGATGAGATTTAGACCCTTTTAAGTGGGCTAGGAAAGAAACCTCATTCATATACAGTAATGAAGATGTACAAGGCATAGAAAAGTGTGAGTCATGGTGCAGTGGGGTTGGGGGAAGGGGTGGGAATAAATCTTAAACCCATTATCATAAAATATCAAGGACAATGACTTAAGGAATTCTTAAAGTGCTGGCAATCATTCAGTGACAGACTGGAGCACTTGAAGCCCTCTACCTGGGTAATTGTGTCTTCTGGGTGTAAAATTAAGTCTTAACTTCTGCCATAATAAGGTAACAGGCTACCACAGAGTCTCCTGCCACATATAGGTAAGGGTCCTGATCGTACCTAGTTCTACCTAGAATCCTGCCACAACTAGGTATGGGTCCTGACGGTACCCAGTCCTACCCAGACTCCTGCCACAACAAGGTTAGGGTCCTGATGGTACCCAGTCCTACCCAGGCTCCTGCCACAACTAGGTAAGGGTCCTGATGGTACCCAGTCCTACCCAGACTCCTGCCACAACTAGGTAAGGGTCCTGACGGTACATAGTCCTGCCTAGAATCCTGCCACAAATAGTTTTGCCGAAGATGGCCAGCGGCTTCAGGGCTTTGCCGAAGATGGCCAGAGGCCTCAGGGCTTTGCTCAAGATGACCAAAGGCCTTAGGGCTTTGCCCAAGATGGTCAAAAGCCTCTGGGCTTTGACCAAGATGGCCAAAGGCGATCAGGGAAAGCCCTGAAACTGAGGGCAGGGCACAAACTCGCATCTAAGGGCTTTGTTTACAAGAAGAAAGTAATAACTGAATAAGAGCAAAACGCCAACAACTGGAAGTAGCTCCTCCAGGAGTGCATGGGTCTTGAGACCCAGCACCCGCTCTCCACCAATCAGAATGCATGAAAGCAGACCCAACTGCACTTGAGTGTTAGTCCAAGCACATGGCATTGAATTCATGAGAGTACTCATGGTGACAGCCAATGAGCGAGCATCTCTGAGTAATGGGCATGCATGTCGGGTTGGGTAAAGTTAGCAAACTGTGTTTTTTTCCTGATCGTACCTAGTTCTACCTAGAATCCTGCCACAACTAGGTATGGGTCCTGATGGTACCCAGTCCTACCCAGACTCCTGCCACAACAAGGTTAGGGTCCTGATGGTACCCAGTCCTACCAGGCTCCTGCCACAACTAGGTAAGGGTCCTGAAGGTACCCAGTCCTACCCAGACTCCTGCCACAACTAGGTAAGGGTCCTGATGGTACCCAGTCCTACCCAGACTCCTGCCACAACTAGGTTAGGGTCCTGATGGTACCCAGTCCTACCCAGACTCCTGCCACAACTAGGTAAGGGTCCTGATGGTACCTAGTCCTACCCAGACTCCTGCCACAACTAGGTAAGGGTCCTGACGGTACATAGTCCTGCCTAGAATCCTGCCACAAATAGTTTAGGTCCTGATGGTACCAAGTCCTACACAGACTCCTGTCACAACTAGGTAAGAGTCCTGATGTTATCTAGTCCTATCAAAACTCCTGCCACAACTAGGTATGGGTCTGATGGTACCTAGTTCTACCTAGATTCCTGCCACAACTAGGTAAGGGTCCTGATGGTATTCAGTCCTACCCAGACTCCTGCCACAACTAGGTAAGGGTCCTGATGTTATCTAGTCCTATCGAGACTTCTGTCACAGCTAGGTGGGGGCTCTGATGTTATCTTGTCCTATCGAGACTCCTGTCACAAATAGGTGGGGGCCCTGATGTTATCTAGTCCTATCAAAACTCCTGCCACAACTAGGTATGGGTCCTGACGGTACCTAGTTCTACCTAGAATCCTGCCACATATAGGTAAGGGTCCTGATGGTATCTAGTCCTACCCAGAGTCCTGCCACAACTAGGTAAGGGTCCAGATGGTACATAGTCCTATTGAAACTTTTGCCACACCTAGATAAGGGTACCTAGTCCTACATAGACTTGTCACTTTTAGGTATGTGTCCTGATGGTACCTTGTCCGGCATAACAAGGCCTCTGCCATAAGTAGGTTATAGTTCTTGATGGCTCTTGATTCATAGGGAATCTGGTTAAACATGATCATGTTGTAGTGTATACTGGCAACCTCAAATTGAGCTGATAACCAGAAGTACTCGCTAGGGGCACCACCAGCACCTGGCCAGTCATGTGTGAGGGACATGACCACATGATGAGCCGTGGAACATGTGCATAAGTCATCACCAGGGGGTGCTGGACACATGTCCCTTAGGGCTTTGCAGCAGGACCGGCCGGCGTCTTTCGGGCATGAACCATGCTTCACATAGGCTGGTCGTCTTATTAGCCTTTAAGGGGTGCATGGGCCTTGAATGTGCACTCTTCTTTTGCATTTATGACATAAAAATCCAGCCATGAGAGGAGACTTATCAGGACTGCATTTATTTACCAGGCTGACATTACAAGATTAATATATATTTACAAAGGGTTCTATGCGCATACAATGCGGTACAAGTTAATCGCCCTGCAATGCCTCATTGGCGCATTATCTCGCTAAATGAACCGAGAGGTACCGTCCTTATAGGGTTAATGTGGGATCAGACTGACTGGGTTGATCCAGGAGTTGTGGGGATGGCAGGGTGCTGATGATGGAGGGGGAGGATGGTATGAAACCTTTTAGGCCCACTTAGGGCATTAATACATCATGCCCATTGTTGTTAATGAATGTTACATGAATGAATGCAGCCCTGTTGAGTTAGTCACTAAGGTTGCATTCACATACTGACTCTTCTGAAATTGATGAATGCCTGTAGGGTTGGCATAAAATAGTAAAGGTGAACGATGATCAGTTTGAGCTGACCGTTTCTTCGTGAGCGGGCCTGACGCGCGATTGAAGAAAAAGGAAGCTCAAACTGGTCAGAGTTTATCTTGAATGTTTACGTTTCTAAAAGGCTGCGCATGCGCGATGGACCTATGACGTCATCGTGCGGATTTAGCCCCGGTTATTTCATGGCAGAGTGCAATATGTGGGCTTAGTGCATTATCTGTGGGACATCAATATTCACCTTGACATAATGGATAAATGCAGTGCTGGTAAATCTGAGAACCAGTACCGCATTCGTTCATAATGGTGACAAACAGGTATGTGCCTCAAGGCACCACGTGGCCCCTCAAGGGGGGGACATAAGTTGAAAGGTGGTTCAGGGATAGAGTTAGGTTCTTTATAAATGGAGGATAAGACATTAGTGGTCTACAAGGTAACGGATGCGTGAGAGGATCTACCGAGCTGCTGTCGCTTCCAAGAACCAGTGGGTGTAAGGCTTGTAGGGGACTTAATAGACTTCACAGACTTGAGAGCTATCAGTCAGACTGGCTTTTTGCTAACTCCCTCCCATACCCCGACCGCTGCGCTTAAACACACATGGATTTGTTTCTCCAAATCCCTCTCCCTGCCTCTGTACTCTTCTGTTGCCTGTCTCTTCCTTGAAACCACTCTGCCTCCAATAAATCCCTCCCTATGTTTCTTCCCATTCCCCCTGCCTACCGTACTCCAACCTTCTTCCTACCATCTAAATACCTACCTCTCTACACCTACCTCTATCCTACTTCCAGTGGCGGATTTAGAGGGGGGCGTGGGGGCACACCCCCCCTTTTCCCCAGTACTTAAGAGTTTAATTACATATTTTGAACCCTAAAATTTGCTCAAAACTAGGGGCTGCGCCCCCTCCTTTTGGGCTGCGCCCCCTCCTTTTCCAGGTCCTAGATCCACCACTGGACTTCCTTTCCTACCCCCCCCCCCCTCTTTGCCTCCCTCTGATCATTCTTTTAGGCTATCTTTCCTTCTCTTCTTGTTTTCTATCTCTTCCTCCTTATGTGGACTCCGTCCCCTTTGCCTCTTCCCTCTCCTCCTGCTTTCCCCCCTCTTGCCCTGCCTAGCTCCCCTCCCCTCTTCCTCTCCTTCCTCTCTGCCTCTTTCCCACTCCCTGTCTGCCTCATCCCTCTCGGCCACTCTTTCGACTCCCTTCAACTCCCTTTTTACCTCCCACTCTCCCTCCTTACTCTCTTTTCCCTCCTTCATTGTCGTTGTCTCTTTAACCCTCCTTCTTTGACTTCAGGTGCTCACCTCCCTCCGTCGCACCACCACTCCCCCTCCCCTTTCAACTCCGCCTCCCCTCCCCTGTCCCCTTGCCATCACTTCATTGGTGCATCATGACGACCAATGGGCATGATGCAACAGTGCATCAGCAGCCCTTAAAGGGTTTAGAGTCACATGATAGGGACAGTTCTGGATTCAGTCTGTGGCTGAAGGAGCACGCACCAGGAGCGGGGCGGTTCGCACTATATGTTGGTCCCTGCAGACCAGCAAACTACCAGTCATGAATGAAGGGGAAAGGAGTGCTCCTTGGTTCCAGAAGTAATCTACCAGTTCTCTAATTTCAAGTTCCTTTTGCCAACTGATCCCCTAATTTCAAGGGGCATGGAGCCATTGCTAATTTTTTTTTCTTTGTCTCTTGGCCAACAGGCTTGAAAACTGCCAGATGAACAAACAAGGGGGTACTCAACAAAACTTCTGAACAAAAAAAAATACAATGTACCAGAGTCTAAAGGGGCTAAATGGGTTGTTAAACGACTGGCTTTGTCTCTCGTCTACTTTGATCTACTTCATCACGTCTGCTGAAGCCCACCATAAAACAAACCACACACATATACGAGCTGCACCCTGAGTTCAGAGGTTTGATGTAAGTCATAAAATACTCCAAGTTCTGTATTCAGAGTAGGGGGGGGGGGGTGAGGCAGTAAGCACTCCCTCTTTTCCCCCTGCAGTTAAGGTTCTACTAACCTCTATTAGGTCTCAAAGTGCCCAAAAATTGCATCATGCCCATTGGTCGTCATGATGTATAAGGCGCGTCTTATACGCGAGGTTTTAGTACTTCCTGGATCCGCAAGGGGGGCACCAAGAGCTTTCTTTTGATATGTTACATTCCCCTTAACTCAAAAAATGACAGAGGGGGTTTCAAGGGGGTGCGGGGGGCCCTAGTTACACATAGTTTTTTTAATTCTGAAAATACATTCAGTAGAACCAAAGTTATGATTTTTTTTGACAATATTCTATAACTCTAGGTGCATCTTATCCGTGAGGTGCACTTTATATGCTTCATGTAGGAAGAAAGGGTCAACTTCTCTGTGAAATCATTTATTAATCAAGATTGACCTTATTTCCTCTATTGTAAGCCTGACAAGAATATGTGTCATGACTGAGTAGAACACTACTGTGATGTGCACCATCAGAGACCGTCAGTTGGTAATGGGCTCAACCTCCGAAAGTTTTTGGGTGTTAGCAAAGCACTCATTCCCCCAATACATTATGCTAAAAGCACCCATCTTGTCTTCATTTCAATCTATTCCCTTCACTCAAAACTATAAAGCCCACAACTGGAACGGATGAACATAAAAAAGACAATTAAAAACATTAAATAAGGATTTCAGCCAATCAGCAGCCAGCTAAGATTCATGTCCTCTGAAATGAGATTTCAGAGATCAGAGGATCTGTGAAAGGTGTTTTTTTAGAAAAGGCTAGAGGGCAGCACAAGGCATAATTAATCCGACCTGCTGAAGCCTGAACTATGCTCAGCCTTAGGCTCCATAGAAGTAGAAAGGATATGTTGTAAGGGTATCTGTGATCAATGTAATTCTTTCTATCCATATCATGACCACAAGATGGAATAAGCCTCTGAGATGTATAATTTTTTAGGAAAATTTGAACCTCTGAAAATAGACGGACCTCTGAAGGTCTGACATCTCTGCACCATAAAACTACTACCGTAGCTTCCCTTGTATAAGCTGCATTCTTGAATAAGCCACCCCCTTAGTTTGTGAAAACTTCTAAAAATTCAAAATGGTATTATCTTTTTTATTATGAATGGATCTTCAAAATTCAAAAGGCTATGGGGTCCTATGGGCCCCCCCGGGACCCCACTGTGGTGCTGGAATAGGGGAAATATTGGGTATATGTCATATCTAACACCTACCCCCACCCTCCGTCCACCTATGTGCGCTGGGTTCTGGTACTAGCCGTGGCTTATACGAGAGAATTTATGGTACTTTAAGACCTTGTGTATAAGTCGCAGCTCATAGACATTTTCATAGCCTTGCTGTGGTATGTAGATGTTCCTGAAGACAGGGTGCGGCTTTATATGCGAGCTTTTGTATATGTAGACAATAGAAAGGAAAGGCAGCCATTTCAGACCATTTCATGGCTTTGATATCGCATTATCAAAAAAATGTCAGGGTGTGGCTTAAAGGGGGGCTAGCACGGCGAATTTCAACATGGGTACCTGCCAAAAGATCATTTACAAATCTGCGGGACCAAGCGAAAAATTTGCAATGTTCTGATTGGTCAAAGGATGGTCACGTGACTTGCTAAAACGGGTACGTCTTAGCTGTGCTAGCCCTCTTTTAAATGCAGTGGTAGCAGCTGACTGTAAACCATGTGAAGCGATGATTTTTTTTTTCACAAGTGGGACTCATAGAAGATAAGATTTATTGTTAATTTGTGCCTACTTGGATGCCAATTGATATCTATCAACACCATATAAACAACTATCTAATCATAATATTTTGGCAATATCAGGCCCCTTGTCTTCAGTATTGTACCCAATCATTTTGCTTTTTGAATTTTTAAAACCAATTGAAAAGCTAAAAGTTGCAGGGAATGTCTGGTACACTGGAACTGGCATTTTTAAGTGAGAGCAGTTCAAATGGTGACCAGTTACCAGTATGGGGGGTGGCCGTGGAACAAGAGAGCAGAGAAAGTGGGGGGAAAACCAGGATTGCATCAGTCCAGCCCTATAATTATATACAGCCTTACTGATATCTTAACATCAATCTACACCTGTAGCATAATACAGGTATATACTCTTACTGCGATCTTCATCCTCCACATTAAGCACCAACTTTTTTGGCCAAACCCCTATGTAAAGAATTGGGGGGTCGTTCTGTATAGCCAGACATCGATAAAGCATGGCACGGCCCCCCATAACAAAAGATTTTTTGAGCGTGAAGTACAGCATATTGTACATCATGCCCATGGAATCAATTACACAGGATTCGGCAAAGCAATCATTGCACTGGTATAACCTAATGCAGCTGAAGCAGCAAAGTCAATGATATTGAGAGATCTTACTACAATTTGAGTAGCTGCTATGTTTGTACTGCAATACCCTTCATGGAAGGGGCGTTTAAATACAGCCGTCCACTATGTTGATTGGCTTACAGGTTGCTACAAAGCCAACCAGACATACTTTCAGATTGTCGCGCAATGATTTCAGCACTTCAATCATCCAAAATAGAAATTGTTTCATTGTTCATTTAACGTCCAAAAGTGGGATCCCCACTTCATGGGACTACCTCATTAGTCTACAGATACTCAGTCCTTTCATTCCCCTACTCTTCTCAAAGGATAGCTCCCGTAATCTCCCGCGTATAAGGCGCGTCTTATATGGGGGTTTTAGTTCTCATTGCATCCACAAGGGAGACCTTTCTTTTGATATGTTACATGTCCCCTTAGCCATAATAGGATATATGGGGGCCCAGGGGGGTCCATGAGGCCCACGTTACACATAGGTCTTTGACTTTGAAAATTCATTCAGTAGAACCAAAAGTATGAATTTTTCATTTTTTGAGAATTTTCCAAAACTCTAGGTGTGCCTTATACGCGGGCTGCGCCTTATACGCGGGAGATTACAGTAGTGTCCTTTTATTTGTCTGGTCCCATAGCCAGGGCCAGACAAACCATGGCCTTTGATCACTCAGACGTGGTTCAAGGAGGTGGAAACCCATGACTTTATACAATATGCTGCACATATGGACACCAGCTGCCCACATGTTCACCGCATGTCATAAGGAACGTCAAGTTTGTTGCCTTTTACAAATCCGGTATGCCCATTTTTAGTATGGAAGGCGAGTGCTCCTTTGTGGACTCCAAGTAAAGTTATTCTGCTCCTTCGTGACCTTCATGAAGGAATTATATAGTGGCATTATAGCAATGTGCATTGTCCCATGACATAGTAACACAGTAACCATGGTAACAAGATCATTCTCTCATCATTTACCAGTTATTAAGTTTGTGTTCCCCTAAACTGGTGGTAGCTAGGATGGGCTGAGAGTGGATGAGGGCTTGTTCCAATAGATTGAGACATAATGGTAGCCTTGGTAACGGTCACTGTGGTGTGATTAGATCCGCCAGGGGGAAAGGTGTAAAGCGACATCTCAATATCTTGTACAGAATGGTGCTTCACCCCACCTATCCCTCTTAGCCCTTTAGCGGCCGCTGATGCAGGAGTGTATCTTAACCATTGGTCATTATGATGCACCAATGAAGTGCTGGTGAGTCTGCTTGCCAGCACTTAATTGGTGCATCATGCTGATCTATTGGGGGATGTATCAAACCCGTAGGGCCGTTTGTCTCACTCTATGTATCCATTTTTCTCTGTCTTTATCCATCTTTGTCTGTCTCTATGTCCCCATCTCTCTCCAACTTTGTCTAAATGTCTCTCTCATACCCCCTCCCTACTCCCCATGTGCTACCTGCTGTACATCCCCCACTCCCCATGTGCTACCTGCTGTACATCCCCCACTCCCCATGTGCTACCTGCTGTACATCCCCTCACTCCCCATGTGCTACCTGCTGTACATCCCCCACTCCCCATGTGTTACCTGCTGTACATCCCCTCCACTCCCCATGTGCTACCTGCTGTACATCCCCCCACTCCCCATATGCTACCTGCTGTACACCTCCCACTCCCCATGTGCTACCTGCTGTACAACCCCCCACTCCTCATGTGCTACCTGCTGTACATCGCCCACTCCCCATGTGCTACCTGCTGTACATCGCCCACTCCCCATGTGCTACCTGCTTGACATCGCCCACTCCCCATGTGCTACCTGCTGTACATCCCCTACTCCCCATGTGCTACCTGCTGTACACCCCTCACTCCCCATGTGCTACCTGCTGTACACCCCTTACTCCCCATGTGCTACCTGCTGTACATCCCTACACTCCCCATGTGCTACCTGCTGTACACCACCCACTCCCCATGTGCTACCTGCTGTACACCACCCACTCCCCATGTGCTACCTGCTGTACATCCCCCCACTCCCCATGTGCCACCTGCTGTACATCCCCCACTCCCCATGTGCTATCTGCTGTACATCCCTCACTCCCCATGTGCTATCTGCTGTACATCCCTCCACTCCCCATGTGCTACCTGCTGTACATCCCCCACTCCCCATGTGCTACCTGCTGTACATCCCCCCACTCCTCATGTGCTACCTGCTGTACACCCCCCACTCCCCATGTGCTACCTGCTGTACACCCCCCCCCTCCCCATGTGCTACCTGCTGTACATCCCCTCACTCCCATGTGCTACCTGCTGTACATCCCCCCACTCCTCATGTGCTACCTGCTGTACATCCCCCACTCCCCATGTTCTACCTGCTGTACACCCCCCACTCCCCATGTGCTACCTGCTGTACACCCCCCCTCCCCATGTGCTACCTGCTGTACATCCCCTCACTCCCATGTGCTACCTGCTGTACATCCCCCCACTCCTCATGTGCTACCTGCTGTACACCTCCCACTCCCCATGTGCCACCTGCTGTACATCCCCTACTCCCCATGTGCTACCTGCTGTACATCCCCTCACTCCCCATGTGCTACCTGCTGTACATCCCCCCACTCCCCATGTGCTACCTGCTGTACATCCCCTCACTCCCCATGTGCCACCTGCTGTACACCCCCTACTCCCCATGTGCTACCTGCTGTACATCCCCTACTCCCCATGTGCTACCTGCTGTACATCCCCCACTCCCCATGTGCTACCTGCTGTACACCCCCCACTCCCCATGTGCTACCTGCTGTACATCCACCACTCCCCATGTGCTACCTGCTGTACATCCCCCCACTCCTCATGTGCTACCTGCTGTACACCTCCCACTCCCCATGTGCTACCTGCTGTACATCCCCCACTCCCCATGTGCTACCTGCTGTACATCCCCTCACTCCCCATGTGCTACCTGCTGTACACCCCCCACTCCTCATGTGCTACCTGCTGTACACCTCCCACTCCCCATGTGCTACCTGCTGTACATCCCCCCACTCCCCATGTGCCACCTGCTGTACATCCCCTCACTCCCCATGTGGTACCTGCTGTACATCCCCCACTCCCCATGTGCTACCTGCTGTACATCCCCTCACTCCCATGTGCTACCTGCTGTACATCCCCCCACTCCCCATATGCTACCTGCTGTACATCCCCCCGCTCCCCATGTGCCACCTGCTGTACATCCCCCCACTCCCCATATGCTACCTGCTGTACACCCCCCCACTCCCCATATGCTACCTGCTGTACACCCCCCTCCCCATGTGCTACCTGCTGTACACCCCCCCTCCCCATGTGCTACCTGCTGTACATCCCCTCACTCCCATGTGCTACCTGCTGTACATCCCCCCACTCCTCATGTGCTACCTGCTGTACATCCCCCACTCCTCATGTGCTACCTGCTGTACATCCCCCCACTCCCCATGTGCCACCTGCTGTACATCCCCTCACTCCCCATGTGCTACCTGCTGTACATCCCCCACTCCCCATGTGCTACCTGCTGTACATCCCCCACTCCCCATGTGCTACCTGCTGTACATCCCCCCCACTCCCCATGTGCTACCTGCTGTACATCCCCTCACTCCCCATGTGCTACCTGCTGTACATCCCCCCACTCCCCATGTGCTACCTGCTGTACATCCCCTCACTCCCCATGTGCTACCTGCTGTACACCCCCCCTCCCCATGTGCTACCTGCTGTACATCCCCCCACTCCCCATGTGCTACCTGCTGTACACCCCCTACTCCCCATGTGCTACCTGCTGTACATCCCCCCACTCCCCATGTGCTACCTGCTGTACACCCCCTACTCCCCATGTGCTACCTGCTGTACATCCCCCACTCCCCATGTGCTACCTGCTGTACATCCCCCCACTCCCCATGTGCCACCTGCTGTACACCCCCTACTCCCCATGTGCTACCTGCTGTACATCCCCCCACTCCCCATGTGCTACCTGCTGTACATCCCCCACTCCCCATGTGCTATCTGTTGTACATCCCTCACTCCCCATGTGCTATCTGCTGTACATCCCTCCACTCCCCATGTGCTACCTGCTGTACATCCCCCACTCCCCATGTGCTACCTGCTGTACATCCCCCCACTCCTCATGTGCTACCTGCTGTACATCCCCCACTCCCCATGTGCTACCTGCTGTACATCCCCCCACTCCTCATGTGCTACCTGCTGTACATCCCCCACTCCCCATGTGCTACCTGCTGTACATCCCCCCACTCCTCATGTGCTACATGCTGTACACCCCCTACTCCCCATGTGCTACCTGCTGTACATCCCCTCACTCCCCATGTGCCACCTGCTGTACACCCCCTACTCCCCATGTGCTACCTGCTGTACATCCCCCCACTCCCCATGTGCCACCTGCTGTACATCCCCTCACTCCCCATGTGCTACCTGCTGTACATCCCCTCACTCCCCATGTGCTACCTGCTGTACATCCCCCCACTCCCCATGTGCTACCTGCTGTACATCTCCCACTCCCCATGTGCTACCTGCTGTACAACAGACAGATATTAGTTATGGACGGCCAGTTCCACAGGCTCAGACACACACTGGGTTCCTGAGTCATTCTGACCATACCGCTTGGTTTATCGCTGAGGTTGGCATGAGCAGGCTTTATTGGTAGACATAGTTTGGAAAATAAATTGAGTTGTGTTAAAACAGGAATGTGACAACTGTGAGGTGTGAGGTTATAATGGGGTGTCACCAACATGACCTTCACGTTGAACATGACCTTCACTGACATGACCTTCACTGACACTGACTGGTGACCTTCCGCCCCATCAGCCATTAGTGTCAGGTTTCTGTCTGAAAACAAGGACATCAGCTGCACCTCCACAAGATTCAACACGCCACCCATTTTTGAAAGAATGAACTTTATAATTGCATCACACTTCATATAATTCATTACCTGACATGAGACAGCTGCACATAAAAAAACTTAAAAGGCCCTCTGAATTGCGGACATATGTCCGCCGACGTTTGCACTGAGACCGTCGTAGCTGATTCAGAGCGCCACTGATGGCTGTCAGCTTAGTTACTGAACCCTTTGAGGACCACAGATGCAATAAAGCATCACGTCCATTGGTCAGCATGATGCAGCAAAGCAATATTGATGAGCCAGCACTTCATCACTGCATCATGCCAATTATCTGAGAGTGTCAATCCTGTAGGGTCAGCATGAGTGCAATCCTGCAGGTTTACATCAATGAATGCACACTGTCGCTCTTAACCCTTAACCTTTTGGTCATCGTGATACACTTTATTGGAGCATCCTGTCAACCCTCCGGGACTGTATCGACCCCATAGGGTCGACATGATCAGTGACTTGCCAAAGTTGCATTCATGCCGGATGCACTTAACACTTGGGGTATCATGGTACATTTATACTTTGCCAAATTATCCCAGCTCTCCTGCTAGATTTTTAATTCAATTTTACAAAAACAATTTCATGAAAAACAGCTTTAAACACTGACCGGGCCCAAGAACCAACCTCATCAACATGAACGTGAATTGTCAAAGAATTTGATTTTGGGGCAAGGATATGATGCATAGGTTAGTACTGAACAGGCAATTCTCAAGTCCTAGGTGCAGCTCATAACTTATCCACAAACTCAGGGTGTGGCTTATATAAGGGTGTGGCTTATACAAGGGTGTGGCTTATACAAGGGTGCAGCTTATACACAGGTGTGGCTTATACAAGGATGTGGCTTTTACACAGGTGCGGCTTATACACGGATGCGGCTTATACAAGGGTGCAGCTTACACAAGGGTGCGGCTTATACATGGGTGCGGCTTATACGTGGGTGCGGCTTATACAAGGGTGCGGCTTACACAAGGGTGCGGCTTACACAAGGGTGTGGCTTACACAAGGGTGCGGCTTATACACGGGTGTGGCTTACACAAGGGTGCGGCTTACACAAGGGTGCGGCTTACACAAGGGTGCGGCTTATACATGGGTGCGGCTTACACAAGGGTGTGGCTTACACAAGGGTGCGGCTTACACAAGGGTGCGGCTTACACAAGGGTGTGGCTTACACAAGGGTGCGGCTTACACAAGGGTGCGGCTTACACAAGGGTGCGGCTTACACAAGGGTGCGGCTTACACAAGGGTGCGGCTTACACAAGGGTGCGGCTTACACAAGGGTGCGGCTTACACAAGGGTGCAGCTTACACAAGGGTGTGGCTTACACAAGGGTGCGGCTTATACATGGGTGCGGCTTACACAAGGGTGTGGCTTACACAAGGGTGCGGCTTACACAAGGGTGCGGCTTACACAAGGGTGCGGCTTACACAAGGGTGTGGCTTACACAAGGGTGCGGCTTACACAAGGGTGCGGCTTACACAAGGGTGCGGCTTATACATGGGTGCGGCTTACACAAGGGTGTGGCTTACACAAGGGTGCGGCTTACACAAGGGTGCGGCTTACACAAGGGTGCGGCTTACACAAGGGTGCGGCTTACACAAGGGTGCGGCTTACACAAGGGTGCGGCTTATACACGGGTGCGGCTTACACAAGGGTGCGGCTTATACAAGGGTGTGGCTTATACGCGGGTGCGGCTTACACAAGGGTTCGGCTTACACAAGGGTGCGGCTTACACAAGGGTGTGGCTTACACAAGGGTGCGGCTTACACAAGGGTGCGGCTTACACAAGGGTGCGGCTTACACAAGGGTGCGGCTTACACAAGGGTGCGGCTTACACAAGGGTGCGGCTTACACAAGGGTGCGGCTTATACACGGGTGCGGCTTATACACGGGTGTGGCTTATAAATGAGGATTTATGGCTTATGGTGTATCATATATGCAGGCTGCGCTTTAAACAGGAGGAACTTTGGTAAGTGACTGAGTGCAAGGTGGGCTTCACTACTAAAAGTTTGCTCATCTAGCTGAATTACGGGGACATTAATGTATATGTGGGCGATAATTCAAGTAATTAATATAGTCTGCCACATTGTGATATAATTTAAAGGGACTGGATGAACCTGATGGTTGTTGTCTGCATTAAAAAGGACACTCTATTATATACAACATGTCATTCTAATTAGACAACAGTCATTTGCTCGGAATTCAAAGCGAACATTATATTTTCAGAATGATATTGATGTTGCAGTAAATTAACTCTGACCCTACAGCATCTGTTGCGAAACGATTAATCACAACACATTTAGACAGGTGTCGTTTGTTGTACTGCGACAGGTGGGATGAGACACAGATGAGAACATTTATCATTTAATGTTTAACCCATTTAGAGTCCACTAATACATGGATGTATCACGCCATTCGGTCGTCATCGGTCGTCATGATGCATGAATGCAACCCTGGTCAGTAACTCACCAGGGCTGTATTCATGGTCAGTAACTCAGCAGGGCTGCATTCATGGTCAGTAACTCAGCAGGGCTGCATTCATGGTCAGTAACTCAGCAGGGCTGCATTCATGGTCAGTAACTCACCAGGGCTGCATTCATGGTCAGTAACTCAGCAGGGCTGCATTCATGGTCAGTAACTCACCAGGGCTGCATTCATGGTCAGTAACTCACCAGGGCTGCATTCATGGTCAGTGACTCACCAGGGCTGTATTCATGGTCAGTGACTCACCAGGGCTGCATTCATGGTCAGTAACTCACCAGGGCTGCACTCATGGTCAGTAACTCACCAGGGCTGCATTCATGGTCAGTAACTCACCAGGGCTGCATCCATGGTCAGTAACTCACCAGGGCTGCATCCATGGTCAGTAACTCACCAGGGCTGCATTCATGGTCAGTGACTCACCAGGGCTGCATTCATGGTCAGTAACTCACCAGGGCTGCATCCATGGTCAGTAACTCACCAGGGCAGTATTCATGGTCAGTAACTCACCAGGGCTGCATTCATGGTCAGTAACTCACCAGGGCTGCATTCATGGTCAGTAACTCACCAGGGCTGCATTCATGGTCAGTAACTCACCAGGGCTGCATCCATGGTCAGTAACTCACCAGGGCTGCATTCATGGTCAGTGACTCACCAGGGCTGCATCCATGGTCAGTAACTCACCAGGGCTGCATTCATGCATCATGATGACCTCACAGGGATGATACACTCTGATTTATGCCATGATGCTCCAATGAAGTGTTGCATCATGCCGACCAATGACCCTGATGCACTCCTTTATCAGCTATCCCCAAAGTTTTAATGTCTATAATAATACAAGTGTCATAACACCCCTTGAAACCAGTAAACTGCAACCACCAGATGCAGTTATTCTATAAATGCTCATTTAATTAGGTTATGAAATATATATGATCACATTTCATATTATAAATGGTAGTAACACATTATTTATGATGGCAAATCGTTCTTAAGTGTGAATATATTTGGCTCTTGTGGGCGAAGATTATGGTTAGTGCAATGATAAAAGAATCTATTACAACTAAAAAAAAAAGAATCTATTACAACTAAAAAAAATAATCTATTACAACAGCTACTTACTCCCTTTTTATATAGCGAACCCATGTATATTCAGAGATGCCCTTCAATTCAGCTTACACTACCAATTCCACTGGAACACGCCACCAATCCATTTCTTCCTAAAATGCTTTATCAATAAACATCCATTATTCTGTCTAGCCTTACTGCCTTTTTCTTCGTATCCCTATTAAATCCTTTACATATCTTATCACTGTCGGCACTGCTGATTACATATTATTATCCATTAGAGATTTCTCTATCACCATCGTACAATATGTGCAGTTATTGTACTGATTCACACTATAATACTGTTAATGGTATAAACATACATACCTCTAGGAAAACACTGTCCTTTTTAGGGTTGTCGATGAGTTTCCTGGCGAGTGTGCCGGGCGAGGTCCGGTTTGTGACGATGATGGAGTTCTTGGGATTCCCTGCCCATTGGATGAACAGGTCACGTGAGAACCCACACTCCATGTCCGGTACTGATGCCAGCACCACCTAGGGGGGAAATAGGGAATAATTGTTAATATATACTCTGTACAGGACATATATTCATAAAATGTGACAGGAAATCTGGGGTAAATCTGAAAAAGACTATTTCTTAATAATGCTGATAAATTGAGCATGCTACTGTATTGTGTTTTAAAGATAATTGGCGGTTGTGAATCACTTTTGTTAATTCAAGCACTTTGGTGTATTTGCCTGTTTTGAGAATTCATGCGGGGTGCATTTTCCCAAAACAGTTCTAATCATTTCCTGGTCCTGGTGTTTATTTGACGCTTACACTCCAAGACACTGGAGAAACAATGGTAACTAAGGACCTGGGGGCCACCATTTGCATTTCACCTAAGAGCTTTCTTAATCAAACTGAAAGCAAACTGTCATGAGAGACAGAAGAGTAACTTAATAACCAGGTTCTATTCTCCAAGGTCACAACCAGGTTCTATCCTCCAAGGCACAGTTCAGCCTTGAAACTTGTATTTAAGTTATCATAATTATTCTTTCATAAATGGATTTTGACACACATCTGTCCTTAAAACAAAGAAGGTGTAGCAATGGCTATCCCTCTTACTGACTATATGAGTGGCACTCGCCAGGTTTGAAAGCTTACAATAAAGGAGAGCAAGTCAAATTAATCTCATTTGGAAACCCAGCCGGTGTAGAAAAATAACTTTAAAGTGAACTATTACTGCTGAATTACTGACAAAATGAGAACACTAATAGAAGCCATATGACAAAAGCGCTAGGAATCTGTACTATGCGAACCCTTTATTGCAGCAGTGCATCATGCCCATTGGTTCGCATGATGCAGCAATAAAATGATGGCAGGCAGAAGCACCAGCACTTCATTGGTTCATCATTATTTATATCATGGCAGATACGATCGTTACTATAGAACAGTACTGGACATGTCATATTCAATGGGGGGATGGAATACAATGTGGCCGTATTCAATGGGTGTAGCGAAGCATACCTTGTTACGGACCAATAACACGGGGAGTAGAAAACACGGATTGACACACCCAATAGGAAATGGTGATACATGCAGACGGTGAAACCTTGTTTTATAAACCAGGTCTCATTGCTTTTTACGGCCCTATTGCAGGAGTGCATCATGCCCACCAATGATCAGCATGATGCACCAACACACTCTGCAGCACTTCATTGGTGCATCATTGTGAGCCTCCAAAAGTGCATCAACCCTGTACGGTCGGCATGATGCATGAATGTAGCCATGTTTTTTTTTTTGTTTTTTTTTTTTGGACTTGCTCATTGCATTAATGAACTGTGATGTTCATTTAAATAATGCTATAGGCCAAGTTTGTTGAACTTTTCTTCAAAATATAGCGATACAAAAACTTCACATTTCATGACATCTGTCCATATATACACAATGAAGGAGTAGGGGCTGGCAACCCATGTATAATGACCACTGTCATCATTTGAGGCGTGTTCAATGATATAAATTGTTAATACAATGTGAGCAAATATATAATAGGTATAGTTATATGTTCATTTCATTTCCTCACCGCATAATTATAGATATTGAACAGGTCCAACATCAAATCTATACATATTGATATAAGTATAAGTATAGGTATAAATATTAAGGAACAATACAAATACAAAAATTGATAGTAAATTGAAATAACATCGTTTCATTGAAATGAGTTGAATCATAATAAAGTGATAATGTGATAATGTGAAGCGGCGCGGTTTCTACACCTGCTTCAAGGTATTAATTAATTATATCCCATCTTCAGATTCTGCCTTATATTTGGTATTTTTAACAATTCTTCTTTGAACTTTACTTTAGTGGTTGTTTTCTGAATGGTGAGTTTCTAATCAGGGTTACATTCATACATCATGCCAACAAATCTCCCAACCACTTCAGGGCTTCCCTAGCCCACTTAAAAGGGTCTATATCTCCTCTTTCCTATCCCCTCAGGATGTGTGTGGTGCACATATGCGCAGGCACTGACACATTCCTCTGTGAAATTGTGTAATGTAGTTCTCGCCATGGATATGACCTTAGCTGTCGAAATGGCGTTAAACATCTATTACTCACTCACTCACTCACTCACTCCCAAGCACTTCATTAGGGCATCATAACGACCCCCAGGACTGTTTCAACCCCATAGGATTAGCATGAATATGGCTCTAGTGAGTTAGTCACCAGGGCGTCATTCATGCTTAATGAGGACCAATGGGTATGACGCATTCATTAAACCATTACCTACCCTTAAAGGATAAGAGATTTCTATGTAGAAAATTCTCTCGTAAGAAATGTGGAATAGTAAAGGGCACTTCTAGCAAGACAAACAACTGCAGTACATTCAGGGCACACGCTGAGCAGAAAATGACCTTTCAATCTGCTTAGTGAAGGTCAATGACCATTTTATACTACAGTGTTGAGTTAGCCTCATAGTGGGTTTTGTGCTCAGAGTATTGTGGTATGTGTGTCCTGAAAGATATGACAAACACTCTTTGGGCTTATCATTCGTTTCGACACTTTTGGGGTTCAGGTTTCCAGGGTTTCACATCAAATCAGGCTCTTTTACATTGGACTGGACACCGTAGACTCCCCTGGGATGTAGACTCCTTATTGAACATCTATAGACTAGAAACATCAAAAGCCTTTAATGATCATGAGCAAGCATTGTAATATTAGTGGGTTTTTTTTTTCAGCTTAATTTACATAAAAGGAGCACATTTTTGTCTCTCTGTCAATTTCCATATTTCAAACATATGCTATTCCATCTTTGCACATACTATCAATGGCAGGGGAAGAGGGAAAGAGATTTACTTTTAAGAACAACCCTAAAAAGAGGTGAACCTAAACGGTAAAGAGGTGTACCTGAACGGTAAAGAGGTGTACCTGAACGGTAAAGAGGTGTACCTGAACGGTAAAAAGAAAAGGCAGAAACCTCTGTGCTGGAGAGTTCACAGCTATGCCAAACATGGGGATTAGTGACGAGGCACCTGCCAGGGAAAGGGTAGGGTAAATAGACCATAATCTAAGTAACTACCAGCAGTATTTACTGGTATTTAGGCTATGTAATTGACTGGTAATACACCAGCTCCAACCAAAGGCTATACACAAATGCACTGGTCAACTGAGGTAATTTCACTGCTCAATTTTTCACGAAACGCAAAGCCTGTCAAGAGGTATAAAAGGCCTTTCACCCTCTCCCTGTTTTGTGTCAGTCACAATCGACCGGAATTAATCCATATTGTGTCATTGACCCGTCCTATCTGTAACGCTCGTAGAAATGACACATCATGTCCTTACCCTTTAAGGGCTACTGATATAGGAGTGTAAAGTGACCATTGGTCGTCATGATGCACCGATGAACTGCTGGCGTGACTGTTTGCCAGCACTTCATTGGAGCATCATGACGACCCTCCAGGAGTTTGTGTATCAATCCCATAGGGTCCCCATCATGCTTGATTGTAGCCCTAGGGAGTTACTCACCAGGGCTGCATTCATGCATCATGACGACCAATGGCCATGATGCATTAATGCATCAGCAGCCATTAAAGGGTTAAAACTATTCACAAAGTTAGTAGGCTGAATACATGGGCTCGGGTAGGTCAAAAATTAGGCTAACGACTGCTCAGTTAGTGATAAATTGTGGTACGCTCGTACAAGATGTCTCCTTACAGGCTATGAGGCTGCTGCTATTCTGGCTCTGCCCCTTATTTTATGTGAATAACTTCTTCCCATAGAGATAGCATTGCAGGGCCGATCCACACACCCCCAGTGGCGTAACGTGTGCCGATCCACCACATCAGCCGATCCACCACTGCAGCCTCGTTCTGGGTGCATGTAAACATTCAAAATGGCGGATCGGCGCTTGTACGGGGAACTACGGTACCGGATTTTGATAATTTTTCCTTATTTAAACCTCTAAAAACATAAAATAAATATAGAACTAAACTCCCCTGGTGTCCTCGGAGGCTGATCCACCCCTCGGGGGGGGGGGGGGTCTCCCCCTCGGGCTAACGCCCTTGGGGGAGACCCCCCCCTCGTGGTGGATCGGCCACCTCGTACACCACGGTCATTTAGTTCTATCTATTTATTGTAGGCTACATAATACATTACGCCTTACGCATTACTGTAAATCCTCTTGTATAAGATGCGACCAACACCAGAACCCAAATATAAAAGAGGCTTTTAGGAAAAGCCCAAAGTCAGGGTGTGGCCTTATATGAGGGTATTTTACACTATAAAAGAGTACTAATTTGCCCATTTCCAAGCCTTAGATATGACTTATAGCTTCTCCCAAAGTTGGGGGTGGGGCTTATATAGGGGTGGGGCTTATATGGGGGTGGGGCTTATATGGGGGTGGGACTTATATGGAGGTGGGGCTTATATGGAGGTGGGGCTTATACATAGGAATTTACAGTAATATCAGGGATGGGAGTGAAACTGAGCATAAAATAAATCCCCGAGATTCTCAATTAGAGCCTCCCAATTAAAGGTTTTGTATAGGAATGTATGGGTCTTTGGGGATGGGTCCCTGGAAGGCTTCCATCCCTGCATTATACATGAAAACAGCTTTCTTGATCCTATATGGAAGTAGCAGGATGCATTACTGACCGGTGAGGAAATTCTCTCCATTCACTACAGACCTTTTAGGGTGCCTTTACATAACAACTGGTCCCCATCATGCAGGCTGTTATCAGTGACTATTTATGCTGGTCCCCTGCAGGTATTTGAAGGCATGATACACATAGGCCACACTGAAAAGATAAGGCTTAAAAAGGTACTCTGTAGTGATCACTTTTTGTCATCTTATCGATGATCCCGAGGGGGAGTACCCCGTGATTTTTAGGTGATCACATGTGATCACCCTGGGTGATCACTACAGAGTACCTGATTAGATAGCAGTTTGTGAATGATTATATTGTCATTAATTAAGATTTTTGCATAAATTTGCATAATTATTCCCTTCCCTCCCCACAACCAAGCATCAATTGAGGTACGGATTACTCACATTTGACCTTGTGCATGCTCACTGAATGTGTAAAGATGCCCCCCCCCTACAGACATGTAGTTGTTTGTACAGGGAACATTAGCTCATCCCCATGGTTATGATTATGGTCTGAGTGACAAAAGAGGTGTCAATTATTAAACATGCTTTCATCTTTGACCAAATGACCTTTCTGATCAATTAACATTCCCTTGGGGTGACATTTTTCACATCATTCATCTTATAGACACTTATGATCAAGAGTATTATCAGGCCTTTTGACAGAATTTTTTGAAATGGCCCAATTGCACACTTCTTAGTGAAAACAATGCGCCATTCTGTAAATGAATGACCATTCTAGCCATTTAAATGCGACATTTAAGCATTAAATGCATGTATTACGCACTGCGCAGCCCTGTCAAAAGCCCTGGTATTATAGATACACAATCAAGATAGCTCACATAGTGAACATTGCATATCCTATTGTTGTATACTAGGGCCCCCCTGGTGGTAGAAAAATATCATCAGAGTGATGACCTTGGGTGATCATAATGATTACCATAGGTCATCAATAGGGGAGGAGGACCTTAACTCATCAATAGTGATCACCTTAATAGAAGCCCATATTTTCAATGCATGTCTGATGACATTTTCCCCAGATCCTGGGGAGAAGTACTCTTGAGCTCCACTAGATGGGAGTATTTATACTCTCAAATCACAGTTAATATTCCAAACATCTGTATAAGAGAGACAGGTTGACCATTGGGTGCTAGGATGTGTCCTCTTGTGAGTAAGGGTTAAAACAGGGGATGATTGACTGGTAACTTCTTAGACATGGCCTGCCTGTATGATGTCCCCTAACATACAGGCAGGTTACCAGCCAAGTGCCTATCTCGCAAGATACCAGGTCAAGCAATGGCAGACACACTAGATAACCTGGAACCTAAGTACTGTATTGGCCAGTGTCATACTCAGGGATCATTTTGACCCTATGGGGTAGATGGACTCCCAATAAACAATTAAGATTTATGGTCAGCAAGGCATCTCTGATTGGTCAGTGGCAGATTTAGATGTGGGTGGGGGGGTGCAAGCCCCCTTTTTTGCCTGTAATTAAGAGTTTATTTGCCACTTTTTAACCCCAAATTTTAGCCAAAAATAGTGCCTCAAATAAGGTGCAGCCCCCTCCTTTATGGTGGTCCATGACCGCAATGTAATCCGGCGGTTGTATCATGCTGCCTGTAAATGTCTACAGATATTACTTCCATCTTTGAGTGTACGGTTGGTGGTCAGTCGGAAGTAGTTTTGAGAAGATCGGAGATAAGAGATAAGATAAGGGTCCAATTGAGGCCTTCTACTCCTGGCCCCTGATTTACAAATCTCTCTGTCTTTCTTAAAGAGGCAATTTCTATTACTAAATAGGCTGATTTTTTTTTTCTATATTTCATCAAGTCATTTCCTGATTTGTTTTAGATTTTCTGTAATTTTTTTCTTATAACTTATCAATGATTTTGTGACTTTGGGTAAAAGAAAATGGGAGAGAATTTTCTCAGAGGTTTAGAGCCCCACTGCCTCTGCCCACATCACCCTCCCGGCTGGGGAGGTTTCAGATACGACTGACCTAGGCCTGTGTAAGGTACTGCAGCCTGCCAGTACGAGTCAACAACTGTTCGGGTTTGGGTAAATACATTACAGACATGGTTAGTGGTTAGACTATGCTTAACATTCAGTTCAATCTACGCATAACTCGTTATACTGGAGGCATTGAGTTTATACAGCACATGGCTATTGTATTATTCACCAATGGGAGGCATCTCTGGCATAAACTGCGGAGTCGGGGGCTGAAGGTGTTAGTCATAGTGGAGTCGGGGTCTAATGGCGGCCCCCAGCTGATAATGGCTATGTGAGCTATAGACCTACTCATGGGTGTAGGACAAGGGGGAGGCAGGGAGGCCCGCCCCCCCAATAATGGGGAGGTCTTCTATATTAGCCTATATAAAAATAAAGCAGCCCCCAAACCAGGACCCCGGCCCCCCGATAGAAATTTGCTTCCTACGCCCCTGCTACTTTAGAGGTGTTTTCATGAAATTCATCTATAGCAATGAACAAGAGTGAGTGAGTAATAGATGTTTAACGCCATTTTGACAGCTAAGGTCATATTCATGGCGAGAACTATATTACACAATTTCACAGAAGAATGTGTCGGTGCCCACGCATATGTGCACCAGACACATCCTGAGGGGATAGGAAAGAGGAGAAATAGACCCTTTTGAGTGGGCTAGGGAAGCCCTGCAATGAACAAGAAGTTCAATATATTAAACGGCTTCATTCTCTGCCCTGGTTTTGGTGCTTTGATAATCTTTTTCTGTAAAGAAACTATCCTTACATCTGTTTACATCTCTTCCTATCGGTTTGCGCAAGCATTTTATCAATGCTGCTAGCATTGTGCACACAAAGTCCCTTTGTTTGAATGTAAGTTTTTTTGCTCGTGTTCTTACAATGGGGAGTGTGCACTGAGCAGGCTGGCAGTTGTTTCAGCTAAGTCCATTTCTAAGTGACCCGGAAGTTTCCTGGCCCTGAGGATTGTTGGAAGGGGAGGGGTGGTGAATTTAGCCAGGTATGAAGTGAATACACAATAGGCTGGTGTTTGTCTAGTTCTGTACAACCAGAACAGTGTCTTCTCAGGTTAGACAGAAAATAGAAAGGTTTACGAGTATCGCTACAAAGTGAATCCCGCTTATTTGTTTCAACTTAGAGGTCAACGAGGGAAGGAAAATTCAGTTTGAAGCAATTCAAGCAATTCTCTGTCTTTGTTGGGGTTCTCTATTGGATATTTTCAAATATTATATTGTGTTTCCTAACATGTATAAAGGTAATTTTATTGAATGGCATGCCTATTTGACTTTTTAGTTTTAGGGATACTAGAAGACCTAAATACTCAATGTTCCTTTTTTTTGCGTGCTGCATAAACAAAATACGGGTCAATGACACGATGCTTATATTTAGTGGAGGCCATACAGATTCTTAGCTAGGGAAGCCGGATATCTAAGGCTAAGTAGAGATTAACCCTTTAAGGACTGTTGATACAGGAGTGCATCATGCCCATCGGTCATCATGATGCACCATTGAAGTGCTGGCGAGACTACTCGCCAGCACTTCAATGGAGCATCATGACGACCCTCCGGGGTCTATACATAAACTCCCAGAGGGTAGGCATGATGCTCCCATGAAGTGCTGGCGAGAAGTCTTGCCAGTACTTCATTGGTGCATCATGACGACCAATGGGCATGATGCATTGATGCATCAGCGGCCTTTAAAGGGTTAAGTATCTAGGCCTACTGCACAGTGAGAGAGCTGAGATACCAATTTACCCGTCCTGCTAAGTCCTTGTAAGCTTTCTGTTTGTTTCAACTTGGCAGACTCTAACTTTTACAGATCCTATAACTATAAGACACACTCGGGGACCATCCTCATGCCTATCCCTTTAAGGGCTGCTGATGCAGGATTGCATCATGCCCATTGGTCGACATGTTGCACTAATGAAGTGATGGTGAGTCTGCTCCCCGGCACTTCTTTGAAGCATCATGCCGACCCTCTGTGACTGTATCAACCCCGTGGCATGATGCATGAATGTAGCCCTTGTGAGTAACTCACCAGTGCTACATTCATGCATCATGACCACCAAGGGGCATAAAGGGTTAAGCTGCCAGGTGTAGACGCGGGCTGCTCAGGTGCTGTTTATTTGGTCCGATGACCGATCAGCCTTGATCCCCTTAACTTAGTTCTTGTAGAAACTTCTCATATAGGGTAAATCGCCCCTTACTCGACCACCAGGCATGTTGGTAAACCTTAAGTCGACCACCCTTCTATCATATGTTATTTTCACAATTTATGGGTGATGATTGGGGACTATGGAAGGTTAAACTATTGCATTTAATCAGTTACAATCAATTAGTAATTCTCTGTTATCTGAAAGAGGTTTATCCTAGGGTGGTCGACATAAGTTACCAACATGCCTAGTATTCGAGTCAGGGGCGACTTACCCTAAGGACCTTCTTCTTGTTTGTTTTCAAGATTCTTTGTTAAATAGGCTTCAGATTTGTGTTAAAGTGGGACAGGGGGAGGTGAAAGGCGCATGGTTGATCAATTGATTGATTTGTTTAACGTCCTAAGGCCAGTAGGGCCTCATGGGACTGCCTCATTGGTTATCAGACATTTAGTCCATCCTTTTCTCAATCTTAATTTGCACGTATGCATGAATCTAAGTGAGTGGGCTCCCTGAAAGAGGTTTTTATAGGTATTTAGAGGTCGTTGGAACTTAGAAATCCCTGAAATCTGAGGAAACCCTGAAGATTTCCAACACTGTCTATGGGAGGTTTATAATCTAGAATTTACTGTTTATAACTGCTTTTTGAGGACCCACCTAAACCTGTGAGTTGCTAAGTGAAATAAACAATGGGCATGAACGTTTCTATACCACGGCTTATCCTAGACAAACCAAATACAGCAAGCGATTCCCTAGGGGTGCGGGATTAGGTAGTATTTCTATTGGGATTGAAATGCGGATAGCCTGTCTTGTGGAACAGATAAGTACCTTTAATGACTGTTGCTAAGCACCTGCTCATCCTAGTAACGGCAGGGACACTGTAGAATTAATACTTCTGTAAGTTTTTGCCGCCATCTTAAACATTGGTGTTTTTTTGGGTTTTTTTTAATCATAACTCTGGTTTACAAGGACGCCCGAAGATATATTGAATGTACTTGGAATATTCTCGGGTGAAAGACTTGCTTTATCTATATCTCATTCTATTATATAGGAAAAGTGCAGTGGGTGCCTCTATTATAACTGGTCTATTGTTTCAGGCTGAGCATATTCGGCAGCCACATGTCTGCTGTCCATTATTTTAAGAACATGTTCACCCCTATCGTCCACATACTCCTGAACATGTTCACCTGTATTGTCCACAAACTCCTGAACATGTTCACCCCTATTGTCCACATACTCCTGAACATTTCACCCTATTGTCCACATACTCCTGAACATTTCACCCCTATTGTCCACATACTCCTGAACGTGTTCACCCCTATTGTCCACATACTCCTGAACATTTCACCCCTATTGTCCACATACTCCTGAACATTTCACCCCTATTGTCCACATACTCCTGAACATTTCACCCCTATTGTCCACATACTCCTGAACGTGTTCACCTGTATTGTCCACATACTCCTGAACGTGTTCACCCCTATTGTCCACATACTCCTGAACATTTCACCCTATTGTCCACATACTCCTGAACATTTCACCCTATTGTCCACATACTCCTGAACATGCAGCATTTATAAAGGGTCAGTAATGTGCCTGAACAGGTTCTTATACTCTGTGCTGAGAGTAGGTTTACCATTTAAGGGCCGCTGATACAGGAGTGCATCGTGCCCATTGGTCGGCATGATACACCAATGAAGTGCTGGCGAGTCTGCTCACCAGCACTTCATTGGAGCATCAAGCTGACCCTTTGTGGGTGTATCATCTTTGTAGCATCATCAAAAAGCCCTGGTGAGTTACTCGCCGGGGCTGCATTCATGCGCCAATGAAGTGCTGGCGAGGCTACCCTGGTGAGTTACCGTATTCGACCTAATTAGCGCACTGTGCACTTCAAAAATAAATGTCCAGTAGTTAAGAGTGTAATTGAGCTTAAAAATCCGAGAATTTTGGGTATTTTCTAGTTTGAAATCTGACCAAGAAGAGGGGGTGTGTGCTTACTAGGGTATGTGTGCTAATTAGGTCAAATACGGTACTCGCTGGGGCTGCATTCATGCACCAATGACTACTGCTCACCACCACTTAATTGGAGTATCATGCTGAACCTAAGGGCATACCTGGATATCAACCCTATACGATCGGCATGATGCATGACCGCAGCAGATGTGCCAGGGCTGCATTTCATGGATCATTACGATCAATGGGAATGATGTAAGAATGATGCACATCTAGCCAATAGAGGATTTATCCTACATGTGCCATGCAATGGCTGCAAACAATTCATGTCTGTTCATTGGCATGGTGATAATATGGCAAAGGCAATTGCCTCACCAGCATGTCGCTTTGATACTGACTTAGCGGGATAAATAATCAACCAATGAAATAATCCCAAATAGTCACTGCAGACGTCTTGGGGACAGATGCTACTATCTGATAATTCATCAGTGATAGCTGCAAGCAACCATCTCAAGCAATGGCCACACCAATTGGACATCCTACAACCTCAGTATACTTCATTGATGCACCATGGCAACCCTTTGGAATGATACAGGAATGACACAAAAATCTCAGAAATGCTTTTAAATAGAACCCTTATAGGTTTTCTATAGATATGTTCAGGTCTTTGGAACTTGAAAATCCCTTAAATCTGAAAAGAAAAACTGAAGACTTCCATCCCTGATTTATTCACTATGTGGGCCCAGCAGCATCATGAGACGGTTACCATGGAAACAATCATATTCACCATACGCCTATAATTGACAGTACAACAAGCTACAATCAGCTATCAGAACAGGGATGTTATTGCACTTAATCGGATAATTATATTTGCTATATTACCTAATGAAGGAATGTAAATTGGTCATTTGGCAAATTCGCTGGGTCTGGGACTGTCTGTCTGGAATTACTCTAAATTCTCCCGGTTAACCATTTGAGGGCTGACAATGCACTAATGCATCACGCCCATTGGTTGTCATGATGCACCAATCGCAGTCAATATGAAAACAAGCGGGACCGAGGCCAGAAATCGCTGCTGGGCCTGCAGCACTGACCAGACTATGGGACCGAATGTCTGACTGGAATCTTGGGACCGACCTTGGGCTACATTTTCATGGCTCCAGTCCTGCCAAAATCAGTACAATAAGATTTGCATGACCAAATGGCCTGTGGCAGGAAAAACTCTTCGTATAAACTGCCGATGAAATGCTGGCAAGACTGCTCACAAGCACTTCATTGGAGCATTAGGGTTAGCATGATGCATAAATGCAGCTTTGGCAAGTCTCCCCAGGGCTGCATTCATGCATCATGACGACCAAGGTCTAGGTGCACCTTATAGGTGAATTTTTCATGCATCACATCCACCAATGGGCATGGTGCATGAAAGGGCTTATGCTAGGTTGGTAGCTGAGGGAGGTACCAAATCTACAGCCCCCCTGCTTATGGCCATTTGAGAAAGCCCCCTGATTTTAAAACTTATTTCAATTGACAGCCCTCCTTTTCCCCTCATCGATCGACTTGTGTTGTCACATATTGAGAGTGTACATATCAACACCACAGGGTGACATGATGCATAAATGCAACTCTGGCATGATACCTGCCACAGCTTCACTGCCAGGAGTGCATCATGCCCAAAGGTATTCATGATGCACCAATTAAGTGCTGGCAAGTTTGCCCAACAGCACTTCAGTGGTGCATCATGCTGACCCTCTGGCAGTGGTATGACCCTGTACGCCCACAAATACCTGCGGGGAGCAGAGTAATTTGTACTGCCGCCTTTACAGGTGTTATGGATGTGTTCCATTATTAAAACGGACCAAATACAGGCTTTCAGAGTTGTTGGTTGATGCTTTTGACAGTCCCATTTGTGGCTACAGCAACAATACTATAGACTGTTACATGATGCCTATAATACCCAGCCTGAAGCTCTCTATAACCTACCCCTTAAGGGCCTGATATGGTGCATTAATGTATCATCCCTGCCATAACAACCACTAAAACCAGCCACAGTGAGTAACTTGCCTGGGCTGCATTCATGCATCATGCCAACCCTATGGAAATGACATGGTTCCTTCCAAAGTGTCTGTATGGTGCATTGCAGTCCCGGGATGAGCGTATAGACCATTGGTCGTCTCGCACAGTCCCAGAGGGTCGGCATGATGCATCAATCAAGTTAATACATTGGGGGCCCTTCAAGGGTCAATCTGTGAATTCTGTTATCAACGTGCACCAAATACAAGCTTTCAGAGTTGTCGGTTGATACTGATGATCGTTGTGATGGGTCCATTACCTCCCTTTACATTGTTCCTGTTCACACCTACAGTAATGCCGTAAACTCTCACGTAGAAGGTGCAGCCCATGTAGAAGGCGCACCCCTAAACTCAGGGAAGGCTATTTCACGTAGAAGGCGCATCTATCTTCCCCGAATTGGTATTTTGAAAACCCCGCATAGAAGGCGCACCCCAGGATGTAAGGGAAGATCTTACTAAGGTATGTATGATTTCAACATAGACCCAACACCCAAACTGGTCATGTTTTTTCTTTAACCAAAGAAAAGGTGTAGTCTAACCCATAATGCTCTAATACCCTTAAACTGCTGAATGAAACATGCCATTCTGCTCACCATAAAAGTGTTTGGAAAAGTGTGTACACCCCACTCGTTGAGAGCTTTGACCTTTCAATCAAGATAATCCATGCAGCATTATAATCAATAATCTGTGTACATCTTTCTAGTTTGGAAAGTGGAGGTACCCCGCATATAAGGCGCACCCCCAACTCGAGGCAATTCCCCCCCCCCCCCGCATAAAAGACCCAGTCACAATGTGATTTGCGGGAAATTACGGTAATATAACAGCTTTACCGGATAACTATACATGTTCATTGATCCAGACCCCTATACCCTTAACTCTTTAAGAGCCACTGATGAATTAATGTATCCTGCCCATTGGTCTTCATGATGCATTAATGCAGCCCTGGTGAGTAACTCGTCATGGCTGCAGCATGCTGACCCTATGGGGTGATACACTCCTGTATGGTCAGTGCTGGCGAACAGTCTCGCCAGCACTTCATTGGTGCATCATGTAAGCAATGGGTATGATGCACTGCTGCATCAGTGGCCTTTAAAGGGTTAAGGTCAGGATAGTACATTAAGGCCTCATGCCCATTGCTGATTGCAGCCCAGATGAGTATTTTGCATGGTCAGCATACATCATGCCGACTCTATGGGGTGGATAGAGGTATTTTACTGTCATGACGAGTAGATCCGCCATGTGTATGGTCGCATTTAAGCATGAACATTATGAATTACATTAATCCTTTAAGGGCAACTCATGCAGGAGTGCATCATGCCCATTGGTCATCATGATGCACCAATGAAGTGCTGGTGAGACTGCTCGCAAGCACTTCATTTGTGCATCACACAGACCCTCAGGAACATATCAGCCCCATTGGTTGTCATGGTGCATGAATGTAGCCCAGGCGAGTTACTTGCCAGGGCTGCATTCATGCACCATGACAACCAATGGGCATAATGCATTACCATATTCATTCTAATAAGCACACATGCTCTAATAAGCGCACCCCCTCCTTTTTGAGCACCACTCTGGTGTAAAATCAGACAAATGAAGTATAAATATCAAGCTTTTTTAGGTCAATAACAACGATTTTGGGCCTTTTGGGGTGCGCTCATTAGAATTAATTCTTATAAGGTTTTGAGCATCCTTCAAATGATTTTCCGCACATGTGCGCTTATTAGAACGAATACGGTTATTCATCAGCGGCCCTTAAGGGGTTAATGGCACTGAAAGGGTTAACCTGTGATAAGGGTCACATGATACCTCCATTGAGCCTCTATATGAGTTGCATATGTAATCTACCAGGGATCCTCCTAAAAATGAAGAGTCGTCCACCATATTGAAAAGCACTTACCCAGTGCAGATTTTACAAGAAGCCTCAGGTGGCCGTACGGTGGTACACAAATGTAAAAGGAATCTCTGAAAATAACGATGGATCTCTGGCAACTTTGGGAGGGGGAATGTGGCGTTTTCTCAACAACATTACTTTTACAGTGTGGCAGACTATTTATCTAATTTACTTGAATTATTGCTCACTACAAAGTCTATCTAATTAAATCTGAATCACTTCATCTTAATGAGCAGACCAAGATTCCCTGAGGTTTAATCTACAATTCTCTTTTTCAGTTAATCAGCTTGGTACTCTTACATCGTACATTATACTTTCGAGATATAAACAAAATGATGGTATCGATTTCTCACTAATTTCATCTCTTAGTGCTGCAATAGCAGAATGCCAAGGTTATTAGGTTATTAAGGCAATTTAATATAATATATATATATATATATATATATATGTATATATATATGTATATATGTATATATATATATATATATATATATATATGTATATGTATATATGTATATATATGTATATATATATATGTATATATATATATATATATATATATATATATATATATGTGTATATATGTATAATATATAAATATATATATATATATATATATATATATATATATGTCAACACGTTAAGGCCTGCTGATGCAGTAGTGCATCATGTCCATTGGTCGTCATGATGCACCAATGAAGTGCTGCATTGGTGCATCATGACGACCAATGGGCATCGTGATGCCTCCAGATTCATGTTCTTGTTAGGACGTGTAGTTTACATTTTTACATGAGATAAAAGGCATTCAAATACATAAATTTGTCAATTTGGGGTAAGATTACGCATGGTGAGACAGCTTCTTAGTCAGACCCCTGTTCTAAATGATATTTCATTTTCTCAGTGAAGTAGCACAAATCACAGGAACAACCCTGGAGAGCACAAAACAGGCGGATTTCCGCCTTTCAGGTGGATATTACACCCCGCTGATTCGGTCTGGTTTGGTTGATTTTTACCTCCACCAAATGCACACCCCTGACCAATGCAGTGCTGGTAGGCTTATTCACCTACACCCAAGAAGGAGGCTTGAGAGGGACAAGTGGCTGCTTATGTCAAATTCAGTATTGTTTGTTAAAAATGCTTTTTGGCTAAAGGGTGGCTGTGTATCGTTTTTGCGGGTCAGTGACATGCACTTAGCCAGTCCTAATGTGTCTGTATGGTTTTGCATGTCTGTATGGTTTTTAGCACTGTAAAAAAAAAGTCGTTGAAATAAGAAAGGAAACCTCATTTGCCAGAGATCGATTGTTATTTTCACAGAGATTCCTTGTACATTTATGTACGACTGTACTGCCACCTGGGGCTTCTTGTAAAAACTACACTGGTTCTCTGCCATACTAATACGGTGGTTCACCGTTCAGTTTTACAAGGATCCCTGATCGATTCAACACCTATTTTTTCAAAGTGAGGGCAGCTAATTCATTTATGCATCATGCCCATTTGTTGCCATTATGCACGACTGCATCATGCCCACCCCCTGATTGTCAGCATGAAGTCCAGACTCAGCAGCACTCGATGCCGACCATCAGGCATGATACACTCCTGCATCAGCGGGTTAACCACCTTAATCAGTCATGATGCATCAATGCTAAATAATAAGCTTTGGTGCATCATGCTAAACCTCAAGAGTGCATCAACACAAGAGCCGGCATGATGCATGAATGAAGTGCTGATGAGTTGCCCATATCCTATATACTGGCCCCAGACCTAGGCCTCTATTAAATTTTCCAAACTAAAATGAAATTTCTAAACTCTAGGAGATTCTTACAGTTTTTCTTACAGTGGCTAAAGGGTAGAGGCACCCATTTCGGATGCTCCTGGCCACACAAGAGGTGACCATATTTGATACTCAAATCCTGTACCTTCAACTGTAGTGAATTCTGCTGTCCATTATACCAATTGATACATAATACTTAGCCATCAATATCCATGAAGAGGTTTTGGTAAATCTCTCCTATACATATGAATAAATCAACTGTATATATTTTACTTTCTGAACATCAAATTGCCCAAGAGTCAGACAGCACATGGTGAAAGGGACCCTAGAGTCAGATACTATGTTGTCTAGTTGATACAGACATAACGGGCCACTGTATGTGAATTATTTTATAAGGTAATGTAGCAGAATAGTATAGGTCTCAGATGTGTAATTTTGCATAACTTTAACAGGGCAATCTGCAGGCCCAACTGCACATGCCTTCCATGGGTAGATAGAGAAGTGATTGCATTTAGGTGTTAGATGACATGCAATCCAAATACAGATTAGATATCCATATCTGAGAGTAAAGGTGTATCACAAAAGATTCTCATTGTGATGAAAATCCATTGTAAACGTATATGAATATGATATAATTGTGTCCCAGACAGGGTGTAATAGGTGTCCAACTGTAGGGGTAATCTGAAGGTCATATGAGAATGACTCACACAATGTAACACAAGGGATGCTTTGAGGTTTGCCAAGTTCAATTATCAGCAAACATTGTACATGTTTCCATTGATATATCGATAGATCATGTAATCATTCCAGTGATGACACACCAGAAACACCCGGTGTAAAACTATGTAGAAAAGGGACTTACATTTGTTATGCTGTATTTCTTAGAGAATATGATAGCTTAGTTTTCATGTGTACTTCATATGATACCTGAAATCCTCCTATTGATTATGTAATCCAATCAAAAAAGGTGTCCGACTTTAGGTATCTGCCCGACTCAGGGTGCCTTTACCCTACACTGATGCCCCTCAAAATGTGATGTTATATATTGCAATCTTAATTCTTTATATACTTGATAACCCTACATATATTTCTATCGCTATACAATAAATATCATTGTACTATGTGTACAAGGCTACCACCTGTACACTCACCACTCCCCTTAGTTACACATACCAATGCTAGGGGTCACCCGAGTCGCTATAGCTAGGAATCCACTGGTGCGAGTTTCTTGTGACTTGCCCTCGTGCGTATTTTCTCGCAGAAGACGTTGCAGCAGTGGATCTGCTGCTGCGAGAAACTTCATGCGACGTCGGAGCGGCGTGCGGCGACTTTCGCAAAAATCAAAATCATTTGAATTTTGCGAGTGTTCTGCGAGAAAACACGCACGAATGCAAGTCGCAAGAAACTCGCGCCAGTGGATCCCTAGCTTATGATAGCTACACTCTGCCTCCTATCTGTAACCTCAGACCAGCATGAGCAGCTTAGCAATTAATAACCATTACTAAGACTCTGTACAATATTAACTAAGTAATGTATGGATAACCATCGCTGGCTGAGAGAGAGACACAAATAGTTTAATACACTTATATATGGCTAGAGAAAGTCTTCACAAAATCGTAGTAGTTTGGCATGGGACAGGGGTGTTCTTACAACCTTCTGTGTACACACCCAGCCATCCTACCAATGGGGCCATGGAGACAGTAATCAAACCGGCATGCTACAGTAATATCATTTTCCTAAGATGTTAATTTCAATGTAGAAAAAGCAACATATACGCTGCTGTATAGACCATTTCAGTCACAGGGAGAGGGGGAGGGAGGGTGGGGGGGGGCAGCTAGTACTACCACATTCCCAAAGCTTCCCTCAATCCTCTTATCGCCATAGAGGGACGGGGGTACCTCTCAGAACCCCGAGGGCTTTTGAATTTTGAAAATTACTTTATAAGAAAAGAAGTTATGAATTTTTAAAAATTTCAAAGTAATCCTTAAACTCAGGGTGCAGATTATACTCTGGGTTTTACGGTTGCTATATGTGAGCGACCTCCCCAGGCTTTGTATAGTACTGACATACTGACGAGTTGGGGCTATTATGATTCTCCTAGTCACCTGACTAAATGGAGGAGCACTCTTTTGGGAAATTCCATAGGGTTATTAAGATTTCGATAAGGCACCACTTATGTGCAAGGTAGTATTGTGATATATTGCAATATACAAAATGTAGGAAGAGTAAAAGATCTAGTTTAAATCTCCTTACACCAACTTTGACTTCCATGTCCATCCTTTTTCTATTATATATTGATGATGGCGGAGGCGGTGAATAGCGAGATGCTATTCTCAGGCTATGTTTGATTATTACATATTACCATGTGCCAACTGATCGACATCTCCTTCCTCTACTACTGTAAAACCTCTCTCAGAAGCCAACCAAATTTTGGGATTTGAAACCAAATTCGGCTTCTAGCATTTCCTAAAATTAGGGGGTCGGCTCCTGAGAGAGGTTTTAAAGGAAGTCATTTATAGTTAAATCACATTTAAATGGTGTCAGATTCGGCTTCTAAATTGTCCTGAAGTTTGGGGGTCGGCTTCTAAGGGAGGTCGGCTTCTGAGGGAGGTTTTACAGTAAATTTCCCTTTGGACCCCCTAAGTGATACATCATTTGTGTGTCACAAGCACCCCCTCATCTCAATTTCTAGTGGGTTTCATTTTCTCAGAAACACCCTCTGTTGCACCGAAAGCCCGACTGCACTCTCGTAAGGTCAGAGTGTGCCAGGAAAGCTATCAATATCTGAAGACGTCCAGTATTTGATTCCATTTAGTTAGGTTGATAATACATTTTGTCTACACGTGTTCAAGGACGGGGCTATGGTGTGCCATTTCAGCAAACTAAGGGTATTTATTCACCTATTGAGGGTTGCATTATGCCCAATGGCCCAACTTCACAACCATGACTGGGCCTTTATTTGAACTTATTACACGACTTTTGTGATTTTAGGTTCTTTTTGTGGATATTCCCATTCTGATACCTGTCGATATTGCATGCTATGATGCATGCATCATGACCTTTTTAAGGTGTGCTGTTATCCATGGACTGGGACTGACTAGAATAGCTGCAGTAGAATTTGGTTAGGAGAACACTATAGTGGCCAGAGCTGCCTGACCTATAGCCAAGACAGCGACATACCATATTTCCCCTTGTAAAAGCCTGGGTTTGTATAAGTACTACCTACTACCTAAACATCCTTACTAAGTGGCAAATTGACCAGGCCTTTACACGAGGATATACGGTACTGCTGGATGCGCTCAAACCAAACCAGCAGCTGCCGGGTGGCAAGGTGTGTGTACTGATAGTATATTGGTTAGCGAGTCGTGCTCCTAACCCTAGGTACAGGCGTTCGCGTCCAAGTCTGGTTCATCCTTTTTGCAGTGCATGCTGTCAAACCTTGTGTGTAGACACACTATGGCAGGCTTCGAATCCCATGGGGAGGTGAAGAATTTTTTTCTTCAAATTGAATTTATTGATATTCTATTGATTAATGGTGTAATAAAATAAGTAGTTAATGGATATGTCATGACTTGTGACTGATATCAACTCGGGGGGCTTCGCCCTATCGTTGCATGTTATTGTTTGATATCAGTCATGTGCTATGACATATCCATTAATCACTTGTTCAATAACAGGCCTTATAATTATGCCACCCTCTAAGGGCCAAGACACCATAGAAGACCCAGCTTGGACAGAACCAATCCTATCTGCACTAACTTGATCAGTTACACGATGTACCGATATAGTGCTAGTTACTCACGCGCTATGCAGTGGTGTATCATCGAGGCATCATGAAGTCGGTGGAGCCTCCTTCAGTGCTGGTTATACAGACGTCCACCATGTCCATAGGTCGTCATGGTGCATGAATTCAATATGCAGACCCTATGGACTTGATACAACCCAGGGGTGTTGGCATGATGCACCAAATTAAGTGCTGGTGAGCAAACTTCATTGGTGCATCATGACAACCAATGTGCATGATTCGCTCCTACATCAGCGGTTCTTAAAGGGTTAATATGGCACCTCATCACTCCCCGACAGGGCTTCACGATATGGCAGCCGGTTATACACTGTAACAAATATGTGTTGAGTTTACACACTTTGTAACATGCTTATTTGCAGCACATTTTTACTCACTTATTTTTCAACACACAACACACTTAACAGATTAGTGTGTGTTTAATTTTGAGGAGGGGGGAGGGTGGGAGGGGGGGGGGTGGCGAGGCAGTGTTAGTGGGAGGGGGGTTATCTTTATTTTTCAACATTTATCATCACTTCAGTTTGTCTGTTAAGTTATTCCAGGCTCTTGCATTTGAAGCCAGTCCATCACTATACAGTCCTTCTCTGAGCCATGAATGAATGGTGCAAATTCTGACCTAAAATATTAAGAAAACAAAGGATTAATGTTTAAGGTGAAGAGCAAAGGAACATGTTATACAAAGATAAAACATTAGTCATGACAAGAACGCCTCAGGAGTGATTGATAGTACATTAGAATACTCCATGATTAATTCATTAATTTCTTTTTGAGAACTCACAAGGATGTGTATATAAGGCCTTCATTGAACTATACATGCCATGTATACATTGTACTATAATGATATCAACATTTCAAAATGTAGAATAGCACCACTTGCTAGTTCCTGATAACTTACTCTTCTTAAGTCCATGTGGGTACCTGCAGGCATGGGAAGAAGCAATTATTTGAAGAGAAAAAAAACGATGAGGATATACTACATGTATTTATAAAATAGATCACTTTGTACAACATGAAAGATACTTACTGGATGGCACACAACATGTTACATAGTCATAAAGCCTTTAATGGAAAATTATTCCTTTATATAAATGACATTGTATTACAATGAATTACTACAATGTACATGCATATTGTACTACAAATGGCATTTCAATCATTTTTAAGAGGATAATATATAAAATTACTTACCAGACATATAGCATATAAGTGAAGACACTCCTCTCTCCAGCAGGTACAGATTCAAACTGACTGTGTGCAACTGTTAAAACTGACCTTTGGTCAGGTGGGGGGGGGGGTAGTTAATCTGTTGCATAATACCACTTAAGACTGAGCTGGCATGTGTGTATTGCAAAGGATTAATAAAATGTGTGTTGATTGAACACACTTTTCAGGATCTAAACACATTTCAGGATAAAGTGTGTATGTGTGTTAGAATATGTGTGTTAATGTCCAGAAAGTGAGTAAAATGTTAAAAGTGAGTTGAATATCCATGTGTGTTACGATTTAGTGTGTTCCTGCAACACACATTTTTTACAGTGTAAAAACCATGTTATAACAATCCCAGACATAGGGCGGAGACTATGTTTTCGCCACCCCTAAAGAATATGAAAACCAGTACACACTTCTGTAGTCGGAAGTCAGGATGTGTCTTCATGAGATTTGGGATGAAAGGGGCTGAGCACAGAAATGCTCGATTATAACCCTCTAAAAGTAGGTTTTACATAGGAACATATCGAGTTTTGGAATTTCAAAATCCCTGAAATCAGGAAAAGCTCTGAAGACTTCTATCCTTGTAACTAGTAGTGGACATTTATCCACAAATTGACTTGAAGCAGCAGGAAGATTTAACTTTACTTGGGAGCATAGTCCTGTAAAACATTCAAAGTGTTTTACTTGCAATGCTTAGAATCAACAATTTAGGGCACTTTCTGCAAAGTCATGTTGCTTCCGAGATACCGGCATATAAAGTGCATCAGGACGAGCCCTGCTGTTCCATATAAAAAGAGTCAGGTTAAGTTTGCTGGGAGCTCCTTATAGCCTGGTATAATTACATGAAATAGCAAAGCTTTTTAAGTCAGGGCTAACCTTATACGCAGGCTACAGATATTGACTTTGTATATTTGCTATATGCCGCACCTTATATTGATAAAATCCTCGCCTATAAGGCACACTCTGACTTCAAGCATATTCTAGGAGGCGTCTATGAAGCTCCTCAAATGCAGGGTACTGTGGTACTCTCACAGCACATTAAAGCCATAGTCCACGCGGCCTCTGTCGGCTGACTGAGCCTTAAAAAGTCCTTTATGAAATCTTGCGACAGAGGCCTAGCTGACTATGGGTATTCACCCCCTGTGACATAGGCTGTTTGAATACCCGCTGGCTACGTCTAAGACTGACCATGGAGAGCGGACACTCGATAATTCAATATGGCGGTACATGTCACATAGTATAGCTAAGTGAAATGTTGCTAGCCATGCCCTGAAGTCTCTTCAAATTACTGCTGTCATGTGCCCTTTGACCCCTTTAAGGGTCGCTGGGCGAAGTCAGAGTGCATTATCCTGAATATTGCGTTCTGATTGGCTGATTGACTGTGCATTATCTAGATGGATAATGCACTCCTGGCAAAGTAGGTTCATCTCAACTTTAGACTTGACAATTGATATTCATGTGTTATCAGGTGGCTGATAGGTGATTTTTCTGTGTTATAACGGGAATAAGGCACTTGGTCATGCCCCATGCATTATTCCCTAGATAATGCATTCACACGCCATGACGACCTACGGGAACCAATAGACCAAATTCACCACAAAGGTGACTAAAAAAATGCTGCTAAAAATGCTGCTAATAGGCATATTCTGATAGCGCTAGCATATTTATCTCAATCAGCAGCAGTAAATTATAGACCTGTTATCTTGACGTGTATGTATATTAAAGGTGGATGACCGAGGTATTTATTGGGGTGCTAATACATCGTCGCCTTAGTGCAAGAAGGTTGTAACTGACATTTTGTTTTGACATATATTGGCCCTACTATGAAAGTACTGAAGCTCTGTTTATGGTATATGCCCACAGGCCCAAGTGCAATATTCCTGTATCCACTCTGTTCTATATAGTAAGTGGAACACTTCTTTTGCCTCTCCTGTAACACTCGAAAAATGCAGTTACCAAACCTTCTTGCACTAAGGTGACTATATATGTATCCTATGGCAAGAGGGACAGTATCGGTAGAACCGTTATTTTAAATATTAAATATTATGGGCCGTGTGAGGGAGCTGAAGATAAGTGGTGCAGACAGGACATACATCTCCTTTTGACGGTAACAAGGCATGAATTTATAAACTGGTCCTAGCATTGATATATGTGATGCATCCTAATCAAATCACTACATACAGAATACAGATACCTCTTTTCTCTATGAGAATACACTGATAAAAAGGCCTATGAGCTTAATTTCTTTGAACGAATGCTGGCCAATTTGGGTTAAGAGATATAAAGATGGCGGATTATTGAAAAGCGATCCATCAATGTGAAATATATGCAATACAATACCTGCAATCCTGAGGCCTGTCCTTTCATCTGTACAGAACATTTTGTGAAATAACGATACGACTGGGAATGTATTTTTCCTTTATTGATAAACAGTACTTACCAAACTCACTGTGAGGCACTGCTTGATGCACAAGGAGAACTCACCTATAGGACAAAAAACATCAGTTTAACATTTTGTAATATGTTCAAGAATTGAAAAATTTTCATATCACTAGATTGAAAAGTGACAGGGTGAGTATTGGTTTACGAGCGTCATGTTGACATCTTATGGTCATATACATGGTGTGAAAATTACTGTATCTAAATTCATATCTAAATACTGAAGACTGCATCAGCACCATAGTGTTGAGCCGATGGATGAATGCGCCACACACCAAAGCCTTGGAATGGTGCATCAAGATGCAATGCTGGCTATAGAGGGTAACACTCGTTTTCACACCCGATTCTGCGTAAAACTACCAGTGACTCGCCATGGCTACATTCATACATCATGATGACCAATGGGAATACCGTATCCATGCACGAATGGCCTTTAAAGGTTTAACACAAAGCATTACTAATTGTTTTCTTGACTGTACTTCAAAAACTATTTTGTTTGCAATTGTTCATTGTGAAATTGTTCATTGTTCCTGTGGTACAATACATTTTCTTTTTAATGTCACTCTATCCAATTTGACTTGAATTCACTTTTTATGGAAGCATTTCAATTAGGTTTAGTCCTGTATTATCACTCAGCTGAAGGTTTTTTTTTTTTTTTTTTTTAGTATAAATACCAGTTGGACACAGCAAACCTTGCGTACGTCCACCCTGAGTTAACGGAAAGGGTGCGTGCAGCAAGGGCTCGATTTTCAGCAGCTTATCTGTGCGCCCTCTCTGTTCAGGCATGATTACTTCATTCGCACAGCAACCAGACACTAACACATTATAACTATTAATTAAATTAAGTGAAGACCAATAAAAGCTTAGAGTGTTGTTCAATATCTGGCTGTGCCAGAACTCATTAGGCAGTCAACCACTATATAGCACCAGTTTTTGGTAGTCGTTGGGGTAGGAAGTAATCCAGACAGATTTCCGGGTAATCGTATGCATGTATGGTATCATCGCCTTCTGATAATTACAAATACATGGAAACTATAGAAATCCCTGCCCACGCTAATTGTGGGTACACATCGGTTATTCTCTCACAGAGGCCTTGCAGTCCATGGAGGGTACACAATCGTATCGTCTATGTGAGGTACTGATAGTGGCTGAGAGAGAGAGAGAGAGAGAGAGAGAGAGAGAGAGAGAGAGAGAGAGAGTGAGAGAGAGACAAACAGACAGACAAACAAACAGACAGATGGAGGCAAGGAGGTGAGAATTAGAAAGAAAGCAAATAATACATACAGCTACCATAAAATCCCTCATATAAGCCGCACCCTGAGGTTGTGGATAAGCTATAAGCCACACCTAAGTATTGAAAATTGGCAGTTCAGTACTGTTTTACAGTGTTAAATTCTGTCATGTAAACCGCACCCTGGCTTTGGGAACCTCCTTTACCTCACTATAAGCATCTTATTTTTTTAGAGTTGCAACTCCATAATGTTTTCGGTTTTCTCCCTGTCACCTATGACGTCATTGGTGACGTCATGCTGCCTCAGTGATGTCACCCGCAGTGGCTAGCGATGTTGCCATGATCTATGAGCGCAACTCCTATCCATGGTCCTTGCCACATTTTTCTTGTTTCACTGAGAATTAACAGTGCTGGTAGTTAGACACTTAGGTTGGTAGGCAGACAGAAAGACATATCACAGGCAAATGAGAAGCGAGGCAGGGCAACACACAGAAATAGAATAAAGGATACTGACAGAGAGACTGATAGAAAAAAAGGTAGGAAGAAAGTTTGGCAGGGAATACAGGAGTAAGTAATATGTCTATATAAGACTTTGGTATTGGACAGTTTGACCTCAGACAGGTGACAGAGGCCTGATAGACCGTCTCTATAGTATTCACACGGCACGGTGTCTATAATCCCACCCCCCTCACACCAAACACAGTTTGACTATTAACCCTTTAAGGGCCGCTGATGCATTAATGCATCATGCCCATTGGTGGTCATGATGCATCAATGAAGTGCTGGCTAGTCTGCTCGTCAGCACTTCATTGGAGCATCATGCGGACCATCCGGGTGTATATGTATCAACCAAGTAGGGTCTACATGATACGCTAAAAAAATTTGCATCATTGGTGCATCATGACTACCAAGGGCATAATGCATTAATAAACCAGCGGCCTTTAAAGGGTTAAAGGGCCAATTGTGCATTAGTGCATCATGCCTTATTGATCATCATGATGCATAATTGCAGTGAGTAACTCACCACGGCAGCATTCATGCATCATGCTGTGCCTATGGGGGTCGATACACTCCGAACAGACTCGCCAGCACTTCCTTTGTGCATCATGACAATTGGGCTTCATTTATCAGCAGTCCTTAAAGTGTAAAGTTGGTGAAACTCCAATACCACAGACTATAACTAACCAACAATTAACTTTAAATCCATACCAAAGGTCTTATCTAGATCAACAACTAAAACCTCTAAGCAGTGTGAATTATACAGTCAAAAGTTTATTTGCCTCATTTTCCCTGACCTTCGGTAATCATTTATTATGGTGACTCACAGTCTGCTAGTCCAGTCTGTACAATGTCGGGATGTTTTAAATTGCTGACCTGGAAGAGGTTGGGATTTGGGGCTGGCGAGACTTTACAACCACCCTGCTCATCCCGCCCAGCGAGTCGCTCTCTCCGTTCTTTAGTGGGACACTGTGTGCACTGTGTAAATAGCCATGTGTCTGTCAGGGGTAAAGCCTTTACTGGCAGCTGCGCTAAAGCTACCCTGGTCCACTGAGCCACCCATATAGACTGTTAACTACTTGTGTGGTAACGCTAAGCCTAGCGGGTAATCCGGGTATTGAATCCTTGATGCAACAGTGCTACCGGTTCAACTATATCTATAGTACTCACAGAGTAACCTGTCTAACACACCCGTGTCCATATACTACTCACAGAGTAACCTGTCCAACACACCCATGTCCATATACTACTCACAGACTAACCTGTCCAACACACCCGTGTCCATATACTACTCACAGAGTAACCTGTCTAACACACCCGTGTCCATATACTACTCACAGAGTAACCTGTCTAACACACCCGTGTCCATATACTACTCACAGAGTAACCTGTCCAACACACCCATGTCCATATACTACTCACAGACTAACCTGTCCAACACACCCGTGTCCATATACTACTCACAGAGTAACCTGTCTAACACACCCGTGTCCATATACTACTCACAGAGTAACCTGTCTAACACACCCGTGTCCATATACTACTCACAGAGTAACCTGTCCAACACACCCGTGTCCATATACTACTCACAGAGTACCCTGTCCAACACACCCGTGTCCATATACTACTCACAGAGTACCCTGTCCAACACACCCGTGTCCATATACTACTCACAGAGTAACCTGTCCAACACACCCGTGTCCATATACTACTCACAGAGTAACCTGTCCAACACACCCATGTCCATATACTACTCACAGAGTAACCTGTCCAACACACCCATGTCCATATACTACTCACAGAGTAACCTGTCCAACACACCCATGTCCATATACTACTCACAGAGTAACCTGTCCAACACACCCATGTCCATATACTACTCACAGACTAACCTGTCCAATATGTAAACTAGTGTCCATAGGCAAGCCCCAGATGTGTATCACTACCATCAATTCTGTGTGCACCTTATATGCTAGGTGTCCTGCTTTACACAAGGACTAACCGTTGTTGTTGAGTGAAGTGTCGAGGGGTGAAAGGGACGGGTGTTGAACAAAAGTCCTCATGGCACGCACCAGACAAGCCGAAAAAAAAACAACAGGGAAAACTGCTGTCTGGAACTGTTGGCCAAGTTAATTTTAGAGGACACTTTAGGTGCTGCTCTAACAGCTAATGTCGTGTCTCTGGTACGGTAAAACACAAGTCGTCGAAGGAGTTAAAACTTGCTGCGCAAATCTCCCAGGGAAAGGACGGGGGACCTACTGACTCTGTGATTGTACTGTACGTCCAAACTAGGAAACTACAGCTCCCCTATTTTGGCTGTTGAATAGCCATCTTAAAATCCACAGTGTTTTTAAGGCACAATGTTTTTCAGACCCCAATTTATCAAGGAGTATACTGTCAGCCTTTATCTTTGGGGGCCTCTTTCACTTGAAATAAGGTTTGTTTTTGTAATGACATCAAAACATTTCCCAGCCCTGAAATTGGTTTATGGCATATGAGTGTCATTTTATTAAAGAGTATCTTATCTAAGATGCACTAATGTATCAGCAGCATTTAAAGGATTAAAAGGTGCTTGATGAATAAACATGAATAGCAATAACACAGGATTATGTGTTTGCAGCCATGACACCTGCCATCTCAGGATCTCTATGCGACCGTTGCCGTACCGAGGCAGCATTCATTGTTTACATTTTGGGAATCAGCCATGTAGGTCACATGGTGCAGGGATTTGGCACTGCCCTGACCATCCATGGCCATCTACATGTGGTTCTGAGCACTGCAGTAGGGACTACCTCTTGGCGCCTGCACAACCCAATCCATCGTTATACTTGCAGGTATTGAGGGCACATACCTGCAGGTCATTTCAGACGATATTTTTCCCCCAAATTCTGGGGAATTCGTTCACTTGAACTCCACTAGATGGGAGTTTTAGATCTCCAATCATATATGAGAGACAGGTAAACCATTAGGGTGATGGGGTTCCCAATTGTGAGTAAGTGTGAAAACAGGGAATGATTGACTGGTAACATCTAAGACATGGCCTGCCTGTATACATGTCACCACTATACAGGCAGGTAACCAGCCAATGTCATAACTAGATTTGGGTCAATTATCGTGATCTAAAGGAGTATTAGCCGGTCAGGTAACACTACTGCCCCCTACCGGTTCTCACCTGTATGTAACCCCTAGCAACAACCAAACACACAGGGGTGGTATTGTATACCTGCACCTCCTTCTGAGCGGACATACTGCTTTGTCAATGTAATTGTGCCTTTATTTTCTTTGCAATGTCAGAACCTAGTCAGGCTGAGCGGGATAATCCCGAAGCTAAAAAATGCAAGGGTTGCAATGACCGACATTTGGGAGATATTGTACCGTAATCTCCCGCGTATAAGGCGCGTCTTATACGAGGGGTTTTAGTACTTCTTGGATCCACAAGGGGGACACCAAGAGCTTTCTTTTGATATCTTACACTCCCCCCTAACTCAAAATCTGACATAGGGGGGTCAAAGGGGATGTGGGGTGCCCTAGCTACACATAGCTTTTTAAATTTTGAAAATACATTCAGTAGAACCAAAATTATGAATCTTTTATATTTTTGACATTATTCTTGAACTCTAGGTGCGCCTTATACGCGAGGTGCGCCTTATACGCGGGAGATTACGGTAGGTCAGGGTTCCCACCATTTACGGGTCATGGTTTTTAACTGACTTTTACCTGATATTTCTCGGCTTTTACTTGACCAAATATTGGATAATTCACAGGGTTCACGAAAAAAAATAATCGGCCCTGAAGCTAGGATGTTAAAGGAATTTTGCAAATTTTAGTGAAATCTTGATAATTACCCCCTTAAAATAGTCAAAATATCATTTTTAACTGACTTTTCCCCAAATATCTTCTTTACTGACTTTTAAACCACCTTTAAAGAAAAATGGGTTTAACTGACTTTTAGCTGACCAGTGGGAACCCTGGTAGGTTCATCCTAAACCCAGCAAATCATCAGAATAAGAAGCACTTCTGGCAAAGCAGCGACAAGACCAGGAGATACTCGAGCGTATGTTGCAAGCAGAACATCTGAAGACGGATATATTGAGGCAACAAGAGCATCTGACTGAGTTACAGGAGGAATTAGCAGCTATGCAGCTCGCCAATGAAAACAAGGAGTTTGGGTCAATTATCAATGTTCAGAAACCGTCTCAGCCATGGGCGTGGAAAGCAGGGGGGACAGGGGGGACATGTCCCCCCCCACTTTTGGCCAACTCCTCAAAAGGTCAAAACTAGAAGGTCAAGCAAAGGGAGGTCAAAAATTGCAGAAACCCCCCCCCCCTGGTCCCACCCACTCTGAAACAGCTTCCCACGCCCCTGTCAGCCGGTCATTTCTAGAGACTATCAAGTCTTAGAGAACAATATCCTGAGGCGGTTTTGTAAACTTTGCCCTATTTCCTGATAATTTCCCCTCTATGATGACTGGAGTATTTTTTAGTAGGAAAGGGAAATAGATGTTAAAGACTGGTTTGGTACAGTATGAGGCAGTAACGTAACCGCTTGTTATAGCACCATATTCATAAATTTCAATTGCTTATTGGAGCATATGCTTACTGTATTTGACCTATTAAGCACCCAGGGTGCTTTGAAAATTGTCTTCTTGGCTCTCCAGTAGTTAAGGCGAATCTAAAAAAAACTGAATTTTACATTTTGTGGTAATGGATCGGTCGTACTCCTACATTGAATTAGATCTTTCTTCATTCTGATCCGTTATGCTTTAATCGACATTTACAGTATTGACCACGCCCTATATAGGTGCTAATCGTTTTGTGATTTCCTGCAATAATGATCTGAGGTGACTTGAATCGGTTCTACTGAATAGACCTTTATGTCATGGCAGATACGATCATTACTATAGAATAGTACTGAACATGCCGTATTCAATGGGGGGATGGAATATAATGTGTCCGTATTCAATGGCTGACGGTCATGTGACCTGCTGCAGCAAACAGGGGGGATCTTTCTTTATTTAAACGCAAATTATCCCATGAGCCATGACTTAAATGCAAATGTCAACTCCCATTACATATTTTTGCATTGTATTCCCTGAGGTGTGGCTGGCGTGTTCCACGAAGCCATTATAATATATTCCATGGTCATTAACATTTGTGTATTTATGTCATGGCAGATACAATGGTTACTTTAGATACGTACTAGAACAACTGTATTCCATGGGGGGCATGGAATACAATATACTTGTATTCAATGGGGTCCACCATCTTGGATTTTGAATGGAGCTGATCTGGTTTTCTAAACTAACCCCATAGGCCATGACATAAATGCAAATGTCCACTCCCATGGAATATTTTTGCATCACATTCACCTCCTCTTATGTAATCATGCACCAGGCTGACCCTACGCGGGTGATACAATCCTAGAGGGTCACATGATGCATCAAAGAAGTGCATCATGAACACACATTACTGTGATACTTTCTATCAAGGGTTAAAGCTTCAGCCAATCAGCCCACTCCTACTGAATATCACCACTTCAAGACGCAAAGCAATTTCATTGAATTCTATTATACACTTTTTTTTTATTATTTTTTTTTTTATTAAAGCATTTGTCTGGGCATTTATTCCAAAGGGAGAGTTTGCGAGTGTTTTCCTCCACCAGCCCATCCTTTGCCTCAGCCACTCTATCACCTGCTGCGCTTGTCACTTTGACCACGTGCTGACAATTTGTTATGTACACTAACCCCACCATTCATTCACCCAGTGTCCCCATGTGCTCTAACCTACCCCTACCAGCCCACTCCCATTCTGTCACCAGACAACAGGTGGCAGCCAGGGACCACAGTAGTCTCTGTAGTATGGATGCCATCTACATCCTCTAACAGAACCTCCACCATTCATTCACCCAGGCTCTCCACCAACGCTTCTCTATATAACAGTCCCAGCCCACTTCACCCCCGTTCTGTTACCAGACAACAGGCAGCAGCCAAAGACCACAGTAGTCTCTGTAGTGTGGATGCCATCTACATCCTCTAACAGAACCTCCACCATTCATTCACCCAGACTCTCCACCAACGCTTCTCAATATAACAGTCCCAGCCCACTTCACCCCCGTTCTGTTACCAGACAACAGGCAGCAGCCAAGGACCACAGTAGTCTCTGTAGTATGGATGCCATCTACATCCTCTAACAGAACCTCCACCATTCATTCACCCAGGCTCTCCACCAACGCTTCTCTATATAACAGTCCCAGCCCACTTCAACCCCGTTCTGTTACCAGACAACAGGCAGCAGCCAAGGACCACAGTAGTCTCTGTAGTATGGATGCCATCTACATCCTCTAACAGAACCTCCACCATTCATTCACCCAGGCTCTCCACCAATGCTTCTCTATATAACAGTCCCAGCCCACTTCACCCCCGTTCTGTTACCAGACAACAGGCAGCAGCCAGGGACCACAGTAGTCTCTGTAGTGTGGATGCCATCTACATCCTCTAACAGAACCTCCACCATTCATTCACCCAGGCTCTCCACCAACGCTTCTCTATATAACAGTCCCAGCCCACTTCACCCCCGTTCTGGCACCAGACAACAGGCAGCAGCCAAGGACCACAGTAGTCTCTGTAGTATGGATGCCATCTACATCCTCTAACAGAACCTCCACCATTCATTCACCCAGGCTCTCCACCAACGCTTCTCTATATAACAGTCCCAGCCCACTTCACCCCCGTTCTGTCACCAGACAACAGGCAGCAGCCAAGGACCACAGTAGTCTCTGTAGTGTGGATGCCATCTACATCCTCTAACAGAACCCTACCATTCATTCACCCAGGCTCTCCTCCTACACTGCTCTAATCTACAGGGATCAAAGTCACAGAACATAAAAATTGAACGCATGCTATAGAGCACTTATGGCCCAGGTCTATCACCAAATATCATAAAAAAATATAGAAATTAAACCTACCTAACTGTTGACACTATAGTGACAGTATGTCCAAGTCGTCAATGCTTAAGCCTATGGAAAATGCACCCATTATCACTCGTATGTTTAATGCGAGAATAACTCACTCTCCTGGTGAGTTAAGCAATGCACAATATCAGCAGGTCTTGAATAAGGATCCATATTTTCAATAGAATTGCCAGAGAGATTGTACTTCTCCATTTTGTTATAATCCAGCAGTTTTGATGGCACCATGAGTCGATCGTCTCGCTGTCTGCCATTTTGGATTTTGATGTTCTGTGTGCATGCATGACCCCTCCTTGCGGGAAGTAGCATTTTCGACAGAGAAATGATATATTCTATCGATTTAACTTGAAATTGATGGGTTTTTGAATATAATCCATTCATGTCGGGCAATATTAATCAATTTGAATTGAATACACCATATCCATTCACTGTTATAAAATAAAATCTGACGACCGGTTGCTCTCTGCGCATGCGTCAAGTCTCCAGGCCGAAAGTGGGGCGGTCGACATAACAAAATTATGGTGGTCAGATTTACATTATCATATACCAACGGTCTCAACCTGTCCTATACAGAGAATTCCACCTTATCTGCTGAAAAAAAAACGTCTTAATTACCCAGTTCCCATAGGAGTCAATGTGTTACTTTGACCCCCTGTCGACCCCCGAAATGGACCGTGCAATGCTATTCTATGGAGCCTCGTTTTCGTGAGAAAGAAGGTAAAAGATTTCAGGTTTTTTCTTCAGCTTTTTTCATAGCTAAAGAATTTATTTTCCAAGAATTGTACATGTGCAATGAAAGACTACATCATATCGAATATGTTTCCATGATTTTTTTGTTTAATTATCCCCCAATTTCGATGAGCAATTCCCATCTAAAGTTCCAATTCATGACCATCAGGTTTTGACCAAAAAGGCACCGCCAATGGCCCAGGAGGAGCTGGGCCAAAAATCCCTGAAATGTTCCAATATCGGCTGAAAAATCCCTGAATCTACCACCACAAATCCACTCCACTCCCATTCTGTCACCATACAGCAGGTGACAGTAAGGTCCACAGAAGCCTCTGTATATTGGACGCCATACATACCCATAAGTACCTAATGAATGCATGTACACCAGCTCCTTCTTCTAACCAACCAACAAGACTCTGTTAGAAGGTTACTGTGAGCCTCTATTACTAGAACAGGTGGCATTCAAGCCGTCAATACAAAAACCTGACCGACACCAGCTATAGCCAGCAAAACACCTGTCAGCCCGGCAGAAATCGTCAGACTGCCGGACCAAATGTCTGACTGTGATCTGAAGACCTATGGCTAAATGCCAGTTTTTACGGCTTGCAAATCAAACAATTATCAAGGTTTTCACAGCATAAAAAAAGCATTGCTATTTAGTATTTTACTTTTGTATTTTAGACATCTAAATGAGTGAAATGAAGTGAATTATATCTTACCCAACAGAAATTGGGTTTCAGGCTTCTGTCTAAGATTCTGCTTAGAGATTTCAGCCTCTGCTGTGAGCCGTAAACACTCAGAGACATGTAAATATGTGAGTAGACCCAATCAGAATGTCATCAGTCCCCCCAGCTGGAGCCTGGAGTGAGAGAGGAGGGGGAGGCCGGTAGCTGGTTCGAGGAGCTCTCTGTGATAGGGTGCCAGGCAGTGGGAGAGGGAGGCATGGAGGGAGGAGGTGCTAGAACCAGCAGTAGTAGACTTAACTAGTAGCCGCATGGACATTCCTCTATCTTACATAGAGGTCCTCAGGGTGATCACATCTATGACATGAAGTGGGAAAGCCAGTTTATGAATTACAAGTATGGACAGAGGAAGTACTAGTAATTTGAGTAGCCTCAGCTCAGGGCCACATGGACATTTCTACTAGAGGCCATCAACGTGATCACATCTATGACATGAGGTAGGAAAGCCACGTTTTGTGGCATCTATTTGATATATGGACAGAGGAGCTGGTTCTATCCGTGGCCTCAGCTCTGGGCACTTTGTGCCACATGGACACTGAAGTGAAGCAGTCAAGGGGATGATATCTATGCAGTATAAACCACTTTATGAGCCATGTATTTGAGGTATGGAGAGTGGAGGTGCTGGTACCATGGGTTGCCTCAACTATAGGCCACATGACTAATGCTAAATATAGAGACAGTCAAGGAGATCATATCTATGACATGAAGTAGGAAAGCAAATCCATGAATTTTAAAGCATGGAGGGAGAATGTGTTAGAATCCAGTATTGGTCTCAACTATAGGGGCACATTGGCCCCTGTGGCGGCATGACCACATCTATGATGATATGAAGAAGGAAAGCCACTGGGTAAGTATGAGAGGAGTCATGAAGGGGTGAGGTGGTACCAGCTGTTGGCACCTCTCTGTGACTTGTGCACATGGGCACTAAGGCACACAGGGGTGATCAAGGTGATCACATCTATGATGTGAAGTAGAAAGACTACAGTACAGGTGTAGGGATGAAAGTCAGAGAGCACGAAAATCCCTGAAATGGTACAATATCTGCCCAAAAACCTGGGTTTTTATATGAATGTATAGGGCTTTAGAACTTCAAAATCCCTGAAATCAGGGAAATACCTGAAGACTTCCATCCCTGCAGGTGATACCTCAAAGGCATGGCAGACAGAGGAGCTAACATCATTTGTTGCCTTTTATTCTGGGACTAAAAGTAGCACTCTTGCTGTGCTATCGTGGAGGGACGTAAAGGAGATCACATCTTTTGAATTTTGCTGGTTGAGGTAAAACTCACTGTTCACACATACCACGATGGGTACCTTGTCCCTGGTTAACACCCACTTCCAGGCACATGCTGGTCCCATCTTATCAGTTCCTAACCAGCTCCAGACCAGCTAATAGCCAATACAGAAGGAAAGTCCTTCTGGGGTGCTATGTATAGGAGTGAGTCAGTGTGTGGGCTGCGTTATTCCTTTCCTGCAGTAGCAGTACTGACAAATGACTGGTGTTTGCATTACTGCATACCAAACTGTACTCCAAGGCACTAACCTAACATCTGCGGTAAGCGATGGAGAAAAAATAGATCCAAGACCATGCAAAGGTTTCCTGCTGTCATGCATGGGATGTCAGGCCCTATCTGTAAGTCAAGTACTGTATCGCATAAAGACGACGGTCATGGTCTATCACAGTTGTCAGTTGGGTGTTTAGGGCCCATGAACATTTCCTAAGTGGCAGGACTTCTCAAAATACAAAACTGCACCAAAGTCTAAATTTGAGGGGCCTCTGAACCTCTGAAAATAGATGAACCTCTGACATCTCTGATCTAAGATTGGAAGGAAGACATATCAGCAGATAACACAGTAAACACAACAGGCTGAAAGCTCACTAATCCCTGCGAACGAATGCTGGATAAAATGGAAATAAGGCAATGGACATAAATCGGAAAAAGACTATACCGACCTAGCGGGATACATTATTATCCAATGAGACAATTCCTTCATTCACTGAAAACCTTTAGGGTTCATTACATAATATCTGGTCCATATCATGCTAGCTGTTATCAGTACTTATCTTGCAAGGTACCAGAGCAAGCAATGACATCCCCACTGAAGATCCCACCACCCGGGAATACCATAAAACACCAATAAAGGGTTAAGTATTGAGTACCACACCAGGGAGCTGGATGGGCAGTGGGTTGGATGATTTCTACTTTAACCCTGTTCCTTGGGGATCTAGTACCCAAACAGGCACTTGAACCTTAGAGCTGGTAAGGAATGAGGTTAAAATAACCGATGGACACGGGCCGCCACATGGGAGCAGTGGCGGAACTCCGATTTTGAAAATGAAGGGCTCGAGTCTTGGTCAGGGCCTACTTTCAGCTAAATGTGGGAATGACGGATGTAAAAAAACTCTTAACTACAGGCAAAAAGGAGAGGATGTGTGTGGCCTCGTGGTCTTAATCAGCCTCAGACCAGTGTAAAACCGTACTACATTAAATCTAACTACTTAGACTTAGGTATCTCTGATCTTGGGATTAAATCAACCTTTACTCCACCAGTGAAACCCCAAGTTGCCATCACTGGGTGAAAGCGAGTGAACGGATGGAGAATTTATACATACAGGGTGAGTTTAGAGCCAGGACACTGTAAGTATTCTCTCCTAGGGGGAATGACAGTTCCCACATTAAGGCATAGGCACATTCATTTCCCATTGGGACGTGAAGAAACTGGATTTCCTTTTTCATGGCCCTATAATCCACTGGGACTTCATCCAAATATCCTCAAACCCCTAATCTACTAAATGTGATTTTTTTTCCTTAAACCAAAATTATATGAAATAGATACAGCCTTCCACTCAAATTGCCACAAACTAAATATTAAATTTTCTTCACTTGTTAGCTTCGAAACAGCATCTCATGAGGCTTCGAGGTAAACTCATGAAGAAGCAATTACTTTAAAGGGATTCTGCTGAACCTCTGTCTATGCCCCCAAACTGCTCTCTATGCACCCCGCAAGTTGGCACATTCAATAGAGTGCCTTAACAAATAGCACTGGGGGAGAGCTCCAGCACACCGGGGACTGTAAGACGGATGTGTATTGTGGATATTTGAACGGACCCCACACCTCCCTAGAGGATACAGCCAGAGAGCCATGGCTTCTACAGAGAAGAACTAGAGGTAAGCATTAAAAACGCTGATAACTCGGAAAGGCTTTCTCCTGTCTGGATCCATGTTTCACTACCCCCCCCCCCCATCACATACATGCACAAATAATGATAGGTCTTAGCTTCAAAAGCTGACAAATAAGGGTGGTCTACATTTTAATCCCAATATTAGTGTAAAAATGAAAGAAGTGGTACCAGCTTGGTTAATCATTCCACGAGTATGACATCAGCATTGTGTGGTTAACAGAGTCACAAAAAGAGCGAGGAAAAAAGGTTTCCCAATGGCATGTGTATCCTTCAGCTTTGGAGACCCAAAGTGTCCCCTCCCTGTTTCTAGACAACATTTTGTAATCCATCAATCGTGCCCAGATTTATTCAATCACCAATCACAATATCTATGATCTCAACATATTACTCTAGCCATATATGAATATATTTTTATACAATTACACTTCTTTGATGCTTTATTTCCACAAAGTTTGGCCATATCTGCCTCTTTTTGGGGACCCCCAAAAGTGTCTTAATCCATGGTGGCGCCTATAACTCTTTCCGAGTTAAAAAGGTCTCCTAGTATGAGTACTTAGTATCAGCACATTCAGAAATATAATACACAGAAATACAAAGTGGAGGTTCCACCAGAGGAACCTACAATTGTAAGTCATCTATGTATCATGATATTGTGTGATTATAACAGTGTTTTAAGAGTTATTTTCAGTTTTACCTGGGCATCATGGAGAAGGCATACAGCAGCCATCTTGGATGGATATTGGTCATGCTGAGTATACATATTAGTCACAGTCACTAAGTGAGTGAGTGAGTAATAAATGTTTAACGCCATTTCGACAGCTAAGGTCATATTCATGGTGAGAACTACATTACACTATTTCAGAGGGGAATGTGTCAGTGCCCGCGCATATGTGCACCACACACATCCCGAGGGGATAGGAAAGATGAGAAGTAGACCCTTTTAAGTGGGCTAGGGAAGCCTGCAGTCACTAAGTACTTGATGCTAAGCATCAAGGCATGACTATATGGTGACTATATGACTAAGTTAAGGTAGTAACCAGTGACTCTAGCAAGTATAGTCGTGAGAGATACAGTCACTTGACTATAGAAACGTAGTCCGTACTGACTAACAATTACAGGCCTGTTTTTATCAGTGTACAATTGTACAAGTCAACTGGAACTTTGACCCTTTGAGGGCCGCTAATGCATTCATGCATCATGCACATTGGTTATAAAAAGGTGCATTAATGCAACCTTGGTGAGGTACTCGCCACAGCTACATTCATGCATCATGCTGAACCTACAGGGTTGATACATTCCCAGAAGGTCAGCTTGATGCACCAATGAAGTGCTTGTGAGCAGTCTTGTCAGCACTTCATTGGTGCATCATGGCAATAAATAGGCATGATGCACTCCTGCTGCTTCCTGACCCTAGGAGCTACCAGACACCCGAAGTGTAGGACTGAACATAAACCCTGTCTATATTCCCTGACCCTTAAAGCTACCAGAGACCCTAGGTGTAGGACTTAACATAAACCCTGTCTATATTCCCTGACCCTTAGAGCTACCAGAGACCCGAAGTGTAGGACTGAACATAAACCCTGTCTATATTCCCTGATCCTTGGAGCTACCAGAGACCCTAGGTGTAGGACTGAACATAAACCCTGTCTATATTCCCTGACCCTTACAGCTACCAGAGGCCCTAGGTGTAGGACTGAACATAAACCCTGTCTATATTCCCTGACCCTTAGAGCTACCAGAGACCCTAGGTGTAGGACTTAACATAAACCCTGTCTATATTCCCTGACCCTTAGAGCTACCAGAGACCCTAGGTGTAGGACTGAACATAAACCCTGTCTATATTCCCTGACCCTTAGAGCTACCAGAGACCCTAGGTGTAGGACCTAACATAAACACTGTCTATATTCCCTGACCCTTGGAGCTACCAGAGACCCTTGGTGTAGGACTGAACATAAACCCTGTCTATATTCCCTGACCCTTAGAGCTACCAGAGACCCTAGGTGTAGGACTGAACATAAACCCTGTCTATATTCCCTGACCCTTAGAGCTACCAGAGACCATAGGTGTAGGACTGAACATAAACCCTGTCTATATTCCCTGACCCTTAGAGCTACCAGAGACCCTAGGTGTAGGACTGAACATAAACCCTGTCTATATTCCCTGACCCTTAGAGCTACCAGAGACCATAGGTGTAGGACTGAACATAAACACTGTCTATATTCATTCATAGGCAGAAAGCATAACTCAGAAAGAGGTGCGAGGAGGGAGAGGGGTGTAGTTTTATAACAAAAAGCTACTGTTAAGTAAACTACACCCCCCCCCCCAGAGGGCACCCTGTCCTCTGGTCCAGCAATGACATCCATTCTTGTGCCTCTTCCCCATGGGAAGGGAAGGCCCTGAGGACTATGTGTAGGCAAACTCCATGTAGGTCTCAAACCCGTTGTCCAATGGATGCAGCCATTGCTGTAATTGGTACTGGTGAGTGCTGCCATCACAATGGGTACCAGTTGTACCCAAGGCATTCTGCAGTAAATAGGGTGAATCGTTATATTGATCATAAATGTATCCTGCCTGGCTTTGATAAAGAGAGTGTGGGTATTAGACGGTACCGTAAATCCCCGGTCATAAGCCGGATTTTTTTTTCTATTTTGGGCCCAAACCGGCTTCTAAATTTTTCCCAAAGTCCCCCCCGGCTTATGACCGGTTTTTTTTTACTATAGAATAAAGAGAAAATGGTAAAAATTTGATCCCAAAACCGGCTTTTAGGATTTCCTTGAACTCTCCCCCCGGCTTATGACCGGGGCCGGCTTGTGACCGAGGATTTACGGTAGTTCTGAAAGTGTAGTACAATAGATAGTACTCACTATTTGGCATCATCAGTTCAATTATATGTCTCACGGCACGGATTATTTAGGTTTGTATCCTATCCTTGTGTGCTGGTCATCTACCGGGCTCAGACAGAGGGCACATGCCCCATAACCCTTTAAAGCTGCAGATCCACTGCTGCAAGTTATTCGCGAATTGTACCCGTGCATGTGTCGTCGCAGAAAACATTCCAGCAGTGAAACAGTTGCTGCGACTATGTACATCTGACATCTGAGGGGCCTGCGACTAAATTCGGAGAAATCAAAATAATTTGATATTTGCGAATTCTCTCACAGTCTCTCGCTACGCATGCAATTCGCAAAGAATTCGTGGCAGTGGATCCCTCACTTAAGAGTGTAAAACAAAAAAGCATTAAGCAATAATCTTTTTCTTAGAACTTAGTGGATCCCAATATATTTAATGATAAAAATAGAATATATATTCTTGCTTTATGATATTTCTTTTTCCCCAGAAAATGTCCTGAGATAATCATTATGTTTCAGTCCTACAACAGGCCTGCAGAATTAGAAATCTGCAGGACCGAATGTCCTGAACATTGAAAAAGTTTTTGCTAAGACTGGCCTTTCCTAGAGCAACAGGCCCCTACCCATAACACAAGACATTCCAGGTCTTGTATACTACATTAAAGAGGCAGTGACTGTTTTAACCCATCAGGCCATGGCAATTTCAGTAATATCCGCAGAGAGGCTATCGAGGGGCGGTTAGAACGACACAATCTATAGCCACTTTAACCAATGTAAGTAGCCTGCTGCTGGTTATTGCACCCTACCATTGGTCACCAGGCAGAAGCCATCTGCCCTTACACCACCTGCTGTACTGCTGCACACTGATCGGGTCGATACCTCACTTTCTGTTCACTCCTATCTTTGATTACTTTTACAGAGACTTGCGCTAGCTAGCCATTTTAAACGTGGAAGACATGTCGGATAGATATCAATAAAAGCGCTGGAATATAGGACGTGGAAGACATATTGGATAGATGTCGATAAAAGCGCTGTAATATAGGACGTGGAAGGCATATTGGATAGATGTCGATAAAAGCGCTGGAATATAGGACGTGGAAGGCATATTGGATAGATGTCGATTAAAGCGCTGGAATATAGGACGTGGAAGGCATATCGGATAGATGTCGATAAAAGCGCTGGAATATAGGACGTGGAAGGCATATCGGATAGATGTCGATAAAAGCGCTGGAATATAGGACGTGGAAGGCATATCGGATAGATGTCGATAAAAGCGCTGGAATATAGGACGTGGAAGGCATATCGGATAGATGTCGATAAAAGCGCTGGAATATAGGATGTGGAAGGCATATCGGATAGATGTCGATAAAAGCGCTGGAATATAGGACGTGGAAGACATATCGGATAGATGTCGATAAAAGCGCTGGAATATAGGACGTGGAAGACATATCGGATAGATGTCGATAAAAGCGCTGGAATATAGGACGTGGAAGACATATCGGATAGATGTTAATAAAAGCGCTGGAATATAGGACCCGAAAGACATATCGGATAGATGTCGATAAAAGCGCTGGAATATAGGACGTGGAAGGCATATCGGATAGATGTCGATAAAAGCGCTGGAATATAGGAGGCATCCAAGACAACCATGATTCAAGTGACTACAAACTAGGAACTGGGACTTAGAAGCATTAGAAAAAAAATACTGCACCAACATAAGAAAAAAGGTCAATGAGGCTAGAGCAGTTGTTCTCTTGAAAGCAATTATGTACTGGAAACTGAACTGTGGCATAAGTGAAAACATGATTGGTCGACACTAAAGAACATGATTGCTGAGTATGGAAAAGTTAGTGGGACTATTGATCATTCATTACCTGGACCAGTGCCGAAGGATAATCAACCAATCAACTTATCCAAAATCAGACTGGCCACCCAGACCACGTGCTGGCACACTGGACCACTGTGGTAAAACATTACCACTGGTAATTGATCACCTTCTGGTACACTGTGTTCCTGTGGGGGCTATTACCGCTGGAAGGTTCTGAACTGATGGTACACTGAGCCCCTGTGGTAATACATTGCCACTGATAACTGCTAACCTGCTGGTTTACTGGGCTTCTGAGGTAATACATTATTAGTGGTATTTGCTGAACTGAGTGTGTGCACGGAGCTCCTGAGGTGATACATATCCTCTGGTAGCAGAACCTAGTCTCCCAGCAGTAGTGCACTGCTTCCACAAAATAGTGAGAAGAGTTGAACCAGAAAACCAATAACTCTACTCCCGATTGCAAAGTGTTTCTAACATTTCTTAGGTATATCACTGTGCATTATCCAACAGGAATTCCTAGTATCCATACTGGTGTCTTATGTTGTGATAAAAACCCAAATGGTATTGTATATCAGGAAATGAGGTTACTTTAGCCTTTCTGTGTGTTGTCAATATATATCTCAAACACCTACTGTATATTGACAACTGTAGGGCAACCTTTACAAGTGTTGAACCCCAGTCCCTGAGGGTACAAAGCTAACAAATAGCTCTCCGCTACGACCAGACACCCCTCACCGAAAGGTCTCCACACCTATTGTAAGAAGACACATCATTCACTGCAGGACTGCCCAAGGTCAGGAAAAGCCAAGTATGTAACATGAAGGCAACTAGAAGTTAATACAATGGAAGGTTAAAGTCAAGAAATATAAAGCTGAATAAGACTGTACAACAAATTTTGCACTTGTTGAAGAAAAAAAAAAACGGAGCTGAAACCAACAAATTCCTATGTATTTTGACGTGGGGAATTAAAAAATAACATCCATTTTTAGCTGGCAGCTCTCAATTTTGAGATACCCATAGTACCTAGAATTGCCCATTTCCATCCTCGGTAGCCAAATCCATATTAGTGCACACTGTACAAAGAACAGATTTCACATCAAATCTTGTTCATTCATTTTTTATTACCATTTAAAAACCGATATCTAATGAATTATTCATATTTGACTCAGTAATATGCAGTTAAAGTAGTAAATATGCTCAAAACAACACTTGTTCGGGACTGCCGTGCCTGTCTCTTGTACACAATGTTTGGGCTCATCCCACATCAGACCACATTACTGGCCTGCTAGAAGAAAAGGTAACCACTATCTTTGGTAGCATTTTTCCATCTCTGCGAGGTCCTGTTAGAATCTCTCCCCATGTATGTCACTTACCCAGCCACAGGTTTTTTTTTTAAAGGATGGGGGGGTCAGATGCAGAAAGTGGATCTTCAAGGACATCTTGCATTTGAGTTTCTGATATGTGGCAGCAGTGTATCCACACACTCTAAAAAGTCCTCAGCCCTCTTGTTTCCCGGAAATCCTGTTATGACTGCACTCAGGGCAAGGCATGACTTCCATTTACTATGTAGCCTATTTTTGGATATAATTATGGATAATCCTGATTTTAGAAGCCTTAGTCACCATAAATCAAGGTTGGATGCGCTAAATGATCCAGAAGTTAATGTTTCAAGGAAGTAAACATGGAAATTTGGATGTTCTTTTAAAATGACTGCCCTTGTACCAAAATGAAGCAATATAACCCCGAAACAAGTGGTTATAATGCAATGTACATGAAATCGAACATATTTGGTATATATATATATATATATATATATATATATATATATATATATTTATATTTATCTTGACCCCTTTTGCATTATCCGAGATGGACTCTTGCTTCTGAACAACCAAAACTGCTACAACCATGCATATGGAGTGTGCTAACGCCAAATACATAATATTCAAAAAGACTGGTTCCAACGCTTGAAATGATAGAGGACTAGGAGCCACTTTTGGGTGAAAGATGATTTGGACAAGTGTCAAAGCTATTGATATTACCCAGAAAAATGCCAGGAATAACATAACAAAGTTCTTGTACATGTTCGGGCTACACTATATAGGTGAACATAGTGAAATCATTGCCCTCAAGGTGATTTTCAGCATATATGGCACCCTATGGATATCCCAAAATTGAGAGCCAATAGGCATTTTGTAACCCCATTTTCAGATTCAGCAGCCTTAAATTAGGTATAATTGGTATGTTTGGTCGCCTTTTCTTTGGCCGATGTACAGTGTAATAGGGCTGTAGTGGCACTGATGCACTTCTTGCATAAGAAGAGAATACTCACAGAAGGACCGCAACAAGTCACGGAGAGCTAAGTGTACAGTCGAATTGGCTTCTATACAGTGGAAAATAACAGGAATTGAGCTAAGTAATATAACTCTGCAATGGTAAAGGATATATGTACCAAAGTACCAATTGTTTTGAGGAAAGTATTCACCTTTGCACTGCCCCGTGACATGAAAAACCGAGTGTACTATATGTTACCTACCAGTACTTTATTGTACCTAGCAGGAGTTTGCACAGAAGAAGGAACAGTTTTACGCTAAGTAATAGGACTGGTAACACCAACACGAAAACTGAACAAGGTGAAGGCTTTTACTGTGAAACTGCCACTGTGCAGAATAGGAATAGGGCACTTCTTGGAAGATACTAAGAATTTTTCACTCTTCTACAGTGTTAGTATGTGCAAGGCAGTTACAGCTGAGAAATAGGCGATGGAGATTGGAATCGGTATTGGAGTACTGTATCGTCTCAAGGAGGAAATGAGATGTTATCAGTGAAGAACGTTGGAAGATACCAACCCTATGGATTACCACTTGGAACTGATGAAGACATAAAGTCAAACTTCAGATTATTTTATGGAATTGGAATATGGATTTACCATAGTCGCATGGTATATATGAAAATACAGCAATATATATATTCACGGTGAGCTGGGATGTTTCCCCCTTCCATCTTTTCTTTCCATTTTGTATAAAACATTCAAGCAATTCTAAGGGTTGATACTCCTGGAGGGTCGGCATGATGTTCCAATAAAGTGCTGGCAAGCAGACTCGCCGGCACTTCATTGGTGCATCATGACGGCCAATGGGCATGATGGATTGACACATCAGTTGCCTTTAATAGGTTAAGGGGTAAATTCAGAGGAAAGCCTCGTGTTCGCATTTCTTGTCCTTTCCTAAAAGTATACAAAGAACAAAGCTATTCTTACATGAGAGCACCCAAAGCAAACATATCTTCTTCTTAAAAACATTTCTTTGCTCTACATGATGCTGTACATTCTTCCTAGACAATTCACAAGACATACAATCCACTAACTTCAATGTTCATTTTCCAACAAAGCAAAACGCGAAATGTTATTCAAGCCAGGAACAAAAAGGAAAACTTTTAAGTCTGTGGGACAATGACAAGCTTGTTTGTCAGAATCAGAGAGGGATCGGAGAGACAAGGGAAGTCGAAGCTCAAAAAGCCATTTTCAGTCCTGAAGCTACTACCATAGAGAATGCTTTTCTGCTGCTTTTTTTTTATGTTTTGGTTTGGCTGGAGGCCAGTCTGCTAGAGATCTAGTTTTTGTTTGGTTCGACATTGTTAATAGACCTTTATGGAGAACCAAGAACATTAATGTGTAATTTCCATTTGTCATCATGATGCATCTAACTGCCTGGTGGGTAACTCACCAGTGGTGGGTAACTCACCAGAGCTGTAATCATGACCCTAACACTCTGATACATCAAGTCAAGCGCCTATGCCCTCGAGCCAGCGCTGCATTTGCGTATCATGAAAAGATACTTATCTTGGCTATCTTACCGGTTTAATCATTGAGAGGTCAGTGGTGCATTAAAGGGAGTAGACACGATCTACTCAAACAGCACCTGGTGGCAAAAATTGAAACTTCCAAATTTGACAATATTTGCTCATATTCCTAGTTTATATGACATAACCCTTCTTTATCAACCCTTTAGGTGTAATACATTGGCATTCTATAATTCTTATCACTGGATTTCATATTTCCTGTACCCCTAGGCTTCTATACTAAAGGAATTAGAAATATTTTTAGTTTATTCAGGAAAATTTCAATTTGCTTGTGACCCCCTACTTTTTGGTTCCAAAATAATTCTAATGATCTCAGGTATAAATACATGAGGTTTTTCTATGGAATTAAATGTGGGGAAACATAAATTTTCATAGGCGGCCATAGTTAAGACCACCAAACTTTAATACCTTCAGTGGAAAAACGGACAGCCTGACCTATGGTTTTTATGCCTTCTTTATGTTACCTAAGCATCAATCTAACATCCCTAAAAGTTACTAAGAGAAATTGTTGGTCAATTTTGAACCAGCTGGATCGTGTCTACTCTCTTTAATGCATTATGCCCATTACTCATCATGATGCATAAATGCAGTCCGGCGAGTTACTTCCACCATGCCAACCCTAACATGTAGTCCAACGATGATGTTCACTGGCCGCCAAAAACATGGAAAAGCTCTGATCATGGCCACCTTTTCTGTGGAAATTACCATCATTTAGTACATGATTCTCTACAGATACACCGGGAATTCTTGGTAAACCAGGAGAGGTAGCATCTCTGGTAGTCCAAGAGGGTCATCCTGATGTACATTGATATGAACACTAACCAGCACCGCAGTGGTGTATCATGACGACCAATGCGCATGATGCACTCCTGCATTACTGTCCCTTAATGGTTTAATCATTATGACCTTGACACTCTGAGCAGCATCAGACTTTTTCACCTCCTATATCTGCCCGCCATCAGACTTTTTTACCTCCTATATCCGCCCTGAGATATATGCCCACATCTATCACAGCAGCAGTCAAGTTCAACTTTCAATATGAACCTTTTTTCGATGTAACTTTTAGGTGAGGTAGTAGTGGGGCGGAGAGCAGATAAAATTTACAAAAAGCAAAGTCTTAACAATGTACGGCTGAGTGGGGTGACAACTAAGGCCACTGGAAGGCACAGAGGTAACAGGGGCATGGGAAGCAGTTTCAGAGTGGGTGGGACCAGGGGGGTTTTCTGCAATTTTTGACCTCCCTTTGCTTGACCTTTTAGTTTTGACCTTTTGAGGAGTTGGCCAAAATGAGGGGGGGGGACATGTCCCTCCTGTCCCCCCTGCTTTCCACGCCCATGGGTAATGAACAGACCTGATTACTTGACAGAATTCTTCTTTGATCCTTTAAGGGCCGCTAATGCTTTGACGGCTCATGATGCCCATTGGTCGTCATGGTTCACCGATGACGACCACAATGGCGAGCACACTTCATAAGAGCATCATGGCGGTCCTACAGGAATATCAACCCTGTAGGATAGTCATGATGCTTGACAGTAGAGCTGGTGAGTTACTACTCATCAGGGCTGCATTCATGCATCATGATGACCAATAGGCATGGCGCATTCATGCATCAATGCAGCCTCAATTTTCCAGTTCCCAATTGCATGCATGAGTAGGGAGGCAGGCTGACAGGCCTGGGTTGTTTGCTGTCACTTATCTAAAGGAGAGGACTGTAATATGACATAATTCAATTAGAAAGAAGGAAATCTTTGCTTGAAAAGTGTCTCCACAGCTGGAGCTGAGTCACTTCTGTCTACCCGGTAACTGGACACCTCAGAAGCAGGGACACCTCGGAAGCAGACATCTTGGAAGCAGAGACACCTCGGAAGCAGACATCTGGGAAGCGAATAATTTTTTTAAAATATAGGGCAGCAATGTGCATTGCTCGTAACTCTAAAAGAAATAAATCAATAGTCTTGAGCAAGTCTAGCTTGTGGTCTCATATCACCAGTCCTCACCCAAGTTATTGGCACCACTAAGCCACTATTCGCATAACTCCCGCCAAAACTGCCCTATTCGCACCACATTGCCAAAAAAGGCAGGAAAGTTGATACATGGATTTACATCATATACCTTCACCATTGCAGGCAAAAAGCGTCTTATGGTCGCCAACCAACTGACTCTGTAGAATATAGACAATTACTCAAAATTTACAATAGTTGGTACTGAAATACCTTTTCCTGCAGGACCCCTACATTTCCTCCTTTAATGGCACTACAAATTCATTAAGCAATTCTGTCTCTTATATATAAAATCTTTTTTGAAACTTATTCCCACCATCAAAATGACTGAAAATGAGGGGACCTATTGTCGTCTCCTATAACTCGATCTATTCGAGTTAATAATTATTTTAACAATTTGAATACAGATTTTTGCCATTCCATGATTCTACGGCGTAGGGACAGTATCAATAGGGTTGTAGGCTTTCAAATTCTATAAAATGAGAGGGATATTATCATGGTTTTGTCTGCTTCCAAGATGTCTGTCCCTGCTTCCGAGTTGTCCAAATGTCTGCTTCCGAGAGGTCTGCTTCCGAAGTGTCCAGTATTCGTCTACCTGTGGTGGTGCCACTTCTCAGTTTAGCGCCCTCTAATATGGAGAGGACACAAAGTATGATTAGTAGACTTTATCCTGTAAGCTATCCTGAAACAGTGACATTACAGCATATTCATACTCAGTCTGGGCCAGTCCGAGATTGGCATCAGTGGTCCTTGAACGCCTGCCTGTGCTCTATCCTTGGGCTTACAATGACAGACAGGGACCAAATTGATAAGGGGAGGACCACAATGGATAGACTAACCCGCAGGGGTTGGACGTGATACCTATTCATTTTGTATATAAGCCTCACTGGTCAATGACCTTATTCCTCTACTAATGCTAACCAATGTATCTCGCCTTCAACTCTTAAAGGGCTGATGATGCACTAGCCCATTGGTCTTCATGATGCTCCGGTATTGGAGCATTATGCCGACCCTCCTGGTGTATGTAAACCCTAACTAGGATCAGCATGATGCTTTTTATTAGTGCATCATGACGCCCAATCGGCATGATGCACTCCTCCATTAGTGGCCCTTAAGGGGTCTAACGACAATACAAGATTGATTAGGGCGTGAATATGATGGATGGAACTAGCGGCTGTTTTAATATGCGCCATCTTTCTACTTACTGTCTCACTTGTCGTTTTATCCAGATTCACTTCTATCCTACTGATCCTACTGAGATAAACTTTGAATTGGAATTTGAAATTCAAATTTGTTCAAGCAGGTCGGTACTCATGAATTGATGTTTCTTTGAAAAGTTCAGCTTTCTGAGATGGTGCAGGCATGTAGCCAATAAAATGGAGATTGATTGATTGATTTGTGTTTTACAGCACTTTAGCGGCACTAAGTGGCTATCCCGTGCTTCACAGGTTGATAATTTAACAGAGGAATGTGTCAGTGCCCGCGCATATGTGCACCACACACATCCTGAGGGGATAGGAAAGAGGAGATATAGACCCTTTTAAGTGGGCTAGGGAAGCCCTAATAAAATGGAGAGAGGAGAGCAGTTGGAGGGGGGGGGGTAAGTTGGGGGTAGGTGAATGTATTCAAGGAAATACCAACTCCTGTTTGGTTTTGATTTGGTTGAATTTTCCTCCACTAATAGTACTTAAAACTTAGCAGAGTTTCTGTATTTGATCTGACACTCAGTCCTTTCTTTCTCTTTTTGGACAGGTATTTAAAAGCTGCTTGTCCAGACAGCTAGACAGGTATTTAAATGCTGCTTGCCAAAGACAGCAGTGACCACATTTATGCAGGACTGTCTGAATTTATGAGACGAATGACCGAATCTATGAGGAGGGGTGAGGGGGGAAATCACTACTGGGCTACATTCCCCTACTCTTTCCGAAGGACAGCAAGTGTTCTTCTATTTGCCTGGTCCCATAGACAGGGCTAGACAAACCACAGACTTTCGATAACTGAGACATGGTTCACTGAGGGGAAATCCCATGACAAAAGGAAAGCATGTTGGCCTGGGCCTGCGCATATGGACACCAGCTGCCCACACACTCATCCCAAGCCACAAGGAACCCTGAGTTTGTCGCCTTTTATGGATTTGGTATGCCCACTGTTAGAATGGAAGGAGAATTTCTCCTTCATAGACTTCCAATGAAGTTATTCTGCTCCTTCATGCCCTCATCATGAAGGTCCCCACTCCGGGGGGACAAAAATTAATGCTGATCAGATATACAAACTGACGGACTATTGAGGCCTGTTACAAAGGATATGTAAAGGCCTTGCTGGATCGCTTAGATGACTATCAAGGGACAGACCATCAAGGCCACACTGTATATAAATACCTTTTTTCATAAATGTACGTCCAGACCATCCCGGACCAAAATGCAGTAGAAAAGCAGTATTTAAACAGTAGGAAAACAGTGTGGTGTGACAGTAGTCATTCAGTGTGAAAGCAGCATCAGAAACAGTATTGTATCAGCATCTATTTGCATTCTACTGCTCAGTACCACAGAAATTGCAGCAGTGGTTCAGTAGTAGGGCAGTAGTATTAGCAGCATGCAAGCAGTATTGAATCAGTTGTCCCAATTATATAAATTAGATGGCAGCATTTGAACAGTATCTACTTATTTAATGCTGCATGACCATATATGGGGTTGGGGCAGTGTTCAATCAGCACTACTGCATGACTGCCACTATAGCAGTAGGTGAGCAGTAGATCATACTGAAAACTAATGCTGGGGGCAGGTAGAAGCATAAAAGAAGCAGCCGCTGTTTTAGTACTGTCACTACCAATGCCTTTCCAGGTGGTCCTTGCTAGATTTGAACTTGGGATCTTCTGATTACTGTACGCATTAGCCCCCTGAGCCACCACCCCATCAGCTATGTGGAGCTGTCATTATTCCCTAGTAGTGCATGCAACTCATATAGGAGGGGGGGCAGTATTGATTAAGTAGTACTGGGCAAATTCTACCATAGCAAGAGGGTAAGAGTAGATATGCCTCATAAAGTGCTGCTATAGTAGAATGCCTTGCATTTTATTGATGTTAAGGTGATAAGACAGCAGCTTTGTAATTATCAATGATACATGTATAGTATGTAATGAAAGTGTCATGATGGTGACTGAAGGAATACTTGATGATTTATGCCCTACATAAAGTCAGTGAGTAATTGCTCGCTTTCAACACCCCGACATCCATGTGTATCCATTAGCCCCCCCCCCCACTGGCACTCAATAACATAATAATATGCAAAGGTATAAGTATACTTTTCTTCACAAACACTGAATAGTTTCAGAATTTCATTACTGAATCTTTTGATAACTGTTCACAACCATATTGACATTCACACTATTGACTGTTTTAGAAGCATCAGGTCAGTAGCCCAGTAAATAATCCATGAATGGACATAGCAACACTAGTAGATGGTCAGTAGACTACTGCATCTATGCTGCTGCATAGAGTCTGATATTTTTGGTATCTATTAACATGCAGTTGAGTCAGTAGACTATTGATGCTAACCTGAAAATGCAGTGCATATTCAGTTGATAGTCAGTACACTACTGAGTCTATGCTGAAAATGCAGTGTAGAGTCAGCTTTTTAGGAAGTATTTCAGCAGTGCCTACTGCAAAATGCAGTTGTTGATCAGCATATTCTCAGTAGCTACTGATAGGAGAAGCAGATACTGCCTTCTGGTCCAGGATATCTTATCCAGACATGCCCTCCAGACTTTTACTATTCAGAACCGCCAATTGAAACCGAGGGCAATTTAGATGAATTACATTGGGCACTAAAAGCAATTAAAGCAATGGTCTGGGAATAATCCCTTGGGGCAGGATAAAAGCGAGTTTTTTTTTCTGTGGATCTAGAATGAATACTTAATATACAATGCATCAATACATCTGTCTGCACAAAGGGTGTCTATAATCATTGAGTGGGAGAAGGATAGGGTCCGCCTGCGGATAGAAGATTAATACTTGGCTCTATAAGGGTGGAATAGTGCTTCAGCGTGGGTTGCGTCTGACCACGAAAGTCGAGTGCTTGAATCATCCAGAATGATGACGAGGGCTTCAACCCTTTTATGACCGATGATGCATTGTTGGTCATCATGATGCATGAATGCAGCACTGGCGAGTAACTCATCAGGGCTACACTGCTGTATCATGCCGACCCTACAGAATTAATACACTCCTGGAGAGGCAGCATGATGCGCTAAAGAACTGTTGGGAGTCCAGTGAACTGCTGGGAAGCCAACTTGTAAGTACTTCATTGGTGCATCATGACATCCATTGAGAATCATACACCATCATTATAGTTTAATCCATCAAATATGCTCTTTTTGGAATCATAAATGCGGCTCCTCCACTGCAGCCCATTTCGTCCCAATTTTACTATCCAGAACCATGGGCCATGATCTGAATGCAGTCCTGTCGACTCACCAGGGCTGCATTGATAAATAGTTATCATAATAGACTGCTGCCCTAAATGAATTTAAAGGTTCAAGCACTCTGCTGCCCCTAATGGGTTAACATATACTGTATCAATAATCTCCTTGATACAAAGAGTGGCACATCCTACAGACAGGGCGGCACGGGCGAGGAGGATTTGTCTGCGGGTACAGAATTAATGCATATATACAGTGCATATATATCAATAAATCCAGCTGCCCAAAGTGAATCAGGAATCCTATACACATGGGGGGACGCGGGACGGAGGGAGGGAGTATAGGGGTAGTGCTGGAACAGCCAGACAGCAAGCAGAGGAATGATAGACACTCTCGGGGTCTATATTGAATTATCATAAAACCCTGGTCATAAGCCAATATTTTTTTTATGCTATTTTTGGTCAAGGTCGGCTTCTAACTTTTTACCAAAGTCTCCCCCCGGCTTATAACTGTGGTTTTATTACTGTAGATTACAGAATAAACTCTGCTCTGAAATTGGCTTATAACATTTTCCCAAAGAAAGCCCCTTTCATAAGCTGCACCCAGAGATCAGGTTGACCATATAAACTACACATAAGGTGGTCTCAAAAGGTGTACATAAAAGTGCCACAGCTTATATGTAAGGTTTTACAGCAAAACTTTAGTGACACATTATGCCTATTTATAATTCAATCGGAATAAGACTTAGCGAAGGGAGTTATCTACGAGTGTAGAATTCATACACAGAGGCATAGGAAGCAAATCTTCATTGGGGGGGCCCGGCGAGGGCACCATCACGACCACCTTGAATTGTCGGCTGATGTGTGATGGTGTCTATATATGCATATTTAGAATTCATATAGAAAAGTGATTTTTGGAAAAAATTTTGGATCTGACTTTAGGCTCAGACCCCCATTCTCCCCATGACATCAGTATAATAATCTAATTTCAGATGTAAAGTTTTAGCTTCTTTTCCATTGTGTTTATGAGTTCTTGGAAAATATTGGGGGGGGCCCAGACATACTCAGGCCCCACCTCCTTCATGATTGGGGGGGCCCAGGCCCCCCTGGCCCCCCCTTTTCCTACGCCCCTGATACATCATATTGACACTACAAAGGGGGTGTCAGAATCAATGGGACTTTGGATGGACCAAAGTGCCTCGAGTGAGGCGCATTGGCAATTCTGAGTGTCACAAATGAATGACTTTGAATGTTTGAGAGGCTTGTCCCTTAGAATAATTCAGAGAATTTAGACATTCAGATAATTCAGACATTTATTTGCTTATTTTGGACCTAGAATGCTCGAAAGTAAGCACTGTACCCCTCTGTTAAGGCCCGGCATTTTTCAAATCTTGCATCTGCCACAGAGTAAAGGATCGGGGGGGGGGGGGAGAGTTAAACGCGGGGGTGTTTATTAATGACCATACATAGCACAAATAAATCCACTCCTCATGTCCTATATATAATGTCTTACACAGGATGCAATGATGGAAGAGGACATGCCAATAACCTGCGTAATGAGAATACACTGGTGAAGCAGCCACCAGCCCGTATACCCTTATAGGGCCACACTATTCCCATTATTGTAACTATCTCCACTATTTTCTGATTATAGACCAAAATCGGCTTCCAACTCCACCCCCGGCTTATGACAGGGGTTTTATTATAATAGAACATAGAGAAAACTGAAAATATTAGGCCCCAAAATCGACTTATACCATTTTTCAAAAATCTGCCCCTGGCTTACGGCTGAGGTCTGCTTATAAGCGGGACTTTTACAGTATTTATCACTCGCAGTTTTGACTGACTCTTAACTGACTAGGAGAAAGCGGATTTGTGAAGGTCACAAACGACATTCATCCATTCTTGAGCAAAGGCATGAAAAATTTGTGCTCATCTGCATGAAATCACCCCCTGTCATTATTTTTACCCCCCAAATTAGTCAAAATCATCAAGCCCATTGGTCATCATGATGTAACAATGAAGTGTTGGTTGGTTTGCTTGCCAGCACTTCATTGGAGCATCATGCCGACCGTCCAAGAGTGTATCGGATGCCAGCACGATGCATGAATGTAGCCCTGGAGAGTTACTTGCCAGGGTTGTATAATTTATGCATCATGACAACCAATGTAATAATTCATCATCGACATATAAAGGGTTATACCATGATTTGGGCCTTACGAGTGCCTTTTCGAGGATATCCATCGTGTGTTAGCAGAGGACAAGTATGCACGATTTTGAATTTAGAGTGCCTTTTTGAGGATATAAAGCTGACACTGACAGTGAGATTGTACTTATACATGGGTAAAAAGTGACTCATTATGCTTGTGACAGAGAGGTTTTAAAAAATGACAGTCGTGAGCCAGGGGTATTAGAAAATGACGGACACGGACAATTTGAATATGTACAGTGTGAAATAAATTTATACGCTTACAGGACAATGCTGGTGAGTAGATTCTATAAGACATCATGTGGCCCTATAAGACTTAATTCATATACATAGGGGGAATAGTCAGCCGCTCCCTCCTCTATTATCACTCTATGGAGTTGTCAGATTGGTGCTTTAAGATTTAAATCCATCTAATGCATTTATGCATCATGTCCATCAGTCGCCACGATGCATCATGAAGGCTGCCCTGGCGAGTAATTCACCAAGGCTGCATCATGCCAACCCCCGATACACTCCCGAAGGGTCGGCGTGATGCTCCAATGAAGTGCTGGTGATTAGACTCACCAGCACTTCTTGGTATCATGTTGACCAATGGCTATGATCCATTAATGCATCAGCGGCCCTTGACGGTTTACGGGGTTCGTGTCAGTGTTGGATGGGATTGGGTAGTGGGGTATGATAAAGTCCCAGCTAGTGATTCCATCAACCTCAACCACCATCAGTGGCCTTTAAAGGGTTATTTGAAACATCCTGTACCTGAGCACCAAAGCTCTGATAGATTTCTTTTCACAATATAGGATACAGGGTTCCATGAAATCACTCAAATTCCATGATATTTCCATAACAAAAATCTAAATTTTCCATGACATTTTAAAACTATATTTAGATATTATCTGGGTTACCCTCCTGGTAAAATTCCTGCAATCAAGGTGGACAAAAAGTCCATTCCACTGAATTTTGCAACAAATATTCAGTTTTCCCATTTTCCATGACTTTCAATGACTCAAGAAGAAATTCTCAGAAATTCCATGACATTCCCTAACAACTTTTAATAGATTTCCTACTTCAAATAGGTATATATAGAAAGGTGGTCGGTACCTGGCCCTACCCCCCTCTACTCCCCACTCCTCCCGGTAACTAACCTGCCACACCCACAGAGGAACATTCACTGCCCCTTCTGTATATTGTACTATAGGGATTGATTGTAGAGTACTGCTTAACTCATGATTACAGTGTACATTACAGAAATTCCTGTAATTCATCAACTGTGTGTCCGCGTCATCATGTTTCCTTATCAGATATCCAGGTTATAATGTCAAAGAATTATTTTCACCAAAGTTATTGAGGGATTCCCTTGAAAATGTCAGAGGTCTGTCAGTGCCCCAATGCAAACTGAGTGAAAGAAGTGCCACACCTCCCTGGAGCGTGTACCCATGGATTCATCAGCACCCCCCTATTCATGACACCCTCCCTTTGAAGAAGATAAGAGAGATACCGACCATTGTCACTTTATGATTTAACGACCTGTCCTATATTAGGAATCTTTGCACAAGCCTAATTCCATGGCAGTCCATGACTTTCCATGACGCGTGGGAACCCTGCTATATTATTACTTTGAGGGTGTGAGGGCGCAGTGCAGAGCAGCATTTCAATCATGTACAGGGTTTGATGTGTTATAGTATAGATCTATAATACATGTTGAATCGGCCTGTTGTGAGACACTGTCCGTATCCATGTCTGCTATAACACCATGTGTATTCTGCCATCATTAATTGCACTTATCAGGAAGTAAGCGCTAATAAAAGTTGAGAGGCATGATAACAGAGTGAATGAGGCACTAACGGGTCTGGAGACCTATTTACATAGAATATGATATAATATATGATGCCAGAAGGTTAGACGCATCATCCACCATCCAACCGCCAACTATAAACATTAAAACTGGTAGTACTCTTTTGTTCTCTAAGTGAATTTGGAAGAATTTATGCCTTTTAAAATTGACTTTCATACATGAACTGGTAAATTTTGATCTGTTTAAAATTAACAGAATACTGGACATGCTGGCTGACAAAAATCCAGGAAATCTCTTATTATGGGCACTTTTCCAGTTCTCCCATTTTCCATCACTTTTTATAATTCTATGGTGAAATTTGTTGATATTCTATGACATTCCATCAATGTTCATGACTTTCCCTGCCAACTTTTTATTCCATGACTTTCCGTGATGCATGGGGACCCTGACTATTCTGCCAGTTTTGCCAATCCCTTTATGGCTTCACCTTACCATCAAGTCTATAAACAAACCGCAGAGATAGAAAAGCCCCTTTGGTTACACAACAAGAGGCCCATATAAAATGAGTCAAGGGGGGCACCTAGGGCATTGTAAATGGAGTTTCCATTACCACAGGCATGGGGAAATGGAAAATGTTGTAATTTACTAGACTTAAGGTACCAGGAACCAAGCTATACCTTTAAGGGTCGCTACTGCAGTAATGCATTATGCCCATTTCTTTTTCTGTTCTTTTCAATGAGAGCTAAGCGGACCCCTTTTATCAACAAAATGTGGATCAACACGGTAAAAGGTACGCCCAGTAGGGGGTGCGCGGGCATACCTTTTACCGTGTTGATCCACAAATATCACTTAGTACACCATAATGCTTGTATGCAGCCCTGGCATAAAAGGGTTAAGTTAATTAACCCTTTGAGAGCTAGTATCGACTATAGTTGACAGCATGGTAGGCCTAGCATCGACTATAGTCGACAGCCATTATATAGGATTTGTATAAGAATTGAAAAACGGCTTGTCCTCTAGGACCTATACCTTTTTCAGAGGCTGTCCCCATGGCCAGGGTGATCATTTTTGCTCTGCCCTTAAAGGGTTAAGGGTCGCATGGTATATAAATGTATTATGAGACCCTACGGGGTGGTTAAAGTCTCAAAAGCCGGGCCAGATACTCAGAAAGAACAGTTGAAGGGAAAGTGAAAAGAGGCAAATGCTTTCAAGGCAAAAAAAAAAAAAGGGCTACCAGCAAGATGTGACCAGAAGGGGCAGCAAATACTGCACCTAATGACTCAAAGACATATATGACTTGAATGTAAAAGAACTGAGTAGTTTAAAGTAGTTTAAGGTTGGGGGTGCTCCTGGTGTAGAGCTCCTACTGTGTATGCTAATTCAGCCCGGGTGTATTTATCTGGTAATGTCTATTGTCTGGGCGGATGTCCGGGGACCGAGGCGCTGCACAATGGGGAGAGTACTTGTAGAAAAGTGCCTAATAAGTGGTTGATAGAACCACCTGTGGCTTGCAGAGCTGGCAGGCCCCCTGTTATAAGTAGAGTGTTCGGGGCAGACTCTGACCAGCATAGCATCATGGTACCCCCTGCTGTTAAACACTTAGAGCTGACTGATGATTTTAGACCAATCAGAGAGCAGCATTCCCTTCATTTCTCCCTGGGAGGGTCTGCCCCTGAGATTCCTTGCCCAGAGTCCCCCTGGACCAGTGAGTCCCTCTGCTTACACCAGGGGGGCTTAGTAAAGTCCCTAGTTGACTTAGACAACTGAGGACTGGGTCGGTGTGAAGAAAATGACTAGGGAACGAAGGCTGTGAATAAATTATGTCCCTGAAGACCCTGAATATCCCTATTCAGACTACATTTTACCATTTTTGAATTCCCTATTTTCAGGGAAATCCCTGACAACTTACATCTCTGGGCAAGTATATATATATATATATATATATATATATATATATATATATATATATATATATATATAGAGAGAGAGAGAGAGAGAGAGAGAGAGAGAGAGAGAGAGAGAGGCCCTCTTATCCTATAGTGTATAGAGGGCATTGGTAGCACTTATTTCTGAACCCTTTACAGGCCACTCATTAGTGTATAGAAGGCTTTGGCGGCACTTATTTCTTGACCCTTTAAAGGCTACTGATTCAGGACCATGTCATGCCTACTGGGCCCAATGATGCACCAATGAAGTGCTGCTGAGTCTGCTCGTAAAATCTTAACACGACTATGCCAACTCTCTGGGGGTGTATCAATCCCTTCTCATAGGTCCGCATGATACATGATGCTTTGTCTGCTTTCCTACCTCATCTCATAGATTCAGTCACCCTCACTGTCCCAATACTTTCCTACCTCATAGATTCAGTCACCCTCACTGTCCCAATACTTTCCTACCTCATAGATTCAGTCACCCTCACTGTCCCAATACTTTCCTAACTCATAGATCCAGTCACCCTCACTGTCCCAATACTTTCCTACCTCATAGATTCAGTCACCCTCACTGTCCCAATACTTTCCTACCTCATAGATTCAGTCACCCTCACTGTCCCAATACTTTCCTACCTCATAGATTCAGTCACCCTCACTGTCCCAATACTTTCCTAACTCATAGATTCAGTCACCCTCACTGTCCCAATACTTTCCTAACTCAAAGATTCAGTCACCCTCACTGTCCCAATACTTTCCTAACTCATAGATTCAGTCACCCTCACTGTCCCAATACTTTCCTACCTCATAGATTCAGTCACCCTCACTGTCCCAATACTTTCCTACCTCATAGATTCAGTCACCCTCACTGTCCCAATACTTTCCTAGCCCTAACATGGTTTCAAACTCCATCACCAGGCCTTGGCTATAATCTGATACAGAACATCATCAATGCGTGGCACCAAGAATTATCAGTGGATGTTAATTGGCCATCTTAACCCGATTACTGAAACTATGACAAATAGGTTGTTAATCTGGCCACTCTATCTTAATTTTGATCACATGGCCTGCGCGGCAAGATAAGGCCATGAACTGGGATGCGCCGAGGCAGCAATTTTGCTAAGATAAGCGTGACAATATTACCTCAGCTACATAGTGCGTTATAAATCGTACCTGTTTGGTGACATCCTACATGAATGAACGAGAAAATTACTACATTCAAATATCAGTCCTGTAGGATTGATGAGAAGGCTCAGTAAGGTTGGTATGATGGACCCAGGCATTGCTGATCAGATTCTTGATCATACACTCGTCATGTGTTATATTGTCACAAGTTACTTGTTGCCTCGATCAGGCATTTGTTAAACTGCCTTTGGCAAAGATATAGGAAAAATAGGAATATTGTCTTTATAATAATATACATTGTGAACTGCGTTCATGAAACGCGGCGGCATAAGGATCTATTCTAAAACTGTACAGACCAGGGCACCTCAAATCACTTTAACTAAGCTGTTATGAAGCCATTTTGGTGCTACATGTACTCCTCTCTCCGTACCTGTCTGCCATGTTGTTCTCGAACGATCGATGGCCCTAGATTTTACATCCTGATACTGTAAACCCAGCACAATGCCTTGCCAAACTGCGCAACGGTCAACATAGCGAGCGCATTGGTCTCAGATTGAACATCCTGAGAGTGTACAATCTTGTTGATTCTCGTATGATAATTTTGCTAAATAGATGGGGGAATAATCCGAAATTTTGCTGAAAAAAATAAAGAAAAAAATGTGATAAAAAGGGAAAAAGAATGACGTCTGCTTGAAGTGATATATGCCATCACCAACATCAATATGAAGAGATAAGATATCAGACAGTGGCCTATCTTCCACTGCCAGACCCGGGCACCAGTCAATGTCAGCCCCTTCTCCTCCCTCCTATGGTTGGGGGGGGGAGTGCTTCCCATCAACAAACTCTGAGAAATATGATGAAAAATTCTGATTTCTTCTTTTTTTTCATATTTCCATAACTACTGCCGGGTGGAACATCTTATTGCATTTTTCCAGCATTGGACAGCTTCAGTTACTGCTTACTCTACCCCCACCCCCTGTCAGTTACTGTTCACTCTACCCCCTGTCAGTTACTGCTCACTCTGACTCCTGTCAACTACTGCTCACTCTGACTCCTGTCAGTTACTGCTCACTCTACCCCTGTCAGTTACTGCTCCCTCTACCCCCTGTCAGTTACTGCTCACGCTACCCCCTGTCAGTTACTGCTCACTCTACCCCCTGTCAGTTACTGCTCACTCTGACTCCTGTCAGTTACTGCTCACTCTACCCCTGTCAGTTACTGCTCCCTCTACCCCCTGTCAGTTACTGCTCACGCTACCCCGTGTCAGTTACTGCTCACTCTACCCCCTGTCAGTTACTGCTCACTCTGACTCCTGTCAGTTACTGCTCACCCTACCCCCGGTCAGTTACTTTTCACTCTACCCCCTGTGAGTTACTGCTCACTCTACCCCTGTTTGTTACTGCTCACTCTAATTCCTGTCAGTTAATGCTCACTACCCCTGTCAGTTACTGCTCCCTCTACCCCCTGTCAGTTACTGCTCACTCTAACTCCTGTCAGTTACTCTTCACTCTACCCCTGTCAGTTACTGCTTACTCTGACTCCTGTCAGTTACTGGTCACTCTACCCCTGTCAGTTACTGCTCACTCTACCCCTGTCAGTCACTGCTCACGCTACCCCCTGTCAGTTACTGCTCACTCTACCCCTGTCAGTCACTGCTGACTCTACCTCCTGTCAGTTACTGCTCACTCTACCTCCTGTCAGTTACTGCTCACTCTACCTCCTGTCAGTTAGTGCTCACTCTACCCCCAGTCAGTTACTGCTCACTCTACCCCCAGTCAGTTACTGCTCCCTCTACCTCCTGTCAGTTACTGCTCACTCTACCCCCTGTCAGTTACTGCTCACTCTACCCCCTGTCAGTTACTGCTCACTCTACCCCTGTCAGTTACTGCTCCCTCTACCTCCTGTCAGTTACTGCTCACTCTACCCCCTGTCAGTTACTGCTCACTCTACCCCCTGTCAGTTACTGCTCACTCTACCCCTGTCAGTTACTGCTCACTCTACCCCTGTCAGTTACTGCTCACTCTACCCCCAGTCAGTTACTGCTCACTTTACCTCCCGTCAGTTACTGCTCACTCTACCTCCTGTCAGTTACTGCTCACTCTACCCCCTGTCAGTTACTGCTCACTCTACCCCTGTCAGTTACTGCTCACTCTGACTCCTGTCGGTTACTGCTCACTCTACCCCTGTCAGTTACTGCTCACTCTACATCCTGTCTGTTATTGCTCACTCTACCCCTGTCAGTTACTGCTCACTCTACCCCCAGTCAGTTACTGCTCACTCTACCCCCTGTCAGTTACTGCTCACGCTACCCCTGTCAGTTACTGCTCACTCTGACTCCTGTCAGTTACTGGTCACTCTACCCCCTGTCAGTTAATGCTCACTCTACCTCCTGTCAGTTACTGCTCACTCTACCCCCTGTCAGTTACTGCTCACTCTACCCCTGTCAGTTACTGCTCACTCTACCCCTGTCAGTTACTGTTCACTCTGACTCCTGTCAGTTACTGCTCACGCTACCCCCTGTCAGTTACTGCTCACTCTACCTCCTGTCAGTTACTGCTCACTCTGACTCCTGTCAGTTACTGCTCACGCTTCCCCCTGTCAGTTACTGCTCACGCTACCCCCTGTCAGTTACTGCTCACGCTGCCCCCTGTCAGTTACTGCTCACTCTGACTCCTGTCAGTTACTGCTCACGCTACCCCCTGTCAGTTACTGCTCACGCTACCCCCTGTCAGTTACTGCTCACTCTACCCCTGTCAGTTAATGCTCACTCTACCCCTGTCAGTTACTGCTCACTCTGACTCCTGTCAGTTACTGCTCACGCTACCCCCTGTCAGTTACTGCTCACTCTACCTCCTGTCAGTTACTGCTCACTCTGACTCCTGTCAGTTACTGCTCACGCTACCCCCTGTCAGTTACTGCTCACGCTACCCCCTGTCAGTTACTGCTCACTCTACCTCCTGTCAGTTACTGCTCACTCTGACTCCTGTCAGTTACTGCTCACTCCAACTCCTGTCAGTTACTGCTCACTCTACCTCCTGTCAGTTACTGCTCACTCTACCTCCCGTCAGTTACTGCTCACTCTACCCCTGTTAGTTACTGCTCACGCTACCCCCTGTCAGTTACTGCTCACTCTACCCCTGTCAGTTACTGCTCACGCTACCTCCTGTCAGTTACCGTTTAATCTAACTCTTGCCAGTTATGGCTCACTCCACTTCCTGTGAGTTACCACTCACTTTTCATGGTTAACATCTTTGTCACAGGAATAACCTAGCTGATGCGAATAGGCCTTCAGATCATCACTTCTGATATTGCTTGTACATTGGTCCACATGAAATCCTTCCTAAAGCAAGACTACCTTTGAAGAGTCACATTTAAATGCCCAAAGATGTCCCATACCTCCTCTCCCCTTCCCCTACTCATAACCCCAGCAGGTGCTTTATAGCTGACATTTTGACCTTTTACTTGAACTAGCAGCATGACTACCTTGCCCAAAGATCTCTCATACCTCCCCTCCCCTTCCCCTTCTCATAACCCCAGCAGGTGCTTTATAGCTGACATTTTGACCTTTTACTGGAACTAGCAGCATGACTTCCGGTCAGACACTTTTCTTCATTGACAGCCGGAGGAGGAGGAGTTTATTCTTCTTTAGACGGGAGGACATTCACCCCACGAGGAGAGCTCGTGTAAATCTTGTTTCTTTTTTTACCAACTTTAATCCCCTAAGTTTGTCCACTCCGTTACCTTTGCTGCATGCGCTCCGCTCTGGTTTGTGAAACATGGGCTCTCATTGAGCTGGGTCCCTTCAGGGGTGAGAGGAAGTTGATTGGGTAGGGTGGAAAACCCTGTAAGCTTTCAGCTTATTCTACTTTGGGGACCTAGCGCCATATAATACCAAATCACTGTCGTTAAGCACTGTTTTATTTATCATTTTTCGCTTGAGTAACGAGAAGTGGCCTTATTTTTGGGCAATATTGAGACGTTGCCAATTTTTGGGCAATATTTAGGCCTCTTAATCCAGCTGGACCCAGGGACATGTGCCTATGACACTTGTGGGTGGATCTTAATCCAGCTGGACCCAGGGACATGTGCCTATGACACTTGTGGGTGGATCTTAATCCAGGTGGACCCAGGGACATGTGCCTATGACACTTGTGGGTGAATCTTAATCCACCTGACCCAGGGACATGTGCCTATGACACTTGTGGGTGGATCTTAATCTGGACCCAGGGACATGTGCCTATTACACTTGTGGGTGGATCTTAATCTGGACCTAGGGACATGTGCCTATGACGCTTGTGGGTGGATCTTAATCTGGACCTAGGGACTTGTGCCTATGACACTTGTGGGTGGGTGGCAAACCTATAAGCTTCAGCTTATTATTCTACTCTGGGGACCTAGAGCCATGCGTCGCATAAACCACATTAACTACTGCAGTTTAATGCTGGGTCATATATTATTTTAATATTCAAAAGTGGTAGTATTTTTGGGCAATACTGAGACATTTTAGGCATCTTAACCCAGCAAGGCCCAGGGTCATCTGCCTACAACTCTTTTGGGATTCAAAATCTTTTAAAATAGAGGGAAGGAGGGGATCTATACTATTTTAAATTAGAGGGAAAAGACACAGAAGGAAGTTGGACAGAGTGAGAGTACCGGAGAGATGAGGAAGTGAGGGAAGCCAATAGGAGGCATAGGTTACCAAGGATACGGCCATTATGTGTCAAGGTGAAGGTCAGCGAGGGACTCATGACTGCCTCTAGGCTGACCATCACTCGCTTTTACAGCACGTACCAGGCATCGTATTTCTGGTCTCCACCCTTTTTTACCTAGTATTTATTGAATCCACCAGTTGTTTCTATTTCATATTCACTTCAGCAATATTTCACAACTTACTTTCCCGCCTTTTACAGTTCAGCCTTTTACAGTGCTGGTCTACCATTGAACCTTTGCTAATAGGGCAATCCTGAGGCTGATGCTATGGGATGAGCAATTTGCTTATTGTTACACTGGACAAGGTAACTTTCATCATGGAGAAAATACCTATCATTAGCTCACACTTTAGTTTGGTTTGGTTGATTTTACCTCCATTAATTCTACTTAAACGTTTGAGGAGGGACTGTTTGGTCAGATTTTGAAAGGTGCTTGTACAAACAAATAGACAGGTATTTTAATGCCATGAAGCCATGGATACAGTACATGTTCTGTGGGGGATGTGGGTCACATCATAGCCTCCAGGCCACTTCATCATGGCTCTCCTTATTAGAGTCCTGACCATCTCCCACCTATCGTAAAAACCCTGTGTATAAGCCGCAACTTATAGACCATTTCAGGCCCTTGGTGCAGCTTATGTACCTTAACACAGGGTGTGGCTTATACGAAGGGTTGCTATATATAGACTAAACAAACCAATAGCAGCCATTTCAGGCCTAAGGTGTGGCTTACAGCATTTTCCCAAAATCAGGGTACAGATTACATGTGGCTGCAGCTTATTATGTGGGGTTTTATGGTAATTTGCCCATGTCCACTTTGATGTAAAATCTCCTCCATTATGTCCGCACACTGACATGACACACTAACCCACTGGTCTCTGAAACACGCCTCCCCACCCTGAGCGTGCCTTTCTCGGCTACATCCAAATATCAAGTCCACTTCTCCTGCTGACCTTGCATGACCTGACTTTTCCTTGTGACCTTGACCTTACTTACCCCCACTGCCCCTACACTACCATAAAACTTGGTGCATCGTGTCAACCCAGGGGCATAGTTTTGTTCATGCTGCTAAGTAAACTGTGAAATAATAAAAAAAAAAAAATTTGTACAGGATAGAAAACGACAAACACTATTATTTTGCAGTTTTTAGAGTACTGTAAACAGACCAAAGTGCCTTGCATGTCAAGACCTACCATCCAGCCCCTCCTACCCCCTGACCAGATAAGTGCCATGTCCACTTTTTGGTTGACCTTGGCTCTGACGGCTGGACATGATCTTTTCACCTTAACCTTGTGGGTGACCTGAGTGTGACCTTACACAAACCACCACCAGCATATAGTGAGGTTTCTTGTTATCCCTTTAAGGGTCGCTGATGCAGGATGCCCATTGGTCGTCATGATACACCAATGAAGTGCTGGCGAGACTGCTCGGTAGCTCTTCTCTGAAGAGCTGCCGACCCTTCTGGTGTATATGTATCAACCCCATAGGGTCGACATGATGCTCCAATGAGGTGCTAGCAAGCAGTCTCTCCATCACTTCATTGGTGCATCATGATGACCACTTGGCACGATGCATCAGCGGCCCTTGTAAGGTTTATTTGTATGTGCAGCCATGACAGTTCCAATCTTGGAACTTCACAGGTTATTCTTATGGGTACCATACATCAGCATTGTGTGACATGCCAGGAACAAGCATGGATGGGAGACCAGAGCCGGAAGTTGCTCATATCAGCAATCATGTGAAGTTCCCAGGAACCAGTCCTGTCTCAAAAGATCATTATAGCACAATGACTGGGTTCTCATTTTCTCCCATTTTCTCCCATATCACCACCTGACTGTTTCTGATGACTCATTTCTACCTACTACATTTTACCCTTTAAGGGTCACTGGTGCATTAATGCATCATGCCCATTAGCCATTGATGCACCAAAGAAGTGTTGTTGAGACTGCCTCCCCCTTCGGGAGTTTGCGTATCGACCCCGTAAAGTAAGCAATATTGAAGTGCTGGCGAGACTGCCCCACTTCGGGAGTTTGTGTATCGACCCCATAGAGTCAAGTCAGCATGATGCAATATTGAAGTGCTGGCGAGACTACACACCAGCATTGGTGCATCATGACAACCAGTGGGCATGATGCACTCCTGTATCAGCGGCCCTTAAAGGTTAAAGTCATGATACACCAATACAGCGCAGACATGTTCATTAGATAGGATATATATCTGTGATATATACCAAGCAGTGACAGTGACCGATGCCTGGGGATGGCAGCGGAAGATAGGACGCTGTACGATATTCTGATCTCTTGATATCTGACAAGTTCATGATGGCATATTGCCTCAAGGCACCAAGAGCTTTATAATGCATGGTCAGCATGATCCACCAATGTCGTGTTTGGGCATAGACTCGTAAGCACTTTAATGGCGCATTAATGCATCAGCAGCCTTCTTAGGGCTAACCCTTTAACGGCCACTGATGCATGAGTGCATCATTCCCATTGGTCAGCATGATGCACCAATGAAGTGCTGGTGAGACTGCTTCCCAGCAATTCATTGGTGCATCATGCCGACTCTATGGGGTCAATAATTGATTCCCAAAGGGTCGGCATGATGCACCAATGAAGTGCTGGCGAGCAGTCTCACCAGCACTTCATTGGTGCATCATGATGATTAATGGACATGATGCATTAATGCATCAGCGGTCCTTAAAGGGTTAAAGGCCACTAAGGCCCATTGGTTGTCATGATGCAACAATGAGCTGCTGGGGAGTCTGAGCATCACACCAACCGTCTCGGGGTGTATCGATCCCATAGCTTTGAAATGAATGCAGCTCTGGGGCAGAATGAATGCATTAATGCATTAGCCTTCCCCAAAGGGTGCAAGGCGTCCCTTTGACGACTGGTTCTCTGTTTATTCCCCAAGTCATCGCAAAAGACAGAAAGAATAGGGAGCAAAAAAGAGCACATCGGTTGGGTGGTTGATAAAAACGTTTTTTCACCCGTGAGTTGCGACATGCTCCACAATGTTTGGTTTCCACCAATTGCATCGTCCCTCGTGGGGTAGCGCCGACTTGTCAGCACTAATTCTCAACCACAAGACCAGACCGTGCAGTTTTTGTCTGCGGTTTTTGCACGCTGCATGTTAATTGGGTATGGGCTCAACCTCTGAGATTTTTGGGTGTTAGCAAAGCACCCATTTCCCTCAATTTATCATACTAAAAGCACCCATCTCATCTTCATTTCAACCTGTTCCCCTTGTTCAAAACCATTAAATGTCTAGATTGGATGGTCATAGAAAAACAATTAAAAGACTGCATCAGCCAATCAGAAGACAGCTTATATTCATATCCTCTAAAATGAAAAGGCTAGAGAGCAGCACAAGGTATGCTTAATTTCTCCTGCTGAAGCCTGAACTATGCTCAGCCTTATACTCCCTAGAAGTAGAAGGGGCATGTTGTAAGGGTATCTATGATTAATGTAATTCCCTCTATCTATATTATGATATCTCTTAATTAACTTGATCCCCCCCATAATCTATAGTCCTGAAGGTGCTACGGAATGTAATCTATCATATACACGTTGATTTAAGACCCAAATGAACCTTTAAAGATTTTTAATGGATTTTTAAAAATAAAAAGATGGTCAATTTTCACCCCAATACGCACGTCTTAAAACAGCCTGGCTCAGCAGCGAATTTTCACTATGTAGGACATTTGGTCCTACAGATTTCTGATCCCACAGGCAATTCTGCAGGCTCGGTTTGATATTTACAGGACTGAAAGATAATGGTTAAATCAGAATATTTTCTGAAATATCAAAAAGCAAGAAAATACATCTATTTTTATCATTCAACTCGTTAGGATTTATAAAGGTTCACAAATTCTTAATGGCTTTTGTTCTACTCAGGTAAAACCCTTAATATGGTCTGATTTGAAAGCTGTAATTGGTGGCATGTAGCCAAATGTCTGGCAATGACAAGCAGACATTTGGGCTGACAGTCTGAGAGATTCTCACGGCCCTGCAGCCATTTTGCTGCCTATAGCCGGTGTCCGACACATTTTCATAAAGACCCTAGAACAGGCTTTTGACATGGGCACAGTGTGCAATGGCTCTATTTCAAGTCTCACATCAATATTTCAGCTCATTATTATCTTGCACAAGACTCTTTCCGTTGTCCTATATTTGGTTAAATTGAATAAGTTAATTGTGATCAATTTTGGAAAGTAATTGGACCCACTCAATAGGCGGTATTACAAAAACCAGCAGGTAGGGCCTGCAGTCAGGAAGTCACATTTCAACTCCTTTAATTGAACCTAGAAGGATTTGGAGAGCATTGAACCAAGGAACAAGGGCAAATGAAGACAGTTGCTAAAATCATTAGTTAACTGTGTATGGGGCGCATGATGCCCGCAATTACAGGTTTCTTGATCATCATCATGCACCGATGCATTGCTTACGAGTGCACTGAAACGCACTGATGAGTTGTGAAATTCAGTTTCTTCATGCCCTGGTTAGGAATGGCTCTGTCTATGCTTTACTATAGGATCTATTGTTCCCAACAAGAAATTGACAAAGGTTCATGAGTAGTGGGTCTGACTGAGAGTTATCCCAAAGCCAGGTGAGATAACCCTCAGTCAGACCCACTACTTGTGAACCTTTGTATTTATTTCATGTTATATGAGTCAGAAATTGTCAAAACTCATTTGAAAGGAGTATTTTCATGTTTTAAGACCATTTAAAGTGCAGTTACTGGCCGTGAGATACGGGGATGGGTTATCTCAGGGGGGCATGAGATACGGAGCTCATAGGTTAAACTATGAGGCCTCCATATTTCACTTTGTCCAACATGAAATAAAGGCTTTTATTTCCTAGCCAGTCTATTGATTAGAACAAAACTTTGTTATTCTAAAAGATTTTGGCAGATTTGGCTAGGTGTGGCTTATAGGCGGATGTGGTTTATATGCCGATGCAATATTTACCTACAGGTACATGTGAACTAGGCTCACCTGAAAGGTACAAAACATGACATAGTATTATATTGTCTTCAACCTTGAATTACAACATGAAATAGTCAGAAGGATGCAGCAATGTAGGTCACCAATGATGCACCAATTGATGAAGCAGTGGCAAGGCCGGCAGTGCGGGCGGAGCAGCTAAAAAAATTGTGGGGGGTGTAAATACCGTATTCGACCTAATAAGCGCCCTCCCCCGAATAAGCGCGTCCCCCCCTTTTTGGAGCATTTTACAGACTAGAAAAAGGCCTAATTTTAACGATTTTGGAGGTAGTTAAACTCTTATAGAAATCGTTTTTAAGCGCCCCGGGCGCTTATTTGGTCGTATATGGTACTGGTAATTTTCTATATAAACTGTAGGTGCAACATGAAAAAGTGTGGGGGATGCATCCCCCACTTCCCCCACGGCTCGGCCGCCACCCCGCCACTTCCCTCCCCCCTCCCATCCAGAGTGCAAGTCCATACAATAGTACAGTGAATCAGCCAGAACTTCAGAATAAAAGATTTAATTCCTGGCCTCATCATCAGCCCCTAAGCACTGTCAGTCTGATGTAACAAAAAGATGGCTGGTATTTGACGAAGCATCCCCTTCAAACACTACTCACAAACAATGATCTCTCCTAGACATTTGAGTCGTGAGCGTCTCATTAGCCGTAAAATTAATCTGCCGGATCACTGAGAACTGAAGAGTTTTCATAAATGTTTCGTTGAATTCATCTCAGATTTCTGATGAATTTTCAAAGCCTTTCAGAACAATTCATGATTACACTTTACAGTAGCAGGTGAAATGTCATTCAGTGTGAGTATAAAAGTATTATCTGGGAAACTTTACTATTTTGGTTTGCAAGGCTATATTTACTTTCACCGTAGTACCTCCCTATAAGCCACAGGTAATATGTGAATCTGAGCCTAACTGCACTTGATAAAACTTCCAAAAAGAGGGAGTGTGCCTGATAAGCAGGGTAACACTAAATTAGATTAGTACTAAACATCCCCAGGTGCACATTATGGATTTCCTCCCAACTCAGGGTGCATCTTATATGTTAAATATGTGAGATAATTAGTGTGTCCTTGTGACACCAGTACACTACGTTTTCTGACACTGTACGATTTTAAATATTATGGAAGCCTGTCGCTCAACGAACATTCTGAATTTGGCTTTATGCATTCAGAAGTGGTTTAAGAGCCATTTTTCCCTTTCAGTGTGCAGGATGTGATTGATAAAGTGGTGCGCCGAGCACTGCTGGCTACCTCCTGGTACTGGTCCATGGGGACCTGTCCTCACCCCATCTCTGCTACTTGTTAAAACTTTAACCCTTTAAAGGCCGCAGGAGTGCATCATGTCCATTGGTCGTCATGATGTACCAATGAAGTGCTGGCGAAACTGCGCGCTAGCACTTCATTGGAGCATCGGGAGTATATGTATAAGGCCCGTAGGGTCGGCATGAGGCACCAATGAAGTGCTGACAAGCAGTCTCGCCAGTACTTCATTGGTGCGTCATGACAACCAATGGGCATGATGCATTCATGCATCAGCGGCTCTTAAAGGGTTCAGGGCCGCTAATGCAGGAGTGCATCAAGCCCTAATGGTCGGCATGACGCACCAATGAAGTGCTGGCTAGTACTTCATTTAAGCATCATGCCCACTAGGAGTGTCATTGGTATCCAATTTATTTCGATTTTGATTATCACCATATTTCTCTCGATATTCCGATTATATCGATTATTCTGATACAGGCCAGAATAGCATTGATCTGGGCTTTCTAACAGTGAAAGATTTTTTTTCAAATACTCCAATTAGAAGAGAAGTTGGCACAACTTGTACATTCCCTCTCCTGGGTGGAAGTTTGAACTATTTGAAAATATATTTTTATGTTATTGAAAATCTCACACAGGCATTTTCATAACACAAGACACTTTGTTCAATAACTCTGGTTCTATAAGGATTTTTTTTACAAAATTCTTTCAGATTTTGAAAGCCAAAAATCAGAGGAAATGAATACTGTATCGATATACAATGTACATGTAATACCGATGCGAATATCGATGTTTTGCAAATGCCGACGTATCGATTTGAGGGGTATCGATGACACTCCTAATACCCACCCTCTATGAGTGTGTCAACCCTGTAGGGTAGGCATGATGCATTAATAGAGCCCTGGCTTAACATTTTGGTGCACATCTATGCGAGGATTTCAGAAAGATTGATTGTGCGCCATTATTTGACCTGTGGATGGAAATGCTATTTCTTCTCAAATTTCAATTGCCTCTTTATATCCAATTTCTAGTTGAAAGGATTTGGTGAGCCAATAAGTTTAGTTTCTTTTGGACTTATATTTAAAGTTGATAGGTTTGTTTGTTTGTTTAGTTTTATGTCTGGGGGCCATCGAGGAACTCAGACATTCAAGGTTTCTCAGACATTAAGTCCTTTCTTTTCTGTTTGGACAGGTATTTATATGCTGCTTGCCTGACACAGCAGTGACTGAATCTACGAATGATCGAATCTATGAGATGAATGACCGCATCTATGAGGAGGGGTGAGGGGGAAAACCGCTACTGGGGCTTCATTCCCCTACTCTTTTCGAAGGATAGCAAGTGTTCTTTTATTTGCCTGGTCCTATAGGCAGGGCCAGACAAACCTTTGATCACTCAGACATGGTTCACTGAGGGGGAATCCCATGGCAAATGTCAAGCATGTGGGCCTGAACCCTCGCATATGGACACCAGCTGCCCACATGCTCACCCCAAGCCACAAGAATCTGGTATGCCCACTGGTAGACTGGAAGGAGAATTCCTCCTTCATGGACTCCCAATGAAGTTGTTCTGCTCCTCCATGCCCTCACATGAGTTGATAGGTAAATTGACTCATATTAAAGCTCCCAACTGGTCTCAGCCCATATAAATTTTAAACAGCTGCAAGTAAATTTTTTAACCCTTAAAAGGTTACCTAATAAGATGTTTGTCTCCAAGACCTTTCTTTTGATATGTTATATGCCCCCTTAGCCATAATAGGACATATGGGGGCCCGGGGGGTTCCATGGGCCCCAAGTTACACAAAGGTCTTTGAATTTTGAAAATTCATTCAGTCGAACCAAAGTTATGAATTTTTCATTTTTTTGAGAATTTTCCAAAACTATAGGTGCACCTTATACGCAGGCTGCGCATTATACACGGAAGATTATGGTAAATATAAACTGCATCCCCATATTAGCCACACCCTGACTTTGGGAGAACCCTATAATCCACACCCTGACTTTGGGAGAATCCTATAAGCCACACCCTGACTTTAGGAGAATGCTATAAGCCACACCCTGACTTTGGAAGAACCCTATAAGCCACAACCTGACTTTAGGACAATCCTATAAGCCACACCCTGACTTTGGGAGAATCCTATAAGCCACACCCAGACTTTAGGAGAATCCTATAAGCCACACCCTGACTTTGAGAGAATCCTATAAGCCACACCCGGACTTTAGGAGAATCCTATAAGCCACATCCTGACTTTGGGAGAATCATATAAGCCACACCCTGACTTTAGGAGAATCCTATAATCCACACCCTGACTTTAGGAGAATCCTATAAGCCACACCCTGACTTTAGAAGAATGCTCTAAGCCACACCCTGACTTTGGGAGAATGCTATAAGCCACACCCTGACCTTGGGAGACTACTATAAGCCACACCCTGACTTTGGGAGAATGCTATAAGCCACAACCTGACTTTGGGAGAATCCTATAAGCCACACCCTGACTTTGAGAGACTACTATAAGCCACACCCTGACTTTAGGAGAATCCTATAAGCCACACCCTGACTTTGGGAGAATCCTATAAGCCACACCCTGACTTTGGGAGAATCCTATAAGCCACACCCTGACTTTGGGAGAATCCTATAAGCCACACCCTGACTTTGAGAGACTACTATAAGCCACACCCTGACTTTAGGAGAATCCTATAAGCCACACCCTGACTTTGGGAGAATCCTATAAGCCACACCCTGACTTTGGGAGAATCCTCTAAGCCACACCCTGACTTTGGGAGAATCCTCTAAGCCACACCCTGACTTTAGGAGAATCCTATAAGCCACACCCTGACTTTAGGAGAATGCTATAAGCCACACCCTGACTTTGGGAGACTACTATAAGCCACACCCTGACTTTGGGAGAATCCTATAAGCCACACCCTGACTTTGGGAGAATCCTATAAGCCACACCCTGACTTTGGGAGAATGCTATAAGCCACACCCTGACTTTAGGAGAACCCTATAAGCCACACCCTGACTTTAGGAGAATCCTATAATCCACACCCTGACTTTAGGAGAATCCTATAAGCCACACCCTGACTTTAGAAGAATGCTCTAAGCCACACCCTGACTTTGGGAGAATGCTATAAGCCACACCCTGACCTTGGGAGACTACTATAAGCCACACCCTGACTTTGGGAGAATGCTATAAGCCACAACCTGACTTTGGGAGAATCCTATAAGCCACACCCTGACTTTGGGAGAATGCTATAAGCCACAACCTGACTTTGGGAGAATCCTATAAGCCACACCCTGACCTATAGCAGGTCCTGTTCAATGTTCAGAGATCTTCTAAGGCAGGCCTTACAGATTTTCCAGAGATTCTCTTTGGTCAGGTTTTGCCGATTGCCTTACCAATTGCTCAGAGATCTACTTCAGGCAGCCAGTGCCATTAGCTCATAGATCTTCTTCAAGCAAAGCCAACAGATCTAATTCAGGCAGGCTTTGCCAATCGCACAGAGATATACGTAAGGAGGTCATTGACCATGCCTCAGATATGTAGGTAGAACTTGCCCGTTCCTCACAGATCCACTCTACATGAACTAGTTAGGACAGATGTCTTCATAGCTGCTTAGAGCCCATGGGAGTTGGTCTTAGCTAGCTGGCAGTTATTATGCTCTTTTTTTATTTTATTTTACTTGTCACTGTTCACTGTAACCATTTATTACTTTTGTTATCATCTATTCTCGTTTTTTGTAACTCTCATTTTTAAGTTTTGTTCTTGTTTTTTCACTATTGTCCCATAAAATGCTTTTCTGTTCTATAAGGCCACTGTATCTCTTTATACTTCTTGTTTTTATCATCGCCCATTGTTATTATTTAGCTTCCCTCAAGTTTACCCGTCCATGCTCATTTCACCTCTTTTGTAATCCTCCATTGTTGCCTTTTTTCCATTTTCCCACTCAGCAGCCAATGTTACAATGGTACACAAAAGATCCATCTGGGCCTCGTGGCTATTGGCGCGGGGAAATAAAAAGAAAAGACATCCATAGGGATGGTTCTACAGAAACAACTTCAATAGACTCGAATAAAACCTTTACCATTAGCAACTATATGAGACATACATTGTGGATTTGCTGGGAAAATTTAGAATAACTGAACTTTTAGACACTTAGAAGGATGTCCCTACACTGCTGTGGCACTTAGCAATATCTGAAATTAGAGATCTTCTTGGGCAAAGTAAATTGAATAGTCTGTAGCTTATCCGCGGTACTAATAAATACACCTCTCCATATCTTTCTCCTCATTTAAGAAGTTACTTCGATTTGTAAATTGAATCTAGAAATTCAATCATAATGATAATTCCAGGTCTGCTGGAGTGGTGAGGGGGGGGAGGGGGTTGCAGTAATATATCAAATAGAAGGTCTTGGTGTCCATCTTCTGCGTCTAAGGCTACTGTGGTAATTACACGCATAGTATAAGCGCCATCTTTCATAGCACTAGATGAAACTGTTTGATTCTACTGTGCTTATTCAAGATTGGCAAAGTGAGGTGTTTTCATTTTAGATAAGCAGAAATTATATCATAACATTTCTAGGTCGCTCATCCCCTCCAGAGGAGCCATTGCAAATGATATTTTCCCATTTCTATACCCTGTCCCTTGACAGCCAACCCAGACCGGTGCCTATTCGTGTGGTACTGCTGAAATGAGTCATTGCAACAGTCATGCCACTGATATACATGAATTGTCTGTCCTGTTTATATGAGTCCATAGCGGCAAGGTGTGACTATCTATATAGACCTAGCCGTCCCATCCTGCCATATCAGCATTGCTCATAGAGTGAATCAAGCGCTGAATCAAATCCCTCCCTCAGGATGTATCGAATCGCGTTGTATTTACACCGTCACAAATACCACTGTATGAGATATAGATTGAGTGGTAACAGAATTACTGTCATGGACATAACATACATCAGCACCTACTGCAATGGGCTCTTTGTGTGGAATAGCCCCTAGTGTGCCTTATAGGACCAACAAAAATGAGAGGAGGTTTTCTATAAAATGTCCCCAATATTCCCCTTCCTCTTTTCCTTCACTAGGGGAATCCAGGGAGCTCAATGATGGTGAATTTCGAGCATTCATTAATTAGAACAGAAGTTATGTCAATATTCATTTTCCCACTCATGTCCGCAAAGTCTGGGTTCACCTTATACATGGAGTGCGCCTTATACACGAGGTATTACAGCGATTTCATCCCAAACCCTTCATGGACTACGCACAGTTTTGATGCATCATGCCAACTTTTTGACGCAGCAATTATTCATCATACGGACGATTGAGGTTTGATACATTGCTGCTGCACGAATGCTGATGTATAGGCCACACCAAAAAAATAAGTTGGTCTACGGATTTCCCTCTCCATATTTTCAGAAATGCAAATTTTCTTTTTTTTTTTTGAAAAAAATCTCGTCTACGGATTTCGCTCGCTTCACTTTCTACAAGTTTTCTCTTTGTGATGTTTGGCAAATTTATTTTTTAAATAAATTTTTTTCGCTCCCCTCACTTTTCCAGCAAGGAATCCATTGGACACCAAAAAATTCTTTAAAAAAAAAAAACAACAAGAAAACTTCGCTGGCTCGCACCATTTTTATAAAACAAAATCCGTAGACCAACTTATTTTTTTGGTGTGGCCAATAATGAGTAGGTTCCCTATATAAGCCTATATAAAAATATAGCAGGTCCCCCCAACCGAGACCCCTGGGCCCCCCCCCAATAAAAAAATTGCTTCCTACGCCCCTGATTACTCACCAGTGTTGCATTGATGCGACACGATACAAATCATTAGTGCATCATGATGCCATAAATCGGTGCATCACAAATGAATCATGATACAAATAATCTGGTGCATGATGGCACAAATCAACATGAAGCATTCAGGCATCATGCTGTCCCTAAAGGTTCACCAGATGCCACAATGTGGATGGATGAAGCGCTTTGCTACCGTAATCTTTCAGGTATAAGGGGAGTCTTATACGTGAGTTTTTTTTATCCGTAAGAGGGGACACTAAGACCTTTCACTCTCCCCAAGTTATAATAGAACATGGGGGGGGGGTCCATGGGGGTCCCTATCTACACATAGCTTTTTAAATTTTCAAAATCAATTCAGTAAAACAAAAGTTATGAAGTTTTTTCCATTTTCCTGACCATATTCTTGAACTCAAGGTGCGTTTTATACGTGGGATGCGCCTTATATGTAGGGGAGTACGGTAAATTACGCCAGTTACATGACAAACGTTATATACAGGGTAATTCTTTCATATTTATTCTTAACGCCAGGGAGGTCTACCTCACATCTGCCTCTGCACTGCTAGTCCAGCAGTAGCAGGAGAAATCAGCATATACATGGAACCAGCTATCAGTGGTAACGTGACAAACTCTGAATATCTCATATGATCTGGTCTCACTTATCTCAGCATCGCTGTATACAGAGCGGCCTGTCACCCCGGTCCCTGCACTCAGTATCCAAAGAGGACGTCACCTGCATTCTCCATTTTGGAAAACAGCCCCTAATCCACTGATTTTTAGGCCTAAAAACCCCCCTTTTTTGTGAAAACAGTGGACTTTTGTGGTTTCAAAAACACCCCTATTCTCCACCAGCACAGACATCCTTGGTAGCTTTCTGAATTTGCAGTTGACACATGTTATATGTCCATATTATTATGGTTCATGCTCAAGGGAGTAAAAAGAACTAAATTTATTCATTGTATCAGAATATCTAATTAGATAGTGAAGGTATCTCCAAGGTCATGCACCCATCAAACAAGCCCCATTTTCTTGAAATGCATGGACTCTTCTTTGCCAAAATACCCCTTTTCTTGAATTCCACAGAGTTAATTGAAGAAAGAGACCCCTTTTTCTGAAATCAGAGGACATAGGATGTGTGAGAAAAAGCACCCTTTTTTCACGTTTTTAGAACGCAGGTGACGTACCCTCTGTGATGTAAGTGCGGGGGCCGTGCCTGTCACTCTACCACCAACCCCCAGCTTATAAGCCCCACTTTCATATATTCTGGGGTCTTTATGACTCAAATTGCCTTTCCCTCTCAAATCGGTGCTGATTTGAGGGATATAGACACCCATCGGTCTTTATCCCTCAAACGTAGCATTAAAGCACAAATGTCTTTATCCTTTAAAGCAGATCTGCAGATTGTCCAGTCTTTCACCCTACCCGGACCAAAATGCAGTAGAAAAGCAGCACTAAAGCAGCTGGGAAACAGTGTGGTGTGACAGTAGTGATTCAGTGTGAAAGCAGCATCAGAAATAGTATTGTATCAGCATCTACTGTCATTCTACTGCTCAGCACCACAAAACTTGCAGCAGTGTACAGTAGTAGAACAGTAGTATTAGCAGCATGCAAGCAGTATTGAATCAGTTGTCCCAATTATGTAAATTAGATGGCAGCATTTGAACAGTATCTACTTATTTAATGCTGCATGACCATATATGGGGTTGGGGCAGTGTTGAAAACTACTGCTGGGGGCAGGTAGAAGCATAAAAGAAGCAGCTGCTGTTCTATGCTGGCACTACCAATGCCTCTCTAGGTGGTCCTTGCTGGATTTGAACTTGGGATCTTCTGATTACTCTACCAACGCATTAGCCCCCTGAGCCACCGCCCCATCAGCTATGTGGAGCAGTTACTACTTCCTAGTAGTGCATGCAAATCGTGTAGGAGGGGGCTAGGGCAGTATTGATTCAGTAGAGCTGGGTAACTCTTACCATAGCAAAAGGGTAAGAGTAGACATATCTATAGAGTGCTGCTATAGTATAATGCCTTTCGGTTTACTGATGTTAAGGTGATGAGACAAGCACTTTGTAATTATCAATGATACATGGATACTATGTTTAAAAAAAAATGTCATGATGGGGACCAAAAGAATACTTGATGATCCATTACTGGCACTGAATAAGATATTCATATGCAAAGGGGTGAAGTATGCTTGTCTCCACAAACACTGGATAGTTTCATTCTTACATTACTAAATCTTTTGATTGCTGTTCACAACCATACTGACATTCACACTATGGACTGTCTTAGAAGCATCTGGTAAATAATCCGTGAATGGACAGTCATACCAGTAGATGGTCAGTAGACTACTGAATCTATGCTGCTGCACAGAGTGTATAATTTCTGGAATCTAGTAACATTCAGTTGAGAGTCAGTAGACTACTGATTCTAGCCTGAAATGCAGTGCATATTCAGTTGATATTCAGTACACTACTGAATCTAGACTGAAAATGCAGTGTGAAGTCAGCTGTTTCGGAAGTATTTCAGCAGTACCTACTGCAATATGCAGTTGTTAATCAGCATGTTCTCAGTAGCCACTGACCGGTAGATATAGTCGCATCATAAAATGGGCTAATCAACCAGTCTTTATTCCTCAAAGCCTATGTATTGGCTTTAGGAAACAACCCAGACCTGGATACAAACTTTCTAGTCTTTATCCATCAAGGCCTCTATAAGCTGCACTGGAGGCCGGAAATGGTCTATTAGTCGTGGCTTATGAGCTGGGTTTTTACGGTAGTCATAATTTACGTACTGATGTTAACAGGCTGTCTACCAGGCTGGTTGTTGATTTATCTGACTCCGGTAGTCAGGTCTTATCTTATATCTACTGATGCCTAATCTAACTGATAGTGTCAACTGCAAATTAAGCTACAGCCAATGTCAGCAGATATATACAGGGTTCCCACTAATAATTCTATTTCGAATTCTCTTAGCCCCACTTCTCCTTGGAGTTTTTCTGTGGCAGAGTGGCTTCTCCTTGTGCCTTTTGAATTCTCGGAGTGTTTGAATGGTAGTGTAGTCAGCCTAGAGGGAATTCCATCGCATAAGGGCCCTGCAGAATGCACTACGTATAAATGCTGGGTTTAGACAATGTCGGACCGCTGGTCTGACTCAGGTTGGACTTCCCTAGCCCACTAAAAAGGGTCCATATCTCCTCTTTCCTATCCCATCGGATGTGTGTGTTACTCTCTGAAATTGCGTATTTCTCGCCATGAATATGACTTTAGGTGTCAAAATGGCGTTAAACATCTATTACTTACTCACTCACTCACTCACTCACTCACTCACTCACTCACTCACTCACTCTGACTCCAGTAATATTCTGCCTGGTCGGAAGGTTTCTTTTGTCAACTAGCTCTTCCTTTTTCTGCTGAGTTTAAAAGCATTATAAGTCTTAAGAAGTAAATGTATGTATCTTAGAACTGTCAGCTAACCCATTCAACCGAACTGTCAGCTAAATCATTCACCTCAGACAAACACTCATTCTATGTAGTTGTGCAGTGGATTCTTTCCCATCATAAACCATATATGTTACCACAACCAATAATAGCTGTTTAATGACATTTCATCAACTGAGGTCATATTCATGGCATGAAAACTGCATTAGACTTTGTTTGATGGATGAGTGATTGTCTTCAAATGCGCCATATGCACAACAGACGCACAGAAGGGGTTGCAGAACAAACAAGATTAAGGCGCTTTCTAAGATGAGGTAAGAAAGCCTGTTTGTATATTAGAGATAAGCATTTTAACCCTTTAAGGGCCGCTAATGCATTATGACCATGGGTCGCCATGATCAGATGATGCATGAATGCAGCCCTGGCAAGTAACTCCCCGGGGCTACATTCATGTATCATGCCAACCCTATGGGCTTGATACACCTGAAGGGTCGGCATGATACACCAATGAAGTGCTGGCGAGCAGACTCGCCAGCACTCCATTGGTGTATCATGACGACCAATGGGCATGATGCATTAATGCATTAGCGCCCCTTAAAGTGTTAAGTGATTACACTGAGCAGCCTCTTGTTGCTACTTTTAGAATAATGAATATATGACCTTGAATATGTCCTTCAATCATTTAGTCGGGGAGATTTGAAAAGCTTCCAGACGCCCGAAGCAATGTCTGTGAGATCAAATCTTTATGGCGAATTACATACTGCCACCCAACCCGACTAAAGAGAATCTGCGTCCTTTATATTCACATTGCCGTTTATTTATATCTAAAACAAGGTTACAGTATACAGTGCATCAATGTATTATGACCATTGGTTGTCATGATGCATGAATGCAGCCCTGAAGGGGACCTGATCAACAGTGCCCTATTCCCCTATGCTGAGTCTACCTCAATCCTTTATTGGTGATTAATGTATTAAAGCATTGTAATTGGTTAGCATAATGCGTGAATGTAGCCCTGACAAGTTACTCACCAGGGCTACATTGACGCATCATGCCGAACCTATGGGGTCCATGCACCCCCAAGGGTCGGCATGATGCTACTCTGAAGTGCTAACGCGTCTGCTTACGTAGAAGCGTCTTAATCTTGTTTTTTTCTGCTCACCCATCATTTGATTGGTGCATCATGACAACCACTGGGCATGATGCACTCTTGCATCATCTGCCCTTAAAGGCTTGACTACACGACCTCTTCATCCATCCAGCCTCGTAAAATGTCACGCACCTTTCTAAGGGCACTCAATTAGCTGCCATCATTGTAATTTCCAATTTTAATTTTTGAGTAACCTGACTCTCCCTATCTTCAAACTTTTTCGTGAAACGCTTTTCGTCTCAGGTCCCAAGATTAAAAGTTAGGATAATGAGTTAATGCAGATGGGCTACGTTGTTCTTAACTCGTTAAAGTCCGTTAATACAGGAGTGCATCATGCGTATTGGACTTCATGATGTACAAATGCAGTCTTGCTGAGAAAGCTCACCAGCGCTTCATCGGAGCATCATGCCAACCCTCCGAGGGTGTATCAACCCCATAGGGTTTGCATGATACATGAATGTAGCCCTGGTGAGTTACTCACCAGGGATACATTTATGCATCATGATGATCATATCAAAAGTTGCAGCTCTGATAGGATTAGTGTTATATTTGAGAAAATGTCATTGCTTGCTATGAATCCGTGCCAGCATTGCCTTGCGAAATAACATGTGAAATCGACTGACTGTTATGAACACGGACAGGCCGCTCCATAATCATGTAAATATCTCTTACCATGCAGGAAATCTAGCAGCATGCCATTCATATCAAGAAAAAAGGCTGATCCAGTAAGTGAGCTTGGTTCACCATGCATCCATTCCCACATTTATGTTATTGAATTTCAGACTGCAGCCTCGATCTTCCAGGCCCTATAGTGGGCCTGGAAGATTTCTTATTAAATCACTGCAAAGCCTCCTCTAAAATGATCCAGGATCTTGGATCGTTTTCTCAAAAGGTAGTGGCCTCACTGATTGGTGCATTCCCCTATGTGACCATACCTGTTGCACCTTCATTAATAGAACCAGCAGGCTCAATGGAACTATAAAACTAGGGCTTAGGCTGGGATTGAACTCACGACCCTTGGATTTGGAAACCTCTGCTATCCCAACTGAGCTAGCCAGGCAATCAATTTACAGCAGCCAAGGGACAGCAAATTCTCTTGTTGTAGGGTTAGGGTCAGGATACAACATAGTTAAGTTTTTAACACCTGCTTCAACCTGCTGCAACGTCAGTGGATTTATAACAAGTCTCCCAGACTGTATATAGTACAGTCTGGGCTCGTCTGAGACTGTTCAGACTGCTGGTATATGGAAATGGTATTGTTACTAACCCTTGAAGCCTTAAAGGGCGGATAGTGCATCAATGCATCATGCCCATTGGACCATGGAGACCAATGGGCATGACGCATTAATGAATCACTGGCCCTTAAAGGCTTAAGGACCCAAGCCTTCACAGAATTCAGGGTTGTTAGAGACCCACAGTCTCTGGTTGTGAAGGAAAAGAAAAAATTCTCACCTTGTGCATATTTAAATAATTGGTCCCTCCACTACAATATTGTGCTAATCAGACACGCACGTCGGTTCTCATCACTTTACAAACTTGGCATGCTTGTCACATCACTCATTTAGAATGAATCATTGACAGGGGAAAAGGTGGAGGGGGAATGGGAAGGAAGGGAAATGAAGCACGTGTAAAAAGGAGCGTAGCAGCTAGGCAGTGAGAGTGAGTGAGTAATCCTCATTTACGTATAGGAGAAGGAGGGGACAAGGTAAGGTAAGACAATCGGACAATCAAGCATAAAGAATAAGCAGGGAGCAAACATCTAGGAAGAGTCACGCAGATATTGAGGCAAGCAGAAGGGAGGGGTAGAGCAGAAAGGAAGGGGTAGAGAAAGGGAGGATGAGGTAGGTAGGTAGGTAGGTAGGTAGGTAGGTAGGTAGGTAGGTAGGTAGGTAGGTAGGTAGGTAGGTAGGTAGGTAGGTAGGTAGGTAGGTGAGTGAGTGAGTGAGTAATGGTTGTTTAACGCCAAGCCGACAGCTAAGGTCATATTCATGGCGGAAAAAGTACATTAGACATCACGTCACAAAGGAATACATGTGCCTGTGCCCGTGCATATGGACACCAGACACATGTAAGAAAGAGGGGACAGGAAAGAGGAGATTCAAGGAACGAATATGTGTCAGTGCCCGCGCATATGGACACCACCCACACTCAGAGAGGATAGAAAAGCAAGACATAGACCCCTTTTAAAGATGGCCTGGGGCTGGGGAGGCCCGAGGTAGGTAGGTAGGTAGGTAGGTAGGTAGGTAGGTAGGTAGGTAGGTAGGTAGGTAGGTAGGTAGGTAGGTAGGTAGGTAGGTAGATGTTTAATGATTTAAATGCCTCCTTAATAAGAGAGTTACCAAGTAATAGATTAAATGAAGTCAGACCTTATTCAGCTTATATAACACAATCCCCCATACGTTGGAAAGACCCTTAGCATCTATAGCCTATGGTGTAAGTACCGTAACACTGTGAATATAACCCACAGTTTCCAGACAATTTCAGACCCCTACTATGCCTTATAGGATGTTACCAGGCTCTGTGTGTGTCTTGAATATGACCTCTCCCAAAATCAGGGTGCTGCTTATACATGTGTGCTGCATACATGTGATGTTTTACAGTAGTTTAAGGTACAGACGGTTCAGACCACCAAAGCTTGACAAGGTGCCTAGCGCTTAGAGCTGGCTCATCTTCACCCAAAACCCCTTAACTAAGGAGACATGTGAAGACCCAAATGGGTAAATGCCCTGCGGAGCCCACATACTTTACCCCTACTATTTAAGACATCAATAAGAGGAGCTTTCCATCGCTATTTTGGTCCGCGAATCTGTCCCTAAATGGTAGCCATTGATCCTTAGGATGGCTGCATTCTGAACCCTTTACGGACTTTTAAACATTTAAGGGCCACTGATGCATCAATGCATCATGTCCATTGGTCGTCATGATGCACCAATGAAGTGCTGGCAGGCAGTCTCACCTGCACTTCATTGGTGCATCATGACGACCAATGGGCGTGATGCATTAATGCACCAGAGGCCCTTTAAGTCTTACGGACTGCTAATGCATTACCGCATCACGCCTGTCCATTGTCATGATGTATCTATAACGTGCTGATTATCTGGGAGACAGTGGACCCTGTAGAGTCAGCATGATGATTATCGGGGAGACAGTGGACCCTGTAGGGTCAGCATGATGATTATCTGGGAGACAGTGGACCCTGTAGAGTCAGCATGATGATTATCTGGGAGACAGTGGATCCTGTAGAGTCAGCATGATGATTATCTGGGAGACAGTGGATCCTGTAGAGTCAGCATGATGATTATCTCGGAGACAGTGGATCCTGTAGAGTCAGCATGATGATTATCTGGGAGACAGTGGACCCTGTAGAGTCAGCATGATGATTATCTGGGAGACAGTGGACCCTGTAGAGTCAGCATGATGATTATCTGGGAGACAGTGGATCCTGTAGAGTCAGCATGATGATTATCTGGGAGACAGTGGATCCTGTAGAGTCAGCATGATGATTATCTCGGAGACAGTGGATCCTGTAGAGTCAGCATGATGATTATCTCGGAGACAGTGGATCCTGTAGAGTCAGCATGATGATTATCTCGGAGACAGTGGATCCTGTAGAGTCAGCATGATGATTATCTCGGAGACAGTGGATCCTGTAGAGTCAGCATGATGATTATCTGGGAGACAGTGGATCCTGTAGAGTCAGCATGATGATTATCTGGGAGACAGTGGTCCCTGTAGGGTCAGCATGATGATTATCTGGGAGACAGTGGACCCTGTAGGGTCAGCATGATGATTATCTGGGAGACAGTGGATCCTGTAGAGTCAGCATGATGATTATCTGGGAGACAGTGGACCCTGTAGGGTCAGCATGATGATTATCTGGGAGACAGTGGACCCTGTAGAGTCAGCATGATGATTATCTGGGAGACAGTGGACCCTGTAGGGTCAGCATGATGATTATCTGGGAGAGAGTGGACCCTGTAGAGTCAGCATGATGATTATCTGGGAGACAGTGGACCCTGTAGAGTCAGCATGATGATTATCTGGGAGACAGTGGATCCTGTAGAGTCAGCATGATGATTATCTGGGAGACAGTGGACCCTGTAGGGTCAGCATGATGATTATCTGGGAGACAGTGGACCCTGTAGAGTCAGCATGATGATTATCTGGGAGACAGTGGATCCTGTAGAGTCAGCATGATGATTATCTGGGAGACAGTGGACCCTGTAGGGTCAGCATGATGATTATCTGGGAGACAGTGGACCCTGTAGAGTCAGCATGATGATTATCTGGGAGACAGTGGATCCTGTAGAGTCAGCATGATGATTATCTGGGAGACAGTGGACCCTGTAGAGTCAGCATGATGATTATCTGGGAGACTGTGGACCCTGTAGAGTCAGCATGATGATTATCTGGGAGACTGTGGACCCTGTAGAGTCAGCATGATGATTATCTGGGAGACAGTGGATCCTGTAGAGTCAGCATGATGCGTGAATGCAGTCCTGGTGAGTTATCCACCGGACCTGCATTATTTAGGCCCCTCGATGTCTCAATACAGTCTAGAGCACTCCCACAGCCATGCCCCGTGCATTATTCCCGTTATAACACAGAAAAATCACCCATCAGCCACCTGACAATACATGAATGTCAACTGTGAAGTCTAAAGGTGAGATGAAGTTAACCTACTTTTTCAGGAGTGCATTATCCATCTAGATAATGCACGGTCAATCAGCCAATCAGAACACAGCAATTAGGATAATGCACTCTGACTTCGCCCAGCAGTGTTATAATGTAAAGTAAGCCATGTAAGAACTGTATGATGCATGTTTGCAGTCAGGATGCAACAGTGGGAGTGTATCACAATGCATCAATGTAGTCCATGTGAGCCTACTCACCAGAGCTGCATTCATCCATACAGACATCAAAGGCAAATAAGTGAAAAACCACCAGCATAATGTCACAGAACCCATCCTCCCCCTCATGTGGCGCCCTGGCGTCCACAAACAGAACTGCACTGCCTCACTTTGAAGTCAAGTGTTGGAAGACGCTCTCCATCTCGCCATCCTCCATTTCCTCTGCTTCCTCTTCTGCCCATACATACAGTACTTTTTTCCCGAGAGATATCGACCGCATCCCATTATGTGGGACCTGTATGTGGGACCTGTATGCAGTTGTTGTCACCATAAGTAGCCTGTTACATCGAAAATTAACCAATAGTCTCACATAATATCCAAATAGCTATATTGATGGATATAGGTGCATTCTTCTACTTATTATGTGTAGTTCAAGGAAACAAGTGAACTTGAGGATTGTAACACGCTACCATAAGGTGAGACGTTTGGCTCCTTACTCGGGGTAAAACTAGTCTAGACTATCAGACGCCTTTTTGTAGGCAGATCTTGATAATGGAGACGGATGGAGGTACTGCAAAACGTGTTAATCCTTCAAGCATTTCATCATTTTGTCTCCTCGATGCAAGGATGTAAGCCCTAAATGATGGATTTAGTTGAGGTGTCTCGGGGTGTACCACCCCCCCCCTCCTTTTAGCCTTTACTTAAAGCGATTATTTTCCAGTTTTAAGTGTCAAGCCAAAATAGAGGATGTACTCCCCACCCCCTTTATCCCAGAAAAAGAGACATACCCCTCTTTTGGCAATGCATGGCTTTGCTGCTGGTCCTGCTTAATATTTTGACAGGGATGTTATCATGAATGACACTGACCCAATGCACTTGAACGGTCAGCATAATGCTGGCGAGTTACTCGCCAATCCTATTTTAGTGTATCATAATGACAATTTTGCTCCCCTGAACCCTTTAAAGGCCACTGATGCAATAATGCATCATGTCCACTGGTTGTCATGATGCAGCAATGAAGTGCTGGTCAGACTGCTCACCAGCACTTCATTGGAGCATCATGCTGACCCTACGGGGTTGATATATATACTCCCGGAGGGTAGGCATGATGCTGGCGAGCAGTCTCGCCAGCACTTCACTGGTGCATCATGACGACCAATAGGCATAATGCATGAGTGGCCCCTTAAATGGTTAAAGGCATAACAAGAGAAAAGGCTCCCTTAGTTGTTATATACAAATGGTGTGGGGTTTGTACTGAAGACTGCGACCATCTCAGAATCGACTTGGGTCAAAGAGTTTCAAATTTCCCTTTCGTTGTAGAAACCGAGCGGTTGGGTGTAGGGACTGAGTAGTAAGAGTAAAGAGTAAGAAATACAAAGAGTTCTTTCTAAGTGGTCTCCTATATCTCTTAGGACCAAGACGCCCCTGGTGCATGGGCTGTAAAATACTTCGCCCACTAAATATAGCCCAAATAATTCCACTTTTAAGCAAATACAACAATGTATCTCCCCTCACAAGGATGAGGCTGGGAATAAATTGAAAATATCTACTTAATTAAGATATTTTTAGGCAACTAGGCAACTTTAAAAATTGTAATCATAATGTTTTAAATGAGTTTTGATCATATCTGAGACAGATAACATGAAATAAATACAAAGTTTCACACGTAGTGGGTCTGACTGAGGGTTATCTCCCTTGGCTTCGCCTCGTGAGATAACCCTGACCCATACCCACTTCTCATGAACCTTTGTCTTACATCAGTTGTCTGCATTATGCCTGAGTGCACCCCTGAAGGGGCGTAGGAAAAGGGGGGGCCAGGGGGTCCTGGGCCCCCCCCCCCCAATCATGAAGGAGGTGGGGCCTGAGTATCTCTGGGCCCCCCAAAAAATTTGCCAAGAACTCATAATAAATTGAACAAGAAGCTAAAACTTTGTATTTCAAATTAGGTTAATATAATAACGGGATAGGGAAATGGGGTCCTGGACCCCAAATCAGATCTAAAATTCATTAAAAATTACATTTCTCTACAAATTATATATAGGTATTCATAGGGGCTATTGCGCTTGAGCCGACAATTCAAGGTGTTGAGGTTGGGCCCCCGCTGGGCCCCCCAATGAAGTTTCGCTTCCTACGCCTCTGCCCTGGTGAGACTACTCACCAGGGCTGCATTCAGGCATAATGCGGCCCTGGTGAGTCTACTCACCAGGGGTGCATTCAGGCATAATGCGGCCCTGGTGAAACTACTCACCAGGGGTGCATTCAGGCATAATGCGGCCCTGGTGAAACTACTCACCAGGGGTGCATTCAGGCATAATGCGGCCCTGGTGAAACTACTCACCAGGGGTGCATTCAGGCATAATGCAGCCCTGGTGAAACTACTCACCAGGGGTGCATTCAGGCATAATGCGGCCCTGGTGAAACTACTCACCAGGGGTGCATTCAGGCATAATGCGGCCGCTGTGATGAGTACCTCTATCAGCTGGAATTTCCCTTGTGACGCATTGTGAATCAAGATAACCACAAGTCATTAATGCAACACTGGTCCATAAAGAGCCAAGGCTTATCTCTCTTTCCAAAAAGGTAAGCCTTTGGTAAAGAATATACCAGACTACCCATGAGACATTCTGATTATAGGAGACTTTAGGAGAAGCAAGCAGCCATGAGGGAAGGTGTTGGTCCCAAAGTCCCCCAGAGCCAACTGGGGCATAAAAACCTCTGCTTTGGAACTCTATACTGCTTATGGCTTTGGTGTATACATTTGTGAATAGTCTCGTTTTACCAAAAGGCTAAATTCTACAGGATACCTTTCCATTGGTTTATTCTCAGTGTGAAGAGGGGTGGACAGCATTCTAGTGCTGTACAGTGTGTTAACACCTTAAACACTAAAGTAGAAGCCTGTCTTGTCTGAGGCTAGGGAGAAATGACTTCTCCCAAAATCATAAGCACCAGTACAAATATTAAAAACAATACAGTATTCTACAATCAAACTACGAGTAGCTGATACTTTACCTCCGGTTTAAAATGGAGTTTGGAGTTCAGACTTCTCCTTACTGTTGACAATACAAATTACTATGATGTCTGCTTGGTGGGTTTTCGGACTCCCAAGGCACACCTCTGCACACCCGGAGGAAATGTACATGCCGCTTCTAATCAGGAGACATGGACTCAACAGTGGACCCAGGACGGCCGTTAGGGCAACGATAAAAACCTTTGTGTTTGCTTCATTTAGAGACGAGCAAAGGTTCAGACAGTCGTGTGGGTCTGTCTCATGGTTATTGCCCCTGCAGTCTGTATTATATTGTATTGGGTCTAAGCGGGACTGGAGCTGGTTTCTGGAAACTTGCACTGATAAGGAGCTGATAAGATGGGGACCAGCTTGTCCATGAAAGTGGGTATTATCCAGGGACAAGGTACCCATCATGTCAATGCCCTATCAGTGTGTATTGCCGTTTTTAGCAGAACAGCTATATTCAAAATGTTGGGACCAACTGGGTATGAGTCTCGACCCCGTTCTCGACTCCTATACAGGGCTCCTATCATGATAGTACAGATTTTTTGATCCATGCAACAACCCCAACATATGGTACTACTGGTAGGCAATTTGCCTATTGTTTAGCATTGCAGGGGTAGGAAACTGACTTATATTCACATTACAGTCAACTTCCTTCATAACCATTCAGTGGGGTTCATCAACACAAAGCCATAGGTATGCTCGGTTAGTCAATACGACCTATATTAAGATTTTACAGCAATATTTGTAAACATTCCTATACAAATATGTTACGTAATGCCTGGCAAAACATCGGGAACCAGCGGTATTCGATGGTGGCGCCCCCTGGTGTTAAATGTTTGAACTCGCTGTTGCATATTCAGTATTGCACAATTCTTGTAGACGACAAACCATTGTTGATACCCATTGCAACGCTACACTGGCACTCTGCACTGTTTTGAATAGTTACGGCGATGTCACAGGCGATGTGTGACGTCACCACGACGTCCGCCATTTTTGTGGGGGAAATATTTTAAAGCATTTGTGTGCTTCACGTAAGAGAAAAACTTGGATTACTGCTGAATTAGGTTGTTTACCTCACATGTTTTGGTGAAGATAGAAGGAGAATAACAGATTTCTCGATTCATCTGCCATATTTTGCCCCAAGACACCCTAGTTAACCTAGAAATATGGATTTTTTTCTCCCGGCCAACCTCAGTAGGGTATTCTTTCCCCCGAGATCATGGCGATGTGACAGCGCCCCCTGTATTTCCGTCAAGTTCTTGTTTGAAAGAATGCCGCAGGGTGCACCATTGCAATTTCCAGGTACCGAGCTCTCTAAAGATCCCCCTTGCGAAGCAGGACCACTCGGTTTCTCCACCACTGTAGTGGTCAGCGGAAAATGTCATGGAGAAACCGGGACTCGAACCCGGGACCCTCCAACTTTGAAGCGGAAGCTCTACTTCCCCTGGCCTGACATTCTCCACCTTCCAACTACCCTGGATCGGTAAGGTATACATAGGGGGAGTGACACAATCAAGTGAACAGTCCCTCTGAAGGCTCTGCACACCCGATGGGGGAACGAACCCCTACAACATCTATAGCAGAATACCTAGGGCTCTATCCATGTAAACAAATAGAGCCCTGGATCAGCAAACTCGGGCTGTACACATGTATCATGACGATATATAGCAGCATGCACCTAATTGTAACATCACACACTATGACCACTGGAGTCAAAATTAACCAGCAATGACCTAGCACTAATTGTTTTCTTGGGCTATAATTACCACTTCAAGGCTTATTAAGGCAGTATCTAAGGTATTCACAGTTTGCCAAGGCTCCTTGTTTATGACCATGCCCATACACTTGACGTCTTCTCACTCTCCAACCACTATGCAGTGTGTAGAAATAACATGGAAGTTACTCCCTAAGCCTATACCAGGATTATATTTCATACACCTGATGTGTTTCCACTCTCCAATCACTATGCTGTACATAGGGATAACATGGGGGGTTACTTGCTAAGGTTGTACATGGATTATATTCTGGGTCTAAAAATAGATACGACTTGACCAAAGGCTTCAATCTATTTATATTGCTTTTGCAGTGACTGGCCTATGGGTAAGCCTATGGACCCCCAAAAAAACAAAATATTTGTAAGGCAGGGTAGCATGTCGTAGAAAATCGTTGTACTTCCATACTATCAACTATCTGCAGTGACTAAAGTCACTGAGATACTTAGCCTAAACAGCTGAATACGCAGGTGATGCTAAATATGCCGGTGTTTGAGGCACGTGTATCAAACCCATAGCATAGCCATGATGCATTAATGCATTATCGGCCCTCAAATGGGTCCCCTTTCTACATTTACAGTCACTTTGCTCTAACATAGATACAGATCACCACTAAGAGCCGGCTGAATATAAGTGAGTGGGAGACACTCTAAGGGACAACACATTTGTCATCATTGGGGGCAGAAGGGCACTAAGTTTAGACGCTCCTGATGGGGATGAGGGAGCCTAGGGAAGATACATACAAAAATTGCCTTTTTTTCATACAAGAAAAAAAGAAGAAGAACTCTGCGCAGTTCAAAAATTGATGCAGTAATTGACCCCATCAGCGGCGGGGGTGGAGGAGGTCCGAAATGCCTTGACCACCTTGATGGGGTGGGGGTGGGGGGTGGGGGGACTTCATAAACATTTCATGTGTACCATTGAAATCCCCGCCATCTTTTTTTGGTATATCCCCCACCACTCCTTTCTCATAAATAATGACCCTTTGCTAACATATCATCCTGTATATATGGTAATGGGAGGCCTCTAAAGCATGGAATCCCATCCCGCTGTGTCAATGAAGCCAGCCTTTGTAGGCTTTATACCATTCTAGAGCGTGATTATGTGCAGGTGTCTCAAATAAGTACTGGAGTTAATTACCGTGGGGGGGGGGGGGGCAGGAGTAAAATTGAAATCAATCTGAAACCACCCAATCAGTATTCAAAAAAGAACCTCTCTCTTAAAGGGGGTGGGAGCGTAGAACCTTCGGGAGTTTGTGTATCAAACCCGTAGGGCCTGCATGATACTTGAACGAGGGGGCAATGGAACAGGGTTATACAACGGAGTTGTGAGGCCAATGGTCTCTATAATATTTAGTGCCTGTTGAAATACATGCACCATGTGGTCCTGACGGTGCATTGTGATGATTGTAAGTACAATGTATGTATGTAAGTACGGCGTGCAGGTGAGTGGAGGCACCAGTTTAAGGTACTAGAAGCTTGTTGTCCGTGAGGGGTGGGTGTGAGGTCGTCATGGGGCATTGTGATGATTGTTTACCCCTTAGTATGTAAGGGCTGCATGCAGGTGGGTGGAGTTGGGTGGGTGGGTGGGTGCTGGGGGGGGGGGTCATTAGTATGTAAGGGTGGTCTGTGAGTGAGTGGAAACGCCACTATAAGGTTTTAAAAGCATGGAGTACTTGAGGGGTCGGTGGGAGGTCGCATGGGGCATTGTGATGATTGTATACCCCTTAGTATGTAAGGGCTGCGTGCAGGTGGCTGGAGAAGGGAGGGTGTTAGAGGGATCTGTAAACACAGTGTAATCACCTGGTGTTCTTTTTGTTTGAGGTGTGTGTGTGGTGGTGGGGGCGGGGTACTTTTTGCTAGTGTCATAAACATCATGAAGAACCACTAGTCTTTCCATCATAGGTAAGGGTCATTTAATAGCCAGGTGTATGTGACACCCACAGAATACTGACTTATATGGCCCCTGTGCCTTCCATGCAGTAAGCACTCATGCTTTAATGGACCTTGGAAACATGCTATTGAAATACTGACTCCAGCTACAGACTCTTCAGACTGGAAATAATCCACCCCCCCCCCTTCCTACTCTGTACTTGGTGTTTCTTTGAAGCAGGGCCTAGGTGATTTTTGGGCTACACCCATACCCTCTGTAGTAAAAGCCTATGGTCTAAGGACCATTGGCTTAATAAACCCATAGGGTCGGCATGGTACTTGAATAAACCTGTATGGTTAGCATGGTACTTGAATAAACCCGTAGGGTCAGCATGATACTTGAATAAACCCGTAGGGTCAGCATGGTACTTAAATAAACCCGTAGGGTCGGAATGATACTTGAATAAACCCATATGGTCAGCATGGTACTTGAATAAACCCATAGGGTCGACATGGTACTTGAATAAACCCATAGGGTCGGCATGGTACTTGAATAAACCCATAGGGTCATCATGAAACTTGAATAAACCTGTAGGGTCAGCATGATACTTAAATAAACCTGTAGGGTCAGCATGGTACTTGAATAAACCCGTAGGGTCGGCATGTACTTAAATAAACCCGTAGAGTCGACATGGTACTTAAATAAACCCGTAGGGTCAGCATGTTACTTGAATGAACCTGTAGGGTCGGCATGGTACTTGAATAAACCCGTAGGGTCGGCATGGTACTTGAATAAACCCGTAGGGTCGGCATGGTACATGAATATGATACTTGAATGCATTAGAGGCTCTTTAAGCATACCTGTAAACTCCAGGCTAGAAAAAAAACTGAGCCTGCAAAACCGACAGCTTTTTTCTTTGAAAACGTGGCAGGAGAATGTGAATATAGGGTGGTCTAGGGGTGTCCCCCCAGGGGCCCAAGAAATTTTGTAAATGTAGAGACCAAATATATGCATTTCGGTGGTTTTTGAAGGTGTCTGTTACCCTCAGTTTAGAATTTTACTAAGACCCCCCCCCCCCATATAAAGGTTAAAATGAGATCTCATTGGATCTGGATGAATCACAAGAATGACCCTGGTGTTGCCACTCTGTGGCCGACATGTGACGTCACGACCGACGTATGACGTCACAAGGTGACCGTGACGTCACTGACAAACCAAAAACATAATGAAGTTGCTACGGTCGCTGCGCTCCTGGCCGCTACGCGGCAAGCAACTCCAAAAGACTGAGAAAACTGAGGAGTTTGCAGGTATGTTTAAGGGTTAAACAGGCCACTATAGTTGTCATATACCATAACGTACAGTACTCCGGTACTTCTGGGTTACGTGCAGGGTCCCATGTACTGAGTGGTAATGAATGATAGTGACGCACATGACTGATATAGACTGATGGCCCTGGTATATGAAGTGAGTGCTACCAATTATAGAACAATAATTGATATACATGACCCTTTATGGGGCACTTAAGGACTGAGAACTAGAAATGCAAAAGGCAGGGTGTATGAAAATATCTGTAAATACACATATAAATCTTGAATTCATTATAATATATTACAGAACTTTGATATAAGGAATTAATTCAACTAAGAGTATTCTGAAATTAGACAAATTTCTGAAAAATTACCAGTGAATGCAGCTCATGCAAGAAATTCACCTGCACTGTATTTATGCATCAAATAACCAACTTATATGGGCTTAAATCAAACCTGTAAGTTCGCTATGATGCATGAATGCAGCCCTGGCAGGACTGAGTGAGTGAGTATTAGAGGTTTAACGCCATTTCGACAGCTAAGGTCATATTCATGGCGAAAACAACATTACACAATTTCAGAGGAAAGTGTCAGTGCCCGCGCATATGTGCACAACACACATCAGAGGGGTTAGGAAAGAGGAGAAATAGACCCTTTTAAGTGGGCTAGGGAAGCCCGTGTGGCAGGACTGAGGGATGTATTCAAGGATAATGACTAAATGACATGGGGTATGATCCATCATAGCACTATATAAGTTTCAAGGCCGTGAGTGAGTAATAGATGTTTAACGCCATTTCGACAGCAAAGGTCATATTCATGGCGAGAATTACATTACACAATTTCACATGGGAATGTGTTGGTACCCCCGCACACGTGCACCACACACATCCCGAGGGATAGGAAAGAGAGGAGATATAGACCCTTTTAAGTGAGCTAGGGAAGCCTGGTTTCAAGGCGGAACGATTCCTCCATGTCACTGTTCCATGTTAGCATGATGCAGGAATGAAATAGTGGCATGCAGACTAACCAGCACTTCATTAGTGCATCATGCTGATTAGAGGGCATGATGCACTCCTGCATAAGTCGCCCTTACAAGTGTAGGGGCCAGCTCTGGCTGTGAGTCCATGGCGGTATGCTATCTGTCCCCATTCCGGTTGCACCAGCCCCCAGGGGCTGGTCAGCGAGAACACTGCCCCCTTGTGACATACCGATCCAGATGTAGGTGGAAGGTAGAGAACATCAGGTCTGGGGCTGTAGCTCAGTGGTAGAGCGCTCACTTGCAAGTTGAGAGGTCCCAGGTTCGAAACCCAGTTATTCCAAGTATGTTTTTGCCAACCTCTATAGGGTGATTACCCCCTATGAGAAATAATTGTCCGACAAAGAATTAAAGCCCCTCAATTGAAAGGGAAATATATCTGATGAACGATGCAGAAAACCCCATGTTGATATCTCTGTGAGGCAAAGTCAGGTGTTTTCTGTGAACAATTCCCCATACAAACTGCATGCAGAAAGTGGTCATGGTCTGTGCACACACCACCATTCTACCACCCCCACTATACAGGGCTCAGCAGTGCAGGTGAACAGCCTAGATGATCTACTTTAATTGTTCATGAGGCATTTAATATCGAGTATTTCTTTGAAATTCCTTACATGGATGAGGACTTATCCATTGACCAATAGTACTACTGGTCGATTTTGTCATTCCTCTCTACTGTAATTATGAACTCAGCCCAAACATGAAAAAGAATCACTTATTAAGGCTTAGATATACCCCCATTAACTGTAAATCCGTTCTAAACTACTCAAAATACAATCTAACACATACTAAATTTTTTTTCAGGCAATAAATTAAGCTTTAGGATGTGTCTACCTCTATTACTATCATCTTAAATTTTTGTGTCAGTTTGAGCTGCTCAGTCCTCCAGGGTGTGAGCAGTAATACTTCTAATAGAAAAAGAAAAGTGGAGGATGGCCACAAATGTAGACCAATGTGTCTCCTGTGCCTCCAGGGCATCAGATGTACTGATAAAAGTGCCCCTAGGCACAGATTTACAATCAAAGACCATGCCCCTCCCTCCCCTATTCCTCAGGTAATCTATATTGTGCCACTACAGGGCTCTATGGGGGCTATTTTGCGGTACTCAGCCACGCAGGTAATCACCCTAACCTCTACACAGGGTTAATGAGTTGCTCCCTTTCCAGAAGCATCCACATTCATTAGCCATCTCAGACCAAAAGGTCTCAGAATATGCATTGTGACAGTGCCGAAGCACAATATTCCAATACATGCTGTCAGTGCCTACCTCGGAGAGGCTTGTAGGAAGCACCCGGAGGCGTTGGTAGACCGGGATAATAGAGCCAAGTAGAGGGTGCTAGCCTTACTGTTACCAAGGGTGCCATAGGGAGAGCTGAGATCATGGCAAGTCATTCCAGCCTACATCCTAAGGCTTAGGGCAGTCATTTAGATTTTACACCTGTGGCCCGGCATCATTTAGGCAACACGGCTTGGCACTCTCCACCATATACTTCTCACACCAATATCTGCTTGAAGAGTGATTATTATTTTCCATTCCTGCTAACTGTAAGAGATGTATAGTGGGACCATAGTGATCACTGTGTACCTGGAATATTCCCGGGTAGCGGGACCCTTAATAGGGGGTGCCATTGCTTTATCTGGTACCTTGCAAGATCATAGCCAGCATTATAGGACCAGTTGTTATATGTTACACCCTAAGAGTTCCCTGAAGGTTAATAGGTCCCTCAGGAGACCAGAATAGAAAAGTGGCACCCCAGTTTGTTATCCTGCTGCCTTTCATGTGGGTGGAGAATGTGTTGTATTCATTGGTTGTCGGGTCTGTTTTTCTGTGGTTTCTGACAAGTATTGAGTCGAGTGATAATCTATTTCACCGGAGACGGAGGGGAAGCCGGGAAACAAAAAACACCTCAGAAAATGATCCATTGCCTGTAGTTGTGGCAGTTGGATGGGGAGCTATCAAACATGGCCGCCATGACTAATAGATGGCTCTGAGGGCTGTCAATCTGTGAATTGACATTTTCTTTGTTCATTCCTATCCAGACCTAACAGCAGGGGCGTAGGAAAAGGGGTAGCCAGGGGGGCCTGGGCCCCCCAATCATGAAGGTGGTGGGGCCTGAATATGTCTGGGCCCCCCCCCCAATATTTTCCAAGAACTCATAAGCACAATGGAAAAGAAGCTAAAACTTTACATCTCAAATTAGATTATTAGGGTGATGTCATAGGGAGAATGGGAAAGTCAGATCCAAAATTTACCAAAAATCACTTTTCTATATGAATTCTAAATACTCATATATATAGACACCATCACGCATCAGCTGACAATTTAAGGTGGTCGTGATGGTGCCCTCGCCAGGCCCCCCAATGAAGATTTGCTTCCTATGCCTCTGTAACATAATAGAGCATTCCCATGGGGTATGAAAATGAGTACAATATAGATTTGATCAACGATAGATGTTAACCGATGTTGACAAGCTGCTTCGTAAGTCCCTATTCCAGGTAGAATTTGAGATTTTATTTGATGGAACCCTCCCACTTAATTGATATCAAGAAAGTGTCTCCCTAGATCTACATAAATCAAAACTGTATCTAGCTTTCAAATATCCTGAAATCCATCTATCAAAATAAATCCCGACATAACCCTAGGATTGCTTTTCTTTGTCATTAAAGACTCAATAAGCAACTATTATAGGACTACTGAGCCTAGTTTTCTGAATATCAAAGACTGACCCAGAATCTCTATTCTCATTGCTAACTGGTAAGAAAATGCACTAAAAATCTAGTTCCTGATTCTGACACTACTACCACCATGGTAGCCTGTTACATCGAAAATTAACCAATAGTCTCACATAATATCCAAATAGTGGATCTGATAGAAAAGACATGTACTAATGCAATGTAAGAAACAGAATGATGATATCTTCAATAGGGAATGCTTGAGAGTTGTTCAATGCTGAAAAAGTGACTGACATTTTGTCCCCACTACTCTATATATAAACTGTGTGGTGAGTGGCACCTGTCTGGGTACAGAGTGGGCCCAGTAGACCATGCAGCACAGGGTGATCACACTACCTGTAGCCACAGGGCAAGTTAAAAGAAACTCCTTCATTTAGAGCTTGTAGGGATTATTGAATGCCAGAAAAGTGTTTGTGTAAGTACTATGATATATAGGACTTCTGTTAGTACCATTTGCCTTATGTTCCTGCTAATCTAAAATTGTTTATTAATGCTGGTTTGCCAAGGTATAGAGAAGAAAGGCTTATTTGCGGCCTATTTCTGCCTCCTGTATGCAAGAGTTGCACAGAGCTATATTGATGGATATAGGTGCATTCTTCTACTTATATGTGTAGTTCAAGGAAACAAGTGAACACTTTCTGAATTATTATTTTTCATTGGTCTTTTTAATGTTTTTTGACCTAAAGATTAACACAGAATTGTGACTATCGGTCATAAAAAAAAGTGGTAAACTAAGGCAAGATGCACAAATCTGTGTAGAATATTCCTGCATCACTTATTTCACTATGTTTCCAATAGCTTCCGCCATACAAGGCATTATTTGAGGACATGTAATTTTCCTCTACTGCAAATATAGGTGCCATATGCTACCTACTCTCACTATGCCAAAAGTGGTAATTCCCTGTGCATTTCCACAGCCATAAGACCCAGAAAAATAATAATAAATGAAGGAATGATAAGCCCCTCACATGCGCATGATCAATAGCTTCAAATCGCTACCTGAATCATTACTGGGGTATGTATAGTAATTATTTTGGAGCCAGATAAGTGAGAGTATGTCTAAAATCAGAATGGGCCTGCAGGGCACACTATAACTCGAGGATTGTAACACCCTACCATGGGGCTGTATGACCCATCCCAATAAACACGCTTACTTTGCAGACCTATGTATTTAGACAGGGGCGTAGGAAAAGGGGGGCCAGGGGGGCCTGGGCCCCCCCCAATCATGAAGGAGGTGGGGCCTGAGTATCTCTGGGCCCCCCAAAAAATTTGCCAAGAATTCATAATAAATTGAACAAGAAGCTAAAACTTTGTATTTTAAATTAGGTTAATATAATAACGGGATAGGGAAATCGGGTCCTGGACCCCAAATCAGATCAAAATTCATTAAAAATTACATTTCTCTACAAATTATATATAGGTATTTATAGGGGCTATTGCGCTTGAGCCGACAATTCAAGGTGTTGAGGTTGGGCCCCCGCTGGGCCCCCCCAATGAAGATTCGCTTCCTACGCCTCTGTTAGAGCACAGTGGTGACAGTGGACCTATATCGTGTATGTTATGTCAACATTGATGTGAAGATGGCCATAAATGGTCATAAACATGGGGCATTTAGTCCCGAGACACCACCCATCATGTCCCCAGTTACCAGCAGGCACCAGAATATTTTCCACAGTTATCTTTTTATTCCCCATGCAATGTTTTATCAGAAGAAACGCTAAAGAAAGAACAACCTATGTTTGCCTCTCTGGTGACATCGGTCGAACACCATATCTCACATACCTTGGGGGAGCATAGGATATTCAATGTAAACATAGCATCTTTCTACTAGGTCTCTCAGCTCTGCAAGAATGTTATTTCTGCATTTTAGAAATATTAAATAGGTAAAGGAGAGGCTATCTCTGCCAAACTCATGATGCACAAATGCATCATGAGCGATTATCTAACAATTACCGCAAAAGTACACGATTCCAAAGAACATGTTGCTTTCATGCAGCCAGTCTTCTCCTTTATCTCAGTGGATTAACACAAATCTCAGTGAAATCCCTAGTGAAAATAAAGATTCTTGGCTATCCCACAGCCCTGCACAAAAAGCGACATGAAATACAGCTGATGCAGGTACAACTGTTTTAGGACCATATGTCGCTGCTACACTCCACCCCCTCTACTGCCCCTCACTAAACATGCCACTTGATGCCCTCTGCTGCCCCTCACTAAACATGCCACCTGACGCCCTCTGCTGCCCCTCACTAAACATGCCACCTGACCCCCTCTGCTGCCCCTCACTAAACATGCCACCTGACCCCCTCTGCTGCCCCTCACTAAACATGCCACCTGATGCCCTCTGCTGCCCCTCACTTAACATGCCACCTGACGCCCTCTGCTGCCCCTCACTAAACATGCCACCTGACGCCCTCTATTGCCCCTCACTTAACATGCCACCTGACACCCTCTGCTGCCCCTCACTTAACATGCCACCTGACGCCCTCTGCTGCCCCTCACTAAACATGCCACCTGACGCCCTCTGCTGCCCCTCACTAAACATGCCAACTGACGCCCTCTGCTGCCCCTCACTTAACATGCCACCTGACGCCCTCTGCTGCCCCTCACTAAACATGCCACCTGACGCCCTCTATTGCCCCTCACTTAACATGCCACCTGACACCCTCTGCTGCCCCTCACTAAACATGCCACCTGACGCCCTCTGCTGCCCCTCACTAAACATGCCACCTGACGCCCTCTGCTGCCCCTCACTAAACATGCCACCTGACGCCCTCTGCTGCCCCTCACTAAACATGCCACCTGACGCCCTCTGCTGCCCCTCACTAAACATGCCACCTGACACGCTCTACTGCCCCTCACTAAACATGCCACCTGACCCCCTCTGCTGCCCCTCACTAAACATGCCACCTGACGCCCTCTGCTGCCCCTCACTAAACATGCCACCTGACGCCCTCTGCTGCCCCTCACTAAACATGCCACCTGACGCCCTCTGTTGCCCCTCACTAAACATGCCACCTGACGCCCTCTGCTGCCCCTCACTAAACATGCCACCTGACGCCCTCTGCTGCCCCTCACTAAACATGCCACCTGACGCCCTCTGCTGCCCCTCACTAAACATGCCACCTGACGCCCTCTGCTGCCCCTCACTAAACATGCCACCTGACGCCCTCTATTGCCCCTCACTTAACATGCCACCTGACACCCTCTGCTGCCCCTCACTAAACATGCCACCTGACGCCCTCTGCTGCCCCTCACTAAACATGCCACCTGACGCCCTCTGCTGCCCCTCACTAAACATGCCACCTGACGCCCTCTGCTGCCCCTCACTAAACATGCCACCTGACGCCCTCTGCTGCCCCTCACTAAACATGCCAACTGACGCCCTCTGCTGCCCCTCACTAAACATGCCACCTGACGCGCTCTACTGCCCCTCACTAAACATGCCACCTGACGCCCTCTGCTGCCCCTCACTAAACATGCCACCTGACGCCCTCTGCCATCATATTATCCTGATTAACGGCTAGAGCACTCGTACTCTTGAGGGGTCATTATGCCTGGCCATTATAACCTTCTTTAAGGTCCATTTACAAAAAGAGAATATAAAAGTTCAACATTCCTTCATCCCCAAGCTTTTTCAAAACTTCCAGTTATTCAGTTATTCAAAGCCCTGTCCTTAAATTTGATGAAACGGGACCAGTTGCTTCAACACCCCCTAACCCCCTGTAGTGATTCAGAACACTAAAATGCGACAACATGGTTTCAACACCCCTTCAGCCCCTGCAGATATTCAAGACCAGCAGCACCCTGTGTTTAAGCACAATAATAATGGCACAGTTAAATTCTCCTCTACCCCGTCTATAAACATGACCAAACCATCCACCACCGGGCAGCTGCTGATTTAAAGGGACTCAGGGACGCAGCGTCATCGGTTTGTGTCTTGTAAACAGGATGCGTCACAGAAATGAAAACGACATGAAAATCTTCATCTGGTTTAAAGTTCTATTCTCTTTTTCATTTTTCATTTACTGTTAATAGGTGTATTTGCTCTGAATGAGAGTAACTCACCATGACTGCATTCATGTATCATGCCACCAACAGGCATGATGCATCGTTAATGCAATAACCGGCTTGGTTTACTCTAAGTACACGATAGGACTCTCACCTGTAAATACAAGGGTAGACAACACATTAGGACACTTTGTGTGGACATCACGGGCAAAGACTGAGTAGATGTGAAAAGGTTCTGGTAAGGGTGTAATGATATAGTTAAGGGTATGACTGTCTTAGATGCCTGTCTGCTGTGAGCCACTGTGGATATATATGAAGACAGGTTACTCTGTGAGTACTATATGGACATGGGTGTGTTGAACAGGTTACTCTGTGAGTAGTATATGGACATGGGTGTGTTGGACAGGTTACTCTGTGAGTAGTATATGGACATGGATATGTTGGACAGGTTACACTGTGAGTAGTATATGGACATGGGTGTGTTGGACAGGTTACTCTGTGAGTAGTATATGGACATGGGTGTGTTAGACAGGTTACTCTGTGAGTAGTATATGGACATGTGTGTGTTGGACAGGTTACTCTGTGAGTAGTATATGGACATGGGTGTGTTGGACAGGTTACTCTGTGAGTAGTATATGGACACGGGTGTGTTAGACAGGTTACTCTGTGAGTAGTATATGGACATGGGTGTGTTGGACAGGTTACTCTGTGAGTAGTATATGGACATGGGAGTGTTGGACAGGTTACTCTGTGAGTAGTATATGGACATGGGTGTGTTAGACAGGTTACGCTGTGAGTAGTATATGGACATGTGTGTGTTGGACAGGTTACTCTGTGAGTAGTATATGGACATGGGTGTGTTGGACAGGTTACTCTGTGAGTAGTATATGGACATGGGAGTGTTGGACAGGTTGGCTGTGAGTAGTATATGGACATGGGAGTGTTGGACAGGTTGGCTGTGAGTAGTATATGGACATGGGTGTGATGGACAGGTAACTCTATGAGTAGTATATGGATATGGGTGTGTTGGACAGGTTACGCTGTGAGTAGTATATGGACACCGGAGTGTTGGACAGGTTAGTCTGTGAGTAGTATATGGGCATGGGTGTGTTGGACAGGTTACTCTGTGAGTAGTATATGGACATGGGTGTGTTGGACAGGTTATTCTGTGAGTAGTATATGGACATGGGTGTGTTAGACAGGTTACTCTGTGAGTAGTATATGGACACGGGTGTGTTAGACAGGTTACTCTGTGAGTAGTATATGGACACGGGTGTGTTAGACAGGTTACTCTGTGAGTAGTATATGGACACGGGTGTGTTAGATAGGTTACTCTGTGACTAGTATATGGACACGGGTGTGTTGGACAGGTCACTCTGTGAGTAGTATATGGACATGGGCATATTGGACGGGTTTGCTGTAAGTAGTATGTGGATATGGGTGTGTTGGACAGGTTACGCTGTGAGTAGTATATGGACATGGGTATTTTTAACAGGTTACACTGTGAGTAGTATACGGACATGGGCATATTGGACAGGTTCGCTGTGAGTAGTATATGGACATGGGTGTGTTAGACAGGTTACGCTGTGAGTAGTATATGGACATGGGTATTTCTAACAGGTTACACTGTGAGTAGTACAATGTATATGGCTACTGCAGGCTGTTCCAAGCAACGAGTCTAGAAAAAGATAGTATTGGGGCAATGATACCTTTGATCAAATTGATATAAGACTGCCTCAGTGGAAAGAGAGCCAGCACTCAGCTTCCACCTAGTGGTGTAAACTAGAACTACATGAGACCATTGCCACTGCTACTGCTACTCAGTGCTGCCACCATGTATGGAATGTGAGAACTAAAGTTTGGGTATATGGTTCCTTCTACAAATCCTTCATTTTTACACTATGAAGCCAAAGTATGCTTAATCCTTTAAGGGACGCTGATGTAGGAGTGTATGATGATTGAGAGTGGTGAGACTGATCGCCAGCACTTCATTGGGAATCCCACCAAACCTCTTGAACTGTGTCAACCATGTAGTGTCATCAAGATGCAGAGATGAAGTGCTGGCGACTAGGCTAATACTTCATTGGTGCATCATGCAGACCAGAGTGTGTAGATCCCTTAGGGTCTTTATGCTGCGTAAATGCAATTCTGGTGAGTTAATTGTCAGGGCTGCATTCATGCATCATGTCTACTCATGGTTATGATGCATTATTGCATCACCACCCCTAAAAGGTATCTTTACACCAGCTAGTGATGAAAATTAAAAAGCCGCCTGGTGTGTCGTAACTCTCACTGTCTTGTTATTGGTCTTAATTTGGTGCTGCCCTACATCACCACTCTCCCCCCCACAGGCAATGGGCATACTCTCCAAGCAGATGCTTTGCAATTCTCACACTTTGTTTTTCTCTGTCTCAGACCATTAGGTAGAGCAGTGAAAAAGATATGGACTTCCAATTATTTTCCAAGCACAGTCTTACATCAGTTCTGTTTAAGATGCTTTCCTCACTAAGAGCAAAAAAAGCAGGGAGACGTATGTCTGAGCGACCCCGTCTAAAGGCAACCCAACAGGCCCAACTGAGTTGGCCAATGGTGACTATCAAGATGTCAATGGTGCCATTTGCAGGAACATCAAGATTAAGGCAGAGGCGCATTTATGTGGAGTCCATTAAAGTCGGTTCAGAGAGTGCGTTTGGGCTCAGCTTGCAGATTGATAAGGGTCTTCTTTCTGATTTCCTTTCATTTTTTATGTCACAAGGCGCCAATATGCCCTCTATCCAAATACATCCTCTTATACAGCGGTATACTTTACATGTAGAGAAGGGCAGACTGATTGGTTCAAGCCGTTCATCTTTACAAATTTTAATTAATTTATGATGTTATGTGGGCGTATAAATGATGAAGACCCTTCCATAAACAGTTTAAGGGCTGCTAATGGAGGAGTTCATCATGCCAATCTGTCAGCATGATACATGAATGTAGCCCGGGTAAGTTACTCACTAGGGCTACATTCATACATCATGTCCATCTGTCATCGTGATGCATGAATGCAGCCCTGGTGAGTTACTCACTAGGGCTACATTCATGCATCACGCCCATTGGTCAGCATGATACATGAATGCAGCCCGGGTGAGTTACTCATTAGGGCTACATTCACGCATCATGCCCATTGGTCAGCATGATACATGAATGCAGCCCGGGTGTGTTACTCACTAGGGCTACATTCATGCATCACGCCCATTGGTCAGCATGATACATGAATGCAGCCCGGGTGAGTTACTCACTAGGGCTACATTCATGCATCACGCCCATTGGTCAGCATGATACATGAATGCAGCCCTGGTGAGTTTAATCATTAGGGCTACATTCATACATCACGCCCATTGGTCAGCATGATACATGAATGCAGCCCGGGTGAGTTACTCACTAGGGCTACATTCATGCATCACGCCCATTGGTCAGCATGATACATGAATGCAGCCCTGGTGAGTTTAATCACTAGGGCTACATTCATACATCACGCCCATTGGTCAGCATGATGCATGGATGCAGCCCGGGTGAGTTACTCACTAGGGCTACATTCATGCATCACGCCCATTGGTCAGCATGATGCATGAATGCAGCCCGGGTGAGTTACTCACCAGGGCTACATTCATGCATCACGCCCATTGGTCAGCATGATGCATGAATGCAGCCCGGGTGAGTTACTCACCAGGGCTACATTCATGCATCACGCCCATTGGTCAGCATGATACATGAATGTAGCCCGGGTGAGTAACTCACTAGGGCTACATCATGCTGACCCTACAGGTTTGGAACAGTCCCACAGTAAGTAGTCCCGACCTACAGTCGTGATGCACTTCTGTCACCAATATGGCACAGTTCATGTTAGAAACATTTTCAATCTCCTCTTCACCTCTGCTGCACCTATGGTGGTTTGTTTGGTTATCTAAACCCCACTATACGCCTCTCAGAAAATTAGACGGGCAATGGGATTCACTAAAACTTGTCAGAAACAGCCTGGAGACATTTAATGACAGTGTGGCATTGATTCGGGGTCCACAACACTTCCGGTAATCCCACCAGGCTGACAGTGTCAGTGATAAGACTTGTTTTGGATTTAATTAACCTTGCGTGCCAGCCCTCATAATGATTTCGAGAACTGCACTGAAACATTTACTAGATCCACAAGAGTGTATCGAGTGCCCTTATGGCTCACACGATACCTGAATTCAGCTATGTTAAAGCACTGATTCCATGAATCATTCCGATTAGCACTAATCAGACCGATTTCTTTTTTAGATACTTTTGATATAGTATTATATCATCGGATTAAGGCTATTCCGACTGACTGTACACCTGTAATGCTATAATGAAAAGATAGCGCCCCAAAAATGAAACCCCTGGGTCCCCAATTAAAATTAATTTCCATAACGCAGATCCATAATGCAGGCTTTTGTATCAAGTATGGCGCCCTTAGCCCTAGAAGTATTGTTTATATGCATCAATCTTTTAGCATGATGCACTATTGAATGAAGTGTCTTTACAGAAGCATCATGCCAACTGCCTGGGAGCCCATAGGCTCAACATGATGCATGCATGAAGCCCTGGCGAGTTACTCACCAAGGCTGCATTCATGCATCATGACAACCAATGGGCCCCATGCATTGATGCAATGAGGCATGACCGCCCTTTTAACCCTTTAAGGGCCACTGATGCATTAATGCATCATGCCCATTGGTCGTCATGATGTACCAATAAAGTGCTGGCGACACTGCTCGCCAGCACTTCATTGGAGCATCATGAAGACCCTCTGTGAGTATATGTATCGACCCCATAGGGTCGGCATGATGCTCCAATCGGCATGATGCTCCAATCGGCATGATGCTCCAATCGGCATGATGCTCTCCTGCATCTGCCGCCTCTAAAGGCAAACTGGTAAATCACATGAAGCTCCAATCCAAAGATGATGTCTCTCAATCTGTCTTTTCTTGGAAAGAGTGGCTGTTTTTTTCCCAGCCTTTGTTCTAATCAGTAATCAGACAAGATCGGCTTTAGGCCAGGCTTCAGCCTACTTTCAGCTGACTCGGGATTAAGTTAAGCGAAGCTCTCATGCCAAAATTAGCCAAATGCGAGTCACAACTTGAATTCATCAGAAGCTGGTGTGAATGTGACTATCAACACCAATAAACTTATAGCAATGGAGTCTTATATGTTGCTGTATGCTGTGCCTTCCTTGTTCACATTCATCACAACACAACAGTAAATTATCTTGTATAAGCCACAGCTTATACAGTGCTTTTTACAGCTTATAGGAGGTTCCCAAAGTCATGGTGCGGCTTATACGAGGGTGCGGCTTATACAAGGGTGCTGCTAATAGGGGAGCTAAAAAAGGGTACATCTAATTTTCACTCATCAAATTGTAAATATAAAAAAAAAAAGCTAAATCTGAGATCTATAGGGTTGTTAGTTCATGTCGGATTGCTATCTTCTTAGACATTCCGATCCCCTGGACATTTCTAAGAAAGCAGGTCAGGACTAAGCAACAACAACAACAACAAATTTCAAAAACTTCACAATACAGAACACAATTTCATTTCTCACACTTTTTCATTACATTCTGAAATGAGGTTTCGGCATGCAATGACCAAGTCGCTGTGATTCCGAAATGCGTCTTAATTGTCCCTGCCTCCCCTTTGTGGCTGAAATCAAAACAAAAAACCTCCATATTTTTTTTCAAATGAATGAAACCTTCAATGTCATCAACAGGAACTGAAGCTTGCATTCGCCGGATAAGGTTTCCGGTTAATAAGTTTGATGTGGCATCCTAAAAAGGAAGTAATAGGTGACATTTCATAGCCTTCACTATCTCATAATTATTAAGGGAAATGTCAAAAAAAAAAGAGAAATTGGAAAAAAAGGAGAAGTACTTCCTTTGGTATTAGGAATGCCGTGAGCTGTCATGGATGTGACTTGTCTTTGACAGTTTTTCTTCAACCATGTTTTGACAAAACATCCCTGGTCTTTATTGAACAACCCATCTAGCACTCCTCATTATATAAGAGTTACAAGACTGTAAAAATATGAAGGGAGTTGTCATTATTTATCAAAAGGCAGGCTGGGGCATGGTGAAATTTCAAATGAGAGAGGTGTCAGTTGGGTGTTGGTCCAACCTCAGAAAACGTTAGGGGCCTTTGATACTTTACAAGTGGAAGGAATTTCCCACATATGAAGCTGCACTAAAGTCTAAATTTCAGCGACCTCTGAATCTCTGAAAATAAATAAACCTTGGAGGGTCTTACATCTCTGAAGGGATCATGCAAAAAAAATCTTTGATGCTTCCCCTAGAATAAATAAAAATTTTGACACCCTCTCTTGATGGTGTGTGATCGATAAACTCCCGGAGAGTCAGCATGATGCATCAATAAAGCCCCCGTCTTGCCAGCACTTCATTGGTGCATCACGACAACCAATGGGCATGATGCACTCCTGCATGAGCAGCCCTTAACCAGTCAAATGTTTACATAATTTAACTATTTCTCATCATTGAATCACAAAGAACACTCTTTATTGACTAAGGCAAAGTCATACATTTTGAAAAAAAAAGCACCACCTCCAAGTTTAAAAAGACTTGGGAGATTTTAATATCATTACCCAATAGATAACCACAGTCTGCAACTTCAATATTTCAGCCTTTCTACACCATTTTATTGTCCTCTTTCTCTCTTTAGTATTACATGACACAGATATTAATCAGATCTGGTGGCCTTGAAAATTTCCGTCTGCAATAACAATGAGTTATGGCATATGCGCATAAAATCTCTTCTTCGTTACCCAAATTTTGGTCCACTTTGATCATGTATTCATTGATTCGACTCAAATTGGGTAGATGTATTTTTAATTTGAATGAAAGCTTTCTATGTTAGCTGACAACTACATTATGGACCAGTTACTCATGAGTACATTAATACTCAAATGGCCTAATTCCAATTCCATCCAAGTCATGTGTGACACATGGTTAATTGCAAGTTACTTGGAATACAATACCTACTTATTAGCTTGGAGAATGCATTATAAGACTGCCTCTATTCGTGTCTCATAGCATTAATGCTGTTTGTCTTTCTTTAGTACACTTCCATCGTTAAGCCGTTGATTACGGCAGGTGCACTAAAAGGCCATGTAGATACCTCTTATATTTGTAACTTAATTCATGAGGCAGTTATTCCACTATGGCCAGAAAGGGTAATGGTCATTTGAAGCCATATCATCAGCTAAGTCCATATTCGTGCTGGAGTAAACCGCATTAGGCATCACCTAATGGATGAATGTATGCCTGTGAATATACATATGCCCCCATCTTTATAGAGACATGATGCGATTAGGATGGGCTCTGGAAGCCTAATGTAGAAAGAACAGGGCAGTGGCAGAATTCGAAAGGGGACGCGGGATTTAGAAAAGGGACACAGTGGCAAGCCCCTCCTTTCTGTCTATCACTAAGAGTTTATTTTTCATCTTTTACATCAGTCATCTTTAGCCAGATAGAGAAGGTAAATGAAGACTGCACCGCCTCCTTTTCAAAATCCTGGATCTGCTTCCGCGGGGTAGAAGCCTGATCTTGACATTAACATTAATGGCGGACATGATTATCCCCTGTATTTCTGTCAGTATTTTATCCATTTTTTAGATATAACTTCTTGACTCGAAAAGTGAACTTACAGTTTTTTCCTCTTCTTGTTATTGCAGTGTAGATGTGCTGAGAGCTACAGAGTAAGTGATTCATGGAACATACACCAGGGGGCATATATGAGTTGACAGACGCCAGGAAGACGCTACTAGAGGTCACCTGCCTCATCTACAACCTCCCCCCGCACACACACACACGCCTTCACCCATACACTTACCCACCCACCCATCCCACCATATAACCCCTCACTACTAGCCACTATCACATATAACTATTTCATTACCCAGTAGTCCGTCTGCCACTGACTTTGGCCCTTTAACCAAATCTCATTTCTCACACATTTCCTACCTTCCTTCCCCCACATATTCTTTTATAATATTCACACATTTCACATTAATTTCTACGCAACTGTGCTCTTTATTAAACCCTTTATCTTGAGTTTCTAAGCTTCCTTCTAGATAACTCCATTCCTGTAAAACGTTCTGTGAGCTTCCCTTCCAGCCTCATATTCCCCTCACTCTTTACCTTACCAGTCTAGTCTGTTATTCTGACACATTGTGCTCCCCTCTACCTTTTCCCATCCTCCTTGCTGCTATTTTGTATCTGCCCACTCCCAACCCACCTCCACACCTGCTCCCTGAATATTCTCAGATCCTTAATCCTCTTCCCATATTTTCTTCCTGCTCCCCTTCCACCCAGATTTAAACCCTTCCCTTCTTTTTCCAGATCCCAAAACTACATTCTCTCTCTCCTTCTCTCCCTCCCCCTCCCATTCCTTCTTTCATCCTCTCCTATATCACAGGCCCTATTTTCATCTTCCCTTTTACTTCCCTCCCTTGTACCATTCCCCTATCACCAGTAGCTCCTAGCTGAGACACTACCTATCTCACCCCCCCCCCCCCCCGCACCATCCACCCATCCCTCCCAGGCACCCACCATCAACCCTGTATGTCAGCCTCCCTGCACCACCACTCCCCTCACCACCACCACCTGTCAATCAACCACCCAGCTCCACCAATCAGCAGCCAGTGGGTGTGGCCAGGGAGCAGCTTCCTCAATGGGAGGCGGCGGCGGGGGAGGAGGAGGAGGAGGCGGCGGAGGTGGGGAAGATATTGGTGGTGGATTGGCGGCATGGTGGCAGATGTACAACTTGACTGGATACCTCAGCACCTCGCAACTCAAGGACCTGGAGCGAGAGATGCTGCGCAACTTAACCCACCACATCAACGATCCCGCCTTCGACCTGTTGCGTTCTGCGGCATGGCGCGGGCTCGTGCTAACCCTCTACATATGCGTAATATTAATTGGGATGGTCGGCAATGCGATCGTCATCTATGTGGTCATCAAGAATCGCAACATGCACAACGTGACAAACGTCCTCATCGCCAATTTGGCCCTCTCGGATATCGGGCTGTGTGCTTTTAGTCTCCCGATACAGCTATATTACCAGCTGACTGATCATTGGATGTTTGGGGAGTTCCTATGTCGGGTTATATTCGCGGCGTTTGCAATGCCGATGTATGTGTCTATACTAACTATTCTGCTTATCGCTTATGACCGGTATTGGTTAATAGTATACCCCCTAAAGGAGAGGATGAGCATCAAAATGGCCCTGTTTCTGCTGTCTTTAACAGTGCTCACATCGCTTCTACTTTCTATTCCCGTAATGTGTTTTACTTCCCTACACCATCTCAATGAGCCGGACCTACACATCAAACGCAACTACTGCGTAGAGCAATGGCCGAGCCCACATGCTCGACAAACCTACTCATTCCTAATGTTTGCATTCCAATTCTGCCTCCCGCTGTTCATCACTACCTTGCTGTATTGTAAGATCTACCGAAGGCTCAAAGAGCGGAGGCTGCATCGGACACAGTGTGAGCGCAAACAAAAGACCAATAAGATCCTCATCGCCATCGTGGCTTTATTTATCTTATGTTGGCTCCCATGGAATGTGTTTTCCTTGATAACGGAGATGGACCATTACCTAGTGCGTGGACCACATTTTAAGTTTGTCGATCTGCTACTGAAGGTCTTTGCTATGAGCTCTGCCTGTGTCAACCCGTTCCTGTACTGCTGGCTCAATGATAACTTCCGACGCGAGCTCGACACCATCGCCGTCAAACTGCACGTTTATCGTGAACCAGCATTACTACGCTCCGGTTCCAACCGAAATCTACAACAAGACCGGGCGAATCGGGAGAATCTACAGGCGGAGTACGGGAACCATCTCCATGTGCCAGGAATGGAGAATGGACTACTCAGTGTCTCCGACACAAACTTCCCTAGTATCACGGCAGATCGGAGGTCAAGCGCCCAACCGTCGTCGACGACCTTAGGGAGTCACCGCTCTAGTATGAGTACAACAGTACTCTGATGATGGGAAAAATGTGATTTTTTATTACATCTATCTTATATGTATATTTAAATTATTCTTATTCATCATGTTTATCTATTGTTGTACATTTGTGATGGTACTGGACATGGTATTTTAGAGGCATCCAAGTCGCATTTCACAGAATCCTTTTGTAGTACCTTGCATTGCCTACTGTGGTTTAATTCACATGGAACATGAAACTGGATCTCAGCCCCCTGTCTATAGATGCTGGATATATGATGTAAAAGTGCACAAAGTGACTGCATTGTTAAAAAACCACCCACTTCCCACAGGATGTATTTTAGATTTAATGAACTGGCACACAAGCGCGAACAAGGCTAAGGATATGTAACATTAAGATGCCTCTGTTTTTTTTTAAGTGATACCTGAGGTTGCCATGGAGACACACATATAAGGATGCTGAGAGAATGGGGTGTTAAATAATGAATTTAAGTGCACCAACTTAGCCTCATTGTATACAGGAACTGGATATTACCAAAGTAAAAGGGACATCCTATATCAGTATCCATGGCAACTAGGTAATACAATCATTTTAAAGCATCCCTAATGTGCTCCGGATAGAGGAAACCCTACACCGTGTAACCACTGAATTAACTGCCTTCGCTTCAACACAAAATGCCACTATCTTGTTCTGGATAATATCTATATTGGAAACACCCAACTATGACTTTATTACTTAAGTCATTCAAGGTGATCATATCTATGAGATCACTCAAAATGTAATGCATATCCAATTATAACAATGGGACTTGATAACAATCATTTGAGTTACCTGAGAGATGTGAACTTGTAAAGATGTTTACAATGTAAACCAATCACTAACATTTGGTTACCATGGCAACTGTTCGAGGAATACAATTTCAAATTAACCAGATATTTCATCCCCTCCTTTCATTGTTGTGACCAATTACTGCTGTAAGTTCATTTAATATATGGTCGCGGCATGCATCTTTTGTGAGCCTACCCTCGGTGACTGAGGGATATTTAAATAGCCGCACTTATCTGAAACACGCCACTGGTACATAAACAATGTAAACAAGAATACTTCAAGTATTCTGCTGACAAGGGTAAACAGATGTATAACCAAGTTTTGTATTTTACAGAGGTGGTCTGTTTAAGTGCACCTGCGCTCAAATATTTCAATCTTTGAATTACCTTGAGCTAATTGGGAGACATGTTTTCTGCGATAAAAGAGAAAATAAAAGATTCTATTTGGGATTTAAAAACCCATTGTCACCCTGCACTAAAATGTGACCTGCACCACAGCAAGTGGTAGCGCAGAAAAACACTAATCTCTCAGGTGTCATATGATGACACCTATTACAGACTGACATTTGAAGGTTTCCGAAAGTCCATCCTTTAAGGGTTGCTGATGCAGGGACGCATCATGCCCACTGGTCGCCATGATGGTCGTCATGATGCACCAATAAAGTGCTGGTGAGCTAGCACTTTATTGGTGCATCATGCCAACCCTCCTGGAGTGCATCAACCGCATGATGCATGAATGCAGCCCTGGCGAGTTACTCGCCAGGGCTGCATCAATGCCTATGGACATGTTGCATCAATGCATTTATAGCAGCCCTTAAAGACTTAATCAAAATGATAGAAAGTCCAAAAAAGGCCAGGGACAATCTGCCATGGAGAGCGGCACTAATTGGATCACAATAGACGGGAGAAACATGACAAGCGGGTGTGTAAGGGGATATGGTGCCTTTTGAAAGTCTATTTTACTAATTAATGTATCTAAAAGTAGAGTAGAGATAGGACTAGTATGGAATGAGCGCCTTACCTAGGGGGACTAAAGAGAAGTGCTGCTGTTAAACTTTAAGGGCCGCTGATGCATTTATGTATCATGCCCATTAGTCGTCATGATGCATGAATGCAGCCCTGGTGAGTTAAGGACCACAGCTGCATTCTGGTATCATGATAACCAAGGGCATGTTGCATTCATGCATTCACGACCCTTGTAGGATTAAGGATTTGGAATTTGACCAGCGGAGAACAGAACACTTGTTTAGTGCAATACGCTAAAACAAATGCATTTTGCCAGTGCTGCGTTCATGCATCATGATGCATACACAGCATCAATAATGCATCGTGGCAATAATGCATCATGGAATTGCTCTGAGTAAGCATGCTGCCCTTGGTGATCTAGATAATATGGGTCTGTCTATATCATGTGATATCTCTACACATCTCTAGTTTAAACATAACAGTGGGGCCATGCACCCCCTTATAAAAATCGCATATCTCTGAAAACCTCTAAAACTATTTTCTATAATCTATATCTGTCCCTTTTCTCCACATTCTCTATTTTTTGTTCTCCCAAAAGGATCCAATAGATAGATTTTGAACAAGAAAAAGGACCAATCAGATGTTCTATTTTGTACATCCCCATGGATTCAGGCTGAGAGAAAGTAGTTCCCCTCCCATTGTACTGACACACCAGCGATGTATCTCAAAACGATAGGTATGTATCAGTGCGCACTTCTCCCCCATTCTATGGTGTAAATCGCACCCACATGCCCTCCGCATATGATACCCTCTAACCTTGTTGTGTCCCAGATCGAGGCTATATAATCTCGATACCTCTGGTTCATTCAGTGCTGTGACATTTTCTACCAATGCTGTCAACGTGAAAACATGCCATCAACGAGAGGTGGCACAGGTGTATCCAAGTCCATTTGTGTCAAAATAAATCTTTTGTTTTTGTTTCACAAACAAAGTCATTGTGAAGAGACCTTCTGCCGCTCATCACATTTCATTTGTGAATCATTCCTAGGGATGTACGTCAGAGTCTATGAAGAATTCTGAAACTGCCCATAGGCATTCCAAATTCATTGTAAACACTGCAAATCTTTAACCTAAGAAAGGAAATTTGGGCAAATCTATTGCCAGTTTGGACTGGCACCAGACAGAATTCTGAAAATTTACATCCTGTGATGATACCCATTGGCTGTCATGATGCATGAATATAGCCCTGGCGAGTAACTCGCCAGTGTAATATCCATGTATCATGCTGATCCTATGGGTTAGTATACTCCCACAGGGTCGTCATGATGCACCAATGAAGCAGTCTCTTACCAGTACTTCATTGGTGCATCATGCTGACCAATGGACATGATGCACTCCTGCATTAGCGGCCCTTAAAGATGTAAGAAGGTTGAGTTTACGTGCTTGTATGTATATACAACATAAGTTATAATTAGTTAGACTGGAGTATTATGTTACAAACTTCTATAAACAGGGATGTAGGCCTAAGTCAGGCACGTGCGAAAATCAGGAAGATATTAAAGCCGTCTACTTTTTTTTCCCAAATAGCCCTCCTTACCACTAGATTAAGGAAAATAAATGTCATTCAAAAATTTCAGAAATCAGCAAAACCTGATAAAACCTGAAGACTTACATCCCTGTTATAATAATAACCAACTCCTGTCCTCTGCAATCCCCATAGGGTACCTTGGACAAACAGCTCACAGATCGGCTTACAAGGGAAGTTTTTAATTGAGTGAATTGTAGTTTAACCAAACTGTATTAGTATTAAATCTTTCTAAAATTTCCTTGGGTTGAGGGCTTATCTTCAAATGGAAGTCAGTTTTAGAGAGGTTTTATGGTTATTCACATGATAAGAATATATATATATATATATATATATATATATATATATATATATATATATATATATATATATATATATATATATATATATATATATATATAATGTGGACATTAAGGTATTTATCAATGCGGCCTCCTCGCGGGTCCATAAAGCAATGTTTAAATCACTTGCAATATGGTATCAATGTGAAACCTTTATGAAAATTATGGGCACCAGTGCAGAAAATGACTTGATCAATGCTAATTTGATGTTATTATTTGCTTTATTAACTTTGTCAATGTTAAATCATCATGACAATTGGCCATGATGATGCATTGAAGCAGTCCTAGTGTTTAACTGACCCGGGCTGCATTCAGGTACCGTGCCAACTCTATGGGCTTCATAAACTGCCGAAGGGTCGGCATGATGCACCAATGAAGTGCTGGTGAGCTGACTCGCCAGCGCTTCATTGGTGCATCATGCCAACAATTGGGCATGATGCACTCCTGAATCAGCCACCTTTAAAGGTTAATGTTGTCAATTAACATCATTCTTCGTGTTGACTGCGGAGCTGTGATTCCATAGCGGCAATCGAGTTTCAGATATTGTATTATTTGTGAATAAAATATTTGTTGTTTTAAAAGTTGTTGAATTTGAATCATGCTTAAGGCCATGATGCACCAATTGAGAATCATGCTGACAATGGACATGATGCTTCATTTGTGCATCATGCAGTGTGTAAACCCACCCCCTTGGGGTTGGCATGATGTATGAATGTAGCCCTGATGAGTTACCGTATCGTCGTATTCAAGCGCCCCGGCGCTCTTTGATTTAACGTGCTCATTTCCCAGGAGCTCATAGAAGACAGGCGCTTATTCAAACTCCCTTTTTCATGGTTAAGAAATATTTCATGATTTCTGTACCCCCAGCACTTATTTGAGACGAACGCTCATTCAAATACCGGCACTTAAACACGTCAATACGGTACTCACAAGAACTACATTCATGCATCATGACGACTGATGGGCATGACGTATTGATACAATGCAGTACCGATGGGCATGATTATGACGACCGATGGACATGATTATGACGACCGATGGGCATGATTATGACGACCGATGGGCATGATTATGACGACCGATGGGCATGATTATGACAACCGATGGTTATGATTATACCGACCGATGGGCATGATTATGCCGACCGATGGGCATGATTATGACGACCAATGGGCATGATTATGACGACCAATGGGCATGATTATGACAACCGATGGGCATGATTATGACGACCGATGGGCATGATGTATAGGGTTGACCTGGGTTACATTATCAACCAATCAGATCTGATCATTCCCTGTATTTAATGCAGAATGTTTGGGTACATTATGTAACACCTAGTACCCATCATGCTGGTTCTTATCAGTGCTTATCTGGCCAGCAATGGCGGACTCACTAGGCCTCCATACTAAACCCTATTGATACAATGCAGTACCCGCCATTAACGTCTTAAAAGTTTGAATGAGTGACACTGCTCTGACTGCTAGCTTCCTGCCAGCGCATCGTTCCGATATAACTAGATCCTAAAAACTGAACCCAGAGCTAAGGCATAATTGGGAAGATCCCCTCTCACATCTCCCGGGTATTCTGGGTGATTTAAACCGGAAGTGGAAGAGAGTGGGAGGATGGTGGGTACCTGTAGGTAGGTGAATGACAATTAAAACTTTTACCGTGAATTAATGAGATTTTTGTTTGTTCAGATTCACGATTGGCATTTACATGATACAGAGCTTGTATTAATCGAAATCCTCACATATAAGCTGTGTCTTATATGTAAGGATTATTCATGCTACACATTAACCCAAGATTACAAGGACAGAGTGTGACAGACGAGAGCATGTCTGTCCCTAGGGACTGACCGCAGATCCCCCTGAAGGACAGACATATCTGAGGAACAGACATGAGCATATATGAGGGACAGACATGCTCATATCTGAGGGACAGACATCAGCATATCTGAGGGACAGACACACTTGTATCTGAGGGATAGACATGAGCATATCTGAGGGACAGACATGAACATATCTGAGGGACAGACATGCTCCTATCTGAGGGACAGACATGAGCATATCTGAGGGACAGACATCAGCATGTCTGAGGGACAGACACACTTGTATCTGAGGGATAGACATGAGCATATCTGAGGAACAGACATGCTCATATCTGAGGGACAGACATGAGCATATCTGAGGGACAGACATGCTCATATCTGAGGGACAGACATGAGCATATCTGAGGGACAGACATGCTCAAATCTGAGGGACAGACATGAGCATATCTGAGGGACAGACAAGCTCATATCTGAGGGACAGACAAGCTCATATTTGAGGGACAGACATGAGCATATCTGAGGGACAGACATGAGCATATCTGAGGGACAGACATGAGCATATCTGAGGGACAGACATGAGCATATCTGAGGGACAGACAAGCTCATATCTGAGGGACAGACAAGCTCATATTTGAGGGACAGACATGAGCATATCTGAGGGACAGACATGAGCATATCTGAGGGACAGACATGAGCATATCTGAGGGACAGACATGAGCATATCTGAGGAACAGACATGCTCATATCTGAGGTACAGACATGCTCATATCCGAGAGACAGACATGCTCATATCTGAGGGACAGACATGATCATATCTGAGAGACGGACATGCTCATATCTGAGGGACAGACATGCTCATATCTGAGGGAGACATGCTCATATCTGAGGGACAGACATGAGCATATATGAGGGACAGACATGCTCATATCTGAGGGACAGACATGCTCATATCCGAGAAACAGACATGCTCATATCTGAGGGACAGACATGCTCATATCTGAGGCACAGACATGCTCATATCTGAGGCACAGACATGCTCATATCTGAGGGACAGACATGCTCATATCTGAGGCACAGACATGCTCATATCTGAGGCACAGACATGAGCATATCTGAGGGACAGACATGAGCATGTCTCAGGGACAGACATGCTCATATCTGAGGGACAGACATGCTCATATCTGAGGACAGACATGCTCATATCTGAGGCACAGACATGCTCATATCTGAGGGACAGACATGCTCATATCTGAGGCACAGACATGCTCATATCTGAGGGACAGACGTGCTCATATCTGAGGCACAGACATGAGCATATCTGAGGGACAGACATGAGCATGTCTCAGGGACAGACATGCTCATATCTGAGGGACAGACATGAGCATATCTGAGGGACAGACATGACATATCTGTATGCGCCTTATACACAGTGTGCCATATAAACGAGAATTTATGGAAGTTGCAATATGCCTACAATACAAATCTCTACAGGGTGGTTCATTAAGGGCAGAGAAATCAGATTGGTTCTTTCAAGGCCGATTATGCATTAATTCATTATGCTCATTAGCAGTTGTCATGTTGCATGAATGCAGCCCTGGCGAGCAACTCACCAGAGCTACATTCATGCATCAGGGACCTGGAGGGTTGACATGATCAGGGATGCCACTCACTGATCATTGAAAACTCGGAAATCATCCTTATTTTCTGGACTCCCAATAGGAAATGCCTACAGAAAATGAAGTAAAAAATTCTTAATTACTAAAAGGTTACGAAAAGTGGAATCTCTGCATGATGCATCAACAAAATGCTGGTAACAGACTCGCGAGCACTTCATGAATGCCTTATACTGACCAATGGACACGATGATTAGCGGTTGTTAAAATGATCTTTTGTTGTCATGATTTATAAAAGTGAGTGAGTAATAGATGTTTAACGCCATTTCGACAGCTAAGGTCATATTCATGGCAAGAACTGCATAACACAATTTCACAGATGAATGTGTCAGTGCCCACACATACATGCACCACACACATCCAGAGGGGATAGGAAAGAAGAGATATAGACCCTTTTAAGGTGGATGGCGCCAATAGGGTAGCTAGATATTCGCCAGATTTTTAGCATAAGTGTATAATTACATTCTCTATCCAATGGTACTGAGAAAGTAGTGGGGTCCCGGGCTAGTGTATGATACCATATCATAGAGGGTATCATATGCGGAGGGCATGTGGGTGCGATTTACACCTCAAAATATAGCAATGGTATGTGACTGGACTCCTAATATGGGCAAGACACGCTTCTTGACGCCCCCACACCTCCTAATAAGGCAATGCTACGTCACACTAGACTCCTAATATATGTCGTACCTTGTCCACATGACTGGGCACTTCCCATAGCAGGGGCGTAGGAAAAGGGGGGGGGGCCAGGGGGGCCTGGGCCCCCCCCCCCAAATAATGAGGGGGTTCCCTATATAAGCCTATATAAAATATAGCAGGCCCCCCTGAGACCCATGGGCCCCCCCAATAAAAATTTGCTTCCTACACCCCTGCATAGCGCCCAGTACTTCCCAGTTTAGCTACTACACAGTCAAAAGGATGATACAGGTGGTGGTACTTGTGAGCGGCCCTAGCGTAACTGTGGTGCTCTGCCAGCTACAGACTAAAGGGATGTTGTAACACATGCATAACTGGATATCTCATACATTTCTATTTTTAACCGCCCAAACGGTGGTCAAGACCAAAAGGGCGTAATGTATGCCTGACCATCTCGAGACGGCAGGCAACAATAGGGATTTTTATTGCCCAGGAATTCAATATCACAGCTGCGGCTTTCTGCTCATGGTTATTGGTTATATTGCCAACAGCAATTTGTCCTATGCCATATTCTCTATATGTTAAGCCTTTAAAGGCCGCTGATGCAGGAGCGCATCATGCCCATTTGTTGTCATGATAGACCAATGAAGTCGCAGACTTGCCAGCACTACATAGGAGCATCATGTCGACCCGCAGGGCGTGTATCAATCCCGTAGGCTCTGCATGATGTGTGACTCTATCCCTTGCAAGTTACTCACCATCAGGCTGAGCAATGGACATGCAATAAAGGCCACTACGGCAGTAATGCGTGAATGAACCCCTTTTGACTGAATCGCTGTCATCCCTGGAGGATCAGCAGGATGTAACAACGAAGAGCACCCTCAATTGTTCTTCACTCTGTATAATGACGAGCCGTGGGCATGATGCACTCCTTCATCAGCAGCCCTTACAGGGTTATCGAAGAACATAACTTGTGAATGCATCGATCTTTGGGAATACATCCATTCAGGAGCAATCTCCTGACAACAACCCCAATACTAAATGTTGAGGTATTGTCAAAATTGATGTTGTGAGCACACATACCCTCTTTTCAGTAGCACCTTAGACTAACATAGAACTAAAAATAAAAGCCCACTTAAACTCTTGGATTCTAGATATTGCTGCAGCAGATTGTACCATATTCGTTCTAATAAGCGCACATGCTCTAATAAGCGCACACCCCACCTATTGGGGCCTAAAATTAAGCAAATACTGTGCAATAACAGAGATTTTGAGGGCAAAAGCATATTTTTTTAGGGCAAAAACATCGATTTTTAGGCTTTAGAGAGTGCGCTTATTAGAATTAATTTTATAATGATGTTTCGAGAATCTAACAATTAAATTCCCGCACATGTGCGCTTATTAGAACGGATACGGTATGCTAAGTGTGTAATACATTCTGTGACCCTTGAAGGGTTATCCCTTTAAAGGCTGCTGATGCATTAATGCATCAGTGAGTGAGTGAGTAATAGGTGTTTAACGCCATTTCGACAGCTAAGGTCATATTCATGGCGAGAACTACATTACACAATTTCACACGGGAATGTGTCAGTGCCCGCGCATATGTGCACCACACACATCCCGAGGGGATAGGAAAGAGGAGAAACAGACCCTTTTAAGTGGGCTAGGGAAGCCCGATTAATGCATCATGTCCATCAGTCATCATGGTGCACCAATAAGACAACCAGCACTTTCTTGGTGCATCATGCCGATCCTCCGGTAGTATATTATCAGCCCCGCAGGGTTGGGATGATGCACGAATGCAGCCCTGGTGAGTTACTCACCCGGGCTGCATTCATGCATCATGGCGACCAATGGGCATGATGTTTAAATGCATCAGCGACCCTTAAAGGGTAAAAGGGCGATGTGGAAATTAATGTCCCAGCTGCAGGGTTCTGGCTGAGCTTATTGCACAGCACTCTTGAGTTGTGAGAACCCCCCAGTAAAACCAACACATATTACACTATACCAAGGTAGTGAATTGTCCAATGGGCGTGGCCATGGCTGAAGCTGGTTGCCAGCGATTGTCACTAATCGTTATTTGGTGAGTACCACCTGTCTCCCAGAGACCCGCAGTGAAAAGTTTTTATACCCAGCAGCAGTGCTTTGTTATGTAAGTATATCATAACATCCAGGACTGTATGAACCCCATAGGATTGCTATGTTATATGAATGCATCATGACCACCAATCAGAGGCGTAGGAAGCAAATCTTCACTGGGGGGGGCCCAACCTCAACCATATTGAGTGAGTAAGTAATAGATGTTTACTGCCATTTAGACAGCTGAGGTCATATTCATGGCGAGAACGACTTTACACAATTTTACAGAGGAATGTGTCAGTGCCCGCGAATAAGTGCACCGCACACATCCTGAGGGGATAGGGAAGAGGAGAAAAACCATATTGAAACATGGGCTCAAGGACAATCGCGCCTATAGATACCTAAACAAAATTTGTGTAGAAAAGTAAATTTTGATGAATTTTAGATCTGATTTGATGCCCAGGCCCCCATTTATCTCATTACTATATCAATCTAATCTGAGATGCAAAGTTTCAGCTTCTTGCTCAATTTATAATGAACTCTTGGCAAATTTTGGGGGGGCCAGACATACTCAGGTCCCACCTCCTTTCTGGTTAGGGGGGCCCAGGCCCCCCCTTTTCCTATGCCCCTGCCAATGGGCTTGATACAATAATTCATCTGCTGCCCTTGAGGGTTAAAGTGACAGCATAGATCTAGCAGTCATAGCCACAGCTCTAGAAGGCATCAAAATGCTACCATGTAGTCAATCTTATTTTCTAAGATGGTTGAGGGTAGAGCCATTGCCAATATCACACCCTCCCTCCCTCCCTCCCTTTCCCTCTTTCCTTCCTACCACCTGTCATCCTGCACTGATTGGCTTATGACAAGAGGTGTCAGAACCAATCAGCACGCAGCGTACCAGGTGCGTAATTGAATGTCTCAGCCAGCATGATGTGATGTGAGGGATAAGCTAGGCCTTGCCTAGTACATATCCTGGATATAATGTCACACCAATATCATACATGTGTAGTGTATTACTTAGCAAATAAAGCTAGTAATAAGCAACTGTAAGAGAGTCCAATGATCAAACTGTAAATAGTAATGGAAAGGAGCTGATCCAATTATCCCCTGCTGTGAATTGAACCTCTCAACTAGCTTGATATGATGACAGGGGGATAAGGCTCAGTATGGGACATCCTGGATATTATATCACACAAAATGTTTACAGGAACTGGCATAACTACATCATCAGTAGCAGATATATTTGGGAAGGAAATTTACCGACATCGGATAGATATGACCTGCCATCCAAAATTCATATTTCTAGGCCTTTAACTTCTAAGGGTATGTAAATAGGCCACCGACAGAATCGTCCCAAATAATCAAGGCTTTTTCGAATAAATTTAATTTAATGTCAATTACAGTCAAATCTGAAAGTGAGAAAATTTTTCATCTCTCTACCTGCAAAATAGGAAAAAAGATTTTCTGCTGAAAAACGGGTAGAAATAGGAATAACAGGAAATTAAAGCTATGGTGCCTGCCACCATTACAGTAGAACCATCCCTCTACCCCCACCACCACCTACAGCCCCTTTGCCTTTATCAGTGCCATGGGCCTTGAGGCATTATCAAGTGCATAAAGGGTGAGCCTAGCATCTTGGGGCACTTCCTGTATGGAGGTGGACAAGGTGTCTGTGTCCATCGTAATAATGCCGGTTAGCGGCCATTAACGCTCATTGATGAGTCGTTATTATACAACCGCCTCGGTAATTAACTCCAGTAATGCCTTATGTATAAGTGACAGCTTGCAAAACTGCTACAGACCAAAGGTGCGGCTTATAGGGTATATGTGGGACTGGAGCTGGTTTCTGGTGACATGCACTGATAAGAATTGATAAGATGGGAACCAGCTCATCCCTGGAAATTGCATCTTGTCCAAAGCAGGATGGGTACTGAACTGCCTTACTGCTGTACCCACTGGGTATAGAAGTGAGTATCAGTTGTTTTAATGCAATTTCAACAACTAAGGTCATATTCATGGCGAGAAAACTGCATTACACCAATTCAGATGAACACACATTAAGAAGATATAGAAGAGGAAAAATAGACCCATTTCAGTGGGCTAGGAGAGCCCCTCTGGGTATGGGTCTATAGACTACTGGTTCAGGCTCGCTTATTTTTCCAGCCCCAGGTGTCTTATAGATTGCTCTTTAACTCTACTCAGGATGCGCCATATACACAGGTGTGGCTAGTATGCAGGGTTTTATGACATTTCTTACATGTTGCTGAACTCATGCCAGCACAATAAATTGCCTTGCATAAGGTCTTTGCGCAGAGGCTATATTCATGATATTAGCCTTCTCAAGATAATCCTTTTCATAGCCAAAGACGTTTAAAAAAGGTGGTTGTTGAAATGACTCTAAATTAGTATTTTGCTTAGTTCTACTACCGTAAAAGCGGCGTTTTAGTGTATGACTTCTCTAGTGAATGTTACTATTAAGAAAAAAAACTGACCCGCAGCCCAAATTGACCCCATCCCATAAATGAACGGACATATAGGAGTTAACGAAATAGGCTGATAAGAAACATTCTCTGAAAGGTTTTCTTTTGTCTCAAAAGTTATTTTCAAAGTGTTTGATTTAAGTCAATCATGGTTTCAATAACTCGGAGTCTGTCCGATTTCCGGCATGATTGAGACTAAGTACCGTAATCTCTAGTGTAGAAGGCGCGTCTTATACACCAAACAAAATGCTGCTGGGTCTTAAATACGTGGGATGGACATTGCCTTGAGTTGGGGGTGCGTCTTATATGCGTTTTTTTTTTATTATAGAAAAGTACTAATCTTACAAAATTCAGCCTTTATGGGTGCGCCTTCTAAGTGAACCAGCCTTATTTGAGTTGGGGGTGCGCCTTCTACGCGGGCTGCGCCTTCTACGCGGGAGATTATGGTAGTTTGATAGGTCACTGTAGAATGTGCACCTTACTTCTAAATCACATTGACCGTATTGTAGTGACAAATTTCCTCAATAAAGGATCCCCCCCTTAGGGCACTGCACAGTGCTTCTACCATGCTATGGCTGCTAAAGCATTGATGAGCGACTAAGTGAGTAATGGATGTTTAACGCCATTTCGTGACGACCATCATAACGACCAAAATGGCGAGTGGGCATGATGCATTAATGCATCAGTGACCTTTAATAGGTTAAAGGGATAATTGTCAGCTTTTAGGTACATTATAACATTGTTAAAACAGTAATAGGATACTGGACACCTGACCCTTCTACAGGATGTGTATGTACTAAAGCTGCCCACGGCACTTGGAAACCACAGAGAACCCTCTCTATGACCTTCTACACTGTCAAAAACATCTGTTGAATCTATGGATACCATGGATCCTTGTAAAACTGAACAATGAATAAAGAAAACACTGTCATTGTATTGCAATGAACCAGTGTAGTTTTTACAAGAAACCCCAGGTGGCGGTACAGTGGTACAAGGAATCTAGGTGATAATAACGAAGGATCTCAGGGACCCAAGATGTAATGTGAACTTGCTTCACCTGGTAAGAAACCTGATCCCTCTGACTTAGAGGTTGTCCTTCTTTGTAAGATTTCTCAGTTCTCAGACTACACTGAGCCGACGTTTCCTTACAGTGCATGGCATATCTGCTTGTACTTTGTACTTATTCGAATGTAATATATAATGAATAGACTTGCACGAGTTGGCTTCAGGGGGTGATAGAAGCATGAGCCGGAGGCGAATGCTTCTATCAAACCCATGAAGCCAACGAGTGCAAGTCTATTTATTACATATTGCATTTATACCGCGATTTCCACCATTAATTCTAAGTATTTACCCTTAAAATGGATAGAATCCATTGTTTTCTTTTGTGAGTCGACAAGACGGCCCTCCGCCATCTTGGTTTCATGTTAACGTATGGTTAAGCTGGCGACCTCCTGCAACTCCCAGTCTCATAGGCCTACTACCGCGAACACGTTGAGACAGAGCTGCGCCAGTCTAAAATCTAATCCATTCTGTACACACCAGGCGGTGGCACCTGTAGTGTTGACAGAATGGCGAAGACGCACAGCCATTCGCTTGCTTCGAAAGTTTAATCTTTTTTTATATAAAATACAGCCATAATATCAAGTAATCTACCCGACAGGGAGTTAGAATAAGGTTTCAACTATGTTATGTCCAAAGCATTTCGCCAGATTTGGTCTATAAGCTTCAAAAATGGAGGATTTACTGTCGTGTCAACTCATTGTCAAGGTATGTCCGGTCCACTGTCAATTTTGGGTTCTATATCGCTAGATATGAGAACTCATATTATCCACTTTATGAACTGAAATCAGTGCCTAAACTCGATAATCGTGGTATAACTTGTAAAATGTATTTATCAACAAGAAGTGTATCAATCCACCTTATTCACCATAATATATCATTTTCTCCCCCCAAAAAAATCAAAATACTCATGGGCATTTTATGTCTAAGCAGTGAATTCAATTGTCCCCTTGCATGCCAGCTTGTTAAGCATGAGAGTAAGAAACAGCTTCAGGAATCTGACCTAATTACAGCACAGGCTGAAATAGCAGGATGCTCCGTGACAAATCCAACAAGCCCGGGTTGTGAGAAGTACAGCAATTACTCACAGAGACCTGCGGGTAATGTTAGGCTCACCTGAAACGACACATCACACAATATAATTGGAGAACGGTTATTCAAGATGCACCGGCTTTACACTTTAAGGACTGCTAATGCATTTATATGCATCATGCCCATTGGTCGCCATGATGCATTAATGCATCATGCCCATTGGTTGCCATGATGCATTAATGCATCATGCCCATTGGTCACCATGATGCATGAATGCATCATGCCCATTGGTCGCCATGATGCATTAATGCATCATGCCCATTGGTTACCATGATGCATTAATGCATCATGCCCATTGGTCATCATGATGCATGAATGCATCATGCCCATTGGTCACCATGATGCATGAATGCATCATGCCCATTGGTCATCATGATGCATGAATGCATCATGCCCATTGGTCATCATGATGCATGAATGCATCATGCCCATTGGTTATCATGATGCATAAATGCAGCCCTAGTGATGGGATTGATACAACCCCGGGGGATTGATACAACCCTGGGGGTCAGCATGATGCATCAATGAAGTGCTGGCGAGCAGACTCGCCGCACTTTATTAGTGCATCATGCCAATGCATAACCAATAGGCATGATGCACTCCTGCCTCAGTGGCCTTAACGGGTTAAGGGGTCACTATTGTAGAAGTGCATCATGGGAACCCTCTTGGAGTGTATAAGCCTAATAGCACCCCTATTGTGAATCAACTACAGGTTTTACTGACTTTTCACTGACATTACCTGACCATAACACCTAAAAAATCAGATGGGGCGCACAAAATATTTCTCCAACTCTCCAACAAGGGTTTAAAGAAATTCCTGTAGCGTCGGCATGGTCAATGCATTACCTGCACGCAAGGTTCCACTGCACCTTATACGCGAGGTGCTACTGTAGTTACAAAGTCAATAATCATTGTCAATATCAGGTTACGATATTCAACACACTTATGAAATATGGATCATAATGTTCATGTGTCATCGTGAAGCGGAAATCTCACTCTGGTAAGTAACTCACCGGGGCGAATTTCATGCATCAGGTTATCATCTAGGTTTGGTACACTCCTGCAGGACACAATGCAGCCATGGCGAGTAACTCACCAGCACAGCATTGGTGCATCATGACAATCAAGATACAGGTACCCGAATATGTGACACTCGGCTCTCAAAGGGTTAAGGTTAGTGACACCCAGTTTATGATCAATCTACTTCTCTGAAATCCTTAAACACATGTTGCTTTCTATCTGAGAACTCTTACAGGTAACTGGAACCTCTAAAACAGAGGGATAAGGTTTCTTACCAGGTCAAGCAAGTCCACATCACATGTTAACCCTTTAAGGGTCGCTGGTGCATGAATGCATCATGCCCATTGGTCAGCATGATGCATGGATCCAGCCCTGGTAAATAACCCGCCAGGGGTGCATTCATTCATCCCTGAACCTACAGGGTTGATACAGTCCTGGTGGGCCGTCATGATGCTTCAATGAAGTGCTGGTGAGCAGACTCACCAGCACTTCATTGGTGCATCATGATAACCAATGGGCATAATGCATTAATGCATCAGCGGCCTTTAAAGGTCTATTTGTGTCAACCCTAATTGTTTGGTCATTTAAGTAGAGGCAGCATGATACCTCCAGGGTCATGTTCCTTGATGCACCAATGCACTACCGGTTACTCCACTCACCATCACTGCATTACTGCATCATGCAGCGCATTTGGGAATGTATCAAATCCATAGGGTCGGCATGATGCATTAATGCAGCCCCGGCGAGTCTACTCGCCAGGGCTGCATTCATGTATCATGATGACCAATGAACACCTGCCCCCTCAATAAAGATTTGCGTCTTACACCTATTTCTGCACCCTTCGGTTTTGAAAGGGTTAAAATCCAAATTGAGCATGATGCATTAATGCAGCCTTGTGGTGCATTAAACCCGGCCTGCATTAATTTCATGCATCATGATGACCAATGTCCGCTCAATAAAGATTTGCGTCTTACACCTTTTTCTGCACCCTTCAGTTTTCAAAGGGTTAAAATCCAAATTGCCAATAATTGGGAACCTAGGCTGACTTCGCGCTAACACTAAATTAGGGCAATCACAAGGTACGGTAAGTAGGCATGAAGGATATAGGAGTGAGTAAGTAATAGATGTTTAACGCCATTTTGAAGGATATAGGAGACTGGCGCCTGAGACCTGAGCTCTGGCATGTAACTCGTTAACCCTTTAAGTACCACTGATGCATAATGGCCATGGCCATCATCATGATTCACACTCCTTGTGAGTATACACAGGCGCTTACTGTATTCTCCCGCATATAAGGCGCACCTCGCGTATAAGGCGCACCCTGAGTTGAGGAGAAAGCTTTAAGGCGCACCTGTGTTTGTTTTTTGAGGGTTTAGTATTTTTCTATAGTAAAATTACCCCACCTACAAGACGCACCCCCTTCTTTGGGAGCTTCTATAAGGTGCAGTAGGGATTTGATTCACGTATAAGACGCGCCTTATACACGGGAGATTACGGTACTAAAGATTTTTCATTTTTTCAGCACCCCAATATCCCTGGTGTTTATATGAGATTAGTGGGTTTTCAAAACTCAGCGCTGAAATGCTAAAGTAAGGTGGATTGAGGTATCTACCCTATTCCGACCTAGCGGGATACATTATTGACCAATGAGAAAATTCCTTTCATTCAGTGCAGACTTTTTAGGGTGCATTACATAATACCTGGTACCCATCAGCTCACTGTTATCAGTCCTTATATCGAAAGGTATCAGCTTCAGCAGGGGTCGGCTCAGTAAGGAATCTGCTAACCGGGAATAGAACAGCTACTGAAATGGGTTTGCTTTAAAATCAACATTGCCAAATGGACGATGGTCGTTGAAGCAACCAGTTTAAAAAGTAGATTAACAAGTAACTTGCCAGGGCTACATTGATGCACTATTCACTGCTGCATTTATAGCAGCCCTTGAAGGGTTAATGTCTTGACGGTTTAGGACTACAGAAAGGCAATATTTAGCCTTGGGTGTTCTTCAAATTGGCTACCTGCCTTCGTTTTAATCCTTTCACTCAGAGACATACAGCAGTCTACTTTAGTATGTCCATTTAAATACTGCCTCTTTACAACCATGTTCTTTTCGTAATTGTTTTTTGTTTTACATTCAGTACAATGTCTACAGCCAAATGGAAAAAAGGCTTAGGCCTTCAGTCCATGGTGACTTTATGACGTCAATACATCCCTACTCAAAGACAGATGTAAGAAAGGGACAGGTTGTCATGGTAACTAAAGGTATATATGGTGATTAAAGCAACACACAGACAACAGTAACTGTTCTTCTCCACACTCATAGCCACCCATCTATCAGCCCAGCACTTCATTGTTTCATTATGCCGAACCTCTGGACTCATAGCCACCCGTCTATTAGACCAGCACTTCATTGGTTCATTATGCTGAACCTCTGGGCTCATAGCCCCCCATATATCAGCTCAGCACTTCATTGGTTCATTATGCCGAACCTCTGGACTCATAGCCCCCCATCTATCAGCTCAGCACTTCATTGGTTCATTATGCCGAACCTCTGGACTCATAGCCCCCCATCTATCAGCTCAGCACTTCATTGGTTCATTATGCCGAACCTCTGGACTCATAGCCCCCCATCTATCGACCCAGCACTTCATTGGTTCATTATGCCGAACCTCTGGACTCATAGCCGCCCATCTATCAGCCCAGCACTTCATTGGTTCATTATGCCGAACCTCTGGGCTCATAACAACCCATCTATCAGCCCAGCACTTCATTGGTTCATTATACCGAACCTCTGGGCTCACAGCCGCCCGTCTATCAGCCAAGCACTTCATTGGTTCATTATGCCGAACCTCTGGACTCATAGCCACCAGTCTATTAGCCCAGCACTTCATTGGTTCATTATGCTGAACCTCTGCACTCATAGCCACCCGTCTATCAGCCCAGCACTTCATTGGTTCATTATGCTGAACCTCTGGGCTCATATCCACCCGTCTATCAGCCCAGCACTTCATTGGTTCATTATGCTGAACCTCTGCACTCATAGCCACCCGTCTATCAGCGCAGCACTTCATTGGTTCATAATGCCGAACCTCTGCACTCATAGCCACCCGTCTATCAGCCCAGCACTTCATTGGTTCATTATGCCGAACCTCTGCACTCATAGCCACCCATCTATCAGCCCAGCACTTCATTGGTTCATTATGCCTAACCTCTGGGCATCGTGTCATCATGATACATGCATATGCAATCCTGGGTATGAAGTCAACAGGAATGCATGCACGCATCATGCAACCCTTTGGCATGGATACACTCTTAGCAGGTTGGCATGATGCACCAATGAGTCTGCTCTTCAGCACTTCATTGGTGCATCATGACAAATAATGGGCCTGACACACTCCTGCATTAACAGTCCATGAAGGATTATTAAGCAGCGACAATAGTGCATGATACATCCAGGTTTTGTCGCCTTTCATGGTTTGATTATGACCATTGCAATTGTTAGTATGGAAAAGTCTCCATAGACGCCCAATGAGAAAATTGAACGCGTGCAATGCACGATTGGCCCAGGTTCGTCCATGACCTACCATAGGTGACTGGCACTATAGTGACAGTCTGTCAGTTGTCAATCGTTAAGCCTATGGAGAAAACACCCATTATTGCTCGCATTTTTCATTGGCGAATAACTCCTCTCCTGGCGAGTTAAGCATTGCACAATATCAGCAGGTATTGAATAAGGATCCAGATTAACCATAAAAAGGCATGAGACTGTGATTCTTCATTTTGTTATAATCAAGCAGTTTCGATGGCACCGTGAGTCGATAGTCTCGCTGTCGGCCATTTTGGATTTTGATGTTCTGTGCGCATGTGAGCATTTTTGAAGGAGAAATGATATATTCTATCGAATTAACTTGAAATTAATGGCTTTTTCAATATAATCATTGCATCTTTGGCAATATCAATCGAATTGAATCGAATACATCCCATCAATTTACTGTTAAATGAAAAATAAAAAAGCTTATGACGGACCACTCTGTGCGCATGTCCAGGAAATGCGATAGCCATAACAAAAACATGGCAGTCATATTAACAAATTTGCTACATGCACTGTCTTAACTGGTCCTATACGAAAATTAACTCCTCTTTTCTTGAAACTATCGCATTCTATGAACGGTCTTCAAATTACCTGATGAAAAAAAAAAACGTCTTAATTGGACAATTCAGTTAGGAGCCCATGTGTTATGTCTATTGCGAAAATCTATCGCACAATGCTATCCTATGGAGCCTCAATATCATGAGAAAATAAGTCAAACATAACAGCTTTTTCCCAGCTTTTTTCATAGCTAAAGAATTTTTTTCCCCAGGAATTGTGCATGTGCAATGAAAGACTACATCCTAAAGAATATGTTTCCATGATTTTTTGTTTAATTATCCCCCAATTTCGATGAGCAATTCCCATCTAAAGTTCCAATTCATGACCGTCAGTTTTTGACCGAAACGGCGCCGCCAATGACCCTGGGCCAATTATTCTGCTCCTTCATGCCCTCATCATGAAGGTCCCCACATCTCAGGTGGACGAATATATAGACCTATAGATCACATGGTATTCTACCATAGGGTACCATATAGCGTCCCCATGGTGTAATCACTGCCGTCCCTAAGGTATCACTGTACTAAATCTGTGCCGCAGGTGCCTCATGTCTTAAGTACCTCATGTTAGATTATTGATGTTACCCTGAGTGTAGGGCACCCTGTTTGTTACCCATTATGGCGGCAACAGATAGTAGGGTAAGAGAAAAGATGCCACTCGCAGGCTGACAAAATCGATGATTTTGGACAGGAAATTGATACAGAAATTGAAGCAGAAATCTTGACCAAAACAGGAAAAGAAGAACCTCTGGTGAGACCTATGGATATGACTCTAGAACCACTGCCATACTTTTTGTTGTTGCAGGGCACAAGGTGCGCAAAAATACAACAGGGCAAAACTTAGTGCAAGGAGGTTGTAACTGACATTTTAGCAAAAATGGGGTTTCTTCTGTTTTAACATGCATTGCCAATTGATATGTGTGCCTTCAGGCCCCAATGCAATATTGCTGTATCCAATTGGTGCTATAGCAATTGGAATGCTTCTTCTGCCTCTCCTGTAACACAAAATACAAGTACAACCTTTGTGCACTATTGAAGGTGACACTATGATTTTGGACAACTTCTCCCAGCAAATTGATACAGAAATCTTTACCATAAACCAAAGAAAGTGGAAGCCCTGGCAAGACTTGTGGAAGGATCTAATGTGAGGTTGAAGGCACTGTCATGGGTAGATACTTTTATTGTTGCAGGGCCCGAGTGACAGGACATATCTCATCCTGTAATGTCTCCGACACCTTCACCCACCCCGGGGTCAACACAGTACGTGCAGAGCCCCAGTTGTAGTATAGCAGTGGCAGATAGAGGAGCTATGTGAAGCCCTGGGAGGCAGGCTCCACACAAAATCCTGTTACAGGCCCATGTATTGTCTACTGTAGTTTTGGCACCAATTTGAGAAATTCTAAATGTGTGCAATGACTTGGCTAGCTATAGGTAGATAGTAAGGCCTTGCTGTATCCAATTGGTGCTATAGCAATTGGAATGCTTCTCCTGCCTCTCCTGTAACACAAAATACAAGTACAACCTTTGTGCACTATTGAAGGTGACACTATGATTTTGGACAACTTCTCCCAGCAAATTGATACAGAAATCTTTACCATAAACCAAGGAAAGTGTAAGCCCTGGCAAGACTTGTGGAAGGATCTAATGTGAGGTTGAAGGCACTGTCATGGGTAGATACTTTTATTGTTGCAGGGCCCGAGTGACAGGACACATCTCATCCTGTAATGGCTCCGACACCTTCACCCACCCCGGGGTCAACACAGTACGTGCAGCGCCCCAGTTGTAGTAGCAGTGGCAGACAGAGGAACTAAGTGAAGCCCTGGGAGGCAGGCTCCACACAAAATCCTGTTACAGGCCCATTTATTGTCTACTGTAGTTTTGGCACCAATTGGAGAAATTCTAAATGTGTGCAATGACTTGGCTAGCTATAGGTAGATAGTAAGGCCTTCCTGGCCATGATACTAAAAACTACTGTAGTACTGGAGAAAAAAAATCCCTCAGAAGCCGACCTCCTACAGAAGCCAAACCCCCAACTTGAGAGAAATACTTTAGCCGAATCTTGACCAACTTTAAACAGCTTTTAAAATAGAGCAATGCATTTAAACCTTCATCATAAGCTGACCCCCCCCCCCAAGATTCTGAGGGAGGTTTTACGGTAACTCATGTGTAAGCCATAGCCTTATACACTACCGTAATACCCAGCATATAAGGCGCACCTTATACGCAAGGATGGCCCTTTGGTGCAGCTAATACAAAAAAAGCAGCAATAGTGGAGTAAGGTTTTTCTCTAAAATCTCCAAATCTCAATACAGTGGTAGATAGGGGATGCAATCATGGGGAAATCTCAGCAATGGCATAGGCCTATGAATGTTGAAAATTCATTAAGTGCAACAGAAGTGATTTTCACTTTTTTTTTACTATCATATCCTCAAAGTCTGGATGTGCCTTATATGCAGAGTGTGTCTTAAATGAGGGGTTCACCGTAGGTTCTGTATGCTTTTAGAATCTAATATGACTCAAACTCACGACGGCTACATTCATGCCATACAGTAACTCTGTTAACTTTAAACCAAACTCCCAGAGGGTTGTCGAGTCTGCTCTTATAATGCACTGTTCTTAAAGGATCAGGCTTATTGCAGGTGATGCTTGGTCTTGCGTGTTCTTCAAATTGCATGGTTGCCTTAGTTCTAATGATTTACATATACCGTCAAAAACCTCGGTCATAAGCCAGCCCCAGTCATAAGCCGGGGGATTGGGTTCAAGGAAATCCTATAACCTGATTTTAGGGCCAAATTTTCCCTATTTTCTCTTTAATCTATTGTATATATTAAAACCCCGGTCATATGCCGGGGGTAGAGTTGGGGCGAAATTTAGAAGCCGGTTTTGGCCCAAAATAGGAAAAAAAATCTGGCTTATGACAGGGGTTTTACGCTATCAATTCAGTAGTCTTTAGCATGTCCTTTTCAAAAGTGTCTCTTTTTTGTCCCATTTGATACAATGATGACATACAGATGGAAAGAAAGGGTGTTTGGCCTTGGGGGAAAGACACAAGAATGACAGAAAGGCTCTAGTAATTAATGTTTTTCTATTACAGGCTGACTCCATACATGATGTCAATACGTCCCTAGTCAAAGACAAATGTAAGAAAGGAACAGGTTGTCATGGTAACTAAAGGTCTATGGTAAACCAAGACACAGAGCAAACAACACCTCTCACCCCTCCCTCCCCCAGCCTCCTAGCCACTAATCTCCTAGCTCCTAAACTCTAAGGGTCGCTAATGCAGGAGTGCATCATGCCCATTGGTCAGCATGATGCACCAATGAAGTGCTGGTGAGCAGAACGTCCCCATGGTGTAATCACTCCCATCCCTAAGGTATCACTGTTCTAAATCTGTGCCGCAGGTGCCTCATGTCTTATGTTTATCATGTCAGATTATTGAAGTTACCCTAAAACCTCTTAGAGAAGCCAAGGATTTTTTGATATTCAAGGCCTAATTCAGCTTACAAAGTTATATACAATGATGCTAGACCTACCAGTTCACCCCCCTCCCCCCAAAAAATATGGCTTACCAAACTCACCCGTTAAAGTGGCCAGGTGCTTATTAGGCCACTCCAAAAAAACAACTTGTTTCTCATCACCAAGCCATGAAAAAGGTGACGAAGGAGGATTTTTTTTTGCCAAAGCAGCTCATTAGGGACTAATATCTACCCATTGCGGTCTCATCGCAGACGTCGCATGTGTAGGGAGCGCTTATATAGTTTTAGCTCCTTATTCGAGAGGACAGGTCAGTCGCTGCAGTTACCACCGGTAGGACCCGGTGGTCGCTTTGATCTCTGGCCACTATGGGGTGATGGCGGCAATGGTCGTCGCTGTCCCAGTCCCTACCTGGGACCGTGTAAGGAGATCAGTTGGCCTTTGGCTACGGCCAGAGCAACACCTCTTGAGCACTGAGCTATATCCATAGCACCACTTCGAACCTATGTAACTACTGAATAAACATGTGCCAGTTGCACTAACCGAAGCTAACTCGTCTGGTTTTGCTTGATATTGACATATCTTGAACTTAACCGAAGTTATATAAAAACTCGAACCATTACACATGTATGAAAAACGGCATTATGATGCTAAAGTTATCATTGATATTTCAAAATTTTTAGGATGTCAATTAATGATAGTCAGCTGCATTCCCTAGACCATAAGCTTTCATTTGATACCAAACTTGTCTACTTTTCTTCACTTTTTAGTATATTTAAAAAAAAAATTGCTGATTTTTTTTACGAGGGCGGTGATGAGAAACAAGATTTTTTTTTAGTGGCCTTAAGTTCAATACCTCTCTATCCCCGGCCTTCATTGAAAACCGGTGCTTATCTGAATGCTGTTTGCGTGATTGATTTCAATACCCCTATGGCTATACCCCCACGGGTTTTTGGAACCCGGTGCTTATTTGAGACCGAACCAGTATACCATCAACCCTAACCCATAAGCCAAATTCCTTTTATGGTCATTTATCTTTCATATATGCCAGATTGCTTCCCTCTGATTAAACTTGAGGTGAGGTTTTTATATTATAAAATAACAATTGTCAACCAAATTTCTTATAAAATTCTTTGCAAGATGATAGAACAATATTGTACTGGGGCCTGTAGGCATACATACCATAGGCAGGGCTTCAATACTTCCATAAATTAAAGGTCTATAGAATAGTTAGAACTGAAGAAAACACAATTTTGCCAAAATGTCAGTTCCAACCTTCTTGCTGAGGCAGCTATTCGGTGGTCATTATCAATTATGTTCAGGCATATCTGGTATATAATTGGTGTAAAACCTGCATATAAGCCATGACTTATCGACCATTTCAGAGCAGCTTATAAGTTCTCTAGGAAATAGCAGTGTGGTTATACATGGAGATTTATGTATCATTGCATTAGTGCAAGAAGGTTGTAACTGAATCTGGGTCAACAAGATAAAAGGTATCTCAATGAGGCCCCTTCTGGAGGTACCTTTTCCCCTGCTCATCTAGATACAGTTACAACCTTCTTGCACTAAGGCTACAATATATAGCCAAAAACTCAAGCCTTTTAAGATGTAAAAGACAACATAAAGCCAGCTAAGAAATGGAATGACAGTCTAGATAGTTCCACATTCTGCCACTATATCAGCAGACATGGTGCTGCAGTACACCACCTTCTACATTCACAGACACGGAAAAGTACCGTAATCTCCCCCGTAGAAGACGCGCTGCGCGTATAAGACGCACCCCAAACTTAGCACATGCATTTTCGCATATAAGATGCACATTTTAATACTGAAATTTGTAAGATTAGTACATTTCTATAGTAAAATTACCCCTCGTATAAGACGCACCCCCAACTTGAAGAGATCCTATAAGACGCAAAAGGCTTTTGTTTGGCCTAGAGGACGCGTCTTATACGCAGGAGATTATGGTAATATTATTTATTTAGTGATATGTCGACATCACAGGGAACACTTTAAATACTAATGTAGCTGTCATGGCTGACATTTCCACAATGGACGTCTGCCATTTCAGCTGCCTGAGATGCAATGATGGATCGCTTTCGCACTTTCTGTGTCAGGATACAGCCAACTCATGCAAGGATATTCACCCTCATTTCTGAAAAAGTACTAAAAGATATGAAATATTTGCAGCATCTGCTTATATGTAAGCTGCACCCTCGTTTTGGGACAAAAGTTGCACAAGGGTCTTGATAAATTATAATTGACATCTTAACACTGTTCTCTTAGTGCCATTCTTTCAGTTCTTGTTACTCTTATTGGATGTTAAAAATAAGGGGAGAAGTAAACATTATGCCAATGCAAATTGCGTCAGAAAACACTAACACTCCGCACTCCATGATGATCTATTCTTTGTTTATTCTCTAACTCTTCATGAAGGGTGACTCCCTGAGCTTCCCGGACCAGAAGGCAGTATCTACTTCTCCTATCAGTAGCTACTGAGAATATGCTGATCAACAACTGCATTTTCCAGTAGGTACTGCTGAAATACTTCCAAAACAGCTGACTCTACACTGCATTTTCAGTATAGACTCAGTAGTATACTGACTATCAACTGAGTATGCACTGCATTTTAAGGCTAGAATCAGTAGTCTACTGACTCTCAACTGAATCTTAATAGATACCAAAAATGTCACACTCTGTGCAGCAGCATAGATGCAGTAGTCTACTGACTATCTACTGGTATCGCTCTGTCCATTCATCGATTATTTATTGGGCTACTGACCTGATGCTTCTGAGACAGTCCATAGTGTGAATTTCAGTATGATTGGGAACAGTAATCAAAAGATTCAGTTATGAAATTCTGAAACTATCCAGTGTTTGTTAAGAAAAGCATAATTATACCTTTGCATAAGATTATGTTATTGAGTGCCAGTAATGGATACACATGATGTTGGGGTGTGTGAATGCGAGGAATTAGTCACTGACTTTATGTAGGGCATAAATGTACTGAATCATCAAGTATTATTTTAGTCACCATCATGCCACTTTTTTCCCTACATAGTATACATGTATCATTGATAATTACAAAGCTGCAGTCTTATCACCTTAACATCAATAAAATGCAAGGCATTCTACTATAGTAGTACTTTATCAGACATGCCTACTCTTACCTTCTTCTATGATAGAAGTTACCTAGTACTACTGAATCAATACTGCCCCCCTCCTATATGAGTTGCATGCACTACTAGGGAGTAATGACAGCTCCACATATCTGATGGGGTGGTGGCTCAGGGGGCTAATGCGTTGGTACAGTAATCAGAAGATCCCAAGTTCAAATCCAGCAAGGACCACCTAGAAAGGCATTGGTAGTGCCAGTACTAAAGCAGTGGCTGCTCCTTTTATGCTTCTACCTGCCCCCAGCAGTAGTTTTCAGTAAGATCTACTGCTCACCTACTGCTATAGCAGCAGTCATGCAGTAGTGCTGATTGAACACTGCCCCAACCCCATATATGGTCATGCAGCATTAAATAAGTAGATACTGTTTAAATGCTGCCATCTCATTTACATAATTGGGACAACTGATTCAATACTGCTTGCATGCTGCTAATACTACTGTTTTGCTACTCAACCACCGCTGCCATGCTCTGTGTGCTGAGCAGTAGAATGCCAGTAGATGCTAATATGGTACTGTTTCTAATGCTGCTTTCACACTGAATCACTACTGTCACACCACACTGTTTTTCTACTGTTTAAATACTGATTGTCTACTGCATTTTGGTCCGGGTTGACCTCATCAACTTGACCTTTCTGCTCCTTCACATAGGATCTTGAAGAATCTCACTCTTCTCCTAAAAATGTTACTTTGCCTGAGATTGATCTCTTTTTTTGGAGAGTTGAATTTAAATGCAAATGACAAGAAAAATCCATCTGTAATCTTAATTGTACGTTGTAGCTTGACATGATGGATAAATGGATTTCAGACAGCTTGTCATAATCCTCCCACTGCGTCCCTGTCTATAAAATGTTTGACGATGGGGGGTGCGGTGTTGCGGCTGCGAAATAGGCTTTGGAGATAGGGGGACTAAGTGCCCCGCCCCCTCCCTGATGTCAATGACAGCGGGATAGGACAATTGTCTGTAATAACCACTACATGTATTGTGAAAGTAGCTGTATGACGGAGACACGCGTTAGTGAGAATAGAAAAACTGACATGTGCCTGACATCTTAATGAAACCTACATGATGACAATTTTTATCTACCACAATCTCCCATGTATAAGGTGCACCCCGCCTATAAGACGCACCTAGAGTTTAAGGATTTGGTCAAAAGGATGAAAAATTCATAACTTTTGTTCTACTGAATGAATTTTCAAAATTCAAAAAGATATCTGTTGCATGGACCCCATATGCTGCTGATTGGGTTATATGGGAGTGTAACATATCAAAAGAAGGGTCTTGGTGTCCCCCTTGCGGACACAGGGAGAACTAAAAAGATGCACCTTATATGCGGGAAGTTACGGTACTGTGGTCTCCTGTCTACAAGCCACTTTATGTGTTACAGAAAAGTAGTACCGTAATACCCAGCATATAAGATGCTTGTTTGTTTGTTTGTTTAGTTTTACGTCCGGGGGCTATCGAGGAACTCAGACATTCAAGGGTTCTCAGACATTAAGTCCTCTCTTTTATTTTTGGACAGGTATTTATATGCTGCAGTGACTGAATCTATGAATGACCGAATCTATGGGGTATAAGATGCTCCCAACATATAAGAAGCACCTAGAGTTTGTAGAGATATTCTGAGTCATATCAGCCATACATTACAAATCTACACCAGGCTAGCTCTAGAAATATTTAGTTCAAAGCAATCAATTCCAGCATCACTAAGAGGCAAAACGCATATCAAATCAATACAAGGGATTTAGAAACTCTAGACATCTGGCCTAATAATAACATATGGGATGAAACAGCAGAATGCCTCACCACTAATCCGACAGAACTAGTTAAAGAACATATTGTCAGAAGTACAGTATTTACTCACAGAGACCGGCAGGTAACATTAGGCTCACCTGAAACGACATATCAAAGAATACAGATTATATTATGTAAATACCGTAATCTCTCGCGTATAAGACGCGTCCTCTACGCCAAACAAAATGCTAGGGGGTCTTATAGGATTTCCTCAAGTTTGGGGTGCGTCTTATACGAGGGGTAATTTTACTATAGAAATGAACTGAATTTACAAAATTGGTACCTAAGAGGTGCGTCTTATACGCGAAATTGCATGTGCTAAGTTTGGGGTGCGTCTTATGCGCGCAGCACGTCTTCTACCCGGGAGATTACGGTAGTTAGATGTCAGTGACATTCACCTTTGCTTGAACTTCCTTGTGTTTTTCTGTTGTGTTTTCCTGTTGTTTCTTTGTCCTTTTTTTCTGTTTTTCTTTTTTTGTCCCCCCCCCCCTCCCCATTTCCCCTGTTTTCCTGTGCAGTGGTGAGTCTGCTGCATTCAGTGTTTGATGCATCAGGCCAACTTTGATGCACTGAAGCAGTTCTCACCAGCACTGCATTGTTGCATGGAGACTGATGCATCATGCAGCATCAAGGGGGTTGAGGCCACATCCACATGCCATGGATTCCAATGGCACTGTGGGTAGACGCTATGTGATATACCGCACCTAATTCGCAGTGCATTACGACCGTAAAACCCAGAATATAAGGTGCCGCTTATACGCAAGGATAGACTACTGGTATACCTTATTGGCTCTGCTCAAGGTGCACCTTATAGGCATGGGTTATAGAAAAGTATTAAAATAACCAAATTATGACCCCAAAAGTGCCTGTAATTATGTTCCCTGGGGTACTATCTATCAGCCTAACAGACTTCCCTACTCCATGCGCCATGTTTTAGTTTGTAGACTGCATACCATAAATACCCAGCACATAAGCCGCACTATTTCTTGACCAAATTTACATATTGCCTCCAAACTTTGAAACATGCAGTCCATTTCACAGCTCGGCACTTATCAAACATATAGACACAGGCGGCAGAACTTTATATATGCCATAATATGGCTGACAGGAACAGAACCAGTATATAGAGGCAAGGAGTGAGGGCTAACCCACAGTCCAGATTAGATAAAACAGCGAGTCGCTGTCATATCACGGATGGGTGAAAACTCATGTAGATTTTACATAAATCCTTACTAGCGGCCATGTATCTAATCAAGTCAGTCCACCAGGCGGTAACCACAAGGAAATGAGATGTATCAGTCTCGTTATAGTGGTACCGTAATCCCCCACGTATAAGGCGCATCCTGCGTATAAGGCGCACCCTGAGTTGAAGAGAAACCTATAAGGCTCACCTAGGCCTGAATTTTGAAGCATTAGTTCTGCTCTATAGTAAAATTACCCTGCCTATAAGGCACACCCAGACTCCAGGCTTATTCTACAAGGCAAAGGAGGCCTCTGATTCATGTATAAGACGCGCCTTATACGCGGGAGATTACGGCAGTAGAATCATAATTCAGTTTTTGAGGCAGGGGGTGTGGACACTTTGAGGACTGTGCAGCGGTTTGATGATTTTTAGTTGGTTGTTTTCAGGGTTGCTTTACACACTAGATAGTAAGTGAGGTCCTTTCAAAGGCAGTGATGGTGATTAAATCTATGATGTAAATGGAGGAAGAAAGCACATATACCAAAGCAATGGTTCTTTTACATCCAATCCTACATTTTTCAAGTTTTGCATGCGAGGCAAAAGAAGTGTTACAGTTAGTATAGCACACAGTGGACACAACCTTAGCTAGATAAAGGTCAAAACATCTTAAAACAGAAGAAAACTTAATTTTGTTAAAATGTCAGTTACAACTTTCTTGCACTAAGGCGATGATATACTGTATCATGATGTTTCCCTTTCTTGACCTATAACTGTGATATATCATGATCATTTAGCCTGGGGATTATTCCTTAAGGAACATGTATTTTAATTAGTGCCTACAGATCATCTTAGTGCGGCTGATTACAATTCCTAGTAGGGTGGCTGTCACTTCAATCAAAATAATTAGATTTTTGTAAAAAGAAGGAATGCTTCAGTGTAACGAGTGTTGAAGCGATTGAACTCTCAAGTAACTTGGAAAGTACAGGTCTGGCCATTTTGGCACTATAGTGACAGCAATGCGGAACACTTACCAACAATTATATAGAGCTGTAGTAGTTGTTAATATTAAGAAATATCCCAAACAAAGAAGAAACGTACTCCATATGTATTGTGCACCCGCCATTTTGGATTTTGCCGTCAATTGGCTAGGTATGTCCTATCCGTAACAAATTTTCTCAAATCATTGTTATTAGGCCTGTTTTTGCATAGATCCATCTTCTTCTTCATAAACTTTAATATACCGTTAACTCCTGCGTATAAGACGCGTCCTCTACGCCAAACAAAATGCTGGGGGGTCTTATAGCTTTCTCTCAGGTTGGGTGTGCGTCTTATACGAGGGGTAATTTTACTATAGAAATGTACTAATCTTACAAATTTCAGCATTAAAATGTGCGTCTTATACGCGAAAATGCATGTGCTAAGTTTGGGGTGCGTCTTATATGTGCAGCGCGTCTTCTACGCGGGAAATTAAGGTATTATGATTTCTTTAACATCCGCCATGTTTGTATCAAAGTGACACGCACCTACAATTATGCTACTAGAATGATTTTATTATTATGTTTTTAAAATATAGTACAGCATTTTGCAATGCAAGTAACTCGAACAGGCACTTAATCTCTACTTTTTGGCCCCTTCTGATACTAACCTCATGTTTTCTTCGAGCATTATCACTGTCAATGGTTAAGCCTATGGAGAATGCATCCATTATCGCTCGTATGTTTCATTGGCGAATAACATTATCGCTCGTATGTTTCATTGGCGAATAACTCCTCTCCTGGCCAGTTAAGCATTGCACAATACCAGCAGGTCTTAAATAATGATCCATATTAACTATAAAAATGCATGAGACAGTGTAATTCTCCTCCATTTTGTTATAATCCAGCACTTTCGATGGCACCGTGAGTCGATCATCTCGCTGTCTGCCATTTTGGATTTTAATGTTCTGTGCGCATGCGCGACCCCCTCCTTGCCGGAAGTAGCATTTTCGGCGGAGAAATGATATATACTATCGATTTAACTTGAAATTAATGGCTTTTTGAATACAATCCATGCATCTTTGGCAATATCAATCGAATTGAATCGAATACACACTGTCTTTTTACTGTTATAGCCCCACAAATCGATTGTTTCGCTGTCCGCCATGTTGGATTTTGGTTCTATGTGCGCATGCCTGACCCAATTTCCATGGTTATTTGGGTCAATTTGCATGACCACGGCTTTGTGATGTGAATTAACGACAGGGCGAACACATATTTATTTTATCTTTTTAATGATACATATCAATTCAAATCATATCCTTTTGCCATTCTTTATCATATTTCTATATTAAGATTAACAAAAAATCAATATCTGCCATGTTTGTGCGGAAATTACGACACTGGAGACGCGCAGACGCATCAAATGACGGCAAATTCATCAACATTTATCAATTATCCGCACCACTCCATACCAAAACAGCGGGAATGTTTGGTTTTTTGCACCACCTATGGGATTTAACATAGGGCCAAAAGCGTCTTATTTTTTTTTCTGTGTTAAGCTACCATTCAGACCCACTGAATCCATCAATTTTTTACCCGACTCTTATAACTCTGTTCGAGTTAATAAGAAACATAGAGAAATGTCCAATATAACCATAAAAGGAAAAATAACATGCAATACATGATTTTGTATTCAAAGTCCATCATGTATATATGACACCCGATCCACCCAGAGCTGACATCCTAAGCTGACACCTCCATAGAAAAGCATTGAGTGCACAAATCGTCTTGCACCCATTTTGAGGAGACATACTTTTTGAAACCTTAATATCAGAAAGATAAGGACCAGATAACAGGTAACAATTACACCTCTAGGACCCTGAATATGTACACTATCTCATGACGTTTCATTTTCTCTCATATTTTAGCATTTTGATGTTATATGAGGGCAAAATGACAGTCTCTTCCATTTTGAGTTCTTAATTTTCGCTATGGCCCCCACCCGCTCTGAAAACTTGGAAAAGTAAACTTTCCAAGTTAATAAGTAAATATTTGCTACATGTAGATCTACAATACTGTCACCTTAGTGAAAGAAGATTGTAACCAAGATTTTCCAAAATAAAGTTTTCTTCTGCTTTAACGCCTATTGACCCTAGTATTAAAGTACTAAAGCTCATGATATATGTGCCTACAGGCAGGCCCCAGTACAGCAAGGTTGTTTTCAGTTAGTACTATAGTAAACACTTCTTTTGCCTCTCCTGCATAACTTGAAAAATACAGTTACAACCTTGTTGCACTGAGGCGATGATGGTGTAGGGGCCGGCATCGTTGTATATATATTAGTGCGCTTCATCCGAGAGACGTGCTCGTGTGGTGCTCGTTCCTTCTATGCCAACCAAGTGTCGCTTCGCGATACCCGTTTGGTATCAGAAAGATAAGGACCAGATAACAGGTTGGTATCAATCTAGGATCCTGAATATGTACACTATCTCATCACATGTTTCATTTTCTCTAATTTCTCTAGTTTGCACTAATCTCATCGCCTCAGTGCATCTCCTACATTAGGATGTGCCCCAAGTGCGCCTTGTAGAATTGGCAAAAAATTGGGAATACCCCTTCTAAGTTAGCGAATTATACTTCTGAATCAAGCTCCATGTGAATCGTGGCCACGACAGTTCTGATCTCGAAACTTCTTGCGTTATTCTTATGGGTACCATACATCCAATCTGCATGACATGCCATGTCGTCATGATGCACCAATGAAGTGCTGGCGTGACTGCTCGCCAGCACTTCATTGGAGCATCATGCTGATCCACCAGAATTATATGTATATATCCTGTAGGGACAGCATGATGCACAAATGAAGTGTTGGCGAGACTGCTCGCAAGCACTTCATTGGTGCATCATGATGACCAATGGGCATGATGCACTCCTGCATCAGCGGCCTTTAAAGTCTGGCATTACGGTAGTATTCAGACCTTGACGGACAGTGGTGACATTTCCCATACTCAGTCCGCCATCATCTAAAAGACACAACGCCCTGCTAAGGGCCACATCTGGAATTTTCCCTGATATCACAGCAGACCTCTGAAATGGTCATCTCAGGTGCATCTTACTACGTATTTATGATAAAAGCTTGCTTTTTGTGAAAGAAAATGATACTTTTTTTTCCATACTACACAGAGCCACTAGGATGAAGCATTGATTAATATGAAAAAAAAATATCTTGGATTGCATTAATTAGCTTCTTAGTAGAAAGGACAAAAGGCAATAAGCTAATTAGGTTTTTTCCAAGAGAGCAGGGCAGTAAATGAAGAATATGCTGAGCTGTTGGACTACCGTAAATTCCCTCATATAAGCCGCACCCCTCATATAAGCCACACCCTGACTTTAGGAGAAAGTTGTAGGCTGCACATGAGGCCTGAAAATTGGTGGTTTAGTATTGTTCTATAGTAATAGATACCCTCATAAAAGCGCACCCAGACTTTGGGTCAAACCTATATGCCTAATTCTGATTTGGATTCTGGTATAAGCCGCGAGAGAATATACGGTACATCATATTCACCACTAGGGACCTGCATGGTTAGTATGATATGACGTGTGACTAAAAAACCCTGAATCTATCTTGCCAGTATTTACTCCAATTCCTTGTGTATGAGCCTGCCCTGTGGATAAGCCCGGGGGAAAGGCTCCCGAGTGTCATACAGGCCAAGCCGCTCAGTATGTCAACGGATCTACCATGAGATAAAAAATCTATCCTCCCACGTCCCATCCCCACAGCACTTCCCATATCCCACTACTCACAAATTAAGAAGACATTTTTAATTTATGCACTAATCACGTCCTGCGTGAGGTAATGATTTATATCCATGTAGCCATCACTGTCCTAATTAATCCAATCTGGTGTCTTGATGTGTTCCTGGGCTAAGACAGATGCTATTTTAAATGATATAAGAGCAATCTATTACCTGCGTTCCTGGATGATCAACACATGACATTTTATCATCAATATATATATATATATATATATATATATATATATATATATATATATATATATATATATATATATCATGAAAGTAAGCCATACTTCGTTTCTATAAAGGCAACATTACACGATGGGCGCATCGTGTAATGTTTCCAAGAAACTGGTACTGACAAGATTAGGACTGATAACAACTACCACTCAGTGTCGGATTTAGACGGAGGGCGCCGGGATGCATGTCCCCTCCTTTTTCCCTGTACTTTAGAGTTAATTTACCTGTTTTACCCTAGAATTTAGCCCAAATTAGGTATTAAATAAGGGCCGCCCCCCCCCTCCTTTTCAAAATCCTGGATCCAACCCTGGTGGACCACAATGTCAATGGGTACAAGCATCGCCCGGACCAGAAGGCAGTATCTACTTCTCCTATCAGTGGCTACTGAGAATATGCTGATCAACAACTGCATATTGCAGTAGGTACTGCTGAAATACTTCCAAAACAGCTGACTCTACACTGCATTTTCAGTCTAGACCCAGTAGTGTACTGACTATCAACTGAATATGCACTGCATTTCAGGCTAGAATCAGTAGTCTACTGACTCTCAACTGAATGTTAATACCGTAATCTCCCGCGTAGAAGGCGCAGCTCGCGTAGAAGGCGCCCCCCCCCCCAACTCAGAGAAGGCCTTTTCACGTAGAAGGCGCACGTACCTCTTCTGGATCGATTTCCAGAAAAACCTGCGTATAAGGCGCCCCCCCCAACTCACACCCCCCTTCCCCACCCCCCTGGCGCTATGAGTTCAAGCTGTCATCAGCACACGGTCAGCGTATTGCCCGCCGAGCAAATCTACAGCGACCGGGCTGCCGCGCTGCTGGCGCTATGAGTTCAAGCTGTCATCGGCACACGGTCGGCTTGAACCCGCCGAGCGCCCGTCGACACCTCCCGGTCTTCCGCGCTGCTGGCTATATGAGTTCAAGCTGTCATCGGCACACGGTGTGACGGTTGGCGTCAAACCCGCCGAGCAAATATACACCGATGAGCTGCCGGGCTGCTGGTGCTATGAGTTCAAGCTGTCATCGGCACACGGTCGGTGTATTCCCTGCCGAGCGCCCGTCGACACCTCCCGGTCTGCCGCACTGCTGGCTATATGAGTTCAAGCTGTCATCAGCACACGGTCGGCGTCAAACCCGCCGAGCAAATCTACACTGACCGGGCTGCCGCGCTGTTGGCTATATGAGTTCAAGCTGTCATCGGCGCATGGTGGGCCTTATCCCCGGCGAGCGCGTCGACACCTCCCGGTCTGCCGCGGTGCTGGCGCTATGAGTTCAAGCTGTCATCGGCGCATTTTCCCAAATGAGATGTTGGAAAAACCCGCGTATAAGGCGCACCCCTAACTCAAGGCAATTACCCTCCCGCGTATAAGACCCAGCAGCATTTTGTTTGGCGTAGACGACGCGCCTTCTACGCGGGAGATTACGGTAGATACCAGAAATTATACACTCTGTGCAGCAGCATAGATGCAGTAGTCTACTGACCATCTACTGGTATGACTCTGTCCATTTATGGATTATTTACCTGATGCTTCTAAGAGTCCATAGTGTGAATGTCAGTATGGTTGTGAACAGCAATCAAAAGATTCAGTAATGTGAAAATGAAACTATCCAGTGTTTGTGGAGACAAGCATATTTCACCCCTTTGCATATGAATATCTTATTCAGTACCAGTAATGGATACACATGGATGTTGGGGTGTATGAAAGTGAGGAATTACTCACCGACTTTATATAGGGTACAAATATACTGAATCATCAAGTACTCTTTTGGTCCCCATCATGACACTTTTTTTACATAGTATACATGTATCATTGATAATTACAAAAAGTTTGTGTCTCATCACCTTAACATCAGTAAACTGAAAGGCATTATACTATAGCAGCACTCTATAGATGTTTACCATTACCCTTTTGCTATGGTAAGAGTTACCCAGTACTACTGAATCAATACTGCCCTAGCCCCCTCCTACATGAGTTGCATGCACTACTAGGAAGTAATAACAGCTCCCCATAGCAGATGGGGAGATGGCTGAGGGGGCTAATGCGTGGGTAGAGTAATCCAAAGATCCCAAGTTCAAATCCAGCAAGGAACACCTAGAGAGGCATTGGTAGTGCCAGTACTAGAACAGCGGCTGCTTCTTTTATGCTTCAACCTACCCCCAGCAGTAGTTTTCAGTATGATCTACTGCTTAACTACTGCTATAGCAGCAGTCATGCAGTAGTGCTGATTGAACACTGCCCCAACCCCATATTTATGGTCATGCAGCATTAAATAAGTAGATACTGTTCAACTGCTGCCATCTAATTTACATAATTGGGACAACTGATTCAATACTGCTTGCATGCTGCTAATACTACTGTGCTACTACTGTACCTATGCTGCAAGTTCTCTGGTACTGAGCAGTAGAATGCCAGTAGATGCTGGTACAATACTGTTTCTGATGCTGCTTTCACACTGAATAACTACTGCCACACCACACTGTTTCCCAACTGATTTAGTGCTGCTTTTCTACTGCATTCTGGTCCGGGTCAGGTAGAGCAGCACTTCCAGTCAGATGCATTCTGGGTATGTCAGTAAGAGCCTCTGGGTAAGGCATTAAGGATCGCTAAGGGTGTAAAATGGAATGCTAAGGGCAGGAAACAGGGAGGTCACTAATGGAAAGAAGAGCATTACCGTAATCTCCCATGTAGAAGACGCGCTGCGCATATAAGACGCACCCTAAACTCAGCACATGCATTTTTGCATATAAGACGCACATTTTAAGGATGAAATTTGTAAGATTAGTACATTTCTATAGAAAAATTACCCCTCGTATAAGACGCACCCCCAAGTTGAGATAAATCTATAAGACGCACCAGCATTTTGTTTGGCGTAGAGGACGCTTCTTATACGCGGGAGATTACGGTAGTATGTTAGTAGGCAGCAACCGATTGGATTTGGGAAGGCAGTCAGTGTGAAGATGAGCCTATTACATCCCTTACCATTGATTTAGGTGAAAAAAGTACTTCCATTTGAAGAAAATCTCATAAAAAATTGATGCATGAAGGATATGTGTGGAAAAGACACCTGTAAAAAAGTGCCCCTTTATGGAGCAGATTTGGTTAGAAGAAAATGCCAATAGGGGTCTTAGTCAAAATGGCCGCTTGCTTGTAGAGAATTTGCTCAAAAAGGCATTTTGCCAGTAGCAGACATGTTGATTTCAAGAACGCAGAATCTTGTCCCGAAAATCCATTAACCATCACACCCCAGTTATAAGCCGCAGCTCATAGACACTTTCAGGGAATTGTTGTGGCTTACAGGGGCTACAGAAGGCGCGACTTATTTATGAGAGTTTACTTAACCCTTTAAAGGCCGCTGACGCATTAATGCATCATGCCCATTGGTCCTCATGCCGACCGTACGGGGTTGATACATTTACTCCTGGAGGGTCGGCATGATGCTCTAATGAAGTGCTGGCGAGTAGTCTCGCGAGCACTCCATTGGTGCTTCATGACAACCAATAAGCATGACGCGTTTATGCATCAGCGGCCCTTAAACTCAAAGGGTTCAATAGACTTAGAGCAAGAAACGCCAACCTTCTCGGACCCAGCTTGAAGCAAAGCAAGGAACTCAGGGTATGGCTTATACGTTGGTGTCGCTTATATGCTGGGGGAATTCACTACCTAAAATCTTTCGTTGACCAGGAATTCCAAGTAAACCAGGGATAGGGGACATCTTGCAGTGGCGGATCCAGGATTTGGATTTGAAAAGGAAGGGGTGTGGCCCAAAAGGAGGCGCCACACATTCCCTAAATTTTAGCAATTTTCTGTGTACTAAACATGCAAATAAACTATTAGTACATTTGAAAATGAGGGGGCACGAACCACTGCTTTCCCAGTCTAAATCCTCCACTGTCTCGAGTTTATGAAAATGACTCCAATCCCAGAATCACTGAGGCCAGGTATCATCTGTCACAGACATCATCACCTGCGGTAGTCCCACAGTGCCAAAATGGCCGCAGCTTCATCTAGGAAAGCCTTTACAAGTAATACGATCGCGGGGCTGTATAGGGAGCATCTCACTCTGTGAGAGTGGATCAGTGAGGCGCCTGGGGGGTACAACAAGACAGCTCACATAGCGGAGGTGAGGACATGGCACCAGTATAGGTATAGTGTACAATGTTCACATCTTAAACTTACCATAATAACTTGTTAAAGCACCACTTATACACTTCAATATTGCGGCGGAGGTAGACACTAATGCTAGCCCGGGGGCCAATGGCCTGTAGTTTTAGGCACAGGCCCCATATTAAAAAAACTACGGGCTCTCCAGACCGCCCCCCACCCCGCTCTTATTGGGAAAATACTGGGTATCGACCCACCTGGGTCTTGTTCTCGTACTAACCGCAGCTTATTTATTCCCTACACTTACCTGAGCCTTACACTTATTTGAGATCTTGGAACTTGCGGAGTTGGGCTACATACAAATCTTTGAAGCACGGGGAGGATGCGATTACCTTTTTGGCTCAAAGCAAAACTTCCCAGACAGCCTTGTATAAGGAAAGTTCACACTCAGCCCAGAAGGACTGGATGATGGCTCGAGTTCCGTGTGTCGTTTTACAGAGCGCTAAGTCTGGAATAAGACACACTGTGTGCATTGACTGTCATCATGTGTCAATAGGTGTATCCTGCACTTTCTCACACGGCTTTAATGGAAAGCTAGCAGTTGATCCAGGGCTTTTTTCAGGGATGTAAGTCAGGCATGGGCTTGATATAAAAGCCTTCTATTTTTTCTGAACAGCCCTCCTTACCACTCATATAAATGAAAATAAATTTCACTCAAAATCAGGAAGTCATCATGATGTACCAATGAAGTGCTGGCTAGCTGTCTTGCCAGCACTTCATTTGTGCATCAAGACAACCCTCCGGGACTTTAGCAACCCTGTATGGTCAGCTTGATGCCCTGGTGAGTTACCGTAAAACCCCGCCTATAAGTCGATTTTTTTAAAACGTTTTTTTTTCTTGTATACCAGTTTCTTTGATACTTCCTTGGATGTTAAATCATGTGAAATTGTTCTAGCCGTTTTGGCAGCCATTTTTGGCATGTATTGGGGACATACCATTTTCAGATGATTCTACGTAGTACATCTACGTAGTTGATACCTAGAGACTATGTTCATTTAGGTTGATACACATGTCTGCGTTTACTGGGAGTACTGCTGTGCCTGATCTAGTAACAGTTTTAACAGTTTAACCCTGTAAATGCTGACAGTGTGTTAACACATCATGCCCATTGGTCATCATGATTCATGAATGCAGCCCTGGTGAGTAACTTGCTAACTAGGGCTATATTCACACATCATACCGACACAACAGGGTTGATACACTCCCAGAGGGTCTGTATGTTGCTCCAATGAAGTGCTGGCGCACCCCATCAGCCGAGTGACCTCAACAGACTGCACTTCCCCATTCCCAGACTTTTGACGAATGGCGAATACGCATGAAGCTCTGATTTTTTTGTTTGTTTGTTTAGTTTGACGTCCGGGGGGCATCGAGGAACTCAGACATTCATGAAGCGCTGAAGATGGATGATACTCTAAACAGGGGAGAGGCTAAATAGTAAAAACGGCATTTTCATTGATCTATACTGGTTTCCTCCTGGCGATCCATTCAATATTCTATATGTCTATTTCTCGGGCCACTGACTTTCCCCACCACTTACGCTAAGCCTCCCTATAGGCGAGTAGCATTCAGCGCCTTTCTAGTCAAGGCGGCCATCTTGGACTGAGCTTTGTGGGATATATTGGCCCTTAGCACCTTACAGTGGTGGGAAAGCACTAGCTCCAACAGATGAGTGAGTCCATATACCATCCAAGTCAATGTCTAGGCTGGGGGCAGAATCTCAACACAGGCCCAAAGATCACTGAAGAAGGTACAGAAAGTTACAAGGGTGTACCGCCGGATTTACATAAAAGGGAATTAAGTAGGTTCAGGATGACTAATTCGCCTGTATCTAAACCATCCAATATGTAGTACCGGTACACCTTTTTACCCCAACCAACTTACTCTAAGCCTCCCTTCAGGGCAGTTTTTAATCAAGATTTCCCTATTCTAGGCAGCCATCTTGGGCTGAGCTTTGTGGGATATATTGTCGCCTTGGTGCAAGACGGTTGTAACTGCATCTAGTTCACCCGGGAGTTCACCAAGGTAAAAGGTACCTCCTTGTGGCTACACACTGAGGTTTGGTCTGGTTGATTTTACCTCCACTGATTGTAATTAAAAGTTAGCAGAGAGACTGGTTTCTGGACATCAAGTCCTATCTTTTCACACAGAGGTCTTCTTTACCTTTTGCAGTAAGGTGGCGGTTTGCCCCATTGAGCGTCTTTTAGTGAACCATTGTAGATGGCTTACAGGAGCCACTGCTTCCTTTACAGGGCTTCTTCCTTTAAACTCGTGTGTCAATACCGCCCTGGTCCCTTGGCGTTATAGTGGCACATAGTGAAACTTGACTATGTACAGGTCATGCTCCTTCATCTATCCCTCTATGGGGATAAAGTGGGATTCTTTATTGACCTATCTGATGTAGCTCTTTTGTTTTTCCTCCTCTTTGCCCCCTGCCTTTTTCTGACAACAATTTAACATTTAGTCCCAGCATTTTCAAGGCTATCTTTATCATACTTGCAAATTCCTGGCAGGAACCAAAAGAGCTCTGTTAAATCAAGTCATTATGGATGGAAACAAGCTGCAGGAATGAAAATAAGGAAACGGAAGGGGCTCTATTAGGCAACTTTCAGTAAGAAAAATTCTATGTGATCTGTCCCTGTCCCTTTCAAGGATGACCTGTAATTTCAGTTCGAAATTTTACTAAGACCCAACCCACCCACAAACCTATGAGTGATAAGATTGTATCTGGATAAATCACAAAATTGACCCTCGAGGACACCAAAGGAAAATGAAACAAAGAAAAGGAAATGACAACACTAATGTATACTGATCTATGTACACTAGGCTATATATGTTCCATACAAAAACACTAACTCCCTCGCATCCCATCCATTTATTAAATACTGCAATTTGTAGGTGGGCTTTGGAATAGTACTGGTACTTAAATGCTACTATCCACTGTTCCCTAAACCCCTCCCTCACTGAGTAATCTCTCCTGCCCCCATCCACCTTGTGGTAGATTGTGAAATCAGTCCTGTCCACATTAGTCCCCGGGCAGGGATGAAAGACGTGAGAGCGGGTCAGTAGCCGATCACCCTGTCATCTACACACCACCCACCCCCACAGAAAACACCACAGGGAACTCTGGGAGATGACACCATGTCATGTGACATCCGGGGCTCGGAGACAAATGGTTAACATCCACTTAACTTGTTTAATGTGGATTTAATTGGACCCAACTAACACGGTTCACAAATGGAGACAATATTATCTCAGCTGGTCTTGGAGAGATGTGCAGATCCTGAATTGTTGAAATTTCTTCTGCCATATATTTTTTAAATTCTGATCTGGGAATTGTAGATATTCCAAAGATAACACAGGGTTTAGCTAAGAGAATTAAAAAGGTGCAGAAGGTTGGTCTAAGGCGGCTGTACCTAAACCATCCGACATTTAGAACACTAACTTTACCCCGACTGACTTTATCCATCACTTACTCTAAGCCTCCCTTCAGGGCGACATTAATCGGTGCTTCCCCTTTCTGGGCGGCCATCTTGGACCGAGCTATGTGGGATATACGTCTCTTTGAGCATCTTGTAGTGGGCCATTGGTGCCTGGAGAAGGCAAACACACGCCACTGCTGCTTTTAACAGGGTGTACAACCACTACCTCTGTACAAGTACTACCATCAAACCTCACATATAAGGTGCACCCGCATAAAAGCCGCACCCTGAGTTGGTGGATTGCTTTGAAAATTGAAAAAATTCTTAACCTTTTTCTTAACAATGGATTTTCAAAATTCAAAATTCTATGAAGACTGCCCCATCTCTGCTATACCAATAGAAATGTTGGGTAAGGCTATGGGAAGGCGCGACAGCTACCGACCCCCCACCCTCGCTCCCCTCTCCCTGTGTCTGAAATGATCCATCAGTAATTTGATATAGATGGTGTTATTTCTACACAGGTAGTGGTTGGATGGTAGACTGTATTACTTCAGATAGTGCCTCTTAACAGAGATAGTGTTTGTACACAGGGCTTCTTCCACCTTACTGCCCTGGTACCTTAGTGTTATAGTGGCACATAGTGAAACTTGACTACTTACATGCCATGCTCCTTCATCTATCCCTCTATGGGGATAAAGTAGGATTCTCTATTCACCTAATGCAGCTGTACTGCTTCTCCTCCCCTTTTCCCCCTGCCTTTCTCTGATAGTGAGTTCGTATTTGGTCCAAGCATTTTCAAGGCTATCTTTATCATACTTGCTGACAGGAAACGGATGGGGTTCTGTTAGGCAACTTTCAGTAAGAAAAATCTATGTGGTCTGTCCCTGTCCCTTTCACGGATAGCTGGTAATTTCAGTTCAAAACTTTACTAAAAACCCACCCACCCATAACCCTATCAGTGATAAGATTGTATCTGGATAAATCACAAAATTGACGGCTTAGATAAGCCACTGCTACTTTCACGGGACTTCCAGGGTGTCAATAACGCCCTGGTCCCCGAGTTTTCTAGTGGCACATAGTGAAGCTTTACTTATGAGAAGTGCCAAAAATATATCCTAAGCACTAAAAAAGGACATTAGATAAGTACCAGTCTTGTAGATGGAACAGGGGTAAGCTCCCCTCCAAGTCTATTAGTTCCAGGGCACTCAATTATGGCATTATTGTAATCTACATCAACTTGCACCATTGAAGTGCCCCTGCATGGGTGCTGAGGAAACATGGCCATGTCACTGTGTTGAATTTTTGGAAGGTGACGGGTGTCATACCCGCAATGAATGCATAAGGGCGAAGCAGAGAAACAACCGCAGCCTAATATAGTGCCCTTCAAGAGCTGGTGGTGCCGGAGTGCATCATTATGCAACAATGAAGTGCTGTCAAATCTGCTCGCCAGTACTTCATCACTGACCATAGTTAAAAGGAAGCAGTGCATGACTGCAGCCCTGGTGAGTTACTTGCCTGTGCTGCATTCATGCATCATGGTGGTCATGATGCATGACTGCAGCCCTGGTGAGTTACTTGCCTGAGCTGCATTCATGCATCATGGTGGTCATGATGCATGACTGCAGCCCTGGTGAGTTACTTACCTGAGCTGCATTCATGCATCATGGTGGTCATGATGCATGAATGCAGCCATGGTGAGTTACATGTCTGGGCTGCATTCATGCATCATGGTGGTCATGATGCATGACTGCAGCCCTGGTGAGTTACTTGCCTGAGCTGCATTCATGCATCATGGTGGTCATGATGCGTGACTGCAGCCCTGGTGAGTTACTCACCAGGGCTGCAGTCACGCATCATAATGGTCATGATGCATTAGAACAATAGTGTAGAGATAAAGCATCCTATGAAGATTCCTCTTCGCCTTAAAGAAGGTCCGAAGTCAAAAGCTCTGCTAAGGCTTGTAAAACCCTGCGTTATAAATCACAGCTTACTGACTCCAAGTGAGACTGGTTTCTGGCTGCTGCGCTGCTAAAAGCTGATTGGATGGGGACCATATTGTCCCTGTAAGTGCGTGTTATCCAGGGACAACCGTCTACCACCTACTCTATTATATCACACATAGGGTGCATCTTGTGTATAACACACACCCCCATTCTATTACGGCCAAGCTATGAGAACATCTTTGAAGGTTTAGTACTGTCTATACAAATGTATCCCCAACCCCAAACTTCTGCTGATCCTATAAGGTGTAGTACAGTACATTCTCTTGTACAAGCAGTGTACCAGAACCCAAATCAAAATGTCGCTTATAGGATTGACCCAAGGTCGGGGTGCAGCTTATATGAGGGTATTTTACACTACAAAACAGTATTGAATCGCCCATTTTGAAGCCTTGGATGTGCCTCATAGCTTCTCCCAAGGTTGGGGGTGCGACTTATACGATGGTGCGGTTAATACAAGAAAATCTTTGGTAGGAGTCAATCCTTCTGTATAAGCCGTGCCTTGATTGATGCACGGTATTTTGGCAGTAATCCCTGCAGTCCAAACCCACCCACAACACATCACAAATGGCCCAGGGTCTGCAACATGCCAATGATAGAGCAGTGAGTTTACGCCCATTACCCTGCTGTGTACAATGGTGCAGCAGTGAGTTTATGCCCATTATCCTGCTGTGTACAATGATGCAGCAGTGAGTTTATGCCCATACCCTGCTGTTTACAATGGTGCAGCAGTAAGTTTATGCCCATTGCCCTACTGTTTACAATGATAGAGCAGTGAGTTTACGCCCATTACCCTGCTGTTTACAATGGTGCAGCAGTGAGTTTATGCCCATACCCTGCTGTTTACAATGGTGCAGCAGTGAGTTTATGCCCATTACCCTGCTGTTTACAATAGTGCAGCAGTGAGTTTATGCCCATTACCCTGCTGTTTACAATGGTGCAGCAGTGAGTTTATGCCCATACCCTGCTGTTTACAATGGTGCAGCAGTGAGTTTATGCCCATTACCCTGCTGTTTAAAATAGTGCAGCAGTGAGTTTATGCCCATTACCCTGCTGTTTACAATGATGCAGCAGTGAGTTCATGCCCATTACCCTGCTGTGTACAATGGTGCAGCAGTGAGTTTACGCCCATTACCCTGCTGTTTACAATGGTGCAGCAGTGAGTTTACGCCCATTACCCTGCTGTTTACAATGGTGCAGCAGTGAGTTTACGCCCATTACCCTGCTGTGTACAATGATGCAGCAGTGAGTTTATGCCCATTACCCTGCTGTGTACAATGATAGATAAGTGAGTTTATGCCCATTACCCTGCTGTTTACAATGGTGCAGCAGTGAGTTTATGCCCATTACCCTGCTGTCTACAATGGTGCAGCAGTGAGTTTATGCCCATTACCCTGCTGTGTACAATGATAGATAAGTGAGTTTATGCCCATTACCCTGCTGTTTACAATGGTGCAGCAGTGAGTTTATGCCCATTACCCTGCTCTTTACAATGGTGCAGCAGTGAGTTTATGCCCATTACCCTGCTGTTTACAATGGTGCAGCAGTGAGTTTATGCCCATTACCCTGCTGTTTACAATGATAGAGCAGTGAGTTTATGCCCATTACCCTGCTGTGTACAATGGTGCAGCAGTGAGTTTATGCCCATTACCCTGCTGTTTACAATGGTGCAGCAGTGAGTTTATGCCCATTACCCTGCTGTTAACAATGATAGAGCAGTGAGTTTATGCCCATTACCCTGCTGTGTACAATGATGCAGCAGTGAGTTTATGCCCATTGCCCTGCTGTTTACAATGGTGCAGCAGTGAGTTTATGCCCATTTCACTGCTGTTTACAATGGTGCAGCAGTGAGTTTAGGCCCATTACCCTGCTGTGTACAATGATGCAGCAGTGAGTTTATGCCCATTACCCTGCTGTTTACAATGGTGCAGCAGTGACTTTATGCCCATTTCACTGCTGTTTACAATGATAGAGCAGTGAGTTTATGCCCATTACCCTGCTGTTTACAATGGTGCAGCAGTGAGTTTATGCCCATTACCCTGCTGTTTACAATGGTGCAGCAGTGAGTTTATGCCCATTTCACTGCTGTTTACAATGGTGCAGCAGTGAGTTTATGCCCATACCCTGCTGTTTACAATGGTGCAGCAGTGAGTTTAGGCCCATTACCCTGCTGTGTACAATGGTGCAGCAGTGAGTTTAGGCCCATTACCCTGCTGTGTACAATGATGCAGCAGTGAGTTTATGCCCATTACCCTGCTGTTTACAATGGTGCAGCAGTGACTTTATGCCCATTTCACTGCTGTTTACAATGATAGAGCAGTGAGTTTATGCCCATTACCCTGCTGTTTACAATGGTGCAGCAGTGAGTTTATGCCCATTACCCTGCTGTTTACAATGGTGCAGCAGTGAGTTTATGCCCATTACCCTGCTGTTTACAATGGTGCAGCAGTGAGTTTATGCCCATTTCACTGCTGTTTACAATGGTGCAGCAGTGAGTTTATGCCCATACCCTGCTGTTTACAATGGTGCAGCAGTAAGTTTATGCCCATTGCCCTACTGTTTACAATGGTGCAGCAGTGAGTTTATGCCCATTACCCTGCTGTGTACAATGATAGATAAGTGAGTTTATGCCCATTACCCTGCTGTTTACAATGGTGCAGCAGTGAGTTTATGCCCATTTCACTGCTGTGTACAATGGTGCAGCAGTGAGTTTATGCCCATTACCCTGCTGTTTACAATGGTGCAGCAGTAAGTTTATGCCCATTGCCCTACTGTTTACAATGATAGAGCAGTGAGTTTATGCCCATTACCCTGCTGTTTACAATGGTGCAGCAGTGAGTTTATGCCCATTACCCTGCTGTCTACAATGGTGCAGCAGTGAGTTTATGCCCATTACCCTGCTGTGTACAATGATAGATAAGTGAGTTTATGCCCATTACCCTGCTGTTTACAATGGTGCAGCAGTGAGTTTATGCCCATTACCCTGCTGTCTACAATGGTGCAGCAGTGAGTTTATGCCCATTACCCTGCTGTGTACAATGATAGATAAGTGAGTTTATGCCCATTACCCTGCTGTTTACAATGGTGCAGCAGTGAGTTTATGCCCATTACCCTGCTGTTTACAATGGTGCAGCAGTGAGTTTATGCCCATTACCCTGCTGTCTACAATGGTGCAGCAGTGAGTTTATGCCCATTACCCTGCTGTGTACAATGATAGATAAGTGAGTTTATGCCCATTACCCTGCTGTTTACAATGGTGCAGCAGTGAGTTTATGCCCATTACCCTGCTGTTTACAATGGTGCAGCAGTGAGTTTATGCCCATTACCCTGCTGTTTACAATGGTGCAGCAGTGAGTTTATGCCCATTACCCTGCTGTTTACAATGATGCAGCAGTGAGTTTATGCCCATTACCCTGCTGTGTACAATGGTGCAGCAGTGAGTTTATGCCCATTACCTTGCTGTTTACAATGGTGCAGCAGTGAGTTTATGCCCATTACCCTGCTGTTTACAATGATGCAGCAATGAGTTTATGCCCATTACCCTGCTGTTTACAATGATGCAGCAGTGAGTTTATGCCCATTACCCTGCTGTGTACAATGGTGCAGCAGTGAGTTTATGCCCATTACCCTGCTGTTTACAATGATAGAGCAGTGAGTTTATGCCCATTACCCTGCTGTTTACAATGATGCAGCAGTGAGTTTATGCCCATTACCCTGCTGTTTAAAATGGTGCAGCAGTGAGTTTATCCCCATTACCCTGCTGTTTACAATGATAGAGCAGTGAGTTCATGCCCATTACCCTGCTGTGTACAATGGTGCAGCAGTGAGTTTATGCCCATTACCCTGCTGTTTACAATGGTGCAGCAGTGAGTTTATGCCCATTACCCTGCTGTTTACAATGGTGCAGCAGTGAGTTTATGCCCATTACCCTGCTGTTTACAATGGTGCAGCAGTGAGTTTATGCCCATTACCCTGCTGTTTACAATGATAGAGCAGTGAGTTCATGCCCATTACCCTGCTGTTTACAATGGTGCAGCAGTGAGTTTATGCCCATTATTCTGCTGTTTACAATGATGCAGCAGTGAGTTTATGCCCATTACCCTGCTGTGTACAATGATAGAGCAGTGAGTTTATGCCCATTATTCTGCTGTTTACAATGATGCAGCAGTGAGTTTATGCCCATTACCCTGCTGTTTACAATGGTGCAGTAGTGAGTTTATGCCCATTACCCTGCTGTTTACAATGGTGCAGCAGTGAGTTTATGCCCATTATTCTGCTGTTTACAATGGTGCAGCAGTGAGTTTATGCCCATTACCCTGCTGTTTACAATGGTGCAGCAGTGAGTTTATGCCCATAACCCTGCTGTTTACAATGGTGCAGCAGTGAGTTTATGCCCTTAACCCTGCTGTTTACAATAGTGCAGCAGTGAGTTTATGCCCATTTCACTGCTGTTTACAATGGTGCAGCAGTGAGTTTATGCCCATTACCCTGCTGTTTACAATGGTGCAGCAGTGAGTTTATGCCCATTACCCTGCTGTTTACAATGGTGCAGCAGTGAGTTTATGCCCATTACCCTGCTGTTTACAATGGTGCAGCAGTGAGTTTATGCCCATTACCCTGCTGTTTACAATGGTGCAGCAGTGAGTTTATGCCCATTATCCTGCTGTGTACAATGATGCAGCAGTGAGTTTACGCCCATTACCCTGCTGTTTACAATGGTGCAGCAGTAAGTTTATGCCCATTGCCCTACTGTTTACAATGATAGAGCAGTGAGTTTACGCCCATTACCCTGCTGTTTACAATGGTGCAGCAGTGAGTTTATGCCCATTACCCTGCTGTGTACAATGATGCAGCAGTGAGTTTATGCCCATTACCCTGCTGTTTACAATGGTGCAGCAGTGAGTTTATGCCCATTACCCTGCTGTTTACAATGATGCAGCAGTGTTTGTTTGTTTGTTTGTTTGTTTAGTTTTACGTCCGGGGGCCATCGAGGAACTCAGACATTCAAGGTTTCTCGGACATTAAGTGCTTTCTTTTCTTTTTGGACAGGTATTTATATGCTGCTTGCCCAAAACAGCAGTGACCGAATCTATGAATGACCGAATCTATGAGATGAATGACCGAATCTATGAGGAGGGTCGAGGGGGAAAACCGCTACCGGGGCTTCATTCCCCTACTCTTTTCGAAGGATAGCAAGTGTTCTTTTATTTGCCTGGTCCCATAGGCAGGGCCAGACAAACCACGGCCTTTGATCACTCAGACGTGGTTCACTGAGGGGGAATCCCATGGTAAAAGACAAGCATGTAAGCCCAGGCCCGCGCATATGGACACCAGCTGCCCACATGCTCACCCCAAGACACAAGAAACCCCAAGTTTGTCGCCTTTTACGAATCTGGTATGCCCACTGTTAGTATGGAAGGAGATTTCTCCTTGTGGACTCCCAATGAAGTTATTCTGCTCCTTCATGCCCTCACATGAAGGTCCCCACTCCACAGGGGGGGATGCAGCAGTGAGTTTATGCCCAGTACCCTGCTGTGTACAATGATAGAGCAGTGAGTTTATGCCCATTACCCTGCTGTTTACAATGGTGCAGCAGTGAGTTCATGCCCATTACCCTGCTGTGTACAATGATGCAGCAGTGAGTTTACGCCCATTACCCTGCTGTGTACAATGGTGCAGCAGTGAGTTTATGCCCATTACCCTGCTGTGTACAATGATGCAGCAGTGAGTTTATGCCCATTACCCTGCTGTCTACAATGATGCAGCAGTGAGTTTATGCCCATTACCCTGCTGTGTACAATGATGCAGCAGTGAGTTTATGCCCATTACCCTGCTGTGTACAATGATGCAGCAGTGAGTTTATGCCCATTACCCTGCTGTTTACCAATAGATTCAACTCATCCTCACTTACTGAATGATTAGGGGTTCCTGGGCCAATTAGGACAGGCAAAATAAAATAGGGTAGCTCAGTAACCTAAACTTAACAAGTCTGTTTTTAGGCTACGGGTGGGATGAAAGTCATGAGAGCGGTGAGTAGCCGACCACCATTTCATCTACACACCACCAACTACAGGAAGCACCACAGGGAGCTCTGGGATATGACACCATGTCATGTGACATCCGGGGCTCGGGGACAAACGCCAGGTAAATAGGGCTTTAATTAAACCCCACCTAACAACACTTGACAACCCCCTACAGATGGACCTGACATTTCCTCAGTTCATTCTCTGAGGCAGCTCAGATTAAGCATCCTAATATTTGTTTCCTGTTTTTCATAGAAGTACTGGTTCAGTAGGATTGAAAGGGCGGAAAGTTCAAATGGTCCTCAAAAAGCTGCTTAGGGACAGTGACCATTGCCTCAAAAACAGACAAAGGATTATTGTCTGATTCTGACACCGTCCTAATACAGTCAACCTTCAAGCAAGCAACTCCATTGTAGTTATGCAGTGCTGCCCAAATGATGGCTGCGCGTCGGCTTTTGCCAACAGAATCTTATTGGCCAATGAAGGCTCTTTGGACGCAGGCCACTGTGGCCTGTTATGAACTCAGCTTTCTAAAGGTGAAAGAATTTGTCAAACTGAAAGCATAGATATGGGGGCATAGGGCCATCTTTTCAATTTTTATAAATTTTTCAAATATGTGTAAGCTTTTGAGGAAAATGTACACCTGTTGATGTTCTGCTGTTCATCAGATTTAACAGTACTGCAGTAAATGTACCTGATCCTAGAGGCATTAGGCGGCTAATACATTGAAGTGTCTTAGATATACCCTCTGCTAGATCCTATGCTAAGCTGTAGTGCATCTTTATTGCCATAGCAAAATACCATCATTAGCACAGCAATAGACATGTCAAAGATAAAATATGATGAAGCCCATACTCTGTTTAGAGGTCTGACACATATATTTAGAATTAATAATGTATTATGGAAAAGGTTAAAAATTATTACTATCTGAGGCCCTTGATAGAAGTACTGGTTTTAATTGAACATACTTCAAATTACACTATGAAACCAAGAATCCATCAGTCAGTCACAAAACTAAAGCCTACACCCTACTTCCTATAACAGAATCCTATATGGGTCACTAATCCCCATTTGTTGACATGTTGGAAAAATGCAACCCTGGTGACATGTTCATGTATCATGATCAGGGTTCTCACTATTTATGGAGCATGGTTTTAACTGACTTTTAATCAATTTTTAACTGACCAAATAGCGGATTATTTACAGCGCACACGAAAAAAAATTATCCACTCTCGCGCACGAGCATTTCAGAAATTTTTTGAATTCGCGTGGAATTTGACAATTAACCCCCTAAATTAGACAAAATTTCATTTTTAACTGACTTTTTCCAAAAATATTCTTTTAACTGACTTTTAACTGACCTTTAAAGAAAATTAGGTTTAACTGACTTTTAACTGACCAGTGGGAACCCTGATGATGACCCGACAGGGTTCATATACTCCCTGAGAGTCAGCATGATGCTCCAATAAAGTGCAGGTGTGCAGACTCGCCAGCACTACATTGGTGCATCACGTCATGCCCACATCGCATCTCGAATCGGAGAGAAATTTGGCTGCTTTCAGAGATGTGTCTCCTGAAGGCCATGATCAAAGATGGCTGCCACTGATCCCAATGTTTTAATCTGGACCCTGTGCCAACAGGCCGAGTCCCGACAAGGCTTCCCCGCACCACACAATTACAGTGCGGCTCAGGTAGAGTAATGGAAGCTGTTCTAAGACGTAGTGGCAAAGGCTCTGCATGCCTGCGACGCAGCGGGTCTTAAACTAATGACTTTTATCAGTGCTCAACCAATGGTACTGTAAATTCTCTCATATAAGTCACGGCTTAAACTAGAATTCAAGCCACGGTGCAGCTTTTAGAATATGCCCAAAGTCAGGGTGCAGCTTATAGGGGGTATATAATCTTATAGAACAGTAAAAGAAAGTCATTTTTCAAGCCTTGGATGCTGCTTATAGCATAGCTTCTCCAAAATTAGGGGGTGCGGCTTATGACCAAGTCCAGCGAAAGTGATGCAGGTCTGAAGTGAGCAGACGCTGGATGAGCAGATGCGGGATGAGCAGACAAGGGACACATATTTTGCCTATGATGCAAACATATGGGACAAATATGGTACTGTGAGATAAGCTATGCCTCTGAACTTATCAAATCATTAGTTTCAGCTTTGTAATGTCTTTTTATTTTTATTGTCGAGGTGAGGAGGTGCAGACAGCCGTCTCCCCAGCTTTGTAATGTCTAGGAAAAGAGAGTTTTAAGCAAATTTACTCTCTTGTCCCCCATCTGCTCATTTGCTTGTCCTGTGTCTGCTCATTTATGGAGCAGCTCATCAGTTTTTAGCCTATTACAACCACATGTTTTTTTATCTATTGGGTATCATGGTCTCAAAGAATTTCACAGAATATTTGTCCCATATGTCCGAAATTTGTGGCTACCTTAATCTCCCGCGTATAAGGCGCGTCTTATAGGCCAAACAAAATGCTGCTGGGTCTTGAGTTTGGGGTGCGCCTTATAGGGGGGGTATCTTTTACTATAGATCAGTACTAAAGTAACAAAAATCTGCCCTCAGAGGTGCGCCTTATACGTTATAACAGACCTCTCTGAGTTGGGGGTGCACCTTATAGGCGAGGTGTGCCTTATATGCGAGAGATTACGGTATCATAGTTAAATATCATGGTACAATGCTTTGGCATATCATGTCAAACCTTAGGGTCAACATCATGGGTAAGCACGATGCATGAATGCAGCCCTGGCGAGTTACTCGCCAGAGCTGGAATTCCTTATTATGGCTGTATATGGGCCATCATGTTGACCCTGCAGGACTGTATTGACTCTGTAGGGTTGGCATTATGCATGAATGTAGCCCTGACATGATGCATGAATGTAGCCCTGACAAGTCTCTCTCACCAGGGCTGCATTCATGGATCATGACAACCAATGAGCATGATGCATTTATGTATCAGCGGCCCTTAAAGGGTTGATGGGTCTAAGACTGAGGGCTTCTATTAGTGTTTTATCTAATTCTCACCAGCTGGCACTGGGAGGTGGGTTCTAATACAGGGGACATGTAAATGTTGTTAGTTTTTATCTTGTACCATTATCTTGTCTCTGTCAGTAACACAGATTAGATAAAAAGCAGAGTCGGCAGCTGTTACCTACCCTGAGGCTATACGGGTAGGTAACAGCTGCCGCCCTACAACCCCACCTTTCAATACTTTTAGAGGTTTAACTGGCCCATGTATGTGGATACCCAGCATCATCACCAGGACTGCGTTCTGGTGTCATTATGACAATGCTGTTAAAGACTGACCATGCATTATGGGACTCCAGGTGGTTGATACGCTCCTGGATGGTTTACCAGATGTTCAAATGAATTAGTGAGCCATCACTTCATAGAAGTATCATATCGACCAATGAGCATGATGCACACCAATAGCGGCGCATAAAGAGAGGTTTCACACCTAAGAACTACCGCAAATTCTCTCGTATGAACCGTTGAATCTACGAGAACCCGATGCTTGTTGTGATTTATACGAGGTTCCCTAAGTCAGGGTGTGGCTTATATGAGGGTATTTAACATAACAGAACAGTACCGTAAATCCCCGGTCATAAGCCGGATTTTTTTTTCTATTTTGGGCCCAAACCGGCTCCTAATTTTTCCCAAAGTCCCCCCCGGCTTATGACCGGGTTTTTTTTTACTATAGAATAAAGAGAAAATGGTAAAAATTTGACCCAAAAACCGGCTTTTATTTTTTTCCTGAACTCACCCCCCGGCTTATGACCGGGGCCGGCTTATGACCGGGGATTTACGGTACTGACTGAACTGCCAATTTTAAGACCTAGGTGTGGCTTTTATCGTATCCACAAACTCAGGGTGCGGCTTATATTGAGAATTGACGGTTAGGCAGTTTTATTTCAGCCCTAGATTCACTATTCACAGACTATCCACTCTGTGGATAGTGGTGAAACTGATCTCGGCACGTTCTACTAATAAAAAAAAATAATAAATTCAGTCTACAAAAATAAATGTCAGTGCTTGGATTAATGACCTCAGCACATTTTTACCAATGATACAGCTAGGGTCAGTAATGCACCAATCATTGTATACGATGCCTGCCCTACATTGGCCTATATGTGGTTCCTGATTTGTTATGTTAAACACACACATTGATTCTGTTACCCCTAATACCCTAGATGTAGCCTACCGTAAGGCGCTGCGTCTAAAGTGAACCTATGTAAAAGCTGCACACAGTGTCTGTGGATAAGCTATAAGCTGGATATGAGACCTGAAAAAGTAGCACTTCATTACATTATCAACATGCATGGATGTAAAACGCCACATACATGCCACAGCAAGATCCTATAAGCTGCACCAAGGTTCTAAAACGAGCTTGAGGGCCGTACCCTTTTACGCTACCCAAGAGAAGAACGACCCACTCCATCACGTCCCGACCTACTCTAACCCTAGACCTCATCAACACATCAGTACAGAGAGTGACATGCGCCTGCGCATGCTGGTCTGAGGTCACATGACCCCAGGTGTACATGCGCCAAGCTCGTATAGGTCAAGGACATCAGACAGGACGCTAATTCTGTATAGCGGCTAATATAGGTGTCGTGGGAGCCCGGGGGTGGGAGTTGAGCCCATTGGTCATCATGATATATGAATGCAGACATCGAGAAATGAGTGAACCACCAGAATCACATTAACCCAATAATGGCTGCTGATGCAGGAGTGCATCATGCCGCCCATTGGTCGGCATGATGCACCAACGAAGTGCTGGTGAGTCTGCTCGCCAGCACTTCATTGGTGCATCATGCCGACCCTCTGAGAGTGTATCAACCCTGGAGGGTCAGTATGATGCATGATTGAAACCCTGGGCTGTATTCATGTATCATGACGACTACTGTTCATTAATGTATCAGCTGCCCTTATCATACCTGCAAACTCCAGGTGAGAAAAAAACTGACCCCGCAAAACCCACAATTTTTGCTTTGAAAATGAGACAGGAGAATGTGAATATATGGCAGCCAAAGAAATTTTGTAAATCTAGAAGCAAAATATATGTATTTCGTGTTTTTGTTTTTTTTGAAGATGTCTGTTAGCCTCAGTTTAGAATTTTATAGGGTCCCTATGGGATTGATGCACCAATGTAATATCAGCCCTTATTGCTAACTTACAGGCTCATTTTGTCAAAATTGGAAGCTGCGCCTCCTGTCATCTTGACAAAGGTAAACAAAGCCTTGAGGCATTACATGGTCATTACAGGTTAGATTCAGGGATTCCGCTCAAGGGCATTATACCACCTCACTAGGACTTTCAGTTTATATCCAAAGTGGTTAAAACCAGTTTTACCACCTTATGGCTGAGAATTACTAAAATATTTCCATTTGGGCTGACATTTGAGCCAAGATAAATGGTGATTTTTTTAATCAGTAGATTTGTGCAGATCTCAGTAACGGGCATAGAGAACATCAAAACCGCAAAATTCCACATTTCCGTTGAGATTTCACACCGCTAATTGATACAAAGAATGTGGTAGGTGAGCAAGCGGCAGCTAGCGACCCTCTCAGGATCCATCTCGTGGGATCAAATTAATGCGCGAACAGCCACATGTAATGTCCTGAGGCGGATCACGGGTACCAGACGGCACTTAGCAGCAGTAGTGGCACACCAGGGCTGAATACGGGTAGCTGAAATTTCTAAGAGCAGCTGACATTAGATCCAACATTGGGGAAACCCAAGTAAACACTCAAACTGTCACCTGTTGGTGAAGTCTCCCTCCCAGTTTGTGATCCTTGGTCATCATGATGCACCAATACAGAGCTGACCAGTCTAGCCAAACCCCTCTGGAAATTGTTCAGAATGAGCAACTGTGACCTTGTGGCTAGGGTGGCGAGTGAGTGAGTAAAAGGTGGATGTTTAACGCCATTTCGACAGCTAAGGTCATATTCATGGCGAGATCTACATTTTACAAGTTCACATAGGAATATGTCATCAGGCATCATGCCAACCAATGGTCATTTAGGGAATAATGCACGGGGCATGGCTGCGGTCATGCTCTATACTGTATTGAGACATCGAGGGGCCTTATGACCACAGCCATGACCAAGTGCATTATTCCCGTTATAACACAGACAAATCACCAATCAGCCACCTGACAACACATACATATCAATTGTGAAGTCTAAAGGTGAGATGAAGTTAACTGCCTTTGCTGGGAGTGCATTATCCGTCTAGATAATGCACAGTGAATCAGCCAATCAGAACGCATCATTAAGGATAATGCACTATGAGTTTGCCTAGCCGTGTTATAAATAGATAGAACTAAACGACCGTGGTGTACGAGGTGGCCGATCCACCACGAGGGGGAGACAACTCCCGAGGGGTGGATCAGCCACCGAGGACACCAGGGGAGTTTAGTTCTATATTTATTTTATGTTTTTAGAGGTTTAAATAAGGAAAAATTATCAAAATCCGGTACCGTAGTTCCCCGTAAAAGCGCTGGTCCACCATTTTGAATGTTTACACGCAGCCAGAACGAGGCTACGGTACTGGATCGGCCGCTGTGGTGGATCGGCACACGTTACGCCACTGGGGGTGTGCGGATCGGCCCTGCAATGCTATCTCTATGGGAAGAAGTTATTCACATAAAATAAGATACAATACTGCATCAGCAGCAGCCAATAAAGGGTTAAAGGCTTAAGGGCTACAGCTGTAGCCAAGACACATCCTGTATTGGTCAAGTGAAGAGTTACTTGTGGATATTTAGCCTGTTCACTGTTTCACTCTTAAACCCCCATAATCCTCATGGTGCATTTGTCGTTGTGATTCACCGATGGAGTCCTGGGGAGAAACTCAATAACACTGCAATTACACCCACTCTTCGTCCGGCTTCAGCTCATTATGTGCCAGATTGATCGACTTGTTTCAGATATCATTTTAACTCACAAGACTTTTGTCATGTTTGAATGGATTCTCTGTCCTTTCTTTTCTTTTCTTGTAAAACCAGGAGATATCATAGGACAATTAATGATTTAATGAGCAATCCAAATTCCATACACAGGCAAGAACCTGAACCCCAGATTTTGATTTCTTCCATTTGAAATTTTAGAGAGACTGTGAGGTGCCTTCTCCAGGACAAGATCATTAGCTAGGATGCTTTTACTGGGGTGAAGTTCTTTCTGACGAGTAATCGTTAATGCTTTATTTAAGCGCCACTTAAGCAGGAGTGCATCATGCCCGATAGTCAGCATGATACAGTAATGAAGTGCTGGTGAATCTCCCCGGAAGCACTTCAGTCGGGCATCACGCCAACAATCCGAGGTACCGTAATCTCCCGCATATAAGGCGTCTTCTACGCCAAACAAAATGCTGCTGGGTCTTATACGTGGGAGTGGCATTGCCTTGAGTTTGGGGTGCGCCTTATGGGGGGGGGTATTTTTACTAAAGAACAGTACTAAACTGCAAAAATCTGCCCTCAGGGGGGCGCCTTCTACGTGAAACACCCCCCCCCCCCCTGTGAGTTGGGGGGGCTGCCTTCTACGCGAGCTGCGCCTTCTATGCGGGAGATTACGGTAGTCTCAGACCTGTGAATTCACCATGATGTCATCATGCCAGGACGTATTCATATATCATGGCGACCGTTGACATGATGCATTGATTACGCTGCTCGAGTATCGTCATGATGCAAGTGCTTCTCCTTGCCTGTACTTCATTGCTTCATAAATCATTGCTGGTTCCACCCCCAGACAGAATACCTGAAATATTTTATGCTTTTGTTCATTTATACTGCGACACAAATATTAACAGAATCCAGTCCAAAGGATATTACAAAAAGTTCATATCAGTTCCACGGAAATGAGCAGCAGTTGACACTAACAAAGCACCGCAGGACACAGGATGAGGAAACGCTATCGGAAATATGAACTAAATTGTTGTTTTAATTAAGTCAATAATGTGAAATGCTAAAATCTACTTTCCTCGGGTATGGTTTGGTTTGGTTTGGTGGATTTTACCTTCACTAATAGTACTTAAGAGTTAGCAGAGTTACTATAGTTCTCGGACATTAAGTCCTTTCTTTTCTGTTTGGACAGGTTTTTAAAGGCTGCTTGTCCAAACAACTAGACAGGTATTCGGGTATAAGGCGTATCCAACATATATATGATGCACCGTGATTTGACAGAAAATCTAATGTAATAGAATGAGCAAGAGAATGAACATAGAAGAAATTCCACATTTTAGTGATTTCTCGGACATTAAGTCCTTTCTTTTCTGTTGGGACAGGTTTTTAAAGGCTGCTTGTCCAAACAACTACCGTAATCTCCCGCGTATAAGGCGCATCTTATACGCGGGGTTTTAGTTCTACCTGGATCCGCAAGGGGGACACCAAGACCTTTCTTTTGATATGTCACACTCCCTTATAGCCACATATGCTGCATATGGGGTCCAGTGGGGTTCTGGGGGTCCAAGCAACACATAGCTTTTCTGAATTTTGAGAATCCATTCAGTAGAAGAGAAGTTATGAATTTTTTATTTTTTTGACCATATTCTAAAACTCTAGGTGTGCCTTATACGCGGGAGATTACGGTAAACAGGTATTCGGGTATAAGGCATATCCCACATATATATGATGCACCGTGATTTGACAGAAAAGTTAAAAGGCGCACCCAGGGCTTGATTTTTAGCGCAAATCTAATGTAATAGAATGAGCAAGAGAAATTCCACATTTTAGTGATTTCATGTCTGAATTTAATCATGACCATCTGCCGTCATGATGCATGAATGCAGAAATGGCGAGTTACTCACCAGTGCTGCATTCAAGCATAAATAACAAATTGCCATAATACGCCATCTTATATGGCTTTTATATTATCGTAATCAATCATAATCGGGGTATTGGGGAAATCAGTTGGATTGATATTTATCGTCTGAACTATGAATAACGAGGATGAAGTTTGATGAAATAATGCCCAGATTTTCTACTAAATCTGTTCATTCCTCATAAATCATTCTGAATATTCTAAGATCAAGCAAGTTTTAAAAGGGCTCGGGTTTGGGGACAGCATCATTTTGAAAGTTTTCTGTGAATATGCATTTTAAATTACGATAGCCTTCCATATCCATAATGTAAAGATGAACTCTGATCAGTTTGAGCTTCCTGTTTCTTCACTACGGGCCGGTGAGAGTGAGTGAGTACCGTAAACTCCCGCGTATAAGACGCGTCCTCTAGGCCAAACAAAATGCTGGGCAGTCTTATAGGATGTACTGAAATTGGGGGTGCGTCTTATACGAGGGGTAATTTTACTATAGAAATCTACTGAATTTACAAAATTCACCCCGAGAGGTGCGTCTTATACGCAAAATTGCATGTGCTGAGTTTAGGGTGCGTCTTATACTCGCAGCGCGTCTTATATGTGGGAGATTACGGTAATAGATGTTTAATGGCATTTCAACAGCTAAGGTCATATTCATGGCGAGAATGTCGCGGGCTGGACGCTCGTGAAGAAACAGTCAGCTCAAACTAATCATCGTTCACCTTTATCATTGTATGTACAGCACGATGCCTGAATGTAGCTTCCACAGCATGATCCTACAATCATAGAAACAGACTACCATAAATTCTCTCTTATAAGCCTAGTACCAGAACCCAAATGAAATTGCAGCTAATAAGCTGGGGTACGGCTTATCTAACACTATAAAACTTTACTGAATTGCCAATTTTAAAGCCTTGGATGAGGCTTATAGCTACTCCCAAATTTGGGGGTGCAGAGAGAGAATTTATGGTTAAACCTGTTATAGCTATGGATTAGGATCTAAAAGAGGCGCACACATTTGCCGCCTGGCAGCCCTGCACATTTAGCACCATAAAACCCCACACATAAGCCGCACATGCATATAAGCTGCACCACGACTTGCTGGTTTTCCAATAAGCACCACTTTGGGGCTGTTATGGTTCCCATTCCTTACTATAGTCTACCGTAAAACCCAACCTATAAGCCGCACCCTCAGATCAAGGCATTACTATAAGCCTCACCAGAGGCCTGAAATGGTTCCCATTCCTTCCTATAATCTATATAAGTAAAACCTTACATATATAAGCTGCGGCCTGAGTTTCTCGTGGTGTTATAAGCCGCACTAGGGGCCTGAATTGGTCTATAAACCGTGGCTTATACGCGGGGTTTATGGTCTGTATAAGGCGCACCCTGACTTCAGACTATAAGTTGTTATACTGCCTCTAAGTCTATAAGCCACAACTTAAACGCAGGGCTTTACGGTATCTTGAAATCTCGTATCAGGAGAGCAGATACACAGCGTATTTTCATAAACTTGATTGTGTTTACCATACATCTAGAGTATTAGGTTAGGCCAAATAAAAAAAAAAGGTTTGTTTCCAGTCACCCGACCGACCCTGGCAAATCAGGGCCAATTTTTTTTTTTTTATTTTGAAGGATTTTGTATCATTTTTTCATATTTTTAAGAAAATTTTCATTACTTTTTGATGGTTTTTCCTGTATCCTTTTCTTGTTCTTCTCCTCTCTCACAGCTATCATTTTCCCGTCATTATTTTACAATGAAAACAAAGAATTTGATACATCCATTGATATGTGCCCTAAGCTTTCCTATATTAATGTAAAAATACTGGAAACACACCTTTATATTTTTGGCCTTATGAGGAATTTGCCTATGGTAAAGATCTCCCCAATTCCAGGTGTCAACCTTGTAATAGGATCTAACTGTACTATATAGCTTTGTGTGGCTCCATCTGTTGGAAATTATTTCAAATAGGAGTTAAAACAGCCCTGGTCGCACGAAATAACACTCAATTTTATTCCTGTGTTGTCGGCTATCTTGAATGATGAAAATATGCACTGATCAACTCTATGAGGAGGGGCAAGGGAGAAAACTGCTACTGGGGCTGTTCCCTACTCTTTTTTAACTGTTAGCAAGTGTTCTTTTATTTACCTGGTGCCACAGACTGAGCCAGAAAAATTGCAGCCTTTGATCCCTTAGACTTAGTTCACTGAGAAGGAATCCCATGACAAACAACAACCGTGTATACGCCCAGGTCTGAATATATGTAAACCAGTTTCCAACATGCTCAGTGAAAGCCACAAGAAACAGCCATATTTAATCGTGGGATCATCTGCTTTAACCATATTGGATCATGCATTGTCAGCGAATCCCATGGGACCATGTACTATCAGCCATATTGGATCATGGGATCATGTACTGTCGGCCATATTGGATCATGTACCGTCTGCCATATTGGATCATGGGATCATGTACTGTCGGCCATATTGGATCATGTAGTGTCGGCCATATTGGATCATGTACTGTCGGCCATATTGGATCATGGGATCATGTACTTTCTGCATATTGGATCATGGGATCATGTACTGTCGGCCATATGGGATCATGTACTGTTGGCCATATTGGATCATGGGATCATGTACTGTTGGCCTCATTGGATCATGTGCCAGTGGCCATATCGGATCATGGGATCACACATTGTCTGCCATATTGGATCACTGAATCATGAGCCCCAGCCATATTTGTATCATAGGATCGATTTCTGTTGGCCATATCGGATCATACGCTGTAAAATACTGGATTATGGAAGTAGGTACAGTGGAAAAATGAATGTATTTATGACAGACATAAAATCATATGAGAGTACAATTAGCTCTTCTTTTCTCACATATGGAACATGCAAGGAAAAGAATGTCTGAGGAGGCAAATTATCTGAGGATTTAAGTCTATATATACCGTAATCTCCCGCGTATAAGACACGTCTTATACGCCAAACAAAAGGCTTGTGCATCTTATAGCTTTCTCTCAAGTTTGGGTGCATCTCATACGCGGGGTATTTTTACTATAGAACAATACTAAACTTACAAAAGTCTGCCCTTAGAGGTGCGTCTTATACATGAAATAGTCTTCCCTGAGTTGGGGGTGGGTCTTATATGTGCACCGCGTCTTCTATGCGAGAGATTACGGTAGTAGAAAACATAGCGGCAGTTTCAAATTCTCTCTCTGAGGTAATAAGGGATCTGAGAAATCAAAGGGTCGAGGAAGTGAGGGCTGACTGTACTTATTTTTACTCCTAGTTGATTAATGTCTGCCTTTTGATAGGAAATACCCGGTACCAGTTTTCTTTCGTGTTTTTCAGCTAGTTGTTTTATGGTCGGCTGGGGCTTTATCAAGGGACAGGCATGAGGATACAAAAGTTCCTTATTTTCAAATAATGGCCATTAGTTTATGGCTGGAGTATCTATCATTAAATTTGCAGAAATTTCAATTCTCTGCCTTAACCCTTTCCAGAGTCGCCAAAATCTTTCTGCAATATCATGCGCTGGTGTCGAAATGACGATTTAGTTGTCGGGGCTGCAATAATGCGATTATAATTTGGCAATTCTGCACATTGGTGAGAAAGGAACATGTGGCAGAAGATGATTCTGTACCTATATCTTCCTTTTCTGTCCCCTCTTAATGCCTGGTGTCCATATGTATACCGACCTAGCAGGATTAATTATCATACAATGAAAAAATACCAACTATTCACTGCATGCCTCTCAGGAGGCAAGTGGTACCCATCTGCTAACTCCTGGTAATCAGTCAGCGATGGCCGCGCCCATGGGACAACCCCCCCTCCCCAGTAAAATATTTTCTCAACGGATTTGGGAAAATCACAAGGGTCCACTTTTTGCCTCCCAATTGTAAGAAATCCTCCAATTGTAGGAGAAATCACATCCCTGCACCATGAACATGACCTTAGCTGTCGAAATGGCGTTAAGTAATTTAACCGGGAAATCACTAACTCACTTAAAAACTTAAGATTGGAGATTTAGCCGTTTAAAGGCTGATAGTGCATGAATGCATCATGCCTGTTGGCTGTCATGATCAGAGATGTAAGTCAGGTACTGGGAAAATCCCTGAAAAGCTGTTATCGCGACACTGGGAGAGTTGGCAGGCCCCCTGGTATAAGCAGAGTGTTCAGGGCAGACTCTGACCAGCACAGTATCATGGCACCCCCTGTTGTTAAACAATGTACTATGTTGCTGACTGATGATTTTAGATTAATCAGAGAGCAGCATTCCCTTCATTTCTCCCTGGGCGGGTTTGCCCCTGAGATTCCCTGCCCAAAGTCTCCCCTGGAGCAGTGAGTCCCTCTGCCTACAGCACAGTGGAGTCCCTAGTTGCATTAGACAACTGAGGACTGGGTCTGTGTGAAGAAAATGACTAGGGAAAGAAGGCTGTGAATAAATTCTGTCCCTGAAGACCCTGGACATTCCTATTCAGACTACATTTTAACATTTTTGAATTCCCTATTTTCAGGGAAATCCCTGACAACTTACATCTGTTTATTGTAGAAAACACCATTATAATCCTGCATATTACACTTTAGATAAGGTGTGAAGGGCCTTCACACCTCTCTAGGCCTGTTGGCTGCCATGATGCATTCATGCATCATACCAACCCTACTGGATTGATACACTCCCAACAGGCATGATGCACTATTGCATGCACACCATATCAAAAGTTACATGTCTCATATCGCCTTTCAGTATTTCAATTTTCATCTATTTCTCAATGAAGGTCCAAGCCCTTTTATCTCCAGCTTGTCTCCTCTCGTAGATTTTATTTTTATGCGTAAAAAGGGGAGTATTACCTAAACAATTTCCATTCTGTCCGAGAGCACAGGTAGCTTATATGTCTGACGTCATCTGATTACATCGGACTACAATGACGGCTTACATCAGTCGAACACGGCTTACAAAGGGCCGACACGCTGAGCCTTAACAAAGTGGAATGCTGTGATTGGCTGCGGTGATTGGGGTGTAGTAGAGGGTCGGCATGATGCTCCAATGAAGTGCTGGCGAGCAGTCTCGCCAGCACTTCATTGGTGCATCATGCCGACCAATGGGCATGATGCACTCCTGCATCAACGCTAGTATTCATCTACCATGTGTCAGTCTCCGGTTATGGAGGAGGGTTGGATCTGGGGACGGAGACAAAAGCCCTGTTATAACTACTACCATAATTCCTAGCGTATAAGCCACACCGATATCTCAGCCACAACCTTGACTATGGAATCAGATATAAGCCGGATTTTGGGTCTTTGTTTTGGGATCCCTTGTTGACCCGGATATTGTAGTTACAACCTTCTTTCCCTACGTATACCCCATAAGCTCCTCTGAAATCGTCTATAAGGTGGGTTTAGATGGGGGGTCCCAATAACACATGTCGATTTTAAGAAACTCCCATATCATGTGCAACTACCTTTGCATTAAATTTCCCTTTCCTTGTCACTTAGCTTCATGTCACATGTGGATTTTAAGAAAAAGCCATGTCCCTTTTCAAGATTTCTTTCTCCCATGTCCTTGTCACTTAATGTTCCATGTCCCTTTTTGATTTTAAGAAAAGGCCATGTCACCCTGTTGAATTTAAGGGTCTAGATCCATTATAAGTGGCGGCTTATATGCAAGGTTTTACATTACCCTGAGTACCTGACACTACATGACAGTGAGTGATTGTGTGGTAATGGAGCTGACAGCGAACAGATGACACGCCGCCCCACTCACCCTGCGCTACAAAACCAACCTCCTACTTGACCTTCCTGGTACATTGAGCAGATCATAAGGACATGATCCTAATATCATATTTGACCTTGTGTATGACCTTGGTGGGCTCAGGACCCAAAAAGCAATAGATACACGAAGCTCCTTAGGTGTGACCTTGGGAGGATCAGGTTAGTATTCATTCCATATATGACCTTAGGTGTGACCTTGGGAGGATCAGGTTAGTATTTATTCCACATATGACCTTAGGTGTGACCTTGGGAGGATCAGGCAAGTATTTATTCCACATATGACCTTAGGTGTGACCTTCAGAACATCAGGCAGGTATTTATTCCACATTATGACCTTAGTTGTGACCTTGAGAAGATCAGGCAAGTATTCATTCCACATTATGACCTTAGTTGTGACCTTGAGAAGATCAGGCAAGTATTCATTCCACATATTCCTTAGATGTAACCTTGGGTACCTGGGAGGCTCAGAATTTGACATTGAGAGACTGGGTTTAACCTTGATGTAAAATGTCAGACGCAGCATTGTAGAGCTGTAGGTAGCTAAAGGTACGATGAAGGTCAAATTCCAAATGATCCTATTTTTGTATTGTTACAATATCTGAGTTAGAGCCATGAGAAATGTGAGTGAATCACTCACTATATAAAAGCACTCTGTGGTTGTAAGACGAGTCACTCATAGTGTAAAAGGTAATCACTCAGAGGGAGCTTATTGAGCACAGTGCCACCTTGACTACCGCCCAAAGTTCGCATGAACGCTGACAGATTAACCTGTTATAGACTGTAGGGCATTGGTGTATCATGGCCATAGGTCAATATGATACATGAATGCATCATGGGGTCGATCCGAAACTTGAGGGTTAGCATGATGCAGACCTGGGGCTCGACAAATCCCTGTGTCCAGTGCCCGGGACACAAAAATATTTCTCTGGACACAACTTATTTTTCAAGTTATGTCCAGTGGACACAGCTCCTAAGCCCATATCATACATTGACCCAAAGGGCTAAGACACCACATTTTCCTGATGGACACAACTTTGATTTGCCTTTGTGCCCAGTGGACACACTGCTTTCAAACAGATTTGTCGAGCCCTGAGACCCATTGGTGTATGATGCTGACCGCTAGGCGTGATGCACTGCTGCATTAGTGGCCTTTAACAGTTTAACTACCTGTATCTCAATAAAAGCACAACTAGTCTGTATGTGTGGAATTGACCTATAGGTCAGGGAATGGTGACCTATAGGTCAGGGAGGGGCCTCACTGGAGAAAAGACAGCACTGAAGCCTTTAACCCTTGAGGGATGTGATTCATTTTGGCTGATGTGTAGGAACCTTGATCAGACAAGATGGCTGTGGCTCATTTGGTGCTTCATAGCCTCAAAATATCAAAGACAGCCCCCCTCCATAAATGTTACAAAGTTTTCTCATTGGATCTGTGAAAATTACAAATGACTACCATAGGCTTTCTGGGGAGGGAGAATCTTTTTCGAGAAGGTACATCTAGACTTTTTCGAGAAGGTGTATCTACCGTAATCTCCCGCGTATAAGGCGCACCTAGAGTTTTGGAAAATTCTCAAAAAAATGAAAAATTCATAACTTTGGTTCTACTAAATGAATTTTCAAAATTCAAAAACCTATGTGTAGCTTGGGCCACCCCGGACCCTCCTGGGCCCCCTTATGTCCTATTTTGACCAAGGGGGCATGTAAGATATCAAAAGAAAGGTCTTGGTGTCCCCCTTGTGGATCCAATGAGAACTAAAATCCCCCATATAAGATGGGCCTTATACACGGGAGATTACGGTAGACCCAAAGAGGAACAAGAATTTCCCCTTTATTTAATGTGCATTACCATTACCCATACCAATATTAATATAAGGGTCGCTAATGCATTAATGCATCATGCCCATTGGTCGTCATGATGCATGAATGCAGTCCTGGTGAGTAACTCACCAAGGCTACATTCATGCATCATGCCGGGTATAAATACAACCCCGAAGGGTCGGTATGATTGGTGTATCATGGCGATCAACGATTGGTGCATCATGACGATCAACAGGCATGATGCACTCCTGCATTAGCAGTGCTTGAAGGATTAAAGAGCGTTTCTCGTCCACTCCACAAACAAACCTAAGTATTGGTTTTACAGTAATTCCCTTTTATCGCTTTCCATACTCAGGAAATTACCACAGTTTGCGCCTGTATGACTCCCCCTTGTCATCATGGTCCATCTAGAGAGTCATGACATTAATGCTGCAGTGGCTCCATCTATACCACACTGAAGTACCTGCCACACAGGGGTTCACTCATGCTTTTAGCCCTCTAAGGACCATTGATGAAGGAGAGTGCATCATGCCCATTGGTCGTCATGATGCACCAATGAAGTGCTGGCGAGTCTGCTCGCCAGCACTTCATTGGAGCATCATGCCGACCCTCTGGGAGTGTATCAATCCCGAAGGGTCTGCATGATGCATGAATGTAGTCCTGGCGAGTTACTTGCCAGGGCTACAGACGACCAATGGGCATGATGCACTCCTTAAACGGTTAAAGCCCTAATGGGTGTAGACACAATAAGTTACCACGGGAACGATAAGTGGGGTCAGAGTTGTGGGTCTCCGTACTGTGGTACAACCTTTTAGTACCAGGGGGCACCACCTGACACACACAGGAGAGCAGCTCTGTACTACCATAAAACACTCTAGTATTATATTGTCATGGAAAACTGACCTGGCGCTTGTAGATTTTGAAAGGTGATTACATTACCCCAGGCCTTTATAGAAGTCAGGCGGTAATTCAATACGGTATAAGGCAGGCAGTATACATAAATATAATGCAGCAAAGTAAATTGCTGATAACTCGAAAAGTGAAAAGCCTGTGATTGGCTCCCATGAGCACTCCCTCACCCAGGTTATTTGCACCACCAAGCCACTATTCGCATAACTCCCGCCAAAACTGTGCTATTCGCACCACATTGCCAAAAAAAGGCGGAAAGTTCATACATGGATCAACATCATATACCTTCAGCAAAAAGTGTCTTATGGCTGCCAGCCAACTGAGTCTGTCCAATATTGACAATTTCTCAAAATTTACAAAACTTTGTAATCACGTCACATAATACCAAAAAACTGCAAAAGCTGCAACATCATCCCTAGAGGACTGCAAGCAAGAATTGAATCTGCCGATCAATGGAAATCCATGACCTCAAGAAGCATTGATATGAACTATTAAACTTTGACCCAAGATTGACCTAATTATGGACATGTGACCCTAATTGTAACCATGCCAACGCCTACTCTTTTTCCTACCTCAGTAGCCCAAAAGTGTTCATATGCATCACCTGATGAAGGCCCATATGGCCGAAACGTTGTGATCAAATGCATACTACAAACATTATGGTGAAATAAAACTTCGAAACCTGAATTTTTGTTGTTCTAGTTGTGTCTATTATACAAATTATATTCACAATTACTCTAGGCACTGTATCTTGATTCAGATCCTAGGACAACGAAACCAAAACACTACGTGTCAGTTAGATTGCTTAACTTAATATACCAACAAACCGGAAATCTCAATCTAGCATCCTTGATTCGGATCCTGACACTCTGAGTCCCAGTGGGAACTACTTGTAAAATAACTACTAATGGACCAAACGACTATCAACACCATCAACTTAAATATACCAATCGCAACTGTCCTAGAGACACCAACAGCTCCAAGCAGCTCCTTATTGTCAAGTTGCTAGGATACTAGCAGACAACTTGAATAAAAGCACCCATCACGTCACATAATACCAAAAAACTGCAAAAGCTGCAACATCATCCCTAGAGGACTGCAAGCAAGAATTGAATCTGCCGATCAATGGAAATCCATGACCTCAAGAAGCATTGATATGAACTATTAAACTTTGACCCAAGATTGACCTAATTATGGACATGTGACCCTAATTGTAACCATGCCAACGCCTACTCTTTTTCCTACCTCAGTAGCCCAAAAGTGTTCATATGCATCACCTGATGAAGGCCCATATGGCCGAAACGTTGTGATCAAATGCATACTACAAACATTATGGTGAAATAAAACTTCGAAACCTGAATTTTTGTTGTTCTAGTTGTGTCTATTATACAAATTATATTTGTAATGAAATACCTTTTCCTGCAAGACCTCTACATCTCCTCCTTTAATAACACTACAAATTCATTAAGTAATTATGCCTCTTATATACAAAATTTCCATCTTTTTTTAAACTTATTCTGACCACCAAAATGACTGAAAGTGCAGGGCCCCAGGGTGTCTCCTTATAACTCGCTTTTCGAGTTAATGATGAAATCATCTGTCTCTTAAAGGATTGACCAAGTTGGGAGTGCCCTCTATGTACAAGTACCGTTATCTCTTGTGTCTGTCTATAAGACGCACCTAGAGTTTAGAGATTTGATCAGAAAAAGAAAAAAAATTCATAACTTTTGTTCTTCTGAATGGATTTTAAAAATTAAAAAAGCTATGTCCCCCAGACTCCCCTGCACCCACTTATGTCATATTAGGATTTAGGGGGAGTGTAACATATCAAAAGAAATGGCTTGATGCCCCCCTTGCGGATCCAGGAAGAACTAAATCCTCTCGTATAAGACGCGCCTTATACGCTGGAGATTACGGTATTTTGAATTAGAACGGTACTAGTAGAATGACCATAATTTGTGCCGAGGCCATATGAACTCAAAGTCTGCCTTATACGCAGAAGTTCACAGTAACTGAGTTCCGTACCATTGTAATACCAGGACATCAGAGATCTTCACTAACAAACACGAGAGGACTGACCTTTAAGGACTGCATCATGCATATTGGTCAGCATGATGCACCAATGAAGTGCTGGCGCATCTACTCACCGATACTTCTTTGCAGTTGGTGCATTATGGGAATGTATCGGGCTTCCCTAGCCCACTTAAAAGGGTCTATATCTCCTCTTTCCTATCCCCTCAGAATGTGTGTGGTGCAGATATGCGCGGGCACTGACACATTCCTTTGTTAAATTATCAACCTGTGAAGCACGGGATAGCCACTTAGTGCCGCTAAAGTGCTGTAAAACACAAATCAATCAATCAATATGGGAATGTATCAACCCCATAGGGTCGGCATGATGCAGAATGCAGCCCTGATGAGTAACTCACCAGGGCTGCATCAGAAGGACGACTGAGGGGCCCCTAGCACCCCATAGCTTTTTGAATTTTGAATCTTTTTTTTACTTTCCCACACACTCGGGGTGTGGCTTACACGGGGGTGTGGCTAAATACAGGAGAATTTATGGTTGTGGCCGTTGCATTATCTAACCCTTCACGGGCCGCTTATGCAGGAGCGCTTCATGGCCATTTGTGCACATGATGCACAAATGAAGTACACTTACCAGAAACTTCATTGGAGCATCATGCCAATCCTCCCTGTAAAGCCATCATGATGCGTGAATGCTGCACTGGCGAGTAACTCGCCAAGGCTACATTCTTGTATCATGACTGCCAATGGGCATTAATGCTCTCTCCACCTTTAAAGGGGAAACCAAAGCCCTTTATCATGGACACAATATCTTTGCTTCCTCCATTTTCCTTGATCTAAGGGTCATCGCGGTGCAGCGTCCCAGACGCACCATGACCATGTCGTCTATGCGCCTCAGACCCTTTAAACCTTTAAAGGCTGCTGATGCATCATGCCGACCAGCACCAATGAAGTGCTGGTGAGCACTTCATTGGTGCATCATGCCGACCCCTTCGCAAGTATATACATTATCCCGTAGGGTCGTCATGATGCACCAGTGATATGCTGGCGAGACTGCTCGCCAGCATATCATTGGTGCATCATGACGACCAATGGGCATGATGCACTCCTGCACCAGTCGCCTTTAAAGGATTAAGGGCTGTAGGATGCCTCCAGGCTCATGCTCCTTTATCATGAGATTCTCGTTGTTCACTGTAAAATGTCGCTATTGCATAAAATGCCCATTGGTTGTCGATATGCATGATTGCAGCCCTGGTGGGCAAATTGCCAAGGCTGTGTTTATAGATCATGCTGAAGGCTGATATGCTCCAACGAGGCTGACGAGCAGTGACAGATCTAGCCCAAAAGGGCAGCCCCTATTTTTGAGAAAATTTTGGGGGTCCAAAATATTAATTAAACTCTTAAGTAATGGGAAAAAGGGGGGTGCGTGCACCCCCACGCCCCCCCCCCTCTAAATCCGCCACTGGCGAGCAAACTTATCAGCACTTCATAGATGCATTATGTCAACCTATGGGCATGATGCTTAAATGGTTAAGTAACTCGCCAGCATAACTTTGTATCGAGAACTACAAAGCCAACAGGAGTCTTTTCACGTTGGTACGAGGCTCTAAAAGACGCATTAAGAGTAACTGTCAGTCATAAACCAAGCTGCCACTAAACCATTATGGAAGTTAGTGTGCGGTCATACGACACGGGCGTATTAATTTCTCATCTAGGCACAATGAGTTATTTTTTTTATTGGGGGTCCAAAATTGCTCATTAAGTCGATGATGCTGGGCTTGAAATGTGAGGTTGAAGGACACTTTTTGAGGTTCTCAATTGTATGCCTGATTGATCCAAGATAGCTATCAGATTATTATGTATTATATATAATCATCAAGCACCAACCCTTATATTAGCACTCGCCTCCTTTTTGGGCTCTCAGTTTATATCTCAACTAGTTTAGGGCTATAGATAATCACACCTAGTTCTTGGGCAGTTTGATACTAATAAAAATGTATGGTTACCCCGCCTATAAGACGCATCACCACTTCTATCCGACCTTAGCAGGATTAGTAATTAGCCAATGAGATGATCCAAACTATTCACTGCAGGCCTCTCGGGGCCAACTGGTACCCATTTGATAGCTCTTATCAGTAGAACTCTGGTAACAAGCTCCAGTAATGGCCGCACCCATGCGACAACCTGCTACCTCGGAATAAGTTCTATAGGGTGAGAGTAAACCTTAATATTGCTTATATACAAGGTACAGCTTTAGCTTAGCCATAGGAAACATAAAATTGTGTTTTGAATGATTTTTTTTTTTTTTTTTACATATTTTAAGGCAAAAACCATGGTAAAAATAGACAAATATGGGCATATTTGGTATCAAATTAAAGCTAACAATGTTGGCAATGCAGTAGACTAGAGATTGAGTGCATTTTCACAATTCTTTATAATCAGTTACCTCGTAAGTACTAAAATCAAGATTTTAGGTCTCGCCCACGCAGTTTTTTACCCTGATAAGCCTAGGGTGAAAAAGAAAAAATCGCCCTCGTCATATTTTTTTAGGGGTTGGTGATGAGAAACCAGTTGGTTTTTTTTGAGTGGCCTTATGTCCTAATTGCTTGATCTCAAAGAGTAGATGTGTGGGTTTTTTTGCGCCATATAAAAGGTTTATGTGGGTATCAATAAGGTTGTCACTAGTGTTTTCAGTTCAGACTCTGTCTGCTCTTGCTCTAGTTCCTATTCTCGCCACTCAGGGCTCCACCTGCACGTGAGTTCCCTGCTGTTGGCAGCATTTTGTTGACATTTTTTGCTTGGCGCAGATGCCTGCCCCTCAGTCATCACCAATGTTCTTATTACCGGGTCCTACAGGTCCAGAGGGGATGAGCTACAAGGACTATCAAATGACCCTCAAGATTATGTGCTCCAAGGCAAGCCTGGACCCAGATGAGTTTAGCTCTCACTCATTACATAGGGTTGGGGCAACTTACCTCGGGATGATTGGGATGTCAGTGGAAGACATTAAGGTCAGGGGAGATTGGACCAGTGTTTGTGTCTGGCAATATCTAAAGACTCCCCTGGATGTCAGGATTCAACAGGATGTTATGGTAGCTGGAATAATATCCAGGTCGGCAGGCCAACCCAGAGATCAGTGTCTTGACTGTTTCAAGGACCAGTGCGACAATTGACTTTCACTTGGGGGCTACGCTTTGGCCTCTTGCCAATTGTGTGGATGGACAATTCCACACTGACATTTACGTGTTCCCGTCAATTGTTTGTATGTATTGATGTTTATCATAAATATAAGTTATGTTCATTCTAATAGTTATTCAATAACTAATAGTGACTGCCTGGTTATTGATTTGGTGTATTACAAGACAATATTGGATGATAAATAGCAATTTTAGAGCAAAAAGTTGGAATTTACTTTGAAATTATAGCTAGGTGGAGGCCATCTTGGATTTGTGGCATATGCCATGGGAATTCATTCCGGCATACAGCGGATTTGGATTCGGCATGCCTGAATTACCCTAGTTCACCTCTAAAAACATTTCAACCCAAAAATGCCTCAGACCTTTTTAGTATGGATCTATCCTAGGTTTGGCTCCTGACTACTTTATAACATCTCCAGATTCTTTCTGCAGAACTATCTGCACTGGAAGCCGCCAACCCCCAAATTAATGCATTTCCTATTAAACGATCCCTGTGCGTCAGGAGGTATTCCCATTTGGGCTGAAAACCAATGAAATTACCAGAATTTAATGACATTCGTCTTTTTCTATGTATTCATCAAGAGCTCATGGGAAGTGACTTCTTAACAGCAAGAATTATGTGAAAACCTTGATTATGAAGACAGGATACCATCAGGCATCAAAAATTCAATGTAAATCTAAATAACTTATCACTTCTGTTGGCTTGACTCTGGCCCATTATCAAAAGACATTCTGAGTATAGATGTTCATAAATAGTGTAAAATGTGCTGAATAACATAACTAAAGCTGTCAAATATAGCACCGCTTAGTATTCACAGAAGGTCACGTAACAAGGCCTCAATGGGATTCAATGGGTGAATCACAGCTGAATTCAGTGAGTGTCAAACTTAGTGTTTTCAAGCTGTGCTAAGCTTTCATAATTCATGTCTCCAAGGACAGTGAAGGTCACAGGTCATGTCTTCAAGGAGAGTGAAGGTCACAGATCATGTCTTCAAGGAGAGTGAAGGTCACAGGTCATGTCAAGGGCAGTGAAGGTCACAGTTATGTCTTCAAGGGCAGTGAAAGTCACAGTTATGTCTTCAAGGGCAGTGAAGGTCACAATTGTCTTCAAGGGCAGTAAAGGTCATAGTTATGTCTCCTGAACAGCGAAGGTCACAGTTATGTCTTCAAGGACAGTGAATGTCACAGTTCAGATCATCAAGGCCACTGATTGTTACATTTAAAATGAACAATGAAGGTAAATGTTGATGTAATTGATAAGGACTTTAGAGTGAGGGACATTGCAAACATCATAATGTCATCTCAATGACCATGGAAGTTTCTGATCCTAAGCTAACATATTACATGCAGCTAGTAGGATAAATGAGATTATACCTTGTAATTAATTTATTCACAGCGGATCTCAGCTGGTGACTCTTATCAGGTGGCGCCCTTTGTCGGCTGCAGACCAAGCCCTAGGACAAGGCAGGTAATAGGACTGGAGTGTGGTTACTCCCTTTGTAGTACAATTTCAGACCAGAAGCTTTGACCTTTACAACATGAGCAGAGGTGACCCTAAGTCGTTTTGACAATTGCCAGGGGGCAGTGATGTAGGCTTTGTGTCGTGTTGGTTCTCATTATGCGCTGGTCACTTGTGACACTCGCTAAAGGTCGCTGTTAAAGCTGTAACCCTGTAAGAGGCTTTAACGCCGCTGATGCATTAATGCATCATGCCCATTGGTCATCATGATGCACCAATAAAGTATCATGCCCATTGGTCATCATGATGCACCAATAAAGTATCATGCCCATTGGTCATCATGATGCACCAATGAAGTGCTGGCGAGACTGCTTCATTGGAGCATCATGCAGACCCTCTGGGACTATCAGCCCCGTAGGGTCGTCATGATGCATGAATGTAGCCCTGGCGAGTTACTCGCCAGGGCTGCATTCATGCATCATGACGACCAATGGGCATGATGCATTAATGCATCAGCGGTCCTGAAGGTCATAAGGCCAATAGTGCGCTAGTCAGGGATGTGATTTCAAAATTTCTTAAGTTAAGAAGAATTTCAAATTCCCAATGGAAGGTATTTAATTACACAACATAGACTACAAAATCTGTAATGTTTGGGTTAAGGGAGTGAGTGAGTAATAGATGTTTAACGCCATTTCGACAGCTAAGGTCATATTCATGGCGAGAACGACATTACACAATTTCACAGAGGAATGTGTCAGTGCCCGCGCATATGTGCACCACACACATCCTGAGGGGATAGGAAAGATAAGAAGTAGACCCTTTTAAGTGGGCTAGGGAAGCCCATTGGGTTAAGGGGCATTAGAAACTGGATGTTTAAACTGACCAATGAGAGAGCTTGATTTGAGGTCGTCTATATGCCGTAGTCACCTGGGCCATAAAAGCATCAAGTTCCTAAAGTTGGATAGAGACTTTTATGGTGTTCCTACAGGATATAGACACCCTCCTTTGTTGGTTGTCTATATCCTGTGGAAACCCCATAGAAGTCTCTATCCCATACTACTCCTCAAGAGAAATTTTGAGATCCTATATTCTATAAACTGCAACACCTTGCAGGATTTTAAGTTAGTAAAAAAAACCCGAAAACAGCTACCGTAAAACCTCATCTATAAGTTGAGCCCCTTACTTGAGAAACAAATTCGACCTAGAGAAAATATGCTTGAGAAATGTTAACACTATAATCTACTATATAAAAACCCCATCCATAAGCCGACTCCCCTCTTTGGGAAAGAATATCGACTTATATGAAGAAAAAAAATTATCAAAAGAATTTGACTTATGGTCGGAGTTGTACGATAAATCTGAACTACTGTACAAAATAGCATCAGCCCCCCAACCCACAACGTACTGCCACAGCATAAAATGGGTAAAACCACAGTACCGTAAGTTCTCACGTATAGGCCATGGGTTATACCAGAATCCAAATAAATATAGGCTTATAATAACAGCCCAACATCAGGGTGTGGCTTATGAGGGTATTTAACACTATAAAATAGCACTGAACTGCCAATTTTCAAGCCTTGGCTATGGCTCTAAGCTTCTCCCAAAGTCAGAGGTGCGGATTATATGAGGGGTGCGGCTTATACAAGAGAATTTACGAACCCCACAACGTACTGCCACACGGTAAAACGGGTAAAACCACAGTAGTACCTAATACATCACCTAGGTGATGCCCCACTCAGTGAAACTGTTCTATGATTTCCTTCCCCTGGGTGCGCTCTATAAAGGCGAAGATGAGTTGAGCACGGCGTCCATTATTGCCACATTCTGGGTGCTAAGTACCTCTCCATGCGCCTATTACTGGTCAATCAGTCACACAGAGGCTGCTATGTTAACTCTCTCAGGGTCGCTGATGCAGGAGTGCATCATGCCCGCTGGTCGGCATGATGCACCAATGAAGTGCTGGTGAGTCTGCTCGCAGCACTTCACTGGAGCATCATGCCGACCCTCTGAGGGTGTATCAACCCCATAGGGTTAACATGACGCGTGAATGTAGCATGGGCGAGTTACTCGCCAGGGCTACATGAATGCATCATGACGACCAATGGGCATGGCGTATTAATGCAATAGCAGACCGTAAAGGGTTAAAGTGCAGACTAGTCATTATTGACGTGCTTATCTCCATGGTTACAGAGGTAGATATGTAATATGGCACAAACAGATAGAGAATGCTACATTATTTCATGCCTGGTGCCAGAGCTACATAATAGAAGTAATACCAACCAACACGCCTTGTGTACAACATGTCTCCGTCCACGCTCCTGGCGTAACGTGAGAGGGACAGAGGGACAGAGGGACAGAGGCAGGCATTGTCTGGTATATATAAAACTGTGCCCCGCTGAATCATAGCCACTTTGTACGTATTAACCTGCTCAGTGGCAGATCCAGGATTTTGAAAAGGATGTAAAGACCCAATTTCTGGCTAGAATTTGGGGTGAGAAAGTCAAATAAACACTACACTACTGCCTAAAATGAGGGGGGTGCGCCCCTGCTTATTGTGGCTTATAAGAATCCTTCCAAAGTCAGGGTGCCGCTTATAAAATTTATCTGGTTCTATAGAACAGTATTAAACACAAGGACATGTCAAGGACACAGGTTTACATTTACTCGGCCCTTACTGTAAAGCCTCGTCTATAAGGTGCATCCCACATATAAGATGCACCCTGAGTTGAGAGTTTTTTTTTGTTGTTGTTTTTTATAAGGTGTTCCTGGGGCTTAGTTCAGAGCTTTTCTGTAACAAGGGGTCAATGGTTAGGAGATTATGTTAAGGATTCAATTGAAAATTTAGGATCTAAGATCTATGATCAAGAGGCCCGTGTTAAGGATGCAATTGAGAGGATTGAATTTAGGATCTGTCATCTATGATCAAGATATTAGGATTTCATATTTAAATTTGACGATTAATTCTGAGTTTAATATCAATTCTAAAAGCAGTTAAATTGCAGTGCGTTTCCCGGATTAGAAATTTATCCCATATTTTCGGCAAAGTAAACACAGCAAAGCTGTAATGCCGTGCATATTCATATCATGTTCTATAGTATAGAATTGATTTACAACATTTTTAATATGATCTTAGATCAAAATTTTCAGAACAAATATTATTTTAATACAGAATATAAAAGCCCTTTATATGTTGTGTGTTTTGCAATTTATTAATCTATAACATACTTTCAGGAAAGAAAACACAGCAATGCTGTAATGCCGTGCATATTCCTATTATGATCCAAGGAAAAAAGATCATTTTATATGAACTCTATGGCCTTTGGAATGGACCTATACTTAAATATATGCTCTGATTGTGGTGCTTCCTCGCTCTCCATGTAAAATCCTGTCCCATTGCTATAGTATGGAGTAAACCTATGCCTGGATTAAAATATGCAAATAAGGAATGTGTGTGAGGGTTGGGAGTAGTGTGGTGGTGGTATTGGTGGTGGTGGTGTCACAATGGTCACTAACATCCATCTGATAACTTTTGAAGATCAAAATTGACCACATATGACCTGGATCCCTGTGATTCCTGAAATCAAGATGGCCAACACACAAGGAAAACAAAAGAATTAGGTAGTTGAGGTGTCCCAATGGTCACTAACATCCATCTGATAACTTTTGAAGATCAAAATTGACCACATATGACCTGGATCCCTGTGATTCCTGAAACCAAGATGGCCGACACACAAGGAAAACAAAAGAATTAGGTAGTTGAGGTGTCCCATTGGTCGCTAACATCCATCTGATAACTTCTGAAGATCAAAATTGACCATATATGACCTGGACCCCTGTGTTTCCGAAAACCAAGGTGGACGACACATATGGAAAACAATAGAATTAGGTAGTTGAGGTATCCCAATGACTACTAACATCCACCTCATAACTTTGAAGGATCAAAATTGACCATATTTGAGCTGGATCCCTGTGTTTTCTAAAACCAAGATGGCCGACACATATGAAAAACAATAGAATTAGGTAGTTGAGGTCTTTCAATGGTCACTAACATCCATCTCATAACTTTTGAAGATCAAAATTGACCACATATGACCTGGATCCCTGTGATCCTGAAACCAAGATGGCCGACACACAAGGAAAACAAAAGAATTAGGTAGTTGAGGTCTTCCAATGGTCACTAACATCCATCTGATAACTTTTGAAGATCGAAGTTGACCATATATGACCTGGACCCCTGTGTTTCCTAAAACAAAGATGGCCGACACATATGGAGAACAAAAGAATTAGGTAGTTGAGGTCTTTCAATGGTCACTAACATCCATCTGATAACATTTGAAGATCGAAATTGACCACATATGACCTGGATCCCTGTGTTTCCTAAAACCAAGATGGCCGACACACAAGGAAAACAATAGAATTAGGTAGTTGAGGTGTCCCAATGGTCACTAACATCCATCTGATATCTTTTGAAGATTAAAATTGACCACATATGACCTGGATCCCTGTGTTCCCTAAAACCAAGATGGCAGACACACAAGGAAAACAATAGAATTAGGTAGTTGAGGTGTCCCAATGGCCACTAACATCCATCTGATATCTTTTGAAGATCAAAATTGACCACATATGACCTAGATCCCTTTGTTTCCTAAAACCAAGATGGCCGACACACATGGAAAACAATAAAATTGGGTAGTTGAGGTCTCCCAATGGTCACTAACATCCATCTGATAACTTTTGAAGATCGAAGTTGACCATATATGGCCTGGATCCCTGTGTTTCCTAAAACAAAAATGGCCGACATATATGGAGAACAATAAAATTAGCTAGTTGAGGTGTCCCAATGGTCACTAACATCCATCTGATAACTTTTGAAGATTAAAATTGATAATATATGAGCTGGATCCCTGTGTTTCCTAAAACAAAGATGGCCGACACACATGGAAAACAATAAAATAGTCTAGTTGAGGTCTCCCAATGGTCACTAACATCCATCTGATAATTTTTGAAGATCAAAGTTGACCATATATGGCCTGGATCCCTGTGTTTTCTAAAACAAAGATGGCTGACACATATTGAAAAAAAATAGAATTAGGTAGTTGAGGTCTTTCAATGGTCACTAACATCCATCTGATAACTTTTGAAGATCAAAATTGACCACATATGACCTGGATCCCTGTGTTTCCTAAAACAAAGATGGCAGACACACATGGAAAACAATAAAATTGGGTACTTGAGGTGTCCCAATGGTCACTAACATCCATCTATAACTTTTTTTTTAAGATCAAAATTGACCATGTATGACCTGGATCCCTGTGTTTCCTAAAACAAAGATGGCCGACACACATGGAAAACAACAAAATTGGGTAGTTGAGGTCTCCCAATGGTCACTAACATCCATCTGATAACTTTTGAAGATCAAAATTGACCACATATGACCTGGATCCCTGTGTTTCCTAAAACAAAGATGGCCGACACACATGGAAAACAATAAAATTGGGTAGTTGAGGTGTCTCAATGGTCACTAACATCCATCTATAACTTTTTTTTTAAGATCAAAATTGACCATGTATGACCTGGATCCCTGTGTTTCCTAAAACAAAGATGGCCGACACACATGGAAAATAACAAAATTGGGTAGTTGAGGTGTCCCAATGGTCACTAACATCCATCTATAACTTTTTTTTTAAGATCAAAATTGACCATATATGGCCTGGATCCCTGTGTTTCCTAAAACAAAGATGGCCGACATATATGGAGAACAATAAAATTAGCTAGTTGAGGTGTCCCAATGGTCACTAACATCCATCTGATAACTTTTGAAGATTAAAATTGACAATATATGAGCTGGATCCCTGTGTTTCCTAAAACAAAGATGGCCGACACACATGGAAAACAACTAGGAGGCGTGTATTTGATGGATTAAGGAAATCAGTTAAGCACGGCATAGCCGTGGTGATTTATTTTGTCATGGTTAATTATAATGCTTAAAGTGTGCATCAATGTAGCAGGTCACCCATAAAAGGTTAATTATGCATCAATGCATCATGCCATCCATAAAGGGTTAAGTGTGCACCAATGCATCATGCCATCCCTAAAGGGTTAAGTGTAAATCAATGTATCATGCCATTTATAAAGGGTTAAGTGTGCATCAATGCATCATGCCATCCCGAAAGCGTTAAGTGTACATCAATGCATCATGCCACCCATGAAGGGTTAAATGTGCATCAATGCATCATGCAATCTATAAAGGGTTAAGTGTGCATCATGCCATCCCTCAAGGTTTAAGTGTGCATCAATGCATCATGCCATCTATAAAGGGTTAAGTGTGCATCAATACATCCTTAAAGGGTTAAGTGTGCATCAATGCATCATGCTATTCATGAAGGGTTAAGTGTGCATCAATGCATCATGCCATCTATAAAGGGTTAAGTGTGCATCAATGCATCATGCTATCCCTAACGGGGTTAAGTGTGCATCAATACATCATGCTATCCATAAAGGTCTAAGTGTGCACCAATGCATCATGATATCCATAAAGGGTTAAGTGTGCATCAATGCATCATGCAATCTACAAAGGGTTAAGTGTGCATCAATACATCCATAAAGGGTTAAGAGTGCATCGATGCATCATGCAACCTACAAAGGGTTAAGTGTGCATCAATACATCTATAAAGGGTTAAGTGTGCATCAATGCATCATGCCATTCATAAAGGGTTAAGTGTCCTTCAATGCATCATGCCATCTATAAAGGGTTAAGTGTGAATCAATGCATCATGCTATCCATAAAGGTCTAAGTGTGCACCAATGCATCATGCCATCCATAAAGGTTTAATTGTGCATCAATGCATCATGCTATCCCTAAAGGTTAAGTGTGCATCAATGCATCATGCAATCTACAAAGGGTTAAGTGTGCATCAATACATCCATAAAGGGTTAAGAGTGCATCGATGCATCATGCAATCTACAAAGGGTTAAGTGTGCATCAATACATCTATAAAGGGTTAAGTGTGCATCAATGCATCATGCCATTCATAAAGGGTTAAGTGTGCATCAATGCATCATGCCATCTATAAAGGGTTAAGTGTGAATCAATGCATCATGCTATCCATAAAGGTCTAAGTGTGCACCAATGCATCATGCCATCCATAAAGGTTTAATTGTGCATCAATGCATCATGCTATCCCTAAAGGTTAAGTGTGCATCAATGCATCATGCCATCTATAAAGGGTTAAGTGTGCATCAATACATCCCTAAGGGGTTAAGTGTGCATCAATGTATCATGCTATCCCTAAAGGGTTAAGTGTGCATCAATGCATCATGCCATCTATAAAGGGTTAAGTGTGCATCAATACATCCCTTAGGGGTTAAGTGTGCATCAATACATCATGCTATCCATAAAGGTCTAAGTGTGCATCAATGCATCATGCCATCCATAAAGGTTTAAATGTGCATCAATTCATCATGCCACTTAAAACTCCTAAAAAAGTGCATCATACTTATGTGTACATGTATACATAAATATACATGTAGGTGGCCTTTAGTGGGTTAATAGTCAGTGGTGCTGAGAAACGCACCACCAGCAGAAGAGAACCACATGGTGCTGGGGGAGGTGGTGCCAGGCAGGTATGGGGCCACCCCAGGAGCACAGCCACCACCACCATTCAGAGGTGGGTGGGGGGGGGCTCTATATACTATATACCGTAATCTCTCGCGTACAAGGCGCAGCCCGCGTACAAGGCACACCCCCAACTCAGAGAAGGCTGGTTCACGTAGAAGGCGCACCTATCTCCTCTGAATTGGTATTTTGAAAAACCCGCGTACAAGGCACACCCCTTACTGCTGGGGTGCATTTCACGTAGAAGGCGCACCCCAGGGTGTCAGGGTAGACCGTCCCTAGGTTTAATCAATTTCAACCTAAACTTGCTTTGCTTTGAATTTTAACCTCACCTATGTGCCCTTTGGACACGTCAAGGGTGAGAGGTCCCGTGGCGTGAAACCCGGACCCGTACACTAGAGGGAGCTAAGGTAGAAATCACGCCCCTACACATTTACCGAGGCAATGGTTCTTTAACATCCGTCACTACATAGGCATAGTGAGAGATGGACAGGCCTGTTTCAAGTCATTTGTCTGCCATGACCGCCGAGAGACTTTCCAGCACAGCCTAGCCAGAGCAGGGAGGAACTCAAACGACACCTTACGGCGACGTTTGGAACCACCACTATGCCCCGGCCGGGCCGGGAACCGAACCCACGACCTTACGGCCTGTGAGCGGACGCGCTACCGACTGCGCCACGCCTCCCGGCACTCAACCTAAACCCAACACCCAAACTAGTCATATATTTTCTTTAACCAAAGAAAAGGTGTATTCTAACTCATGGTGCTGTAAATACCCTTAAACTGCTGAATGAAGCATGCTTTTCTGCTCACCATAAAAGTGTTTGGAAATATATGTACACCCCACTCACTGAGGGCTTTGTTAATTTCATTATTGACCTTTTAACCAAGAGAATCCATGCAGCATTGTAATCAATAATCCTGCCATAGTGTATGCTGCCACCTGGTGTTATGAGCTGTATGTCATTCTCTATTCTCAACATTACAAAGTACTGGTATCCCAGCATGCCATGTCTCTAGAAGACAGGCCTATTTCCCTGTTATAACAGTGTGGGTCTAGATAATCAATGGGAGGGTATGATATGAACAAATAACAAATTTGGTTTGAACCTGTCTTATCTATAACTTGTTAACAAATAATGCAAATCAGAGGATTATTTCTTTCAAAAAATGAACAGTATTGTACCTTTCAAAATGATGCCAAGTAACATCAGTTGTGTGCTATATAAAGACAATTGGCATTAATAGTAGTTAATGAGTTAAATGATTCCTAGAATAACACTAGGTGGCAGCACACACTATGGCAGGATTATTGATTATAATGCTACATGGATTCTCTTGGTTAAAAGGTCAAAAATATAATTAACAAAGCTCTCAGTGAGTGAGGTATACATATATTTCCAAACACTTTTATGGTGAGCAGAAAAGCATGCTTCATTCATCAGTTTAAGGGTATTTACAGCACCATGAGTTTGACTACACCTTTTCTTTGGTTAAATAAAATACATGACCCTGTGTACATCATATTAGTTTGGAAGTTGGAGGTACCCCGCGTATAAGGCGCACCCCTAACTCAAGGCAATTACCCTCCCGCGTATAAGACCCACTCACGATCTGATTCGCGTATAAGACGCGCCTTATACGCGGGAGATTACGGTACCATGGCTCTGCCTGGTGTCCAGGGCTACCACCACTGTCCCCAGGGTCTACAATAACAGGTCCACCAACACCACCACTGCCACCACTTCTATGCTTGACTGATTTGCAGATTTTAATCCAGGTATAGGCATACTCAATACTGTACCTATGACAGGATTATACATGGAGAGCGAGGAAGCACCACTATGAGAGCTTGTATTTAAGAATGGGTCCCCTCCTATAGCCGTTCATTCTTAAGAATGAACGGCAATAAAAGTACCCTGCCTATAAAAAGCACCCTTTGGGCTGCTTCATCAAGGCGTTGGAGGCCCCAGATTTGCAGCTTATTTGTGGGGTACCGTAATCTCCCGCGTATAAGGCGCGTCTTATAGGCCAAACAAAATGCTGCTGGGACTTATACGTGGGAGGTGAATTGCCTTGAGTTTGGGGTGCGCCTTATAGGGGGGGTATTTTTTACTATAGAACAGTACTAAACTAACAAAAATCTGCCCTCAGAGGTACGCCTTATACGTTATAACAGACCTCCCTGAGTTGAGGGTGCGCCTTATAGGCGAGCTGCGCCTTATAGGCGAGAGATTACGGTACTACGGTAGCTAATGGTGTTTGTTCAACAGTCTATAATTCCATCACATGCTTCCTACTCTGTCCTCTGCTAAACATACCTCTATGAATCTGAGGCCTACTGCACCTAAAGCAGGTATTCCACTGCCGTCAGCCAGCGGAATTTTCACTAATCCAACCGATTTCTTCTATACTTTTGCACTATCAAAAATAATCGGATAAGCGAAAACCCAGCTGACTGCTGGCAGTGGAATACCTCCTTTATACAACTTTCCTAGAGAGGGGGTACGTCTTATACCATAAATTCTCTTGTAGAAGCCACATCCTCTTAAAAGCACCCCCTCCCCCGAGTTAGGGCTATTGTCAAAAAATTTAAAATGGTATAACTTAGACTGGTTACTTTTTTTCTAATGAACGGATCTTCAAATTTGAAGAAGCTAGGGGGTCCTAGGATTCCCGTAGACCCCCTCTGTTTCTTATAACGATCGGGGAAATATTGAGTAAATGTCAGATCTAACCCACCCATGTTTCTAACATAATTAATCAATAAACTAACCCTACTGTTGTTTAGAAACTCCCAACATCGCCGAGAAGCGCTCGACATCACCACGTTTGGTGGGTTTGAGGGGGGGATCAAAATTTTTTCAACCCCTTGACCGGGGGGTCAGAATTTTTTCAACCCCTCTAATTAGGGGGGGGTCAAAATAATTTCACCTGTTTTCAGTGGAAAACCCAGCGCGTTACTACTATAGGGTAAAAAGGCACATTCGCGTGCGATTTTCAGCCCTTGTGGGGGGTAACAAAATTTTGCCCCATCAAGGGGGGGGTCGGAATTTTTTTCGCGCATATGAGCGCAAACCCACCAGCCCCCCCCCCCCTGTTGTTAAAAAAATGATCACTCCCTAAGTCTGCAGTTCCGTAATTTACGTAACCAGCCGCGGTTCATATGACCTCCGCAAAGTGTGATGGACGTAGGAACTTAGAACAACCATGATACACTCCCTCATCAGCCGTAAAGGGCTAATGGTAGCCCCCTTATTGAACCAATCTCTCAAACATTTTAATACCACTAACTTTACAATTAGATTTGTCAATCAGGATTGTCATCGACTAAATGTGTGTGAGGATTAAAGTCAGCACTGTTTATCACCGAAGGACTGCAATTACACGTTCGCTTCCTAACATGATTACATAGAGCGCAGATCCAATTTGCTCGGACTGTTGCCTTACATTAGCTAATGGGGTATGAGGAATGGATAGTCTAATTCACTAGTCTAACAATCACTTTACCTGGCTCTCTGACAGATGAAAATAACCATTATATTGGATCTAATACTGAACATTGAATTAATCGATTTATCGTGTAACGGCCGCTAATGCATTAATGCATCATGGTTGTCATGATGCATCAATGCAGTGCTGATGATGTATGATATGGATTCACCAAGCAGATGCATTAATGAATCAGTTGTATTTGTGAATCTGTTAAAGGGTCACTGATGCAGGTGTGCATCATGCCCATTGGTCGTCATGATGCACCGATATCAGCTTCTTCTGTAGAGGTTAAGCTGTCAGAAACCTACATTGTCAACACTGGCGCTGTAGTATCCCAAAAGTCGAGCATCCCAGAAGTTGGCCATAATTTTCAAAATAATTAATTCAAACTTTACCCGCTTCATAATTCTATGGCGTACAAACAGTATCATTAGGGTTGTTGTCTTTTTAAATTCTATAAGAAGAGAGGGATGTTATCATGGTTTTTATGTTTTCAAAAAACTATTTTCATTGATGTTTGTGGCCCATGAGGGTTAATGGGCTTAAACAGGGTTTGCGAATGCGCAGCCAACTTCTGGGATGAGCCAACTTCTGGGATACGACAGCACCACCTGGTGTATGGTGGTACAACTAAAACAACCCATTGACACAGGTCAAATGTTGCACAATGTTGATCTACACACATCAAGAGATGTCACATCACATCTTCAGAACGGGACCCTTTAACCCTTTATTAAAGGCTGCTGATGCAGGAGTGCATCATGCCCGTGAGTCGACCCTGCAGGGTTGATACATAAACTCCCGGAGGGTCGTCATGATGCTCCAATGAAGTGCTGGCGAGCAGTCTCGCCAGCACTTCATTGGTGCATCATGACGACCAATGGGCATGATGCATTAATGCATCAGCGGCCCTAAAAAGGTTAAGGTCCCCACTGCTGCAGGAGTGCATCATGCCCATCAGTTATCATGATGCATTCATGCATTCATGCATCATGATGGCCCTACCTACAGGTTTTGATTTATTCCTAAAGGGTTGTCATAATGCACCAATGAAGTGCTGGCGAGCAGTCTTGCAGTGTCGCCAAAATGACGCCAGCTCGCCGGCTTTTGCCGGCGTAGAATCTTAATGGCCAGCGTAGGGTCTTAGGACGCAGGCCACAATGGCCTGCCATAGTATAAGCTTCATAATGGTGAAAGAATTTTTCAAATCAGCCAATTAGAAGCGAAGATAGGGCCATATTTGTAAAATTGTTTGCGTCAAGAAAAATTTTTCGACAACACTGAGTCTTGCCAGCACCTCATTGGTGCATCATGTCGACCCATGGACATGATGCACTCCTGCAGCCCTTGATGTGTTTCAGCGGTCCTGATGGGTAAAAGTCTAGTCTCGTATCTCAAGTCGAATACTGATACTCCGTAGGTTTAACCAAGTAACCCTGTATTGCGTACCCACTGGCAATTATCCTATCCCGTATTTCACGGTCGGTTTTAGCATCTTAAATCTTTTCTTTTTTTTGTACAAAATTGGAACATATTTCATCAAAACAACATAAGATAAATGTAAAAGTTCACTCAATTTGGTCTGACTGAGTGAGGGTTATCTCACTCGGCTCCACCTCGTGGGATAACCCTCCCTCAGACCAATTCTCGTGATCCTCTACCATTGTATTACAAACGGGTCCTACCTTAGGTTCGGGTACTTTATTTAATTGCGCGAGGCTGTGACAGAGTTGGAGATGTTTAAACTGGAATGGGTTGTTACGCTGGTCTTCAAATGCACGCATGATCTTCTCACTCATCCACTCCATCTGGTAGCAAACGGAGGAAACATGTGTTTTACTGTCGTTATTTAATTGTAAGGCCACACTTTTTTTTATTATTTGGGTTACTAGCACCCCTGAAAAATATTCCTGGACGGACGAAATAAAATAAAAATAGGGTTTTACCCCCTAAAATCCTTAATATTGTTCCGATTTACAATTTGTAAAAGCTCAAATATAGCTAGGAAGAGGATTTTATTTTATTTGCGGGCCCTCCAGCACGGGTCCATAACCCAAACAAAAATAAAGGTTTGACGTAAGCATTTACATACATTATGCCCATTGGTCATCATGATGCATTGAGTGAGTGAGTGATAGATGTTTAACGCCATTTCGACAGCTAAGGTCATATTCATGGTGAGAACTACATTACACAATTTCACAGGAATGTGTCAGTGCCCACGCATATGTGCACCACACACATCCAGAGGGGACAGGAAAGAGGAGAAATAGACCCTTTTAAGTGGGCTCGGGAAGCCCGCATGATGCATTGAAGCAGCTCTGGTGAGTAACTCGCCACAAATGTATCCATGTATCACGAAAAGCCTAGTTAAGGGCGGATACACTCTCCGAGGGTAAACCATGAGGCTATCGAACCCAGAAGTTTCGCCTGGGGCACAAATGCATGCCTGGCAATTTACAAAGTTAAAAAAATTGATTTTCAGGTTATGATATGAATTTGATTTTTTTTGGAAATACTAAAGTTCAAAATTGGGAAATTTTGTAGTAAATAATCCAAAGCTGGGATGTGCGAGTAGCTGCTGCGGGATCGCGTGTTAAACTGATGCATTATGGGATATTAGGTCACGTGTCCATCTCCGTTGTGATTACTTCGGCAGCATAGCGACCAGACATAAACTCAAGGGTTTACCAGAATACTTGAGAATAAACAAATGACAGTTCTATTAAACTCACCTGTGACTTGGCGAACTCGACGACGTTGTAGCTGACGTTGTTAAGTAGCGCTAAGGAATAGGCCATGAGGCCGGACACCTGCACGCGCCATAACTGGTCCTGTGTAACAGATGAAACAACGACATTGTAAAGATGTACTATATCGTCATTGTTATACAAGTTCAAGTTTCATAACCTTTATTTCATTCTAGACTTGAGATCACCGTGAGTAGAGGTCATCTGCCTGTACTAGTGGTCAATACAATACAAGTTCACGTATAAGCCACATCCCTTGTAAAAGATAACACTGTAAGTTGAGAGGAGAGCTACGTGTATATGGCGCACATGGACTACAATTTTGAATTTTTTTTGAGGAAGTTTTGTAATCCTAACCCGTTATGAGATCCACCTCCTCTTTGGGGAAGTTCTGTAAGCGTTAAAGCCTCTGCTTGTACCCAATTAGTTATGCCATATTTACCAGTAGCTGTGCAAGTTCCAATACACGTCCGGCTGTGTCTACGGCTATCAGGACGTTCCCGCCATCTCGCAATGTGTTCACTATATTTGCTGCACGGGACAAATGGGAAAATGAGTTCATTCATCTAGTAAACATGTCAAAATGAGGCAAATATAACTGGTATAAATGACAATCATTGTGTCTTTTGTCACTTAAATAGTCCAAAAGCTTTTCAATTACGTTCTATTCTGCTAATTGAACTTATTAGCAAAAACATTGATTTTCGCTAAACTTTATATAAATGAGTACTCACTCATGAGCTGTTCATCACGGAGCCGCCTCCGGGCCTGCACATATTCTGTGTTATAGGCGTCAGTGATTAAAAGCGAGGGGCGGGAAATGCTCTCCAACACACAACCATTCAAATGTCTGTAGGGGATAAGACACATATAACACATTATTGTTAGGATGGAATACCACATCACATTTTCTGCATCACCAGCCAACTACCGTAAAATCTCTCGTATAAGGCGCAGCTAGTTCCAGAACCCAAATCAAAATGCGGCTTACAGAATGTGCCTAAAATCGGAGTGCGGCTTATAGGGGGGGGGTATTTAATCATATGGAACAGTATAAAACCTTTACTTTTCAAGCCTTAGGCGCAGCTTATGCCTTCTGCCAAAGTCGGCGGTATGGCTTAGGAGAATATTCGGTAGACTTTGATGACACATATCACCAGCTATGTGGGATGTTAATGGGATGGACTTCAACATGTTACCAACCAGGGTCAATTTTTGGATTTTTACTAACAATATATAAATCCTTTTGAGGAATAGCTCAAAATTCATTTTCCATACATTTATATCATAATGAATTTAAATAAATTGTGTGAGGCCACACCAAAAAAATAAGTTGGTCTACGGATTTTGCAGAGATGTCAGTTGGGTATGGGCTAAACCTCTGAAAATGTTTGGGTGTTAGCAAAGCACCCATTCCCCCAATGTATTGTGCTAAAACACCCATCTTGTCTTATTTCAACCTGTTCCTCCCACTCAAAAACATTAAAACCATCTCTAGAATGGATGGTCATAGAATTTTTGGTTTTGAAACAATGGTGCGAGCGGGCGAATTTTTTTTTTTAAGAATTTTTTGGCGTCCAATGGATTCCTTGCTGGGAAATTGAGGCGAGTGAACAAACTTTTTTTTGCCAAACATCACAAAGAGAAAACTTATAGAAACTGAAGCGAGTGAAATCCGTAGACAAGATTTTTTTCAGAGAAAAAAAAAAATTGTGTTTCCGAAAATGTGCAGAGGGCGATCCGTAGACCATTTTATTTTTTTGGTGTGGCCTGATGTTAATATTTTACTTTAAATATATGGACTTCAGTGGAGTGGCTTACCGTTCCTTCTTGTGGTTATAATCAATGGCGTAAATGATTTCTTCCTCTCCATCCTTGACAATCTTCCACAGCGTACCGCCGATCATGTGACCAGCAGCTAGCGGGGTAATCTGCAGGCCATGTCCTTTACCTGCAGGACACAGAGAAAAATATAAAATACATGGTTTTATAATCTGAAGACACACATGAATACAGAAGAAAATATTCTATACCCTAGATGACACACAAGTAAACTTTCCATGACTTAATGGTATGTAAAGGCGCACAAACCGGAACTCTTCTGGTCTGAAACAAGCACGGTATTCTTGCACTTGAAAACACCCAAATGTTGCCCGGTAGAGTAAACCCAACTAAAACATTTTATAACCAGATGAAGGTAAAAATGAGAAAATGTCAGAAGTACCTTTGAGGCCAACTGTCTGCGAGTACTTGAGCTGCATGATCTTGTCAAACGCGGAGTCGACATCGTCCAATGTAAAGATGTCAAAGTCCTCTGAGTTGTGACGTGACTGAAATCATTATAAAGGAATGTGTCATTTAAAGCAAAGACCTACAGAGCCACCATAATCTTCGGTATATCATTTGTCCAGAGATATCAGTTGGCTATGGGCTCAACCTCTGAAAATGTTTGGGTGTTAGCACAGCACCCATTCCCCCCAATGTATTGTGCTAAAAGCACCCATCTTGTCTTCATTTCAACCTGTTCCCCTCACTCAAAACCATTAAAATCATCTCAAGAATAGATGGTCATAGAAAGAGAATTAAGAACACTGCATCAGAATTTCAGCCGATCAGCAGCCAGCTTAGGGAGTGATCATTTATTAACAACAGGGGGGCTGGTGGGTTTGAGGGGGGGGGGTCAGAATTTTTTCAACCCCTTGACCGGGGGTGTCAGAATTTTTTCAATACCTCTGATGTGGGGTCAAAATAATTTCACCTGTTTTCAGTGGAAAACCCCGTGCGTTACTATAGGCTAAAAGGGGACGTTCGCGCGCGATTTTTGTCCCTTATGGGGGGGGTCGAAAATTTTTTCGCGCGTACACGCGCATATCCACCAGCCCCCCCTGTTGTTAAAAAAATTATCACTCCCTTAGATTCATGTCCTCTGAAATGAGATTTCAGAGATCCTCTGAAGGTGTGACATCTCTGATTTGTCAGTTTAAAGTTTAAAACTCTGTATATAGTAATGTGCACCTGATTTCTGCTACACCCCATATAAGGCATATCTATAGCAATCATTCATGTATGAAATTAACCCATGCCTTCTTCTACACAAGGATTTAGAGTAAAAAGGAAACTGTTGTAAAATATTCTAACTATTTTTCTAATAGACAAACAAAATCACCAAGATTTACACTCTTAGAGGATAGATAAGGAATACGATCTATTGCGCACTCAACACACACTTACAAATATATCTAAAAGTAAATGTCTACTACTTAAGACTTTAAATCTCATTTCTAGTCTAAAATATGATCAAGCTGAGAGTGTGAGTTCTTAGGGGTGTGCCCTCGTTACGTCATGAACCCTCTAAGGATGCACGAGCGGAGTCTCAGTTGTTGAATGTGAAGATACGTAACAAAGTATTACCTGGTACAGGTCGTACATAAACATCTGCCCCATCTTATAGACAGGGATGGTGGCGTATATAGGACAGTTCAGGCCGAGCCGTCCCACTAAATACGGTAATGCGCCGAGATGTAAGGGGTCAGGGTAGGAGAGCAGCACGGCATCTATCTGGTGTAAGTGTCTGTAATAGAACATGAAATCGCTTTGTTTAACTCTAACACACAAAGTGTAAGTTGGGGATATGCTACAATGAGGGATTGGCAAAGACAGAGGTCAAAGCAATATATACAAGTCTTCTTTTTTTCCTAGTTAAGGTAGAGAGTATAAACGAAATCTACACCGTCAAATTAAATTACGTTTTTATTTCCTAGGTTTATATCATATTCTTAGTAAACTGTCGAGTTTATTCTCACAGAGATGTTTTTCATCTCAATTAATATACTGTATATACCGGTACTTTTAACAAATGTGAGATGTTGTTGCTTTGATTTCTTCCGGTCTTAAAAAAGGTAATTATGGTCATTTTAATCTAAGTTTCCGATATACCATATTCAATGTCTTTAGCACACATACAATAATAAGCACACATACCCTACTACTTCTCATATATTAAACTATAAATGAACGAGAATTTTCCGTTTTTGACCTACAATTGTACTCTCAACTATTTTAGATATTTATGAGTGCACAGTGCACGTATTACTTTGAATACGGTATGTATTTTTTTCATTATCAAAGACCTACTTTTTGAGATTTTCTATGTAGCTCATGTCAAACTTCTCGTCCCAGCCACAGTCAAGCAGGAAGCGGAACTCGTCAACCTGGAGGAGGTAACAAATGGGCGTCTCCCCCTTCACACCCGAGAAGGCCGTCATGCGGATAATGGACGTCATGGTGGTCCTGTGACGTCACAACCAGGTGAACTGAAAGGTAATACGAAAGTGTTAACACAGCCTTAAAGAGGCACCCTGAGTATAAGTCTTTCAAGGCACAGTCTCTGCTTGAGACTTCCAACAAGGGCTTTTACGTCACCAGGCAAGGGGCTATCAAGAGATCCATGTCTATCCTACCTGGGCTATCCTACCCGTGGAGAGCCTAAGGTAAAGGGAGTGGTCATTATTTATCAACAGGGGGAGGGATGTCGGGTTTGAGGGGAGGGGCATAAAAATTCAGGCCCCTCCTGAGGGGGGGGGGGCATAAAAAAAATGACCCCTTTTTTAGAAAAAAAAAAATGAATGCTACAATAGATCAAAGAGGGACGCTAAAGTTCGCGGAGACATGGCATCTCAGAAGCAGACATCTCTGTAGCAAGTTATTTTTCTAAATGTTTTTGAAATAAATTTTAAACAGATATTTGCCATTCCATGATTCTACAGTGTAGAGACAGTATCATTAGGGTTATTGTTTTAAAATTCTATTATAAGAGATGTATAGATTCAAGATTCAAGATTCAAGATGGCTTTATTGACTAATGTACAGGTACACTTATGTCAGCACCAGGTTTTCATTTACAATGTTGTAGACAGATTTTATATATGAGTATATACAGTTCACAGCCCCTGGCCTTTTAGATGATTTGCAATATGGGGCCACTGCTAGTATTTGAGAAAGTTTCCTAGTGTCATCGTGTCTTTTATAGTAATCAACGAACTTGAGGTATTTTGTTTCAAACACTGACCGTGCGTTTCTCATCTCGGGCATGTTACAATGTAAGAAGACATGATTGACATCTTGCACAGCATTACAGAATGTGCACTTAGAATTGACAGGTTTCTTTCCTCTATATCTTCTTGACAGGCTGTCAAGTGTACAGTTATTGTCAGTCCGGAGTTTAGCAATAATGGTTCTAATTTTAGGTGATTCTGTATGCGTTAGGTATTCACGCTCTTCATAAATGTCATTGAGATCATCTTTACACATCTTGATAATTCTACACTTGCTAGTATTCTCTGGGTTATCAATGTACTGGTTGTATTTCTGAATATGTGCATCATTTAACCTTCTCTTTATATTGTTTTTGAGTGAGGACTTTGACCAAACATAAGGATCGAGCCAGACATTCTTACAACCGATTTTAAACAAGAGGTATTGGATTTCTTTAAGCCATTGGTGGTTTTCACTCTTCATGGTAGAGAAGGCCTCATTTAGAATAGGGTTTTTCGATCCATGCTCAAGCCTCAGCCAATATAGAATGTTCAGTACGATTATTTTGGATTCAATAGGAAATCTCCCTAACTCGCCTAGTGCGAGAGTAGTACTTGCATATTTTGATATACCCAGAGCAAACTTGCAACTTGTAGAGTAAAACACTTCTACCGGACAGGCCTTTCTGACGCCTTCAGAGGTTAAGTCCTCAATTATAAGAGTTACCGGTTACTTTCTGTACGCAGACAGGATTTTGATTTTGTCACAGATATTGGCTAGAGTCACATAAGCTACCTGTGTTTTCTTATAGAATCTACAAGATAATATGTTTATATCCTCGACACCTAACAGTTTAAATAGTGTTAACAGATCTCTTTTTGATTTTACCTCAGATCCACTTATAGATATAGAACAGTTACTAGATGGCATACCCCATACTGGGCATCCGTATAAAAGGATAAGGTCGATCTGCTTGTCAAACAGGGACATAAACAATTTAGTGGATACATTCTGCGATGTACTCAAGGCTTGTCTAATAGAGAATAGTGCACGCTTTGCCTTTAAAATCCTTTCTGATTTCATTTTCTTTAGACTCCCATCCCGTGATAGAAGTAAACCTAAATATTTATATGAGGACACACATTCTAGTAAATTATCTTGAAAAAAGATTTGTGTTGACATCTCCCTTGCTTGAGACAAAACCATAATTTTTGTTTTCTTTGTATTAATCATCATGGTTTTTAACTGCGCCCGAGGTGTCTCTGCTTCCGAGGTGTTCCAATCATGCTTGCTTCCGAGATGTCTGCTTCTGAGCTGTTTCTGCTTCTGAGGTGTCCAGTATTTGTTGATCTAGATTAGAATCTCCGTGAAATGGACCTGTATTGGACCCTCTGCTGGATGTCCTATGTGCAGTGTCATGAACATACAAATTTGCACCAGCTTGGCTTTGGCCCAATCCCTGGGCCTTGGCCTACATCTATGCCATGACAGTTGCAGTCACTTAGTTGGCACTGCTGACTGCAGCAGTGCCAACTAAGACTAAGTCTAAGCTAAGAAAACCTAGTTACAATTGTAACCCACTGACTTTGATAGGTTGAGGGGTGACTGGGTTACGACGGAGCTCATTGGGACCTTCTGAGGTCGCCATATTGGATTTTCGCCAAGAGAAATAAGTGTGTTTACACTGGAGTTCAGGTACTTAGAGGCAGTAATATAAAAAATGAGCCATACGAGGATAATTACCTACAATCGAATAACAAAAATGCTAAGTTTGAATCACAGATTCATGTATGGATTACCTAGAATTTATCTGCAAAGTTGTATTGCTTGTTGATTGCTCGACTTTCTCCTGCCATGTTGAAAATATGAATGCCACACTCCCATTGGCTGGGTTATGTCACATGACCTAAACTGTCATGGTGGCAGCGGGAAGCCTTGCTTAACATCCATGTTAGTGGAATTTGTATTTCTTTAATTTATGGAATTTGGGAGCAAAGTTAACTAGCATGACCTGGTAGGTATGTGAACGTCGGCACCACTATGAGCATGGACGTGTGTCATTACATTCTGTGACGCTTTTTAGGGGGTGTACACATGTAGCTCTCAGTTATTAGGCTATAAATATGGTTTAAGTTGATGCATCAATTCACTTTAAAATTCTAATATTATGTACATAAGATTCTCTGTGCTGTCATTACCTTAATTTCAAGGAGGTATTGGTAGTTAATTAATTACAGCTTTAATTAAGATGAACATCAACTTCTACTGATAACCTTTACCTCATGGCAAGTAAGAGGAGCATTCAAAATATCATAAGGAGTTAAATTAAACACTTAAGATGATGTATGTCAAGTTTGAAGAAGATTGAACAGTGAGCACATACCTATCTAAGCTCCTCAGATTTTCTCATTGATTAATTTCTAAGGTTTTTTCATACTTTTTTTCTTCAAAAATTCATAATTTCTTTTGTGTACATCATAGAGACACAGAAAAAGTTGCAAAATGTCCGCAAGATTAAGAGCTTTCAGAAAATATATAGTTTAGGGTAATAGAAACGTGTTAAAATTTGAGTAAAATACATGGATGTGATCACAGACCATCTCTCTTTGTAAAGTTTAAAATTATGACAAAAATCTGCCCAACCTTGTCTCATGAAAGGTCCCCTCACAGCCTCAAATATTACTTGATTTCAAAAATTCCAAAAGCCTTATATTTCTCACATGCCCCTTAATACAGCTAGGGTAAAGCCAAATATGTAATAATGACTTTTAATTTTTCATTCACATAGCTATCGTAAGTAACTAAGAAAACCTTCCATTATCGCCCACGTTACACAAGGAACAAAGTATACATTTCTTGGTTGATTTAAGAGAACCTGACAATATCCACAGATGTATCAATGACGTAACACAAGTGTTATGGGAATTACCAGTGCTGGAATTACATAATCTGCCAATCTTGAGATAGATACACTCATTTCGGGACTGAAAACAACCGAGAGACAACGACTGTGCGACTTGGCGGCGCGAGCTCTCGCCGGGTCGGTGGCCACTACGAAATGCCCTGTTTTTGGGCTATTTACACTATGTATAGCTATCAAATGCTGATCACACACAAACTGTGGTTAACTCAACCTCACCTTATACTTGTATTTGTATATCCACTACTTGAACACTGGAATTTTACCGTCTGCTATGTTTCGCTGTGCTTTCAAACAAGAGCCATGGGCGCGGCCATGTTGGATTTAGTCTTGGACGCCAACACTAGGTGGCCAAAATATTGACGACAGGTGGCGGGGCATGAGTTTCGCGCCACCACTCCTCCTTTGGCTGCCTACAGTTAGGGAGTGGTCATTATTTATCAACGGGGGGGGGGGGGTTGAGGGGGGAGCGTATAATTTTCAGACCTCTCCCGAGGGGGGGCTAAAAAAAATTTGACCCCTCTTGAGGGGGGGCTGAAAAAAATTCACCCTCTTTTTAGCAAAAAAAGCCTGCGCGATACTATAGATCAAAGAGGGGCGCGAAAACTCTCCGTGCCTCTGGCACAGGGGGGGCGCAAACAATTTTGACTGCCGTCGAGGGGGGGGGCGTAAAAAAATTCCGCGCGTCCACACAAAACCCACCACCCCCCCCTGTTGATAAATAATGACCACTCCCTTAGTTAAGCATTGGACCCTATGTTCAAACAAAGACATGGTTGTGCTATGTGCAATATAAAACAAATGTGTACGCACCACCAGCCTGTGACAAATCCACAGATATTAAAGGGATTGATTATTACCCAGGCCTATTAACAGGGAGGGGGGTGCATGCATTATGCCAATTCTATGGGGTGACAAACTGCTGACGAGCAGTCTTGCCAGCAATTCATAGGTGCATCATGCCGACCAATATTCTCATATAAAAGAATTGAAATTCTAATTAAGATTCAAGATTCAAGATTGGCTTTATTGACTCATGAGAGGTACATATATGTCAGCCCAAGGTTTATGATAGTTGGTTGGTTTTAGTGTAGATATCTTTTACAAAGGTACATATATATATATGGGTCAGGTCGTCAGAAAGTGTAAGATTTTGCCCTTGAAGGGCCTGAAAAATTATTTTTCTAATTACTTTATATAACCATAACAAATTTATGAAGGGACATCCCCTCAGCTCAGAAAACCAAAAAATACAGACTTAGGACATAGGGTTCCATTTTTATTGCTTATTTTGTGTCATGTAACGTCCGGTACCAAAATGATGAAATATGGAGGTAATTGACAAACACATGAAATAACAAGGTCAATATGTCTATTATTGACTTCAATTACAAAATGGAACAAAATTAGAGTTATGCATGCATAGTAGACTGCCTCTTACATGATGATAAAAGTACCGGACATTACGTAACGTCCGGTACTTTTATCAGAATTATTTCACATAAGCTGCTCTTACATTCAAAAAATATATGTTGCACAGTTTGCTTTGTTTTACAGATCTTACATTTGTGGTGGTCCTGCATCATCCGCGAGGTACCTTCGTGGTCCTCGTGGGCGACATCGAGAGCACCTCTCTTACCCGGCGCCTGGGGGCGCTGGAGTCCAGCGCCACGTCACCACCTGGTCACGTGGCCCTCGACTCTGGTGTATATAAGGCCGTTGTACGGCCTTCCTCAGGGTCAGTCCAGTCGCGACAGACCATTGTGAGCGATGGTTGGCGGCTGCCCGACTACCATATTGTAATACTTCTCTGTGCAACAGCACAGAGAAGGTAAATGTGGGTAAATAACTGCAGACACTAGAAGGCTGTGCTAGTCATCTAGTGTCAAGTGTGCTTTAGAGTTCAAACTCTACCACCTGTAACTGTTATCGAGAACGGCTGATGCCTATGTGTTATAGACAATAAAGTTTTAACTGGAACCTGAATAGTTGTTCTTCGTTGTTTATCGAAAGATTCGATTAACCTCGAGGGGAAGAACACTACACATTCATTGCTAGTCACATTTTTCCCCTATAGCCCCTAAATGTGCTGTCAAGATTACAATTCACATCCAGCCTTAATTTAGGCATAATACTTTGTACATGAGGAGAGTGTACCCGATTTAAATATTCTTTTTGCCCGTATGGTGTGTCTGACTTTTGACAGATTCTGGTTACCTGGCATTTATCAAGGTTGTTTTAATGCATCAACCATTGATAGACCCCAAATGTCTGATCAAGACCTAGGTGACATTATTCAACAACTCGATTTATTATTGATCCTCTATATCATTTCATAGTCAGCACTTGAAGAAATAGTCAGTTATACAAGCCATATAGAGTTGGTCTCATGAACTAGTGTCTATGGTTATATCAGCATCCTGTTCTAGTTTCTATATGCCCCCTGCCCTGTTTTCACGCAGTTTCATACCACATGGCTAACTGTTGATAAGCAGCCTCTTTTCACAATTGGTGACACCAACTAAAACATTGTCGACAGAGTGAGTAAACAAAGGATACTATACAATATCTACATAGTCACCCATTTAGAGGGTATTAATTTTGGGCATACACCCAGGTAGTAAAGGTGGTGTGGCTCTTCTGTGGCCCACACTTTATTTGGTGTGGCTTCCGATGTGGGCCAAAATGGGCTAACCAATGGGCTGCTGACAGTTTCTGTCCTCAGTGAGGTGCGTTGGCCACACTGGGCTAACCAATATGGGCACAGATCAGTCTCAGAGTGGGTTTGGGTTCAACATGGGTTTTTGGTGTGGCTGAAAGTGGGCTGACCATTTTGATCACATGGCGCCATCTGGTCCAAATTTATCATTTTGGGGTCAACATGGGTTTTTGGTGTGGCTGAAAGTGGGCTGACTACTTTGATCAGGTGGTGCCATCTGGGATAGATATTATAGAAAATCTATTTTTCCCTCATTTTCTAAAATTCTGAACCCTGAAAATGCTCTGCTAGCCTCCAGGTACTGGCCCCTCCCCTTGGCCTCCATAGTTGGAGGGAGACTAAACATACTGTATTACTCTCCCCATCATCATAATACAGTAAAACCATCAATTCAAACTTAGTTGGCCAAGGCATGTCAACCAGACCTAGTCCAGTAACATGTTAGCCTTCAAGTTCATAGTGCCTCCCAATGGGTAGCATACTTCAATATAAAATGATTACCACAGGAATGGTGTAGTCACATTAAAAACTGCTGACATCACCTAACCTTGCACATTTCAAATGTATTTTGCTGTAGATCCAAACTCTGAGAAAATTTGTGTACTGTTATGATTTATATGATTCATTAGCCTATTTTTGTTATATCATACTAAAGAAAATCAATACTGACATGGGGGGAAAGCTGTACATCAGACATAGTGGGGTCATCTAGTGTCAAAGTTCAGAACTCCCAGCTCAGTATGCCTTGTGCAAAGCCATCCTCAACCCTGTCTGGGGAATTATCTTTGGAACTGATCTATGCCTGATTTGGGGTGCTCACCTTGAAACTAATCTGTGCCCAAAGGGTTTGACCATTTTGAAGCTGATCTGTGCCCAAATCAGTTAGCCTTATGTGGCCCATACAACTTGCTGAGGACAAAAACTGTTGGGAGCCCAACAGTCTTAGTTCAGTTTTCCCTATTAGGGCAACCCAATGTGGCCCTGACTGGAAACCCACCATTTGCCCATCCTAAAACCATGAATAGTATTCTGCTTGCTTTGAACCAGCTTATCTGGGCTAAAACTGAATTGGCCCTAAGCAGGCTTGCTACATGGGCATGTATACACCTCTCAGCTCCCCATTTCATTTGGGGAAATTTGTATTTTGTATTTTAAAATAGCACCCTTGAGACCTGTAAGGCCTAGTTACTAGATTTATATTGTACTGTTAGGCCTAGTATCAACTTCTATCAGAAGCAGAATCATAATCGCAGGGAATCGAAAGTAGTAAATCCATCCATTCATAGAGAATTTGTTACAGGACTCACACTGAAACCTGGCTTTATTAGCTACCATATACATCTAAAATATTCTTTTTACAATGTATCACTAGGGCCAAATAAAAAAAGGTTTGTTTTCAGTAACCCGGCTGACCCTAGCAAAACGGGGGCAAAACAAACTTCTTTTTTTATTTTGAAGAATTCTGTCTCATTTTTTCATATTTTAAAGAAATTTTTCATTACTTTTTGAGGATTTTCCATGTATCCTTTTCGTGTTCTTCCCCTCACTTACAGTTGTTATTTTCCCATCATTATTTTACAATGAAATCAAAGAATTTGATACATCCATTGATATGTGCCCTAACATTTCCTATATAAATGTAAAAAAAGAAATCTAGCCAACTACTTTGTGGTAGTCAGCAGTCTTTTAAACAATTATTCATAACTGGTCATAGGAATGATCAAAAGATTTATTTTGACACATAATGAAATATCTGTTGCTACTTTTTCAGCAGAATTTAATGCCCACAAACCAGGAGAAATGAAGGAGTTCCACTACATTGCACTTCTTTCTGTATTGGGTTGTGGCATCAGCAATTTCTGTAAGGGAGAACCAGTAAAAAACTGCCCACAGCCATGTCTGTGCAGCCTCTCTGAAAATGCTCTTGGATTACTGTTGACCATCCAGGATTGTTCATCTGAACCAGGCAGGGATCTGTACAGGTTGTTGCGAGAACATACAGATATCACACAGCTGCAGATTTTAAGAGCTGGCCTGTCAAGTCTAGGCAACATCTCATATCTTACAAATCTAGAGAGCCTGAACTTGAGCTACAATAATTTCACATCTTGTGAATTTTCTACATTACCAAATTTAAATAGCTTGTTGCTGTGACACAATAACATTCAGATTGAAGACTGTGACCTGTCAAATCAGAAGGAATTATTGCTAGTCTACCTTGACAACAATAATCTGAAATCATTTCCATGTGAGTTGTCACGGATCATTACTCTGGATCTCTCCCATAATGATATTCAAACTGTTGAGTGTAACATGTCACAAATAGAACAGTTATCGTCTCTGAAGCTAGATTACAACAAGCTAAAATCTCTTCCTTGTCAACTGTCAACGTTACCCAGTATACAATCCATGGGGCTGTCACACAATGATATTGAGAAAATAGACTGTGACTTTGAGTCATTCAGTTTGAATTCTTTGTACCTAGGGAAAAACCACCTGAAATCAGTACCGTGTGAACTCTCAAGGTTAACTGGTCTTGGGTTCCTGAATCTATCCCATAATGAAATTAAGACGGTAGAGTGCAATATGTCTCAGCTGTTGTCATTGTGTGAAATGTACATGAACAATAACAAGTTGACAAGATTGCCATGTGGGCTTTTATCATTACCTGATCTTTTGTTACTCGATGTATCACATAATGACATCCCAACAATAGATTGTAACATGTCTCAATATATAGAAGTAGATAGATTGGACTTGAGCTACAATCAGCTGACATCGTTACCTCTTTTTAGAGGAGAAACACAGCTGGTGGAAGCGAACGATAACCAAATCAGACATTTTACAAATGCAGCTGGTTTAAAACTCCCATGCAATGATCTGGACCTGCCAGATTTTAACTTACAGAATAACAACATCACATACCTCATGGATATATTTGTGGGATGGAGCTTTCCATTGGATAAGGACATTGAATTGTGCATAGACAAATTTAGAAAGCATTTCTCTGGTAACCCGCTGGTCTGTGATTGCATAGATTATGATTTTTACTATGTTCTTCAAAGGATCGGTCAAAGCTGGAGTAATCTGTGCTACAGCCCTGTCAATCTCAGAGGTCAAAATCCGGTCAAGGTACGTCTTGATCAGTTTTTCTGTCAAATAACAGAGTACTGTCCAAAGGGATGTTCTTGTGTCAGAGAACCACACAAGAAGGCATTGTCAGTATCATGTGACGCATACACAGGGATAGTCCTGCCAAAAAATCTGCCATTTTTGGGTGATGGATGTTTCTATGAATTTGATTTCCAGAAGAGTCATATCACATCACTACCTTTCATGTCCTACTTCTTGAACACAAGCAAGATTATGTTCAGTTACAGTTCTATTGCCGAAGTTCCAATGGAAACTCTGCAAGCTCTCAGTAAAAATCTTAAAGTACTACACCTCGACAACAGCAAGCTACACTCACTACCTGGGGAAATACATTCAATTGGATTCAAAGATCTGGTTGAAATCAGACTAGCAAACAACCCTTGGAATTGTAGTTGTCAACTTTTGGGATTTAGAGAGTTTATCACAGAGTTTGGCCATGTTGTCAAGAACAGTGACTTGATCAAATGTCATTCACCATCTGATGTGGCAAACAGGAAGGTCCTTGACATTGACATCAATTTGTTCTGCCAAAAGAAGAGTAGAAATTACTTATTGACTATCTTAGCTGTCTCTACTGCATTTACTTTATTGCTCGTAGGATCTATAGCTATCTGCATACAAAAACGTAGAAGGGTAAGAGAAGGTATTGCATTTAATGCACATCGACAGAATGATGAAAGGGATGCAGATGAAATTGAAGATGAAGGCAAGGTGTTTGATATCTTTGTGTCATATGCTACAGAAGATGAGGAGTATGCAGGTGAATGGTTGATACCAGAACTAGAGAGGCGAGGGTTTAAAGTCTGCTTCCATCGAGTACATTTTCTTGGTGGAGTCCCAATCCTGGTGAACATGTATGAATGCATCAACAAAAGTAAGCGTATGTTGGCATTCTTCTCTAAGAACTTTCTAGAGAGTAACTATTGCATGTATGAGTTTGATCTTGCTCTGTCCCTTGACATAGATGGTGGTACAAAGAAGCTGGTTACTATAAAAGAAGCCACCCTCGACATAACCACACTTGAACCAAGTTATGGAAGTTACTTCAGGACCCATACATACATCGAGCAAGGAGCTGTCAACTTCTGGGAGAATCTCCTTGAGACCATGCCACGTAATAAACTAGGAGTGGTGGCAGAACCTGAAAGAATTCACCAGATTTGAATTGCCATTGCTTAGATCGTAATTAAAATATGAATTTTTGAGGGCCCCTGTGGAGCTGTGTTCACTGCTCTAATGCAAGTCTTGTTAAGTTAGATTCTGCCCAATCCAATGAATCTCTTAGTGGTCATAGAATTCAAATCGGACAATTATCAAGGGCTGTGTAATTCTCATGAGAAAAGATCAAAGAGTCTAAATGTCACTTTATTGTTTATTACTCACTGTCTTTTGTGATCTTATCTCACCGACTTTCCTGACCCCATATATCAGTCAGGCATTGGTTCATTAGTAAATTTTAAAATGAAAAAAAAAAAAAAAATAGACGACATTAGGGATTGGAATGTCTAAAGAATCTAATTTCAAACATTACTACCTAGGGGCACGATAATAAAATACATTGTTAAACAGTGAATTTTCAACATAGAATCACTATTACTAGGGGTTCAAATGAAAGGCAGAAATATGTTACGGCAGTGTGCCAAATGGCATCAACAAATTTTAAGTGGTTCAAGAACTACCGTCAAGACAGTTTTTCTCCTTATAAAAATTCCATAGACCTAAATAATTGTCCAATTTCAATTCTGCACTAAGAGAGAATCCTTCAAGTTGGCTGGATCTTCCTACACTATTAGCTTTTATATCAGAATAGCAAATGCGGTGCTATGGCCGCCAACAAGAATTTGCATGATCTAAACATTGTGATGATTAGTAAAAAGGACAGATTCTCATCTCCCACACACCTGGGCAGCATTCAGGTAATCAGCTCCTAGATTTTCATTTTAAAATTTCCCAGCAGATCACATTGAAAAGTGTTTTACCTGAACAACCTAGATTTGATCATTTATTGTGATATCATTTTCTTTCCAAGAAATACTTAATTACACAAAGCTTGTTAAAATTTCTCATTCAGTGATAAAACATGCAGCAAATGTTCATACTGTATGTACAGTAGTGATACTACTTCCTGATGTCTAATATACCTGATACTATTATTCCACATATAAATCGTTATAAACCGTTGAAAATTGCCTGAGATTTTCTCTATGTGAACTGCACTGCACGGTAATGGCGTCAGTTTAAATTCTGTATGTAACCTATGTGCTCCAACTATACAGACTTAGCAGGATCATTTATTAGCCAATAAGATAAGCCCAACGATTCACTGCGGTCCTCTCCGGGGGCCGACTGGTACCCATCTGATAGGTCTTATCAGTTGAACTTGCTGGTAACAAGCTCCAGTAATGGCGGTGCCCTTGGAGGGACCTGCTAACTCTGCTGTCCCTCTCATCTTCCTCCCTAAATGCTTTCACCCTGTTCATAAGACATTTGCTAGTGTATAGAGCTGCGTCCACTGCGATGGATGGACCATCCGTCACCCTTCATCCGTGTTTTGCTCCATAGAAAACAATGATAAAATCGACGAATGAAACCGACGGATGGTCCATCCGTCGGCAGTGGATGCACCCCTTATTACTATATATGTAGTTCACTTATTGGTTGACATGCCTGTTTGTAACCTAAAAAATACACTTGAGTACATGCTTACCATCATTAAATGCTATACGATATATTCTGTTGTGTTACTATACATGTTAGAAATACATTTTGGTTGAGTTTTAACAGAAACCGCCACGTCGATGAATGTGAATAATTTTCGTTTAATAAACATGTGTGCTCATTGAACCAAAATTACCTTCATAGTATCTGTAAAGGACAATAGACATAAAGCAGTGGCAGATCCAGGATTGTGTAGGAGAAGAAAACTTTGATGTTTCAAAATTGTATTCTCAGACATTGGATATCAACATAAAAGGCAATAGAGGGATATGTAAATGATTTGTTGATTATAACTAATAAATTACATGTGTATGAAAGTGCAGTTGAATTAAACTATAATTCATGATTATATTATAAACAGCTGGTATTGTGAACCATGATGTATTCCGAAAAGATGGTTCAGAAGTATTTATAACCACATGAAGTCATTTTCATGTCAAGGATATATATCAACTTTCAATTCTATATTGTTTATCTACTTGCTCTGTCACCATGGTAACGTGCTGACCCTATGAAGGGTTGTTCTTGTAAATAGCTCAATATGATATAATACATATACAGTAAATGTCTATTTGATGTCATATTAGCATCTGTTCTTCTCCTTGCCTGGTTAATCAACATGAGATCACAGACTACTCTCCATACAAAAAAACATTCCTGTTAACATTTCCATGATGTTAAATATATTCTATGGGGAACACTGACTTTAATATAATACACAGATGAAATTGATATATGCATTGTTGTTCAGCAATCACAAAAATAGTTCAAAATTAGGAAAATAGGTGTAAAATTGAATGGCTGTCCATGGTTCATATCCTTTTTATAGGGCATTCTTAGGGCCCTGCACCTTTTCTAACTTACCAGGCTTACATGTGTGAATGTGCTAGTGAAAGTATTCACATCAAGGTGTAGAATAAAGGATAGGATTCTTGATAATAGATGTGTACATGTAAAGTTAATATGGGCAAGCAGATTAATAGCAGGCATCATGTATACTGGCACTTAATATCTAGGCTGAATATACATGATAGTACCAGAATACCTTACATATAAGGCACACCCCACATATAAGGTGCATCCTGAGAAAATGCCAAACCTATTAGGCACATCTGAGATCAAATTTTGGTCAATTTAGTAATCTCTATGCTTCTGTGTAAAAGGCCCATCCCCAAGTTCAGTTGGTCCTGTAATTAGGGAATAAGACATGGGGCATGGCGCGGGGGGCTATAGGCTCCGAGATGTCTCAATACAGTGACCATAGCCTTGACCAAGTGCCTTATTTCCACAGAAAAAACACACATCAGCCACCTACTAACATAGGGACATTAATTGTGAAGTCTACAGGTGAGATGAAGTTAGCCGCCTGTACTCAGAGTGCATTATCCATCTAGATAATACACGGTCAATCAGCCAATAAGAAAGCCGCATTGTGGACAATGCACTATGAATTCGCCAAGCTGTGTTATAAGGTGCACTAGGGCTCACTCCTCCAGTATAAGCTGTGTTATGAGGTGCACTAGGCCTCACTCCTCCTGTATAAGCTGTGTTATGAGGTGCACTAGGGCTCACTCCTCCAGTATAAGCTGTGTTATAAGGTGCACTAGGCCTCACTCCTCCAGTATAAGCTGTGTTATAAGGTGCACTAGGCCTCACTCCTCCAGTATAAGCTGTGTTATGAGGTGCACTAGGCCTCACTCCTCCAGTATAAGCTGTGTTATGAGGTGCACTAGGGCTCACTCCTCCAGTATAAGCTGTGTTATAAGGTGCACTAGGGCTCACTCCTCCAGTATAAGCTGTGTTATAAGGTGCACTAGGCCTCACTCCTCCTGTATAAGCTGTGTTATAAGGTGCACTAGGCCTCACTCCTCCGGTATAAGCTGTGTTATGAGGTGCACTAGGCCTCACTCCTCCAGTATAAGCTGTGTTATGAGGTGCACTAGGCCTCACTCCTCCAGTATAAGCTGTGTTATGAGGTGCACTAGGCCTCACTCCTCCAGTATTAGCTGTGTTATAAGGTGCACTAGGCCTCACTCCTCCAGTATAAGCTGTGTTATAAGGTGCACTAGGGCTCACTCCTCCAGTATAAGCTGTGTTATAAGGTGCACTAGGCCTCACTCCTCCAGTATAAGCTGTGTTATAAGGTGCACTAGGCCTCACTCCTCCTGTATAAGCTGTGTTATGAGGTGCACTAGGCCTCACTCCTCCAGTATAAGCTGTGTTATAAGGTGCACTAGGCCTCACTCCTCCTGTATAAGCTGTGTTATAAGGTGCACTAGGCCTCACTCCTCCAGTATAAGCTGTGTTATAAGGTGCACTAGGCCTCACTCATCCAGTATAAGCTGTGTTATAAGGTGCGCTAGGCCTCACTCCTCCAGTATAAGCTGTGTTATAAGGTGCGCTAGGCCTCACTCCTCCAGTATAAGCTGTGTTATAAGGTGCACTAGGCCTCTCTCCTCCAGTATTAGCTGTGTTATAAGGTGCACTAGGGCTCACTCCTCCAGTATAAGCTGTGTTATGAGGTGCACTAGGCCTCACTCCTCCAGTATAAGCTGTGTTATAAGGTGCACTAGGGCTCACTCCTCCAGTATAAGCTGTGTTATAAGGTGCACTAGGCCTCACTCCTCCAGTATAAGCTGTGTTATGAGGTGCACTAGGCCTCACTCCTCCAGTATAAGCTGTGTTATAAGGTGCACTAGGCCTCACTCCTCCAGTATAAGCTGTGTTATGAGGTGCACTAGGCCTCACTCCTCCAGTATAAGCTGTGTTATAAGGTGCACTAGGCCTCACTCCTCCAGTATAAGCTGTGTTATAAGGTGCACTAGGCCTCACTCCTCCAGTATAAGCTGTGTTATGAGGTGCACTAGGCCTCACTCCTCCAGTATAAGCTGTGTTATAAGGTGCACTAGGCCTCACTCCTCCAGTATAAGCTGTGTTATGAGGTGCACTAGGCCTCACTCCTCCAGTATAAGCTGTGTTATGAGGTGCACTAGGCCTCACTCCTCCAGTATAAGCTGTGTTATGAGGTGCACTAGGCCTCACTCCTCCAGTATAAGCTGTGTTACAAGGTGCACTAGGGCTCACTCCTCCAGTATAATTATGGTATTTAATAGGGCGTCCTGCATGGAACAATTAGCTGTGTGTCATCTCAACAATACCAAGCTGCAAAGGGGATTACTCAGTGGCTGAAGCTAAAGTAATTGAGCTACACATGCTTGTGTATCTATTTGTATGAATCCTACACAATACATGTTTTTGTATAATTTACCGGCACAGCATAGCATATCATACAAAAGGATCCTACATGTACATTGTCAATTTGCGCTTTGATTTTGACAGTTGGTGTATATGTAACACACTATAGTGAGCTGCTCGCACTCAGAGACGCACACTATACGCACAAACACACATTGTGCCACTTTGCTGTTATTCTGTAGTAGTCAGCAGACCAATATATAAAAGGATATGCCAAGTCATCATCAAAGAAAAACACTCAAAGCATCCATTTGGACAGGAAGTGAACAATAAGAGACATCAGTGAAGGGGGGAAAGACAGGCGTTGGACAGAGCATCTCATCTTTCCTGCATAAAAACAACCAGTAATACAGTAAGTAATGAAGGTACACATTATGTATAAAAACAACCAATAATGCAGTAAGTAATGAAGGTAGACGTTATGTATAAAAACAACCAGTAACACAGTAAGTAATGACGGTACACATTATGTATAAAAACAGCCAGTAATACAGTAAGTAATGAAGGTAGACGTTATGTATAAAAACAACCAATAATACAGTAAGTAATGAAGGTAGACGTTATGTATAAAAACAACCAGTAACACAGTAAGTAATGAAGGTAGACGTTATGTATAAAAACAACCAGTAATACAGTAAGTAATGAAGGTACACATTATGTATAAAAACAACCAGTAATACAGTAAGTAATGACGGTACACTTTATGTATAAAAACAACCAGTAATACAGTAAGTAATGACGGTACACATTATATATAAAAACAACCAGTAATACAGTAAGTAATGACGGTAGACGTTATGTATAAAAACAACCAGTAATACAGTAAGTACAGTAAGTAATGACGGTACACATTATGTTTAAAAACAACCAGTAATACAGTAAGTAATGAAGGTAGACATTATGTATAAAAACAACCAGTAATACAGTAAGTACAGTAAGTAATGAAGGTACACTTTATGTATAAAAACAACCAATAATACAGTAAGTAATGAAGGTAGACGTTATGTATAAAAGCAACCAGTAACACAGTAAGTAATGACGGTACACGTTATGTATAAAAACAACCAGTAATACAGTAAGTACAGTAAGTAATGAAGGTAGACGTTATGTATAAAAACAACCAGTAAGTACAGTAAGTAATGAAGGTACACGTTATGTATAAAAACAACCAGTAATACAGTAAGTACAGTAAGTAATGAAGGTAGACATTATGTATAAAAACAACCAGTAACACAGTAAGTAATGACGGTACACATTATGTATAAAAACAACCAGTAACACAGTAAGTAATGAAGGTACACATCATGTATAAAAACAACCAGTAATACAGTAACACAGTAAGTAATGATGGTACACGTTATGTATAAAAACAACCAGTAATACAGTAAGTAATGACGGTACACATTATGTATAAAAACAACCAGTAATACAGTAAGTACAGTAAGTAATGAAGGTACACATTATGTATAAAAACAACCAGTAATACAGTAAGTAATGAAGGTACACGTTATGTATAAAAACAACCAGTAATACAGTAAGTACAGTGAGTAATGACGGTACACGTTATGTATAAAAACAACCAGTACTACAATAAGTAATGACAGTACACATTATGTATAAAAACAACCAGTAATACAGTAAGTAATGAAGGTACACATCATGTATAAAAACAACCAGTAATACAGTAAGTACAGTTAGTAATGAAGGTACACATTATGTATAAAAACAACCAGTAATACAGTAAGTAATGACGGTAGACGTTATGTATAAAAACAACCAGTACTACAGTAAGTAATGACGGTACACATAATGTATAAAAACAACCAGTAATACAGTAAGTACAGTAAGTAATGAAGGTACACATTATGTATAAAAACAACCAGTAATACAGTAAGTAATGACGGTAGACGTTATGTATAAAAACAACCAGTACTACAGTAAGTAATGACAGTACACATTATGTATAAAAACAACCAGTAATACAGTAACACAGTAAGTAATGAAGGTACACGTTATGTATAAAAACAACCAGTAATACAGTAAGTAATGAAGGTACACATTTGTAATTATCATCAATTATGTAACTTCAGGTAAATTAGCCACCGGTGGCCTAGTAAAAAGGAAACCCAGACAAAAAAGGCACAGAGAGGTACCCACATAGGCATATAGATAGGAAGTGAAACTTATAGAGGGTTATATTTTTCTTGCAAATTCCAAAATAATATCAATGTCCTGAGACCATCCGATTAGCACTGACTCATGGGTAAAATATGGAGCCTTACAGCATCTGTTATCATAATATCATCTTTTGGAATTTGAATATTGTACCTTACCGATACAAGGTCTCAGAAATCATTAAGGCAATTAGATCTGGTATTCTCAAATTTGCCACCCACTTTGAAATGAAGCTCAACAGTAAACATAAGTTTTAAATAATATGCTATTGGTCAAGCAACAGAGTACAAATGAACTAAATTCTGTCAAACATAAATCAACTGGAAATAAACCCCTCCCCTGTATTTGATACAAAATTAGAGGTACCCCGCGTAGAAGGCAAACCCTGCATGTAAGACACGCCTAGAGTTCTTGGATATATGTACTAAAATATATAATATAAGTATATTCAATCAATTTTCAAAATTCAAATGGTATGGGCAGACTGCCTGTTACGCTCAGGGATGAAAGTCACAGAGCACGAAAATCCCTGAAATGGTCCAATATTCGCCCCAAAAACCTTGGTTTCTAAATGAATGTATAGGGCCCTGGAACTTCAAATCCCTGAAATTAGGGAATTCCCTGAAGACTTTCATCCCTGTACGCTCTAAAGGAGGGGAGGTATTTGAAGATATTAAAACAAAATAAACCCCTCACCTATAAGTTGCACCAGGGATACATCCTCAGTGGCGTATAAAGATGCACCTTATACACAAGGTATTACGGCAGTAGTCAGCGGATGGTATACGGTGTGGCTTAGGGAGTGATCATTTTTTTAACAACAGGGGGGGGATGGTGGGTTTGCGCATGGACGCGCGAACAAAATTTCGACCCCCCCTCTCGAGGGGATAAAATTTTTTCGACCCCCCCCATAAAATCGCGCGCGAACGTCCCCTTTTAGCCTATAGTAACGTGCGGGGTTTTCCACTGAAAACAGGTGAAATTATTTTGACCCCCCCCATCAGAGGTATTGAAAAAATTCTGACCCCCCGGTCAAGGGGTTGAAAAAATTCTGACCCCCCCCTCAAACCCACCGGCCCCCCCTGTTGTTAAAAAATGATCACTCCCTTAGGTAATGGAGGCATGTGGGGTCTCATGTACATGAAAATGAAAGTTCTGACCTTACTGTCAGGAGAGCTTTCATATCCATTTTTAGATTAGCTTATACCACAGCACAGATCTTAGGTTTCATAGAGGTACAAGTGGATGACTCTTGGTCGCCTTGCTTTGCTCTTTAAATTGCATTTTCTCTAAAATGCAGAAGAACATGTTCTTAGAATTATCTTTTTTGTCTTTTAGGAACAATCAAGGTGAAATGATGAAGCAGATTTGCAACATTCTGCTACTTTCTGCACTCTTGAACAGCAGTTCCGTTAAAGGCGAACCAGTAAAGAACTGCCCACAATCATGTCAGTGTATGTTAGGATTAGAGTATGAAGGGTTGCTGCTATCCATCGCAGATTGTGTAACAGAACCTAGCAGTGAACTGTACACATTGCTAAGTGAACATGAAGATATTAAGGTCCTGCAGGTTATCAATGCAAGTTTGTCCAAATTTGGTGATATCTCTTTTCTGAACAATCTGGTACGCTTGTATCTCATAAAAAACAACCTTACATATTTTCCATGTGAACTTTCAAAAGCACCGAATAAGCTGTCTAAGCTCTTTCTATCATATAACAACATCCAGACAATAGACTGTGACTTGTCCGCACTGGGGGAGTTGGAGATGCTATACTTAGACCACAACAATCTGAAGTCAATGCCTCGGGAACTATCAACGTTACCTAACTTGTCTGAATTGCATCTGTCATATAATGACATTGAGGTAGTGGACTGTGGTGCTTCAGAAAAAGAACAGTTGAAGAATTTGTACCTAGACCACAACAAACTAGAATCAGTCCCTTGTGGACTGTCAAAGCTACGTAAATTAACTGTGCTGAACCTAGCGTATAATGACATCTGGGCAGTAGACTGTGACATGTCGCAGCTGCAACTATTGTATAATCTATATCTAAATAACAATAGGCTCAGCTCAGTACCATGTGAACTGTCAAAACTGCCCAAAATACATTACCTATCTCTATCCCATAATTACATACAGGGAGTAGACTGTGATATATCACAGCTGGAGAATCTGCAGCACCTAGATTTAGATGTCAACCAGCTGAAGTCAGTGCCCTGTGAGCTGTCAAAGTTACCTAATCTTCAAGCACTGAATCTATCAAACAATCTTATCAAGGCAGTAGACTGTGATATGTCACAGCTAAAAGAACTGGTAAATCTCTTCATGAATAACAACAAGCTAAGATCAGTGCCCCATCAACTGTCAAACTTACCCCGCTTGTACATCTTTCAATTATCGCATAATGATATTGAGACATTAAATTGTAGCATGTCACATTTACCGGAGCTGTGCGTTCTTAGACTGGACTATAACAATCTAAGTGCAATGCCACATGAACTGACAAAGTTACATAAACTACAAGACCTCAGCGTATCACACAATGATATAGAGAGAGTCGAATATAACATCTCACAACTGCAAAGTCTCGAGTATTTGCACCTAGATCACAACAAGCTGGAATCAGTGCCCTGTCAAATGTCTAAGTTACCCCTTACCCTGATAGAACTATATTTGTCCAATAATAATATACATGCCATTGATTGTGATGTGTCAAAGGCCAACGTCCTAGAGAAACTGTACCTAGACCACAACCAACTAACTTCAGTGCCATGCGAACTGGCAAATTTAACTATATCATTTCAGCTGAACTTGTCACACAATCATATTCAGAAAATCGACTGTAACCTCCCAAAAATGATGTCATATTTAACAATTCTTGATTTGAGCTACAACATGCTGACAGTGTTACCCCTATTTACAGGCATGCAGAAGGTGGAAGTTGGTTCTAACACAATTACAAAATTTACAAAATCGGCTCTTGTAGAATCCTCATGTGAAAACATGCCATCATACAACTTACAAAGGAACAATATTACCCACCTCATGGATATATTTCTAGGATGGGGCCTTCCAGTGAATGACTCAAAAGACTTTGGATTGTGCATCAACAAAGTTATGTTCGGTTTCTCTGATAATCCATTGGACTGTGACTGCATTGATTACAGAATTTATCATTTTCTCCAAAAGACAGGTTCACCTTGGAATAACCTTTGCAAGAGCCCAGTCAGACTTGAAGGCAAGAACCCGGTTTCAGTGCCCCTTGATCAGTTGGTATGTGATGTCAAAGAGGATTGTCCCAGAGGGTGCTCTTGTGTGGCCGTACCAGCAGTGCCAACATTGCGAGTATCATGTGCAGCCTATACAGGCAAGGTACTTCCGCAAAAACTGCCAATTTTGGAAAACGGAAACTTTTACGAGTTTGATATCCAAAAGAGTCAGCTTGAATCCCTCCCTTTCAGGCAATATTTCTTGAAGACAACCAGGGCAATGTTCAGTCATAATTCCATCACAGACGTTCCGGTCAGTACTTTGAAAGCTTTTAGTAAAAACCTTCAAAAGTTTCATCTCAATGACAACAAGCTGCAATGCCTACCTGGAGAAATTAATACAATTGAATTCAATGGTCTAATTGAGCTTAATCTAGAAAACAACCCGTGGAACTGTGGTGATTGCCAAATGTTAGGATTACGAGATTTTATAACAGACAATCACCATATCATCAAGAATGCTGACTTGATTAAATGTCATTCCCCGGCTGAAGTGTTGAACAGACAGGTCCTTGACATTGATAGGTACATCTTCTGTCATAAGGAGGCTAGCAATAACACATTTTCTGTAACAGTTACTGCAACAATGTGTAGTATACTGCTGGCAGTGTCTATCGCCATCTGTATCCTGAAGCGTAGAAATGTGAAGCAAGGTGTAGCGGTAAATATACATAGACAGAACAATGAAGGGGATGTAGATGAGGATGATGGGAGAGAATTTGACATATTTGTGTCATATGCTACAGAAGATGAGGAGTATGCAGGTGAATGGTTGATACCAGAACTAGAGAGGCGAGGGTTTAAGGTCTGCTTCCATCGAGTACATTTTCTTGGTGGAGTCCCAATCCTGGTGAACATGTATGAATGCATCAACAAAAGTAAGCGCATGCTGGCATTCTTTTCAAAAAACTTTGTGGTCAGTAACTATTGCATGTATGAGTTTGATCTTGCACTGTCCCTTGACATAGATGGTGGTACAAAGAAGCTGGTTACTATAAAAGAAGCCACCCTCGACATAAACACACTTAAACCAAGTTATGGAAGTTACTTCAGGACCCATACGTACATCGAGCAAGGAGCTGTGAACTTCTGGGAGAATCTCCTTGAGACCATGCCATGTAATAAACTTGGCGTGGTGGCAGAACCTGAACGGAATCACCAAGTTTGAATTGTAGTAGATTTGGGTCATAAATCGGTATTTGTCATCTCTACAGAATCCCTTAAAGGATTAAGATGGTGTTTGGCATTTGATGCATATATTATATTGTTTGAATCATAGACTACTTTAATAGACTTTTAAGATGAAGATTTGCTGGGAGTATCAACAATCAGGCCAGAGGCGTAGGAGGCAAATCTTCATTGGGGGGCCCAGCGGGGGCCCAACCTTGACCACCTTGAATCGTGGGCTCACGCACAATGGCGCCTGTACATGCCTATATAAAATTTGTATAGAAAAGTCATTTTTGATGAATTTTAAATCTGATCTGAGGCCCAGCCCCCCATTTTCACTATTCCATTACTATATCAATCTAATTTGAGATGACAAATCTTGGTGGGGCCCACACATACTCAGGCCCCACCTGCTTTATGATTGGGGGGCCCAGGCCCCCCTGGCGCCTACGCCCCTGTTTAATCACATTATTTGGAATGACAATTAGTGGGGAGTGTTTTGATGTCGTAAGATTTGGATACTGAATACATGACTGACACAAATGTATTTGAAGTGGCAGCTCTATAACCTGTTATCTCATTTACCCTTTAAGGGCCCCTGATGCAGGAGTGCATCATGCCCCTAGGTAGGCATGAAGTGCTGCTTGCCAGTACTTCATTGAAGCATCGTGCCGACCCCCGGGACTGCACTGACCCCATAGGGTCGTCAAAATGCTTAAATGTAGCCATGGTGAGTTACTCACCATGGCTACATTCATGTATCATGACGACCAATGGCACGCAAAGGGTTAAATGAAGAATATTCTAAGCGACAATTACACATTTTCATTTTATTTAATGTTGATTAAAACGTTTTTCCATAATGCAATTTTTATTGAAACATGATAAATTTGTTTCCCATCATGTTGTGCATTACAAACATTGTAGCTGTTGTATTTTCTTCTTTTTTTTAAAAAAAATATTAAAATAAAAACACACAAAAACATGATCAAATAGTGTCAGTATCATATATTGATGTACAGTATCTGGAAACAAAACTATCACATTCTTAAAATTTGGGCTCAAGCTAGCCCCTCTTTACTGCTTTCAGTGGTAAATGGAGGCATTTTTTTCCCATCACATTTTTCCAGCCTTGGTGATAAGAAACAGGTTTTTCAATCATTGGGTGTCCTATAGGTGGTTTAGACAGAATATTCATAGCCTGTGGTAGAACTGAATGTTTGTATGTGGTTAAATCAGCGTCCTGTCCCACTTAACAAGACCTTGTAATGGCTTCCCATTGAGAGGTCTAGTATGATACCCAGTGTTGTCGAAAACTGTTTTATTGATGCAGGCCAAAGTGGCCTGTATCTTGGCATCTTATGCAGGCCATTTCCCTCTCAAACAGGCCATATGAACATTGATATCTAAGGTACTCATATAAACTCCATTATGTCAAACTGAAAAGAATTTGGAAAATATTTTAATATAACCCAACTTTACTAAAATTGCCCTATCATTGCTTCTAATAGGCCAATTTGAAGAATTCTTTCAGCATTATGAAGCTAGAAGCATGGCAGGCCATTCTGGCTTGCTTGCATCATTTCGGCAGAACTGTTTATCTGGATCGAGGAACCATTAGATTTTATCTGTTCACCCAGTAATGTGACACAAGATGTGAAACATATTGTATTATATTGTTCAGTACCGTCAATACAAAATACTAGGGAAAGTTATGAAGGCCAGGGGCGTAGGAATAGGGGGGGGGGCCAGGGGGGCCTGGGCCCCCCCAATCATGAAGGAGGTGGGGCCTGAGTATGTCTAGGCCCCCCCAATATTTTCCAAGAACTCATAAACACAATGGAAAAGAAAACTTTACATCTCAAATTAGATTATTATGGTGATGTCATAGGGAAAATGGGGGTCTGAGCCTAAAGTCTGATCCAAAATTTACCAAAAATTACTTTTCTATGTGAATTCTATATACGCATTATATAGAGGCCGTCGCGATGGTGCCCTCGCCGGGCCCCCCCAATGAAGAATTGCTTCCTACGCCTCTGGAAGGGTAATATACAGTAAGCTTGTGGACTACTACACAAACCTTAATGATAACAGAAAACCTTCTCAGATATTATCGTTAACCTCTTACTGCAATTCATTAAGCAAGCCTGCTGTGATGAATTGTATATTCTGTCATACATAAAAACTCTATATAACCTAATCAATGTTGATCTGGTGCTGACATGAATGTATCCTTACATTATTCAATAAATCCTTCTTGAATTTTGAATCTTGTTTCAGCAAGCAGCCATTGTTGTTTTCTTTGCATCAAATGTGGAAATGGTCAATAAAAGTTCTACAGGGTTGATGGGCTTTATCTGAAGGGGTGTATTGGAATGTGGCCCTCATCCTTGGTCTGCCCATTTCACTGAAGGACCCATAACTGTAAGGACTTATAGATAGAAACATTATACATATATTAAGGTCTCGTCACTATTAAGGGCATAAATAACAAATAGAGGTTCACGAGTTGATTCTAGTAGCAGATAAGAAGCACGAGGCCGTAGGCCGAGTGCCTTCTTATCTAGCCACTGGAATCAACGAGTGAACCTCTATTTGTTATCTATGGCGTTTATACCAGGGTTTCCACCATTTTTTAAGTAAATACCTTATAAATTAAAGAAATAAAAATCCAAGTGATACGTCTTGTTCAAGCTCCTCTGCCATTTTGGTTTCTCGGCGAGACGACAAGGCCACTTGGATGCAAAGTGTTACGTCGGCGTGTGTCCTACAGGCATTTACATAGTAGAACCGCTGGTAAGCAGTTCGCGCGACGGCCAGAATACCCTTAGAGCATATGCCAACGTGACAACTTGTGTCTCACCGCGGTAAACAATCCGTCCCCTATGCAGTCAACATGACTCGATTCGATTTTTATATTATCAATCTTATCAAATATAGAAGCCAAATCATTGCAAATTAAAGGTAGGTGATAGAATATAATGTCTAGATTCATCCTTTATATGCATTAACCTCCTATTGCTATAGTATTTTTTATATCGAATTAAATTGTTCACTGTCAACTTGCTGTCACATCGTCTCAATCCAAGTGTCAACATGGGTTCATTTAGCGCGTACTATTCAAACTTCTTTATCCGCTCCAGGCATCATAAAATCATTCAAGAACGTGATAACCATGGTATAATCCATGATAGATGAGCACTGCAATGGAGTACCAGAACAGGGATATTGCGAACAAAGTGTTTACAAGAATGGCATCCCATACAGAACCCCCATACATGTACACAGTGCAGAAGGTACTAGGGTAACTAACAGTTGCCCCATCCAGCATGAAGGATCTTATACAAACCAGTGTGACAACTTTTCCTCATTCTATGCTGGTATAATATACTATTCTACTTCATGATAGTATTAAAGAATCTTAGCTAGGGCATCGGTACTTTTTTTAAAGTGTTTTATTGGGTCTAATAATACAAATACAGAGTAACTGCAACAAACCTAGTTTCTGCACGTTGCAGTACTGCCACTACGACCCCTTCTTCTTCACATTCTTGTACATATTATGAATTGGTATAGTGTCATCATATACTTTGCTAGATTATGATGTTGTCAAAAGTTTCAACGTATACAATGTTGTACAGGGGAAGATGAAATGAGATGAGGTGATGGCGGGTGTGTAGTATGATGTAAACTGCATTGGTGACAGATTTTACACAAAGCATTCATTGTAATCTTTCTTAATTGACATCTTAAAGGTATTGAGGTCCTCTATAAGGGTACACGGTGTCCTGAGTCTATTACATGTGCTAATTGCTCCATAGAAGGCACTTCTTAGAACTAAAGGTTTTAAGGTGTGGGGGGCAATCAGGCGTTTCTCTACATGCAGTCTTGTAGGTAAAATTCTTTTATTTACAAACTTATCTATTTTTGATAATTGGAAAGCATAGAAGAGAAGATGCATGTCTCTCCTCTTCCAGAGATCCATGCAACCACCCTTTCTCATGCATCTGTGCAGTTGTATATAATGGGTTTACCTCTAATTTAACACCATATACCTTACGTAAGGCCTTATTCTGAATATATTGCTTATTTCCCCCTCTATTGTCCCTGTTCCACATAAAATGACAATAATCAAACGGCGGGAGAATCATAGATTTATATATCATTAAGGCTGTTGGTACACCAATAAAAGCTCTAACTTGAGCTAATTAATAGATTTTGTGTCTGATGTTATTTATAACCATTTTTCTGTGCTCTATAAATTTCAGTTCTGGATCTAGGGTGAGGCCAAGAGTAGATACTGAAATGTATATACTCTTTCAAGTGCAACATTATTTAACGTAAAAACTGAGTTTACTTTATGAATATTGTTAAAAGGCATCCATTTTGTTTTCTTTTCATTAAGAGTTAGGCTGTTGTTAATGCACCATTGGGAAATCTTTGTCAGAAGAGGTTGTCGTGGTCACTACTGCATCTCCAGCATATAATGTAATATCAAAAATATCTATGTCAGGAAGTGAATTAATGTAAACAGAAAATATGGAGACAAGACCTGGAGTTACTACATTACTTTGATTACATAAAAATAAACCCAAACTGAAATGGGGTCCAAAGTCTCTCCTCATGAAGCTACCCTAGTACATGATATTGTAAACAAACGGAGTTACCCTTGTATTGAGAAATCTAAGACCTATACTATTGTTCTAAACAATGTCAGCCCACAGATATTGGTACAGATCATTGAGCATGTTTTACACCACATCTAAACAATTAGCATTACTCAAATCCAGTGGCTGATTTAGAGGGGGGCGCGGGGGTGCCCCCCCACGCCCCCCTTTTCCACTCCTTAGGAGTTTACCTAACTTTTTTTCACCCTAGAATTTAGCCAAAATTAGCGGCTAAATGAGGGGCTCGCCCCTGCCCCCACTTTTCAAAATCCTGGATCCGACACTGCAATCAGTAGAGATATTGTGTCACATCCCCTTTTTGTTTTCTTTCCTACACATAGGATCTACCATGTTAAATAGGGTAACTGTCAGTTACCCTATTACCTTCTGCACTGTGATGTAGGTTGTCCTTCGCCACATAGACTGGCGGCAGTCCCTGAGCTATCCGCCCAACGCCCCCATCCTTCTCCTCTCTCTGCTGTGCTCAGATTCACTAGAAATGTTTTTCATTTTCATTTTCCCACCTTATTTCAAATCTCTCATAGCAAGACCTGTGGACTTGAGCAAGTCTATTCGCCACACTATTATCTCTACTGTTGGCTGGTGTAGGCCTACATGTATAAGACCACTGAACTGACTAGCACTCACTCACACACGGTACCTGGCTCCTGTCATTAGCGTATATGTCATGTGATGATTAGAAGGGGACAACATCAGGTGATAGCCAAAGCTACAAATTCAATGTGAGAAAGGGGGAGAGAAGAAAGAGAGAGAGGGGGCAGAGAGATAGACAGAGACAGAGAGGGGGAGAGAGAAAGGGAGAGAGTGTGAAAGGAACAGACACACGAGTGCATCATCCTACTTTTTCACCTGTTCTCAATTGGTGGCATTAACCAAACCATTCCCAACACAGTAAGTAGTACTATACTGACTAATTCTATTTGCTCTGAGATTTTGTCAGTCTTGGAGTTAGAGAGGAGAGACACTTGGGCACATAAACAACTCCCATGCTTAAGGCAAATATTTGTTGTTTTTTTTTCGAATTTTGAGGGTCTTTTAAAGTTGGAATGTCTGCTATCACAGTATTATATTCAGGGTTTCTCATCATTCACCATCTAGACAACATTCGAAACCATGTCAGAAAGAGTTACTGTCTTTCTGACCATGTGTTAAAATATCGAATGATATATGAAATACTTCTGCTCCAAAACCAAACTTATGCCGTGCATTTATTTCTGCATTTCCCACAGAGGGAGCCTGTGTGTTGTGGATGAATGGCCAGTCCTAATTCTCAAGGTGCAGTAACACTACGCAAGGCCTGTCAGGCCCTAGCCAACAGGTGGTACTGAGGTGAGCAGGTATGTCCAGGGCTGTGTAGTGAAGTGTAGTGTGTTGTGACTAGACACTTCATTTTGAAGCACTTTGGAGAAGCAGTGATTGGAACAATATAAACATGGCACAAGAGATCAGCATTTACAAACTATTCCACAAATCTTCCAATCTGTATTTTTAGCAGATATTCCAACTAAAAAGATTTCCAATAGCACCAGGCAACTCCTTTTAAGATTATTTGGACCCACCAGTGGCAGATGGATGCCACATTGACATTACCCCATTGAAAAGAAAGTTGATTTTTTAATCGAAATTTTTTTTAGGTTCTTCAGTCCTCCAAATTCTGAAAACTGTTTAAAAGAAAACAAACTTTGCAAAGAAAACCATGCCAGAACCTAATCAAAACCTCCGCAAACATTAAAAAGAACATTTTCTTTTCACCAAGTAGAAATAGCACTCCAAAGATTTGATCAATGCATAAACAGCCTGCTACAGGATGCATAGCCTCCAAAGGTTTGAGACTATTGGTAACATATTCTGTAATCTCTCAATATAGGTACTATATAATTTTCACCTTGAAAATTGATGTCAAATGTGATTTTTTTTGTACAATGATCCAACACGTAAATAAATATTCCTGATTTGTTTTGTATTTCAGCAGAATTCAGAATACAATCAAGAGATATGGCAAAGCAGCTTTACAATAGTCTTGTTCTCTCTGTAATCTGGGGTGGCATTGTCTGTTCCACTATAGGAGAACCAGTAAAAAACTGTCCAGAGTCATGTCAGTGTGCACTCTCCAGTCATGTGGAAGGGTTAATGCTGACCATCAGAAATTGTTCATCTGAACCCGGGAGTGATCTGTACAGCTTATTGCAAGAACATACAGATATCACACAGCTGCAGATTATCAGTGCAGGTTTATCTAGTCTAGGTGATATCTCATTTCTGACCAACCTGGAATTGCTTGACTTGAGCAACAATAATTTCACGTCATGTGAATTTTCAAAGTTACTCAAACTAGAAAGTTTGTCCCTGTCACACAACAACATCCAGATAGAAGACTGTGACTTATCACAGCAGGAACAGTTAAACTCGCTGTACCTAGACAACAACAACTTGAAAACATTCCCATGTAAATTATCAAAGTTAGGTCTCCTTGATCTTTCATATAATCACATTAAGGCAGTCGATTGTGAGAGGACACAGATGATGAAGTTGGGGTCTCTTCACCTAGACCACAACGAGCTAAAATCACTGCCTTGTCAACTGTCAAAGTTACCCAAAATTACTTATTTGGGTCTATCAAACAATAATATTAAGAAACTAGATTGTGACTTGGAATCAAATGAGCTGCAATATCTCCACCTCGAGAACAATGGCCTTAAATCAGTACGATGTGAACTGTCAAAGTCACCTCGTCTGACAGTAGTGAATCTTTCCTATAATGCCATACAGAAGGTAGGGTGTAACATGCCACAGTTGACATGGTTGCAAAAAGTGCACCTGGAACACAACAAACTGACAACTGTGCCATGTGACCTGTTGGCATTACCTCCGCTCAATTATCTAAATCTCTCACATAACAACATCCAGGAAATAGACTGTGACCTGTCAAAGCATGTGATTTCAAAATTGGATACTCTGGATTTGAGCTACAACCAGCTGACAACTTTACCTCTCCTTAGAGCTAGATGGTGTGAGCTTAAAGTGGACGTAAGTAATAATGAAATTGGGCAATTCACATATATGGCTGGTCTAAAACATTCATGCAACGACCTACCACATCTCAACTTACAAAATAACAACATCACCCACCTAATGGATATATTTGTAGGATGGGGTCTTGCAATGAATGAGGAGAGTGACTTTGATGTGTGCTTTGAAAATTTTAAGGAAAATTTCTCTGGTAACCCACTGGATTGCGATTGCGAAGATTATATATTTTACCATTTTCTTCAGAGTACTGGCCTGACCTGGAGTAACCTGTGCTATAGCCCTGTCAATCTCAATCATCAAAACCCAGTATCAATACCTCTTGACCAATTTGTCTGTCAGGTGACAGAGCACTGTCCAATGAGCTGTTCATGTGTTGCTGTACCAGACGCTCAAGCATTACGAGTCTCATGTAAGACATACACCAAGGACGTCCTACCAAAGCATCTGCCAGTTTTGGAGAGTGGATATACTTATGAGCTTGATTTCCAGAGGAGTCATCTGACATCACTACCTTTCATTTCATATTTCCTAAACACAACTAAGGCAACATTCAGATACAGTTCTATCGCTAATGTTCCAAAAGCAACGCTCGAAGCCCTGAGTAAAAATATTAGAGTACTAAATCTTGATAACAACAAGTTGCAAGTGTTACCTGGGGAAATAAGTACAATTGCCTTTAAATACCTAGTAGAAATCCATCTACATGGCAACCCATGGAATTGCAATTGCCTGCTGTTGGGATTCAGAAAGTTTATAACAAAATATAGCCAGATCGTGAAGGACACCCAACTGATAAAATGCTACTCACCATCTGAAGTTGCAAACAGAAAGGTTCTTGATATCGATATAAATATGTTCTGCCAAAAGGAGACTGGAAATAATGCATTCATTATAATATTTACTGCCACCACATGTACTGTGTTTCTAGCTGTATCAGTTATGATCTGCATCCTTAAACATAGAAAGGTGAAAGAAGGTATGCTATTAAATGTACCTCAACAGAATGATGGAGAAAATGGAGATGAAATTGAAAATGAGGGCAAGGTGTTTGATATCTTTGTGTCATATGCTACAGAAGATGAGGAGTATGCAGGTGTATGGTTGATACCAGAACTAGAAAAGCGAGGGTTTAAGGTGTGTTTCCATCGAGTACATTTCCTTGGGGGAGTCCCCATCTTGGTGAACATGTATGAATGCATCAACAAAAGTAAGCGCATGTTGGCATTCTTCTCAGAAAACTTTGTGGACAGTAACTATTGCATGTATGAGTTTGATCTTGCTCTGTCCCTTGACATAGATGGTGGTACAAAGAAGCTGGTTACTATAAAAGAAGCCACCCTTGACATAAACACACTTGAACCAAGTTATGGAAGTTACTTCAGGACCCATACGTACATTGAGCAAGGAGCTGTGAACTTCTGGGAGAATCTCCTTGAGACCATGCCACGAAATAAACTAGGACTGGTTGCAGAACGGGAAGGAAATCATGATGCTTGAGCTATGTTGGTTTATTAGTGAACCCTGATGTACACCATTATTAAAGATGCAATGTCAACTAAATTGACCCTTCCAGAATTGACTTAATGAAGTATGCTTTCGTCAATATGTCCTAGCAGATGGCAGATGTTACTTTTAAATTTTTCGGAATTTAATGCTTGTGTAAGCCTCACAGTGTCCTCTTAGTACATGTATTTCTAATGTTTGAAAATAATTTTATTAGGTTTGGATTAAAAAAAAACGTTTTAAAAGTGTAAAAAAAAATGTTTTTAAACATATTTTCGATATTTGGTTTTGAACATTGAAAGATGTTTGCAAAAACGTTTATTTTTACATTGTCAAAAAACGTCTTTTGAGTTCATGTTTTGGGGTTTTTGTTTTCTCTTGTTAAGAAAATATTTAGGCAAACTTAGGATCCTTGAAAAAAATTAACATTAAATGTTTCTTTGCCAAGTGGGGTGCCTTTGTTGAAGCTGAATACTCCCTCAACCAAATACTTGGCAAGAAATGTAGGCTATTTTAAACATCTGCAAACGTCTTTATCTTTATTTTTTTACAAAAAAAAACAACGTTTTTGTTGGAAAAAAAAACCTTTTGAAAATAATAAATATGTTTTAACATTCGTTTTGTTCAATGTTTTAAAGGCTTGTAAAAATGTTTTTACGTTATGCTATTCTTACATTAAAAACGTTTTTTGACCTACAATAAAAAACGCCTTCATAGAACATTAATAAAACGTGTATTTTAGTGCGTGTTTTGGCGGTTTTTTTTTTGTTTTTTTTTCATAAAAGAACGTTCTGCACACTAGAAACCTAATAAAACGTTTTGCTAAAGTTAAAAAAAAAACACGTTTTTATGCCATATGAGACAACATAGGGCTAGCCTTTGCACAAGTCTACTTAGGCCTTTTACCTAAACAGGTGGGACTTAGGAAGTGACAATTTCTTTTTTTAATACAGGGGGGAGGGGTATTGGTGTGTTGGTTGGAGACAAAAAAAAGTTTCAGATCTGGAACAAACAAACAAAACAAAACAAAAAAAAATGGATTTCTGTCAGTTTTTCCAATACATTTTTACTTCAAGTGGCCAAAACTCCAAAATTATGCATAGGCCTAAATTCCTTTTATTTAAAGGCATATTATCTTTTCGATATTTTCAAGAAGTTTAAGAAAAATCTAGTGGTTGAAAATTGGAAGTCTGATCATTTTTGTTGTAAAAATAATAGAAAATGTAACCCACTCTTTACCAAAATATGAGAAATTTACCGAGAATGCAATAAACGGTGATAGGCCCCTTAAAAAAAAACCAAAAAAAACCAACAAATTCTTAGTAAATTTTGGTTAATTCATCCTGTGAGGTTTCAGATCTCTCTGCTTGATGATTATCATAGAAAAATTATCATACCGGTACTTGAGACATTTCTTTTCTATTTTTAAAATGAAAACCAAAAAATCTTTTATTTTTTAAAATTCAATATTTTAAAAAGTAGCATAGGATCCCCTATTTTTCTTTCGTAATCGTTTTCTAGATGATATAAAGAACATCTGACAAGAAAAATTGAGAATTTCTAGGGACTTTGATTCAATGGTAGCGACCCACCTTTATTGTGCCTATACATGGGTAAAAAGTGACGCTCGTGACGCTGTGACGCAGGGGTTTTAAAAAGTGACGCTCGTGACACAGGGGTTTTAAAAAGTGACGGACGGCGCCATTAGCAAAAGTTCCCAATACATTGGCATATACATAAAAAGTGACGGAGTGACACGCCATCCCTCCTAAAAAGTGACGATGTGACGTCCTAAAAATTTTGAGCACCCATGTATGAAGTAATAGATGAACATATGTCTAGCAGGTAGTAGACAGACTTTAGTTGAACTCTGAATGAGGTACAGCCATGTGCGTCATGATCGTGCGATAGCGAACCCCCCAGTCCTTCCTCACTTCGCCGCTAGTCGGCGACACAATATTATAACATCCCCCTTTTTCTAGTTAAACATCAGAATGATATTTGTAGTTCATAGTCTATGAGGAATTGAAATAAAGCTCTCTTCGTGATAGTCACAACTGTTTGTTTATATGGTAACATATGAGTCTCCTTGTGAATCAACCTTAACCTGGTGTATCATCATATGTTTGTGAATATAAGTATCAACAAGTCTCTTAGTGTAAGTGAACAAAACATGATATATTTTAATATGATGAGTTTAAACTAATCTAGAAAACACAGGGTAGACTGCCCTGGTTTCTCCACCTGGAGGCTTTATTCTGGCCTCGGGCCGGCAGGTGGTCCCTGACTGACTAGTCCTGATATCGTGCTGGTGTTTTGATAGCACGGCCAGCTCTACTAGTGCGGGCTACAGTTGCAGGACTTTCTGGAACTTTCTGTGGTGTGAGTGGAGGCAGTTTTTCTGTGGCATCAGCTCTGGCCCTAGTCTCTTTCCTACTGACCTCCCCCTTTTCACCATTGGGACACATTTGCTGTAGAGGTGGCATTGGTTGGGTGTGCACACCTTCACGGAGATGACGTCTGTTGCGTCGCAGCGTACTGCCACTCGGTGTCTCAACCATGTATGAGCGGGGCTCGTCTTTCTTCTCCACAACTGTCCCTGGCAGCCATGCCTTTGCGGCCTTGTCCTGGATGTAAATCTCCTGCCCTGGGTATAATGGTGGCAGAGGTTGACTCCGCGCTGTCTGGTCGTATTGTTCTTTAGCCTTGTCTCGCCTCTCTTCCAGCCTACGTTTGATGTCTTGGTCAATATCAGCCTGATGTGCGGGTAATATAGTAGCTACCTGCCTTCCCAGCAACATCTCAGCTGGTGATGGCAACCGGTTTTCAACTGGGGTAGCCCGTACCATCAGGAGGGCTTCCTGGATACTTTCTTTTGACTTAATACACTTTTTGATGACTGGCTTGACATAGCGTATTTGACGCTCAATAAACCCATTGGACTGTGCGTAGTGTGGGGATGATGTTGTATGCTTTATTCCCCATCGCCGGCAAAACTCCTTAAAGGTCTCACTAGCATATTGTGGGCCGTTATCTGACCTGATCTCATCTGGTCTTCCAAAGGTGCAGCAGGCCTCCTCTACTACATCCTTCACAACCTCAGAAGTCACTGGAGGTTGTAATTCTTTGACAATCGGGAATTTAGAGTAATAATCTGAAATGAGGATAAACTGACGTCCTTTGGTCTCGAACAAATCAGTGCCGATTATCTGCCATGCACGGGCAGGGGTTTCACTTGGCAACATTGGTTCCTTCCGATTAGCGTCTTGGTCCTCTTGGCATGCACTACAAGCCCTGACTACTTTCTCTATGTCAGCGTTGATCCTAGGCCAGTAAACGGTATCTCGGGCTAGCAACCTTGTCTTTTCTATGCCTAGATGAGCACGGTGGAGTTGCTGTAGAATGTCCTTATGCATTGTTTCTGGAACAATGACCTGTTTTCCTTTGAACAGGATTCCATCATCAAGGCCAATCACATCTCTGAATGACCAGAATATACGGAGGTCAGTCGGTAAATCAGATATCTTTGATGGCCATCCATGATATACGACCTCTGCCAGAGCGTTCAGGACAGGGCACCGCTGTGTCTCCCTTCGGAGTTGTGCCTGCTTGTCGGTACTGAAGCTAATGAGATCGATTGACACTCCATTGACACGTAGATCTAGTTTGACTTCCGACTTGTTATTGGGATTTGGGAGGCGTGAGAGCGTGTCTGATAGGACCATCTCTTCCCCTGGTCTGTATGTTACACTGTAGTCATAGCCTTGGATTCTCAGTAGCATCCTCTGGAGCCTTGGAGGTGCTGATACAATAGGCTTCCTACAGATCATCTCCAGGGGCTTGTGGTCTGATACAATGTGGAAGGATCTACCATACAGGTATGTGTGGAACCTTTCAACGCCGTGTACTAGGGCTAGTGTTTCACGTTCAATGTTACTATAGTTAGACTGTGTTTTGGTGAGGGACTTAGAGGCAAAGGCTATAGGTTTGCCCTCCTGGATCAGTGCTGCGCCAAGGCCCTTCTGTGAAGCATCCACCTCAAGTGTTATAGGCTTGGTTGAGTCATAGAATGCCACTACTGCTTGTTCGGATATAGCACTCTTGAGCTTCTCGAATGCATGCTGGTGGTCTTCCGACCACTCGAATGGAACGTCTTTCTTGAGAAGATCTCGTAGTGTAGCTGCCTGTGTACTGAGGTTAGCAATAAATGCTCCCATATATGTGAGAAGGCCAAGGAAGCGTTGAAGGTCCTCCCGGTTTTGTGGTACTGGCATCTCATGGATGTCCTTTACTTTGGCAGGGTCAGGTGATATGCCGTCCTTGCTATATACATTGCCGAAGAATGATATTGACCGCTTCTTTATGGCACACTTTTCCGAATTGAATACGAGACCGTGTTCTTTGGCAGCCTCCATTAGTTTTAAGAGCCTGGCGTCATGTTCCGCCTCGGTGGAGCCAAAGACACATACGTCATCGGCGATGCCAACGCACCCTTCTAGGTCCTCCAATATCTCGTCCATACGCTGCTGGAACACATCTTGGCTAGTGTTCAAGCCAAATGGCAATCGTTGAAAACAATATCGCCCGAAGGGTGTCCGAAATGTCGTTAATAACTGACTGCTTTCTTCCAGTGGGACACTCCAATATCCTGCCTTCGCATCCAGTTTGCTAAAGTACTGGGCCCCTGAGAAATAGGGATTGATCTCTTCCAATGTAGGGGTCTTATGAGGACACCTTTTTACTGCATTGTTTAAATGTTTCGGGTCTAGGCATACCCTTAAGCTTCCATCCTTCTTTGTGCTATATACTAGGCTTGAACACCAGTCCGTGTGCTCCTTTACTTTTCTGATCACTCCCATCTTCTCCATACTGCCAAGTTCAGCCTTTATTTTTGGGAGAAGGTTTATGTTACATTTCCTGGGGCGATCAATATATGGCTCGGCATCTGGCTTAAGTAGGATTCTTGCTGGGTCTTTGAACTTCCCAATACGGTCAAACTGTTCGGGATATGACTTCTTGAGGTCCTGAAGGGAGCCAACACTCTGTCCTGGCTGAGCTACTATAGTCTCCACATGGCAGTTGATTGTGACCAAGTTGAGTGCCTCACACATAGGTAGGCCTAAAATAACAGGTCCAGGCACATCAACGACATAGAAGGTGGCTTTCACCCACTCTGACTTGGCATACTTGCACTGTAGAGATAGCTTGCCGATACACTTGGCGGGGTCTCCAGAATATGCCGTCAGCAATACTATGCTGGTGATAGTATTGTTGCAGGGTCAACATCACCGTACATTTGCATGAAGGTACGTATTGGTAATGCATTGCCCTGAGCTCCGATGTCCAATTTAAGCCGGAGTCACTTGGTGTCGTCTATGCCAGGACACTTTACCTTGATAGTCGTAAATGCTTCATCCCGGGATATGGTATCAAAGCATTTGTCAGACATTTTAATGCAATAGAAACTTTCGGTATATTCGCCTGTGTCACTTGCATCAGAAGTATCGGATGAGTCATCTTCATGTGCAGTTACTGTATGCACCTTTTTCTTATGCTTATTGGTATTTGATGACCGCTTTTGGGGCTTGGGTTTATCATCCCGCTTCCTGTCCTTATCGCTCTTGCTCTTGAACTGCGATCTGCAATAATCAACCCAGTGCCCACGTCTGCCACACCCGACACACTCGTCTTCATATGCAGGACACTTGCGGTACTTATGCACAAGACCACAGTTCCCACAGGGCTTACGTTTGGAAATGTGGTCTACAGTGGTGGTGCCGGTCAGGGTCTCCTGGAGTGTCTTGAGTTGCTTCGAGCCTTTATCGGCTGCCTCATGCCGTCGACCAATGTTAAGAGTCTCTTGGAGTGTTAATGTCTTGTCTTTGTCTAGGAGAACTAGCCGGAACTCTTCTAGTGGAGTGCTCGCGATGACTAACTCAATGACTCGCTCTTCTAGTTCTTTGTCTTCAAACTCACATAGAAGGGCTTGTGTACGTGCTCGCGTAACAAAAGCATCAAGTGACTCTGTGGTCTTCTGCCTGTACTGCATGAGGCTCAAACGCTCAATACGGAAATTCACGGCAACCCTCAACTGTTTTTCGAAGAGCTCCCACAATTTCCCTGGCTTCTTAGAATCTGCGGCATTTAGGCCGGATGCGTTTATCCGGCGCAAACCTTCTTCCCCTACGCTTATCTTTATTTTCCTGGCTATTTTTGCAGCATCAGTAACCTCATTGTCCTCACAAACCAAGAGTAACCTCTGCTTAAACAGTTTGAACGTCTCTGCTATGTCAGCAGCATCCCAATTCATAGAAGGATACTTGGTAGCCATTTTTATTCACTAGTTTGTGTATTGGGCACTGGAGCTACTAATGTCAATGTCCTAACAAGCACATGAAAAATGACAGTCTTGGTATTAAACCCAGTATCAATATGGGATGACACTCAGTTTTGTAGGTATAGTTGGATTTACACTGAACTGGTCCTATTGGCTATAGGTAAATCATTGGATGAAGTGTAGATCTAGAACTGGTGTAGTCTAGAACCATCCTTGGGCTAGGCACAAAATGTGGGGAAAGTGAAAGTTGCTTTACTCACAATATCTGGTGTCCCACAATGTCAGTATGTGGCACACAATTGTCTTCAGATATCCTTTACCGCTTGCCACCATGAAGTAATAGATGAACACATGTCTAGCAGGTAGTAGACAGACTTTAGTTGAACTCTGAATGAGGTACAGCCATGTGCGTCATGATCGTGCGATAGCGAACCCCCCAGTCCTTCCTCACTTCGCCGCTAGTCGGCGACACAATATTATAACAATGTATAGGCACTTTATTGGTGAGAAGATATCGGCTTGCCATAAGTTCGCGCCGCCGCTTGTCCAGTTGTGAAATGCTTGACTCAGTGGACGCTTACTAGGTGGCGTTGCATTCTGAGGAGAGCTGACGACGAACCCCGGCTAGGGAAGCCCGTTTACAAACATCTAGCTTTGAACAACATCTACAAAGTCAAGATGTCTGTGTCTCCCACCGTCATCGTGCCGGACGAAGGTAGGTTATACTTACCTGTGTTTTTATTCTGTGAATTCTATTTGTGGGGTTGAATCGGGTGTTGAAGAGGAGGCCAAATCAATCAGCGTTTCTGACTTGGCTCGGACTAGTAGCGAACAACAGCTTGAACACAGAACAGGTGGCTGTATATTTACCCAGTTCTCGTCAATAAGTATGTTTAGCTCAGTGGATATACATGGCATATGGCTCCTCTTTATGTGTATTTTACACGTTGTAGTCTAAATTCTTAGAGCCTACACCCAGGAGCCTTCAGTGATGTTTGAAGCTTGACGAGGGCGCTGCGTTTTTCACGTCGTCTGCTAGAAATAATAATAATGCGGGTTTCTATGAATCATATGATTTAACATAGATCTAGATCGATTGACATCTTTACACTTGGATTAATTAGACTTTTAAAGATCGTTTTTGAACCCGGTTTGTTCAGGTTGGGTTGCATTTGTTTTAATAGCAGGAGAAAAACAGAATTTTGCAGATGGATTGTATCCCTGGGCATTGTAGTTTTCCTTTATTATCGCCCACCATACGTCACGTCACGCATATTTGATCTTACATTCTCAACCCATGCCAGGAAATTTAGCCTATATTCGGTTAGCCTCTTTTCTTTTTTTTACTGAAAGTCGGACTAAAAGTTTAAAGATTAAGACATGAAGATCAACTCTTCATTCAACTTCATAAGGGAGTGGTCATTTTTAACAACAGGGGGGGGGGTGAAATTCCATGTGTGCGCAGCGAAAATTTCCCAAAAAAAAACAACACACAAACGGGGTGGTGGTTGAGGTTGTGAGTCTGAGGGGGGGGGCACCTCTTTTCTTGCCGACCCAGATGCAGTTACAACCTTGTTGCACTGACTGAGGTGACAAAATGGATGAATGAATGGCTAATTAAAGATACCTTTCTTCTCTCCAGTGCTGCAGGCAAATGTAAATTCCAACAGTAAGTGACATGTATTGCAATATAGTGTAACTTACATAGTTGCTGTGTTACTATTTGGTTATTGTTGTTATCTATTATCTTTTAGATATGCTATAACTTGTAAGATTTTTGCTTGTTAAATAGGTTTGAGATGAAAACGACCAGTTGAAATACTGACCTTAAACTTGTGTATATATAACAGTTGTGACCTTTTGGCACCTATCCATTTTTACACCCTTTAATCCCCAACCCCCACCTCTATTTGTTGTAAGCCTATTGCAAAGTTATACGGTACTGAGTATAGGTCTTGGGGCTGAGTCATTTATTGTCATGGGGGGGGGGGGGGTCCACCTCCTCTGGCAGTAAATGGCCCGGCCCTGATAAAAAAAACAACACGTAAGACTACCAGACATGCATCATGCAGACCAATGGGCATGAATGCATGAATGTAGCCCCAATGAGTAACTCGCCAGGGCTGCATTCATGCATCATGCTGACCAATGGGCGTGAATGCATGAATGTAGCCCCAATGAGTAACTCGCCAGGGCTGCATTCATGCATCATGCTGACCAATGGGCGTGAATGCATGAATGTAGCCCCAGTGAGTAACTCGCCAGGGCTGCATTCATGCATCATGCTGACCAATGGGCGTGAATACATGAATGTAGCCCCGGTGAGTAACTCGCCAGGGCTGCATTCATGCCATCATGCTGACCAATGGGCGTGAATACATAATTAAAGGGTTAAATGTCTAACATGAATGTAGGTAATCTGTGCTATTTATATCCAGTTTGTATAGACTAGACCTCTATAGTAGTGTACCCATGTTATATATAGTCCATACAAAACACACCTACTTCACTCTGCTGACCAGGCTATATCAAAGGTTTTTCCTCTCACAGGCCATTCAGTCCTGCAGTCCTTTTATCATTCTGCAGGCCAAGATAAATTTTGGCAGGACCTAATTTTAATTTGCCTAATTTAAATTATAATTGTCAAGAAAGAAATTATGAAAAGCATTATTTTATTCACTTATCTCTTTAAACTTAAACAAACAGTATATCTCTTAGAATCAATAAAAATATTGTAGTGGCCAGTACAAGCACCAGGCCTTCGCATGACATTGACTGCCGGTCTTGAATTTTTGTTTGTTTATTTGTTTAGTTTTACATCCGGGGGCCATCGAGGAACTCAGACATTCAAGGGTTCTCGGACATTAAGTCCTTTCTTTTCTTTTTGGACAGGTATTTATATGTTGCTTGCCCGACACAGCAGTGACCGAATCTATGAATGACCAAATCTATGAGATGAATGACCGCATCTATGAGGAGGGGTGAGGGGGAAAACCGCTACCGGGGCTTGAATAGGCATAGAGTAGCAATATTGTGAAATCTCAGCAGTCTTGATGCTTTTCAGCACCATTCCTGAGACCTGTGAAAATTCTCAGAGAAAAATGAATTACCATTTATGAGTGGATGAATAGAGTCTTTCCCCAAAGTAAGATCTAATCTCAACCAGCCCAAATGGAAATATTTTAGTATCCATATGGTTCCTAGCCTTCCTTTGCAACATAACGTGCTACAATGTGCCAGTTGACTATTTCAATCTTTTTTTCAATATGAAAATATGAATCCATATGTGAGCAGGTATAATACACTTCTGAGAAATGCAAATTTGTTACCGTAAAACAGAAGGTGTCTTCCTATATAGAAACCCACCTTGAAAATCTTAAGTAGAAGCCTAATATTTCACCATTCAAACATGGTTTCCTTATTCAAAAACTAATTCAATCACAAGCTGAACCTCCTCTTTGGGAAAATGTAACAATGGCGGAATGCCCATAGCTATTGGGTCTAAGCGGGACTGGAGCTGGTCTCTGGTGACATGCACTGATAAGACTTAAAAAGATGGAACCAGCCTGTTCGTGGAACTGGTCTTATCCTTGCACCCATCATAACATGTCTTATCAGTGTGTTTTGCAACTTTTACTTTAAAAGAATCAGCAAAATTCAAAATGGTGGATCCATTGGGTATGTGTCTAGAGTCCTATAGCAGTGTGACAGGAAGTGGTTAGCCCCCAGACAGCACACGCTGACCACCAGGTGGTGCAGCAGTTAGTTACCATTCCTGACACCAGGTGGCAGGTCCACATACAGGTATGCAGCATTCTGGGATAGGTACTGTACAACCTCTCATACGAGGGGCTCTTGATGGGGGGTCCCCAATGCCCCATGTCGATTTTAAGAAAATGTCAGTGTCCCCATGTCACTAACCTCAAAAATGTCCATGTCACCATGTCGATTTTAGTGGTCTTGAGCCATACATGAGTCGAACACAATTCCACATATTACACCTGGTTCGGCTTATAGATAAGGGAGTTTTTGATTCCTTTGAGTATAGTTCAAAGTTTTTAAAATCTACTCTAAATTCTTGCATATAAGCTGCCCCTGCTTAAAGTCTCCTACAAGTCGTAACACCCCTCTAGTTTCAATTTTAAACCAAATAACCAATAGGGAAACCAATAAAAACGTTTTTATGTTAAGTGGGTATTATAGTAAAAAGTGGTCGTAAGCAGATTTGCCATTTCTTCGTTGTTGCATTATGACAACCCTGCAGGAGTCAATCAGCAGGGTTGGCGTGATGCATGAATGTAGCCCTGTCTACATTTAGAGGTTTAGTGAGTGTCTTATCTATGTATCTATTTGGGGATTAGGGAGGATTAGCATAATCCAGGATAGAGCTTATAACATTTCTTCACCCTCTATCACTGAGCTTTAGGCCAAAGACTATTAACCAGGGATGAACCAACAGTGAGCAGGTCTAAGCTAAAGTATAGAAATGACCCTGGGTGATTTTTGACCCGGAGTCATTTTTGACCCTGCCCCCCACCATCCCCCCACTTACCCTACTTGAAGAATTTTCACCCCAGAGTCATTTTTGACCCCGGGTCATTTTTGACCCAGAGTCATTTATGACCCTGTCCCCCACCCCTCCCCTTCCCCCTCTCTCTGCCTTATCAGTTGACCTAGATAAGTGGCCTCTCCCCTATACTGACTTTCAGTTATGAATGGGCAGCAGATTAAGTTTCAAATTGTGTTTTCTCAACTGCTATAGTTCATATCCAAAAGTTATTTTAGATTTAACTAGGATACATATTGGTCTTTCCAGCGATGTATGATTGATCAATCTCAAATGTGATACAAACTTATCATTTGCATTATTGTGAGCCAAGAGAGCTATTTTCCCTCATACCCACTGCAATAATTAAAACAGAATGCAAAATAAGATGGCTGAGAAGTAGTTTGGTATTCTAGACTACCATTATCAATCCTCCTCTTTTCATATATGATGGTTTTATGATGGATAGATAAAGAAAAATGGCCCCAAAAAGCATATTAAAATTGCTTTTTCCATAGCAGACAGAGCAGGGTCATTTTTCACCCTGGGTCATTTTTCACCCAGGATCATTTTGGGGGTTTTACAGAACCTGGTGAGGTGGGAACTATCATGATGAGGAAGAGGAAGAGAAAAATAACTTAATCAAGAATACATAAGGTCTCTTTCTGGTTGAGTGTATGAGGATTTTTAAAGTCGGTAGGTAGGATTTTTAAAAAAAAAAAAAAATTTCCACACATGATTTATAGCTGGTCTCCGACGAGTATTCTTAAATGTGCGGGATCGCGGTATGGTACATGGGAGATTTATACAATAGTTTGTAAAAAAAAAACAAAAAAACCTCTCAACCAGAAACATACTTTTTTTTAGTGTGGCCTAAAGGAGAAATACCCTTTTATATCAACAATGGGCATACTGGATGTGTAACAGGCAAGAAACTCGAGATTTCTAGTCCGTTGAGGGTATCATGTGGGCAGCTGGTGTCCATATGCGTGGGGCCAGGTCAACATGCTTGTCTTTTGCCATGGGATTGCCCCTCAGTGAACCATGTCTGAGTGATCAAAGGCTGTGGTTTGTCTGGCTCTGTTTATGGGACAAGGCAAATAAAAGAACACTTGCTATCCTACAAGAAGAGTAGGAGTCATGGCCTGTTAGCAGTATTCTTTCTCAACCATAGATTCAATCATTTATAAATGCTCTCACGGCACCTGGATAAGCAGCATTCAAATACCTGAATTTAGAGACAAACTTCATTCGATAAACTGGGAGTGATATGACGCCGATTTTGAAAGGAATCAGATGTGAGAAATTCCTTTTGATATATATATATTTTTTTTTTTGAGACTCTCACAAATAATATAAAAAGCATTCTTGTCTAGGAGAACACTCCATGGCTATGGTGTCTGCCCCAGACTTTCACATATTGTACTGTTACCAAAGCTATACCTTATTATTTATAATGTACATACTGAGTGAGTAGACACTGCAGGTCTAGGTTCACTCCACCAATACATTAGCTATAGACGATCAATACACATATTATTCTACCGTAATCTCCCGCGTATAAGGCCCGTCTTATACGCCAAACAAAATGCTGCTGAGTCTTATACGTGGGAGGGACATTGCCTTGAGTTTGGGGTGCGCCTTATAGGGGGGGTATTTTTACTATAGATCAGTACTCAGTTAACAAAAATCTGCCCTTATAGGTGTGCCTTATACGTTAAACAGTCCTCTCTTAGTTGGGGGTGCGCCTTATATGCGAGCTGCGCCTTATACACGAGAGATTACGGTATGTACATTTATTAAACATTGAAAGGCTGCATCGTGCTTTTATTTCACCATGAGGCCAAAAGAAAAGTTGTGTGTTTGTATGAAAGATTTCATTGCCTAGTTTTAAGGCTCACTCAGACCCGTGAATAGGTTTGTAAGTTTAAATATAGATTTATTGCAGATGCTCACAAAGTTTACAGCTCATTCAAACATTGATTTCCTGTCTAACCCTTTAAGGGCCACTGATGCATTGATGCATCATGCCCATTAGTTGTCATGATGCGCCAATGAAGTGCTGGAGAGTCTGCTCGCCAGCACTTCATTGGAGCATCATGCTGACCCTCCGGGAGTTTATCAAGCATGTAGAGTCGGCATGATGCTCGAATGCAGCCCTGTCAAGTTACTCACCAGGGCTGCATTCATGCGTCATGACGACCACTGGGCCTTTAAAGGGCTAAGGTGCAGCCTGATTGTATACCCAGATTTTTGCATATAGTAGAATTATATAACTGTAGATGTAGGAATCAATACAGAGGGGGCACTTGACGGATATTGACATAGTCATGTGGGTGGACCTATGACATTGCATATACACTTGCCGAACAAAAACCTTGGAACTTATGCCATACTTTTGGTCTATAGACGTTAGTCGGCTGTTCCAGAAGCGATAATGATAGATCTTTAGAATTGTGCAGCGTATCTTGTATTACATCTTGTTCAGGATCTCTCTTGGGGGGAAGTGGTGAAGATTTATTGAAAACAGTCACTGATATAAGATAAGGCCAAAAAAAAAAAAAAAAGTTTGTTTCCGGTCACCCGACCGACCTCAGCTCAAGAGGGCCGACCTCAAAATTTTTTCCTGATTTTTTCAAAATTTTCCTGATTTTTTGAAGATATTTTTTTTAATTTCTGAAGATTTTTTCAAAACTTTCGAAGATTCTCTTCCAAATTGTTGTCTGACACAAATGCACATATTTCCCTGTCATTTTCTCATATCCCATGCAGGAAATAAACATTTCTGACAACCACCAAGTGAAAACCCAGCAAAATATAACAATATGAGGCCTTGGATGCCAGTTGCAAAAAAAAAAAAAATCAAAAAAATCCGACCTCATCTTTTTTGGGCATGTTACTGGAAACACAGCTTATTTTTTTTTAAGGCCTAATGTAGGTTAACAGTCAGTGTTTATTTTATTCACTGTATCAGGGTGTTATCATTCACTTTATAGTTTATATGATGAAATAATATAGTACTCAGCCAGTTGGAAACCCCTGCATCCACTGGGCACAACACAAATCAAACTTATGGCACGCAGTAAATGTGATGTGCTCAGAATGTATTAGGCTGTTTGTCAGCGGCCTCCACTGGGCAGTGTTTGCAGTGGCGGATCCAGGATCTGGAAAAGGAGGGGGCGCGGTCCAAATGGAGGGGCGCACCCCCTATTTTGGAGCAAATTTTGGGGTCCAAAATATGTAACTAAGTACTGGAGAAAAGGGGGCTTTGCGCACCCCCGCGCCCCCACCTCTAAATCCGGCACAATGCTATAATCACAATGCTGGTGATCAGTCTTACCATTGTTTCATTGTTGCATCATGATGGCCAATGGGCATGATACACTCCTGCAGTAGTGAGCCTTAAAGACTTAACGAGGTGTGAATGTAAAAGGTAGGATGCATGGTCTGGGATACACATAGCTGAGTAGTGTCTGTCACAGCTGGAACTTCAACATGCCACACTGACACTTACCTCACCATAACTCAGTGGCGGATCCAGGATCTGGAAAAGGAGGGGGCGCGGTCCAAAAGGAGGGGCCGCACCCCCTATTTTGGAGCAAATTTTGGGGTCCAAAATATGTAATTAAACTCTTAAGTACTGGAGAAAAGGGGGGTGTGCGCGCCCCCGTGCCCCTCTCTAAATCCGCCACTGATAACAACTATCCATTATTTAACCCCTTAATGTCTGATTGTGCACCAAGTCCATTGGGCGTCATGATGCATGAATGCAGTCCTGGTGAGTAACTCTCCAGGGCTCAATTTAAGCATCATGCCAACCCTGTGTGAGAGGCTGCATGTTGGCTGGCGAGCAGTCACTTCATTGGTGCGTCATGCCAACCAATGGGCATGATGCACTTCTGCATCAGGGTTAACCCATTAAAAATGTATCATGCCCATTGCTCGTCATGATGCATGAATGCAGCCCTGGCGAGTTGCCCATACCCACACCTTTGATAAGGTCTGAATACAAGATGGCAATGTCGTATCCCAGAAGTTGGCTGCGCATGCGCAATCCATGTTTTAAGCCTATTATCGCTCATGGGCCACAAACATCAATGAAAATGAATAATTTTTTGAAAACATAAAAACCTTGATAACATCCCTCTCTTCTTATAGAATTTGAAAGGACAACAACCCTAATGTTACTGTCCCTACGCCGTAGAAATATGAAACTGGTAAAGTTATTTTGAAAAGTACGGCCAACTTTTGGGATGCTCGACTTTCGGGATATGACAGCGCCTTCCACCACCTTATATGCTAGTGACGTCATGCTCATTGGTTGTGGGGCTCCTCAAATCCCAGTGTCCAGTGCCCAGGACACAGAACTATTTACCTGGACCCTTATTTTAAGTTGTGCCCAACGGACACAACTGCAAGGCCACGCAATATTTCCCTGCTGAACACAACTTTAATTTGTTATTGTGCCTAGTGAACTGATTTATCGAGCCCTGTGGTTGTCATGATGCCATTCATCAGCAGTTCATGTATATAACCCCAGGGGGGCGCCACTCACGAAAACCGCTGGTTCATTCAATTCTTGACAAATTCTTCACCAATATTGCTGTAAATATCTAAATATTGGTCGTACGGAATAAACCAAGCACAGCTCTGGATTCGTATTGATGATCCGCATAATTAGACTACGCTGTAGTTAAAGGTACATTCACTACTGTAGCAATGGTAAAGAATAGGCAGTGTGCCATCGGAAGTCCTGTATGTTGGGGTTGGTGCATAATTAAAGTTTCTGTACTAGCCTAAGGGAGTAGTCATTATTTATCAACAGGGGGGGTGTTGGGTTTGAGGGGGGGCGTAAAATTTTCAGACCCCTCCCGAGGGGGGGGGCTAAAAAAAAATTTGACCCCTCTTGAGGGGGGGCTAAAAAAATTCACCCTCTTTTTAGCAAAAACGCCCACACGCTACTATAGATCAAAGAGGGGCGCGAAAACTCTCCGCGCCTCTGGCGCGGGGGGGGCGCAAAAAATTTTGACTGCTGTCGAGGGGGGGGGGCGTAAAAAATTTTCGCGCGTCCGTGCGAAAACCCACCAACCCCCCTGTTGATAAATAATGACCACTCCCTAATAGGTTCCCTGTATACTACCCAGCTCCTAATGATGTAAAGCGTTATATTGACTGTTACTATATACAATATATAACAGGTTGACAACTATAGACGGTACTAATTGGTAAGAAAAACCTGAACGACCTGGTACCAGACGTCACATTGTGAATCAATGCTGTAGACACACCATGCAAGTTCGAACCTGCATCATTTATGGTATATGCCTCTTGATTGTATAGTTCTCAATAAGCCTCCCACGACCAAGATTCTTATTCAAACTGAATTGGACTAAATCCGACCATATGTAAACTTGTTTCAAATTCATTACATTTTTGGTGACTTTATTTTGTGATGCAGGTTGGATCAAACTAGATAGAAACCTATAAGGTGAAGTGAGGGCTCCATTTTGACCAGTTTAGTACTATTTGTCATAAGCTGGGGTGGACTTTTGGGAGAAATTCACAAGCCATATCTGGGAGCAGATTTAAGTGGGTTTCATCAATTCTCAGATGGCTGATTCAACGTCCAGCGTCACAATAAAAGCTTTTTGGAGACTTTCTCAGTACCAGACTTACATCTCTGTGTCTTATATGCCTAAAAGAATTGACAAGATTATCCAAGTTTTCTAGCTGTGTGGATCTTGTGAATCCATGATTTGACCACTTTTCATGAATGACCTTGGATTTTTTGTAGTATAGTGTTAATCAGGACAAGGTGACAATTCTCTTATAAACACTTTCCACCTTGAAATAACCTTGAACAGTGTGATGAATAAACCAAGGATGGGTCTTAGAGTTACTATCTTTCTTACTGTTTTCACATTTCATCAGTGACCTTAAGATAACCTTGTGTGACCTTGACCTTGTGTAGGTAATCCCCTGCCCGAGTCGAGTCTGTTGTGGCGGAAGTCGGGTCTGAACAAGCAGAACTTTGGGAGTATTACCCCACGGATGTACGAGGTACAAGGTAAACCCACAGACTATGTCTACACTATACCTGTCTGTCTGTTCACTCTGTGGGGTCCATGTTAACACTTTAACCCGCTGGGCACAGCCTGAGTAATCTAACCTTTCCTTATCCCTTGATCCTTTAACTTACAGCCTGGATACTAGAGCGCCTACAGCGGGTGTCTCACTCAGTCACATTGAAGGCAACATTTCTTCACCAGGTTGATCAAGTATTTAATCATTGCCTCCCACTTCCTCCCCCCGCTTGCCTCCGCTGACCATTAATATCTATGATATTTCCATGGCAGGTGTACTTTTCAGATGACATGGGTGAAATGAATAGTTTAAGATGGGCTATTAATGATTTAATGTTAAATTAATCATCACCAAAGTCCATTCAAATTTTTTTCAGAGAAAAATAATGTTGAGGCCCATTTGAAAGAAGGAAATTCATAAAATCAAACTATCAAACCTAAGTTTTATCCAGGTTTGTAGGATCTTTCTTCGTAGTCTAACCCATGTACTTATATTAATAAACAATAACATTGATAGTACATGCAATAGATTAGCTGCTAGAGATTAGACCCCAACACTCATAATAACCCATCTTAAAACTTACAGGCTATGTTCAATTCTTCAATGCCACTTTTGCATTTGTTCGTCTTGTGTATCGTCTTATTTGAGATCGATCACTACATGAGGTGCTGGCAAGTCTCTTACCGGCTCATTGGTGCATCACACAGATCCACCTCTGGTACAGCAGGATGCAGCAATGCAGACCTGTAAGTGCAGGGCGTAGGAAAAGGGGGGGCCAGGGGGCCTGGGACCCCCCAATCATAAAGGAGGTGGGGCCTGAGTATGTCTGGGCCCCCCAAAATTTACCAAGAAATCATAATGAATTGAACAAGAAGCTAAAACTTTCCATCTCAGATCAGTTTCATATAGTAATGGGATAGGGAAATGGGGGCCTGGGCCTCGATTCAGATCTAAAATTCATCAAAAAATTACTTTCCTATACAAATTTTATATAGGTATGTATAGGCACTGTTGCGCTTGAGTCGACAATTCAAGGTTGTCGAGGTGGGGCCCCCACTGGGCCCCCCCCCAATGAAGATTTGCTTCCTACGCCTCTGTGTAAGTGCAGGGCTGCACGAATGCATCATGACCACAAATGGGCATGATACATCGAAGCACTATTAGCCTTAACATTGTTTCTACCATTCCGCATGTAATCAATCTATTTCCAGATGACCTTGCATGGAAGGGAACCAATGTTTTTGAATTTCTGGCTGTAATGTTGCATGTATTGATAAAATATTGTATTTCAGGTTCATCTTTAAATGCCTTTTAATTGTGAAAACTCAACTGAATAAGTGTTTGGTGAAATCTGACTGAGTAGTTTAAAAAGTATCTGTCACAGTCAATTGTAACCTGATGCTAAAAATATTGATGTGGAAATTATGATTATGATGATCTGATCGTGGCTTTGTACCTAAACGTATTCATGTTTTGAGGGCCGTATAATGAATTCGGTTTCTTGTTAATTTCATTTGCTCGAATAGGGAGGCAAGTGAAATGACCATGCATTCAGGGCTCATGTATGATATGTCCTATTATCGCCTGCAGGTTTGAAAGGCTCACAATTTTAGTGGGTATCAAATATCTTAGGAAATAGAATTCAGCCAAAAACATTTTAGATAAGGTACTTAGGGTTCCCAATGATAATACGGAAAATTGTGTCTTATAGTAAAATTTTTTACGACATTGTTTATCGCTAGACTTGGTTCCCTATGCTGCCCTAGTATGTTACCTACAAGCAGTGCTTTGGTGCATCATGCTGCCCTAGTGTGTTATCTACAAGCAGTGCTTTGGTGCATCATGCTGCCCCTTTGCTGCCCTAGTGTGTTACCTACAAGCAGTGCTTTGGTGCATCATGCTGCCCTAGTGTTACCTACAAGCAGTGCTTTGGTGCATCATGTTGCCCTAGTGTTACCTACAAGCAGTGCTTTGGTGCATCATGCTGCCCTAGTGTTGCCTACAAGCAGTGCTTTGGTGCATCATGCTGCCCCTTTGCTGCCCTAGTGTGTTACCTACAAGCACTGCTTTGGTGCATCATGCTGCCCCTTTGGGAGTGTATCAGTCCTGATATATCAGCATGATGCATGAATGCAGCTGTGGAGATTTACTTACCAGGGTTGTGTTTTTGTTCAACAGTCTGACACACTCTGTGGCATTCTTGGATGATAGAGGACATACCTTAATCCTTCGCATATAAGGCCAAACAAACAGTCTATAATTTAAGTAGGTGTAATGGCCGTCTGTGAATGAGTCTACTTCGAGAGCGTGGGACTAAATCGCAGAATTTGAACAGGATAACAGTGTAGCAACTTCACCAAATCTTCAGGATACCACATCGGTTGTCTCGTGATCATTCTGACGAGGTTTTCTATATGAAAAAAACCTTCTTTTAACCCTATTTTAGGTGTTTTTAATCTGAGGCCACCGGCGAGTGAGCGGTATTAGGGGTCGCTACAACCCAAACATGCCAACCTGCACACGCTGAGTCACAACGGACTTACAATCTACTAGTTCAACATGGCGGCGAAACATGAACAGGAGAGAGAGCACACACCACTATCTGAGGCTGTCAGGGATATAAGAACATTGAACCTAGGCAAAAAGGACTCCCCCATAATAGCTCTACAGGAAAAAACAGGTGAGGCTCTGAGTTTGTACAGAGAAGAGGCCACCACAATGGGTGATAATATCAAATGGAATAATGAAGAAATTATCCAACTCAAAAATAGAAATGACACACTAGAAAATGAACTAAAACGTCTAAAAATTGAAATGGCTGAGGTACAACGTGCTACTAGAGTAAATAAGTCTGCTATCGAAGACAATACAGAGCAAATCTCAGTGTTGGATAATAATTTGAGAAGGAGAAATATAGTTGTAGACGGTCTGGCCTATCAAGAATGTGAACGTACCAAAGATGTTGCATACCAGTTGCTCCTAGGCATTGATCCTTCTATTGACTACTATGATATAGATTATGCCTTTCGCCAGGGTCCACCAAATAAGACCACTCGAACCATGGTCATTGTTATGACAAAAGCCTGTGTAAGAGACTATATATTGTCAAGAAAAGGGGAATTAAAGCATAAGAAACCTTTGGTTTTCCTATCAGATGACTCAAACCCAGTCATAAAAAAGCAAAAATCTGATGTTAGATCCATAGCCTATCTAGGGCAGGAAGCAGGTATAGACGTTAAACCAAGAGGGAGAGGCCTGCTGGTCAATGGAAAATACTACCCACATAAGGCGTTGAAAGACCTCCCCCCAGAGCTGCAGCTTGCAAATGCGAAAACAGTAGTCACAGACAGTTATGTGGCCTACCAAGGCGAGTTAGCCCCACTATCAAACTTCTATGAGTGCAAAATTGAGACAGATGGCTTGATTTTCAATAGTGTGGAGCAAGGCTTTGCCTATGCTAAAGCTAAATTTGCAGGAAAACACATAAAAGCTCAAAAAATCATGGACTGTGATACACCTCTGGATGCAAAGAAACTAGCAAAATTCGAATGTGAGGGGTGGCGCAATATAGATGAGGATCAACTCCAGGCCCTGAACATCTTAAAATATGAGCAGGACAAAAATCTTCTCAAAATACTACTAGGAACAGGCCATAGGAAATTATTAGAGTGTGTGTCATCTCCTCATTGGGGGACCAATGCATCAATAAACTCAAAATTATTGAAGGATGGTTCATACACTGGTAAGAACAAAGGAGGTGTAATTCTTATGGAAGTGAGGCGAATCCTACGTGAGAAACACCCAAACTTAGCCAGAGAAGTTATGGAGCAAACCAACCCAAATGCCACAGATGTTCAACAGGCTCCTACTGCTCCAATAACTATTGCTTCTACTCCCCCAATCTCCACCTCAGCGACAGCCCTGATCCCTCCAGGTCAAATGTTACTGGAAGCTGCTCATACCGCAACCACTGCCCAACCTACGACTGCCCATACTACAGCTGCCCAGACAACAGTGATCACCTCTACACCAGTCACCACAACACCTGTGATCATACCAGCAACTACCAAACAGACTATAACTATGGATGAACTACAGGCTGCTCATGGTTCTCCTCCACCAAAGACTACTACTACGACGACTTACTCAACCAATGCTCAAAATCCCATCATGTCGACTAGTAGAAGATCAAGTGCCAGACAACAAGACAAATCGAAGAGGCATCTATATAAAGAAAAAATTGAGAAAAGTCAGGGATCAAACAAGCTACAAAGAATGCTCACTGCTTTCAGCCCTAATAAAAAATGATATTAATAATTTAAACTAGACATGACATACCAATTGTTCCCAAAAGCATTATGCTGATACAGGACTGGGTGTATGTATCTCTATTTGATTATGAATTTATTTCAGACAGTAGTGTAGAAGGGAATGTGTTATACTTCAACGAGCTGATATTGAGCTTTGTAAACGCCCTACCAAGATGAAAATCTAGACCATTTCTTCGCATCACTGGGCGCGCTTGGTTTTTGCTTGAAAACGTACAGCGTCCAAAAATAACTGCTCCCTATGCTTTGTCAACAGCGACTCCGGGTCATCGGACGCGCATGGTTTAACATTGAAATGATTGACCTACTAACCCCCTGTATAGGTGTAGAATAGAACACACTTAGCGGTAATATACCAAGCTGCTTACTTTCCACATATGATTATAATTTGATATTATCTATCAACCTTACGTTATCATAACCAATAAAGCAATGCACTTAATTAACTGTACATTTTTTATATCTAATTGGGCCCACGCTCCAGACCCCTCTTCTAATGACAGTCAGACAGCCTAGATATATTTCCACTGTGATCATTTCTCATACCTATCATTCATGTCATTCATATCAAGTATATTGTACAGTAAGTCATCATCAAAATGGTAGTACTAGATGATATTAAGCCACAAAAGAGTCTTAAGGTTTTTTTGCACAAATACTCGCTCTATATACGGTAAAAGGACAGATATTTTTAGGCTAATTACTTTTTCTGATATCACTGGTATTGTTGAATCATGGTTGAAACCCTCTATACTGGATGCTGAACTACACATCCCTGGGTATCAATATGTAAGACTAGATAGATATCCAAGTAGAGACAAAAACGCAGGTGGACTTATGCTTTATCTAAAAGATCATTATATCGCTGTCCCTGATCTCACGTGCTCTTTTATAGAAAATGACTTTGAAATATTGTGTGTAGATGTTCAAATAAATGTTATAAAATATAAGATCTTTGTATGCTACCGACCACCTGATAGTAAGGACAAAGGTGCAATATATAATAAATTAACTACACTCCTGAAAAATGTAACAAAAAATAGAAAACTTATACTAATGGGAGATTTCAATATTAATTTACTATGTAAAAAGGATGTTGAAGACGCTAATGTGAACGAATTTTGTACCGGTAACAAACTGTTCCAAATTATCAAAGATATCACTAGACCTGTGTCAGGAACCATATTGGATCATATCTATACAAATGTACACAATATTGCTTACTCTGGCTTGGTCGATGTGCATGTTTCGGACCATACCCCCATTTTCATGACTCTAAAATGTGATAAAGTCAAATTAAAGAAGAAGATTGTATATGCCAGGTCCTATAGAAGATATGACTTCCTAGATTTCAAAAACATGCTCACACAACATGATTGGACTGATATAGTAGCTTTAAACGATGTCAATGAGATGTGGGATAAAATCATAAATGTAATTCTGACAAAATTAAATACCATATGCCCCATAAAGAGGATGAACATACCAGATTACACACCACCATGGCTAACACAACCGATACTAGAACTAATGAGAGTGCGAGACAAACTCTACAGAAAGGCCAGGTCCACTAAATCAGACGGTGACTGGGCTGCTGCTAAGCATTATAAGCTCATAGTAAAACGAGAACTGTTTCTCAGTCAAAAACATGAAATTGAGATGTTATTAAGGTTTAGAAAAACAGACCCAGCCAAATTTTGGGATGCTATACATAAGCTATTACCACATAAGACTAGTAGTACCCTCATCAAACTTAGAAATAAGACTACTAATTTAATTGTCCCTCCAGATACTTATGCAGAATATATAAACAGTTTCTTTGTAAATATTGGAGAGGACCTAGCAAAAGCACTCCCACCTGGTGAGGGGGAGCCAACGGTTAATGTACCATATGGTCAACCAATTTTGAATACTAACCTCATGTATAATATCTCCTACATTGACTTGATTAAGTTGATAAAAGCAATTAATATTAAGAAACCATCTGCTATAAAGAATTGTAAATCATATATACCGTAATCTCCCGCGTATAAGACGCATTGCGCGTATAAGACGCACCCCAAACTCAGCACATGCATTTTCGCGTATAAGACGCACATTTTAATGCTGATATTTGTAAGATTAGTGCTGTTCTATAGTAAAATTACCCCTCGTATAAGACGCATCCTGAACTTCAGAAAGTCCTATATGACTCCCCAGCATTTTGTTTGGCGTAGAGGACGCGTCTTATACGCGGGAGTTTACGGTAATCAAAGATGCCTTTCTCGCCATTGCTGATGTTATATTAGTTCTATACAACCAATGTCTACGTACTTCAGTCTTCCCTACCGTATGGAAAGCTGGGACAGTGATCCCCCTACATAAAAAAGCAAACTCTCTTGATGTAAATGACCTTAGACCCATAAGCTTACTACAAATACCAGGAAAAATCTTGGAAAAAATTGTATGTAGCAGACTCAAAACTTATATGGAAAACTGCAATTTATTATGCCCAACTCAACATGGTTACAGAACTGGACGCTCCACTCAGTCCGCTATAACCGAACATTTATCAATAATAATTAATAATGTTATATTAAACAAACCTTCATACTGTCTATATCTAGACTACAAAAAGCTTTTGATACTGTATCACACTCTAAATTACTAGAAAAAATGTCAACTTTAGGCCTTGACCGACCAACTTGTAAATTCTTTGAAAATTATCTTCATAACAGATCACAGAATACCTTAGCCAATGATGTACTGTCCACCTCCAAGTGCATGAAATATGGAGTCCCTCAGGGATCGGTTTTAGGTCCAGTACTTTTTTCTGTCTATATTAACTCTCTCCCTAAGGTCGGACCGTTTGAAACCACTTTGTATGCTGATGACGCAGTCATAACTGTAAATACCCCACAGGATATGAAAAATGCTATCAAGGCTGTGTATAACTGGTGCTTACATAACTCCCTTACTGTTAATGAAAAGAAAACAAAATGGATGCTATATAATGGAAATCATAATGAAAACAGTGTTTTTATGTTGAACAATTCTGTATTAGAGAGAGTATATAATTTCACATACTTGGGTGTAGATCTTGACCCTGAACTTACTTTCATTAAACATAGAGCTAACTGTACACAAAATATAAGGCATAAAATTTTTCAGCTCGCAAGAATTAGAAAATATGTTGATAACTGTACAGCTCTAGATATCTTCAAGTCCATGATATTACCAACTTTTGACTATTGTGATTTTATATGGGATAGGGACTACCGAGGAGAAACAAAAGAATTACAACTACTACAAAATTGGGCACTGAGAGAAGTTTATAAAGTCAAATTGGAAGAAAATCCAACAATGACCACAGAACAAATTAAACAAGCTAGTAAGTGTATAGAGCTTGCCGATAGAAGAGATCAACATCTTTTATTCTATGCCTTCTACCTGTCAAAGTGTGAAAACCTAGTCGACAATAGAAATATTCCCACCCGTTTTCATCAGGGAAAAAGATTGATAATACCACATAGCCTAAAACCTATTGTAATCCGTAGTGCTTTGTATAGAGCCTGTAACAGGTGGAATCAGCTTAAGGCAAAATATACGCTCATAGAGACCCTATCTGAATTTAAAAACTCTATAAAGAAAGACTACCCAGACTGTTTTATGTGATAATCTGTGTGATTATTTAGAAATAGAACTCATCTTCATCTCATCTCATCATTAACTTGATCGCTGACAGACATTTTCTTGTAATTTGTGATACGGTATCAATAATATACTGTTGATGTTAAATGTAAATATGAGGCCATTACTGATTGTTGTATATTTAGACTGTCTTAATAAGAATTGAAATGTATAGGGGCCTTGGTATAATTACCACAACGCGTGGGCACCAAGTTTTTAATTGCACTTACTATGTAAATGTAGTTAACCCAATAAACAACTTTAAAAAAACAAAATGCTGCTTAGTCTTATACGTGGGACGGACATTGCCTTGAGTTTGGTGTGCGCCTTATAGGGGGGGGTATTTTTTACTATAGAACAGTACTAAATTAACAAAAATCTGCCCTTAAAGGTGCGCCTTATACGTGGATTTGAATTCTTTGAGTGGGGGTGCACCTTATACATGAGCTGCGCCTTATACGCGGGAGATTACGGTAGAGGCGTAGGAAGCAAATCTTCATGGGGGGGGGGGCAGCAAGAGACCCATCGCCACCACCTTGAATTGTTGGCACAAGCATGATGACACATACACATATGTATATAGAATTTGTATAAAAAAAGTATTTTTTGGTCAATTTTGGATTTGACATTAGGCTCAGTCCCCAATTTTCCCTATCCCATCACCATATTAATCTAAATTTAGATGCAAAGTGTTAGCTTAATTCCCTTTTGTTATGAGTTATTGGAAAATTTTGAGGGAGCCCAGACATACTCAGGCCCCTGCTAAGTGACATTATATCTCTGAGTGCGTAAGATCATCTTGAACCTCTGACAGCTGATATTATAATTATGTTAATTTGTGTGACTACCATATCGGGCTGTATAAATGCCCGGGCGCTCATTAATTTCAACCAGGCTTATTTAAGGGAGTGATCATTTTTTAACAACAGGGGGGGGGGCTGGTGGGTTTGACGGGGGGTCAGAATTTTTTCGACCCCTTGACCAGGGGGTCAGAATTTTTTCCACCCCTCTGATGGGGGAGTCAAAATAATTTCACCTGTTTTAAGTGGAAAACCCCATGCGTTACTTAAAAGGGCACATTCGCGTGTGATTTTCGGCCCTTATGGGGGAGGTCAAAAAAAATTTACCCCATCAAGAGGGGGGTCAGAATTTTTTTCACGCGTCCGCGCACAAACCCACCAGCCCCCCCCTGTTGTTAAAAAATGATCACTCCCTAAGACTGGCGCTAATTCAAGACTTAAATTACAGTGTATTTTAAAATTTCAATAATCTGGACACCCGGTGCCTATATTCAAGACCGGCGCATATTCAAGACCCGGCGCTTATACAAGCCAATACGGTAAATTTGAGTGAACCAAGTCCGTCTTAGCAGAGTAAAAATCCATGATAGAGAGTTGAATCTCCCAGAGACAGACGTCCCCCACACATTGACATCTCATTCAGAATGTAGAAGGACCTGCTCAGTGTCTCCCCCTGCAGTAAAATAAAGGAACTCGAGTGGCTCTGTTAGATTTAGACCATGGTTTCTCTATGTCAGTGTTTAGCTGGCTATAGTTCAGATATTCCATACAAGGATCAGAGATGTCGGACCCTCAGAGGATCATTTAGTGCAGTTTCATATGTTGAGAAGTCCCTTCCACTTGTGAAGTGTTCAAGCGCATGGTCGGTGGAACCATTTGAAAGCTAAGGGGGGCAAAGGTCAGGTAGTGCCCCACCCTCCCACCTCCGAAATTGGGGGGGGGGGAAAGCATTTTTGACATATTAGATTCATAGTTGTGACAATGGTGATTGGGGGTCTGGGCGTCCCCCAGAAAATTTTGAATTTTGAAGGCCACAAAGGTGCATTCTGGTGCATTTTGAGGAAAGAAGATGCATTCTGTGGGCTTTAATGAGTTCCCCACTCCTATCTATAGGCCTAAAAGATAAAGCCTCTATGAATCTCTATGAAATATAAAATGGAAGCCCTACCCTCCCCTCCCCCCAAAAAAAATCTAGACACCATATGGTGCATTCTCAAGCAACTTCGAACACAATTTCCCTCTGTGTTACCCCAGATCTACCAATAGACTTTATCTTTCTGTCAGGACTATTGATCATGTGGATCTTAGCCTAGTAGATCCCATATTTTTCATATATCTCCCACCAGGGAAAGCTTTTGGATTTTCAGGGTAAAATGGTGCATTTTGGAGAGTTCTACAAGTATAATTGGATCGTTTATTGGATTCAAATTGTAGGCCCTATGAATTGACATTGCCCTGAAATGTCACAATTTTCTGCAAAAAGTTGGGGGGGGGGGGCAAAAACATAGTCTTGCCCCCCAACAGGAAAGTTGGGGGGGATGTGCCCCCCTGCCCCCCCCAGTTCCGTCGCCCCTGTAAGCGTCCTAAAACTTTCAGAGTCTGCTTCCATAAGGTACACAAGGGGTCCATCCTTGTGTTTTAGAGGTGCCTTAGGTAGTGGTCATTATTCATCAACAGGTGGAGCAGGCGTAAAGACCTTTGACCCCTCCTAAGGGGGGCGTAAATCTTTGGCCCCTCTTGAGGGGGAGGGGTGTAAGAAAGCCCATGTATTACTATAGATGAAAGAGGGATTTGAAAGGTTTTTCTGCCTCCGGTGCTAGGGGCAAAAAGGATTTTGACAGCTGTTTTGGTAAATAATGACCACTCCCCTTAATATACGAGAGGTAGCATGGTACTTGGATTTCTCCAATGCCTCTGCACTGAACAGATTCATTGTATTACCCCCTCCATGCCCTCCCCCCGTAGCGGCAGTAGGTGTGCGCCGTACGTCAGGTTTATCTGCTACATCCAGCGGCTCATCTCACTCGTTATCTGTATAATCAGCAATCACAGACAACATAGCTGCATTGTGTTTAACTCTTCACCGACAGCAAAGTAAACTCCCCAGTACAATAAGCTTGTGTCCACTTGGTGCTATATAGTAAACCTCTTTTTATTCGCCTCCTGCAAAACTTGTAAAATGCACATACAACCTTGTTGCGCTGAGGCGACGATTTGGTGTTTTTTCCTTGTCTGAAAAAGAAAAGTGATGTTGAATAATGGGCAGGTTAGGAGAGGCAATTACTATAGCACCAGGTGGACACAACCTTATTGCACTGGGGCCTGCCTGTAGGCACACCTGATATATGAATCGGTGGACAAAGCCAATAATGGGTATGCGGTACCTGTCCTGGCGTGGAATTTCAGGAGAGTAGTGCGGTTATATTGTAAAGTGAAAGTGCTGACTGTGCTAAATACAACACAGCCAATAGAACAGGAATACCTCTCATTATTGACATGGGTATACATGGCTAGGCCTGTCACAATCAGAACCTTAGAGGATGACTTTCCAATGAAATCCTTGCTGGAGGGAGGGACTACTTTGCACAAAACTTTCAAAAGTCTTTGTATTCGTAGAAAAAAAAACAACCTTTTGTTTGGGGGAGGGGGTGTGCAGAAAAAAATAAACATTGTTTAGAGTCAGAAAGGGAACCTTGGTCTGTGCCTTTTGTGGAAACAATGCATTGAAAGCTCTGAAGCCGTTAGAAATGAAAAGGCATTAAAATGTGCCATTCGGCTATAAGTTTCCTAAATTGTTCTTACTGCATCAGCCTCCTCTTTGAGACTTGCAATGGTTCGCTCAATGCTTAGAAAACATGCCTGTCTTAATTTGACACCCCTTGTCTGGTTGAAATCTGAGGTTGGTGTCAGCCATTTTGGACAAGGCTCCCATGACAACCATTAAAATTTCACACTGCAAAAGGCAGTGTCATCTTGATAGAACTGTTCTAGCTGTACTGTACAGGGGATGTATAGTTTGCAGCTCATTTCAAGCATGCTACAAGTTCTTGTGTTTTTTATTACGTTTTCGAAACAAAAAAAAATATCCTTTGGGGAAAATCTTTATTGTTGAGGATGTGACCTGCAAAAAAGTGCTGATTGATGCAATTTATTGGCACCAGTGGTTCAGTCTGGTGAAGCCTGACCTTTTGAACCCCTTGAAATGCTTTTATTGTCTTAACCATTATCGACTGTAAAACAAAGCATTGCCGTAATGTGGAGTAAATAGAAAGCAGAGATTGTTGGAAGTATTTACATTGTCAATTCTACCTGTAGCAGACCGGTCCGCTCTGTCCACACTGACACCTGGGGGCATAGTAACCGCTTAGAAACCACCAACAAGATCAATCTGTGCTTGGCACGTTACACAATAGTATTAACACCTCAAAGGCCAACCCTTCTCCTGCCGTATGGGACCGTCTATGTATAGCTAGGATTAATGTGCCATATTATATTTATAATCTTAGCACCATGCATGATCAGAGTTTCCATGGGACCTTTGACATGTGACCACCGGATCATGTGCCTCCCGGTCCCCTGCACTTTCTATCAATAGAGGACGTCACCTGCGTTCCAAAAATCACGAATTAAGGGTCCCCTTTTTGGAAGGTCCAATGTCGTTGATTTTCCAAGTAAGGAGTTATTTTTCTTATTGCGAATCAGTGATTTTTGGAAATAAGAGGTGTTTTTCCAACAAGATTCCTCTTTACATCTAATGGGGTGGTTGTTCGTCAAAACAGGTTGTACCTCCAATATACAGTCCTTGTGGAAAGTTTTTCACCATGCAGGACATTTGGTCCTGCAGATTTTAAATTCTGCAGGCCCAGTTCAATTTTTGCAGGACCGAAAAGTAACGAGTACCTCAGGGCATTTATTGTTTAAAAAGAAAAATTAAAAGCAAGAATTATATATTGTTTGTATTATTATAACTCATAAGGATTTAGAAAGTACTGAAGAAGATTTTACAAAAAATTCTTTACTTTTTGTTTTACACTCTAAAAACCTCAATAATGGTCCGATTTGAAAGCCGTAAAAACAGGCATGTAGCTCAAGGTCTGTAGATCACAGCCGGACATTTGGTTCTGCAGTCTGACAATTTCTGCCGGACCTGCAGCCTTTTTGCCAGCTATAGCCGGTGTCCGGCACGTTTTCACAAAGACTGCATATGGGCAATTTTCATTTTAGGGGTCTCAACTTTCACTGCATATATGTCACACTGCTCTAGAAAGTCCCTCATGTCAATTAACCAATTCAGAATCATAGGTATACAGTAGACATCGAGATCTACTAGTGCTTTTTTTAATTTACAGATTTTTAGTGATTTTATCCTTAAAAAAACACAAACATTTGGACTTTTCACAATGTCACACACCCAAATTTCATGTTTGATCTACATTAAACCAATACACACTCAAGTTCAGACCCCAGTATTTTTTTTAGTTAATCATATTAGGCTGTTAGATGACACAGATAAAATATATCAAATGGGGCTGAAAGCATTTATTCAGATTTTTGAGGATTAACACATGTATCTATAAATTTAGGGCAATGTAAGATCCGGCAACATGGCCACAATTCCTTCAATATTAGTGTAAATTCCTTGTAAAATCACCAGTAATTCAATATTCATGAACACTTTGTCCATTCTAACTTTCGAAGAGCTATCCCTATTACCTTGCTTTGTACGGTGCAATACATAGCTCAAAAAATGCTGTGGACAATGGACTTGCCGGATCTTACACCTAAAAGACTTTCAGTAAATATCTCAGAGAAATATTATGCTGTAACCTATGTATTAAATCATATGATTCATGTAAATATTCTGGTCATATTCAACCATTATGCAAAAATCGATTAATCTAGCTCAGATACTTTTGTTAGGATGAGGGAACAAATAGAGGTTGTTCTTCCACTATTTTGATGCATCTGATTTGCCTTAAAAGTTGAGACCCCTAAAATGAAAATTGCCCATATATAGAAAGAGAAACATGGTGTTTTTATTCTTAAAAAAGCTGACTGAAGATTGATAATGTACATGATAGATTAAAAAATTAGGGGTGTTTTCAGGCCCCCAAAAATCAGTGTTGTGCTTATATGCATGGTTTTACATCAGGGGTGTCAAAAAGTCAATTAAGTAGATCTGTGTAAATCCCCTGAACTTTTTTTCCGTGTTCTAATGGGGGGATGTGACAGCCCTTCGACTATTGTTGATACATTTGTCCCTAGACACCAGAAGATTGTTAAAATATAGATTGATATGCTCCGCCTGTCAATAACTTGATTCTATCTGCAGCTTTTTGTAAAGACTTCAGAGGAATTCAGTATTAGCATTCACTGCCCTGTAGAATAGCCTTTAGTATTTTTGTAGTGACAGGGGTGTGAAATTTCCGCGGAAACGCGGAAATCCGTGTTTTTGGTGCTCAGAAAGACCATTATTGAGATCTATGCAAATCCACTGAGAAAAGAAATTACCATTTGTAGGGGGGGGTCTGACTTGGAATGTCTGCCAATGTCATTCCAGATTGAGAATTGTTGGCCTCCCAATTGTAATTCCAAACATCCCTGTACAACAGAGGGTGGTTATATTTTGCCCAAATAACATTAAAATCACTTTAAGCTTTATCCTACATAAAAGCATTAACTAGCAAGCCGTATATTACACTTCAGAGGAAATGGGTTTCGGGATTTCACACCCCTGAGTGAACAAGTTCTTACAGTATCAATGATTACTATTCTAAAATACTCATTGTGATCACTTAAAATAATTCATGTCATTCAAAAAAGGGGAATATCTCTTACCCACTCATTAATACTTTGTGGACCTGCATAAAAATCAGTCACAACAAATTGTTTACCAATTTGTATTTGGACCAAAACAACATGAAATCCCAACTGATCGCTACATCTCAGAAACAAAAATACCTCCACTACTAAAGAATTCTACTCAGCGTCCCTGGTGTAGACCGGTAGAGGTCAGCCCAAGGACATGTGTGTCTTAGGGCGTCTCCAAGGACATCCGTGTGCTGTTCAAACACACAAACATTAGCATAGGTGCATCATGCCCATTGGTTGTCATGATGCACCAATGAAGTGCTGGCAAGACTGCTAGCCAGCACTTCATTGGAGCATCATGTCAACCCTCCAGGAGTATATATGTATCAACCCCATAGGGTCGGCATGATGCTCCAATGGAGTGCTGGCAAGTAGTCTCGCCAGCACTTCATTGGTGCAACATGACGACCAACGGGCATGATGCATTAATGCATCAGCGGTCTTTAAAGGGACTTTACACTGTCCACATGGGGCCACAATGCTGCAGGGTGGGGCCCACTCAGACTGATGCTAACTTGTTAACCCTTTAAAGGCTGTGGTCTGTCTGGCAAATAAAAGAACACTTGCTATCCTTTGAGAGGATTAGGGGAATGAAGCCCCAGTAGCAGTTTTCTCCCTCACCTCGCTCCTCATAGATTTGGTCATTCATCTCATAGATTGGGTCATCTATACATGCAGTCACTGGTGTGGTGGACAAGCAGTATATAAATACATGTCTGGACAAGCAGGACGGAGTGTCCGATCAAACACAGTATTAAGTCTGCTAACTTTTAGGTACCCACTAAAAGGTACCCCCTAAGAGGTAAAATCAACCAAACCACAACATACCTCATCCAAGGCTGTCTAGTGCATAAAGCATTGTGCTCTACAGGAAATCTAAATGTTCGGTGAGGGTCCGTCCGACATTATGGCCTGCAATAATCTCAGCTCTCTAATGATGAAAGAATTTTTTAGTTTGGTCAATTAAAAGTGCATCTAGGGCCATTTTCATCTTTTCTGTGTAATGAAATCATTTTCCTTTACTTTTTGTTTGTTTTTATTTCCTTATACATTTTTGTATAATAAAATATCATTTATAGAGTTTGTATGAAAACTGTAAATTTTCAATAGTCATATGGGGCAAATGGGTGCATGCTTGGAGAATCGACCTCGCTCTCTGCGGAGACGAATGTTGGCGCCGTCACGGTTCCCGGGGTTTGACGGACGGCGTAGGGACACTATCCTTAGCCCTTTAATTGTTTCTAGTTTTATAAGAGCTTGGAGTATGGTTATTTGGTTCACTATTAATACTAAATCTTTTTAATTCCACTATCATTGCCGACAGGCGCCCGACAGCATTAGATTCAGATGAGATCTCATCTGAAACCATGTCCCGACACTGCCCTGAGGAACTGCGGTGACACAAACTTTGTCTCCAGTGTGATGTCATACGACTTCCGGCCAGGTCGAAATCCCAAACATACCCCCAGATGTGTCATATGGCCTGCTTCAGAGGGAAATGGCCAATGCAAGATAGAATGACGCTGGCACTTTTCTTGCAGGCATTTTAGCCTACGTCAAGGAAAGGTTTATGCCAACACAGCAATCAACACTTGAAGGGTTAAGCACCATGCCACTCTTACAGCTTTAATGGGGAGAGACATTCTAAACCCTCTGTGGACCAGCTAACAACATCTGCCACCAGAGGGCACCATGTGAGGCTGCTGTACGCAGAGATGCCACTTTTCCTGGTTTACCAGGATTTCCTGGTTTTGATTCCAAGCGTTCTATATCAAATATTGTTAAATTGCTGGGAAAATATTGTCCAACGTCTAGTTTTCCTGGTTTTTTTTTCCGACCAGTGAGTGGCATCTCTGTGTATGATGTATGTAGGTATATTTACCAGACCGCCTTGTCGCTCTATTGTGAGCGGAATCAGACATGAGTTTAGAGGCCACCATGAGTGTGTCCTGTGGTATTCCTTTCATGCTCCCTGCCTGCACCTATTATTGCCTGTCTGTTTAATTACCATTCTGTTTGATCCCCTCTCCACATGACATTCATCATGCCATACCTTAGTTACACTGGTGCCCTGCAGGTATTGGAGGCATATATACCTACAGGCTTGTCCCCCAGATTCTGGGGGGGGGGGGCTGCCACTTTCCCTAACTATATTGGAAATGTGAGAAAATTAGGACAATTTCAGAATCAGTGAGTGGCTTCTAATACTCCCCCAGAAGCACCAATACATTAGTGCCCCTTAACCCTTAAAGGGCCGCTGATGCAGGCGTGCATCATGCCCATTGGTCGTCATGAAATTGATGCACCCATGAAGTGCTGGTGAGACTGCTCACCAGCACTTCATGGGAGCATCATGCCGACCCTACGGAGTTGATACATAAACTCCCGGAGGGTCGGCATAATGCTCCAGTGAAGTTCTGGCGAGCACACTTGCCAGCACTCTCTACTTCCTTGTCTGCCAGCTTTCCTACTTGACAGCCTCTCTGCATGCCTCCTGCCATTTAACAACAGCCGCAGGTGGCCTGTCATTAAACCTTTAAGGGCTGCCTGTTATCATGCAGCATTCATGCATCATGCCGACCTTATGGGGGTTGATCTCACCAGAAATATGCCATTGTCCCATTTCAAAAAATCCTGGCAATATCCCCTGTGCATGAATGCAGCCCTGGGGAGTAACTTGCCAGGGCTGCTTTCATGCATCATGCCGACCCTACGGGGTCGATACTCCCACTGGGCCGGCATGATGGTCCAATGAAAAGCTAGCGGACAACTACCCAGCATTCCGTAGGTTCATCATGACGGCCAATGGGCTTAATGCGCTCCTACACTAGCGGCCCTTAAAGGGTTAACACCAGCCCCATATGTCTTGTCCTTAACAGGTCTACATGTGGTCTGTCCTGTAGTCCTCCGGTGTCTTAACATACACTGACAGTGACTAAGACTGCAGCTCAATGCCCCCTGGTAGAACACAGGTGTGCCAGGCCCCTCATTAGGTGAGTTGCACCCTTTAAGGGCCGCTGATGCATTAATGCATTGTGCCAATTGGTTGTCATGATGCACCAATGAAGTGCTGCCAAGTCCGCTCACCAGCGCTTCATTGGAGCATCATCCCGACCCTCCGGAAGTATATATATTAGCCCCATAGGGTCGTCATGATGCTCCAATGAAGTTCTGGCGAGCGCTTCATTGATACATCGTGACAACCAATGGGCATGATGCACTCCTGCATCAGTGGCCTTTATAGGGTTAATTGGCATTCTGATGAGCCTGCAGAACTTGCAAGCAGGGATCCTTCAGGATATGTCCAAAATCTCAGATAATTTTTATTTGGGGCTTTGTAATTTGGTTTTTCATTTTTCTTTTGCTCAGGGAGAGAGGGAAAGTCATGGAATTTTGATCCAAGATTCTTGGGAACAATGTGGGGCAAGATTAAGATGGGTGGGGGGAGGCATGGCATACACCAGCTCCTGTCCCCCCTGAATTTTAGAATGTATTTGCTTCTTTCTTTTAGGCCTCAAATATAGCCATTGATTGGGGGGGGGTAGGGAGATGTAATGCTACATTTAAGCCACAAGGCACAAAATGGTAATGCTACATTTAAGCCACAAGGCACAAAATGGTAATGCTACATTTAAGCCACAAGGCACAAAATGGTAATGCTACATTTAAGCCACAAGGCACAAAATGGTAATGCTACATTTAAGCCACAAGGCACAAAATGGTAATGCTACATTTAAGCCACAAGGCACAACATGTCCTTTTGGACAATATTTGTTTTGTGGTCATGGTGTGCTCTGTGGTCATTGTGAGAGAGATCTACAGGAGTTTGTCATGTGGACACTTTCTGCTGTATGACCAAAACATAGCATATCAAACACCCCCTTTTCCCCCTCAAACTTAAGAATTTATTTGCTTCTTTCTCTAAGGCCTCAAATTTAGTCATAGATAGGGGGACCCCTACCTTTATCATAAGGAATTAGCATGTCCCGTCCTTTTGCAGATCCTGCATGCGTCACCTGGAATACGAGTCAAACCATTGTGCCCCGGTTAAAGGACAAACATTGCGTATTGTGTTTGGATATATTTACCTGCCAGGCTTTACCTAAAAGCCACACTAAATAATTCACACCTGGATAAATCCTACTTCTAGAGACCAATCCACCATGAAACGACCAAGTTGTCCACAAAGTTAGTTTTTTCCCCCACCCGAGGGATTCAAATGAAACGCCAAAATAGAGTGTACAGTCCGTCTATTATACATTGATACATAAATGTCTTTCTGGTCAATCTGATGAAGTTTCGTCTGCGTTGACATTTGTAGCGAAAGGAAATGTCAATGCAAACGTTTGTGTCAGTTATTAAAAATTGCTCTTTCATGCAGCATGATCTATAGAGTTTTGCAGATAGAGGTCCAGGGAGGAGGGGGGCACTCTCTATCACATGAAATCTGGCTCTATTTTGGGGGTAAACACGGAAATATTACAGATTTACTCTTTTACAGGAAAACAATAGCCATATGTGGGGCAGGGGTAGCCAACACTAGCCCAGTGCATTGGGCCAAATGCCAGTAGCTTTGGCTCTGGGTTGGTGATTTTTTTCTAGATTTCCTTTGGAGTTGGTCATGTGGCCAGTATATTTGGAAATATGTTTCTATATACTAGAATGCTAGGCCAGTTTGCCAACGGCCCAAAATAAAATGTTAGTGCCTACCCCTGCTGGGGTAAAAAAGAAACAACCAAAAAACCCATCCTCTTTGATTCAAAGTTGATAGAGTGACCCCCCACCCTTCCCCGCGGTCTACCCAGGTACCACCACCTTTATCACCTACAGGTAAAACCCCGTCAGCATGTCAGCCGTATTTACGCAGTTTGTTCATATTTCATCGATTCGCATGAATTCGCTGAAATGCCTTCTATTTTTATTCCTTTGCTATGCTAACAAAAAAGTCTGTTTCCACCCTTTATTTATAACAACCAACAGTGAAATATTGATTATCAGCTGACATTATGTATGCTGCTAAAAACCATGGCTCTTTGATAGGCCACAGGGTGAGCCCCAATAATGTCCTTAGAAAATAAGTTTCGTTCCAACAAGAGGGGGAGTACAAAATTTTTGTGGTTTTGTATAGGTAATGACCCTAGGAATCATATATCAAAAGTTCTCCGCTCACCTCCCTGCAGTTTTTGCGTAGGTCAAGGTCAAAGGTCGAGAATTTCCCTCTTTATTCCTATATAAATATGTAAAACCCAGTAATTAATTGTATGTTGTCTATAGACTAGGCTAAAAGGCTAGAGGAGGGCATTATGGTTTAGAATAGACCAGAAAATCATGCTGATTTCAAATATAATTGATATATTGGTGTGAGTATAATAGAAGTACCCGAAAAATGGGGTTTAAAAATTAAAATATTATTGAAAAATATGTTAAAATATCAAAAATCAGTAAAACATGAAATAAACCCTCAATAATCCACCTAACACTTAAATGAGTTAGATGGTGGGTGAGGAGCATAGTAAGCATGACCTAATTAGGTTATTAAGCCTTGACCTACTTAATTAGGTCAAAGGTCACAGACACAATATCTGCCATATCTCTGGTTCTAGGAGGGCTTTCTGCACAATTTTAAGTTCTAAATAGGGATTTCTGACATAGAGGAATAGATTGGACTAGGTTTAAACCTACTAGGATGCATTTTCAAGTATCAAAATCTGAAATCAATATTGAATGTCTGTGTGAATACAGATGTGTGGTCAGAATGATTTAAACAGATATCATCACAGGTAATATTATAATATCCCATTTGTGATGGGTAGAGGGGCTTAAAATAATCATATGTAGGCTGGTTAGTGTTTAATCAGCTTGCAATAATTAGATTTTTAGGCCTTGACCTATATCTAATTAGGTCAAAGGGCACAATAACCATATTTGTCGATATCTCTGGTTCTAGGGGAGCTTTCTACACAATTTTAAGTTCTAAATACGGGTTTCTGACATAGGGGAATTTATTGGTGTATGTTTTAACCTCCTAGAATGCACTGTTGTCTATGTGAGCCCTAAACATGGAATTATATTCAACTGTGTCTCCAACAATATACATGCGAATGAATGAGAAAGAAGGCAAATTGTGCCATCCAAGTAGTGTTACATGTGTATCCAATGATCTTAATTGACATAAGTAATTTCAGCCTCATGCTAGAGTACATTTTTCTTTCACTACTTTAATTAACTTATTACTATATTTCCAGCATTATCATTCAATGAGGATTACTAACACAAAACTATTGATGTGCTTGATTGGTCAATACAACCAATATTGAGATATTTATGGTCATACTAGTGAACATTCCCGTAGAAATCTATTATGTCATGCCCGCTGGAAGCAGCCAAAGTGCACAATTTTCATTGGTAGTGCCCCTTGTTGTATCGATCATGTAACTCTGTTGAATCACTTGTATAGGCTTGGTCTTGCCCAAAATAATGCAAGGATAGGGGCTGGGGTGGGCTGACCTATTATAAGGAGTGGAATGCTCACTTATGGGGGAGCATAAGGGGTAAATTGTTAAGGCACCCCCTCTTAAGGAGTTATCCTGTTGTTATACATTGTGTATACAGCTCTGTTTGAACTAAAAAATGGACCCCTGGTGCACCTTTTAGGTGCAGGGAGGGATTTCTCTCAAACTTTTCCAAGACTTCTTTACCAGCATACACTGGTATAAGGGGGGGGGGAGGGATTCCAAGATCCCCAGGTGCAAATGTCATGCTAGTCCAGCATAAGAAATACCTTAGTACTGAAAAAATCCTTGTAGAACAGCACAAAAAAAAACAGAGGCACTCACTATATGTCAGCGACAGGTGTGCACAGCTGACAAGGCCACTTTTTTATGACAATCCATCTCATTTAGGTTCTAGTTTTCATGAAAATCTATCCCTTTTGAAGTAAACCCTTCTGATCATAGGTGTACCTCAGGATTAAGGGTCACCTTTATCCTAAAACCACTATCACCATGGATTTGTTTGTCACAGGCCAGGCTGTACACCCCCATCAAAGGTAAACGAGTGCCCCTCCCTAGTACTTACCCTCCAGGTTTCATGTACTAGTTTTTAGCTTCTTCAAAAGGTGGGAAAATTGTTGATTTCTGATTTATGCATATGACAGCACATCCTAGGAGGTTCAAACAAATTCCAATGGATTCCTCTATATCAGAAACCCCTATTTAGAGCTTAAAATTGTGTGAAAAGCTCTGCTAGTACCAGAGATATTGGCAAACATGTTTCTTGTGCCCTTTGACCTAATTAGATATAGGTCAAGGCCTAAAAATATAATTATTGCAAGCTGATTAAACACTTACCAGCCTACATATGATTATTTTAAGCCCCTCTACCCATCACAAATGGGATATTACAATATTACCTGTGATGATATCTGTTTAAATCATTCTGACCACACATCTGTATTCACACAGACATTCAATATTGATTTCAGATTTTGAGACTTGAAAATGCATCCTAGTAGGTTTAAACCTAGTCCAATCTATTCCTCTATGTCAGAAATCCCTATTTAGAACTTAAAATTGTGCGGAAAGCCCTCCTAGAACCAGAGATATGGCAGATATTGTGTCTGTGACCTTTGACCTAATTAAGTAGGTCAAGGCTTAATAACCTAATTAGGTCATGCTTACTATGCTCCTCACCCACCATCTAACTCATTTAAGTGTTAGGTGGATTATTGAGGGTTTATTTCATGTTTTACTGATTTTTGATATTTTAACATATTTTTCAATAATATTTTAATTTTTAAACCCCATTTTTCGGGTACTTCTATTATACTCACACCAATATATCAATTATATTTGAAATCAGCATTATTTTCTGGTTTAGACTTAACCATAATGCCCTCCTCTAGCCTTTTAGCCTAGTCCATAGACAACATACAATTAATTACTGGGTTTTACAGATTTATATAGGAATAAAGAGGGAAATTCTCGACCTTTGACCTTGACCTACGCAAAAACTGCAGGGAGGTGAGCGGAGAACTTTTGATATATGATTCCTAGGGTCATTACCTATACAAAACCACAAAAATTTTGTACTCCCCCTCTTGTTGGAACGAAACTTCATAATTTGGTGGCTCACCCTGTGGCCTATGACTCTGAAAACTGAAACAGAAACAGACCTTTCAATGTTTTAACTAAATTTCATTCAGTTTTGACAGTTTTATAATGGGTTGAAATGAAGCAGATGAAAGTTTTATCACATTATTTTAACAGAACTTGTCAAATTATTAAAGCTTAACTTAATAGGAAGCAGACCCCATCCTCGGAAAGAATTTGAGCCAAATTTCATTCAGTTTGACCATTTCATTCAGTTTGACCATTTCCTTAAATCAACTTTGACAGTATGATCATGGGACGAAAGGGAAAAGGCTCAAACATTATTTTAAGAAAACCATTATTCCCTGATTTCATGTATAGCCGGGTTTTTATGGTACTGTAATCTCCCGCGTTCAAGGCGCATTATGCGCACCTAGGGCTTGAATTTCAAAGGTTTAGTTCTATTCTATAGTAAAAGTACCCCACATGTAATGCACAGAACCCCTCAGGCACATCCTGTAATGGTATAATTCACATACAGTGACGCTTGATAATCTGTCCCCTGATAGTCCGTCATACACAGAATCCGGCAAGGGTGTTGCTGGGACATTTCTTTACAAATCTATTGAAATATGTGTAAGGGTTTGTGGCCTTACGGACCTGGGGGGTTTGGGTCTTACGGTTCGGAAAGAAAGAGTAAGACAGTATTCCAAGTGTATGCCAACGGTTAGGTTTATTACTTAACGCACACTCACGGCTGCCGGATGATATCAAGGAGGCAGCTAATATTAAAAGACAATGGTTTACATGGTGTGGAGGCCAGAAGGGCCTCTGACGTAGCGGCTGAGCCCTGGGCTTTATATACGGACCCAGGTGTTCGTCGTCAGATGTCCCCACAGACCCGGATCGGTGCTGCCACCTATCCGGAACCTGAGGAACGTCCGACGACTCGACTCACCCGCCACGTCAGACGGTACCCAACTCCTATGGTTTAATAACGTGTACCTCTACATATGTTTCAATAGTCAGGCTGTTTTGAGATCTGACCAACATTTTTCTGTAACAGGGGTGGCCGGACCATCAAGGTCTCACTGTACAAGATGCATTGTGGGAAATTATGGTAATTAATATTTCACATCAGTAGTACAATGTATTAGACGGTCCAACTCGGCATACATGATTGAGTTACACCATTATAATTCCCTGTCCAGGCAGCGCTAATGGCCTTCAAGGGTCATCATGGCTGATACTCGATACCGACATGTACATCAATATCCCCTTATTGACTGGCTGAATATTCAGCATGGTTACTTTTGCATTGATTATGAAATATTATGGGATTTATGGCAGCTTTTGGCTGTTGAAGGTGCAATGATATGGTAATTGGGGAAATCACATTGTATTAGTCCCCTGTTTTTAAAAGTGCCGGGTTACTTGAAATGCCAATCTCAAATAAGCGCAAGGGGTAGGATGATTTTGAAATTGAAATTTACACTATACCGTATTCGACCTTATAAGCGCCCCCCCCCTAATAACCCCCCCCCCCATTTGGGAGCCTTTTACAGACTAGAAAATGGCCTACTTTTTACGATTTTGGAGGCAGTTAAACTGTTAAGTTCTATACTACCATAAAACTAAATTTTTTAAGCGCCCTGGACGCTTATTAGGTCGAATATGGCAGTCTATGTTTTGAATAAGTGCTGCCCAGAGGCCTAGACTAGTGGACTGTGGGTATGAGTGTTGTCCTGATGCATATAGACCTACAGGGCTTTTGACAGGGCTGCGCAGTGGGTAATACACGCATTTAATGCTTAAATGTCACATTTAAATGGCTAGAATGGCCATTCATTTACAGAATGGCGCATTGTTTTTGCTAAGAACCTACAATGGCTGCATTCCTATATCAAGAAAACAAATAGTTGCAATACAATAATACATAATGGGTAATTTACAGGGTGGATACAGCTGGGTCAGCATTCAGACCACATCCTGGTTATGGTTACTATAGAAAATAAATTCCATGCATATATAAGGCTGTGTACCACTGGTATTAAATACAAGTGCAAACAAAGCTGTTGAGCATATACATGGGAAACCAGTGTAGTGCTGATATTACCACCAATGGCCATGATATATCAATATGTGGCCCTTAATCCTTTGAGGGCCACTCATTCAGGAGTGCATCATGTCCATTGGTCAGCATGATGCATCAATGAAATGCTGGGAAGTCTGCTCGCCAGCACCTCATTGGAGCATCATTACGACGCTCCAAGAGTGCATAGACCCTGTATGGTCTACATGATGTTGAGTGGCAAGTTTCTCCCCAGGGCTTCATTCATGCACCAAGCTAACCAACAGGCATGATGCATTAATGCATTAGTGACCCGTAAAGAGTTAAAGGCTGCTGATGCAGGAGTGCATCATGCCCATTGGCCGTGCATCATGCTGACCCTCCGGTAGTACATGTATCAACCCCGTAGGGTCGTCATGATGCACCAATGGGCATGGTGCATTAACGGGTTAAAGTGCTAATGTAAATACCGTAATCTCCCGCGTAGAAGACGCGGTGCGCGTAGAAGACGCGGTGCGCGTAGAAGACGCTCCCCAAACTCAGGTTATGCTGGTTCGCGTAGAAGACGCATCCAACCCCTCTGAATCGATTTGTAAAAAAAAACCCCGTACAAGACGCCCCCCCCCAACTCAGCAGGTGGGGGGGTTCGCGTATAAGACGCACCCCCCACCCTCCACCCCCAAAAAAATTAAAAGAAATGTTAAGTCTATGCTGTCGTCGGTCCATGCGTCCCTACACCCCGGCAAGCCACACCGCATTGTCAACCTGTTGAGTCTATGCTGTCATCGGCACATGGTCGGCGTCTTCCCCGCCGAGCGCGTCGACACCTCCCGGTCTGCCGCGGTGCTGGCTATATGAGCTCAAGCTGTCATCGGCACACGGTCGGCGTCTTCCCCGCCGAGCAAATCTACAGCGACCGGGCTGCCGCGGTGCTGGATATATAAGTTCAAGCTGTCATCGGCACACGGTCGGCGTCTTCCCCGCCGAGCAAATCTACAGCGACCGGGCTGCCGCGCTGCCGTGCTGCTGGCTATATGAGTTCAAGCTGTCATCGGCACACGGTCGGCTTGAACCCGCCGAGCGCAGTTCAAGCTGTCATCAACACACGGTCGGCGTCAAACCCGCCGAGCAAATCTACACCGACCGGTCTGCCGTGGTGCTGGCTATATGAGTTCAAGCTGTCATCGGCGCATTTTCCCAAATGAAATGTTGGAAAACCCCACGTATAAGACGCACCCCCAACTTGAAGAAATCCTATAAGACGCACAAGGCATTTGTTTGGCGTAGAGGACGCGTCTTATACGCGGGAGATTACGGTACCACATACATACACCACATTGGTTCCACTGCTGTACAGCTTTAACCCTTTAAGGGCCGCTGATGCAGGCAGGAGTGCATCATGCCCATTGGTCATCATGATGCATGAATGCAGCCCTGGCAAGTAACTCGACAGGGCTTCATATTTATAAGCATCATGCCGACCCTACAGGGTTGATACAGCCCCAATGGGTCGGCACGTTGCTCCAATGATGTGCTGGCGAGCAGACTCGCCAGCACTTCATTGTTGCATCATGATGACCAATGGGCATGATGCACTCCTGCATCAGCGGCCTTTAAAGTGAAGGGACAACAATAACAATACATGGAACAAACATGAGCTGCATATTGTTGTTTCAGCCAACACGGCCGCTTGCACCGCACAGGTCTGTGGATTGATTTATTGATACTGTGTAATGCTATTCTATTACCTCGGTGCCGTTTACCTTGTACCAGACACTGTTATAAATCAACCCGCGACATGGATATATATATACCCTCAGTACCAGGTAACCCTATCAGGGCCGTGTAGCACTGTAACACACTAGGTGCAACTCATATATTACCCCGCTTACAAGATGACCAAGTATGAGACGCAGCTAGAATTTGTGGACTTGCCCACTTAAAATGAAAATGAAACTAAAAGTTGTCAGGGAATCTCATGGATTTGTAGGAAATTACAGCAGGGAATGCCATGAAAGATGGATATTTTTAGCAAATCATTTTGATACTTACTTTTCCCACTCAAATGTTTTTTCATAGGAGCCTTGCCCGCTTATGCCCAAAAACATGTAATTATTCAAGGAACATTTTGATTTCAGTCATAGAAATGTCATGGAATTGCAGTATGAGAATTTTGTGGAACCCTGTATATGATTACAAATGAATATGATTGCAAATAGACAAAGTGAACCCTGTAAGAGCCAATTATGCAGGAGTGCATCATGCTTATTGGACCAATCAAGTGCTGGCGAGACGGCTTGCCAGCACTTCATTGGAGCATAATGCCAGCCCTGCGAGAGCAATATCTATATCCCAAAGGCTTGGCATGAATGCAGGGGCGTGGGAAGCAGTTTCAGAGTGGGTGGGACCAGGGGGGTTTCGTGCAATTTTTGACCTTCCTTTGCTTGACCTTTTAGTTTTGACCTTTTGAGGAGTTGGCCAAATGTCCCCCCTGTCCCCCATGCTTTCCACGCCCATGGAATGTCTACGTAGTTGCTCGCCAGGGCTGGATTCATGCATCATAATGACCAATGGGCATTTAAATGCATCAGCGGCCCTTAGAGAATAACAGCGTAAAGTTATTCCATGCTATGTATTGGCGTCGTTAGGGACATCAGACCCACACAGCCGGCCGTAACTAAGGCACTGTATGAGTAGCTAATATGGTATAGTACCCCTTGTACTGCTGGTAGGGGCATCCATAAATGATGCCACACAGCTGGCCGTAAGTAAGACACTGTATGGTATAGTACCCCTTGTACTGCTGGTAGGGGGCCATCCATAAATGATGCCACACAGCTGGCCGTAACTAAGGCACTGTATGTGCAGCTAATATGGTAAAGTACCCCTTGTACTGCTGGTAGGGGCATCCATAAATGATGCCACACAGCTGGCCGTAACTAAGACACTGTATGGTATAGTACCCCTTGTACTGCTGGTAGGGGGCCATCCATAAATGATGCCACACAGCTGGCCGTAACTAAGGCACTGTATGAGTAGCTAATATGGTATAGTACCCCTTGTACTGCTGGTAGGGGCATCCATAAATGATGCCACACGGCTGGCCGTAACTAAGACACTGTATGGTATAGTACCCCTTGTACTGCTGGTAGGGGGCCATCCATAAATGATGCCACACAGCTGGCCGTAACTAAGGCACTGTATGAGTAGCTAATATGGTATAGTACCCCTTGTACTGCTGGTAGGGGCATCCATAAATGATGCCACACAGCTGGCCGTAACTAAGGCACTGTATGAGTAGCTAATATGGTGTATTACCCCTTGTACTGCTGGTAGGGGCATCCATAAATGATGCCACACAGCTGGCCATAACTAAAGCAGTGTATGTGCAGCTAATATGGTATAGTACCCCTTGTACTGCTGGTAGGGGGCCATCCATAAATGATGTCACACCGCCGGCCGTAACTAAGGCACTGTATCAAGAAGCTTCAATAGATAGGAGGTGAAACTCAGAGCTTTACCTATGGACACAGTGTAACAGCCCCCCCCCCTCTACCCCCCTTAAAAGTAGGCTCCCTTTTTTGTTAAGTATTGAGTCCTATGTAGGATAAGGGGGTTTATAGAGATGTCAGGAATCTTTATCAGAGTGATATCAAATGGAAACAAGGTGCCACCTATACCAAAAATTCCTGCTGAATCCAAAATTTGTGATCTTGATTCTCAAAGTTTGACCAAAAGTACCTGAAAAGGAGGTTTGATGATGAGAATATTTTAAAAATGTACAAAAGTTATATTGAAAATGATTGGAACTTTTTATAGATGCAACATGCTAATCAAAGTCAATACCTCAATCTACATATCGCAATGTCTGCCTATCTCAACCTGACAAGTACTCTACCTGTGTATGGCTCTGCCTCTCCCACATACTGCCTATCCCTTAGTCTACCTATCACTGTACATTCTTACCATTAGTCTACCTATCCTCAATCTGCCTATCATTCACTTTACATATCCCTCATGGTGACTATCCCCCAACTCTTCACATCCCTCATGTTTGACTGGCACATCTGTGATATTACCTAGCACCAATGTATCTTTTGAATATGCTCACTTCACAAGGGATTCTCTATGCCTATCTCTTAAACTGTTTATTACACATGCTACCTATCCTCCTTGCTACCCATCCTCTTCAATACCTATCCCTCATGCTCACTTTATAGCTTTCCTACCTGTCACAGCTTGTTCAGCTGGGATAGCTCACAACCAACCTTCATTTTGATCTCTTAGTCAACCTATCCCCTAAAGAACAAATTTAACAGTCTACCTCACACATACATCTACCTATCACTCATGCTATATATCCTTGAGGTTACCTATCTCTCAGGCTGCCTATCCTTCATGGTATATAGCCCTCAGTATTTTAACCTTAAAAATGTTTTGTTGTCAAGTGGGATAGCATGAATGATATGCAGCAGGGAGGATAGGAAGAGGGGAATAAACAATATACATGTAGAATAGGAAGGTAGAAAGAATAGAATACAAGGTGAGAGATACATAGATAGCTGGTTAGGTAGACTGAGGGTTATATACCATGAAGGATAGGCAGCCTGAAGGATAGGTAACCTCAAGGATATATAGCATGAGTGATCAGTAGATGTATGCTTGAGGTAGACTGTTGGATTTGTTCTTTAGGGGATAGGTTGACTAAGAGATCATAAAGAAGGTTGGATGTGAGCTATCCCAGCTGATCAAGCTGTGATAGGTAGGAAAGCTATAAAGTGAGCTTGAGGGATAGGTATTGAAGAGGATGTGTAGCAAGGAGGATAGGTAATAAACAGTTTAAGAGATAGGCACAGAGGGTACCTTGTAAGGTGAGCATATTCAAAAGATACATTGGTGCTAGGTAATATCACAGATGTGCCAGTCAAAATTAATATGAGCGATGTGCAGAGTTGGGGGATAGTCACCATGAGAGATAGGTAAAGTGAATGATAGGCAGATTGAGGATAAGTAGACTAATGGTAAGAATGTACAGAGAAAATTAGGTACAAAGGTGAGGGGTAAACTTTAATCCTTTAAGCCATTTGAGGGAAACCCTAATTCAACTCTAGATGTTTCAAGGGATAGGTAGTATGAGTGATAGGCAGAATAAGGGATAGGCAGTATGTGGGAGAGGCAGAGCCATACGCAGGCAGAGTACTTGTCAGGTTGGGATAGGCAAACATTGGGATATGTAGATTGAGATACTGACTTTGATTAGCATGTTGCATCTATAAAAAGTTCCAATCATTTTCAATATAACTTTTGTACATTTTTAAAATATTCTCATCATCAAACCTCATTTTTAGGTACCTTTGGCCAAATTTTGAGAAACAAGACCACAAATTTTGGAATCAGCAGGATTTTTTGGTATAGGTGGCCCCTTGTTTCCATTTGATATCACTCTGATAAATATTCCTGACATCTCCATAAACCCCCTTATCTTACATAGGACTCAGTACTGAACACAAAAGGTAGCCTACTTTTAAGGGGGGGGGTAGCGGGGGGTGGCTTGCACTAAAGGACTCTATGGAGTAACATATCCTAGGGAACCTATACTATTCTTGACTGTATGAGCAGCTAATATGGTGTATTACCATTTGTACTGCTGGTAGGGGGCCATCCATAAATGATGCCACACAGCTGGCCATAACTAAGGCACTGTATGAGTAGCTAATATGGTATAGTACCCCTTGTACTGCTGTTAGGGGGCCATCCGTAAATGATGTCACACAGCCGGCCGTAACTAAGGCACTGTATGAACAGCTAATATGGTGTATTACCCCTTGTACTGCTGGTAGGGGCATCCATAAATGATGCCACACAGCTGGCCGTAACTAAGGCACTGTATGAACAGCTAATATGGTATAGTACCCCTTGTACTGCTGGTAGGGGCATCCATAAATGATGCCACACGGCTGGCCGTAACTAAGGCACTGTATGGTATAGTACCCCTTGTACTGCTGGTAGGGGGACATCCATAAATGATGCCACACAGCTGGCCGTAACTAAGGCACTGTATGAGTAGCTAATATGGTGTATTACCATTTGTACTGCTGGTAGGGGGCCATCCATAAATGATGCCACACAGCTGGCCGTAACTAAGGCACTGTATGGTATAGTACCCCTTGTACTGCTGGTAGGGGGACATCCATAAATGATGCCACACAGCCTGCTGTAACTAAGGCACTGTATGAGTAGCTAATATGGTGTATTACCCCTTGTACTGCTGGTAGGGGCATCCATAAATGATGCCATACAGCCGGCCATAACTAAGGCAATGTATGAGTAGCTAATATGGTGTATTACCCTTTGTACTGCTGGTAGGGGGCCATCCATAAATGATGCCACACGGCCGGCCGTAACTAAGGCACTGTATGAGCAGCTAATATGATGTACATCCATCATAAAATCCCACTCATAAGTCAACCTCAGTAAAAAGCCGACTGTAGACTATGGAAATAATTTCATAAGCCAATTCTGGGAGCAGTTTTAAATGGTACCCTCTATATTCTATTAAAATATATGCCAAGATTTCTGTCAAAAATCCTAAGATAAAGTTCTGACTAGAATTTAATTGTACCGTAATCTCCCGCGTATAAGACGCGTCCTCTACGCCAAACAAAATGCTGGGGGGTCTTATAGGATCTCTTCAAGTTGGGGGTGCGTCTTATACGGGGGGTATTTTTTCTATAGAAATGTACTAATCTTACAAATTTCAGCAGTAAAATGTGCGTATTATATGCGAAAATGCATGTGCTAAGTTTGGGGTGCGTCTTATACGCACAGCGCGTCTTATACGCAGGAGATTACGGTACTATGAATAGATTTTGTCTCAAAGTAGCAGGCAGATTTAAGATGTTGTTTCAATGGCTTATATTACCAAAAAAAAAGCCTTAAAATGAACATTTGTCTCAACATTTTAGTTCTTTTGTCCCTATTTATCACCAGATGTTTTCAGGATTAAGGTCATGAAATCTGCTGAGATCAAACACAGGCCTTGTCAATGTTCACTCTCTGCATGATTGAGTACAAGGTGGAATGATGGTCTGCGCTGAGGCAGTCCGCCTTTCCAATTCACAATCGTAATAAAAGGGTCCTCTCAGCTGCTGATGCTGCCGCCGCCTTGGCCACCATAAAACTTACCAAGAACAGGCTTTCGGTAACACTTTGAAGGAAGTGTAATGCTTTTAAGTGCTCCCCTGTTTTATTGAAGTGTCAGTGCACTCTGGAACCAGTTTCAAAGCGGGAGTGAGGTGATTTTTGCAGCCATTTTTGATCTCCTTCAGCTTGGCATTTTTGGTTTTAAATTTTTTTTTTTTTTGGGGGGGGGGGGGCTGGTCAAAAGTGGGGCTGGTGGAGGAGGTATAACCCCAGCCCCCCTCCCCCCCACGTTCTTCCCACACCTGTCGATAAGCTTACCAGGGATGCATTAGTGCACCATGACGAGCATGAAGGAACAATGCGACATGACAGGCATTAATGGAGGCCTGGCTAGTAACATGCATACGCCAGGGCCACATTAATGCTTCATGCTGACCCTGCAGGGTTAAAGCATCAATTGGTATAAACCGTGAGGCATCAAGCGACACTCAGTGGGCTCAACAGCTTGCCAACAACAAGCCCTTAAAGTATCATCTAAAGCCTTGGTCTGAGACCAGCTCCACTCTCCTTCACAGGCTTAGTCTCTGTGTAAAAACAAGGCTGAGTGGTGTCTTTGTCATGTAGATCTATAGAGAAAAAGAAGCATGGAAAGTAAAGTGTATAAAAGTGGTGTTTCTGTCCTTGAGCCTGGTCTGAACAAATAAATTGTGTGTGTCTTGAGTCTCAAGGGAACACATTGGAACGGACTTCAACACTTATTGTATCAAATTAAGGGAGTGATAATTTTTTAACAACATGAGGGGGGGGGGGGCTGGTTGGTTTGAGGGGGGGTCAGAACTTTTCCGACCCCTTGACCATTTGGGGTCAAAATGATTTCACCGCGAAAAAGCCAGTGCATTATTATAGGTTAAAAGGGTACATTTGCATGCGGTTTTACGGCCCTTGGGGGGGGGCAGTAATTTTTCAACCACTTGCCCAGGGGGTCAGAATCTTTTTCGCAAATCTGCGCGCAAACCCACCAACCCCCCCCCCATGTTAAAAAATGATCACTCCCTAAGAGATTCCCAATACAGCTTGAAATAACTGCAATATATTGCCGCATGCTTTGGGGTGTCAAAAATCTTTGAACACTAGCCCTGTCTTTAAATTCTCCTATCGAGGAACTGAGTGTTAGTTTCATCCTGTTTCTTTTTCTTTTTCAACCAAGCAGGTTTCAATTACAAAGAATAATATTTACCAAAGTTAAAAAGAAAATGCTTTGACAAAGTCAGAGATCTGTCATTAGTTTACGACTTAATGATCTAGACTGTATTTGGAATCTGTCCTGAACAAATAGTACCGTAAAACCTCCCTCAGAAGCCAACCCCCTAACTTAGGTAATTTAAAGGCTGATGTTGAGACCTAACTTGCGCCTTATACGTGAGAGATTATGGTAGTATGTCTATATAGTATAACTGAGTAAATGGAAGTCAATCTACTTATTCTTTGTATGTCAGAGGTCTCTTTATGTGTTGTTTTACCCTATGCCACTTGAAATTAGCATGTTAAGAGAGTCTTCAGCTTCAATAATTGTGACATGTACTGGGAGAAGGGGTCTTATAACCCCCTGCACTAAGCCCCATTTTTGAAGATCGTGTCACAATTGTTGTTAAAGAATATTTTCATTTTCCCCATAGCCTCAACATTAGAGGCCATTATATAGACTTGCATTGGAGGTGAATCTAGGTCAGTCAGTATGAGCAATGGGATAGTTGGGATTGGCTGGCACTTCCTTTTCCCATGGGAAAGGAAGTGCGAGCCAGAAGTAATTAAACTGTAATTTTAACAAGGTCACATCACCTTGGCAACACTGACTGTCTGACCATGTTTATTGTTAGCCATGAAAGTCTTTGTGGATGGATGGGACTATGGGAAATCATGGGGAAATCATCATCATGTGGAAATCACCACGGGAAGGGTCAAGAAAGGGGTCATTGTCTGTCTGCTGTCCAGTTCAGGTCATTTCTTAAAGGGACAAATAATCAGATTACCAGTAGTAATTAGCTCATCCATCTATGTTTCTATGTACATTAAACACATAGTCATGAATCTACCACCAGATCCTGGTGGTATTAGATATGACTTTAATTAAATTAGCATCATTAATTTTATTGACAAAATATTAGTGCAAACCACTACTTTTGAGTCAACTTTTGATCTAGACTTGGAAAATGGAGGCAGTGGCCATTTTGGCCCCAAGCCAGTCCCCAAAATTTGCACTCCCAGTGTGGCCAATCCGGGGCCGTTTCACCAAATCAGGTATCAATTCCCACTAATCTGGGGCCATAGACCAACATGGCATTGTTGTATTTTTAGGAAATTGTCTGGTTATTCCATAAATTCAGGCTGAAATTCCAGCCAATCAGGGAAGCCCTGTCAGGACCCTGTTGGGCCCTATGGGGTTCTGTTAGGCCTCTACCCATTGGCTGGGGCTGACCAGGGTCTATATAAGCAGTCTGGGTTGTCCAGTCAGATAGAACCATCTTGGCTCTCACACACAGCACTTTCCTGGAGCAGCTCCAATTCTGGCAGTCCTTCTCCAGAAACCTACTGCCTTACCCTGGAGCAGCTCAGCTAGGCCCCTGCAAGTTGTGATGCCAACTCCCTCACCACCTTGGAGACCCTGCTCGAAGTTCGGCCGCAGCCTCCCGCAGTCTGCTCATGATGCCCAGCTCAGAGGCACCCCCGAAGACTTGCAGCCTCCCGCAGTCCCCAGCTCAATCAATGTGGCGTTTAACTTTGCAACCCTATTTTTGGACCCCAGGGTCCCTAGGGTCTACCGCATGTCCAAGTTTTAGCAGGGATATGTCAAATCCCCCAAGGTACCGGTGCCGCCTTCCCATGAACTAAGGAACTTTTCCTCAGGATCTCCTGGCCACCACCGTGTTACCATGCCCGAGGCAACCCCAACCGGTTAATTCCCGGGCACCTCACTGTTACGGTTTATTTCAGATCATGTGGAGCAGAGTATTAGCCCCCTTTACTTTAATTTCGCATATACGTGCGGGCTTAGCGGAGTCCTGGCCCCCTCAACTTTAAGTTATTAGATACTTTCGGGCTAAGCGGAGTCCTGGCCCCTCAACTTTGATTTTGCATAAACGTGCGGGCTTAGCGAGTCCTGGCCCCCTCAACTTTAAGTTATTAGATATGTTCGGGCTTAGCGGAGTCCTGGCCCCTTTATATTAATCTTGCATATACATGTTGGCTTAGCATAGACCTGGCCCCTTAATTTTAACTTCATTTATTTTCATAGATTTTTACGGACGAATACTGATCATTTCTTTTAATAATAAAATGTATTGAACTGCATTTTCCTTGTCGTCATCTGTCCTTGACCTAGTGTTAACGCCATCCTAGTGGTCCGAACTTGGAGCTTTCTAGTCTCCTTCAGTAAGAACACAACGAGAAGTATTCCCCGCACCACCCCTTTTGCGGGGAATTCCGCTACAGTATGTATAGATGCATGTATGATGTGTATGCAGGGCTTTATGTTTCCTAGCGAACTGGACGCGTTTCTAATGTATTCTTATTCTAGACACTTTTGCCATGGTCAAGCTAAATGCACACACCACCTTGTTTTAGTGTGTGTGAGGGGGGGGGGTCATGTCTTTCTAGTGTAGAGGTCGGCGAAAACGTCTCTTGGAGAAACCAGGACTCGAACCCGGGACCCTCCAACTTCGAAGCGGAAGCTCTTCCTCTGAGCTACTTCCACTGGCCTGACATACCCTGTCACCAACACGGCCCCACTGACATTTCCACCTTCCACCTACCTCTGGATCGGTATGGTATACATAGGGGGAGTGACCACCAAGTGAGCTGGCCTCTGGAGGCTCAACGCACCCGGGGAGGGAATGAACCCCTACACTAGCTTACTACTTATTGTAGCATAAATGGCAATTACTGAATTGTGTCCTACTATTGGCCTATACACATCAGATTGCTCACAGCTAACAACCCTAGTCCATCTTGCTGTAAGGCCTGTCAGCCTACTTACCTACTCATGCATGGCAATTACTGTAAATTCTCTCGTATAAGCTGCGGCTTATACCAGAACCCAAATAAAAAATAGGCTTATAGGAACAGCCCAAAGTCAGGGTGCGGCTTATATGAGGGTATTTAACACTATAAAATAGTACTGAACTACCAATTATCAAGCCTTGACTATGGCTCTAAGCTTCTCCCAAAGTCAGGGGTGCGGCTTATATGAGGGATGCGGCTAATACGAGAGAATTTACGGTACTTAAAAGCACTAATGCTGTACCCATTGAAAAATGATCCAGGATCCTGAATCATTCTTAAAATGTGGCTAAAGTGATTTGAAAGGGAATGGTACAGTTCTGTAGCCCTTGTGATGGAATTGGGAACTGCAAGATAGAGGCTGAGAGGTGGGTCGGGTCATAACGACATAATAAGGTTATGGGTTCTGACCAGTGGGTGACACAGTATTACAGCCTGTATTACACTTAATTATACAGTATCCTACCCTCACCACTCCCCCACTGTCACCACACACAAATCATTAACCCATCAGCCCCTCAAAGTCAGCATCGCGCTTTAACGCATTGTGGTGGCATCATCATGCATTAACCCTTTAAAGGCTGCTTATGCATTGCTGCATCATGTCCATTGGTTGTCCTGATGCATGAATGCAGCCCTGGTGAGTAACTTGCCAGGAATGCATTCAGGCATCATGGCATCATCACTGCTGTATCAGTAACCCTTAAATGTTCAAGGACAACATGCACCTGTGCCTAAGGCGACGATGCTGCCCCTGCCCCCCCTCTAATCCCACCCCTTTCCTCCCCTCCTAACCCATCTTGTGTGCCCTGCTATCTCATAGTTCATAACCCCCCCTCCTCAGTGCCACCCCTTTCCTCCCCACATAGTTTCCCCCTCACCCCTCCTCATAGATGCGGTCATTCATCTCATAGATTCCGTCATCCATAAATGCAGTCACTGCTGTGTCGGGCAAGCAGCATATAAATGCCTGTCCTAAGAGGAAAAAAAGGCCTTCATGTCCGAAATAGAACGTCTAAGTTCCTCGATGGCCCCCGGACGTAAAACTAAACAAACAAACAAAACCTTTTCCCCCCAACATAGTTTATTCCCCCCATGCCACCCCTTTTTCCCCCACATAGTTTATCCCCTGTGCCACCCCTTTTTCCCCCCACATAGTTTATCCCCTGTACCACCCCTTTCCTCACCCCATAGTTTACCCCCTGTACCACCCCTTTCCTCACCCCATAGTTTATCCCCTTTGCCACCCCTTTCCTCACCCCATAGTTTACCCCCTGTGCCACCCCTTTCCTCACCCCATAGTTTATCCCCTGTACCACCCCTTTCCTCCCCACATAGTTTACCCCCTGTGCCACCCCTTTCCTCACCCCATAGTTTACCCCCTGTGCCACCCCTTTCCTCACCCCATAGTTTATCCCCTGTGCCACCCCTTTCCTCACCCCATAGTTTATCCCCTGTACCACCCCTTTCCTCACCCCATAGTTTATCCCCTTTGCCACCCCTTTCCTCACCCCATACCCTTTCCTCACCCCATAGTTTACCCCCTGTGCCACCCCTTTCCTCACCCCATAGTTTATCCCCTGTGCCACCCCTTTCCTCACCCCATAGTTTATCCCCTGTGCCACCCATTTCCTCACCCCATAGTTTATCCCCTGTGCCACCCCTTTCCTCACCCCATAGTTTATCCCCTGTGCCACCCCTTTCCTCACCCCATAGTTTATCCCCTGTACCACCCCTTTCCTCACCCCATAGTTTACCCCCTGTGCCACCCTTTTCCTCACCCCATAGTTTATCCCCTGTGCCACCCCTTTTCTCACCCCATAGTTTATCCCCTGTGCCACCCCTATCCTCACCCCATAGTTTATCCCCTGCACCACCCCTTTCCTCACCCCATAGTTTATCCCCTTTGCCACCCCTTTCCTCACCCCATAGTTTACCCCCTGTGCCACCCCTTTCCTCACCCCATAGTTTACCCCCTGTGCCACCCCTTTCCTCCCCACATAGTTTATCCCCTTTGCCACCCCTTTCCTCACCCCATAGTTTATCTCCTTTGCCACCCCTTTCCTCACCCCATAGTTTATCCCCTTTGCCACCCCTTTCCTCACCCCATAGTTTACCCCCTGTGCCACCCCTTTCCTCACCCCATAGTTTATCCCCTGTACCACCCCTTTCCTCCCCACATAGTTTACCCCCTGTGCCACCCCTTTCCTCACCCCATAGTTTACCCCCTGTGCCACCCCTTTCCTCACCCCATAGTTTATCCCCTGTGCCACCCCTTTCCTCACCCCATAGTTTATCCCCTGTACCACCCCTTTCCTCACCCCATAGTTTATCCCCTTTGCCACCCCTTTCCTCACCCCATACCCTTTCCTCACCCCATAGTTTACCCCCTGTGCCACCCCTTTCCTCACCCCATAGTTTATCCCCTGTGCCACCCCTTTCCTCACCCCATAGTTTACCCCCTGTGCCACCCCTTTCCTCACCCCATAGTTTACCCCCTGTGCCACCCCTTTCCTCACCCCATAGTTTATCCCCTGTGCCACCCCTTTCCTCACCCCATAGTTTATCCCCTGTACCACCCTTTTCCTCACCCCATAGTTTACCCCCTGTGCCACCTTTTTCCTCACCCCATAGTTTATCCCCTGTGCCACCCCTTTTCTCACCCCATAGTTTATCCCCTGTGCCACCCCTTTCCTCACCCCATAGTTTATCCCCTGTACCACCCCTTTCCTCACCCCATAGTTTATCCCCTTTGCCACCCCTTTCCTCACCCCATAGTTTACCCCCTGTGCCACCCCTTTGCTCACCCCATAGTTTACCCCCTGTGCCCTCCCTTTCCTCCCCACATAGTTTATCCCCTTTGCCACCCCTTTCCTCACCCCATAGTTTATCCCCTGTGCCACCCCTTTCCTCACCCCATAGTTTATCCCCTGTACCACCCCTTTCCTCACCCCATAGTTTATCCCCTGTGCCACCCCTTTCCTACTTACATAGTCCATTCCCAGTCCCAGCTCCCCTCCAAACCCAACCTCCCAGCCGCTCCATAGTCCACGCACTCACACCCCCCAAGTCCCACCGCTTACCTGTTTTACCCCCCCCCCCCCACATATCCAGTACACAGCAAGTGTTTTCTATACTTTCGATATATTATAAATAGTTGGATAAGGTCTATTCGGACCGATTGTATGCCTGTACTTAAACCCTCTCACTGACTCCCATCCCCATCCCCCAATCCCACCCCCTTTACCTGTCCTACTGCCTGCCCCCACCCACCCAGTACACACCAGGTGTGCGTGGTGCCGTCAGGTGGGCTGCTATATAATGCAGGTGTAGTGCAGGTGTTGTGAGGCAGTAGTGAGCAGGTATAGCACCCACCCTGAGGGACTCCTCCTACCTGGACAAAACCCTACCTACCTGCCTGCATACATACATACCCAGCCACTCACCTACCTACCCACCCACCTGGAACCACTCACCTGGAGCAGCTACCAGTCCTACCTGGGCACAGCTGCACACCTGTACATAAATAGGATTACCTGGAGCTAATACGACCTGAAACACACACCTCTCTACCTGGCTACCTTGATAGTAGGGGTAACTGAAGCCAAACCTGTATTGGGGGAGGCGATATCTGCACCAGGGGCTCCTATCATATAAGGCATATACACCACATGGGACTATATGTACCCAACTTTGGCCTTCAGTTGTTGATCCAGGATTCCTGTTGTGATACAGCCTACACCAGGGAGAGTAATTTACCCATTCTGCTTACACTACACTAAATTCATTGTGAGAGAGAGGGAGAGAGAAAGAGAGACAGACAGAGAGAGAGAGAGAGAGAGAGAGAGAGACAGAGACAGAGAGAGAGACAGACACAGACAGAGAGAGAGACAGACAGAGAGAGAGACAGAGAGAAAGACAGAGAGAGACAGAGAGAGAGAGAGAGAGTGCTTAGGAGGACAGACACAGTATAAGGGATCAAGGTAGCCAAGCCTGTAGAGAGGAGAGGTTTAATCTACCTGTAATCTTCCTGTGGTTACCTGTGTGGAAGGGAGGCTCTAATTACAGGTGTATATATATAAGATAACATATTACTAGCATCATGACGTCAGAGACAGAAGTCATCAAGGCTGGAGGAGGAGGTAAGACTCATCTAATACCATCAACTTAAAAATCAGAGATGGAGGCTTTAAGAATTTTGTCTGATTTCACATTTTCCACACTTGACCATGGTTATATCATTTTGCTCCAAGCTCACTACCCGATCAAAGGTCCTTTTGTTTAATATTTTAAACTTTTTTATGAATTGAGAATCTGTGTGTGTGTAAATTTATAATCTTTATATATTACATAAAACCTGACGTAGATTCTATTAGAATTTGGTGACAAACACAGCCATTGATGCATGCTCCCTGTGCACCGTGGTTACTATGTGACGTCAGGGAAACCATGCCCTATTAGGCTAAACAGGTGTTAAAGTATAAAGAGGCACCTGTCTCGTCAAACTGCAATAGCCCAGCAGATTAACTGGTTTACCAGGAATTCCTGTTTTAGGGAGACATAAATTTCTGTGTCACTTTGTATTGAATTGTGTTAATTTTCTTGGGAAAATTGTCTAAAAACATGAATCTTCATATGTTCTTTTCCTGTCCAGCTGCCCAATATTCTTAAATATAATTATCAACTAAAGTTTTAGCCCTTCAAACCAACTTAGAATTTTTTTTTACAATAGACTATTGTTCAAAGTGATGCCTCTGTTTTTATGGTATTATTTGTAATTGTCAACTTGCTGATGTGGCCATACACTACCGGTGCCGTAAAAAAATGTAGCGTATAAAACATGGATTATTGACCATTTCTGTGGTCGCCTTGGGGCTTCTTGAACTCAGGGTGCGGCTTATTGACAGAGCTTTGCTGATATAGATCAATATTGAATCAAAAATACTGAATTGGCACCCATAACCAAATGAACGTCTACTGAATCTGTAAATGACAATAACCGTAAATTCTCTCGTATAAGCTGCGGTTTATACCAGAACCCAATTCAAAATTAGGCTTATAGAATGGGCCCAAAGTGAGTGTGCGGCTTATTGCCGTTCATTCTTAAGAATGAACGGCTATAGGAGGGGACCCATTCTTAAATACAAGCTCTCATAGTGGTGCTTCCTCGCTCTCCATGTATAATCCTGTCATAGGTACACTATTGAGTATGCCTATACCTGGATTAAAATCTGCAAATCAGTCAAGCATAGAAGTGGTGGCAGTGGTGGTGTTGGTGGACCTGTTATTGTAGACCCTGGGGACAGTGGTGGTAGCCCTGGACACCAGGCAGAGCCATGGTATATAGTATATAGAGCCCCCCCCCCCCCACCCACCTCTGAATGGTGGTGGTGGCTGTGCTCCTGGGGTGGCCCCATACCTGCCTGCCACCACCTCCCCCAGCACCATGTGGTTCTCTTCTGCTGGTGGTGCGTTTCTCAGCACCACTGACTATTAACCCACTAAAGGCCACCTACATGTATATTTATGTATACATGTACACATAAGTATGATGCACTTTTTTAGGAGTTTTAAGTGGCATGATGAATTGATGCACATTTAAACCTTTATGGATGGCATGATGCATTGATGCACACTTAGACCTTTATGGATAGCATGATGTATTGATGCACACTTAACCCCTTACGGATGTATTGATGCACACTTAACCCTTTATAGATGGCATGATGCATTGATGCACACTTAACCCTTTAGGGATAGCATGATACATTGATGCACACTTAACCCCTTAGGGATGTATTGATGCACACTTAACCCTTTATAGATGGCATGATGCATTGATGCACAATTAAACCTTTATGGATGGCATGATGCATTGGTGCACACTTAGACCTTTATGGATAGCATGATGCATTAATTCACACTTAACCCTTTATAGATGGCATGATGCATTGATGCACACTTAACCCTTTATGAATGGCATGATGCATTGATGCACACTTAACCCTTTATAGATGTATTGATGCACACTTAACCCTTTGTAGATTGCATGATGCATCGATGCACTCTTAACCCTTTATGGATGTATTGATGCACACTTAACCCTTTGTAGATTGCATGATGCATTGATGCACACTTAACCTTTAGGGATAGCATGATGCATTGATGCACAATTAAACCTTTATGGATGGCATGATGCATTGGTGCACACCTAGACCTTTATGGATAGCATGATGCATTGATTCACACTTAACCCTTTATAGATGGCATGATGCATTGATGCACACTTAACCGTTTATGAATGGCATGATGCATTGATGCACACTTAACCCTTTATAGATGTATTGATGCACACTTAACCCTTTGTAGATTGCATGATGCATCGATGCACTCTTAACCCTTTATGGATGTATTGATGCACACTTAACCCTTTGTAGATTGCATGATGCATTGATGCACACTTAACCCTTTATGGATATCATGGTGCATTGGTGCACACTTAGACCTTTATGGATAGCATGATGTATTGATGCACACTTAACCCCGTTAGGGATAGCATGATGCATTGATGCACACTTAACCCTTTATAGATGGCATGATGCATTGATGCACACTTAACCCTTCATGGATAGCATGATGCATTGATGCACACTTAACCCTTTAGGGATGTATTGATGCACACTTAACCCTTTATAGATGGCATGATGCATTGATGCACACTTAACCCTTGAGGGATGGCATGATGCATTGATGCACACTGAACCCTTGAGGGATGGCATGATGCATTGATGCACATTTAACCCTTCATGGGTGGCATGATGCATTGATGTACACTTAACGCTTTCGGGATGGCATGATGCATTGATGCACACTTAACCCTTTATAGATGGCATGATACATTGATTTACACTTAACCCTTTAGGGATGGCATGATGCATTGGTGCACGCTTAACCCTTTATGGATGGCATGATGAATTGATGCACAATTAACCCTTTATGGGTGACCTGCTACATTGATGCACACTTTAAGCATTATAATTAACCATGACAAAATAAATCACCACGGCTATGCCGTGCTTAACTGATTTCCTTAATCCATCAAATACATGCCTCCTAGTTGTTTTCCATGTGTGTCGGCCATCTTTGTTTTAGGAAACACAGGGATCCAGCTCATATATTGTCAATTTTAATCTTCAAAAGTTATCAGATGGATGTTAGTGACCATTGGGACACCTCAACTAGCTAATTTTATTGTTCTCACTATATATCGGCCATCTTTGTTTTAGGAAACACAGGGATCCAGGCCATATATGGTCAACTTCGATCTTCAAAAGTTATCAGATGGATGTTAGTGACCATTGGGACACCTCAAGTACCTAATTTTATTGTTTTCCATGTGTGTCGGCCATCTTTGTTTTAGGAAACACAGGGCTCCAGGTCATATGTGGTCAATTTTGATCTTCAAAAGTTATCAGATGGATGTTAGTGACCATTGGGAGACCTCAACTACCCAATTTTGTTGTTTTCCATGTGTGTCGGCCATCTTTGTTTTAGGAAACACAGGGATCCAGGTCATACATGGTCAATTTTGATCTTAAAAAAAAAGTTATAGATGGATGTTAGTGACCATTTGGACACCTCCACTACCCAATTTTATTGTTTTCCATGTGTGTCGGCCATCTTTGTTTTAGGAAACACAGGGATCCAGGTCATATGTGGTCAATTTTGATCTTCAAAAGTTATCAGATGGATGTTAGTGACCATTGAAAGACCTCAACCACCTAATTCTATTTTTTTTCAATATGTGTCAGCCATCTTTGTTTTAGAAAACACAGGGATCCAGGCCATATATGGTCAACTTTGATCTTCAAAAATTATCAGATGGATGTTAGTGACCATTGGGAGACCTCAACTACCCAATTTTATTGTTTTCCATGTGTGTCGGCCATCTTGGTTTAAGGAAACACAGGCATCTAGGTCATATGTGGTCAATTTTGATCTTCAAAAGATATCAGATGGATGTTAGTGGCCATTGGGACACCTCAACTACCTAATTCTATTGTTTTCCTTGTGTGTCTGCCATCTTGGTTTTAGGAAACACAGGGATCCAGGTCATATGTGGTCAATTTTAATCTTCAAAAGATATCAGATGGATGTTAGTGACCATTGGGACACCTCAACTACCTAATTCTATTGTTTTCCTTGTGTGTCGGCCATCTTGGTTTTAGGAAACACAGGGATCCAGGTCATATGTGGTCAATTTTAATCTTCAAAAGATATCAGATGGATGTTAGTGACCATTGGGACACCTCAACTACCTAATTCTATTGTTTTCCTTGTGTGTCGGCCATCTTGGTTTTAGGAAACACAGGGATCCAGGTCATATGTGGTCAATTTCGATCTTCAAATGTTATCAGATGGATGTTAGTGACCATTGAAAGACCTCAACTGCCTAATTCTATTGTCTCCATATGTGTCGGCCATCTTTGTTTTAGGAAACACAGGGGTCCAGGTCATATATGGTCAACTTCGATCTTCAAAAGTTATCAGATGGATGTTAGTGACCATTGGAAGACCTCAACTATCTAATTCTTTTGTTTTCCTTGTGTGTCGGCCATCTTGGTTTCAGGATCACAGGGATCCAGGTCATATGTGGTCAATTTTGATCTTCAAAAGTTATGAGATGGATGTTAGTGACCATTGAAAGACCTCAACTACCTAATTCTATTGTTTTTCATATGTGTCGGCCATCTTGGTTTTAGAAAACACAGGGATCCAGCTCAAATATGGTCAATTTTGATCTTTCAAAGTTATGAGGTGGATGTTAGTAGTCATTGGGAGACCTCAACTACCCAATTTTATTGTTTTCCATGTGTGTCGGCCATCTTGGTTTTAGGAAACACAGGGATCCAGGTCATATGTGGTCAATTTTGATCTTCAAAAGTTATCAGATGGATGTTAGTGACCATTGGGACACCTCAACTACCTAATTCTTTTGTTTTCCTTGTGTGTCGGCCATCTTTGTTTCAGGAATCACAGGGAGCCAGGTCATATGTGGTCAATTTTGATCTTCAAAAGTTATCAGATGGATGTTAGTGACCATTGGGACACCTCAACTACCTAATTCTTTTGTTTTCCTTGTGTGTCGGCCATCTTGGTTTCAGGAATCACAGGGATCCAGGTCATATGTGGTCAATTTTGATCTTCAAAAGTTATCAGATGGATGTTAGTGACCATTGTGACACCACCACCACCAATACCACCACCACACTACTCCCAACCCTCACACACATTCCTTATTTGCATATTTTAATCCAGGCATAGGTTTACTCAATACTATAGCAATGGGACAGGATTTTACATGGAGAGCGAGGAAGCACCACAATCAGAGCATATATTTAAGTATAGGTCCATTCCAAAGGCCATAGAGTTCATATATAATGATCTTTTTTCCTTGGATCATAATAGGAATATGCACGGCATTACAGCATTGCTGTGTTTACTTTCCTGAAAATATGTTATAGATTAATAAATTGCAAAACACACAACATATGAAGGGCTTTTATATTCCGTATTAAAATAATATTTGTTCTGAAAATTTTGATCTAAGATCATATTAAAAATGTTGTAAATCAATTCTATACTTCTTAGAACATGATATGAATATGCACGGCATTACAGCTTTGCTGTGTTTACTTTGCCGAAAATATGGGATAAATTTCTAATCCGGGAAACGCACTGCAATTTAACTGCTTTTAGAATTGATATTAAACTCAGAATTGATCGTCAAATTTAAATATGAAATCCTAATATCTTGATCATAGATGACAGATCCTAAATTCAATCCTCTCAATTGCATCCTTAACACGGGCCTCTTGATCATAGATCTTAGATCCTAAATTTTCAATTGAATCCTTAACATAATCTCCTAACCATTGACCCCTTGTATGGGGGTGTTTGAAACTATAGAATAGGTCTAATTTGCCAATTTTCAAGCCTCAGTTGTGGCTTATAGATGGCTCTAGACCCCTAAAATCGACATGGCGACATGAGCATTTTTTGGATTAGTGACATGAGACATGGCCAATTCCTTAAAATCGACACAGGGACATGGCCATTCCTTAAAATCAACACAGGGACATGGCCATTTCTTAAAATTGACATGGTGACATGGCCATTTCTTAAAATCGACATGGGACATGGGGACCCCCCATCAAGGGCCCCTTATAGCTTATTCAAAAGTCTGGGGTGCGGCTTATACGAGGGATGAGGCTTATACGAGAGAATTTACGGTATGACTCCTACATACCATGGGCACACATTTGGCAGCCCTGTCAAAAGTGCTGCTCATATGGCAAGATATACAGGACCGCTGGTACAATAAACAGCATGCTCCAAGTGCAAGATATCCACTAGGGTCGTGTAATATATAACACTAGAGATGTTACCAGCTGGAGGGTCATTGTTTGTGTAGGGGCTTAGGCTGTTAATCTGCATAGTAAATGTTATGTTAATAACAGACCTGTAGATATGGGGCTGAAATGTATCAGAGTGTGTGCTTTGTGTAGACTACCGTAAATCCCCGGTCACAAGCCGGCCCCGGTCATAAGCCGGGGGGTGAGTTCAGGAAAAAAATAAAAGCCGGTTTTTGGGTCAAATTTTTACCATTTTCTCTTTAATCTATAGTAAAAAAAAAAACGGTCATAAGCCGGGGGGACTTTGGGAAAAATTTAGAAGCCGGTTTGGGCCCAAAATAGAAAAAAAAATCCGGCTTATGACCGGGGATTTACAGTAGTTCCACTCCATCTACATTTATACAACACTTGGGTGGAAATTCAATGGAAAAGCATGGTAAATATATTGCATATAGCTCTTGTAAATCTATGCTGTCCATTGGGCACACACACCCTCCCCGCCTATTTGAGTTTGAGTCGGTGTCAAGTGTGGCGTAAGTGAGATATCATTGCCTCAGTGTAAGAAGGTTGTAACTGACATTTTCAGCTTTTGCAGGAGAGGCAAAAACAGTATTTCAGTAACTATAGCACAAAGTGGATATCATAATATTGTACAGGGATCTGAAGTCACATATCATAGACAGAGCTTCAGTACTTTCCCAGTGGATAGATAAGGGTCAATGGATATTACCGTAATCTCCCGCGTAGAAGACGTGCTGCGTGTATAAGACGCACCCCAAACTTAGCACATGCATTTTCGCGTATAAGACGCACATTTTAAGGCTGAAATTTGTAAGATTAGTACATTTCTATATTAAAATTACCCCCCGTATAAGACGCACCCCCAACTTGAGAGAAAGCTATAAGACGCCCCAGCATTTTGTTTGGCCTAGAGGACGCGTCTTATACGCGGGAGTTTACGGTAATCTCAATTTTGCCAAAATGTCAGTTGCACCCTAATTGCTCTAAGGCGACAATATAGACTTTGCTTGTTCAATGTAGCCAGCAGTCACCACAGGCTATATAACAGCTTGCGGTGACTATCGAATACATGTCCGGACCAACTCAGTGTACATATCTACCATGTATCGTTGTGTGCTATATCGTGCCCTTAGTGCAAGAAGGTTGTAACTGACATTTTGGCAAGAATGAGTTTTCTTCTGTTTTAATATGTATTGACTCTCATCTAGCTACTATTAAACAGGGTTCCCACACGTTATGGAAAGTCATGGAATGTCATGGAATTTCTAAAAATTTCATTTTGTGTCATGGAAAGTCATGGAAAATGAGAAAACCAAGTATTTATTGCAAAATCCATTGGAGTGGACCCTTTTTCCCACCTCGATTGCAGGAATTTTGCCATGAGGTTGACCCCGATAATGTCCAAAATTCGTTTAAAATGTCATGGAAAATTTTGATTTTTGTCATGAAAAGTCATGGAAATGTCATGGAATTCGAGTCTGGGGATTTTGTCGGAAGCCTGATTAAAGTACTGAAGCTGTGTCTATGATATGTGTGCCTACAGGCCCTAGTGCAATGGAACCCTTCTTTTGCCTCTCCTGCACAACTTGAAAAATACGGTAACAACATTCTTGCACTAAGGTGACGATATATTCACAGCCTGTTGTGACCAAGGTGCATGTATACATTGACTAACAATGTTTTTAGGTGGTAACCCATGGTGACACGGTAGAAATAAATGCGGCAAGCTGTGGATATTTCATAGCCAGGGGTAAAATCACACCTTAACCCTTTAAGGGCCGCTTATGCACTGATGCACTAGTACATCATGCCCATTGGTCATCTTGATGCACCAATGAAGTGACGGCAAAACTGCTTGCAAACACTTCATTGGAGCATCATCATGCTGACCCTCCGCATGCTTCATTAACAGAGGCATAGGAAGCAAATCTTTATTGGGGGGGGCCAGCAGGGGCCCCCACTTCGACCATCTTGAATTGTCGGCTCAAGCGCAATAGTAGCTATTCGTACCTATATAAAAATTCGTATTGAAAAGTAATTTTGATGAATTTTTAATCCGATTTGAGGCCCAGGCCTCTATTTTCCCTATCCCATTACTATATCAACCTAATTAGAGATCGATTTTTCAGCTTCTTGCTCAAATAATTATAAATTCTTGGCAATTTTTTTTTTTTGGGGGGGGGCCCAGACATACTCAGGCCCCACCTCCTTTATGATTGCCCCCCCCCCTTTTCTTACGCCCCTGATTAATGCATCAGATTAGTAGAGTTACTTTGATTCACCAGTACCCATGGTCACTCCAGGATTATTCGCACCTCTGGTCAACCCAAGTTGTGATGGTTGACTTTCATTCTGGTTATACCTTGACCACAGTTATAAGGCCAATCTGGGTATTCACCTGTATAGTGCCAGTACTAACTACGTTTTTACCTTTGTAGATTGGGTTTGATTTAATTTTTTTTTTTTTTTTTTTTTTTTTATTGATATTTGAAATATTCACAGATGATTGACTATTACTGCATCTTCTTTTGAGTAACCTCGGTCTCACTTTGCTTATAAACTGTGGTCAAGGTATAACCAGAATGAAAGTCAAGCATCACAACTTCACGATACTTAGTAAAGCCCACATGTTTCATATCATTAAAGGGCAGAGCCCTCTATCTAGCCTACATATAGATCTAAATAAACAGGTCTGAGACGAGGCTGAGAAGAAGACCCAGACTTAGAACATAGCCTGTACTCAAGGGTATCAACATGGTCATATCTGTAGACAGGGGCTATCATCAAAACCATAGAAATAATAGAAACTGGTAAAAAGATGCATTATTCATGTCACTTTAAAATCATCCTTGGCCCCATTATCATGCTGAATGCAGGGCTAGAAATGACCACGGTCATACATCTAGGTCTGAGGCCATAAAGGGTGCAGTCTTCAACCTGATAAAATAATGACAATCAAACAGACAGGGAGAGGTAAGTGATTGTGACCCTTACCAAAGTACACTTAGTTAATACTACTTACTGCAGGATTCAGTGTTACTGCTAGTAGTGCACACAAAGTGGACCTGGGCGCTGGTAACATGGAACCTATTTAGTAAGGCACTTGCATTTTGTCCAGCTGATATTCCTAAATCTTTTCTATAGTGGTGGATTTGAAGAAGGGGGGGGCGGGGCCTCACACACCCTTCTTTATGGCTATAGTTAACAGTTTATCTGCCTCTTTTAGCTCCCCTTCCTTATCAAAGTCCTGGATCCGCCGCTGTTCTGGAATATTTCATTGATGCAAGTTGCATTTGTACAGCAATTTCCACATAATCCTAAGATCTCGTGCCTTTTCTGAATACAAACAACGTAAATGGTGTAAATTCATCCACTATTTTTTAGCACCTCCCACGCCGCGTAGCGGCGGTACCGCAAAGCGGTACGGGAGTGCACTATGATGATTGCATTTGCCCCATTTGATGAGGTCTCACAATACAAAATTACTGAATAGAGAAATTGATAATTGTGAAATCTTCTTTATGTCTGCTTTTATGAGACATGTCATTAAACACTGGTATACCAACGGCGGGAGGCATTTTTTACGCAGTCACAACGGCATTTCTTGTCCTTGCCATGGCCACACATAGGCTGTGCACTATGACAACTCTGGGGTACCAGAGCCTCGACATGTTGCATCAATGAAGTGAAACAAGCAGACTTACCACAACTTCATTGGGGCATCATGCCGACCACTTTGCATGATGCACCTACGCATAAGGAGCCATTGAAGTGCCTACCCTTAGGGGTGCTAATGCAGGAGTGCATCATGCCCATAGCTTAGCATGATACACAAGTTAAGTCCTGAGGAACCTGCTTGCAGGGCTGCATCAATGCATCATGCCAACCTGTGGGCATGATGCATTAATGCATCATGCCGACCTGTGGGCATGATGCATCAATACATCAGCAGCCATTACAGGGTTATAGTGTTAGGTCCTCATTAGGTTAAATCCATCCCTCTAAGAGGAGCCCTAACCCAGCAATCTCTCCTCCATCTCCTCCCTCACCCCACACCACTCCCTGCCCTACTACACCATATTGTATGGTGCTATACCACTCCTACCCAAACCCATTAACCTTTTAAAGGCCACTGCTGCAGAAGTGCATCATGCGGGGTTGATGCATATACTCCCGGAGAGTCTGCATGACGCTCCAATGAAGTGCTGGTGAGCTGTCTCGCCATGACTTCATTAGTGCATCATGACGATCAATGGGAATGATGCATTAATGCATCAGCGGCCCTTCCGGGTGGTGTGGGGCTTGTATGAAGCTACACCACTCCTACCCAACACATTACGGTAGCCCTTCCAAGATGGCTTTGATGAACAATGACAGAGGGGTCAACAAATCAGTTATGAACCAGTGTGAACACTGGACACAAAGACAAACCAAAGTTGTGTCCAGCAGGTAAATGCTATGTACCCAGCCCTGTTGCCTGATGATACAGACCCACTGATGCCGATACCGTCCTAAAAGGATCGGCATGATACACGGATATGGTGCTAGTGTGTCAACATGAGTTTATCATGCTGATATAGAGTCATTGCCCGTGCAGCCGGAAAATAGTGGCTGTCCAAGGCGATATTGATGCATCATGCTAACTAAGGTGATAGAGTGCAGGAGGATTGGCAGGATTCACCATGAATGACTGCTTACCAGCACTTCAATGCTGCACTGTAAAAAGATAATGTTGTCAAAATAAGGACATGATCTTTGTCCCAAAGATCCACCGTTGTTTTCACAGAGATTCCTTGTACAAGAATGTACTGCCACCTAGGGCTTCTTGTACAAGAAAAATGTGGCAAGGACCACAGATAGGAGTTGCCACTCCATCGCTAGCGACTGCAGGTTGACGTCACCAATGACGTCATAGGTGACAGGGAGAAAACCGAAAACATTATGGAGTTGCTACGGTCGCTACGCTCCCGGCCGCTGACGCAGCTTGCAACTCCAAAAAAACTACACTGGTTCACTGCAATACAATTACAGTGGTTCACTGTTCAGTTTTACAAGGATCCCTGGTAGATTCAACAGTTATTTTTCACAGTGTGCGTCATTATGCATTAACATATTAGAGGTCCTTCAAGGGTTAAAGCCTAGGCCTACTTGAGTATATTATATATTGATGTTGGTCCACCCTGTGTGACGTCATCACTTACCTCACCCACTTGTAGTCCTATACTGATGTTGCAGGTATTACAGGGTGCACTGCCATCGATTCCACTCGGTGCAGTCAGATAAGGTTTGAAATACCCAGCACTGCCTCTCAGTCCTTGTAACCTACACTCTAAGCAATGACTGGCATCCACGTTAAGCTACACAGGAAATCACTGCACTTTTGAAGCAGTATCGTCTCTACAATGAAGTCCCAGATTCCAGTGAGGTAATGCATTTTATTTCATGTGAATCACAACTTCCCATAGAGATAATGTTCCAAGGTTGATCGCCATACCCCCAGTGGCGTAACATGTCTCGATCGCCACAGCTGGTCACGTGACTTATTTACATACTAGTTTCGGGGGGGGGGCGGTCTCCCTGGGGGGGGATATATAATTCTGTGTATGTGTTCCAAGGAATCTTGGTGAAAATAATGTCAAAAGCTTTAGTCCAAAATTACAGGAGAACCATCATTTTTTGTCCTTAAGTGATTAATGCACCTTGTATCCCTTATCAAGCTTTTGTTGAATAGAAAATGTGTTCATACTATAACCACAAAGACCAAGCATAAAGCTCCGCCTCTGCAAAATCTATACCGTATCCGACGTAATAAGCACACATAGGCCTACCCTAATAAGTGCACATACACTCTTTTAAGTGACACTTAACACTAGAAATGACCTAAAATATTTTAAAGCCCAATTAAACGACTGGACCAATGTTTTGGATATTTTAGCTCACAATGTGCTTATTACATTGAATATATTAGTAGAAACTGAGACCGACCAGAGAGCTATATAGAGCTCCAATATGCTGCGTTATCCAGACTGAGCTGTGAATGAACCCGCATGGCACATTACAGCAAATAGCAGCTCCCAGGTCTCATAGACTTAAGCGATTGTCACCCTGCCATTGTCCATGCCAACAGTACACTCTAATAGATTACATATAGACCTGGATCTTTCAATGCCACATAACTTTGGTAGATCCAGGATTTTAAAAAGGGGGGGGGGTGCACCCATCATTTAGCCTCTGTTTTGGCTGAATTTTGGAATTAATATGAAGCAAATATTAAACTCAACTACAGGCAAAAAGCAATGGGCCCTCATCCTCCTTCTAAATCAACTACTGCATATAGGGCTGCATCCACTGCGACGGATGGACCATCCGTCTCCCTTCATCCGTTTTTTTCTCCATAGAAATCAATGATAAATGATATGGATGAAACCGACGGATGGTCCATCTGTTGGCAGTGGATGCACCTCTTATGGAACGAACCCATTGATGTACATGATGTATGAATATAGCCCTGGTGGGTCTACTCACTACTGCCACAGAAATACATCACATCAAGCTCTTGGTACACTCGGAAAGTGTCTGCGCGACTGTACCAGAGCATCATGATGATCAATGAATGCAAACCTGAGGATAATACAACCCATGAAGTACCCATGTCCCTCGCCTAACCATCCATCTTAGCCCTCTACAGCACAATCTACCTATGATAGTAAAACATGCCCTATTGCTATACTGCCATGTTGTCGTAAATAAGAGCACCAAGGGTCTTAGTTGTGAAAGCAAGCTTGTCCTTAGTACTTTAATGAGACACAGGCTTATTCAAGCTTTTGAAATTCACAGTGAGGGATTTTGCACTTAGGGGAAATTCAGCTTTGAGATTGGCAGTACAGTGAAAAGCAGCTTTCAGATTTGCAGTACAGTGAAAAGCAGCTTTGAGATCGGCAGTACAGTGAAAAGCAGCTTTCAGATTTGCAGTACAGTGAAAAGCAGCTTTGAGATCGGCAATACAGTGAAAAGCAGCTTTGAGATCGGCAATACAGTGAAAAGCAGCTTTCAGCTTGGCAAAACAGTGAAAAGCAGCTTTCAAATTGGCAATTCAGTGAAAAGCTGCTTTGAGATCGGCAATACAGTGAAAAGCAGCTTTCAAATTGGCAATACAGTGAAAAGCAGCTTTCAGATTGACATACAGCCGACATATAGCTTTGAGATCGGCAATACAGTGAAAAGCAGCTTTCAGATTGACAAACAGCCGACATATAGCTTTGAGATCGGCAATACAGTGAAAAGCAGCTTTCAGATTGACATACGGCCGACATATAGCTTTGAGATTGGCAATACAGTGAAAAGCAGCTTTCAGATTGACATACAGCCGACATATAGCTTTGAGATCGGCAATACAGTGAAAAGCAGCTTTCAGATTGACAAACAGCCGACATATAGCTTTGAGATTGGCAATACAGTGAAAAGCAGCTTTCAGCTTGGCAATACAGTGAAAAGCAGCTTTCAGATTGACATACAGCCGACATATAGCTTTGAGATCGGCAATACAGTGAAAAGCAGCTTTCAGATTGACAAACAGCCGACATATAGCTTTGAGATTGGCAGTACAGTGAAAAGCAGCTTTCAGCTTGGCAATACAGTGAAAAGCAGCTTTCAGATTGACATACAGCCGACATACAGCTTTGAGATTGGCAATACAGTGAAAAGAAGCTTTCAGCTTGGCAATACAGTGAAAAGCAGCTTTCAGCTTGGCAATACAGTGAAAAGCAGCTTTCAGCTTGGCAATACAGTGAAAAGCAGCTTTTAGATTGACATACAGCCGACATACAGCTTTGAGATTGGCAATACAGTGAAAAGAAGCTTTCAAATTGACAATACAGTGAAAAGCAGCTTTGAGATTGGCAATAGAGTGAAAAGCAGCTTTGAGATTGGCAATACAGTGAAAAGCAGCTTTCAAATTGACAATACAGTGAAAAGCAGCTTTGAGATTGGCAATACAGTGAAAAGCAGCTTTCAGCTTGGCAATACAGTGAAAAGCAGCTTTCAAATTGGCAATTCAGTGATAAGCAGCTTTGAGATCGGCAATACAGTGAAAAGCAGCTTTCAGCTTGGCAATACAGTGAAAAGCAGCTTTGAGATCGGCAATACAGTGAAAAGCAGCTTTCAGCTTGGCAATACAGTGAAAAGCAGCTTTCAGCTTGGCAATACAGTGAAAAGCACATTAATGATTGCTATTGAGGTGAAATGCAGCTTAGAGTTTGACACTGATATATTACATTTAGATTGATATTGAGGTGAAATGCAATCTTAAGATAAGAGTCTTGTACAGCTGTGACAGTGGCATCCCTGCATGTAAGGTAGGTGAACCTAAAGACGTCCACATGCCTTGAGGCTTTCACCCCACAAATTGACTGTAAAACAGCTTTGCTACCTGAATCAACATTGGAAAAATGTTAATGCGCATTTGAGTAAACTAACTGGTAGTGTTGATCCAGCAGCAAAAACATACCGTATTTGACAAATTTGGCACACATGCCCTAATAAGTGCACACCCACTCCTTTCGCTCACAGTTTAGACTATAAATGACCCAAAAATCTCCGATTTTGAAGACAATTAAACTCTTTATGCCATGGATGATACGATAATTACTATAGAATAGACCTACTCATGCCGTATTCAATGGGGGGATGGAATACGATGCACCCATATTCAATGCTGCCATTTTGAAATTTAAACAGAAAGGCCATGGTTTGTCTGGCCCTGCCTATGGGACCAGGCAAATAAAAGAACACTTGCTATCCTTCGAAAAGAGTAGGGGAATGAAGCCCCGGTAGCGGTTTTCCCCCCTCAACCCTCCTTATAGATTCGGTCATTCATCTCATAGATTCGGTCATTCATAGATTCAGTCACTGCTGTGTTGGGCAAACAGCATATAAATACCTGTCCAAAAAGAAAAGAAAGGACTTAATGTCCGAGAACCCTTGAATGTCTTGAGTTCCTCGATGGCCCCCGGATGTAAAACTAAACAAACAAACAAACTAGCAGTTGGTGCCAAACACGGTTAGTTTCCGATTAAATGTTGCGCATTTGAATTTTTCCATTTCAAACATGGCGGTTATTACTAGATATACATTAAACAATTCATAACATGATATTATCTACCTATTTCAATCATTTATTTACTGTAAAACGTCTGGGCACATAGACCAAATACGAAACTAATGATTCCCTTCGGCACCAGTGGCTAGCTCTTGTATCACATGATCTACTTGTTTGAGCAAGCCAAGATGGCGGATCAAAACAAACCATGATGACTGCGTCTTCAAAATCAGTAAATAATGTTGTGATTCTTTATTTAAAAGCAAATTCATCCCTTGCCATGGCATAAATGCAAATGTCAACTCGCATGGAAGATTCGGTGATACTCTGCCATATAATGGCTTCGTTGAATACAGCAGAATCACCTCTGGGAATACGATGCAAAAATATCCCCTGCTCATTGACATTTGCTTATTTACTACTAGGCATACATTTCAGATACTTTTTAAGTGCACAGTGCGCCAATTACATCAAATATGGTATAGTAATGGTGATAATTCTGTTGAGTGTGTGAATGTCCTAAGGTATGTCTACTTTTCAGGTTAACATACCCTATAGCTCACATAGCCATTATCAGCTGGGGGCCGCCATTAGACCCCGACGGCACTATGACTAACACCTTCAGCCCCCGACTCCGCAGTATATGCCAGGGATGCCTCCCATTGGTCAATAATACAATAGCCATGTGCCATATAAGATGTGACAGTAGCATCTGTGTAGGCGCCCTATGTATCAGCTTTTAGAGTGGCGCTGATATCAAGGTATGTGGACGTCTTTAGGTTAACCTACCCCATAAGATGTGACAGTAGCATCTGTGTAGGTGCCCTATGTATCAGCCCTTAGTGGCGCTGATATCAAGGTATGTGGACGTCTTTAGGTTAACCTACCCTATAAGATGTGACAGTAGCATCTGTGTAGGCGCCCTATGTATCAGCTTTTAGAGTGGCGCTGATATCAAGGTATGTGGACGTCTTTAGGTTAACCTACCCCATAAGATGTGACAGTAGCATCTGTGTAGGCGCCCTATGTATCAGCCCTTAGTGGCGCTGATATCAAGGTGTGTGGACGTCTTTAGGTTAACATACCCTATAAGATGTGACAGTAGCATCTGTGTAGGCCCCTATGTATCAGCTTTTAGAGTGGCGCTGATATCAAGGTATGTGGACGTCTTTAGGTTAACCTACCCCATAAGATGTGACAGTAGCATCTGTGTAGGCACCTATGTATCAGCTTTTAGAGTGGCGCTGATATCAAGGTATGTGGACGTCTTTAGGTTAACCTACCCCATAAGATGTGACAGTAGCATCTGTGTAGGCACCTATGTATCAGCTTTTAGAGTGGCGCTGATATCAAGGTGTGTGGATGTCTTTAGGTTAACCTACCCCATAAGATGTGACAGTAGCATCTGTGTAGGCACCTATGTATCAGCTTTTAGAGTGGTGCTGATATCAAGGTATGTGGACGTCTTTAGGTTAACCTACCCCATAAGATGTGACAGTAGCATCTGTGTAGGCCCCTATGTATCAGCTTTTAGAGTGGCGCTGATATCAAGGTATGTGGACGTCTTTAGGTTAACCTACCCCATAAGATGTGACAGTAGCATCTGTGTAGGCGCCCTATGTATCAGCCCTTAGAGTGGCGCTGATATCAAGGTATGTGGACGTCTTTAGGTTAACCTACCCCATAAGATGTGACAGTAGCATCTGTGTAGGCCCCTATGTATCAGCTTTTAGAGTGGCGCTGATATCAAGGTGTGTGGATGTCTTTAGGTTAACCTACCCCATAAGATGTGACAGTAGCATCTGTGTAGGCACCTATGTATCAGCCTTTAAGAGTGGCGCTGATATCAAGGTATGTGGACGTCTTTAGGTTAACATACCCTATAAGATGTGACAGTAGCATCTGTGTAGGCCTCTATGTATCAGCTTTTAGAGTGGCAGTGAGCTGCTCACTGAGATAGCCTGAGTGGTAGCTGCTGCTGCTCAGCTGACACTCACAGCTCACTCTAAAAAATAACTGTTGAATCTACCGGGGATCCTCGTAAAACTCAACACGGAACCACCTAACCATACTTCAGTGAAGCAGTGTTGTTTCTACAATGAAGCCCCAGATGGCGGTAGGGTGGTACAGAGAATCTCTAAAAATAATGCAGGATCTCTGGCAACTTTAGGACATGGATTTCCCCATCATTTAGACGATATTTATTTTATAGTGCAGCAGTAACAGCAGCAGCAGCAACAGTAGCAGCACCGCCCCCTATGTGAGAGTGTGAGCATGTTGGTAGGTGGGGTGGGTAGTGAGGGGGGCAGCAGTCATCAGCACCCACACCTCCCCCTCACCCCCCCCCCCCCACCCAGCTACAGCTACCACAGGGCCCTAATGGTACTTCATGGACCAGGAAAGCTTGTTGTTACTGTTGTTACGGTCTAGCCTATACTTCAGTGGGCCCTCAGCAAAATCCTATTGAGCCGTTTCTTAGTCTGTTATCAGATATGGCTTCTTAACTCTAGTGATTTTGTGGCTAGAAAAAACTGCTTGGTTTCTGAACGATTGTCTTCTCCAATAATGATAAATGATTAGGGATACTACACTGTGGAGGCACAGAATCGGGTAACCAATTTGTGTTGTCTGTGATCCACGAATAGCCACACCATTGGTCGTTAAGGTCTGGAGTGTCACTTGGTCATGTTTCAGGGTTTTCTCTCCACCAGTGACCGCCCCCCCCATCTACCCAATGAGTTTCCAAAGTCATACTCATTAGGTTTCTCAAATTCTTGCCTGTAATTCCTACAGGAGATTCATTTGAAAAATTGAGAAACTTTCTGAATTTTCGGTGAGTGGCACAATTTACCTGACAAAATTACAGGGGAGGCAACCCTGGCAGATTCTTAATTACAGATTTGCATAATTCAAAAGCCCTTGGACATTAAGGTGCTTTCCTTGTCTCCCTTTAATACCTGAGAAGTTGGGGGGGGGGGGGGCTTTGCAGAGTAAAGCTCGGGATCCACTAGTCAGACAGCTGGTGCATTTGTTCTCGCCGATACAAATATGCAAAGGTAGTCCCAGCAGCAGATCCGCTGCTGCGACAAACCACCAGCAATGTACGAGCGATGTGCAACAAGATTTGCAAATATCAACAAATCTGCGACAGCTGTTGAACGATCTGTTGCACAAAAAGAGTCGCGCAGGGAAACACAGTAATGGGTGTGGACCACTAAAATCGACATGGGTTATTTTAGACTTAATGAAAAGGGACATGAACAATTTCTTAAAATTGACATGGTGACATGACCATTTCTTAAAATTGACATAGGGACATGGCAGTTATTTTTAAATCGACACCCCCACAGTAGAGGATCCCTCACTTAATCATTTAAGGGCCGTTGATGCATTAATGCAACATGCCCGTTGGTCGTCATGGTGCACTAATGAAGTGCTGGCGAGACTGCTCGCTGCCACTTTGAACACTGGAGCATCATGCCGAACCTACAGGATTGATACTTCTTATACTCCGGGAGGGTTGATGCTCCAATGAACTGCTGGTGAGCAGACTTGCCAGCACTTCATTGGTGTGCATCATGACGACCAATAGGCATAATGCACACGTGCATCAGCGGCCTTTAAAGTGTCAACCCGTCCCTCTGCCTCCCTCCCCCCTACCATGGTCCTGTGCTGGGTCCTACTGCTATCTGCATGACTCTAACCCATCTGGCAGAAGGCACTGTAAACTGCAAACCCCAAAATGGCAGCCATGTGGGGGTGGAACAGCAGCAATAGGGGGTGGTCACCAGTCACCCGCAGTCCTCCACAGCTCCCTGCTGGTCTCCATCGGTCCGGCTGGCACCGAGCGCTGGCTGCACAGCTGCTGGTAGTGGGTTGGTAAGAGTAGTAATAGAAGAGGGAGACAGGAGAGTGGTTACTGCTACTACTGCTACAAGAACAGCAGCATAGAGCAGCTCAGAACAGCTCCCTCCCACCTCTGTCTGAGTCCCTGAATCAACAGTGAGCAACTCAAGTTAGTATAGGAGCAGCTCTGTATACTTGCACATGTACCCGCTACTCCCTTAACGAGCAGCTCCCCTCTCATTGGATCAACACTAATTCACTCAGCGACTCTCTGAAGGGTGAGGAGCATCAGCGGTGGGTGGCTGGTAGAAGCGAGCAGCTCATAAGGATTACTGTATATACTAACCTGCTCATTCATGGTTTTATTCCCCCTGGGAGTGTTGTATGGTGGGGTGAGAGGGTAGTCTCAGAGCGGATTATTCTACACTAACTTGATCATTCATGTGTGCTGACTTGAGGTGAGGTGGGAAGCAGGAGTCTCGTGGCGCATTACCTAGTCGCGAATTGATACGCACTGTCAGAGGAATTCACACATTGAGTCCCAAACGCACACTCACACATTGATAGTCAGTCATCCAGGGACTCCTCACCCACTCGCTCACTCCCTGAGGCATTGAGACGCTCTCCAAGGAGCCTTTTTTTCACCTACACATTCACACACGCTCACATTCACTCACTCACACACGCACGTGGCCGCGTGATCTCCGACACAAAGAATGATCTCTAAAGACGAGGACGGCGTCATGAAAGGTACTTGTGCTTCTGTTATTTCTGCTGCTTTAGATCCTAGAGGAGCCATTGCCTCTGTTGCTGTGTCTTCACTGCTTAGTTTTATCTATTCTATTTCTTATTTCTCTGGATATAACTTATATTTCAGCTTGTGCCCAGTAGACACAACAGCCAAGGCATGCAACATTTCCCTAATGGACACAACTTTGATTTGTGGTTGTGTCCAGTGGGCACAATAGTATAGATCTGATTTGTCGAGCCATGAGGCATGGGTATGAGGCGCTTACCGCAGTATGTTGTAGAGTTATGTATAGGATAGGGCCCTTTGCTAATGTTATCTAGTCTGTATCACTGAGGGAACAATCACATTATAAATACCGATACTTAGTTATCATCACTTTGGCCAAATTTTACAGAGAAAGCCATGTGGAGTATGCTGACATTTCGGGATTAATCGTCAGCCAATTAAATAATCCAAACTATTCATTCTAGGCCTCGGAGGGGGGGGGCAGGTGGTACCTACTAACTGTTATCATAGACACCCACTGGTAACCAGCTTCAGCAATGGCGGCGTCCATTGGACAATCCGCTACCTCGGTATACCCCTACTGAATACTACTGTGTGAGACCTAAATCCTTGCTTATAATGCTTATAAGCAGTGCATTATAGCCCTGGCCCATTTTGTCTAGAGGGTGCATCCTTTGCTGAAGCTGGTTCTGGGGAGCTGAGGACTGATAATGACCATCTCAATGGATACTAATTTTACTCTTAGGATTCCAGTGGTAAATTGAGGGAATAATTTTTCTTGATCTATCCCATCTGGCCCCTATGAGTGGGGTCCTACCGAACCTGATATATTTTTGCCAGACATTGGTGCCAGGTTCCCACTCATCAGTTCATTTCTTTTTCCAATATCAGTTAAAGTCAGTTAAAACAAACATTTTCGACTAATTTAAAGGTAATAATAATTTGATGACATGGTTGATACAATTTCAGTAAGACATGCTCGGGTAAGGACGAATCATTTTTGCAACCTTTACAAATTACTCACTTTTCAGTTAAAACTGTGACTTATAAGTAGTGGGCACCCTGTTTGTGTCATAAGATCAAAATGTCTGAAAAAAGAAAATCATTGAGCAATGCATAACTATTGGTTGAATACATGAGAATTGACTTGCTCATTAAGAACAGTGGCAGCACAGAACCAGTGGCAGCACCGATTGTACATATCTGGCTGCGCTTTCTGCCAGTTATTTACACACACAGAATTCTATCAATGCTGATAGACGCAGGAGTATTGGTGCCATAATGAGAAGATGACTAGAGGCACATTTGATGGAGGCAAGTTGTGTTGGCTCTAAGGAAGCGGTCATTAATTATCAACAGGGGGGTTGGTGGTTTTTCGCGATGATGACTGAAAACTTTTTACGCACCCCCTGAAACCAACCATCCACCCTGCTGATAAATAATAAATTCCTAAGCAGGATTTGAGCTGGTTGGAACCAACATGTCCCTGGAAGTAGTTGTTATCAAGGGACAAGGTGCCCCTTTTTAGTATACCGTGTCTTATCAGTGTGTTTTGCCATGTTTAGAATAACCAGCAAAATTCAAAATGGTGAAACCACTGGGTATGAGTCTAGAATTCTATTTGATACAAGTAGTGGCTGTGTCGTATCCCAGAAGTTGGCGCATCCCAGAAGCTGGCTGCGCATGCGCAATCCTTGTTTAAACCTATTAGTGCTCACGGGCCACAAACATCAATGAAAATAAATAATATTTTGAAAACATAAAAACCATGATAACATCCCTCTCTTCTTATAGAATTTGAAAAAACAACAACCCTAATGATACTGTCCCTACGCCTTAGAAATATGAAACGGGCAAAGTTTGAATTAATTATTTTGAAAATTACGGCCAACTTCTGGGATGCTCGACTTTCGGGATACGACAGCTGCATCAACCAAAGTTACATGTATTTATGCATCATACCAACACAGGTTGATACAATCTGGAAGGGTCCACATGATACACCAATGCGGTTTTGTTAGTACCGCCAATTCCCTCGTATAAATTATGGCTTTAAAGGTCCCCCTGTACACAGGGTGTGGCTTATACGAGGGGTTTTGACACTATAGGGAACAGCCATTCCTGTATGGAGGTGGCCATTTTTAAACCAGTTATGTAACTGCCCCCCGACGGCCATCTTAGATCTGGCAGAGGATTATGGGTTTACCCTTAGCCCCCGACTACATGAGCCACCTAGCTAGAAAAAAATAGGAATTGATAAGACTGATAAGCTGCCCCTGCCTCTATCTTAATCACCTTAAGTACCTGTCCATTTTTTTAGGTGTGAATGGAGGGGATTAGCCTGATAGGGAGACAATGGCTTGGTTTTACCCAGCCTGGATTACATGTGCCCTCTGAGAAAACTTTTCAAGTTTTATTTCTCTTGTATGTGAAGTACTAAGTCTATATAAAGCTTATATTGTTTAAGTTTAAAGTATATGCTATCCAAAGGTATAGACTTTTAGAATATAGCTTCATATAGACTATTAGGAAGGGCCAACCAAAGTAAACTGTACAAAGAGGCCAGCTGCTGATCTAGCCCCCGACTACATGAGCCACCTAGCTAATTTGTTTGGTACTAGCAATGGCTCTGTTCCCTATAGGAGAGTACTAATGTGCCCATTTTCAAGCCCCAAACGTAGCTTATAGCTTTCTCTTAAACTCAGGGTGCAGCTTATACGAGGATATGGCTTATATAAGGGAATTTATATGGACTTCACTGGAAAATGTGGTTTTCAAAGTAAGCAGAATAAAAGAAACGAGGCCAAAACCTGTCAAATTTATCTTGTAAGACCTAGCACATGTCTGCTCCACGGCTGAAAAGTTTAATTTGATTTAATCATTTATTCTATGCTGCTCAATTAGAAGACCCTAGTTAAAACTCAATTAGAAGACCCTAGCGACTCTATGGTTTTTGAGTGTGTATTAACCTTGAAACATCATGCAGAAAAGGTTTACCCTTAAAGGAACACTGATGCATTAAAGCCTGCCGCAAACAGCTCAGATCGGATACAGATGCGACGGAGACTGGACGGGAATCCAGTCTCGTCCGTGATGTTTGCAGCAAAAACAAACGCAGACGGACGGTACCGTCTGAGTCTGGGATGCGTCTGACAATATCAAACATGTTGGATATTCACAGACGCAGCACAGACGGTCTGTGATCATACAGGGTCAAAGCAGGCCAGAATCTGAGACTGACAGGGGATGAAAGGAGGAGGGTAAGTAGGGGGGCCCCAACTCGACACGAATGCCACCCTAAATACAGTCTGTGTCCGATCTGAGTCCGGTCTGACTGTTTGCGGCAGGCTTAATGCAGTCTGCGTCCGGTCTGAGTCCGGTCTCACTGTTTGCGGCAGGCTTTAATGCATCATGTGCCCAGGTCAGCATAATGTACTAATGAAGTTCTCTGAGTCATGTTTTTAGCACTTCATTGTGGTATTATGTCGCCCCTTAGCCCCGTAGGGTCTGCATGATGGCGAGTTACTCACCAGGGCTGCATTTGGCAACAAATAAGCATGAATGAATTAGCGACCCTAGAAATTACAGTAAGAGAGTATTGTAGGAGCCTGAATTAATTCCATTCTAACTCTATAGCTCAGTGACAAATCTTAAATCACTGAAAATACAAATTATCTATCTCCCTTTGACATTTAATTAAACAGGGAAATCTCATTACACGGTTCTTTGTAGACTGAAATATTGCAAGGCAAAAAGAGATTGATGGGCCCACAGGTTTCAATTTAGGTGGGAATTTCCATTTAGATGAAACTACTGATGAATTAAAATAAAGGGAACGTTCAACACTTATGTCACCGGTATTTAGGCATTTTTCAAGACTCACCCACCCCCTTGTGCCTGTTTTTGTATGGAATATATAGAGGAACCCAAAGACCCCGCCACCCCCTAAGCAGTGACGTAATTGTTGAATGTTCCCTAAGGAAAGGGAATTTGAAAAAAATGCTGTTAGAATAGCACTACCGTAATCTCCAGCGTATAAGACGCGTCCTCTAGGCCAATCAATTGCATTGTGCGTCTTATAGGATTTCTTCAAGTTGGGGGTGCGTCTTATACGAGGGGTAATTTTACTATAGAACAGTACTGGATTTACAAAATTGAGCCTTAAAATGTGCGTCTTATACGCGAAAATGCATTTGCTACGTTTGGGGTGCGTCTTATACGCGCAGCGCGTCTTCTACACGGGAGATTACGGTAGATCTAAATACACACTGGCAGGAAATCGGATACTGTAATGACTCGTTTAAATAATGGGGTCTCAAATACGCGCTAGTCTCACATAAGCGCATGGGGTACACAGGTATTGAAAATAATCTTGAGCACAAAAACCTGTATTCAAATAAGCGCCTGTCTCTAATAACCCGGACCAAAATGCAGTAGAAATGCAGCACTAAAGCAGCTGGGAAACAGTGTGGTGTGACAGTAGTGATTCAGTGTGAAAGCAGCATTAGAAACAGTATTGTATCAGCATCTACTGTCATTCTACTGCTCAGCACCACAAAACTTGCAGCAGTGGTACAGTAGTAGAACAGTAGTATTAGCAGCATGCAAGCAGTATTGAATCAGTTGTCCCAATTATGTAAATTAGATGGCAGCATTTGAACAGTATCTACTTATTTAATGCTGCATGACCATATATGGGGTTGGGGCAGTGTTCAATCAGCACTACTGCATGGCTGCTGCTATAGCAGTAGTTGAGCAGTAGATCATACTGAAAACTACTGCTGAGGGGAGGTAGAAGCATAAAAGAAGCAGCCGCTGTTCTAGCACTGGCACTACCAATGCCTCTCTAGGTGGTCCTTGCTGGATTTGAACTTGGGATCTTCTGATTACTCTACCAACGCATTAGCCCCCTGAGCCACCGCCCCATCAGCTATGTGGAGCGGTTACTACTTCCTAGTAGTGCATGCAAATCATGTAGGAGGGGGCTAGGGCAGTATTGATTCAGTAGTACTGGGTAACTCTTACCATAGCAAAAGGGTAAGAGTAGACATATCTATAGAGTGCTGCTATAGTATAATGCCTTTCGGTTTACTGATGTTAAGGTGATGAGACAAGCACTTTGTAATTATCAATGATACATGGATACTATGTAAAAAGAAAATGTCATGATGGGGACCAAAAGATTCAGTATATTTGTACCCTATATAAAGTCAGTGAGTAATTCCTCACTTTCATACACCCCAACATCCATGTGTATCCATTACTGGCACTGAATAAGATATTCATATGCAAAGGGGTGAAGTATGCTTGTCTCCACAAACACTGGATAGTTTCATTATTACATTACTGAATCTTTTGATTGCTGTTCACAACCATACTGACATTCACACTATGGACTGTCTTAGAAGCATCGGGTAAATAATCCGTGAATGGACAGAGTCATACCAGTAGATGGTCAGTAGACTACTGAATCTATGCTGCTGCACAGAGTGTATAATTTATGGAATCTATTAACATTCAGTTGAGAGTCAGTAGACTACTGATTCTAGTCTGAAATGCAGTGCATATTCAGTTGATAGTCAGTACACTACTGAGTGTAGACTGAAAATGCAGTGTAGAGTCGGCTGTTTCGGAAGTATTTCAGCAGTACCTACTGCAATATGCAGTTGTTGATCAGCATATTCTCAGTAGCCACTGATAGGAGAAGTAGATACTGCCTTCTGGTCCGGGAAGGGTCAGTGCTCAGAGGTGAAATTTGACACTGACAGCAGAAGAAAAGGTGTGGTATAACAATAAAGTTCAGGGTCGGATCCAGGATTTTGAAAAGGGGGGGGGGCGCCCCTCATTTAGCCACTTATTTTGACTAAATTCAAGGGTAAAAAGATTTAGTTAAACTCTTAAGTACAGGGAAAAAGGGGGGGCGCGCCCCCACGCCCCCCACTCTAAATCCGCCACTGCAAAGGAAATCTGATGTCTGCGACTTGGGTCTGTCATCACAGGTCACCGATGCATGAAATACTTTCAAAATGATGACCCGAGGTCATCAAATTGATGATCAAAGGTAGTCAAACTGATGACATAATGTAGTCACTCTGACAACATAGTCCTCGGTTTGACTGCTTTTGGTCATCAAGATAGTCACTATTATGGTTGTATCTTGGCTCCTCAAACTGACTAACTAAAGTTATAGATATTGGTATAGTCATTCTGAGGACCTAAAGTTCTCATATTAAGACCCCAGCAATCCTGGTCATAAAAGGATAAGCACCTTAGCTCTACCATAAGCCAGTGTAATAGGCTCCGGACTCAACAAATCCCTATGTCAAGTGGTGTGTGACACAAAAATATTTCTCAACAGAGTTGGTTTTTGAATTTGTGCCCAGTGGACATGACTGTAATGCTAGCAGGCATGAGATTCTTCGGGATATATCTGAAATCTCGGATATTTGAAGACTAAATTGGTCATCCTTGTGATTTGTACATATCCAATGAGATAATGATTTAACATTAATAGATTTTAAAGGGGGTGGGTCTTAAACTTTTTCAGGCTTCTAGCCTATAAGATCCATCTCAAATACTACCCCAGCAAAGGGACAGGGGCACCATCTTGGATATTTCCTCCAAGCCCAACCCCATGCCCAAGTTAAAGGGCTGAGCACATGACACTTAAATGGACACAACATTTGTGTGCCCAGTGGACACACTTGCTACATACTGATTGCCAACCCCTTAGTGTAGCCTGTTATCTTCTGAGGTCCTTAGGTGGTCTGATGAGTTTATACCGAGATCTCTTGTTTATCAAGTGTGCGCGGCCATGACGGACCTGACCTCGGAATTTCTCGCGAGATTCAGACGGGTGCCGTACTTTCAAACTGTATAACTTGCCTGGAACAAATGTGGTTCCTAGACCAGGTGCGGAAGTTGCTGATGTCAGCATGCACCTGCAGCCACCGGCAACCGGTCTACATTAGATTAATCACTATAGAATCAGAACATTTTCAGTGAATGTTATGGACAGATAGATGCTAGGAGGCATTGTTAGTCTTGTTCTATATATAGACCCTGAGTAGTGTGCTTGTTAGTGCCTAATGGTCCTACCTAATTAGGCGCTGGTATCCTTGCTATTTCTACTTCTTAGTCCACTAATGAGACGCTTGACTCTGTAATGGGCCCACCCTTGGTATTGTCATGGTTGTGTCTTTAAACATTAACCGCTTGATTTATATCTATAGCAGTGTCTTCCGGAGAGAGCGACTAGTGGTTGTTTAAGAGCAGAGAGCGAGTTATTGTTGTTTAATGCCATTTTGATCAGCATGGTTAGACAAGAGGACTTAACAGTTTGAGGGCTGCTGACGGTTAAAATCAACAAAGGCATTTCTTAAAATTGACAATGGATATAGGGTTAGGTGAAAAAGAACATGGCTACTTTTTAGAATCGACACAGCCCCTGACGGGTAAAATCGACATGAGACAAGGTACATCCTAAAATTGCCAGGGGACATAGGGTTAGGTGACAAGTGACAAGGTGACTTCTTAGAATCAACAAGGGGACAAGGGGCATTTCTTGAAATTGACAAATGACATGAACCCCTCTGCCTAGGGCCCTGGTTTTACACACACAATGACTGACAACAGGCAGTTTAGATGAGAAGAAGGAGTTATCTATTGTATTTTTACAACATACAAGTATATACCTTGGATCACACCGATATGGTGAAGTTCAAGACTCCAAGGGTGAGAAATCCCGGATATAATAACTCACCCCTATATAGAGGGGTCCACTTATGGGACAACCTAAGGGCTGCAGTTTAGCTATCGGAGAATAAATTGAAATTCAAACATAGGGTAAGGTTAATAAAAGATCTAAGTAAGCCTCAAATAGAGAGTGGTTAGACGTTATTGCATGGATTGGGTGAGCACTAGGGAGCTGTTGATTTTGACTCCACCTTAGTGCTTTATTAAAATCTTTATTTGAAAACTTTAAAACTGTGACTGTGAGTGCCATGAGACTCTACCTGTGAATAAGGGAGCTGTGTGCTTGGACTCCACCTTTATTTAATTTCTCCTTGCCTCCTGGAAAGTTGTGGATTTAACTATAAAACTGGTGTACCATATGATACGTTCATCCCCGTCTATACTTTATTTTCTTATATACTCGGTTGAGTGTATGCTGCAAATGTGGTCTAATATCTTCTGTATATAGTATATAGCTTTTGTATATATCATTATTGTATCTATTTATTCATTATTTTTCCTCACTGTATGTTTCATCATTTCATTTTTCTTTGATTTGCCATTTGTCATTGAATTGTGTAAACAATGATCTTGTAAAGATTGTATAACCAGGGTATCACATTATTGTCTAGTATTACCACTTTTGTTAAATTGTGATCAGACAATAAAACTTTTCAAACCTTAAAATATCCCACAGGATAGAGAAGCTGTGACCTCGTATAACCCACTCAGGCTCTCTTCTATCGTGCAGCAGTGCATGGGCTGCCATTATTAATAGAGATTACAGTAGACACTGTTTAATAACTGTTTAACTGATGTTATGGTACAGCACGAGTGCGTTTATGGGTTCTATATTCCACAATCACGTAGCGGGAGTGGAATATTGAATACATAAACCATGAGTGCTGTACCATAACATCAATCAATGCGTTTATCTAACAGATTCCTCCATTTTGTATTAATTTCTTACCGTATAACCCCATAATAAATCCAGGAGAAGACATTTTGAAAGTGTATGTGATCCGCTTGCTTAGTCAACCCGCCATGGCCATGTTGACACTGCCCGACATACCTCCACATTTAGACACATTTTTCAGGTAGAATCCAAGCATACCAGCTCCTGTACTTCTAATGCCAGCAAATATACGATCTCTAGTTGGTGTTCACCTACATTTTGTCTCCATTTTCTTATAAATAAATGAGAATCCAATGATGTTACATAGCAATCCCACACCACACGGCCATTCCTTCTTGTTGACGAAGCAGGGAGGTGCCCGGATGTAAACTGACATACTTTCGGCTGAAGAACTGGGTCAAATACGCGTCAAGCAAGGAATGGCCGGAAGGGGCGGGTGCCGACACGTATCACTATGGAAAATCATTGGATTCTTATTTATTTCGAACAATATGGAGAATTTAGGCGTGGCATGTTCATATAGGATATCTAAGGATGTTTCCATATTAATAACTCGACATGGCACTGTTGGATTCTATACTAGCGAGGTGTGCAAACATCAGGTATGTTGGAAAACTTTTCAAATCCTTCATGTACATTGATTTCTAGTTCCGTTCGGCTTGGTATAGTGGACAGCGAGTTTGTCTCCTGCCACAGCAGCCGGGGATTGATTCTCCATAGAACCCTGAACGGTTTTATCTGGAAGTTTATGGTGAGGTTGACTTTGTATACTTCACCAATTTATTAGCATGTGCAGGTTGAAACCAGCACCTTCTTGAAGACAAACAAAAGGTCTCAGAGTGCGGTTATGGCTGGATAATGCACCGTGAATTATAAGAAAAAAGCACTGTCCAAGCCAAAATCGTTAGATAACACTGGTTATGATATATACTTCATTGGTGCGTCATACTGACCTTCCCCCTGTGGAGTGGGGACCTTCATGTGAGGGCATGAAGGAGCAGAATAACTTCATTGGGAGTCCACAAGGAGAAATCTCCTTCCATACTGACAGTGGGCATACCAGATTCGTAAAAGGCGACAAACTTGGGGTTTCTTGTGTCTTGGGGTGAGCATGTGGGCAGCTGGTGTCCATATGCGCGGTCCTGGGCTTACATGCTTGTCTTTTGCCATGGGATTCCCCTTCAGTGAACCACGTCTGAGTGATCAAAGGCCGTGGTTTGTCTGGCCCTGCCTATGGGACCAGGCAAATAAAAGAACACTTGCTATCCTTCGAAAAGAGTAGGGGAATGAAGCCCCGGTAGCGGTTTTCCCCCTCGACCCTCCTCATAGATTCGGTCATTCATCTCATAGATTCGGTCATTCATAGATTCGGTCACTGCTGTGTCGGGCAAGCAGCATATAAATACCTGTCCAAAAAGAAAAGAAAGGACTTAATGTCCGAGAAACCTTGAATGTCTGAGTTCCTCGATGGCCCCCGGACGTAAAACTAAACAAACAAACAAAAAATCATACTGACCTATACACAGGGATGTAAGCTTTCAGATTTCAGAATTTTCCCAGTTTGTCATACTTATAAATTTGATCAAAACAGTGATTTGCGGAGCACTCTTTGAGGGAATACTTTACGAGGGATTCCAAACTTCCGTGTGTAACTTGAGAATCTTTCATACAGACTTGCATCCCTGAATGTACATGATGCATTCATAGAGGATAAGTGACCCTTAACCCTTTAAAGGCTGCTGATGCATTAATGCACCATGCCCATTGGTCATCATGATGCACCAATGAATCTCACCAGCATTTCATTGGAGCATCATGCCGCCCCTCCGCGAGCTTGTGTATCAACCCTGTAGGGTCGGCATGATGCTCCAATGAAGTTCTGGCGAGCAGTCTCGCCAGAACTTCATTGGTGCCTCATGATGACCGTCAGGTGTGGTGCATTGATGCATCATTGGCCTTTAAAGGATAACGGATTAATGCCCCATTGAGTAGGTATTATTGGAGGGGGTATTGTAGTTCTCGTCCTGATGTAACCAATGTTTGATGTTAGATTATCTCCACACGTAGACCTAGTAACAGGGGGGCAAACATAGTAACTATGTGTACACTCTCCATGCTGATCTCTTGTATTACTATTGATATTCCTCTATTGAGGACGGTGCTTGGGGATTAATGCCTCAGTAGGTGGGGGTGGTTGTTTTGCATGTCCATGAGACATGGTGAGATAACCTTCGGTCAGATCCACTACGAGGGGCTTCCCTAGCCCACTTAAAAGGGTCTATATCTCCTCTTTCCTATCCCCTCAGGATGTGTGTGGTGCACATATGTGCGGGCACTGACACATTCCTCTGTTAAATTATCAACCTGTGAAGCACGGGATAGCCACTTAGTGCCGCTAAAGTGCTGTAAAACACAAATCAATCAATCAATCAGATCCACTACGAGTGAACCTTTGCATTTGTTTCATGTTATCCAAGTCAGAAATGTCCAAAACGTATTAAAAAGGACATAGAATGACAATTATTTATATTATAAGAGCATTTTGGGTGTCGGTACTGAGCGTGAGATACGGGGCAGGGTTATCTCATGGAGGGTGTGAGATACAGAGTTTCTATGTTAAACCTATGGGGAATTCATATTTCACTGCTTTAAACATGAAATAGATATTCCATTCAAACAGTGTGGATCAATAAGATTTTCCTCCGACTAGTGCATCTGGAACTTTGTTTCAGTATATTTATATAAAGCGCATGGGTAAAGGGTTAAGTGTTTTAAATGCCTTTCCTTTACGAGCAATACTACTTGTTTTTTCTGTGTTTTTTTTCCCCGTACCTGACCCTTCCTATATTATTTTGACACAGGAGTCCAGTGTACCATGGTTCTACCTTTACCAAACCCCCATTTCCCTGTGCTACTAGCAACCTTTCACTCACCCACTCACTTATTACAGCAGCATCGACCTTCCAGTTCTATTTCTGCCACTTATACTCCACCTGGCTCTACACCCTATTGTTCCTACTGTAGGTTTATTTCCATACAGGAGGTTTTATGAATTAGGTCAGTTTTAGCAGGAGGTTTTGTGAACTGGGTCAGGTCTGGGAGGAGGTTTTCTGAAATAGGCCAAGCATAGCAGGAGGTTTTATGAATAAGGTCATTTTTGAACAGCAGATGTAATTCTTGGGAAAATTCTGTCCCATATGAGATTCGTACCCACCCACCAGACAGTGCTGGGATCCTGAGTCTCATGTGCTAACCATTACACAAGGAGTCCTCAGCTGATACTGTGGGTGTTAAAACATCTACTGAAGGGCAATATGCTACTTCTTTGACTGAGTAATCAATTATAGATAAACAAGGTAATTTCACTTTGAAAGTTTGACTGGACAATCTAGTGTAGTGGTTAAGGCCTGGGACTAGAAATCTAGACCCCACAGGTTCAAACCCCTGGTGTGATTTTGTTTTATTCTCAGTTGACCACTGTCATTTTTGCAACGAATTCTAAAAATAATGTATTATTTATGATGAACATCCTCTGATTGCCAAAATGATAAAGGGGGGCATAAGGGGGGCCTTTTACAAAGACCTTGTATGTGTAAGTTAAAAACACATACATACAGTCTTGAATCCACATTCTGTGATTCAAAGTCAGACATGCTAACCATTATACTACTGAGACTGCTGGTGATTGTAGACTGGAACACCATATATATTTATCCTAGCTTTATATCACAGCCAGTGTAGAAGATTCAAATCCTCTTCTAGGCCTCCACAGTTTATGTAAGAATATGCCTATATTTATGGTTTTACTGTAACATAAACTTCAGTGGATGGAGTATAAGTCAGAAAACCCCCTTAGAGCTGGAGGTTTGCCATAAAACCTCCTCGGCTTTGCCTCAGAGGTTTTATGGCAAAACCTCCAGCTCTGCAGAGGGTTTCCATTACAAGTACTACAGTGTGACTGGACCAACCCTTTTGAAACCACCCTAACCCATACTTTCAGAGATGTCAGACCCTCAGAGGTTCATCTATTTTCAGAGGTTCAGAGGGCCTTCAAATTCAGACTTTAGTTCAGTTGAGAAATACTTCCACCTCCTGTGAAGTGTTCAAGGTCCCTAACATTTCCAGACCCAACTGACACCTCTTTAAAAATAATGCAGGATCCGGGAGAATTTTGTAAATGCAGTGAGACTTAAGTAACTACTTATGATGTCTAGCAGTTGTTCTACATGTGTACACATGTAGGTAGATAGGATGGCATACCCTACACTAGGGTAGACCTTGGTGGCTACCTGAGGGCAATTCTAATAAGGCAATTCAGTGAGTGTACGCCATGTTTTGGGTAGTAGTCAGCTTGTACAACATGAATCCCCCTAAATGACATTGCAGCATTTTTAAAGGCTCAGACTCAGTTCAATTCAATTCAATTTTGTAACGTTTATTGTATTTCATATACGTGATAAAATCTTTCATGTACATGATACTACACTTTAGTCAGTCTGGACCAGACCGAGACTGTCACTACAGGGACAAGGGTCTCGGGTCGATACACTCTGATTTACGGGCTACTTTAACACTACGGTAGGCACAATTACCCCTCGTGCATACAGAATACGGGTAGGGCAGATTAAAAACAGACCCTGCTAAAGACAGGGGCATGAGGACTGGAACCCTTCCTGGGGAGGAGTGGAGCACAAAGATTGGATGTACTCAAGTGAAAATCTGCCAAGCCCACCCTGCTAAGAAATGACCCAACATCTAATGATGCTATGTGTGCTGTAAGAGAGTAAAGCGATTAGGTTCTCCGCTCAGACTGGGTAAATCAACCCTTTTGGCCCCAGTAGTTCATTAGCGCATCATGCCCAGTGGTCAGACTGATGCACTAATGAAGTGCTGGCTAGCAGCCTCCTTGGGGAGCAGCCGGATTTTTTTTTCTATTTTGGGCCCAAACCGGCTTCTAAATTTTTCCCAAAGTCCCCCCCCCGGCTTATGACAGGGTTTTTTTTACTATACAATAAAGAGAAAATGGTAAAAATTTGACCCAAAAACCGGCTTTTATTTTTTTCCTGAACTCACCCCCGGCTTATGACCGGGGCCGGCTTGTGACCGGGGATTTATGGTATTATACATTAATGCTGTATCGATTCTTAACCCTTTAAGGGCCATTAATGCATCATGTCCATTGGTCAGCATGAATACCAGGGCTACAGTCATGCATCTTGCCGACCCTACGGGATTGATACTGCTCCCACAGGGTCGATATGATGCACCAATTAAGTGCTGGCAAGCTGACTTCCCAGCACTTCATTGGTGCATCATGACGACAAATGGGCATGATGCACTCCTGCATTAACGGCCCGTAAAGGGTCAAGGGTTTAGTGTGTGAGCTTTATTGTGAAAATGGATCAGCGCAGTCCTGGAAAGAAACTCCCAGGCTGCATTCATGCAGTCTCGCCAGCACTTCATTAGTGCATCATGACGACTAATGGGCATGATGCACTCCTGCATTAGTGGCCCTGGAAGGGTTAAAGGTTAGGACCCTCAAAACCAGGTATAGCATAGATGAAGTCCCGTGTAGTAGACTTTAGAGAGCGTAGATCCATCTTGCGCCTAGTGAATAATCTACTAGTTCCTGTAACCTCAGACTGGTCATCGACTGGTTCCACCTGTCAGGTAGCTGCCCAAGTAGGTTATTGATTGCTTGATGGCGGATCGTGGTGCATTGTGGGTCAATATGGCGACACTCAACTATTTGTATTGTGGTAAAACAAAGCCATGCCTTGTGGACATTGCCGTTTGTTAACCATTTAAGGACCGCCGATGCATTAATGCATCATTCCCATTTGTCATCATTTGTTACTTTTGAGCAGCACACCAAAGCTACATTCATGCATCATGCCGACCCTAGAGGGCTTATGCTGCCCCATAAGGTCAGCATGATGCTCCGATGAAGTGCTGGCTAGTGGTGTATCCAGGATTTGAAAAAGGAGCGGGCCCTAATTTTGAGCTAATTTTGGTATTTTTGCAATTAAACTCCTTAAGTACTGACAAAAAGGAGGGGGCGCACCCCTGCCCCCCCCCGTCTAAAACCACCACTTCTGTTAAGCAGACTTCTGGTAAGCAGCCCAGCAATGCTGCATGAATGTAGCCATCCAAGTCTTTTGCCCGGGCTAGATTCAAACATCGTAAAGACCAGTGGGCATCGATAATAGAGCCTTTAAAGGGTTTACCTCTCAGGGGCTAAGTATACCTGAGCTGTTTGTATATATTGTGGTAAACCAAAGCCATGGATTGTGGACATTGTGTGTTGTTTTTCTCAGCCTGTCACTGTGCTCTGCAAGTTCTGATCTATCTATACAACAGCTGTCTTAACATTGTAATACTTTGCATGTAAGGCGCACCCTCAGTTCATGCATATAAGGCACATCATACCTACAAGCCTGGGATGGATTGATTAATTTACGTCATTGTAATACTGTGATCTAAAGTCTTAGCCTACAATATTTGCAGTGACTTTTATAAGGTGCAGGAAGGGTCTATACTCGTGTAAACCTTATATGCGAGGTAGCGCACGCTTCTCACTGGCCCTTTTCACTCTCTTTCTGCCCTAGATATATGTTACCCTATATCTCGGTCTATATACGAGTGGTGCCTCTACGGGTTTAGTACCAGTGGGTTGTAATTGAGGCTGATGGTAGTTGTAGTCAGGGGGACATTGAACCCCACCCCCAATCTAATTAGTCATCCACTGTAGCCATACAGTGGCACATGCTGATCTACAATTATATACTGTTATAGCGAGATGCCACCTGTATGCAGCCATATTGTCCCCTTGTACCATTCACTATAGCCATACAATGGCACATGATGATCTACAATTATATACGGTTATAGCGAGATGCCACCTGTAGGCAGCCATATTGTCCCATTGTACCATCCAATATATCTGTAATTATAGTTGGATATAATGATCTGTGGTTATAAACTGTTGTAGAAAAATGCCTGCTGTAGGCAGCCAAGTACAATGTACTTTGGCCAAAGAAACTACTGTTGTATACTGCAGCATACCCCTTGTAAGGAGACACATTGCATCCTTTCACCATTCACTATGGGACATCTACTCCTATAATATACTACTATAACAGCTGACCCCCTTTTAGGCAGCAATAGTGTCTCCTGCAACCATCCTCTATGGCCATATGGTCATTGATGGAATGCCTTCTACTATACAATGCCCTCACATTGCAATGACAGACACTGTCAAGCAGCAAGCACTCGTTCTATAAAGCCATCAGTGTCACAATTTCCCTATTGTGTCTTCGGCTATTACAATTAGAACAATAGCTATTGCCGCTGATGCAGGAGTGCATCATGCCCATTGTTCGTCGTGATGCACCAATGAAGTGCTGGCGAGTCTGCTCACCAGCACTTCACCTATGCATCATGATGATCCTCTTGGAGTCTAGAGTGTATCAGCCCCATAGTGTTGGCATGATGCTAGTCACTGGGCGCAACTCAGTTAAGGACTGAGTCGCTGGGACTGGCATACCTAAAACTTTCAGGTGCTCTAGAAACGGCACGTTTCTAAGAATAACATTTGACAGAAATAAATCCCCAACAATCAGCTTATGGTATTGACAAGAGTACCACCTTAGTTTTGCTGTCTGTGAGTGGGAAGAGCGTCTTTTGTTGGAAACTTTTAGATCGCACCCTTTTCCAAGATTTGGCACATGCTATGTGGGTTGCACAGGTAGCTATCAGCAGGTGCATTTTCTGTCAGACAGGAAGTCAATCTGCATTCTCCAAGCAGATTCTCATGAATAACATTATTTCATGAATAACACCTCTGTTGTGAGACCTGAAACCACATCCAACATGGCTGACGGTGGCAGCTAAACTTGCTATGAAGGCTAACGGATTTGCGAGAACCAAATAATCTGGGCCCCCGTATTAAAGGTTTCTCACTAAATGGCAACAAACATGTTTTAGGAAGCCATCTTTAAGAGGAAATCGACATAAAAAATTTATGTCCTACAATTCCAGCCACCTGACAAATGAGCCCTATGCAGGAAGCCTGACTCTCCCGTCAGGTAAGAGTCAGCGCCCGCCGGACAAGCATGATGCATGAATGTATCATGACGCCCAATGGCTATGATGCATTAAATGCTTTAAGGGCCATTAATGGGTTAACCCATGCAGGTAGCCATCTTGTCCTCTTGTACCACCATGTTTGTTCGCTGTCAATCAACATACCAATCCATTTAGCCGGAAGGTTCAAATACCAGAAATACCTCAGGGTGCGTTGTCACCCCGCCTATCCCATTCATCTTTCACCCGCAGGCCAATTCTAACCTAGCATTGTCTCTCACAAACACAGAAAAAATGTCCCCAGGGTTACATAGCAGCATAAAATACCCATGTGGCATTGTCTCACAAAAAGAATTAGAGGCGCTAGGTTCATCAAATTGAGCAGCTTATCAGTCCTGCAATAGACTCTTCATCTTGACAACTGATGGCCCAGACAGATGATACTACCAGGGCCTATAGGCAATTTTAGACCCTCGGTGTGGCTGATAGGGTCATCCTGAACTTAGTGTGTGGCTTATACACAGGCATTTACAGCTATAGTAACAGGGGTGTAGCAAAAGGGGGGCCAGGGGGGCCTGGGCCCCCCCAATCACAAAGGAGGTGGGGCTCGAGTATGTCTGGGCCCCCCCCCCAAAATTTGCCACAAACTCATAACCAAATGGAAAAGAAGGTAAAACTTTGCATCTCAAATTAGATTGATATGGTGATAGGATAGGAAAAATGGGGGCCTGAGCCCAAAGTCAGATGCAAAATTGACTAGAAATGACCTTTCTAAACAAATTCCATGTACATATATGTATGAGGGGTGTCTCGCTTGAGCCAACAATTCTAGGTCGCTGCGATGGGGCCCTCACTGGGCCCCCCCCCCATGAAGATTTGCTTCCTACGCCTCTGATTAACTTTTTTTTCAGTCGTGCAGTGCAGCTCTCAAAGTTATCAACAATAGGGAGGCTAAGTCTCGCGATAAACCATGTAAAAGAATTTCTGATTTTGAACTAAAATGACCAATATTTCAATTGACCTGAAGGCCCACCACATATGAAATATTTAGGCTCAACTCCTAATTTGCCAAAAGTTATCCTAGGTCAAAAAAATCCCCTATCCTTCAAGCCTGCGGGTGATAATATGCTGAGCTCAGAACGGGCGCACACGTGACGTGACTTAGCCTCCATATGCTTTAGGTCTCGGACCACCAAAACATTTCTCACTATAATCTATTATAGCTCAAACACCAATAAAACCCGCCTACAATTATTCAAATCGCCCAAAATGACCACAAATCTTTAGATACATCTTTTATCCACAATCTGAGATGAAAAAAATATAGGTTTGACCAATCCAGTTTTTTTCTATCGGCCTGCATGCGTACCTACCTAAATTTTGACCTATTCTGCACCTAATAATTCAACAGTGCTCACTAATTTTTTAATGCCACCCACCAGGGCCTAACCAAAGGGCTAGTGTGTCACAATTTATATTCTATGAATCAGTACAGTTTAGTGATTTATTTGATGCCTTATAGCAAAGCTGCCAATAATTTCCACACACTAATATAGGCCAGTCAGAGGCCACCATCTCTTAACTGCCTACATTTACTGTATGATCGTCGTCACTGTGGACCTCTATGGTGGTCCGAGACCTTTAATGCATCAAGCCATGGTTGGCATTAATCCTCTAACTGCCACTGTTGTAGGAATGCATGCTACTATTGTTATACCTATGAAGTATTGGAGAAACTATAAGGTATGTCATGATGCATGAATGTAGCCCTGGTGAGTTACTCGCCAGTGCTGCATTCATGCATCAACCAATGTGCATAAGGCATCCATGCATTAGCAGCTTTTAAATGGCTGACGGTCTATCCAGGCAGCCAGCCGCCTACTGGCTCCATACCAGTATATTTAGCTGGTGTGTCAACAGCAATCCCCCATGGTCCATTGTCAAACCCCACTGTACCATTACTCATTCTCCCCACTACCCCCTCCACCCCCTATAGGAAGCAAGCAGAATGCATTGCCATCCTATCAGATAATTCACTGCAGAATTGGTTTGGCAAAATGCTATAGGCCACTAGCTGGTCTGGAGCTGGTTCCAGCGACACACACTGGTAAGAACTGATAAGATGGGACCAGCAGGTCCCTGGAAGTGGATATTAACCAGGGACAAGGTACCCATCATGGTATGTGTTATCAGTGGGTTTTACCTCGACCAGCGAAATTCAAAATGGCGGCTTCACAAGGCCTCCATACAGAATCCTATATAACAACTGGTCTCAATCATGCTGCTGACTATCAGTGCCAGGTACCAGATGAATCAATGGCGACCCAGGGCTCCCGCCTCTGGCCTATAGCGACTTAGAGGAATTAATCATCAGGCAATGAAATAGTCCCAACTAACCACTGCAGACTTCCTGGGGCAGATGGTACCCATCTGATAACTGATATCAGTGATAACTGCTGGTAACCAGCTTCAGTATACAGGCACTAACTCATAGAGGTTGTCTGGCCACTGGCCGGATGGGGGGCATTTGCAGCATGGAGATATTAGCGTTTTATGGCTTTATGTCCTCATTGGGTAAGCATGGGCACTAACCAGATAATACTGGCACTATATAGCCTGATTTAATCCATATTAAATGCTAAAAGCTAAATGGTAAATGACGGGGGACCACCCGCGAAAGTAGGTCATGAGGGGTGCGTTAGGTTGCTAACTTTTATCTCTTACTACGTCTGCCTACATGCCAGATTCTTTGAAGATTCAGAGAAAAGGTGACTTAATATAACAATTTTAGGGAGCATATTTAAAGGTTTATTTTGGGGGGATTGTAGATGCAAAAATTTGATTGAGGGTTCGTGAGCAGAGCCCCGAAAATGGTTAGTTCTTAACTCTATGTCCGTTTTTCAGTGGTACCGAAAGCAGCGTTCACGACCTGCTTTTGGGACTGGTCCCATGTCATTTACCTTAAAAGCGCGGCCTAAATGTTGATCATGTGCTAATGTATCATGCCCATTGGTCCTGATCATACATGAATGCGAGTCACTCACCGGGCTACATTCATACATCATGCTGTCACTACAAGGTTGATACACTTACCGAGGGTTGTCATGATGTACAATGAATATCATTGTCATTCATTGGAACATCATGACAATCCTCCAGGTATATGAATGTGGCCCGCCGAGCTATCTGCATGATGCATTAATACGTTACTGACCGTTAGAGCGTTTAGGGTTCTTGAAAAAGCTCTTTGCTGTACAAATGGTGACCACTATTGTTGTATCGTACCAATAGGTTGCCAAAGTCTATTATAACATCCATTTCCAAATGGGAAATTGCAAGGTTACCCACTAACAATGAAATTGTGCTCACTACATTTGGGAGCGTTCAATAATAGATCCACCAGTGTGTATATATGTATCTCTGATGAGCCGCGTACACAGTGATAGCAGTGAGTTTCAATACCATTAAAGGGAAACAATAGGCCTACCCCATTTTCATGATGACATATATGTATTTGTGAAATACTTTACAAAGGTATCACTTTTGGGGAAAGCAGCATATTGACATCACAGTTTGATATCCAAGTTGTGCTCGCACAGCACTGTTAGGCTACAATCAGATGCTGTTGTAGCTTTGGTGCACTGTGGTTTTTCATTCAGGGGCTATCACTAACTAAACATAAAGAAAGGTTCCGGTTCCTATAAAATACTCCGATCATGCCACTCACTATACTGAGGTTTCGGGATTCCGATGCGCACAGCCATTGCTGAAGCTGGTTACCAGCGGTAATTACTCATTAGAAAAGATCAGATCGGCACTGTCTGCCTCCCCTCGAGAAATCAGCAGTGAATGGTTGGGATTATCTCATTGGTTGATGATTAATCCTGCTAAGTCGGGTATTCTATTTGAAACACATTTTGCAACACCCTCCATGTATAAACATGGAGGGTGGGATGAGAAACAAGTCCTCTTTTTTTTTTTGGAGAGGCTTTTATCCATTAGTATGGACATTAAGGGAACTACATTTGGAGCCATGTCAAAGCAATTTATAATGCATGCATCTATTAGGAATATTTTATTTGTTGTTTTTTTTTTGTAGTGAAAGTTTACTGTTCCAAGCTGGCCTGTTATTCTCCATTCATTTATTGGATGAATGGCAAGAAAAGTATAACTGGGTCATAAAGCAGGTTATGTGGTTCTCTGCAAAACATGAAAACTGTGGCAAGGACCACTGATAGTAGTTGCCACTCCATCGCTAGCCACTGCGGGTGACGTCGCTGAGGCAGCATGACGTCACCAATGATGTCATAGGTGACAGGGAGAAAACCAAAAACATTATGGAGTTGTTACTGTCGCTATGCTCACGACCGCTAACGCGGCTTGCAACTCTTGGGAAAATATTATAGGCCAATTGTAGAGTGAAACTTCAACAGATAAACAATAGACCATAGTGATAAAACCCTGGTCATAAGACGGGTAGACTTTGCCTAAAAGTTATATGCTAATGTTGATAAAAACAGCAAAATATGACCGGCTTATGACCCGGGTTTTATGGTACGTTGGTTCATGTTGCACTTGTAGTACAGTCTTCTCGATATCAAAGCTTGTATTGCTTTATTTGCGCACAATGCAATGAACCATGCATTTTTCACAAGGACACTTTTCAACACTGTTCGGCACTGATGTTGAAAGGTTCAGACAGTGGAGAATTTAAAGCAAATAGACAAACCCATCAGGTAGGGCACCTATACATTTTGGTTTTTGGTTTACAGCCATCAGTGAGATGCAACTGCAACTTTTTAGTGCCATAAGCACTAACAAACATTATATTGCAACAGTGCATGTTGTCTGGCATAGAAACTAAAAGGGTCTGCCACAGTAATAGAAGGGCCCCACCCCCCCCCCACCCCTCAGATTCTGGAAAAGCAACAAATGTTAACAATGCTTGTAGCTTCTAAAGTGCACTTAATGCAATGAATGAGGTAGCCTTTCTGAAATGCCTTGGTTCAAGAGGAGAATGAAAAGGCACAAAAGGGGACCATAGTCATTGTATCTGGTTTGATCGTGACTGTATTATTTAAAAGTGAATATTGATTTTCGACGATAGCTCTTTGGTCGGACTCTGAATATACCATGACTTTCAAATACAGTTATTACCCTCCAACATCAGAATGAGTGAGTGAGTGAGTGAGTGAGTAGTAGATGTTTAACGCCATTTCGACAGCTAAGGTCATAATCATGGCGAGAACTACATTACACAATTTCACAGAGGAATGTGGCAGTGCTAGCACATATCTGCACCACACACATCCGAGGGGGATAGCAAAGAGATGAAATAGACCCTTTTAAGTGGGCTAGGAAAGCCCGACATCAGACATTTCTGGGTCATTTATGTTCATGTGGTATGATGCACTGTGCATCTGAGTATCATGTAGATCAGCATGATACATAAATGCAGTACTGGCGAGTTAATGCAGGAGCGCATCATGAAGTGCGAGCAAGTCTGCTCTCCAACACTTCATTTGTGCATCATGCCCAGCCTGCAAGAGTGTATCATGATCAATCCTTTATAGGGTCGGCATGATGCATGTTAGTAACTCACCAAAACTGCATTCAACGTTTAATGACACGACCAATGGGGATGATGTATCAGCGGGTTTTAATAACTTAACGCCCCGTGTGGCGTTTAAAAATTCAGCACTCCTGGCTTGACTGTTCCATATTATATATACAATATATTATATATACAATACCCCTTGACATCCCTACATGAATTTTAATGTTGGTCAATGCTGAAATGGGTGTTCTATTCTACACGCCCAACAGAGCTTTCAATATCTGGTTTACTGGATGTTATAGGCATTCTAGCCCTCCAGTTGTAAATGGGAAATAAAAATGTTACAGCAGTGTACTGGACATTCTCTATACAAGCAATGAAAGGTGCACCCCGCCCCTGGTATAAAGCTACCACAGATGGGCCTCTACACATTGGTGTCATGGTAATCAACATTGATTACATGTTGGGAACAGTGTAATATGAATGCCATAAAGGTTTAACCTAGGAGCTCCGTATCTCACACCCCCTGTGAGATAATCCACCCTGTATCTCATGACCAGTAACAGCAGTCTTAAGTGGTCATAAGATGTGTAAACAGTCATCGCCTTATGCTATTTCAAAAAGTTTTAATCATTTCTAACAAATACTTACATGAAAGTTCACTCGGATACATGGGAACGAAATGGCATGCTACAGGGTAAAATTATTTCAATTTGATTGAATAAATAGAGAGAACTAAACGACCGTGGTGTACAAAATGGCCTATCCACCACGAGTGGGGTGTCCCCAAATCTCAGTGAAAGGTACAAGATGTGGACAGAAAACAAGATTTCTAGAGATGAAAAGAGCAGAAATTCAGCACTGAATGCTCAGTAATGAATACTTAATAGATAAGAGTGCTCTGCCAAACACATCTAAAAGAGCAAAAAGACACGTACCACTCGCCTCAGGCATCAAATATATGTATTACTTCTATTACCCCATATGTCTCCCCATCCAAATGGTATTTGCTGGGTGGAAATTTCGTGATTCGCCAGTTCTTGCTTCTGAAAGCCTCATGGCTTTGCTTGATATTGGGAGCCATTTGGTGTATAACACGCAACGATAGCAGGGTCCGCTCGCCTGTGATCACCACATAACTTGTCGTTTTGCTGTTCATGCCTGGGCCTTTGCCGTATATAGGTAAGGGTCTTTTCGTAAAGTGAGATTGCTCTCTGATGGAATTAGAAATGGAGCCCTCGCAAGTTACAAAAGAGCGGCTCAGTAACATAACAGTGACCAAACAAGCACAAGTGGCCAAATAAATGCCCCCCACCCACCCAATTTTGTAAGCAAAATTCAACTAAAGATCAACAAAACACGCCAAATTTATTGGCAATTTAAAGCCATAAGTACTAGCTTAAAGATTGATGTATATATGCCCTCATTAGGTCAAGAATCTACAATAATTCAGATATTTGTATATTTTGAAGATGGAGGTTGGCTGTGAGTTTTGTTGATTTAATGAAGAGATGTTGGTTTTCATTTTTTTTTGCAAGAAATATCTGTTGTTTTCTTTTGAATAGAGATTTCTGTATTAAATCATATCAGTTTCTTCTGAAAGGTGTGTCAAATATTAGGTTTCCTGGTTGTTGCCAGGGATTGACATCTCTTTGATTAGAGGGCTACAAAATAGAGCAAAATGGTGAAGCTCGCTTCTAGTCACTACACACCAAGAGACAAGCTTTATGAAGGGAAGACAGACTGTGAGACGAATCTTTTTGCTTGAGAAAGCTGACATGGAGGGATGTTAAGGGTGGGTGGAGGCTGTGGTGCTGTGTGAAGGGGGTAGTGTGAGGTGTAGATAGCTTTTCCATGTAGAACTCACCATCATGAGGGGGATACCCTCTCTGCTGCTGCAACCTCTCCACCATGAGACGCCATCATTAAACATGTTAACTTTCCACCCACAGACACTGAGGGGGCTACTCAGGGGGTAGGTCATATCATATATAGGTTAAGGTTCACGAGAATTGGGTCTGAGCTATCTCACAAGGCAAAGCAAGTGATATTACTCGCAGTCCCAATTCGAGTGAACATTTGCATTTGTTTCATGTTATTTTGGTCAGAAAACTCTTTTGAACCAGCCAAAGAAGATGATTGTTTACACATTTTACATTCATGATTTGGGGTGATGTTACTGGTTGGGAGGGCGCTGGGATATCTTGTGGAGGTGTGAGTTATGATGAGATTAAACCTGTGGGGCGTTCATATTCATTCCACTGCCCTCGTCATGGAATGAGGGGCTCCACCAGTACAGCAATGGATCATGGTAAAAGATAACAAATGATGATATAGCATGTCAGTGTACCATAGAGGGTAGCCATTATACAGCACAGAAGCTGGACAAGAATATGTCTTCAGTACAACTCTGTGAAGGAAAAGGATACTCTGATGCATCATGTCCATTGGCCCTCATCAGTCCCATGAGGCCCTTCAGGAATTAATCAATCAATCAATCAATTGGCCATCATGATGCATGAAAGCAGCCCTGGTGTCTGTTCTGTTCAGAAGAGTGTTTATGCTGCATTATGATGAAGAGGGGGTTAAAGTCAGATCTTTTGAATTGAATTAAATTTGATCATGAAAGCCATGGATTATGATGAAGAGGGGGTGTGAATTTATAATTCAGAGATGCCACTTTTCCTTACTTATCAGGAATTTCGAACTTTTGAATTTATTTCCTGTATGCATTTCCCATTGGGAGTCCAGAAAATTAGGATGATTTCTGAATTTCTATTGATTAGCGAGTGACATCCCTGATTTATTGCAGGCCCGTAAAGGGTTAGCCTTTAACCCATTAAAGGCCGCTGATGCAGGAGCGCATCATGCCCATTAGTCAACATGATGCACCAATGAAGTACTGGCGAGACTGCATGCCAGTACTTCATTGGTGCATCATGCTGACCCTATGGGGTTGATACATATACTCCAGGAGGGTCGGCATGATGCACCAATGAAGTGCTGGCGAGCAGTCTCGCCAGCACTTCATTGGTGCATCATGCCGACCAATGGGCATGATGCATCAATGCATCAGCAGGCATTAAAGGGTTAAGCACTGCATGATACAGATCTGTCATCATTTACCCTTAACACACTGCTTTTGCAGGTGTGAATCAATCCCATTGGCCATCATGATGCATTAATAAAGTCCTGACAAGTAACTTCATTGGAGCATCATGCCCAACTTATGGGCAAGTTCGGCAAAGGGCCAAAGAATATGGGGATTTCGTAATATGGGAATTTTATAATAGTCACCTATTCAAAAGATTGAGGCCCAGTCTTTGCGAAAAGTTTTTCACCATGCAGGACATTCGGTCCTGCAGATTTCTAAGTCTGCAGGCCCGGTTTAACTTTCTCAGGACCGAAACTTAGCAAGTATCTAAAGACATTCTCTGAGAAGAAAGAAGTATCATAAAGCAACCTTATACATTCACTTTTATCATGAAATCCATTAGGATTCATAAAGTTCTGAGAAAAAAAAATCAATATATGCTTTTTGTTTTATGCTGTAAAAACCTTAACAATGGTCCTATTTGAATGCCGTAAAGAATTGCATGTAGCCCAAGGTCTGGGGATGACATTTGTTCCGGCAGTTTGACAATGATCTAGTGTGCCTTGATTGTAAAGGAATCTTTTTCACTTTTCTTTCCATAACTTTGGACTTTTTGAAAGGTGAAATCGTTCAGAAGATCGGACATTGTCACTTTTTATTTTGATCTTCTTTTCTAATCACTCTCTATATTATGCTTGATCAAACGTGACTGGACTCTTTATTTAGGGGACTTTAGAAAAATAAATGGAAAGGAAATTGGCCTATGAATAGTCTGTGGTGAGTAGTTCTTATGTTTTAACTCTTTACCTGATGTTGGAGAGATTTGGCATTCTCTGCTATCTGAATGTGTAATCTTCTACTCTTTTCTATCCCATTCACTAATGTGTAAAGTTGTCTGTTCTCCGAGTGGGCTTAGATAACAGGGGCGTAGGAAAGGGGGGCCAGGGGGGCCTTGACCCCCCAATAATGAGGAGGTTCCCTTTATAAGCCTATATAAAAATATAGCAGGCCCCCCCAACCGATACCTCTGCCCCCCCCCCTAATAATAATTTGCTTGTTTTGGCTGAATTCCACCAGCTCCTTGTTTAGTGTAAAAATCAGAAACTACTCCATCCAGAAAAAGACCTTTAGACCCTTGATATAATTAGACGACAGTTGACCTCTCTCATTTAGATGCCTTCCTTCTAATGTTGTTAACCTTAAGGCCTTAACTATTTTGATGCAGCATGGCTCTTTAGTGTCCATGATGCACTCATGTAGCACACCTAGTGCCGCATTCCTGCATCACGCCCACCCTATGGGATTGATACACTCCTTAAGCTGACCGCAGACGGGCCTGGCTGGATCGGCTGATCGGAAAGTCAGTAACGTCTGCGGGGGACGTCCAATCCAGTCTGTCAATATCAAACATGTTTGATGTCCCCCGATCCGATTAGCCACCCTTCCCTAACTACCGACCGAATCGGCCCCGTCTGTGGTCGCCTTTCGGGTGAGTGTAAGTGCCCAGTGGCACCAATATGGTTTTTTGATTGTCAGCAGTGCATTAAACTTTCATTGTAAAATACAAAGGATAGGATCAAGTCAGGCGGATTTTATGACACCAGCCCCAACCCATTAAATGCCTTATATAGTGTGTCGTCATGATGCATAAAAGTACAGGGATGAAAGTCTTCAGGGAATTCCCTGATTTCAGGGATTTTGAAGTTCCCGGGCCCTATACATTCATATGGAAACCCAGGTTTTTGGGGTGAATATTGGACCCCATTTCAGGGATTTTCGTGCTCTGTGGCTTTCAACCCTGATAGTAACACCAGTGAATAGACTTAGCAGGATCTCATCCTGTCACCCTGCAAGTCCAAAACATTCCATATTTGTCCATGTGATGCATAGACTCACTAGCACTGTATTTAGGGAATAATGCATTATTCCCGTTATAACACAGAAAAATAACCCACCAGCCACCTGACAACATATGAATATCAATTGTGAAGTCTAAATGTGAGATGAAGTTGACCTCCTGTGCTGGGAGTGCATTATCCATCTAGATACATTATCCATCTAGATAATGCACAGTCAATCAGCCAATCAGAACGCAGCATTCAGGATAATGCACTCTGGCTTCGCCCAGCAGTGTTGTAACAGTGCATAATGCCGACAAAGGTCCATTATTTGTGGCCCTAAAAGGGTTTACCCTTCACACACTAGTAACCTTAAAGGTCACCTAGTAATTAATCTCACCTCCAACCTATCATATAATTAGCAAGATGAAAGGACTGGGAATAGTTCCAGGGTAAACACAGGAAATTATATTTTCTGATCATCCACCCCAGCCCCCAAATCCCCTCAATATCCTTCCCAAAATGCTTTAAACAGAGATGCCAGTTTTTTTTGGTTTACCAGGAATTCCTGGATTTGATTCCAAGATTACTGCATTTAATTATGTTAAATTCATGGGAAAATGTGTCCAATGTCCAGGTTTCCTGGTTTTTGTCGGCCAGTAAGTGGCATCTCTGTTTAAAGATTAAAAGAGTGTTGCTTAATTAATGTTGAACATCAGCAATTACCTTCCATTTAAAACATAAGGTCAATTAAAGTGAAAAGAGAAATTACATCCACTGAACCTTTTCCCAAATAACCTGAAACAAATGTCTTTGTTTCTATTTCTGATTATTGTTTGGCCAGAGAAACACTCACTGCAGATGATGAGAAAACGTTAATTATAGTCATTTGAAGAATGAAACCTAGGGAACGTTCAACAATTACGTCACTGCTTAGGGGGTTTGGGGGGGGGGTGTTTGGGTTCCTCTATATGTTCCATAGAAAAACAGAGACAAGGGGGTGGGTGGGTCCTGAAAAATGCCTAAATAACGGTGACATAATTGTTGAACGTTCCCCTACAGTTGATTCCTTTTAAATTGGTTTACAATATTGTCCATCAACTTGGTTCCCCTGTGCAGTGAAATCATAATAAGCCTTCAGCGCTTTTTCCAATAGTGACTGAACCATTGAGGAGCAAACCAGGAATGAAAACTCCAGTAAAAGAAATATAGGACAAAAAAAAGGTTAATGCACTCTTATTGCTGCCTGGGAATTCCCTTCACTTATCATGAAATAATTATCTTGTTAAATTTCATCTCTCTTGACCTTTTGATGCTGTTCATGTTTTTTTAAACACAGTTTCTTTAAAACAAGTTGCCGAGCACGGCGTTAGGCATGGAGCTGTTGTTTTAAGCAGTAAAGGCGGGTGTTTTTTTACTGCTGACACTTTTTAACTAACTACTGTAGGAACAAATGGAGCCTATGTAAAATATCCTCGGACTCTGTTATAAAGCAACAGGGAGACCATGCTATTGCTTAATCATTTACTCGAAAAGCGAGTTATAAGGAGACACCCTGGGGCCCTGCACTTTCAGTCATTTTGGTGGTGCGAATAAGTTTTTAAAAAAAAAATGGAAATTTTGTATATAAGAGAGAGAACTATTTAAAGAATTTGTAGTGCCATTAAAGGAGGAGATGTAGGGGTCTTGCAGGAAAAAGTATTTCATTACAAAGTTTTGTAAATTTTGAGAAATTGTCAATATTGTACAGACTCAGTTGGTTGGCAGCCATAAGACACTTTTTGCCTCCAATCGTGAAGGTATATGATGTTGATCCATGTATCAACTTTCCTGCCTTTTTTGGCAATGTGGTGCGAATAGTGCACTTTTGGCGGGAGTTATGCAAAAAGTGGCTTGGTGGTGCGAATAACCTGGGTGAGGGAGTGCTGATGCAACAGGATGAGTGCACAACTCATCGGAGCCAATCACAGACTTTTCACTTTTCGAGTTATCAGCAATTTACATCGCTGCATTATTTTTTTGGCATAAGTCGGCATGGTGCTTATGCGCTGGTGTGGCTTATACAAAGGGTTTGATATTGGACAAGGTTGAGCAGTGATTACCTGTTTCTAATAAGTCATGGGGACTGACCATTAACCACACATTTCCGCTACTAAAAGGACTATCGAGGATTTTATATGCTGCCTCTGAGCACCAAAGTAACCTTCCCAGCTAGCACAACTCGTGCAATTTACATCATTCTTATGTGAAAACTCATGTGATTTACGTAAAAAAGACATCATTTGGATGAGTTGTGCTAGCAGGGTTCCTACCTACCCCATGAAACTGCATCTCATAAATTTGTCAAGTTAGGAAGAGGCAAAAGGTTAAAGCATATCTCTATGACAGTAGGGATTCTATGGGTAAATAAGCCTGTCTTCATAAACCACCCAAACCACATATCTCTAACCTTGTCTGCATGTCACTCCCATTACTTACCCCTTACCACGTTAAGCAGGGATGTAAGTCTTCAGGTTTTATCAGGATTTCCTGATTTCTGAAAATTTTGAACGATATGTATTTTCCTGATACGAGTGGTTAGGAGGGCTGTTTGGAAAAATAGAAGGGTTTTATGTCAAGAAAGTGTATGGCTTCCTGATTTTTTACCATGCCTGACTTACATCCCTGGTTAAGGGCTGCTGACTTAGAAGTGCATCATGCATCATGCATTGGTCGTCATGATGCATCAATGAAGTGTTGGTGAGTCTGCTTTCCAGTTCTTCATTGATGCATCATGCCCATTGGTCGTCATGATGCACCAATGAAGTGCTGGTGAGTCTGTTTTCTAGTACTTCATTGATGCATCATGCCCATTGGTCGTCATGATGCATCAATGAAGTGCTGGTGAGTCTGCTTTCTAGTACTTCATTGGAGCATCATATTGAGTCCTTTTACACAGCCCTTACATATTCAAATTATAGAAAATTACTTAAATGACCGAAATATGAATCCAGGTGCATAAAATGGCATCTCAGGGTATTCCTATAATAGCAAGACGCACTTTATTACAGTAGTTATCAGACTGTTGTTGGTAGAAGAAGGATCACAGTGACTGAATGAAATTTTGGTCAATGAAGAATTGTGGAGTGTGCTTGCCAGCTTTTCATTGCAGCATATTGCCGAGCCTCATTGAGTGTTTCACCCTGGTATTGTCAGCATGATGTATGAATGCAGCCTCAGCAAGTCACTCACCAGGTCTGCACTCGTGCATCATGATGACCAATGGACATGCTGCATTACCGTAATCTCCCACGTATAAGGTGCAGCCCGCGTATAAGGCGCACCTAGAGTTTTGGAAAATTCTCAAAAAAAAAAATGAAAAATTCATAACTTTGGTTCTACTGAATGAATTTTCAAAATTCCTATGTGTAACTTGGGCCCCATGGACCCCCCTGGGCCCCCATTTATCCTATTATGGCTAAGAGGGCATGTAACATGTTAAAAGAAATATCTTGGAGTCCCCCTTGTGGATGCAATTAGCACTAAAAAAAAACTTTAAGACGTGCCTTATAAGGAGGAGATTACGGTAGTTATCAGCCTCCATGACGCCCCCGCTGCGACTAAAGCTCCCCAGGCTTAGACTGAATGGTGTGTTCCTGAAGTATTGCAGATGGCAGCTGTCCGGTTAGCCCTTTCAAGGCTGCTGATGCCTATTTGTCGTAATGATCCACCAATGAAGTGCTGGTGAGACTGCTCATGCCGACCCTGCGGGAGTATATGTATCAACCCTGTAAGGTCGTCATTATGCTCCAATGATGTGCTGGCAAGCAGTCTCGCCAGCACTTCATTGGTGTAACATGACGACCAATGGGCATGATGCACTCCTGCATCAGCGGCCTTTGAAGGGTTAAGTTCCCCATGCAGGCGCAGAGGCTGAAAGGTGTGTTCGTAGAGTAGTGTAGATGGCAGCTGTCCGGTCAGCATAAGGAAGTCATCAGTGTGCCTCTATAAGCTTGTCAGTCCCACTTGGGCGCGTCTTCAGTCCCGCTCAGGAAAAGGCCATTCCCAGAAGTCCCGATAGTGCTAATGAATCAGGCCCTGGATCTGTTGCTGCATGGAAGGGTAGTACCACCTGCTGTTTTTACCCTCAGACTTACACTGCTAACATGTAGGGACTAGTTGGTGGCAGCACTATTGTGTTCCTTGTTTAGTGCTTTAAGGATGGGGTGTTGCCTAAAAGCAGCAGTGGTCAGCATGATGCGCCATTACAGTGGTTGCTATCAGGCGCCAATGAAGTGCTGGTAGGTCTGCATGCGAGCACTACCGTATCCTCGTATTCTTACAGGACAGGCACTTATTCAGAATGCAGTTTTAGTGCTTAAGATACATGACCCCTGTATCCCCAGCGCTTATTTCCGACTGGCGCTTATTCAAATCCTGGCGCTTAAACACAATGATACGGTAACTTCATTCGTGCATCATACCAACACTCCAGTAGGTTTGGCATGATGCATAAATGTAGCCTTGTTGATTTACTTGTCAGGTATGCATTCATGAATCCTAAGGGGGGGGTCTAGATGGGGGGTCCCCATGTCACATGTCGATTTTAAGAAAAGGCCATGTCACATGTCACTAAATTTCTATTTCCCCATGTCTCTGTCACTAAGCACCATGTCACATGTCGATTTTAAGGAAAGGTCATGTCTTATGTCACTAACTTTTTCATTCTCCATGTCCTTGTCACTAAGCTCCATGTCACATGTCGATTTTAAGAAATGGCCATGTCACCCTGTCGAATTTAGGGGTCTAGACCCATTAAGGGAGTGGTCATTTATTATCAACAGGGGGGGTGGTGGGTTTGAGGGGGGGGTAAAAAATTCTCACCCCTCTCGAGGGGGGGCTAAAAAAATTTGACCCCTCTTGAGGGGGGGCTACAAAAATTTACCCTCTTTTTAGCAAAAAAGCCCGCGCGCTACTATAGATCAAAGAGGGGGCGCGAAAACTCTCCGCACCTCCAGCATGGGGGGCGCAAAATTTTTTTTACTGCCGTCAAGGGGGGGCGTAAAAGATTTTCGTGCGTCCGCGCGAAAACCCCCCCCCCCACCCCCACCCCCCCCCCCCCCCCGTTGATAAATAATGACCAATCCCTAAGGACCAAAGGGCATGATACCCCAGAAAGGGTTAAGCGATGCATAAAGCATTGATGCATGATGCCTTATAATCGAAAATAACTTGATGGCTGGATGAAATCGTTTCAATAACAACAATGCTTTCAGCAGCGGATTTAGACAGGGTTAGGGTGCGCAACCCGTCCCTTTAGCCTTGAGTGTTTATTCCCCTGTTAAGCTCCAAATTTTAAGCTACCATTGTAACATTAGATCTATATATAAAACAGGCACACTGTATGGTGTTGGGGGCAGAAGGGTTTCAAGTTGAAAATAATCATAGTTATTCATACTTGCACTTATGATGTCTTTGCTTCCTTTGGACCATTATATCTCAACATTTTTCTCCATCCAACCATACTTTCATTTTCTTTTATATCATCGTATAAAAGGTGTTTTCAAAGAGATTAACATTGAGATCCCTGCAGAATTAGAATGATCGCGACCAAATGGCCGGGTGCATTCTAAATATAGCACACAGAAAATCTATAGTTGAAAAAACTGATCAGTAGTGATCACTTTAGTGTGCTTAATATGATGAGGACTGGGGGAGCGCCATGGTGATCTTTTGGTGATCATATGTGATCACTTTAAGTCATCATATTGGTTAGTTTCTTTTTTCACAAATTTGAGCAAAACACAGAGTCATCAAAATGATGACATGGTTGATCACTGTGATTACTTTTCTTTTTCATTTCTACTAGTTGTAGTATTAGATAAGAGAGCCCCCCACCCATATGCTTAGAGAGCCCCTACCCCCCATCCATCTGTCTATGTTAGAACATCATTGCAGTATACCCTTTTGGAAGTGACCACATATGGCATAAGTTTGTATTTTATTGATGGGTGATTATCCTCATATTTCTGAAAGAAACATTTGAAACAGAAAAGGTGTCTAATCTCTTAATGTATCTATCTGATATTAATTCTCCTTTGACGAAATACATTTTTGTTAAATGAATTATATATGTACACATTTTCAATGTTATCTGTTTATTCAATTATCCAGCACCCTCAGTATAGCTGTAAATCAATACATGTCCTTGAGTATGAATCATATAATAATATAATTGTATAGTAGGGGCCCCTGGTGGCAGAAATGAGGTAATCAAAATGATCACCTTTGCTCATCTTTTAGGAAAGATCACCTAAACTCATCTAGACTGATCACTTTTCTGTTAGTCTAGATTACCAGTGCAGTGCCCTGCCATGTGTTAGGCGCAGACATTCGCTCTACTTACCCCCAGTACCAACCATGACCTCGTAACACCACCCCACCCCCACTCACACCTAGCCAAACCCGGGAGATACACTGGTATTGAGGATTCCCAAAGAAAGTGCTCCCTATGCAAGAGTGATGACATTGGGGACGAATTTCATTACATTTTTCATTGTCAAGCTTTTGCCCATGACTGAGCATTACTTCTTGCCGATAACATACCACCACGTCCAAGTACGGTGGCTATGGTGGATCTATTTAATAACAAAAATCCCATCGTTCTAACACACTTATCCAAATTTTGTGCAATTGTCATGGGAAAATTCAGACCCACAAAGAGGATACCCCCAGCTAAAAAGAACAATAAAAAACTAGCAAGAAGGAAAAGATCTACATAATAATAGCCCGCAGCATAATGTAACTGTTTCATCGCATAGTGACCTGCAAATCTTACCATGTTGGATAGTTTTAAGTTGGATAGCTAGGTTTGTGTGCTGTACTTCATATTGTCGTTAGGATACTAGTCAAAATAGATAGTTAGTTTGGTGCGCCTATATCTCATACTGTCTTCACCTGCTGGATGAAGTATTACCAGTAGTACTTTTGTGTTTCACTACAAATGTACATAGTCAGGCATTAAGTTGATCTTTTTCTATTTTTAAAATTTTGCATTCACTTATGTGTAAACTTATTTTCACATTTGTAATGTTATGTACTGATACACTTGTAATCCAGTGAAGCCATTGTAACTGTCGGCTAGAGCTGATTTATTTTCTTTCCTTTATTGGAACAGGCTCTAGCCTGTTCCATTGCACTCACATGGGACGTCGATTGCACACGGAATCGGACAGTCCAACTTCCCATGAGTCGACCTGTGCTATTGTATCAGTAAATAGCACTAATAGCACTGACTAACTGCTGATAGATGGGCGATTTATGTCAGTTTACCACAGCCCAGTGCTGCGTCCGGCTGGGTAAACTGCCATAAATCGACCATCTATCAGCAGTTAGTCAGTGATAGACTAATTGCTGATAAATTGTGAGTAAATACTGATATATATTGACTATTTGCTGACAAATAGTTAGTAATTACCGATATATATTGACTAATTGCTGACAAATAGTGAGTATTTGCTAATATATATTGACTATTTGTTGACAAATTGTGAGTAATTACCGATATATATCTTGACAAATACCAGTCAAGGTAGGATGCACAATTGAATCAATGGCTATTTCTCTGTTATATATATTGACTAATTGCTGACAGATTATGAGTAAATAGTGACATGTATTGATAATTGCTATAGCTAGTTATATAGTTACTGAGTACTGGCATATATTGATTAATTACTGACAAATAGTGAGTAATAACTAATATATATTGACTAATTGCTGATAAATGGCGAGTAATTACTGACATATATTGACTAATATCTGACAAATTGTGAGTAGTTACTGACATATGTAGACTAATTACTAACATATATTAACTAAATACTGATAAAATGTAAGTAACTACTACCATGCATGACTAATTGTGGACAAATAGTGAATAATTACTAACATATATTAACTAATTGCTAACAAATAGTCCATAGATACTGACATATTTTTACAAATACCAGTCAAGGCAGGATGCACAATTGAATCAATGGCTATTTCTCTGTTATATATTGACTATTTGCTGACAAAGTGTGAGTAAATACTGACATGTATTGATAACTGCTGTTTTAGAGTGACTAAGTACTGAGTGAGTGAGTAATAGATGTTTAACGCCATTTTGACAGCTAAGGTCATATTCATGGCGAGAATGACATTACACAATTTCACAGAGAAATGTGTCAGTGCCCGCGCATATGTGCACCACACATATCCTGAGGGGATGGGAAAGATGAGAAGTAGACCCTTTTAAGTGGGCTAGGGAAGCCCACTAAGTACTGACATATATTGACTAATTGCTGACAAATTGTGAGTAAATACTGATATATATGTTATAGAGTGACTAAGTACTGACATATATTGATTAATTACTGACAAATAGTGAGTAATAACTAGTATATATTACCTTATTGCTGATAAATGGTGAGTAATTACTGACTTATATTGACTAATATCTGACAAATTGTGAGTAGTAACTGACATATGTAGACTAATTACTAACATATATTGACTAAATACTGATAAAATGTAAGTAACTACTACCATGCATGACTAATTGGTGACAAATAGTGAATAATTACTAACATATATTAACTAATTGCTGACAAATAGTCCATAGATACTGACATATTTTTACAAATACCAGTCAAGGCAGGATGCACAATTGAATTAATGGCTATTTCTCTGTTATATATTGACTATTTGCTGACAGATTGTGAGTAAATACTGACATGTATTGATAACTGCTGTTTTAGAGTGACTAAGTACTGAGTGAGTGAGTAATAGATGTTTAACGCCATTTCGACAGCTAAGGTCATATTCATGGCGAGAATGACATTACACAATTTCACAGAGGAATGTGTCAGTGCCCGTGCATATATGCACCACACACATCCTGAGGGGATGGGAAAGATGAGAAGTAGACCCTTTTAAGTTGGCTAGGGAAGCCCACTAAGTACTGACATATATTGACTAATTGCTGACAAATTGTGAGTAAATACTGATATATATGTTATAGAGTGACTAAGTACTGACATATATTGATTAATTACTGACAAATAGTGAGTAATAACTAATATATATTGACTAATTGCTGATAAATGGCGAGTATTTACTGACATATATTGACTAATATCTGACAAATTGTGAGTAGTTACTGACATAGGTAGACTAAGTGTTATGAAATTAGGCAAAATAAAATTTTGGACTGGGATAAACTTTTGTCAAAACCCCAAACAGATGGTCGATTTATGGCAGTTTACCCAGCCGGACGCAGGACGCATTGACCGTGCGTCCCCGTCTTTAATTGGCTGACGGAGTGGCGTGATCCGTCACCCTCATGCATACTCGCCGTTTGATTGGCTGTTGGTAGTGGCCTGATCCAGTTTCTTCGCGCCAAAAGCCACGTGTTCGCTGGTACCGCTGGTATTGCTGCAGTAGCTGCAGCACCAGCAAAAGTGTTTACAGCGTCCCTGTCTTTAATTGGCTGATGGAGTGGACGGAGTGATCCGTCACCCTGGTGCATACTCACCATTTGATTGGCTGTTGGTAGTGGCCTGACCCATTTTTTTCGCGCCAGAAGCCACGTGTTCGCTGGTACTGCTGCAGCACCAGCAAAAGTGCTGTTTGTTTACAATGCAGCGATGTGTCCGTTTTTGGCCCAAATGTGATGTTATTTGAAAGAAATCTTGCTTTATTGTCGCAGTACACATGGATTATTATCACAACTCGTCCTTGTTTGCCGCATGGTACCGAGAAATTGCAGGAAATTGTTCGATTTGAACAAATCATGACACTGCCTGCTGCGCAACCCTTATTGGTGGTCCGAGAACAGGTCTGTATCATTCTTTCATGAATACCCTCAAAACATCGCTGTAGAGACCAAAAATGCTGGGGAAAGGCCAAAAAGGCCTGAAGACAGAGAGACATCGTTGGGCGATAATAGGGTTCCGAGAGAAAAACGATTTTCCAGAGGAGTCCATAGCTGTTTGAATTTTTTTCCTACGACAATTTGGTGGAAAGTTATGGCCATTTTTGTGATGTCATAGCTTTAAAACATTGATAACTTTGTCCCCATTGTGCAGATCTGAAAATAAAGACCGCCATGACGTTCGCCAGCTCGAGCTACCCTTTATCTATAGGTCACACTATGGGAAACTCCTATTATTAAGGGAGATACGATTTATTTTGTAAAACTGCCAGTTCTTGGACCTCTCTGCCAGTGCCTGGACTGGCGTCTGCCCCCGCGTCCCAAAAAAGCCTATTTTTCGATCCATTCCTTCCTCAAACCTGCCCTTTTTCGCCGGTGACACTTAAAACAGATAGGTTTTGGCTGGAGGCAGGGCGCAGGTGGACCAGCTCAGGCAGAAAAGGCCGCAAGTCAAAAAAATTATTTCGCTTATTCTTTTCTGAAACAAATTTTTTAGGGGGGCATGTCCTTTAGGGGGACGAAACACCCCAGATTGATACCAAACATTCCATATCCGTGCATATTATTTGCATAATTAACATATTTATGCAGTATCTTGGTACTCTTCAATATAATATAGATATGTTCCATTGGTCCCTTATAGAATTCATATGCTTGCAAGTATAAACTACTGACTGCACCTAGTGACTAGTGGAATCTGAACAGTAGAAAAGATAGACCCCTCCTCTACCTTTGTATAGCATCAAACAAGTTGTTCAATGGAGGCAGCCATTGCTTGATCACATGTTTAAACCTTTTAAATCCAAATGCTAGTTACCAGTGCATTATCACTGTTGATAAGCTTTACACATCAATACCTGCGCAAGCCCTGTTTGCACTGAATGGATATCTTTACATTTCTCTATTCTCTGGTGTTTGATTGAAAATGTTGATGTCATTATGTGTTTTAATTTGTGTTTTAATCTGTGTTTTTATGGTACATGTATTGAGTTTAGGGCTATAACAGGTTAGTGTTAGTCCTATGGTATGATAGTAATTACTCACTATTTGTCAGCAATTAGTCAATACATGTTAGTAATTGCTCACTATTGACTAATATCTGACAAATTGTGAGTAATTACTGACAAATATGGACTAAGTGTCAGTAATTACTCACTATTTATCAGCAATTAGTCAATACATGACAGTATTTACTCAGAATTCACCAGCAATTTTTCAATGTATATTAGTAATTGCTCACAAATAGTCAATATATACCAGTATTTACTAACAATTTGTCAGCAATTAGGCAATATATGTCAGTATTTACTCACAATTTGTCAGCAGTTAGTCAATATACATCAGTACTTAGTCACTCTATATCAGCAATTATCAATGCATGTCAGTATTTACTCACAATCTGTCAGCAAATAGTCAATATATAACAGAGAAATAGCCATTGATTCAATTGTGCATCCTGCCTTGACTGGTATTTGTCAAGATATGTCAGTATCTATGGACTATTTGTCAGCAATTGGTTAATATATGTTAGTAATTATTCACTATTTGTCAGCAATTAGTCAATAAATGATAGTAGTTACTTACATTTTATCAGCATTTAGTCAATATATGTTAGTAATTGCTCACTATTGAATAATATCTGACAAATTGTGAGTAATTACTGACATATATGGACTAAGTGTCAGTAATTACTCACTATTTATCAGCAATTAGTCAATACATGTCAGTTTTTACTCAGAATTCACCAGCAATTATTCAATGTATTTTAGTAATTACTCACTATTTGTCAGCAAATAGTCAATATATATCAGTATTTACTCACACTTTGTCAGCAATTAGTCAATATATGACAGTATTTACTCACTATTGGTCAGCAATCAGTCAATATATGCCAGTACTTAGTCATTATATAACAACACTTAGTCCATATATGTCAGTAATTACTCAAAATTTGTCAGCAATTAGTCAATATATGTCAGTAATTACTCGCAATTTGTCAGCAATTAGTCAATATGTCAGTATTTACTCACATTTTGTCGGCAATAAGTCAATGTACCGGTATGTCAGTACTTTGTTATTCCTACACTGTAAAAAATGTGTGTTGAACTTACAGTGAGTGAGTAATAGATGTTTAACGCCATTTCGACAACTAAGGTCATATTCATGGCGAGAATTACATTACACAATTTCACAGGGGAATGTGTCAGTGCCCACGCATATGTGCACCACACACATCCCGAGGGGATAGGAAAGAGGAGAAATAGACCCTTTTAAGTGGGCTAGGGAGGCCCGTGTTGAACTTACACTGTCTTGTTAAAATGTCAGTGCCTAATCATTATTTGTTGGCAATTAGTCAAAATATATCAGTAATTAGTCACTATTTGTCAGCAAATAGTCATAATATGTCAGTAATAGTCACTGTTTTTCAGCACTTAGTTAAAACATGTCAGTACTTAGTCACTATTTGTCAGCAATCAGCCCAAATATATCACTACTTAGTCACTATTTGTCAGTAACTAATCAAAATATGTCAGTAGCTTCATACTATCACTGACCACTTGTCAATTGACAGTTGACATTTGACATTGAAGCCTGTTCCTTAGGACTGAGTCCTTCACCTGTGACATTTTCTCTGATGAGGATGAGAATAAACTAAATTGTAAATTGTACATAACAGCAGCAGACGACCAACACACCCCCCCCCCCCACCCACTCACACTATTAGGCCCGCCACACACAACCCAGGTTGTTCTAATGGGGTGGGAACCAGGCACAGTCTCCAATAGACAGTTGTGATACTCTTACTAAGATAGATCATTGAATTGTTGTATTTTTTTTTAGAACAGCGGGCGCACCCCCCTCTTTTCCAAATCCTTTATCTGCCTCTGGTTTTGACAGGTTTCAGGACCTTTTTGGCTTGTTGCAATGGGACCATGTCAGGACCTGTTTATAGCATCTTGGCAGGATAAGGATTTGGTTAAGAAGCTTTGGTTGAACATCCTGGTATAGCCCTCAATATGGAAACTGCACAGCCTTGAAATTTCCCACAGGTTAGGGATAGTCAGGGGAAATCAGGGAAAATAAAGTGGTCAGGGAAAGTCAGGGAATCTTATGAAATTTTTCCGCGAGTCAGGAAAAGTCAGGGAAAATCTGACAAATGTATCACTTGTGGTTCATTTGAGACATGTCTCACCTGCGAGTATTAACATAATTTTCCCACTAGGGCATTTTTTTATATCTGAGATTTTTGATCTACAATCGATAACTTGAACCAGTGGTTGTAATGGTTGTTCTAAATAAGCCTTTTGGTATAGATTTAAGGTTAAAAAGTTAATGTAATGAACCATCCTTCTCCCATGTCGTGAATTTTGCAAGTATAATAGACATACACTATAAATAGCACCTGAAATTAGATGCAGTAGGAGATGGATGCCAAAAGTCACTGATATCATCATACACGTGGTGCTCCTGGGAACCAGCCCGGTCATGACTGACTGTTTCCGCACGGCTACCTCAGGAATGGCTTTCGCGTACTAATCTTTAATAGACAACGTCCTAACCATGAAATAAAACAAGTTTCCTTTTCTTTTTACAGATGTGAACCAGGCTGAGGAGAGTAGTGGTATAGGATGTTGCGGGGTTGTTCTAAAGATCATCTCTCTCATCGTTATCATTGCCACATTTCCCATCGCCATCTGCCTATGTGTCAAGGTAAGTCAACCACAGTAAATATATAGACAAAGTTTCACGAGTATTGAATCTGACTGAGGATTATCACACAAGGCGAAGCCGAAAATTTAGTAAGAGTTAACGAGTGAGTCCACAGTATATATGATCCCCCTGCGGAGTGGGGACCTTTATGCTTGGGGCATGACGAAACAGAATATCTTCTCCTTTACAAACCTCCCTTTTCTTGTGGCTTGAGATGGGCATGTGGGCAGCTGGTGTCCATATGCGTGGGCTGAGGCCTACATGCGTCTCTTTTGTCATGGAATGATCCACATCTGAGTGATCAAGGGCTGTGGATTGTCTGGCCCTGTCCATAGGACCAGGCAAATATAAGAACACTTGCTATCTATCGAAAGAGTAGGGGGGCAATCCCTGGTAACAGTTTTCTCCCTCACCTATACATACCACCAGTCATCTCATAGATTCATTCATCCATAGATATGAGCACTGCTGTGATGGATAAGCAGCATATATACCGTAATCTCCCGCGTATAAGGCGCACCCCGCCTATAAGGCGCACCTAGAGTTTAGAGATTTGACCCAAAAAATAAAAAAATGATAACTTTTGTTCTACTGAATGGATTTTGAAAATTTAAAAACCTATGTGTTGCATGGACCCCCCAGACCCCCCTGGACCCCATATTCAGCTGATGAGGTTATATGGGAGTGTAAGATATCAAAATGAAGGTCTTGATCTCCCCCTAGCAGATCCAGGAAGAACTAAAACCTCTCATATAAGACGCGCCTTATACGCGGGAGATTACGGTATATAAATACCTGTTTAGCTGTTTTAGATAAGCAGCCTTTAAATACCTGTCCAGACTGAGAAAAGAAAGGACTCAAACATGAGTAAGCCTAATCAATCAAAACTAATCAATCAACCAACCCAGGGATGTGCCTGATATGTGAGACTTTTCGGTATCCAACATGGATACATGTCCCATGTCAACATATATGCCAATCAATCAGCTACATAGACAGGGATGTAGGATGAAATGTATACAATACCCGACTCTAACTCCCCAATGTCCAAGACGCAGACCGTATTAATCAGACGAGTACATAGGCCGGTAATGGCACAGTACGGTTTGGATGTTTGGACATGTCTACAGGCACCCCTTGATGTTTCATCTCCGCAAAGGGGGGGGGGGATATATATCAGTGTGTGAATATATTGACCCTTTTAGCTCAAATAATGCCTCCAGGTTCATGTTCCTTGGCCAGTTGGACCTCAAAATGCGCCAATCGTCTAGATCCGCATTGCAGAGGGAAAATTTTTAAAAAACAGGGCATGGGGAAACAAATAAAATGGTCATAATAGGTTAGGGAGAATTGGGATCAAATCATAATTTATTTCAACATCATGAAATTATTTTGCCGGCTATAGTTCTGCAACTGTTTGCATGCACAGGGGTAATCTGACATGTAAAATGCAGGGAAAATTTGGATGAAGATCCCTGTTGCTGTTATCTGATACCACATTTCTAGCCTGTTCTGTGAGTGGGGGTGGCTGTGTGAGTGATGATGGGTCGATTCCTGTGAGGCTCGTTTGATTAATGGCTGACACTATGCCGATGGCTGCGGATCATGATCGGAATTATTTCCTCATTGGTTTGAGTGGTGGTGAACGTATGTTGTTTTACAATTGTTGAGACACCGCTGAACGCTTGGTGGAAGGTGGAGAGCTCTGTTTTATTTTTTTTTTTTTCTGTTTGTTAGGAGTTTTAGCTCTCTTCGTAATATAGATGGTTCCCATATGTCATGATACATGATGTAGTGACGCAGTGCTGGTCTGTAATGGTATCGCTTTTTGGTGCATACTGTTGATGCTTTGGGAGTGTTAACCTGTTGGGTTTATTTGATGCATAAATTATGCAGAATTTGTGCAAACTTATGAAAAGAGGGATCCAATTAAATAGTATAGTGCTTTGAGAAGGGCCGCTAAGGCCACCCTTAAAAATATGTCCGGTTTCTGTCCAGCAGGTGGGACTTTTTAGACCCATGAGGGAGGGAAAAATTATTTTTTAGGAAAATATGTTTATTTATCATAAACATCATACGCAAGGACGGCATGAATTTGCCATCACTTTCTTTTTTTTTCAGAACTCAAAAAAGGAAATTTCCCATTCTCACAATAAAATTCACCAGGCCTCTGGACAGGAAGCGAGCATATTTTTAAGGGTGGCCTAGGCTAATGTAGCATATTTGACATCATGACTTAACACCATGCCAATCCTCCAGGATATATGGTGTCCACCCTGTTGGGTAAGCATACTGCATAACTACAGCCCTGGCAGGTTACAAGCAAAGGCTGCTGCATTCATGCATCATTGGTTGGCATGATGCATTAAATCACTATGTGGTCTTTAGAGGGTTAGGAATGCACTGGATCTTGCTTTAACTCATTAAGGCCTGCTGATGCATTAGTCCATGCCCACTGGTCGTCATGATGCACCGATGAGGTGCTAGCGAGACAGCATTTCATTAGAGTATCACGCAAACCCTTCGGCAGTGTGTCTTCATAGGGTCATCATGATGCATTGAAATGGCCTTGTAGCCTTTAGAGGGTTAAGCATGCAATGGATCTCACTTTAAAGTGAAATGGACAAACTGCAGTGCGTGGAATTTTAAAGAGGTGTGGGACATTGCCTTCATTTCCCTCCAAAATGACAACTGAATCTCTCCATGTTTGGATTAATGTGACATGATTTGTAATTCTGCCTGTCTAAAATTTCACAGATGCTTTCTGTGTAACATAATTTGTACTGGCATAACTAATTCTACTTTTCTAAAATGTCTGTGTCATAATATGATATTATGAGAATTGTGAGTAAGGTCCCCTGGCCTTACTCACTCCTTCTTTCCTTTCTTCTCTAGCCTGTCTTATTTCTCCCTGCCCTCTGTGCTTCCTCTTGTGTGTCATCCCTTCCTCCATTCCTCTCGCTTCTTGAGCGATTTGATTCACTTGACGTGCTTTGCCTCTTAGCATGCGGTGCCCACCATTTCCTGTTTCCCCATTTGCCTGATTGCCTGCCACACCCTCCATACCTGCTTGCCTCTGGTCTCCCCCAGCCTTCCTGTCTAACCATATGCCTACCTCTTGCACCCTCTACCAGTGTACAAGTATATGATCTCTCACAACCTATACCTCCCTTCCCCTGTTCCATCCTCTGTTCAGTTTCCCTCAGGGATGAAAGAGTTCAAGGTTTTCCTTGATTTCAAGTTTTTTTTCACTCACTTAGGAAAAATAAGTTTTCTTGAAAATCCTTTGAAAACAGGATAAAGGAGTCACAAATTACCTCCAGAGGTTGCATACATACACACAGTCAGGTCCCGTAAAACTGCATACAGTGGCAGCATGCCAGTATTTAGTTCAAGGTTTTCAAGGATTCTCAAGTTTTTCCTTGAAAACTCTCTACATTGGTGTTTGTTCCACTCTTCAGTGTAGTCTTAGCAGCAAGCTATAGTTCCTATGCTAGAAGAGTGTCGGATAGTATACCCCTTTTCTGCGCGTTATGCTTTCACCATGTAACTATATTGGTCATATATTCCCTGCACCATTTGACCTATCTGCATACATTTAACATTGTATTTGGACCATAGGTCGTGTTGTGCAAAAACACCACTACCAGGTGGTGCATATTTTGGGTATGCTATCCGAACAAGACCTTAGAAAACAGCTATACAGTAGCATTCTAAAGGGATCCTAGGTCATACTCTGCAAAAGGGCCATAATGTGCACATTTTGGGTATAGTATCCGAACAACATCTTGAAAACAGCTTTTCCTGTTATTTGAGGACAAACTACATCCTTATACAACCCCTACTGCACCCCCCCAAAAAAAAACAACAACAAAAAAACACACAAAGCCTGTAACACACTTATGGATGGGACTGGAGGGCATATACAATGCATTTAAAGTTGTTTCATTTTTCAAGGTTTTTTGTCATTGTTGACTTTCATCCCTGTTCCCTGCCTCTCCCTACCTCCCTCTCTCCCTGTATACAAGAAAGGATATCCTGGAACACACCCTCCCTCTACTACTGTGTCTCCCCCTTACACAGGCCCTGTCCTGCCTCACCCTACCTGCCGGCTTGCCTTCCTGCCTCATTAGTTTATATAAATATTTGATCTCCCATAGTCTACCTCCCCATCCTCTAATTCATCTCTCTCCCTCCGCTGCCCCCTCCCACCCTTCCTGCCGGTCTCCCTCCCCTTGCATCAATATTTGATCTCCCCTATCCTGTCCTCCCCCTCCCTGCCTGCCTTGCTCCCCTGTATCCGGGTGCCCAACTCCCTGTCTCCCTTCCCTTGCCAGTCTACTCCTTTCCCCCTCTTCCCTTGCCTGCCATCCTCCCCTTGTACAAATGTTCTCCTACAGCCTACCTCCCTTCACCTATCCTGCCCCCCTACCTACCTCCATCTTTTCCACTGCCTCTCTGCCTGCCTTCCTGCCCCCCTGCCTACCCTCCCTTTACCCATCCTGCCCCCCACCTACCCCCACCTCTTCCACTGCCTCCGTCCCTGCCTGCCTTCCTGCCTCCCTCCCCCTCCCTGCCTACCCTCCCTTTACCTATCCTGCCCCCCCTACCTACCTCCACCTCTTCCACTGACTCTGTCCCTGCCTGCCTTCCTGCCTCCATGCCCCCTCCCAGCCTACCTCCCTTCACCTATCCTGCCCCCCCCCTACCTACCTCCACCTCTTCCACTGCCTCCGTCCCTGCCTGCCTTCCTGCCTCCCTCCCCCCTCCCAGCCTACCTCCTTTCACCTCTCCTGCCCCCCCCTACCTACCTCCATCTCTTCCACTGCCTCTGTCCCTGCCTGCCTTCCTGCCTCCCTCCCCCTCCCTGCCTACCCTCCCTTTACCTATCCTACCCCCCTACCTACCTCCACCTCTTCCACTGCCTCTGTCCCTGCCTGCCTTCCTGCCTCCATGCCCCCTCTCTGCCTCCTTCCCTGCCTCTTTCTCTGATTGAGTGCCTGCCTGCCTCCTCCCTGCCTGCCTCCTCCCTCTCCCCCTGTGGAGTGTGGACCTTCATGTGAGGGCATGGAGGAGCAGAATAACTTCATTGGGAGTCCACGAAGGAGGAATCCTCCTTCCATTCTACCAGTGGGCATACCAGATTCAAAAAAGGCGACAAACTTGGGGTTTCTTGTGGCTTGGGGTGAGCATGTAGGCAGCTGGTGTCCATATGCGTGGGCCCGGGCATACATGCTTGCCTTTTCCATGGGATTCCCCCTCAGTGAACCACATCTGAGTGATCAAAGGCCGTGTTTTGTCTGGCCCTGTCTATGGGACCAGGCAAATAAAAGAACACTTGCTATCCTTCGAAAAGAGTAGGGGAATGAAGCCCCAGTAGGGGTTTTCCCCCTCACCCCTCCTCATAGATGCGGTTATTCATCTCATAGATTTGGTCATTCATAGATTCGGTCACTGCTGTGTCGGGCAAGCAGCATATAAATACCTGTCCTAAGAGAAAAGAAAGGACTTAATGTCCGAGAACCCTTGAATGTCTGAGTTCCTCGATGGCCCCTGGACATAAAACTAGAAAAGCAAACAAACAAACAAACAAACAAGCCTCCTCCCTGCCTCATCCCCCCCCTCCCCTGTCTGCCAACCTCCCTCCCTCTTTCCCTTATACAAATATTTGATCCCCCACAGTGCGTTCTTGAGTTGTCCGCACTGTTTGTGCCTCAGGGGGTGCTGATCAGGTTGATCACTGGATGACTGGGAATTATACCGAGCGTCTATAAATAGAAGCGCTGTCAGTCCCCGGGGGAGGTCAGCCTGCCGGAGCTGATAGATGCGCCTACTCGGAGTGCCTACTGCTGATGGCTAGGCTTACTGCTCCAGTGTCATCAGCACAGTCACTGCTTCCTGGCTCATCTGCTTCTCGGCTACCCATTCCCTCTCCCTCCCTTTGCTTCCCTTCCCTTCTGGCTCACTCTCTACCTTCTTTATTCCCTCTTGGCTGTCTGCCTCCCTATCTCCCTACCTCCTGTTTCATTCCCTCCTTCCCTCCCTGCTCCTACAGTCTCCCTCCTCCTCTTTTTGTGTCTGCATGCCTCACTCCCTTTCTCTCTCATTGTCCCCCTCTATAAATACTCACCCTCCCTCTATTTCTACCTGCTTCTCTCCTTGCTTCCTTTCTTCCCCTTCTCTCTGGCCACCTACCTGCCTCTCTGCCTACTTTACTTTGTCGTTCCCTCCCGCTCAGGCCCTCTCGTCATCCCTAGAGGCCCTCCCCACTCCACCATCCTGGCTACTTTGTACCCTGCCAGCTATGCTGCCTATCTCTACTTGCTTCCCTCCCTGCCTGTTTCCTCCCTCCCTATTTTCCTGCCTTCTCATTTCTCTCTTCCTCCCTATCACTCCCTCTCATGTCTTCCCAGTTTCCTTCCTGTATTTCCGCCTGTCTGGCTTCTCCCCTTCTTGTCCCCCCTCCCTGAAGGTCTTGTCTCCTTGCTCTTTATTTCCTGTATTGTCTCACATTAGGAAGTGATCATTATTTAACAGGGGGCGGGTGGTGGGTTTCCGGGCGGACGCGTGAAAATATTTTACGCCCCTCCTCGATGACAGTCAAAAATTTTTGCGCCCCCCCCCCAAACCGGAGGCTCGGAGAATTTTCACGCCCCTCTTTGAGCTATAGTAGCACGCGGGCTATTTTGCCCAAAAGAGGGTAATTTTTTTTAGCCCCCCCCTCAAGAGGGGTCAACATTTTGTTAGCCCCCCTCGGGAGGGGTCTGAAATGTTTACGCCCCCCTCAAACCTACCATCCCCCCTGTTGATAGATAATGACCACTCCCTTATATGCCAGACTGGTGACATGTTGGGACTTGTTTGCCGAAACTCATAGTTGGACTCAGGCACAGAATATAAATGTCAATGAGCAGCTCATGAGGTACTCAGGGATGTGCTCATGGCTATGTGCATACAACCACAGGTAGAGACTTGGACATAGAGCCAATGTACAGCTCACAGACACATAGTCTAGATGTCAATGAGCAGCTCATGATCCACTCAGTGTTGTGCTCATGGCTATGTGCAAACACAGAACTATAAGGGCACACAACAACAGTTAGAGACAGACACAGTGTCAGTGTACAGCTCATATACACACACAGAGTGTAATGTTGGTGTCCAGCCACTCAGAGCAGCTCATGGCTATGTGCATATAGGGGGCTATAAGGGCAGGATTCACTGGGGGAGTCTGATTGGAGTAGCAGGGAAGAGGGTTAGTCAGCCTGCCCGGTCTAGCATGAAGCCCCCAAGTTTATTTGCCTTGGTTGTCATAAAGCTTAAACCGGGGTTGGCATGACGCTCCAATGAATACCTTTTGTATCACTGCTCCTGACTGCATCGTGATGACCAAAGGACTTGGTGCATTTATAAAACATTGCGCTACTCTCAAATGGCTATTCAGTACCATGCCCACAGCATTCATTGGTCCCTTCAGAATTTGCTAGTATGAATTATTCTTATTGGCCATGGGAGTCAGTGGTTTGTCGCTGTCTCTAAGATGTGACATATAGTGCCGCAGGGATGCTTGAAAGGAGGTTGGCGGAATGGATGCTGGCAGCCAGGGGAAATGGAGGCAGACAAGGACAGATAGGGGGACAGATATTAAGGCTAGGAGGGAGACTAAAATCTTGTATTATGGTGCATTTTCGTTCCCAGGTTTTTGTGTTCCAAATAATGATCAGGTGTTGTATCTAATATCTAGAACCCCATATGGGCTGGGCGAAGGGGGTGGGGGTCGGCAAGGCCTGCGACTGCAGGGAAACAAGAGCCAGGGCAAGCAGGGAGGCAGACAGAAAGGGAGTGATCATTTTTTAACAACAGGGGGGGGGGCTGGTGGGTTTGTGCACAGGCGCTCGAAAAAAATTGCGACCCCCCTCTTCAGGGGGTAAAATTTTTTGACCACCCCATAAGAGAGGAAAACCGCGTGTGAACGTGCCCTTTTACTCCTATAATAACGCGCGGGGTTTTCCACTGAAAACAGGTGGAATTTTCTTGACCCCCCCCATCAGAGGGGTTGAAAAAATTCTGACCCCCCTGGTCAAGGGGTTGAAAAAATTCTTACCCCCCTCAACCCAGCCCCCCCTTGTTATTAAAAAATGATCACTTCCTAACAAGTCTATACCAGTGCAGGCAGCCTTCTTGTCAGAAATTCTCCTCTTGTGGCAGATGACCCTTACATTGGTCACCTTTACAGTCCATCCCTCTTCCTCTGCCATCCTCACTTCTCCTACTCACTGTATAACCCGCCCCCACTACACCCTCCCCCACTACTGTAAACGTATTAAGTTTTGCAGTACATATTGGGTGTGCAAAAATAAGATGTGCGCAAAAAATGATACATTCATGCATCAACCCTACAGGGTTGATACACTCGCAGACAGTCAGTATGATGATGGTGAGCAACAAGCCAAAACTACCCTGTAGGCTCAGCATGATGCATGAATGTAACCATGGCGATTATTCATGCATCATGATGACCAGTGGGCATGCTGCATCAAGGGAGTGATCATTTTTTAACAACAGGGGGCTGATGGTTTTGCATGTGGATGCGCAAAAAATATTTTTTGACCCCCCCCCTCTCAAGGGGGTAAAATCTTTTCGCCCCCCCCTTATAAGGGACAAAAATCGCGCACAAACGTCTCCTTTTAGCCTATAGTAACACGCAGGGTTTTCCACTGAAAACAGGTGAAATTATTTTGACCCCCCATCAGAGGTTCCGGCCCCCCTGGTCAAGGGGTTGAAAAAATTCTGACCCCCCCCCTCAAACCCACCAGCCCCCCCCCCCTGTTGTTAAAAAATGATCACTCCCTAATGTATTAGTGGCTCTTAAAAGGCCAAAGGCCTAAGTGCTCTGTCTACAGCATACTCTGGTCCCTTTGGGAATCGCAATGAATTATTCTTATTGGTCGTGTATGCGGGTAGTTTGTTGCCATCGTCCGCTGTCTCTAAAATATGATAGACTGTGTCCCAAAGAAAGTGGGTAGGGACAGAGCCAAAGAATCATAAAAGGAAAAATGCAAGCAAGAACAAAAAGCAAGGTTAATCAGGGAGAGAGGCCAACAAGGGCAGAGGGAGCTGAGGAAATAAGGCCTAAAAAATGTCGTGTTCAGGTAACGTGGTCAAAGATATTATTAAAAGTTGGTAAGGAAATTTTCTCCCATTTTTTTGAGTGATTTTCTCTCTTTTGTTTCTTAAGGTCAGCTGTGAATTTTGGTACCTACGAGGTCCAAATTTAATGTGCTGGATCGTAATAAAAACTTCTATGTCTCTATAAGTGCCAAAAAATTAGATGTTTTTCCCAAAAGGAGTTAGAGAGGGAGGCACAGGGGAGGCAAAACTACAGAGGGGTAGAGGAACAGATGGGATGGAGTACACACCTTAACAGGAAGGCATTAAGGGGGTGACTATTTGAGTGAACAACAAATGTTGCGCTGAAAACAGGTAATATTATTTTGCCAAAATTTTGCACATATCTGGTCAATGGGTTGATTTTGCCCACTGTTGTTAAACAAGAAAAATGTGGCAAGGACCACGGATAGGAGTTGCCTCATAGATCATGGCAACATCGCTAGCCACTGCAGGTGACGTCACTGAGGCAGCATGACGTCACCAATGACGTCATAGGTGACAGGGAGAAAACCGAAAATATTATGGAGTTGCTACAGTCGCTACGCTCCCTGCCGCTGACGCGGCTTGCAACAAAGTGGCGGACATCTACTAAGCTTTTTTACTGCGGCCGACGACGACCCGTAGATTGGTCCCCGGGATTGGTCACCGCCACTGTACAGTCTATCCATCTTGTTCAGTCATCCCCACTTCGGCCCAATTAGAGCAGATGCTCCCACCTTCCACCCAACCACCAGCACTAAGTACTAGCCCTCACTCCTCCACCCCCACCCCTCAGGTGCTATCTGCATACTCTTAGCCTTTAAGGGCCATAATTAATGCATCATGCCTATTTGTCATCATGATGCACGAATGCAGCAGACATGTCAGAGTTTCAGATGCCTGCAACATTTCAGATGTTTGAGGTTGATAATTTAGTATAGAAAAAAATGTATAAAGAATTTTAGATGATTATTTCATAGTTTTCCTTATTGGTAAAGGTGTGCGCTATCCCAAAGCATCCATTTTTAGGAGTTTTGTTGAGATACATAGGTATAAACCCCATTTATGAGTCCCCCAAAATAATCTTCAGATGTTTGGCCAATACTGAACTGACATGTCTGATGCAGCCCTGGCGAGTCACTCACCAGGGCTGCATTCGTGCATCATGCCGACCCTGCTCGGTTGATACACTCAAGAGGGTTGGCATGTTGCTCTAATGAAGTGCTGGCAAGCAGACACGCCAGTACTTCATTAGTGCATCATTGTGACCAATGGGCATGATGCACTCATGCCCTATGCTTGGAGAGTGCGTAGTATTTCCAGTTCCTACTAATGAATGAGGCATAGTGGGAGACAAATATAGTAAATAGTGTACTACCACTATGCTTTGCTGTACAGTGGTAGCCTAAGGGTTTATACCTCAGGGCACCAGAGTAGGTCAATGCCTGATCCCAAGAATGACTTTGACACCTGTCACTGAAATCTCCATGCCTCAGGTCACCTCTAAATCCAATGACCTTTAGTGACCAATTTTTGATTCATGGAGGGATCTTATGTCACATGGTAAACTTCTCCCACATATTCACCCAGACATGAGCAGGATGCATAAGATGTCTGGCTACCTTTACACCTTATGTTAAAGCCTATAACAGTGGCGGATCTAGCATCTCGAAAGGGAGGGGGTGCGGCCATAAAGGAATGGGCACACCCACTATTTCTGAGCAAATTTTCAGGTCCAAAATATCTAATTAAACTCTTAAGTATTGGAGAAAAAAAAGGGGGTGTGCGCGCCCCGCACCCCCCCCCCCCCTCTAAATTCGCCACTGTTATAATTTCCAAACTGTAACCTGCAACATGAGACTCCTACTTGGATGCTAGGGGGGACAACCTAGTGCCATGCCTTGTGTTAAAGTGTTGGCATAAAGACAGATGGCAGGTGGAAGCAGAGAGGTAGATAGGAGGCTGTTATTGGGATGAATAGGCAGTACCCATCTGGCCCTGTATAGGGCGGTTTAGTGTGGAGGGGGAGGGAGAAGGATCATTCGATCAATCTATGCATACCAGGACATGTACCTTGAATGGCTTCACTGCCTTTATACTACCTACGACCTCACGTATAGGTTGTCCTTATTGCACCCACAGTGTGTATCATAGGGATGTGTAAGGCAGGGGGAGAGATTGAGTCACCGTCATGATGCATATGGCTCTAGACCCCTAAAATCGACATGGCGACATGAGCATTTTTTGGCTTAGTGACATGAGACATGGCCAATTCCTTAAAATCGACACAGGGACATGGCCATTTCTTAAAATCGACATGGTGACATGGCCATTTCTTAAAATCGACGTGGGACATGGGGACCCCCCATCAAGGGCCCCATGCATGAATGCATCATGACAACCCATGGGCATGATGCATTAATGCACTATCAATCTTTAAAGGTTTAAAGGATGGTCTATGTCTACCGTAAATCCCCGGTCATAAGCCAGATTTTTTTTTTCTATTTTGGGCCAAACCGGCTTCTAAATTTTTCCCAATTTCCCCCCCCGGCTTATGACCGGGTTTTTTTTTACTATAGAATAAAAAGAAAATGGTAAAAATTTGACCCAAAAACCGGCTTTTATTTTTTTTCCTGAACTCACCCCCCGGCCTATGACCGGGGCCGGCTTGTGACCGGGGATTTACGGTAGATTTAGGGCCTACCTTCATTGGACATAATATTTACTTGAACCAGAATTGTAACCACAGAAAAATCGCCAGAAAAGGATCACCAAAACGGCGGCTATTTTGATTCATGACATCCTCCCAGTGCGTTGGTCCTCTGACCAATGGACTCGCTGTTGGTCCACTGTTCCCTAAGGGAGTTGCACTGCCGACTATGATAGAACTAACCTTTTATCCCTGATCCATAGGGGTGAGTGGTAAGACCATGGGGGATCAATACTCCACGCTCTATGGGACAGTCTATCACCATAGACCACCCCCATCTGAACTCAGAGATTATCACCCTCCTCCCCCCCCCCCATATTGGTACCCATAGGGAGATGAATGGTGTTGTGTAATACACTATTAATTGATTACCTATATCATGGTGGTTAATACCAGGTTCTGATTCCATTTCCATTCCCTAAAGCTTCCCCCTGTGGAGTGGGGACCTTCATTTGAGGGCATGGAGGAGCAGAATAACTTCATTGGGAGTCCACGAAGGAGGAATTCTCCTTCCTTTCTACCAGTGGGCATACCAGATTCGTAAAAGGCGACAAACTTGGGTTTCTTGTGGCTTAGGGTGAGCATGTGGGCAGCTGGTGTCCATATGCGCGGGCCCGGGCCTACATGCTTGTCTTTTGCCATGGGATTCCCCCTCAGTGAACCACGTCTGAGTGATCAAAGGCCGTGGTTTGTCTGGCCCTGCCTATGGGACCAGGCAAATAAAAGAACACTTGCTATCCTTCGAAAAGAGTAGGGGAATGAAGCCCCGGTAGCGGTTTTCCCCCTCGACCCTCCTCATAGATTCGGTCATTCATCTCATAGATTCGGTCATTCATAGATTCGGTCACTGCTGTGTCGGGCAAGCAGCATATAAATACCTGTCCAAAAAGAAAAGAAAGGACTTAATGTCTGAGAAACCTTGAATGTCTGAGTTCCTCGATGGCCCCCGGACGTAAAACTGAACAAACAAACAAAAAAATTCCCTTAAGCTGGATTAACCCGGATATTACATCAGGAAGCAGTTCCAATGTTCCTTCATAGCTTAGAATATTGACAGCAAGGTGTTACTTGAATCATGCCCTTGTTTTTTCTATTCCTACTTTTTCCTGTTTCTGAGCAATATATTTCTACTTTTCGTATTTTCCAGAGAGAGGGATAACTTTTTTCCTCAATTGGAGATGTGGGTTTCAGAAAAATCAATAACTGTCTGGATCATTCTCTTTTTCTGGTAGTAACCTCATAATATCTGAAATGAATTCCATATGAAGAGAATGAGTTTATTAGAAATAAGCCCAAATGGGTAAACAAAGCCCTGACTCTGGCTAGATACCCTTATGTATCTAAATGGAAATGAAAAGAATTAGAGACTGAGTGTGCACCTGGTCCCAAGGATAGTCCAAATGAATTAGGACCTCCCCAGCACTGGGCTCCCACTGCAGCTGACCAGTAATGACAAGCCTGTAAAAGACCACCTTATTTTTATGTTCAAGTATTTTGATAGCCTTTGTGCAAATACAAAAGATTTGGCATACTTGGTAAAATATGCACTACTATAAGGGAGAGCAGCTGGACTTTCTGCTGCATTGTGTGACGTCACAATTGATCAAATGCAGCAGAAATTTGACTGTACAGCACTGCTAGACTACAGCGAAATGCTCTCCATATCTTTCCTTGGACCATGGTTGTTCATTTTCTTTGATAAATGTCCTTACATAACCCAGGAGAGGGTTCCTAAATGATATCATAATGTTGTGCACTTCAGTATTCTATTTATAGACATGTTTTACAACAGCCTCCATACAAATTCAATGCAATTCCTGCATGATGCTCCAATCAGAGATGGCAGAGTTTCGGATTTTCTCTGATTTCAGAGGTTCAAAGGTGATAATTTAGTACAGAAATAATAAGAATGTTTTTTTTAAATGAATATTTTATAATTCTGATATTTCTTAAAGTTACACCCATCCCTAAGTGATTAATTTTGAAGGTATTTGTCACTCTGATTAGGGTATAGCCCCCCTTTTGAAGTGCCCCAAAATAATTTTCACAGTTTCGCCAAATGTCGAACTGACATCTCTGTCCAATGAAGTGCTGGCGAGCAAACTCGCCAACATGTCATTTGTGCATGAGCAGTCTCACTAGCACGTCATTGGTGCATCATGACAACCAATAGGCATGATGCACTCCTGCATCAGTGGCCCTTTAAGTGTAAAACATAGTGAAAAAGTGGCAGACAGGATGATATAGTAGGTAGTCCATGTGAGGAGGATTTAGTGGGGACTAAGTAGCACACTCTCCTACCAGACAAGCCCCTCACATCGCAATCCATCTTTGTTAACCATCTCCTCCATGGTACTGTAAATCTCCGGGCATATGCCAATTTTTGTTGTTGTTGTTGTTGTTGTTGTTGTTGTTGTTGTTGTTGTTGCCATTTTTGGTCAAAACCAGAAAATGTCTGATTCAGCAGAATATCAATGAATATAGTGGTTATCATTTATCAACATGCAAGTGGTGAGATTTTGCAAAGGTGCACTTTTTCTATTGCATCCTCCTAGATTAGAGATCAGAATCTTTTGAGCAGGACATACGGATTTTTTTTGCATCCCTCTTGGAATTGTAGTAGTGTGCTGTATCAATCCTGTAGGATCGGCATGATGCATGTAGGGTCCCGTAGGGTCGTCATGATGTATGAATGCAGCCCTGGCGAGTCACTCGCCAGGGCTGCATTCATACATCATGACGACCAATGGGTATGATGCGTTCATGGCCCTTAAAGGGTTACGGGTTAAATTGTCCCACAGTGGCAGAAAGATGCTGCAGATGTGTGCCTACCCCATCCTGCAGCACAATAAGTCTGCAAGGATTCTTATTGGTCTGTTCATTCCCATTCATTTCCTCCAGGCAGGAATCATTTGTCTGCAGTCATACACAGCTTTTTCCCTTAGAAAGAGCTGAAATAAAAGCCACCCCATTTCATTTATATCATTCTGATAACAGCACCAGATATGAATTTACTGAGGGATATACTCTTCAATTCATCCTGGATAAGATTTTTTTAATAGTTGGATGACCTATAATTATCTATTATAGAAAAACACTAATATAAATATTACAACTTTAATTGTAGGTTATCTTCATGTTGATTCTTGTCCCTGATTATTTGTTTTGCATATTGCAGTGTTTAGATATGTTAGTTATTTTACATGAATTGTACAACACATGATGAACATAGCCCTGGAAAACTGACTTTCATTTTCTCTCTGCTTGCTTGTGTGGGGCATTATTTGTATGTCTTGTATGTCTTTCCTCCAGTGTTCACCTGCTGTGACTTGATTTGCTGAGCACTGCTTACATTCAGAAAATGTGTTGCCATGGTAACCATATAGACCACAAGTTAGAATAACAAAGGCAATTTAATTGGGGAATGTAATTACGTATAAGAAACTATTGATTTCATTAAGTATCACAGTGTTCAACAATGGTTATCTTGCTCACGGCCAAATGCAATCAAAGCCATAGATACAGAGCCTTCAATAAAAAATAAATCCACATCATTTATTATGATTATATCTACACTATAGACACCAGTAATGTTACAGCTTTGCCGCTGCCAGTCCAGCATCGTAATCGATACCATTATGTCTGTCCATCCATGACTCGATAAACCGAATCATGCCGGCTGGTTCCTCGGTGTTTTTGACTACGGCTGGCACCCGTTTCATCCTTTCCAGCCATGCTGCCAGTTTTGGGACCACATCCAGTGGTAGGGTGTAACCGCCCATGGTGTTAGAGACTTTGATTTGACTCCGATGGTTGATGATGAAGTCAAATATGGCCAGATGAGGATAGGCGTAAAAGTCAAACATCCCAGGACTGTCACCTGGAGGGGAGAAGAAGGCGAGAGATGATTACAGTAAATTATCTCATATAAGCTGCAGCTTCTACAAGAACCAGATGCTTATTGTGGCTTATAGGAGGTTCCCAAAGTCAGTGGGCGGCTTATACAAGGGTATTTGGCACTATAGAATATTATTCCATGGCAAATATCGACGACACTATAGATTTGTACTACTTACGCTGTATTCAATGGGAGAGGGTGGAATATGATCCTCACATATTCAGTGCCCCTGTCGCATGCAGAATGTCGCTACCATGCAAAATGTTTCCAGCGTTCTTCCAACAGACTTTGCACCCTCTAAATCGTATCAAAACATCTGCTTGGAGAGTGATAAACTTTACTTAATCTCGAAACAAATAGTTTTTTCTTTGAAAGGAAGAAACCATGAAAATATCCCTCTCCTCTTATAGAAATTGAAAAAACAACAACCCTAATGATACTGCCCCTACGCCGTAGAAGTATGATTAATGCAAAGTCTAACTTGATTTTCCACGGAAACATTTTGCATGGAGCAACATTTTGCATATTACACCGCCATTTTTAAAATTATACAGAGCTGTTTAGTTTCGTATTTAGGTATGGTTATTAGAAGTTTTACGATAAAAGAATGATTGGACTAGTTAAATAATATGTTATGAATTGTTGATGTGAATAGAAGAGAATGGCCATGTTTAAAATGGAAAAATTCCCGTGCGTAAGACTTGATACGAAACTTAAGGGCTTGAGCTCTACTGCTAGCTCCCAACCAAGCCGAGCAAGGTGTCATGGCGGATCAAAACAAAGCGAGACGACTCGACGCGTTGAAAACCAGTAAATATTGTTGAATTCCTTTATTTAAAAGCAATTTAAACCTGTAGGCCATGGCATAAAGGCAAATGTCAACTCACAGTAAATAATTTTGCATCGTATTCCCCTTGGTGTAGGCCTTGTTGAATACGGGACAGCTACACCTTGGGGAATACGATGCAAAATTATTCACTGATCGTTGACATTTGCGTATGTATTGAACTGCCAATTCTCAAGACCTTGGTGCAACTTATAGCTCATCCACAAAGTCAGAGTGCGGCTTTTACAGGGGTGCAGCTTGTTGTGGCGGATCAACTGCAGTGAATATCTTATGAATTCTTTCCTTGGTGAGAACATCTAAGAGCACTTGGAAAGATCAAATCATTTTGATTAATGTGAATGGTGTTGCACGCCGTTCAAGAAATTCGCAGCAGTGGATCTGCCACTTACCGTATTCCTTCTAATAAGCGCACATGCTCTAATCACACACCCCTCCTTTTGGGCCATAAGCACACCCTTCCCTGGTCTCAAATCATTCAAATTAAGTCAAAAATCAAGGTTTCTAGAGCAAAAACAACGATTTTAAGCTTTAGGGGGTGCGCTTATTAGAATTAATTTTTCTATTAAGGTTTTGAGCATCCAACAATTATTTGTGCGCTTATTAGAATGAATACGGTATAGGAGGTAATTTATAAATGATTTTATAGTATTTGACAATTTGCAGTACTTATGCATATTTGTTGTCATGATGCATGAATATAGGTCTTGGGAGAACAGCGCATTCATACGTAATGTTCAAGGAGCAATATAGGGTTGCTGTTTATACACAGATGGGGCTTATATACAGGGTTATCAGACACTTACCACCAAAGAAGTCCTTGTCCAGGTGCTTATCCAGGGCCTTCATGGCCTTAGTGATCCTGTCCATGGCCTTGGCCTTATCCTCCATGGTTGGAGCAAACGTCACGCGGTAGAACCCTCGGGCAATCTAGTTTTAGACAGTGACAGTTAAAAGCTGTTTTTCTATTCATGGGAATCTTTATGAGAAAATTCAATTATCATTTTACCCCAGACACAAGGTGCATCCAGACCATAGGATGGTACTATATATTACATCTCAGGTCAGAGTTTGGTTATTTTAATACAGTTCAATTTTGACTGATTATATGAGGTGCACTATGATGAGAAAAAGCTTAACTTAATGTTACTGTGGTAGTTTTTTTATCATCACGGTGTGTATTAACAGTATGAAAAGCGTACGCTATTACTGATGCTGCCAAGAAGATGTGAAGATGCCAAGCAGAAGGCAATAGAATAAGTTGAAAACCTACATTTAGGGTTTTTAATCGAATATTTCAGGGATTTTGGTTTCATTGTCAGGTTTACTATGCCATATTACCGTAAAACCCTGGCCATAACCCGATCTTTTTTTCTCCCATTTTTGGTCAAAATTGGCTTCTAATATTTTACCTGAGTCCACCGCTGCTTATGAACAGGGTATTATTGGCCGAGAGACTTGTCTCCTCGGCCATCTACGTCGTGTAAGAGGGGGACAGCAGGTCATATCAAAAACAGCCAAAAGTCCTCTACTATAGATCAGCTACTGAAATCAGTCAACCATGACGAAGACTGCAGTGTAGACTAGACCAGTCACCCACCCACAGTCCTTACCTACCGGGTATACAAAGACATAACAATCCAGTACACAACTCCCTAATAGCCCCTGGTCCTTCTTTAATACCCAGATCATTTATAGACTATAATCAAGACGGCACCAGTCAGCTGGACGCACTCCTAATCTATACAAAGACATAACAATCCAGTACATGACGCCCTAATGGCCCCTGACAGTTCTGTGCCAGCTTGATCATTATCATTAACCTTGACAATACAATTCACCTCAGCTAACTGATCCTTCCTCAGTCTTCCTTAACCCATCAAATACATGTCTCTTATTAGTGGGGACTATAGAAAAGTGTACACTTCACCTATACTAGCTACTTAGCTGTTGTACCATATACCTCGTAATTACACATCTCTACTACAATCTCTCGGCCATTACATCTGTGATGTACAATTCACTCTTGATAATGTACTCGACCAAGCGTGACCTCGTCATAATAGATTAAAGAAAGAATAGTACCGTAAAACCCAGGTCATAAGCCAGATCTTTTTTCCTATTTTGGGTCAAAACTGGCTTCTAAATTTCCTCCCACCTCTACCCCCAGCTTATGACCGGGGTTTTATTGCAATAGATTAAAGAGAAAATAGGGAAAATTTGGCCCTAAAATCGGCTTATAGCATTTCCCTGAAGTCTACCCCTGGCTTATGACCGGGGCCGGCTTATGACCGGGGTTTTACGGTAATACCTTAAAATCGGCTTATAACATTTCCTCAAAGCTTATGACTGAGGTCAGCTTATGAGTTGGGTTTTACAGTAGATCATAAAAGAACTGATCTAAACAGAGACATACTGGTTCATAACGGTCCATGAGCATCTGCATCCGTGCTCTGATATAAGGGTCAGTAGGGTTTAACCTAACATCAGGATACACAGCATCTAAGTAGTCGTTACATATAGCGCTCTCGTAGACGATCTTGTCGTTGTACTCCAACACGGGGACTAGGCCTTTAGGGTTCTTGGCCAGGAACCAGTCTGGTTTGTCTACAAGGTTGATGTTCACTGTCTCATGGCTGTAAATGATTGAAGAAAGATTAAGGGCTGCGTCCACTGCGACGGATAGACCATCTGTCGCCCTTCATCCGTGTTTTGCTCCATAGGTAACAATGATAAAATCGACGGATGAAACCGACGGATGGTCCATCCGTCGGCAGTGGATGCACCCCTTTATAATGTGGATTTGATTTCGCTGCATTAGTACACGAAGGTTGTAACTGCATTTTTCAAGTTTTGCATGAGAGGCAAAGGAAGTGTTATACTTACTATGATCACAAGTTGATACAAGCTTATTGCACTGAGCACTGTAGGCACACATATCATAGACAGAGTGTCAGTACTTTCATAGTAGGTAGTTAATACTACGTAGTTATGGGTCTGGTCAATTGCTGATAGAAGAAAATTCATTTTTGGCAGAATACCAGTTACAACCTTCTTGCACTAAGGCGATGATTTATGGTTACATAGAACCTAAATCATGGCCTTTAGGGAGTGATCAAATTTTTTTTTGACACCTCCCCTTCGGGGGGTGAAATTTGCGTGCGAACGTGCCCTTTTAACCTATAGTAACGCGCAGGCTTTTTCGCTGAAAACAGGTGAAATTATTTTGACCCCCCTAGTCAAGGTGGCGAAAAAGTTCTGACCCCCCTGGTCAAGGGGTTGAAAAAATTCTGACCCCCTTTTGTTAAAAAAATGAAGGTTCGATATAAATAGCCCTAGCATAGGGATGTACCATTCAAAGTACCGTCTATCGTGACACTACCTTCATGGATAATGGATAGGGAAAATACCTTCGTAAGTATGACCGCAGTTAGAATCATACCTTATGTTTTTGTGTGTGAGTACAAGTCGTGTTCTCAGTGCATACGGACAGAACCGCATACTGTACAGCCTCAGTGTGTCCTTCTTCACCGGAGGACATGTCGATCCTGAATGATGAAAAATGGATAAATGAATGAATGAATAAAATAGAGTAAAACCCTGCATATAAAGCGCACCCTGAATAATAGCTTCAGCTGCAGCTTGATTTTGGCCATTTCATTACTGTTCTATAGCATATCATCCTCATGTATAAGGCACATCCCTAACTTTAGCTGAACTTGTAAGGTGCGCGAAGAGTGAAGCGTCATATATAAGCCAAGCCTCATATCTGGGGTACCGTATTCATTCTAATAAGTGCAGATGTGCCAAAAATTAATTGTTAGATGCTCAATTCCTTTGATAAAAAATTAATTCTAATAAGCGCACCCCCTGAAGCCATAAAATTGTAGTTTCTGCCCTAAAAAGTGTTTATTTTTACACATCTTTTGTGTAAATTAACACCAGGGGGGTGCGTTCATGGCCCAGAAAAGAGGGATGTGTGCTTATTAGAGCATGTGCCCTTATTAGAATGAATACGGTATTATGGTAGTGTAAACTAGACCCTAAAATGAGCTCATTGAATTTCTTTTACCGCGGGCCAATAACAAGTTTGGCTTATAAAGCGAGGTTTAACAGGAGCAAAAAAAAAAGGGAAGCCGGCTTTTGCGCCATAGCTGTCATTGATTTGGTGACAATGATGTCTGCTGTGATTGTGCCAGGCTAGTCATTGATTCATGATACTGCATTACCATAAAACCATGTGTATATGCCGCATCCATGTACAGGCCACATCCTAACTTCTGGTTTTGCTGTAAGCCACCCTTTGGATCTGAACAGGTTCCTTATTCTACTCAATCTATGTAAAACGCAGGATCTAAGCTGCACTCTGAAATTCAGGAATTCCTCTAAGCGCTAGCTTTTGTCGGAGACGAGCTGTGATTCATGTGCTGGGTTTTGCGTTAGGGTTTTAGACTCCGGTATTGTGCAGTTAATACAAAATCAATATACCCCAGCACTTGTTTTACCTGGCAAGAGGGAACTTGTAAATGTAAAACCTGGCACAGTAGCCAACCATTTTTAAGTGAGGAAATGCTTCAAGCCGATTTTGGTGTAAAATCCCAAAATAAGTTTGAATAAAAATGTCACAGTTGTAGCACTCAGTGGTAAGTCCCTGTCCTTTATGACAAGTTGCTCATCACTACATCAAATGAGTAATGTCAGTTGGCCTCAAAGGTTTAAGATTATGACAAATTGTGAGTAAATACTGACATATATTGAAAACTGCTGACATATAGTGACTAAGTACTGACATATATTGACTAATTGCTGACAAATAGTGAGTAATTACTGACACATATTGACTACATGCTGACAAATTGTGATTAGATACTGACATATTTTGACTAATTGCTAATAAATAGTGAGTAATTACTAACATATATTGTTTAATTGCTGACAAATAGTGAGTAATTATTATCATATATAGACTAATTGCTGAACTGAATCAATGTCTATTTCTATGTTTAAAGCCCAATATAACTAGAAGTTATAATAGACAGTGTAAGTTCAACACACATTTTTTACAGTGTAGGGAGGGTGGTGGTGAAGAGAAGCTAGACAGTGTAAATTCAACACAATTTTTTTTTTTTACAGTGTAGGGAGGGTGGTAGTGGTGTAAGTTCAACACATATTCGGGCTTCCCTAGCCCACTTAAAAGGGTCTGTATCTTCTCTTTTCTATCCCCTCAGGATGTGTGTGGTGCACATATGTGCGGGCACTGACACATTCCTCTACGAATTGTGTAATGTAGTTCTCGCCATGAATATGACCTTAGTTGTCGAAATGGCGTTAAACATCTATTACTCACTCACTCAACACATATTCTTTACAGTGTAGGGATGGTGGTGATGGAGAGAAGGTAGACAGTGTAAGTTCAACACATATTTTTTATAGTGTAGGAAGGGTGGTGGTGGGGAGAGGGCAGACAGTGTAACACACATTTTTTAAATTGTAGGGAGGGTGGTGGGTGAAGCTAGACAGTGTACGTTCAACACACATTTGTTACAGTGTAGGGAGGGGGGAGAGAAGCTAGACAGTCTAAGTTCAACACACATTTTTTACAGTGTAGGGAGGGGTTGGTTCATTAAAGCACTATCCAGTCATGTAGGCCCTAAGAGTTATAAGGGACTATAGTAGAGGAGGTTTGTAGGGAGAGCCTATTGCAAGGTGAGAGGCTAAATTCACAGCTAGGCCAAACATAGGGATTAGTGATGGCACCCCAAGAGCCATTGTTCAATAGAGCCACAGCAAGGTAATAGGTGGTGGCCTATCTGTCTGCCTATGTAGCCTGACTGTCTCACTCTTCACTCACAATTCAAAGCATACATATAGTATGGTTAGTTAGTGACCCAGGCTATACATGGACTATATCCATTGCGATTTCATACTCTGCAAATTCACAGTCCTCCTAAAAGTCCCTGACCACTCAAGTGGACAGGGACAATAACCAGTCCAGATCAAGAACGACTTTTGTTGGCTTTTTGTTCCAAATTCGACATGGTGACATGCCCATTTCTTATAAGGGAGTGGTCATTATTTATCAACAGGGGGGGAGGGGTGGTGGGTTTGAGGGGGGTGGCGTAAAATTTTCAGACCCCTCCCGAGGGGGGGCTAAAAAAATTTTGACCCCTCTTGAGGGGGGGGCTAAAAAAAATTCACCCTCTTTTTAGCAAAAAAGCCCGCGCGCTACTATAGATCAAAGAGGGGCGCGAAAACTGGGGGTGTGGATGGGGGGTCCCCCATGTCACATGTCGATTTTAAGAAATTGTCATGTCACATGTCACTTGAATCCCTGTGTCCCATGTCACCTCTAAGAACCTCTCATGTCCCATGTCGATTTTAAGAAAGCACCTATGTCATGTCACTAATTCTTTGGCTCATGTCACTAAGGCCCATGTCACATGTCGATTTTAAGAAATGGCCATGTCACCATGTCGAATTTAGTGGTCCACACCCATAAAACTCTCCGCGCCTCCGGTGCGGGGGGCGCAAAAAATTTTGACTGCCGTCGAGGGGGGGTGTAAAAGATTACACCACCCCCCCCTGTTGCTAAATAATGACCACTCCCTAATCGACATGTGACCTAAGTGACATGAGGCAAAATATTAGTGACATGACACATGGATCAGGAGATCGGATGGTTCCTGGCACAATGGCACAGTTTATTTATGAATAGACCCTTACCTTGTCTGAAGGCGTTTTTAGGTATAACATCCATATCTGCAGTACAGTAAAATCTAACACCAGTAGGAATCAGCCTTCTCCTTACTACCCCTAATGTACCTGGTACAGAGTCTGTTACTGCTGTACTATGGTGCCGGGTACAGTGCTGCCCTCTGGTATCAAACACTGCTACTACAGGCACCCTGTGCTGGTTGGAGTGTGTGAGTGGAGTGGTGCTGTAGGGGAGTGTTCTGTGGATAGCTAGTCTACAGAGTGCAGTTCTACTCAATGTACCAGCTAACATACTGTCCCAGAGCTATACCCTGGTGTCCCCCTGTGTCTAAGTGTATATTTATGAACCTGGAACAATGGTAGAATACTCAGTAGATGTTGTAAGTCTGGACACAGCGTTCCAGTGTCCCAGTTTGTCAACCCACACTTACACAACCTTCACCTTGGCTCTGGTGGCCTGGACTTTGGTTCCTCTCCCAGCAGAGACTTGGTGTGCAATGTGGTGTGTATGGATCACTAAGGATGAGTTTGGAGGGTCTTTCTGACCCACATCTACTATACTGTATACTTTTGTAAACATGCTGTAATTACTATGGCTCTAGACCACTAAAATCGACATGGCGACATGAGCATTTTTTGGCTTAGTGACATGAGATATGGCCAATTCCTTAAAATTGACACAGGGACATGGCCATTCCTTAAAATCGACAGGGACATTTCTTAAAAACGACATGGGACATGGGGAGCCCCCATCAAGGGCCCCCAATACTGCACTGTTTTAGTTATTATGTACAAGTGCCTCAGTTCAGTTTGAATACATCTAGCCCTGGTGATATGTATTTAGGGAGTGGTTAACATCACAGGATATCAGAGAAGATGGTGTGCTTGAGGTGGAGGGGGGGGGGTGGGAAGAATCATTATGCAAAGAGAAAAAAATGCACAAATAAGGCAAAATATCGTTTTCAGAACCTCCAAAGGGGTTTGAAACAAATTAATCCCTTGAAGGTGACAAGAGGGGACAGAAAAACGTTTTTCACACTTGTACAAATACCCACCACCATGCACTGCCCGCAGCCGCAGCCCTATTTGTTTAGAACATGATGACTAAAGAAGCCTCCCATATTGAAAGGATCAAGTCATGTGACAGGCGCCTTTAGCGGCAGACAAGACAACTGATGTGTTCTCCATCCCTTCTAATCCCCTCCCTACAGACTCATCCATCAGCACACCTGGCGCCTTCTGGTGCCATGTGTTGGTGCTATTAGTGTATAGTAGCTCCAACTCTTTAACCATTAAAGGGCTGCTGATGCACTCCTGCATCATGCCGCTGATGCACTCCTGCATCATGCCGCTGATGCACTCCTGCATCATGCCGCTGATGGAGGAGTGCATCATGCCGCTGATGCAGGAGTGCATCATGCCGCTGATGCAGGAGTGCATCATGCCCATTGGTCGTCATGATGCATAAATGCAGCACTGGCAAGTAACTCACCAGGTCTACATTTATGCATCATGACGACCATACAGGATTGATACACAAAGTCCAGAGGATAAGCAAGATGCAGCAATGAAGTGCTGGCAAGCAGTCTTGCAAGCACTTCATTGGTGCATCATGACGACCAAAGGGCATGATGCATTGATGCATCAGCGGCCCCTAAAACTGACCGCAGACGGGCCCGACTGGATCGGCCGATCAGGAAGTCGGGAAGGTCTGCGGAGGACGTCCAATCGAGTCTGTCAATATCAAACATGTTTGATGTCCCCCGATCCGATCGGCCACCCTTCCCTAACTACCGACCGAATCGGCCCCGTCTGGGGTCGCCTTAAAGGGTTAAGGGCCGCTAATACAGGAGCCTGTCATGCCTATTGTTTGGTATGGTGCACTCCAGGAGGAGGTGAAATTTAACAGGTCATCACCTCTGTTTTAATCAATGGATTTTCAAATTCAACGACTTATGGCAACCTCAGCCCCCCCCCCCCTTCATCCCTTCTTACAACTGTAGAGACAGAAGAGTATTGGGGACATTTTTGAGAAAAACCTGGTCGAAATTTGCTTCTATAAAGCACACCAAGGGTCCTCCCTCGCCTATAAAATGCACCTTATCATAAATGCTTGGTAATACAGTAGTTGTTCTCTGTGACCTTGCTTCTACGGTCTTCAACTTAGCTGAGGGGGCACCCAGATATTTGAAAACAATGATGGAGGGATTTCTTAACACCCGAAGTACTGACAATTAAGTGTCAGAACAGATCAAAATATCATCACTTTATACTTGTTTGATTTCAGGGCAAGTTCCAAAACCGAAAAGAATTGTTTTAAAAATTACATAAAATGTTTTGATTCTTTACAATGTCTAACATTTTCTCTCCTCTTTTATATTCAGATCGTGCAGGAATATGAGCGAGCAATCATTTTCAGACTTGGACGGGCGTTACCTGGTGCCCGGGGTCCAGGTAAGCCTTCTGTCAATTTTTTAATACAGCATTAAAATCAAATTCATCAACTAAATGCACATTTATCATTTCAATGGGAATGCATAATCAAACCGCTTAGCCTAAACATGCCGATAGTGCATTAACCCGTTAAAGCCCCTACCGCTAATGCACAGCAGGTTTTTTTTCACCAGAGCTGAATTCATGCATCATGAAGACCAATCGGTATGATGTGTTAATGCATTTAGTGACCCTAAATCTCTATATTGATTCATGAAACATATAATTCAGTATCAAAAGGGTAGTGGTCACAAGAATGTCGGTTTAGTGTCCCAAAAATCAGCGATTTTGCCATAAAAAGGGTTGTATTTTGGCTCAAAAATCAGTGTAAAGGGGTCATATTTGGAATTTTTTTAATGGGGATGGTGTCATGTTTGTACTTGGAGTGCTCTTTTATATATGGGATTACAATTCATAGGGTGTAAAAAAAAACAAAAAAAAACACACAGGTGAATCCATTTCATTTTAAAAGATTATTGTGAAAACCATTTAAAACTGCTCCAAAAATAGGCCTTTAACCCTTTAAGGGCGACCAATGGGCATGATGCCTTAATGCATCGGCGGCCCTTAAAGGGTTAACCCTCCACCTCACCCTCCAGGTTTTATCATAGTGTTTGTTTCCTGCAGTTTTTACGTGAGTTGATGATTTCAGTCTTACAGATTTAACTTGGGTACCGTAAACTCTCGTGTATAAGACGCGTCCTCTACGCCAAACAAAATGCTGGGGAGTCTTATAGCTTTCACTCAAGTTGGGGGTGCGTCTTATACGAGGGGTAATTTTTCTATAGAAATGTACTAATCTTACAAATATCAGCATTAAAATGTGCGTCTTATACGCGAAAATGCATGTGCTAACTTTGGGGTGCGTCTTATACGCGCAGCGCGTCTTCTACACGGGAGATTACAGTAATTCATGTTTTATTCACGCATGATGCTGACCCTACAGGGTTGATACCCTCCCGCAGGGTCGGCATAATAAACCAATGAAGTGCTGAGAAGATGCATTTGCACCAGGTAGCAACATTTCCCAAAGCTTTGAAATTTGCAGATAGAGCATTCCAATATGACCTCAGTATACTTTCTGAAATTACCCTTGATGCAATTCCCCTCCCCATAAAAATATGAGCTATCTTTGGCCCTCATAAGGATTTAAAACCTGTCAGTCAGAGGTTCTCTACTAGCGTAAATTCTCTTGTATATGTCATTGCTAGTACCAGAACCCAAATAAAAATTCTGCTTATATGATCAGCCCAAAGTGGTTGTACAGCTTTCTCTCTAACTCAGGGTGTGGCTTATACAAGGGTGTGGCTTATACAAGAGAATTTACGGTAGTACCCTAGCCGTTCCATTATGGATCCGAGGGAAGCACAGGGACTAGTTCCCTTCTCCGTTACACATTAGGACATTATCAGGAGCTACTCTGCACAGATCAAAGCGATGGCGGCCATCTCATGGCGCATTAAGGTGCCCCCTTATCTGTGAAGTATGATTTATATTGGCACCGCTTCCGCAGCTTTGATGTCCTGCTATTCTGTCATTATATGGTACTAGCATCTCTTTGCAGATAAAATTCAGATCTAGTTTCCTACACATTGTCCAAAAGGAAATCACGTCCCTGTGATTACAGACAAGCCATTGTCTCCAAATCAAGCTAATCACCTTTCCCCACACCTGAAAGGTGCAAAGCTCATATACCTAGCTACCTTAAACAGCCTTTGTCAGCCTCACCAACAGCTCAAAGTCTACTACAGGCAGCCTTAAAAACAGCTCAGATATCTACTACAGGCAGCCTCTGTTAGCTTCACAAACACCTCAAGATCTGCTACAGGCAGCCTTAAAAACAGCTCAGATATCTACTACAGGCAGCCTTTGTCAGCCTCACAAACATCTCAAGATCTGCTACAGGCAGCCTTAAAAACAGCTCAGATATCTACCACAGGCATCCTCTGTTAGCCTCACAAACACCTCAAGATCTGCTACAGGCAGCCTTAAAAACAGCTCAGATATCTACTACAGGCAGCCTCTGTCAGCCTCACAAACATCTCAAGATCTGCTACAGGCAGCCTTAAAAACAGCTCAGATATCTACTACAGGCAGCCTCTGTCAGCCTCACAAACATCTCAAGATCTGCTACAGTCAGCCTTAAAAACAGCTCAGATATCTACTACAGGCAGCCTCTGTCAGCCTCACAAACACCTCAAGATCTGCTACAGGCAGCCTTAAAAACAGCTCAGATATCTACTACAGGCAGCCTCTGTCAGCCTCACAAACATCTCAAGATCTGCTACAGGCAGCCTTAAAAACAGCTCAGATATCTACTACAAGCAGCCTCTGTCAGCCTCACAAACACCTCAAGATCTGCTACAGGCAGCCTTAAAAACAGCTCAGATATCTACTACAGGCAGCCTCTGTCAGCCTCACAAACATCTCAAGATCTGCTACAGGCAGCCTTAAAAACAGCTCAGATATCTACTACAGGCAGCCTCTGTCAGCCTCACCAACACCTCAAGATCTGCTACAGGCAGCCTTAAAAACAGCTCAGATATCTACTACAGGCAGCCTCTGTCAGCCTCACAAACATCTGCTACAGGCAGCCTTAAAACAATGTTGTAGAATTAACATTGAAATACTTGTCTAAAAGTTGTCAGAGATCCATCATTATTTTCGCGGAGATTCCTTGTACTGTACTGCTTCATTGTTGAAACTACCCTGCTTCAATGCAGTGCATTTAATATATTTTTAAACGAGGCAAGGGCTTTTGACACCACCTTTCTGACCTCTTGCCTACTAGCCCTTAGCCGAGTTTCTTATGATTACCAAGTTTCAATTGCTATTTTGGCCTCTAGCAGATTACATACACCACCAAAAGACTATTCCATTACACAGCATATGCCCTATCACACCCTTCAAAGACCCCATAAGTCATATTTCTATTTACATGAAAATCTTTTGATGAATGATGAAAAAAACATTTCATGACCTGTCATTTAGCCCTATTTCTGTTACAACTGAACCCCCAAAAATTAGTCATATAGTGAGACAAAATGCAAGACAAAGCTATCCATGTAATAGAATTTACATTTAAGGTGTACTTTGATGGCTGTGACATGGTAATTACTGTTGGTTTTTATTCCTATGGAGAAATGCATGGGATTTAGGGCTCTTTTTACCCTAAATAAAAGGATAATCAAACTGTCTTTAACCCCACTTATAGACAGATTTCAGATTTTTTAGAAGAGGAGGGCATAGAGTAGGTATGGGGGCAGTGCGTGCCATGGTTATCTGGGCAAATATCTTTTGATATAGTTGATTTTGAAGGCCTTCCAATTTGGTTTATTGATAGGTTTAATTCCAAGATTCTCTCATAGACAAAACATTAGTCTTGCATTGGAGGTGAATCTAGGTGAGTACATAGAGGAGCCTAATAGGCTTCTCTATGGTAAGTATCAGTAGTGAGATAGCTGGGCCCTTTAAGAGAATTGGCTTCCAATCATTTCCCATGGGAAAGGAAGGAAATGTAACAAGTAATTGTAACAAGGTCACATCACCTTGGCTACACTGTCTGTGATGTTAATTGTAGGATCAACAATGACTGTGGATGGATGGATGGATGGATGGGACTGGTCGGGTCACCTGGTCGGGTCACCTGGTCGGGTCACCTGGTCGGGTCACCTGGTCGGGTAGGGGCTACTCAGGCATGCCTCAATACTCAGAGCTGTGCTGGTAGTTGTGTTTGGAGGGGGAGGAAGACAATCAAGCAGCTAAATGTGTCCTTAATGACATAGTGGGAAAGTCATGGGCAAGTCATCTAGCCTAGGCTCTGTACCCTTGCCTCGTTTCCTTTCTGTCTCTCCAAGACATACTCTCGACTCAACTGTTTTAAAATAAACGCTCTCTTGTTTCAATGAGCAGCGCTCTTTTTTAATACACTCAAGAAAAATAGTTATACATTTCTTTGTATAGTACAGATAAAGGCATAACAGGACAATACATGACATTACAGGACATTACAGGACGGAACAATTGTTGCAGTATTTACGTGTGCAGTACCGTATTCTCCCGCGTAGAAGACGCGCCGCGCGTATAGGACGCACCCCAAACTCAGCAAAAGCATTTTTGCGTATAAGACGCACCTCTTAGGTACCAATTTTGTACATTCAATACATTTCTATAGTAAAATTACCCCTCGTATAAGATGCACCCCCAACTTCAGAAAATCCTATAAGACGCACCAGCATTTTGTTTGGCGTAGAGGACGCGTCTTATACGCGGGAGTTTAAGGTAGTTATTTTGATCAATAAAGTATAATTTCCCTTTCACAGGGAACGTTTGAAAATATATTCAACAGCACCAAGTCTTTGATACTAGATATAATATACAATTTTACCAAACAGCACTATGCAGTGCATTAATGGTGGTTCATTGTTTTACAGTTTTATGAGGATAACTGACAGATTATTTCTTACAGTGCGCACACTGTCATCTTGATCCTGTCTTAGGACCTTCCTGCCACTGCCCCATACTGGTCGTAGAGTTAAGTACTAGCGTCCTAGACTCTGGTCTTCTGCCCTATGTATGATGGGAAGGGAATGGAAAGTAGTCCCTGTTATGTATGGATGAAACACTAGAGGGAGCTGTGGTCTGACTGGTCAGCATGCATTGTGAATGGGTTTGGAGAATTTAACACCCGAGATGTAACCTGTCCAGAATAGGGTTGTAGTTAGAACACTGGACTCATAATGCAGGGTAACTGAGTTCTAGCCTCGCCTGATGCTTTTGGTTTTATTGAATCAAAACATTTTATTTCTAGATTTTTATTGTGTTAATAAATTGCAATCAATATCTATAAAATAAGTGTAATAGAGGACTGCTCAAAGAAACTATGATTTTCAAAGCAGAGGTGATGTTTCTGGTAAAATAGATAGTATTGACCTAGTGGACATATGGTGACTTGAACCCACCTCCCTGATATTGGGAGCTCAACCCTCTACTGCCTGAGCTAGTGGGGCTGTTGTCGATTTGTGGTAACAAACACCTCATATTCCCACATAGGTCTTCAGCCCAAGTTATGTTGAGCTGAATGCATAGTCACAGGTGTTTGAGATCTGTTGTTGTCAGGTAAGTATACTAGATGAAACCTCTATACTCCTGGTACAATGCACACCTGTACCACTGCACCTATATGCAGGTATGACACAATGCATATATTGGGCTGTACTAAACATAGGGTCTACTTCTTGTGTTGCCCAATGATATATGCATCTAATTAACCTGTACAGGCTATATCCCACAATGCATGGTGCAGAAGATCAGGGGTTACTAGGAGTGAGCTAGTGACACCTGGTATCAGGGTGGCCACTGCCCCTTTGATGATAATAAAGCCCTTTACAGAATGCCCTAACCCTCAACAAGACCTTACTTTCCAAGGGGTAAACTACCGTTAGTTTCACTTCCCAAGCCTATTCTTAGGAGGAGGTGTGTAAGCTTGGGTAGGCTGCTGACAGAGTGAAGCAGTGGTGCAGAGTGATGGAAGGCTGCTGGAGAGTGATGGAAGGCTGCTGTGGTGTCCATTTCTCACACCAGGTGGCAGGTTGGTGGTGGCCTCTGGCTGTGGTTCTTGCATGGTTTTGCTTTAACAATACCTGCAAGCTCCTAAAGGTGACCAGGCATCTTGACTGAATCAGTAGTCAAGGAAAGGCCCTGTGTGCAGGAACGTCCAACTGATCGAGACAGAATGGATCAAACAGGTTTGATATTCTCTGGTCCGATCAGATTTCTCAGTTAGATGATCAAGACAGGCCATTTGCGGTCTGCTCAAGTGTTGTCATTTTTCGCCATTTTCAAAGATCCATCAGCCTGGGTCAATGTACCCATTAGTCTAATGAGATGTCTTTATATTAGTTTCTTTTCTTGTTCGGAGTTTGCCGGTACGTTTGAGAAACAGGTTGATGTAAATCTCAGGCTATGTAAGACTTGTATCTCAAAAATCGTAAAACACAGGGAATCACAGGGCAAAAGAAAATTGGCAAACAGGGAAAAGGGAATTCAGAAAAAGGTCAATGTCAAAAGGTCATAAACCCAAATTAAAGAGAGAACTGGGACCAAATGAATATTTTACAGCATCATAATTAGGACGATTTTATCACCATCTTTTCTCCTGCCAGGGTTCAAATGGACAGTGAAAATAGTGAATAAAGTGGGAGATTTTAAAGTAGCATAGTTTGAGGGTTGATAGTTGAAAGTAAAGGGGCGCTAATGTACTAATGAATCATAACGAGTAATTCATTAGGGCTGCCGGGATGGAAGTCTTTAGGGACATCCCTGATTTCAGGGATTACTAGTTCTAAAGGACTAATACATTCCTATACAAATCCTATATATGTGCAGAGATGTAAGTTGTCAGGGATTTCCCTGAAAATGGGGAATTCAAAAATGTTGAAATGTACTCTAAATAGTGATATCCAGGGTCTTCAGAGACAGAATTTATTCACAGCCTTCTTTCCCTAGTTATTTTCTTCACACAGACCCAGTCCTCAGTTGTCTCTTCAACTAGGGACTCCACTAAGCCCCCCTAGTGTAAGCAGAGGGACTCACTGGTCCACTTGAGACTCTGGGCAGGGAATCTCAGGGGCAGACCCTCCCAGGGAGAAATGAAGGGAATGCTGCTCTCTGATTGGTCTTAAATCATCAGTCAGCAACATAGTATAATTGTTTAACACCAGGGGGTGCCATGATGCTGTGCTGGGCAGAGTCTGGCCTGAACACTCTGTTTATATACCAGGGGTGCTGCCAACTCTCCCAGTGTCGCGATTTTCCCAGTACCTGACTTACATCTCTGTATGTGTAAGGTTTTCTATTTGAACATTTCAGGGATTTTTTGTGCTCAGTGCTTTTCATCCGTGGGACTGCATCATGTCGATCCTGCTGGGTTTGTACACTCCTGAAGAGTGGGCATGGAGCCCGGGGGGGGGGGGGGCTGACTATATGTAGGTCACTCTCAACTGCCGCCCTACCGCCCTATCTCCCAGTGATCTTGAAATCTGACCGCCCTACTTGACTGATAAGCTAAACATTGACCGCCCCCCCCCCCTTTTTCGACAATCCCAAATATTGACTTGACCGCCCCCCTCCTACACCCTATTGTACTCATGTATTTGTATGGATCAGAATTTTTCATTGTCTAGCACTGTGTCTTTTTTCACTTTCATGCCCTCATATGTATGGTGTATAAAAAAAATCCTTTTAGGATCACCGCCCTGCTATTAGAGATCTTATGGGAATCCACCGCCCCCCTTTTTCGGGATCGCGTGGGAAACCGTCACTGCTCTCGAGAGTTGGACTCCAGTCGATATCCATTTCATGGGCAAGTGCCCCCCCCCCGGGGCATGGAGTAGTCTTGCCGGCACTTCATTGGTGCGTTATGCCCAAATAATTGAATGGTTAACAAGCATGACTCCATTAATGTCAATTAACAAGCTGTTTTTTATCCTTGGCCACCTGGTGCATTTAGGGCCATGCTGTAAAAAAAAAAAAAAAAAAGGAGTGGTCAGGGATTTCACGGTAGGCAGTGTTGTTTAACCCTTTAAGGACCGTAGATGCAGGAGAGCATCATGTCCATTGGTTGTCATGATGCACCAATGAAGTTTTGCCGTGTCTGCTCGCTAGCACTTTATTCCAAAATTCCAAGAGAGGATTTTCAGAATCACCTACTTCTATGATCATGTTTGTTCTTTGGCGACTAAATTGCTACTTAGCCATAGAGAACCTATTTATGAAGCTTCCTGGATTTCCAGAATGCTCAATTCCTTGTCCCTCTTTCTTCGTTCAGCATTTTTGCACCAATGCAGTTGTGTGAAGTCAGCACTGCATTGGAGCATCATGTTGACATTTTGAATTGCATGTGACCTGGCGAGTTACCCACCAGGACTGCATTCATGCATCATGCTGACCAATGGCCAAGATGCATTAGTGCGCTATACGCTAAAAAGCGTACCATAAACCCCAGCCCATAAGACAGTCTAATTTTGTTATTTTTGATCAAAATCAACTTCTAATTTTGAGCCAAAGTCTACCTCCCCCCGGGCTTATGAGCAGGGTTTTATTACAATAGATTGAGGAGAAAGTGGTGAAAATTATGCACCAAAATTGACTAATTATATTTTCTCAAAATCTACCCCCAGCTTATGACTGAGGCTGGCGTATGAATGGGGTTTAACGACTAGGAAGGAGTCAAAGGGTTAACGAGCCATCAAAGGGTTAAAGCGCCTCACTCCATTAATGACAATTAACGAGGTGTTATTCAACTTGTTCTTTTACCATGCGACTGTCGCTGTGCCACACACAAAGTGCGCAGTCCATCGAGACCCATTTGTTTGCCAAGTGCTGCCAGACTCGCTCAATACCAACCACATTGTTCGAGCAAGCCTGCTGCATTCATGTGAGGGCATGGAGGAGCAGAATAACTTCATTGGGAGTCCACGAAGGAGGAATTCTCCTTCCATTCTACCAGTGGGCATACCAGATTCGTAAAAGGCGACAAACTCTGGGTTTCTTGTGTCTTGGGGTGAGCATGTGGTCAGCTGGTGTCCATATGCACGGGCCTACATGCTTGTCTTTTGCCATGGGATTCCCCCTCAGTGAACCACGTCTGAGTGATCAAAGGCCGTGGTTTGTCTGGCCCTGCCTATGGGACCAGGCAAATTAAAGAACACTTGCTATCCTTCGAAAAGAGTAGGGGAATGAAGCCCCGGTAGCGGTTTTCCCCCTCAACCCTCCTCATAGATTCGGTCATTTATCTCATAGATTCAGTCATTCATAGATGCAGTCACTGCTGTGTCAGGCAAGCAGCATATAAATACCTGTCCAAACAGAAAAGAAAGGACTTACCGTATTCTCCCGTGTAGAAGACGCGCTGCGCGTATAGGACGCACCCCAAACTCAGCAGAGGCATTTTCACGTATAAGACTAACATCTTAGGGCTCAATTTTGTAAATCCAGTACTGTTCTATAGTAAAATTACCCCTCGTATAAGACGCACCCCCAACTTGAGAGAAAGCTATAAGACGCCCCAGCATTTTGTTTGGCCTAGAGGACGCGTCTTATATGCGGGAGTTTACGGTAATGTCCGAGAAACCTTGAATGTCTGAGTTCCTCGATGGCCCCCGGACGTAAAACTGAATAAACAAACAAACATGATCTACAGACCGCTGCTGTAAAAAGCTGTTGAATTCAATAGGGGAGAAAAAGTGTGTTTAAATGTTTGCTCATGCAGCAGGCCTATGACTTTGTCTGGGAAAATATTTACACTTGAAGCCGTTAGATGTGATGAGATTTACAACATCAATATCATGGTGCCATATGAAATAGATGCCGCTTTTCATGTCTGATTAGAAATCCCTGGATTTAGGTAGGTTAATTTCTGTAGTGTATTACTTCAATTTCCTTGGAAATGGCAGTTGCACAGAGCATCCCACACTTTTTTATGATGGACCTATAGATTATATGAGAAAATAACCAAAATTCACAACCCCCATCCCCCACACTTTTTTGACTGTTCCCACTGAACGGTGCCCACAATTCCTGGGCCATAATTGCAGGTTTTCCTGGATTTTATTGGCCAGCGAGTGGCCAATTTCACTCAAATGTGGATGGAAACGAGAGAAAAAAAAACATTGTTAAATTTCAGACATCCAACACTGAAGGCTGAAAGGAACCATAAATTATTGTTTGCATTATTAAAGTTTGGGTCTTTAACCCTCTTCTGAGGACTGCTATCATATCCATTGTAGTCCTTGGAGCCAGACGCTTTTGAGTACCTGTTTTACTTATCAAACATGACAATGCTTTCAAGATTTCTTCTTGTCTCAGGACTCCTATCAGCTTGGTAGACATCTGGGCCACTAATCTTAGCCTCAGAATCCTGCATGTCCTGCATATACAGCAGCACTAATTAGCAAACGGCAATCCCGCTGATATCCCATATAATATGTCTCTATATCATACAGAGAGACCCACACATCATTTTGAATATTTGACACTGATCTTCGCTCCTAGTTATTCTAAGCTGTAACACCCATATCGCCGGCAAAGTGATTTAGGTTCCCAATACATGTAGAAATCCAAAAGGTTTTCTGTGCTTTACTATTCAAAATTGGTACTCAAACACTATATAGAAACCAACAGACTTGTTTGCCATGATCCATGACCTTATCCATACCAAAGAACTTGCCAATACTGTATGGTCATCTTGATGCATGAATGTAGCCCTGGTGAGAAACTCCCCAGGGCTACATTCATGTATCACGCCAACTGCGTGTGATTGATACACTCCCAGTGGGATGTCATAATGCACTAATGGAGTGCGAGCGAGCGGACTTACCAGGATTTCATTGATGCATCATTACAACCCGTCCGGCATGCTGCATGCCTGTATTAACCACTGCCAAAGGGTTAACTATCAAAATGCATTAAAGCTTCACAAATACAAATCTCACCAATTTTTAAGGAAAATAGCCATATTTCGATCAATATTTTATTGATTTCTTATAGAAAACACATTGAAATGAACTTGTATGATAAAAAATCGTATATATTAAAGTAATAGAGGGTCTCTGGTTTTTAAGCTGTTATTTTCTATTATATACTATTGAAATATGGTTAAAAATAATTTAAACATTTTAAAAACCCCGGTCATAAGCCGTGGGTAGACTTTGGGAGAAATTTAGAAGCCATTTTTAGTCAAAAATAGGAAAAAAATACCGGCTTATGACCGGGGTTTTATGGTAATGGACATTATGCGTTAATGCATCATTAGCCTTTAATCTTTTAAATCCCGTGAATTCAGGAGTCCATCATGCCAACTATCAGGGAGTACCAACCCCCATAGGTTCGGCATGGCGAGTTACTCGCTGGGGCTTCATTTATGCATTGTGTTGACCAATAGGCATGGTGCATTACTGGATTAGCGGCCGTTATCAGATTAAACAATTGAACACCGTCCCCTGGTGTGTAGCCATTCATTACTCCCATTACAAATGTCACTTTACTTCCTGATAGAAGAGGAGAGGTACAATTTGTCTACATGGCTTTTTAATCATTAACGGCATTTTGTATACAGCGGGAGCTGACCTTGGCTGTATAAAGGAATATTCCAATTAAATCATTTCATTTGACTGAGTGAGGAAAATGGTCATAATTGACCAGATATTGATGACCTTCTAAGGAATGTTCTGATTGGAAACAGAGCTGGTTGCTATGGTGATCAATGCTGGTACCTGGAGACTAAAACCAGCCGAAATAGCCAGTCACAATGCTAATAATAGGGAGCCATATTGTGGGCTATTTAATTTTACCATATTGTGCCTTCGACTCTGGTCGGTTCTTCACAAAGCACCTTTTTAAAACCTTATTGGTCATCAATCGGCTGCAGTGCCAGCTGTGGTCACACAAAGAACATGATGGCCAATTCTCACCAAAAGGCAGCAAAGGTTGATACCCCTCTGCAGGCTACAAGATTCTTTTAGGATCACAGGGATGAAAGTCTTCAGGGAATTCCCTGATTTCAGGGATTTTGAAGTTCCAGGGCCCTATACATTCATATGGAAACCCATGGTTTTCAGGCGAATATTGGACCATTTCAGGGATTTTCGTGCTCTGTGACTTTCATCCCTGGGATCAACAAAACTTGCTCTTTTTTTTAAATGATGCACTAATGCTTCTCTGCTATCGAAAAATAAATGCCACCATACTTACCACAGTGGCACGAGAGGAGGGTTCCTTCACAATCAATTCTATGAAAATGTTTACGGTATGCACCCCGCCATAATTCATAGAGCAACATGTGGGCAAATGCCAGGTATTACCCTACCATCATTATTTCAAGGTAGAAACACATAAGTTAGCTCTGTTTTGGGTCTTAATGGTTAAGGTTCAGCATGATTCGCCAATTCGATGTGAACAGAAATGAAATAGAGTAGACTGAATTGAGGCACTAAAACCATGGCCCTAGACCCCTAAAATCGACATGGCGACATGAGCATTTTTTTTGCTTAGTGACATGAGACATGGCCAATTTCTTAAAATCAACACAGGGACATGACTATTCCTTAAAATCGACAAAGGGACATGACATTTTCTTAAAATCGACATGGTGACATGGCCATTTCTTAAAATCAACATGGGACATGGGGACCCCCCCATCAAGGGCCCCAAAACCGTCTAATGAGAGCCGAGTTGTTTTACTATCCATGACACTGCAATTACACCTACTTCTAGATTAGTCCATTTATCAGTTATTCCAAAACCTTTTACCCTTAGAGCCTTTAAGGACAGCAAGAGTGCATCATGACCATTGGTTTTCACGATGCACCAATGAAGTGCTGGTGATACTGCTCACCAGCACTTCATTGGTGCATCATTTTGACCCTCCACTGGGTACCTGTATATGTCAACCCTGTAAGGTTGTCATGATACATGAATGCAGCCCTGGTGAGTCACTCATCATGGCTACATTCATGTATCATGACAACCAATGGACATGATACATGAATGTAGCCCTGGTGAGTCACTCATCATGGCTACATTCATGTATCATGACAACCAATGGTCATGATGCATGAATGTAGCCCTGGTGAGTCACTCATCATAGCTACATTCATATATCATGACAACCAATGGGCATGATACATAAATGCATTAAGTAAAAACCCTGAAGGGCCACTAATAAATATTGTACCATCCCCCTTTGCACATCATGACGACCATCTGAGCATGTTCCCCCCTAACGTATTAGCATAACAAATGAATGTAGCCATGCATCATGATGACCAATGGACATGATGCATTCATCCGCTAAAATGCAGACTGTGACATTTTGTGGGCTCTTTCTACTGGGGATGCTGCTGGGGTAGATAGGGGGTGTAGCATGGTGGTGTAGAACATGCTGACTCAGCATTTATTGCTGCATCGCCTCTAGAGTTAACCCTTTATGGATCTTTTAAAAGAGCCGCTGATGCTTTAATGCACCATGTCCATTGGTCGTCAATCCAGCCCTGGTGAGTAACTCGCTAGGGTTGAATTAATGCATTATGCTGACCCTACTGGGTTGATACACTCCCAGAGTGTCGGCACGATGCTCCAAGAAGTGCTGGTGAGCAGACTCACCGGCACTTCATTGGTGCATCATGCTAAGATAGGGTTAATGTCATTCCCTCTGTTCAGACTAGGAATTTTGTGAAATTCACCAATTATGGTGCTATAAAATGATAAAAAAAAGCTTAATTAAACAAGCATTTAAATGACATTCATTCTCCTATGGTCTATCTTTAGCAGAATTGAGGGAGACATTTACTTTCATTCTGTTGCTGGACCTGGTCATAGGTGCAGTAGTTAGGATAGGGGCTATTCTAAAGCACGGCTTCCACTGAAGCTGATCAACAAAAGTTGCTCTAGTGTCAATCGGATTTGAGAGAAATATTGGATGAAATTTTATAACTTTTCATGGGGGGGTTCCCGATGCATTTTCCGGCAATTCCAAAATTCTTTACATTTTAACGGAAGTGGGCATAAATGCATCTGGAGCATGCCCGATTTACCCCGAATTCAAAATCAGGAACAAGCGGGCTTTGGTGGAACCCCTGCTTTAAGGCAGGACTCCTAGACCCCTCCCCTTGAATTCATCTGAATTATAGAGAGGATTTTGACTGTGTCTGGTTCTTCCTATTACCCCGGTACCATAGGTATAGTTAGCCTTAGCCATAGACCAAACACTACTAAAAGAAGAACATCACCGAAAGCTCTCCGTGCCTTCTGCTACTGCGTCTTAATCTTTGGTTCCCCCTAGTGGGGCAATATCGTCCGGAGTGAAAGGAACTAATACTGTTAGTGCTGACCTGGGTGATGTGGCCGAAGGTCATAATACTGCCTCTAAGGTCAAAGTGGACGGCTACAACTCAATAATGTCTGAGTTCCTCGATGGCCCCCGGACGTAAAACTAAACAAACAAACAAACAAACAAACAACTCAATAATGTAGACAGCCACCAGCAATGTACAAGGCGGTATGCTTTCTGTCCCTGTCCCGGTTGCACCAGCCCTCTGGGGTAAACTGCCCCCCTGTGCCTCATACATATCCAGGTGGAAGGTAGGAAATGTCAGGTCTAGGTATGTAGCTCAGTGGTAGAGCACTCGCTAGTAAGTTGAGAGACCCATGTTCGAATCCCTGTGTTTCCAAAGATGTTTTCGTCAACCTCTGCAATATCAGTTCCTGGAAGGTTGGCATGATGCATGAACAGCGCCTGGTGAGTAACTCGCAAGAGTTACATCCCTGCATCATGAAGCACTATGCAGCATATAAAGGTTTATGTACCGTAAAACCCCGGTCATAAGCCGGATTTTTTTTCCTATTTTGGGCCAAAACCCGCTTCTAAATTCCCTCCCCCCAACTCTACCCCTGGCTTATGACCGGGGTTTTTATACAATAGATTAAAGAGAAAATAGGGAAAATTTGGCCCTAAAATCGGCTTATAGGATTTTCCTGAACTCACCCCCCGGCTTATGACCGGGGCCGGCTTATGACCGGGGCCGGCTTATGACCGGGGCCGGCTTATGACCGGGGCCGGCTTATGACCGGGGTTTTTATACAATAGATTAAAGAGAAAATAGGGAAAGTTTGGCCCTAAAATCGGCTTAGGGTAAAGTGACCATGAGTTGTCCACCTTGACCTCTGTGAAAGCTATAAATTATTGCAGGGTCTCTGTTATAGAATGCAAACTTGGAGAGGGCATCTCACTATAGATATGAAAGTTATCTTGAAGTCTCAGGCTTTCAAGCCAATATGGTCAAAACATCAATTGTGTATGTTGAATCGGCCATATAAGCCATCATCATCTGGTGCATGTGACTTTTCATCATCAGTACCATGAGTCATCCAGAAGTACCTTGAGTCGGCCACACCACACTCTGAATCAACTGCTACAAGTCTATACAAGAGTGTCTATTTCTGTACCAAATACAAAGAAATGTCTTATCTAATGTTTACTGACACTTGACAGTGTGTGAATGTAATGCATTAACCATTTCTATGGAAGTAAACTGTCTTCCTTGACCAATGGCACATTGTTTCAGATTATTCATTATTTTCTGTTGATAGCTTCTTCCAAAGTGGTTGACAAATTGTTAGAAAACCCACCTCCCACTGTGAGAATAATGCCCTTGGGTCCATAATATATGCAGTTGGTTGAGAGAGCTGGGACTGATTTCCCAAAAATGTTAAAGTGGCAGCATCTACCTCTCCCCCTACCCTATCAAGGAAGATAAGTTGAAATCCACCACAATGGCTATTTATTATTATATTTTGGAACCAAGAAACAATGAAAATGGTCGACTCAAGGTACATGAATGACTCAAGGTCACTCTACCCTATAGGATTTTCCTGAACTCACCCCCCGGCTTATGACCGGGGCCGGCTTATGACCGGGGTTTTACGGTAGATTTGTCTACTGAAGCAGTTCCTGACCAGCCATAAACGATAAGACACAAGATGGGGTGTGGCTAAAAAGCCCTTGCGCTACTATAGACCGGTTGATAAATAATGACCACTCCCTAAAAATGGTCCATCTAGTACTATGCCTGTCATACTGGGTTATAAAGAATAATTGCCTTGTTAAATATGTATGGGCCTGCTTTTTTCCTGCATTCACCTCATAGATTCAATCACCACCACTACCCTTGAAAAGACCTTGGCAGCCTTGACAACCAATCAACAAAACGGCTCTTGTATAATGTCGTAATCTCCCACGTAGAAGACGCAGTGCACGTAGAAGACGCACCCCTAACTAGCCAATGGCTGTTTCATGTATAAGACCCACCTCTGAAGACTGAATTCTGTAAGATTAATACTTTTCTATAGTGAAATAACACCTCGTATAAGACGCACCCCCAACTTGAGAGAAAGCTATAAGACGCACCAGCCTTTTGTTTGGCGTTGAAGACGCGTCTTACACGCGCAAGATTACGGTACTTGGTGTAGATCCATTGGATAGCGCCAGATATCACACCTGCTAAGCCTGGCCCATGAATATCAGAATAGATTTTTGTCAGTTTAACCCTTTAAGGGCTGCTAATGCATTAATGCATCATGCCAAATCATTGTCATGATGCATTAATGCAGTATTACTCACCAGTGCTGCATTAATGCATCATGCCAACCCTACAGGGTTGATGCACTCCCAGAGAGTCGGCATGATGCTCCAATGAAGTGCTGGCAAGCAGTCTCAGCAGCACTCCATTGGTGTATCATGACGACCGATGGGCATGATGCACTCGTGCATTAGTGGCCCTGAAAGGCTTAAACCCCAGGTGTTCCATCAAGAGGCTCATTCATGGATTTGACATATACAGATGTTAAGTACCGTAAAACCCCGGTCATAAGCCGACCCCAGTCATAAGCTAGGGGTAGAGTTTGAAGAAATATTATAAGCCGATTTTGGGGTCAAATTTTAACCATTTTCTCTTTGATCTATAGTAATAAAACCCCGGTCATAAGCTGGGGGAAGAGTTTGAGAGAAATTTAGAAGCCGACTTTGGTCAAAAATAGAAAAAAAAAATCCGGCTTATGACCGGGGTTTTACAGTATTTACCGTACCTTCCTGTCTTCACCTTTTTAAGGTTGAGAACTTTGCTTCCTTCTTGAACATTCATATAAAGAACTGCAAAATCCCACTACGGTAATAAGTCGACACCACTGAGAAGCTGGGGGTAGCATTTGAGGGAATAGTATATGTTTTAGGGTATTTTAAAATGATTTTCTCTTTACTAAGTCATAAGCCAATTTTGACCAAAAATAGCAAAAGAAAAATAAAGAGATAAAAAAAAATTAAATAAATCTTGGTTTTTACAATATGTGTATTTACCGTAAAACCCCTGTCATAAGCCGAATTCTTTTCTTATTTTTGACCAACATTGGCTTCTAAAATCTCTCCCAGCTTATTTCTATAGATTATAGAGAAACCTGTTAAAATTTCATCCCAAAATCGGCTTATAACATTTCCCAAACTCTACCCCCGGCTTATGACTGAGGTCAGCTTATGAATGGGTCATTTTGTTAATTCTAAACTTGTGTATTTTTCAGGACTGTTTTTCATCATTCCATGCATGGATAACTTTGTCAAGATGGACCTCCGAACAGTGTCGTTTGATGTGCCCCCACAAGAAGTAAGTCAACACCAAATTTATATTCTGATATACCGTAAATCCCCGGTCATAAGCTGGATTTTTTTTTTCTATTTTGGGCCTAAACCGGCTTCTAAATTTTTCCCAAATTCCCCCCCCCCGGCTTATGACCGTTTTTTTTTACTATAGAATAAAGAGAAAATGGTAAAAATTTGACCCAAAAACCATCTTTTATTTTTTTCCTGAACTCACCCCCCGGCTTATGACCGGGGCCGGCTTGTGACCGGGGATTTACGGTAGTCTGTGTTAGCTACCAGAAATATGTATGATCAGTAGGACAAGACCTCATATCACTTAGCAGAAAAGGTGTATTGATTCCAGCATATTGTACAGAATCTTAAGGTATAGTTGTTGATGGCAAGGCAGTATATGCTTGTCGGTCTAGGGACTGGACATTGGCGTGTATATACAAAGAGCGACGACCATAGTATGACCCTTTAATAGGTCAGTATGTTTAACTATGGCATTATACAGGCAGTAACATATAGTACCGTAATCTCCCGCATATAAGGCGCAGCCCGCGTATAAGGCGCACCCCCAACTCATGGAGGCCTGTCCCACGTATAAGGTGCACCCCTAAGGGCAATTTTTTGTTAATTTAGTACTGTTCTATAGTAAAAATACCCCCCCTATAAGGCACACCCCAAACTCAAGGCAATGTCCCTCCAACGTATAAGACCCAGCAGCATTTTGTTTGGCGTATAAGACGCGCCTTATACGTGGGAGATTACGGTAGCAGTGTAGTGATATGGTATGGTTAAGGTTACAGTTGTGAATAATGTATAAAAGTGGTCAGTAAATGTGGATAAGGATTTCAGTAGATAACAATATAAAAAAGTAAAACCCCACTTACAAGCCAACTAAGTTATAAGCCGGGGGTAAGGTTGAGAAAGCTATACTGAATTACATGGGCGTGGAAAGCAGGGGGGGACATGTCCCCCCCCCCACTTTTGGCCAACTCCTCAAAAGGTCAAAACTAAAAGGTCAAGCAAAGGGAGGTCAAAAATTGCAGAAAACCCCCCTGGTCCCACCCACTCTGAAACAGGTTCTGATTCCCACGCCCCTGCAGTATTCGACACAATAAGTGCCCGGGGCGCTGAAAATTTATATTTATGGCCCTCTAGTAGTTAAGAATTTAACTGACTCGTGAAAAATTGGTCTTTTTCTAGTCTGAAAAAAAAAAACATAAAAAGGGGGGAGGGGCGCTTATTACGTTGTATATGGTAAGCCTATTCTGGGGCCTAATTTACGCAATTTTCTCCCTGATCTAATTTAATAAAGCTGGGGAAGACCTTTACCAAATATCAAAAGCCAATTTTGGTCTAACTTTTGTGATAGACAAGCAGTATATGAATGAATACCTGAAATCCAAACTGAGAAAAGATAGGACTTAATGTCTGGAAATCATAGTGTGCTCTGCTAACTTTTAATTACAATTAGTGGAAGAAAAATCATCAGGTTTTTACGTACCGTAAATCCCCGGTCATAAGCCGGATTTTTTTTTCTATTTTGGGCCCAAACCGGCTTCTAAATTTTTCCCAAAGTCCCCCCGCCAGCTTATGACCGGGTTTTTTTTACTATAGAACAAAGAGAAAATGGGGAAAATTTGACACCAAAACCGGCTTATAGGATTTCCCTGAACTCACCCCCCCCGGCTTATGACCGGGGTCGGCTTATGACCGGGGCTTTACGGTATTACTCTGTTAAACGCACCAACATGCCCCTACTACTCATCAGCCAAGTCAATTTGTGATGATATATGCTCAAGGACAGTTCACAAACAACAAACCGTAAAACACGGGACATAAGCCGACCTTTTTCTGCTATTTTGGGTCAAAGTCAGCTTTTAAATTCTTTCTAAGGTCTACCCCTGGCTTATAACTGGGGTTTTGTTTCTACAGAGTAAAGAGAAAATTAGGCCCCAAAATCTTCATATACTGTAAAACCCCGCCTATAAGTCGACCCCACCTATAAGTCGACCCCCCTCAATTGAGAAACAAAATCGACCTATAGAAAAAAGGCTTGAGAAATATTAACACTATAATCTATTATATAAAAACCCCACCTATAAGTCGATCAAAAATCGACTTATACAAGAAAACTTATAGGCGGGGTTTTACAGTAGTATTTCTTTAAACTCTATCCCCAGCTTATGACTGAGGTCGGCTTATGAGCGTTTTTTTTACGGTACTTTATACCTAAAAATAATCATCTATAGGAGAGACAGGCTTGATGATTTGTACTTTTCTTGTACCAATTAAATTATGATTGAAGTCTGATGTGAAATCAGATGACGTTACAAAAAAAGGGTGCAAGACGTAAATGGGGAGTAATTACAACCACTCCAGGAGAGAAAAAAAGTCAGACAAGATAAAATGACAGCGGAAATGATCGAGAACCGATTTTATCCCCCCATCTTCACTAACACGTGTCATGGTCAACTATCATTGCCTTGAAAACCGTTATCTTCAATTTCTCTTTTTGTTCAACATTAATATCAGAAGGCAAAGCACCTTCCAGGCAATTTGACACTCAAATAAATCATTAACACTTTAAGGGCCACTGATGCATTAATGCATCATGCACATTGGTCGTCATGATGCATGAATGCAGCCCTGGCGAGTAACTCGCCAAGGCTGCATTCATGCATCATGCCGACCCTACGGGATTGATACACAAACCCCCTTAGGGTTGGCATGATGTATCAATGAAGTGCTGGCGAGCAGTCTCGCCAGCACTACATTGGTGCATCATGACGACCAATGGGCATGATGCATTAATGCATCAGCGGCCCGTAAATCATTTTTGCAGTACTGTCAGGGGCTTCGAAACAGTTTCAGAGTGGGTGGGACCAGGGGGGTTTTGTGCAATTTTTGTCCTCCCATTGCTTGACCTTTTAGTTTTGACCTTTTGAGGAGTTGGCCAAAAGTGGGGGGGGGGGACATGTCCCCCCTGCTTTCCACGCCCATGACTGAGTAGGACTGATGACAAGTCTTAGCTTACACCTTTCTCAGTCCCTGTCTCCTCACTTATTTCCCCCGATCCCTTCCCTCCCCGATATCCGGTGGCAAATGACCGGTTAGGGAGTGATTATCTTTTGACAACAGAGAAGGTACTGGGTTTTCACATGGCCCCAAAAAAAAAAAGAAAATCTCCCTCACTCTTGAGGGTCAGAATCACCCACCCCCATCCTGGAAGTGTTGAAGAATCATGTGTTAACTCTAAAATAATGCACGATTTTTTATTTATATTATTTACTCTTCTCTTTTTACTGAAAGCAGGGAAAATTATGGTTAGACCCCCTTAACCCCCACCCCTCCTTGTTAAAAAAGAGTGATTACTCCCTTGTTAAATGGAAGCAGAGTTGTCATGGGCGCCATTTTACCTCATCTATTGTCATACAACCAACAACCGATCATTATCCTATACAGAATGTACTCGGGTTATGGATGCCTATTTTCACCCGCACTGATTCAGAGTCGTGGTAAAAAAAAGAATAGGCATTTAAAGTTGGCACGTCTGCTATTACAGTATGAAATGAGTTTCTTTTCAATCACAATATAGACAACATTCTAAAACCATGTGTGAAAATATCTAATGATTATATGAAATATTTCTGCTCCAAAACAAAGAAAACCTTTGTCCTGTATTTATTTTTAACCTAGTAATAAATCAAGTGTGTCTGATTTCCTATAGAGGGAATCTGTTTGTGTGGATGAATAGCCAGTCCTAATTCTCAAACACTAAACACTGCTAAAAGCCTGTCAGACTAGCCAACAGGTGGTACTGTGGTGAGCAGGAATGTCAAGGGCCATCAAGTGAAGTGTACTGTGTTGTGATTAGGCACTTCATTTTGAGCCACTATGGGCGTGATTGGATCAATATATACATGGCACAAGAGATGAGCATTTAGAAACTATTTAGACATGTTTCAGAAAATTTTTCAAATCTGTCTTTTTTGCGGATATGCCAACTTTAATGAAGGGTTAAGATGTAACGGGGAGTATAGGACCATAATGCCTTTATGGCTACCGTAAATTTCCTCATTAGCTGATTCTAGTGTAAAGTTTAAATGTAGAATTGTCCTATAACCAGGGTTTTACATTAAATTTTCATATAATATTGATATGGCAGAATGTCCTATATAGGTCATACAGAAGCGTGTTATAAATATAGGCAAGAGGATTTTTGTAATTCAGCAGCCGGAGAAAAACGCTTTTGAAATGATGCACCAATGCATGGTTTGTAAGTGTGTGCTAATTGCTTTGCCACATCATTACAACAATTAAGAAATCATTGCTCATACAAAAGGGCATCACACTGATTGGTTGAAAAGGGCATTATGCTGATTGGTTGAAAAGGGCATCATACTGATTGGTTGAAAAGGGCATCATGCTGATTGGTTGAAAAGGGCATCATGCTGATTGGTTGAAAAGGGCATCACGCTGATTGGTTGAAAAGGGCATCACGCTGATTGGTTGAAAAGGGCATCACGCTGATTGGTTGAAAGGGCATCACACTGATTGGTTGAAAAGGGCATCATACTGATTGGTTGGAAAGGGCATCATACTGATTGGTTGAAAAGGGCATCATACTGATTGGTTGAAAAGGGCATCACGCTGATTGGTTGAAAAGGGCATCACGCTGATTGGTTGAAAAGGGCATCATGCTGATTGGTTGAAAGGGCATCATGCTGATTGGTTGAAAAGGGCATCATGCTGATTGGTTGAAAAGGGCATCACGCTGATTGGTTGAAAAGGGCATCACGCTGATTGGTTGAAAAGGGCATCATACTGATTGGTTGAAAGGGCATCATACTGATTGGTTGAAAAGGGCATCATACTGATTGGTTGGAAAGGGCATCATACTGATTGGTTGAAAAGGGCATCACACTGATTGGTTGAAAAGGGCATCACACTGATTGGTTGGAAAGGGCATCATACTGATTGGTTGAAAAGGGCATCATGCTGATTGGTTGAAAAGGGCATCACGCTGATTGGTTGAAAAGGGCATCACGCTGATTGGTTGAAAAGGGCATCACGCTGATTGGTTGAAAGGGCATCACACTGATTGGTTGGAAAGGGCATCATACTGATTGGTTGGAAAGGGCATCATACTGATTGGTTGAAAAGGGCATCATACTGATTGGTTGAAAAGGGCATCACACTGATTGGTTGAAAAGGGCATCACGCTGATTGGTTGAAAAGGGCATCATGCTGATTGGTTGAAAGGGCATCATACTGATTGGTTGAAAAGGGCATCATGCTGATTGGTTGAAAAGGGCATCACGCTGATTGGTTGAAAAGGGCATCACGCTGATTGGTTGAAAAGGGCATCATACTGATTGGTTGAAAAGGGCATCATACTGATTGGTTGAAAAGGGCATCATACTGATTGGTTGGAAAGGGCATCATACTGATTGGTTGAAAAGGGCATCATACTGATTGGTTGAAAAGGGCATCACACTGATTGGTTGAAAAGGGCATCACACTGATTGGTTGGAAAGGGCATCATACTGATTGGTTGAAAAGGGCATCATACTGATTGGTTGAAAGGGCATCATACTGATTGGTTGAAAAGGGCATCATGCTGATTGGTTGAAAAGGGTATCATGCTGATTGGTTGAAAAGGGCATCATACTGATTGGTTTGGATGCAGCAGTGAAGTTCTTGCCCCTCTCCATTCATTTCAAGAGTATCAAAACGTAGGCGGCCATTGCTCCCTCAACAACAATAGTATAGTATACTATACATGTACTATTCTTGCCCTCAATGCCAGAAAGGTCAGGGTGGTGCCAAGATAGGTTTTGGCCCAAAAGTGTTGAAACCAGTATACACTTATATGGGTAACTTGCTCATTTACTCACAAATTAATGCCTAAGTTTTCAAAATTTCCCTTGGGGACATGCCTCCAAACTATATGATATCCAGTGTTTCAGAAAAAAATGCACGAATTTGACCGTTGTTCCCATTGGCGAGTAGTAATGAATATAAGCTTTAACATTATGTAGATGTAAAGACAATCAGTGTGTTTTACTGAAACAATATCGCACAACAAATTGGCAATCAGTTCACCTCAGAAAAACTAACAAAATGCTTACCTTGCCACTTTTAATGGCCTATTGTCGATCTGAGTTGCACCGTTCTGTTTTTAGATGAGTCGCTATGGTTTCGACTTTGTAGTCCCTATTATTCATTATTGTTATCTAAATGTACCGTAAATTCTCTCGTATAAGCTGTGCGGTTACTACCAGAATCAAAATCAAAATGCATCTTATAGGATCAGGGTGGGTACCTAACCCCAGAACAGTACTAAAGCTTCAATTTTCAACCCTTGAAATAGGAGTGGCCTATAACTGTGTGATGTATTAAAGCCGTCTGGTTAATAAAAAAAAGATGTGAATTAGATTAATCTCCATTGAGTTAAATTAATCGTTTAAGGGTAGTTACTGCATTAATGCATCATGTCCACTGGTCGTTTTGATGCAGCAATGAAGTGCTGGCGAGACTGCTCACCAGCACTTCATTGCTGCATCATGCCGACCCTACCGGACTGTATCAACCCCATAGGGTCAGCATGATGCACGAATGCAGCCCTGGCAAGTCGCTCGCCAGGGCTGCATTCGCGTATCATGATGACCAATGGGCATGATGCATTAATGCATCAGTGGCCGTTAAATTGTTAACACAGCAGAGATGAGAACTGATTATGGTGACTGTGAGGAAGCTAAATGAAGCCTGAATTGACTACAGGATCCTGACTTCTGGATCCTGCTTCTGCAGATAAGTACAACAGAAGCAGCAGAAACGCTAATACCGTAAATTCTCTCATACTAGAACTAAAGCCAAGGTGCGGCTTATAGAGTGTGCCCAAAGTCAGAGGTGCGGCTTATATGAGTGTGCGCCTTATGCGATAGAATTTATGGTAGGGAGCCTAAACCTTGCAATAAACAATGTTGCAAAAACAAAATTAGGCTTTGTAACTGAAATTACCAGAATTTCCATTGAGCCCCCAAGCTACCAGATATGAATTGGTTTGGCTCAACTCAACTCAACTATTCTTTCCAAAAACGCCTTATAAAACTGTGGGCCCTTCAAGCGTGCGGGCGATGACACTCTGAGCTAAAACGGGCTAACACATGATGTTACTTCATCTCCCTTTAAATCACCGCTCCGCACCCATCTGCATCACTGCAGAATAGATGAATAACGCAAGTTCTATCAACCAACGTATATCTTTCAACGCATGTCATTTTCACTGCCTTACAAAGGTACATGTAATGAAATCAGAATTGGTTCTCACAGTCAGACCGGACCGAGGGGCCTGTAAGTGGTAGATAGCACCAACTGGAGTGCAGAGGTCCTGGTGGCTCCCCACTATTGGTTTTCTGTAGTTTTCATCCATTCATTATAGTATCAGAAATCTTTTTAAAATGGCACACAGTCTTATGGAAAAACCGAAATTCGTCCTACCCCTTCTTTAATGTGAGCATGCCTGTTTTTGGTAATTTCAGATGTCAGCTTTTGTACCAGCTGGTATAGCTCTGTTCTGCATGTATTTCTATAAGTTCAGATCTCAACCAAAGGATTAATATTGGCATTTGTTATGTTTCAGATCTTGACCAAAGATTCAGTAACGGTTGCTGTGGACGCAGTGGTATACTACCGTATCAACAACCCGTTTGTCTCCGTGGTCAATGTAGAGAACGCATCTCACTCGACACGTCTGCTCGCTCAGACAACCCTACGCAACATCCTAGGTACCAAGACACTCAGCGAAATCCTCTCAGAACGAGAGAACATCAGCAACATGATGCAGGTAAGATATTACCTTTAACACTTTAAAGAAGAAGACAATCCCATTTTCAAGATAGCCTCTTTTAGTAGGCCTTTTATTGAATAAAATGATTCTAAAATACTCATGAACACATCTGCTGCCTGGCTTTATAATATCAGATGAACTGTGGCAGAACCTCTCTATTCAATATAAAGACTACAAAATAAAGTTATGCTTAACATCGGGTTGTCTTTTCCTTTAAGGGCTGCTGATTCAGGAGTGCATCATGCCCACTGGTCGCCATGATGCACCAATGAAGTGCTGGTGAGACTGCTCGCCAGCACTTCATTGGGGCATCAAGCTGAACTTATGGGAGTGTATTGACCCTGTAGGGTGGGCATGATGCTTGAATGTAGCCCTGGCGAGTTACTCACCAGGGCTGTATTCATGTATCAATGGGCATGCTGCATTAATGCATAATGGCTCTTATCGGATGGTGCTTAAAAGTACCCCTGGTGAGTTTCTTGCAAAGGCTACAATCTCACTGTGAACTATAGCTTCTGTCAAAATGACTTTGTACCGCTATCACTTAGAGAAGAGACAAAGACTTTCTTCCCATCGAGACTGTCTGTTGTCCTATAATGCACAAATGCATCCATCATACCGACTCTAAACCTATTACAGGGCTGATACACTCCTATGGCTCTAGACCCCTAAAATCGACATGGGCCTTTTTTGGCTTAGTGACATGGGACATGAACCTTTCTTTAAAATCGACATGGTGACATGAACTTTTCTTAAAATCGACATGGGGACATGGACCTTTCTCAAAATCGACATGGAGACATGGCAATTTCTTAAAATCGACATGGGACATGGGGACCCCCCATCAAGGGCCCACTCCTGAGAATAGGTATCTGGTGGGCATGATACACTCCTGCATTAGTGGACCTTTAAGGGTTAAAGAGATCTAAGTGAGAGAAACTCCTGTGTCTACACCCAAACAATATCAGGAGGATACTACACAAGATACAGCTGTAAAACTAGGCTCCTACGATTTTCAACAAAAAAGTAGCAGGTGATTGCAGAGGAATACCTGGTACCATCGGTGCTTATGTAGTGATCTTTCTTTTTTATGGGAGACGTTGTTATTAATATCCTTCGTTATTAACTTAATTACCTTTAATAGAAATAACTTATGTCTCCCATACTTCTATACCCTTAAATTTAGCTCATTTGCATATGTCAATTTATTACTGCACAGAATGCTGGCCAGGCTGTGATTGGTTGATAAAGAATTTCTCTGTCTGAAGCTATGTGGTGAGGTTAGTTTACCGTTTTTGCAATAGTTAGCACATCGGTATATCACCCAAGCACCATATTTGGTAATTACACGCAGGGGTTTCTGGAGTTGGGCAGATTTGCGCGTAATCGTCTTTTTGCGCAGATATTGCACAGGTGCGCGTAGCAGTCAAAATTATCACTCCATAACATCTCCCTTCTATTGCTTGCGATACGCCTGGACGAACAAATAGTTTTAGTCTTTGCCAGCAGGTACTAATAGTACATCCGCCGCAGTCAGTGGCAGTTAGCTCGGGCAGTTTTCACAGCTTGGGGAGGCCTCAGTATAGCCTGTTGAATAAAGGGAGGGGGTGGGGGTGCCTAATCCTTTGATGTATGGAATTAAGTGTCACCCAGACTTATATGTATTATGTTAGCACTGTCACTCATTTTTTTTAACTATCTTAAGTGTGCAAGATAATGAGACATTATCTTACATGCAATGCTGGTTCTACACAGAGGAATATGCCCGAGTCAAGGCGCCGGAAGGACTATAAGCACCTAGTGGCAAACTCATGCACTATCTGTTCATCCAGGCGTATAGCGGACGCCCTGATGTCCTTCTTGTTAACCTGGAGTTGGTGGGTAACTTTTCAGTGAGAGAGGCTGCACGTTACTATAGGTCATAAGGGCTTATTCACATGTTTTTGGTCCCTTGAGGGCACAAGAGGGGGGCACAACAATCTTTTTGCGGAACCCCTATTGTTAAAAAATGACCCCTCATGTCAGCATTATAGAGGATTCGGTAGAGCTGCCATAGCTCAGCAGGCACTAATATAGGGGGCACTGTGAGCACCATGATAGTGACTCCCAAGTCAACTACCATTTGAGGCTGTCTGGTTGTATGATGTCGCAAACTGTCCTCCAGAGAAGCCTGATGAGGCTTCCCTCATGAATCCCTCACCGAGCGTCTTCTCATCCTGATAACCCAGTTCTGTCATGGGCACTGACGGTCTCCAATACAGCATGAATATAAACTCTAAGGACTGGGGAAACTACATGAATAGGCTCAGAAAGTATCCAGTGATATCTGAGTGTGGGCGGGAGAGATAGCTAGCTCCGTCGGGAAGAATTGGTCGACATGAAATATGGAAACTGCCTTAAAACCTCGCTTACCGTCCAATCACCATAGTCATAAATCACGGGCAGAATGTGAGGAAATATTTTATACAGTAGTAAGTGCAAATTAAGCCTTGTTCATAAATCAAATTTAGTTTATGAATAGGCTTGGAAACAACTGCATCAGGCAGAGATGCCACCTTTCCTGGTTTACCAGCAATTTCTGGGTTGATTTTGGTCAGAGGTATCCAAATTGAAGTACGGTACTCCACTTAATTGGCGTACACAGCACTTGAAAAATACCTGTAATAAAAAATATGTAGGTCTAGTAGTGAAAAGTATAAGTGGACCTCAAAAATGTAGTGTTCTTGATAATATCTAGTCTAATATGTCACCAAAAGGAGATCAGGTATAAGTGCTTATTTCTTCAAATATGTTATGGTTATTTCCTTGGATACGTTACCCAAAATCGTTAGTCAGTCTATGAGTGGCATCTCTGATCAGAGATAAGTTTGAAATTAGGGCAAAGTATCCCTGCATTATTTGCAGTGATATATAAAATATGCGAAGAGAAGTACACATTTAGTGATAGTGAAATATAAAATATGCAAATAGAAGTACACATTTAGTGGTAGTGATATATAAAATATGTGAATAGAAGTACACATTTAGTGATAGTGAAATATAAAATATGTGAATAGAAGTAAACATTTAGTGATATATAAAATATGTGAAGAGAAGTAAACATTTAGTGATATATAAAATATGTGAATAGAAGTACACATTTAGTGATAGTGATATATAAAATATGTGAATAGAAGTAAACATTTAGTGATATATAAAATATGTGAATAGAAGTACACATTTAGTGATAGTGATATATAAAATATGTGAATAGAAGTAAACATTTAGTGATATATAAAATATGTGAATAGAAGTACACATTTAGTGATAGTGATATATAAAATATGTGAATAGAAGTAAACATTTAGTGATAGTGAAATATAAAATATGTGAAGAGAAGTAAACATTTAGTGATAGTGAAATATAAAATATGTGAAGAGAAGTACACATTTAGTTGTAGTGATATATAAAATATGTGAATAGAAGTACACATTTAGTGATAGTGATATATAAAATATGTGAAGAGAGGTAAACATTTAGTGATATATAAAATATGTGAAGAGAAGTACACATTTAGTGGTAGTGATATATAAAATATGTGAAGAGAAGTAAACATTTAATGATTTTACCTCGGGAATACCTCGGGTATTTCCGTAACCGATGAGATACGACCGAAGCCGGTCACGTGACGACAGTTTGGATCGAGCGTCCGTGTTTGGCAGACGGTTTCAAATTTCCAGGTGAGTTTTTGATCGGTTTTACCCATTTTACTGCCCTTTTCTGGGCAGTTTTTGCCCTATTTTAAGGGTTTTTGTTCTCGTTTGCTTCTAGCCAGGGTTACGCCGTTGGGGTACCCTTTTAGTGCTAGAAAATAAAGTTTTCTCTCAAAGACGGTTGTCGTGTCGGCAGGCCGTAGAGAGAATTTACATTTTTACAAATTCCTGGAGGAATTCCGCTGGAATTCTCTCGTTACAGGGATCTAACAGGGTTTTTTGAGCATTCCCTGATGTTTGGCACCCATTTTGCCTTCAGTTTGCCCGTTTTTCGGGCAGTTTTGGTCGATAGCGATCGAAAAATTCTTCGTTGGGGCTCGCCGAGCACCAGCGCGGTTGTACCTGCGTACTTAGAGTAGGACAACGCGAGAGCTACCTAAAGTATACCTCTAAGTGCATACCGCTCGGCGAGTTTCGCCGTTGCCGCTAAGCGGGTCTGCTCCAGGTACATGATCTAGTCCTACTCTAAGTACATACCGCTCGGCGAGTTTCGCCGTTGCCGCTAAGCGGGTCTGCTCCAGGTACATGTATCTTGTCCTGCTCTAAGTACATACCGCTCGGCGAGTTTCGCCGTTGCCGCTAAGCGGGTCTGCTCCAGGTACATGTATCTTGTCCTGCTCTAAGTACATACCGCTCGGCGAGTTCGCCGTTGCCGCTAAGCGGGTCTACTCCAGGTACATGTTTTCTAGTCCTGCTCTAAGTACATATCGATCAGCAGCTAGGCTATAATCTTTTTATTTCTGGTCTTTTTCCAGGATGGCAAGTACATCTCAGTCCAGTCCCACTGCTGTGGAGAAGGGAAAGAAATCACATAAGAACTCTAGTTCAAGTTCCAGCTCTGCTAGATCTTCATCTAGGCATTCTAAGGATAAGGGTGCTGAGAAAGACACTGTGATTTCAGTAAACTCTGAGAAGGAGCCTGAAGTTCAAACTACTGAGACTCCCAGTGCTCCTGTGCTGTTGGTCCAGCAGCCACCTCAAAGATGGGCTCCTCCTATGCCCTACTATCAGCAGGGTTATGATTACTATCAGGACCCTTATCAGCCGATGGATTATGCCTATGGTATGGATCACATGGCCTACCAGTGTGAACCTGTAGAGGAGGAAGGTCAGGGTTATGTGGTACTAGGCCCACATGGACAGGCACATGTTATGTCAGTAGTGGATGATGAGGAGGAAGTGGCTTCTGTGCAAGGTGATTTTGAGGCACAGTCGTCAAAGGCTAAGCCACCTCCAATAGACTATCTCAAGGGGCTAACTGGAAGCCTAGCTGAGAGTATCCAGTCCTACAGACGGGAAAAAGCGGAACTAACCAAGGAAGGCCCCAACGTACATGAAGCCCTCTCCGATGCCATCAATTCCTATTTTGAAGAGACTTATATTGCCCAGGACTTGGAGAAAGCGGCTAAAGAATTTCCTAGGCCTTCAAATGTGCAGAGACTGGTAGCACCTAAGTTAGAGGAAGCAATTTTCAACTCTGAGGCACTTTCCAAGAATGCGGCAGTGCGTATGCTGGATGTATCTCTTCAGACCCTGCAGAAAGGGGTGGTCTCAGCCATTGCAGCTATGGCACCGTTAGGCTCGATGATGTTGGAGAAAGGGCCCGAGGACCAACAACTGGATGCCTTTGGAAGGGATTTTAATAAGGCAACCAGACTACTGGTCAATGTATGCAATGGGCTATCGGTGAAGAGGAGGGACTTGCTAAAACCTTTCCTTGCTAAGCCCTATGCTAAGGCGCTCACTAAGACCAACATTGATGGGGACCCACAATGGCTTTTTGGGGGCAACCTGGAGGCTCGTATTAAACAAGCTGAGGAGGACAAGAAGATCTCAGACAAGGTTCTAGCGTCCAAACGCCCGGGGCCGCAGGATTCTCATTCCCAGTCTAAGAGGCAGAAGGTCATGGGCACAGCACCTGCTCAAGCCTGGGGGCCTAGACACCCTTATGGACAGAACCACTACTATGTCCAGGGCCCTAGGGGCCGCTACCCTGCTCCGCGCCATCAGTACGCTCAGCCGAGATTTCAAGTGGCTCATGGCTACAGGCAGACTTACTCTCAGAATTACCAGACACAAGGCCAGGGTTACCGCTTCAAAGCACCTCGTCCGCAGGGCCAAGGTCAGCAGCAGCAAGCCCAACAGGGTTTTTCCAAGAAGGGGCCCAAGTAGGGCAGGTGAGTCCCTTCCCAATACATAACACTGTCCAATCCTTTCAAGGGGGAAACATTCTGAAGTGTGCTGATGCTTGGTTTAAACTCACCAAGGACCCTTGGATCTTAGCCATGTCTCAGGGTGTCACCATTGACTTTAATGCCTTACCATCCCAGGACTGGGTGCCTCCTCCATATAAACTTGATCCGGTAGAGGTGGCCTTTATGGATAAGGAAGTAGATAAAATGGTAGCTAGGGGTATTATTGAGTTTACAGTACATGAACAGGGCGAATTCATCTCCAATGTTTTCCTGCGTCCCAAGCCCAATGGGGATTACAGGCTTATATTGGATTTGACAGATATGAACAAGCAGGTCATGTATGAGCATTTTAAGATGGCCTCCCTACAAACTGCTGTGGACCTTGTCACCCCTAATTGTTTTATGGGGAGTGTAGATTTAAAGGATGCCTATTACTCTATTCCTGTACGAGAAGATTATCGTAAATTTCTGAAGTTCAGGTGGAATGGGGTCCTCTACCAGTTTGTAGGGATGCCAAACGGTCTTTCATGTGCACCAAGAGTATTCACTAAGTTGCTCACTCCCCCCTTCGCAAAGCTAAGGGAGGAGGGACACATCTGTTTCCCCTACATTGACGATTCTTTTATTATGCATGAGTCAAAAGAAGGTTGTGAGCAATCTATCAGAAGAGTGTGTGAAACCCTGGATGGGTTAGGCTTTGTAATTCACCCAAATAAGTCAGCCTTTGTAGCCTCGCAAAAGGTGATTTTCTTGGGTTTTTGGATTGACTCTGTGGATATGTCTATATATCCAACTCAGGAGAAGGTAGACAAATTCATGTCAGATTCCTACTTGCTGCTGGGGAAAGTCAAGCCAAAAATCAGGGAGGTTGCATCTCTCATAGGTCTTATGGTAGCTTACTCGGCAGGAGTTCAATATGGGCCTGCACATATTAAAGGACTTGAGAAATGCAAGAATGAATGGTTATCGTTGAAACTAGCGGTCTTAATTTTGCTTGTCACATCTCAAAGAGGGCAGACAATCTTAGCGTTAAGGACAGATGAACTGTCTTGGGAAGACAGAAATGCTGTCTTCAGACTCAGTACTCTGTTAAAGTCTAACAGAGTCGGTGACCCTTTAAACACTGTGGTCTTGCGACCCTACATCCTGAATGAAAAACTCTGTGTGGTCAGCACCCTCAAAGCATATCTCACTAGGAGGCAAAAGGTCCGTGAAAAGTCTGAACGACTTAGGAGGAAGCTGAACCTCCCACCTCTTGAAAATCCACTGCAGCTCCTTATGAGTTACATTTCGCCTCATGACGGAATCAGTAGGGATACCCTGGCCAGGTGGACCATTGCCACTCTAGACATGGCTGAGATTGACACTTCACGTTGGAAGGCCCACTCTACTCGTGGGGCTTCAGCTTCAGCTTCCACCAAGGTAGGATCCTGCTTGAATGCCGTAATGCGCCTGGCAGGGTGGAAGTCAGCTGACTCATATCGGAAATTCTACAACAAGCCCATCGAGGTTGATACAGAGCATGTAGCTACTAACTTGCTGAGACTAGCAGATTAGATTTGTTGAACGTTCAAATGTATGGGTTGTCTGGTGTATTAATTGCTTTGGTTGGTTATTTGACTACTCCAGATAACTAGTGTACTGTGCTTTAACCAAGTTGGTAAAGGTCAGAAAATTAAAGGTGTTGAATTGATTCTGTATTGGTCTTGGTCAATTATTAAATTGATAATAATTGAGAATTATTGATAATAGCCAAAAATCTTTATGACTAGAAAAACACATTCGCTTTCAACATCTCATCAGTTACGGAAATACCCGAGGTATTCCCGAGGTAAAATTTTGGAATTTTGGGAAACTTACCGTAGGGTACCGGAGGGAAGTTGAAGTAAAACTTCTTATTTTACCGAGGGAATACGGGGTATTGGAGGAACAGATGCCCTTCCCACCCTACCCGTATTCTTTCGAGGTCATTATTATTATATGAAAAAATTGAAATGTCTAATCTGGTTGTTTCCAGAAAATTGTGTGTGTTTTTCTACTCATAGATTTTAGGTTTTCAAGTCTGTCGTCACGTGACCGGCTTCGGTCGTATCTCATCTGTTCCTCCAATACCCCGTATTCCCTCGGTAAAATAAGAAGTTTTACTTCAACTTCCCTCCGGTACCCTACGGTAAGTTTCCCAAAATTCCAAAATATATAAAATATGTGAATAGAAGTAAACATTTAGTGGTAGTGATATATAAAATATGTGAATAGAAGTACACATTTAGTGATAGTGAAATATAAAATATGTGAAGAGAAGTACACATTTAGTGATAGTGATATATAAAATATGTGAATAGAAGTAAACATTTAGTGATAGTGATATATAAAATATGTGAAGAGAAGTAAACATTTAGTGATATATAAAATATGTGAATAGAAGTACACATTTAGTGATAGTGAAATATAAAATATGTGAAGAGAAGTACACATTTAGTGATAGTGATATATAAAATATGTGAATAGAAGTAAACATTTAGTGATATATAAAATATGTGAAGAGAAGTACACATTTAGTGATAGTGATATATAAAATATGTGAAGAGAAGTAAACATTTAGTGATATATAAAATATGTGAAGAGAAGTACACATTTAGTGGTAGTGATATATAAAATATGTGAAGAGAAGTACACATTTAGTGATAGTGAAATATAAAATATGTGAATAGAAGTACACATTTAGTGGTAGTGATATATAAAATATGTGAAGAGAAGTAAACATTTAGTGATATATAAAATATGTGAATAGAAGTAAACATTCAGTGGTAGTGATATATAAAATATGTGAAGAGAAGTAAACATTTAGTGGTAGTGATATATAAAATATGTGAATAGAAGTACACATTTAGTGGTAGTGATATATAAAATATGTGAATAGAAGTACACATTTAGTGATAGTGAAATATAAAATATGTGAATAGAAGTAAACATTTAGTGATAGTGAAATATAAAATATGTGAAGAGAAGTACACATTTAGTGATAGTGAAATATAAAATATGTGAATAGAAGTAAACATTTAGTGATATATAAAATATGTGAATAGAAGTAAACATTTAGTGATAGTGATATATAAAATATGTGAATAGAAGTAAACATTTAGTGATAGTGAAATATAAAATATGTGAAGAGAAGTACACATTTAGTGATAGTGATATATAAAATATGTGAATAGAAGTAAACATTTAGTGATAGTGAAATATAAAATATGTGAATAGAAGTAAACATTTAGTGGTAGTGATATATAAAATATGTGAAGAGAAGTACACATTTAGTGATAGTGAAATATAAAATATGTGAAGAGAAGTAAACATTTAGTGATATATAAAATATGTGAATAGAAGTAAACATTTAGTGGTAGTGATATATAAAATATGTGAAGAGAAGTAAACATTTAGTGGTAGTGATATATAAAATATGTGAATAGGAGTACACATTTAGTGGAGTGATATATAAAATATGTGAAGAGAAGTAAACATTTAGTGGGAGTGATATATAAAATATGTGAAGAGAAGTACACATTTAGTGATAGTGAATATATAAAATATGTGAAGAGAAGTAAACATTTAGTGATAGTGATATATAAAATATGTGAATAGAAGTAAACATTTAGTGGTAGTGATATATAAAATATGTGAAGAGAAGTAAGCATTTAGGGATAGTGAATATATAAAATATGTAAAGAGAAGTAAACATTTAGTGATAGTGATATATAAAATATGTGAAGAGAAGTACACATTTAGTGATATATAAAATATGTGAATAGAAGTAAACATTTAGTGATAGTGATATATAAAATATGTGAATAGAAGTAAACATTTAGTGATAGTGATATATAAAATATGTGAAGAGAAGTAAACATTTAGTGATAGTGCATCTTTCTTCTTTTGTCTAAGGCCACACCAAAAAAATAAGTTGGTCTATGGATTTTGGTTTTGAAAGCGAGCGAATTTTTTATTTATTTATTTTTAAAGAATTTTTTAGCATCCAATGGATTCCTTACTGGGAAATTGAGGCGAGTGAACAAATTTTTTTTTTTTAATTTTGCCAAACATCACAAAGAGAAAACTTGTAGAAACTGAAGTGAGCGAAATCCGTAGACAAGATTTTTTTCAGAGGAAAATCAAATTTGTATTTCCGAATATATGGAGAGGGCAATCCGTAGACCAACTTATTTTTTTTTTGGTGTGGCCTAAGCTTATAAACTAAACCAGGGCCTTCTACAGGTAATTTGGCATATGATCAAAAACATTTGAAACCAAAAATTGACATGTAGTCTATCTTGTAGTCTCAAATCCTGCTATAAGAGTTGAAATTTTGAGGAATGGCTTCAGAAAGCAATTGGCATGTATAAAAAGATATATTTCACGAGATGAATTTGCTCCAGCCTGGCAGCAGTGGCTTATATTGCGGTAAAAGGATCCTAGAATTGAATTAATGTCACCTTCCAGGCCTCTGAGGGAATTTGATAATTACTTTAGCGTCGCGTAAAGGGACTTGAGGAAATGGAAGACTGCGTGTAAGAGAATTTGAGGCTGTCATTCCAGATTAGCCTATGTGTATTATCTACTAGTTTCAAAGCAGGAAAGATGATATAGAGTGTGGTAGTGCAGATATTGCTGCAGCAACTAGCTTATGGCCCTCTGATTGGTTAATCCATACATGGCTGTGATTGGCTGAGAAGGGAAGGCCTGTTTCAATGTTTGCTGCTCAATAAGTGTTGAGGTTTCAGTGGTGTAAATTTTCAGAATCCTTCTAATTTCAGAATTTTTATGAGTTCAAGATGCCTATAAAATTACCCAAAGTCCAATTCTGAATTCTTTATGTGCAAGATCTATGTGCAATTATCTGACAGCCTGTGCCATGTGGCTTAAAACATCAGCCGAAGACTTAGAGCCAGAGCTGGGCCCCTATTATACAACACTTTTTTGCCCGTTTTAACACCTGGATGATTATAAATTTCAATACCTGTGTAACCCCCACTCTTATTTTAGACCGACAATTATGAAATTTGATTAGTTTTCACTAGTTTAGTTTTTAAGATTGATTTAAATACCTCCTTACACCCAGTGCTTATTCAAGACCGACATTTGATTGATGCGTTCCAGAGCTCCTAACTTATTTCAAGTTCTCATGCAGAGAAGCCTTTATCTTTCAAATTTAAGGCTCTGTAGAGTCAGTTTAGGCTTGTATAGTGCACCTGGGCATCCATCCACAACTTAGCATGCAGAATTTGCTTTATAATGTTGCAAATGAACTCTGGATTATCAAAACTTCCAGGTGTATTGTGCTTAAAAAATATGAGCGCTCTCAGTTCGGACAAGGTCTCAGTCTTTGGCTTTACCAAAACTTGAGAGCTCTGGATAGCCCGGTCCTTACAGAGGCCACTACTGATGTTTTGTTGTATTATATAGCAGACTAGTTGTGCAGCCAGGATGGTGCCAGCCTCAGTCTATACACATTACACTAGCCTTATATCTGATTAGTTTCATCAGTGTGAAAGAGCCACCCACAGCCCCCATACAGCTGTACGCCTTTAAGGGCTGTTGATGCATTAACGCATCATGCCCATTGGTCGGCATGATGCATGAATGCAGGCCTACATTTATGCATCATGCCGACCCTGCTGGGTCAATACACTCGCGGAGGGTCGGCATGATGCTCAAATGAAATTCTGGTGAGCAGTCTCACCAGCACTTCATCGGTGCATCATGACGACCAATAGGCATGATGCACTCCTGCACTAGTGGCCCTTACAGGGTTAAGATTACCCCTACAGACTTGTCATCAAGGCCTGTCAAACACATTTTCTGCTCCATGGGTGGAACCTAAGCTCTGGGGAAGGGAGGGGGGGCACTGACTCATTAATGATAGGTACCAACTGTGAAACCACACCTAAATTTGGCCATTTGACAGCAGAACCCAAAGTTGTAAGAGGATCTCTTATGGATTTTTGTTTGTTTGTTTGTTTGTTTAGTTTTACATCCGGGAGCCATCGAGGAACTCAGACGTTCAAGATCTCTTACGGAGGCAGCTACAGTTATACCGGTAGACATGAGAGATCAGCCTAGGGGCCCTTGATGGGGGCCCCAATGTCCATGTTGATTTTAAGAAATGGCCATGTCCCCCTGTCGAATTTAAGAAATGGCCATGTCCCCCTGTCGAATTTAAGAAATGGCCATGTCCCCCTGTCGAATTTAAGAAATGGCCATGTCCCCATGTCGAATTTAAGAAATGGCCATGTCCCCCTGTCGAATTTAAGAAATGGCCATGTCCCCATGTCGAATTTAAGAAATGGCCATGTCCCCATGTCGAATTTAAGAAATGGCCATGTCCCCATGTCGATTTTAAGAAATGGCCATGTCCCCATGTCGAATTTAAGAAATGGCCATGTCCCCATGTCGAATTTAAGAAATGGCCATGTCCCCATGTCGAATTTAAGAAATGGCCATGTCCCCCTGTCGAATTCAAGAAATGGCCATGTCCCCATGTCACTAAGCATAAAAAGGCCCATGTCGTCATGTCACTAAGCATAAAAAGGCCCATGTCCCCATGTCACTAAGCATAAAAAGGCCCATGTCGCCCTGTCACTAAGCATAAAAAGGCCCATGTCGCCATGTCTATTTTAGGGGTCTAGGGCCATAGCCTAAAGCAGACTAAATGTGTCAGGCTGAAGCTAAAAGTTCCGAACACATTCTTTGTGCTGAGTCTAGTCCTTTAGCTTCAATAACAGTATCGAAGCCTCGGTGCAACAATGTGGTTACTGACAGGCTGGCAAAATTGAGATTTCTTTTGTTTTAAAATCTACTGGCCCTTATCTACCTCCTATGAAAGTACTGAAGCTCTGTCTATCTTATGTGTGCCTACATGGCAATGGCAGATTTAGAGGGAGGCGCGTGCACCCCCCTTTTTCCCAGTACTTATTAAAGAGTTTAACTACATATTTTGCCCAAAAATAGGGGGTGCGGCTCCTCCTTTCGGGCCGCACCCCCTACTTTTCCAAATCCTGGATCCGCCACTGATCATGTCCCAGTGAAATATGGTTGTGTCAACTTGGTGCTATAGTAATTGTAACACTTCTTTTGACGCTCCTACAGTTACAACCTTGATGCACTGAGGCGACGAGATCGTGTAGCCGCCCCCCCCCCTCAATTACAGTATTTACAGTACCTCTCTCTTTCCTAGAAATGGTTTTCTTGTGCTCACATGGGTACACATAAAAGGCTCCAGTTCCTTCGCTTTCCTTAGGGCTGTCTGTATCCATATATGCATGTTTAGCTTAAATCATTCATCGTAGCTGGTTCAACACTACCACTCAGGGTGCATTGACCGCCTTTAGCGATTAAAGTGCAGCATGATGTATCTCACCCACTGGAGCCTAGACCAATATCCAGTGGGTCCACCATTTGGAATTTCGCCAGTTATGCCAAAGGTGGCAAAACATGTACACCGATAAGCCATATTCATGATGGGTACCTTGGAACCTCCACTTCCAGGGACAAGCTGGTTCCCATCTTATCAGCTTATCAGTGCATGTTGCCAGAACCAGCTCCAGTCCCACTTATACCCTCTAAGCTGTAAATTAACCCTGTGACCTGTTTGCAGGGTTTTATGGTACATTATGCGGCCCTTTAAGGGTTAAATCTGAATATAAGGAGCCATTGCGCATGTTATGACACCGCTTAAGGATAATGGATGATGCTATAGCATGTCAGTGTACCATAGAGGGTAGCCACTATATAGCACAGAAACTGGACAAGTTCATGTCTTCAGTACAACTCTGTGAAGGAAAGGGATACGCTAAACGCATCATGCCCATTGGTCGGTGTGATGCATGAATGCAGCCCTGGTATGTCTACTCGCCAGTGCTGCATTCATGCATCATGCCCAACATGGCGAGCATTCACCCTTTAACCCTTTAACGGCCACTGATGCATTAATACATCATGCCCGCTGGTCGTTATGATGCAGCCCAGCGACCCTGAAAGGGTGAAGGACTGCTAATGCATCATGCTTGTTGGCCAAGCAGTGCCAGCGAGTAACTCACCAGGGCTACATTCATGCATCATGCTGACCCTACGGGAATGATGCACCCTAGGAGGGTTAGCATGATGCTCTAATGAAGTGTCGCAAGCAGTCTCGTCAGCGGCCGCGCTTTTAAGGTAAATGACGGGGGACCAGTCCCAAAAGCAGGTCATGAACGGTGCGTTCGGTACCACTGAAAAAAACAGACATAGAGTTAAGAACTAACCATTTTCGGGGCTCTGCCCCTGAACCCCAAATCAAAATTTTGCATCTACGATCCCCCCAAAATAAATCTTTAAATATGCCCCCTAAAATTGTAACATTAAGTCACCTTTTCTCTGAATCTTCAAAGAATCTGGCATGTGGGCAGACATAGTAAGAGATAAAAGTTAGCAACCTAACGCACCCCTTATGACCTACTTTCGAGGGTGGTCCCCCGTCATTTACCATTTAGCTTTTAGCTCGCCAGCACTTCATTGGTGCATCATGACGACCAATGGACATGATGCACTCTTGCATCAGCGGCTCTTAAAGGGATAATGCACGATGCAGTCTTTGAAAGTGCATGCGCCATATGGTGCCATATAGCGGCTATCATTCATCTTCTTATTGTAAGCACTTAGAGTGGTACATGTGTAGTCCTGTTACAAGCCAGCAGATGTCAGGCCTTGAGGAGTCTGTCACAGGTAGCTGGTTCAAACAGCTCTGATAATGGTAGTTTTATGTCTTTTAGCTATATATTTCCCATATTTACTCATTTTAGAATAGGACAACAAAACTGCTGGGCAGAAACAGGGCACAGGGCTTCAAATCTGATTTGTTGAGAGTCTTCTTTTAACAACCGCTTGCCTAAAAATTTCCTCCGGACTCAGTCCTCACTATAATATAGCTCAGACATAATGGTAATGCAGGGATGGGATTTCTCCTAAATCTGTAAGTCTTCCTACGATTTTGGTCCAAAAGTTGACCATCATGAGCTTTCCAGGTCGATTGAGAAGGTTTTATGAATCTAATGAGGAAATTGATGAAGTTCCAAATTAGCCAGCATCTTCTTACTACTCGGAAACAGACAGAAGCACCCGATCCAACACCAGTTTTATAACCCTAGTAAATTGAACTCTTGCTCAATTTTGTTTCTCCTGAATTAGCAGACAGAGTTCCCTGCTCATCTCCGTTTGATGTAAATACAGGGGTAGACACTAACACTGGCCTGGCGGCCAATGGCCAGGAGTTTTGGCTGCATGGGCCAGTGATTATTTCTAGATTTCCCTTAAAATTGGCCATTTGGCCAGTAGAATATTTGAAAATGCATTGCTCTATACTAGACAGGTCCAAAATGTTAGTGTCTACCCCTGTAATAATATTTAAGAAAAGTGCCTTGGAAACAACGTTTCCAGTGGTTGTTTTTTTTCCGGTAATCTACGAGACGTGAATTTGTGCATGAGCATTCAGTAGTTAGAATACAAAAGATTTGTTAAAGGTTTATATTGTGTCTTCTGTTAGGGGATTCAATTACTCTGAAACTCTTGTAGATTAAAAGAAATGCTGAAGTTTCTGAGGGAAATTTTGAAATTAGGTAATTAAGATTATACCGAGGGAACCTAGCGGTTCCCTCGGTATATGCTCAGCCGCACCCTCCCTCAACTAAATTTATGATAAATCATTTTCAGTATGGGTGGGGGGGATATGCCATTCACATCCCTTAGTTGTGAAAAGTAAAAAATTCCATTCCCCAACAGGCTCTTAAGGACTGACTGTGCATGTGTGAACCCACCTCTCTTCAAAACTATATCAAGGAGGTTATATTGACAAGTACAGTTTGGAATAGAAAACACTTGATATGATGCCTTTGCAATTGGTGATTGGTCTCTGAAATTATGTATTTAGGTAATGTTAAATAAAAATTGAGTTTTTGAAATTTCGACAATGGCTAGGGGGTTGGATCCTCTCTGCACGACGCTACGGATAAGTGGAGGACCCATGACGTCATCAAGCACACCAAAATTGAGATTTTGAACTGTTCGCTTTTGGCTAAATGAAGGATAGACACACTTCCCTCCCCCCATCTTAGGTATTGTAGCGGCCTGTTTAAGTGCCCGGGATCTAACTAATTTCAATACCTCTGCACCTCCGGCCTTTATTTTAGACAGGCATTTATTTGAATACTGTTTTTTTAAGTGCTTAAGGTTCCTATAGACCTAATTTTTATTTGGATTCTGGTATTAGCCATGGCTTATGCAAGAGAATTTACGGTACCTGCTTTCAAAAAGACCCTTGCAGTCTAATCTAACGGTGAGAATTCAATCACACCCCGACACCAGGCCGTGGCACCAGGAAATTACGAAGGCAATTGGGGAACATGGGGAAATACTTGACTCGTGCTGTAGTTGCCATGGTAACCTGCCATGACGAATTAGCACATAGTAGAAATAACTGGGTCTATTTTATGTCCACTGAAAGTGTTCCTGCCCAAATTGACAATGACTTGAGGCAATTGTGAATCAGAGGTGAAGATAGTATTTTATATGAGCTGGGTAGATTCTGGTAACTGTTGCTGTAATCTTTACTTTTTCTACTGAAATATTGTCGCCATCACTTCATTGGGGCATCATGCCGACTAATTGGCATGATACACTTCTGCATTAGCAGCCCTTTATTTGTTTACAATAAATTGAATTACTAGCCCCTAAAGGCCGCTGATGCAGGAGTGCATCATGCCCATTGGTCATCATGATGCACCAATGAAGCAAGCAGTCTCGCCAGTGCTTCATTGGTGCATCATGATGACCAATGGGCATGATGCATCAAGACATCTTGATGTCAGGAAAGGAATTATCCTGAGCCATCCAACACCACACAAACCAAGGGCCTTGGGACTGGTCAGTGATAAGGAAGGAATCTCATTTGACAGAATCATTGATTCAATAAGCACGGTCTATGCCCACCGTTCGGTCTGTCAGCAGATATTTTTTTCTGAAGGACACATACTTTAGCTTCCAACAGACTATCAGAGAAATCTATATAGCGAGGTTCCAGATTCCTTATTAGGGGACACCATTGCATAGTCTGGTACCCTGCAATACTGATAACAACCAGCATGATGGGTGCCAAGTGTTATGTAATGCACCTTAAAAAGTCTGCACTGAATGAGGGATGAAGGGAGATTGAAATTGTGGAAGAGGATTAGTATAATGTCATAGTGTGATAGAAAATGTGCATATTTGCAATTCCTATAAAATGATGATCGACTATATAGGTAATGTTAGGCCTACCATTTGGGGTGTTGACTACAGTCAATGTTAGGCCTGCCATGGTGTTGAATATAGTCAATATTAGGCCTACCATTGTGTTGACTATAGTCAATGTTAGGCCTGCCATGGTGTTGAATATAGTCAATATTAGGCCTACCATTGTGTTGACTATAGTCAATGTTAGGCCTGCCATGGTGTTGAATATAGTTAACATTAGGCCTACCATGGTGTTGACTATAGTCAATGTTAGGCCTACCATTTGGGGTGTTGACTATAGTCAATGTTAGGCCTGCCATGGTGTTGACTATAGTCAATGTTAGGCCTGCCATGGTGTTGAATATAGTTAACATTAGGCCTACCATGGTGTTGACTATAGTCAATGTTAGGCCTACCATTCGGGGTGTTGACTATAGTCAATGTTAGGCCTGCCATGGTGTTGACTATAGTCAATGTTAGGCCTGCCATGGTGTTGACTATAGTCAATGTTAGGCCTGCCATGGTGTTGAATATAGTCAATATTAGGCCTACCATTGTGTTGAATATAGCCAATGTTAGGCCTGCCATGGTGTTGAATATAGTCAACATTGGGCCTACCATGGTGTTGAATATAGCCAATGCTAGTCTTAAATGTGATCGAGGTGCATTGAAATCAACGTCAAGCACCAGGGAGCTAGCATATGATGGTCACTATATCACGAGTTATGTCTACAGACTGGGGAAGTTATCACTGACCTATATATTGTGGTGGCCAGGTTTTGGAACTAAGCAATCATTATCTCAAATATGTGACGCAAAAAAGCCCCCTGGTTGTTATTTATATTTATAACTAGTTATGGGCCCAGCACACCCCACTGTGCCATGAACATCTGGCATTGAAGCTACTTAATTAACCATTAATTTCTATCAGGTTATGGGCCCAGCACACCCCACTGTGCCATGAACATCTGGCATTGAAGCTACTTAATTAACCATTAATTTCTATTAGGTTATGGGCCCAGCACACCCCACTGTGCCATGAACATCTGGCATTGAAGCTACTTTATTTACCAATTATGTCTATCAGGTTATGGGCCCAGCATACCCCCACTGTGCCATAAACATCTAGCATTGAAGCTACTTTATTTACCAACAGTTTCTATCAGGTTATGGGCCCAGCACGCTTCCACTGTGCCATGAACATCTGGCATTGAAGCTACTTTATTTACCAATAATGTCTATCAGGTTATGGGCCCAGCATACCCCCACTGTGCCATAAACATCTAGCATTGAAGCTACTTTATTTACCAATAATGTCTATCAGGTTATGGGCCCAGCATACCCCCACTGTGCCATAAACATCTAGCATTGAAGCTACTTTATTTACCAACAGTTTCTATCAGGTTATGGGCCCAGCACGCTTCCACTGTGCCATGAACATCTGGTATTGAATGATGCTATTCATATACGAATGATTACTATTCCCAGAGTCTCAAACAAGCACAGTACTGTTGGTAAGAAGACATGCCAGCACATAATTTGTTACATCATGACAAGCATGCACCTTTTTGAACGTTTCTGATTATAATAAGATGAAATAAAATTCATGTTAGAATTGGTCTGACAGGTTTTTCCATCACTATCCACATAATAACTAATTTGTCTCTTTGTTTCTTTTCAGTCTGTTTTAGACGAAGGAACCGACCCTTGGGGTGTCAAGGTCGAGAGGGTTGAAATGTGAGTGTGATTTTTTTCTTTTCAAATCGTCATCCAAGTTGATATCTTATTGCTGGTGCTGTATAAGGTGCATCTAGGGATTACCGTATCGTTGTGAATAACCACCCAGGCACATAAAACTTTGGAGTCATGGTTACCCCCAGCCCTTATACAAGACAGGCAATTATTCAAGATCTAGTTTTCAGTGCTTAAGAGATATTTGAACACCCCCATACCCCCGGCGCTTATACAAGACCGGCGCTGATTCAAATTCTGGCGTTTAAACACGACGATACGGTAATTTTGAGCAGTTTAGTACAATAGTAACGGTCCACAAGAATTGGCTTTACTCAGGGTTATTTCACACAGCGCGAAGCTAATTTAGAAAACCCGCAGTCAGACCAAGTAAACGTTTGCATTTATCCCAGCGTCATCAAGTGCAAAAAGCTTGTAACTGACATTTTGGCAAAATTGAGTTTTCCTCTTTAACATCTGTTAACCCTTATGCGAAAGTACTGAAGCTCTGTCTATGATATGTGTGCCTACAGGCCCCAGTGCAATATTGTTGTTTCCACTTGGTGCTGTAGTAACTGGAACACTTCTTTTGCCTAACCTGCAAAACTTGAAAATGCAGATACAACCTTCTCGCACTTTGGGATGCCAGGTTGTTTTAGTGAGATATGTTCAAAACCTCATCTATTTGGTCGTCATGATGCTTCAATGTGCCTGACAGCACTTCATTGATGCATCATGACGACCAATGAACATGATGCACTCCTGCATCAGCGGTCATGAAAAGTTAAGTTTAAATCAGCTTCTAGAACTTGTTAGAATTCTAAACCTGTATATAAAAAAAAAAGAGGTACAGGTTGCTGAGTTTATTTCTTTGCAACAGTAGAATGTTTTCCCAGCTAATTAATTGCAATTTCCACTACTCTAAAAGTCTTCTGTTCCTAAGAATTTTGATTAGTAGCTGGAAATTGGGGGTTTTATTTTGCTCTAATACTTTAGAGGCCACATGTTACTTAAAGCAGAGAACCATCATGAAGAAATATGAAAAAACACCCAGTTTGGAGTTATTCCCGTGGAATTCTGTCTATGTCCCCTGTCATTCGTACATCATACCAAACCTAGAACATAATCATAAGGCTTTGAACTCTAAATTTTGACCTGGGCATTTCCTAAAATGGCCATTCTTATTGACACTGGTATGGGGATTTATGAATTTGACACAGGAGAATAGGCTCCTAAGACAGATGCCCTATGAGCATTTGACATGGCGACCCCATCCAGGGCCCTGACTGGGAGCGTAGGTAGGTCGTAGGTAGGTATGGCCACTGGCGGTTTCTCACCAACAATTCATTGTGTCATATCTGGCTATGGGGGTAATATAGCCAATACATGAACATAGTGATAACAAGAAGTTGGCAATTAGTGGATAACTGATGATAGCTTTATTGTACAAAGTACATGCTGGTGAGTAGCTAGTTGGTAAAGCTATCATCAATTATCCACTGATCACCAACTTCTTGTTATCACTACTCGCAGACTCGCCAGCACTTCATTTGTACATAATGTAGACCCAAGGACACGTTGCACTGCTGCATTATTGGTCCTGATAGGGTTAAGGCACTCTAAGAAATATTTATAACATTTTCTGGGCGCCCGAATTTACTCTCGCCACATCGAATAAGCATTTGGAGACTATGAATCACCCAATATGCTCTCCATGCTGCCATTACTACTGTATTGTTAACCAACTTCATCACAGTGAAATTTGACTTTTCCCCTCCTTTGCATTAGATTAAATGTCCAGGCCAGATTGTCCCAATCTTAGGAACAGCTTAGCTGGAAATTGTTGACAGTATGTGCAGACTGTACAGCCATGCCTTTTACCTCCTATAAATTCAGTATTTCATGTTGAGAACAACAGTTTCTATACATTTTCCTTTTGTCTCAAAGTCAGATTCGGCCTGTAGGTGAGGTACCGTAAAACCTCACCTATACGTTGACCCCCTTAGAGCCAGAAATTTGACTTATACTGAATCACATCTACAAAATGTAAAACCTCACCTCGACTCCCCAACTTGAGAACTTTGGGGGTCCTAGACCCTCCACCTACCCCCGTTTTTCAACCTGTTTTGACCTCCTTTTCATGTAAAATTGTATAGAAAATGCTAATAATCTATGTTTGAAATCATTAATAATCCCTTCAGATTAGTTGGAAATGTATTAAACTACCGTATTCTCCCGCGTATAAGACGCATTGCGCGTATAAGACGCACCCCCAACTTGAGAGTAAGCTATAAGATGCACCAGCATTTTGTTTGGCGTATAAGACGCGTCTTATACGCAGGAGTTTACGGTACATTTAATATATTATCAAGATTCTACATAAGCACTTTGCAGTCTTTGGAAAATTCAAGGTTGAAAAAAATTATTGGGACAAATTTCATTCATATAATTTCTTTCAAAACCTCACCTATAAGTCGACCGACCCCCTAACTTAGAGCCAAAAAAATCGATTTATGTGAAGAAATAACAACAAAAAGTAAAACCTGACCTATAAGCTGACCCCCAACTTGAGAATTTATGAGGTCCTAGACCTGCATCTCACAACCATTTTTAACTTTTTCGATCAGTTTTGTCCTCTTTTTTTGTCCTTTTTAGGGAGTGGTCATTATTTATCAACAGGGGGGGTGGTGAGTTTTCGCGTGGACGTGCGGAAATTTTTTACGCCCCCCCTTGACGGCAGTCAAAAGTTTTTGCACCCCCCCCGCGCCGGAGGCGCGGAGAGTTTTCGCGCCCCTCTTTGATCTATAGTAGCACACTGGCTTTTTTGCTAAAAAGAGGGTGAATTTTTTTAGCCCCCCCCCCTCAAGAGGGGTCAAATTTTTTTTAGCTCCCCCCCTCGGGAGGGGTCTGAAAATTTTACGCCCCCACCCCCTCAAACCCACCCCCCCTGTTGATAAATAATGACCACTCCCTTATAGAGAAAGAAGTGTAAATTGAGCCTCACTATCAACTTATAGTACTTCTAGTATAAGTCTACCCCCGGCTTATGACTGAGGTCTGCTTCTGAATGGGGTTTTATAATAGATAATATTTTACTGTAGGTAGCAAGCAAGGCCATTACAGATTCTGCTTGGAGAGTAACATTGGATGTGTCCTTGGTGCTGGCTGGTGGCTGCTTCCTACAGCCACCACTGGTGACAGGCATGACAGAGCATTCCCAGGAGCCCTCATGAATTCATTATGTGTGCTGGTTAGCAACGCCATCGGGGGAACCAATGGCTACCGAGCAGCACCGGATGGTGTCTGCAGGAGAGTAATACGCCAGGTATTACCGTAAATCCCCGGTCATAAGCCGGATTTTTTTTTCTATTTTGGGCCCAAACCGGCTTCTAAATTTTTCCCAAAGTCCCCCCGGCTTATGACCGGGTTTTTTTACTAATACTATAGAATAAAGAGAAAATGGTAAAAATTTGACCCAAAAACCGGCTTTTATTTTTTTCCTGAACTCACCCCCCGGCTTATGACCAGGGCCGGCTTGTGACCGGGGATTTACGGTATTCACCTAATAACTGTAAATCACATCGACTATCGACCCCCTTGGTGTCGGTTTCTATGAAGCTTGGTCTCTACTGTGCCTACAGGTATTATGGTCCTAGAAATGGATTCTGGCACAGCTCCCAAACCTAGGGAAAGTTCAGATATACCATAAAACCTTGGTCATAAGCCGGCCCTGGTCATTAGCCAGGGGTAGAGTTGAAGGAAAAGATAAAAGCCAATTTTGGGACACTTTTTCAAGGTTTTCTTTATAACTCAGCCATAAGCCAGGAGAAACTTTTGGACAATTTAGAAGTTGGTCTTTGCTCAAAAATAAGGGGGGGGCGGAATCCAGCTTATGACCGCTGTTTTACGGTCACACCATTTATTCAGTGGCCTCTGGTGGGAGAGTAAGTGAGTAATAGATGTTTAACGCCATTTCGACAGCTAAGGTCATATTCATGGCGAGAACTACATTAAATTTCACAGAGGAATGTGTCAGTGCCCGCGCATATGTGCACCACCTGAGGGGATAGGAAAGATGAGAAATACACCCTTTTAAGTGGGCTAGGGAAGCCCACAGGGGAATGTGTCAGTGCCCGCGCATATGTGCACCACACACATCCCGAGGGGATAGGAAAGAGGAGAAATGCACCCTTTTAAGTGGGCTAGGGAGGCCCGTCTTTCTCATGTAGAAGGAAACAAGATAAATGTTAATGATCTATAAAACAGAGAGGGCCTCTGGTGGGAGAAACTACCTTTGGGTAGCTATGGGCTACCTAGATGTGTGGCTTTAGAAAGCTACAGACCCATACTTAAACCTCTAAAGGCCACTGATTCGTCGTCATGATGCACCAATGAAGTATTGGCAAGTCTGCTCGCCAGCGCTTCATTGGAGCATCATGCCAACCCTCTGGGAGTGTATCAACACCATAGGTTTGGCATGATGCATGAATGCAGACCTGACAAGTTACTTACCAGGGCTGCATTCATGCATCATGACAACCAATGGGCATGAAGCATTAGTTCAACCACGGCAGTTAGGCCTAAAGAAATTGTTGTGCTTAGGTAATGGGGTCAAAAAAAGTTAGGGTAGGTAGGTAGGGATTTTTTTTTTTTTTTAGGAGATTTTTTTTAGGCCAGCTGTAAGTTTTCGTGCCTATGCGGTGTGAATTTGATGCACGAGATCGTGCAAACAAAGACTTCCATGTCTCGATAAGTATGGTAGGCCAAAAAATTTGGGTAGGTAGCGTTACCTGAACACAATGATTTATTTTAGGCCTTAAAGGGTTAACTTAACCCCATTAAGGGATGCTAATGCATTAGAGGATCACATTTGTTGTCATAATACATGAATTCAGCCCTTTGAGTAAATCCCCAGGGCTATATTATTTTATCCATTATCCTGACCCCACTGCATATACTAGACTTACCCCTAGAGCTGACACCAATTACAGCCTGCTATGTTCAATATGCTCCCTGTCAGCTTCAATACCATCAGTATTACCTCCCACCTTTAATAACCCATAGCACTTAACCCCACCTGCTCTCTGAGGCACTGCTCTGCGGCTTTCCCCTTCGGATCTGTCTCTCTGAGACAATCTGACCCTGCACATGTCTCAGGCTCTCCCCTGTCATCTACTAGCCTTCCAGTGTCTGAGACAATCTGACCTTGTACAGCTCTTCTCTGTCACAAGCTCTTCCCTGTCACCTCCTAGCCTTCCAGTGTCTCTCTGAGACAATCTGACCCTGCACATGTCTCAGGCTCTCCCCTGTCACCTCCTAGCCTTCAAGTCTCTCTCTGAGGCAATCTGACCCTGCACATGTCTCAGGCTCTCCCCTGTCACCTGTTAGCCTTCCAAAATTTGGTACTTCCTGTACATAAAGCTCACCCTGAGCCCATGCCAAACCTAACAGACATATGGTGATTTTAGTACTGTTCTATAAAACCCTTGCCTATAAGGTGCATCATAACCAGAGGCAGATTCTATAAGGCACACAACAGGGTGCTATCTTCACATATATAATTGCTTCAGGCCAAGTATTATAGTGTGCATCACACAAAATCCCTTGAAAGTGGATGAATGCTATAAGGTTAGCATGTTACATGAATTCAGTTCTGCTGAAGTATTCACTGTGGCAGTTGTAAGTACTATAGTACCTTATGTATAAATAACAAATAAATATCCACATGAAACCAGACAAGTTGTTAAAATTTACAAAATTTATTGGGGTATTTTGCATCGAGAGAGGAGGGGAGCGTTTTTTTTCTTGTTGCAAAGTTTTGACCATCTTCAGCAGTCTTCCTTAACATATAAGATGACCGTGCATTCCAATATTTAGTCAGTGATTGCCCCACCCAACACAACAGTTTCTACAAGTGATGAACCTCTGCAACCAGAGTGTTGGAGAAATTAGATTTATTGAAATCAGGAAATCATCTTTGTGAAATAAAACCGTTTAATTAGCTGGTTTGCGTTATCAAGCATTGTGGCGACGCCATTTCTACTGTCTGCAATCACCATATATCAAGACACTTAGAATATCAAGTCTCATCTACCGTAATCTCCGCGTTTAAGGCACGTCTTACTTTGGTCTTTCTTTTGATATCTTACATGCCCCCTTGGTCATAATAGGATATAAGGGGGCCCAGGAGGGTCCGGGGTGGCCCAAGCTACACATAGGTTTTTGAATTTTGAAAATTCATTCAGTAGAAACAAAGTTATGAATTTTTCATTTTTTTGAGAATTTTCCAAAACTCTAGCTGCGCCTTATACGCGGGAGATTATGGTAGTCACAATTCAGAAATTATGAAGCGCTGTTTTTTGCTGCCACCCTCAACTGGTCGATTCTTATTTTTGATTTTGCATTTTTCAGCCTAGGAACATTAGTTTTTGGAATTACACCCCAGAATTGACTTTGAAAAGTTTTACTGGTCGTCATGATGTATCAGGACAACCTCACAGGATCAATACACTCTTTACATTACACAATTTCACATTCCTCTGTGAAATTGTGTAATGTAGTTCTCGCCATGGATATGACCTTAGCTGTCGAAATGGCATTAAACATGTATTACTCACTCTCAAAACCCAGCAGTTAAACACAAAGTTATGGTATCATCTCAAGGTCTTAGGCCAGCCTTATCCCATTAAGGGCTGCTGATTTATTAATGCATAAATGTCCATTGGTTTTCATGATGCATGAATGCAGCCCTGGAAGGTAACTCGCTAGGACTACATTCATGCCTCATGCTGACTCTACAGGGTCATTACACTCGATCCTGGAGGGTCGACATAATGATCCAATGAAGTGCTGGTGAGACTGCTCACCAGTACTTCATTATTGCATCATGACGACCAATGGGCATGATGCACTTCTGCATCAGCAGCCCTTAAAGGGTTAAGATTGAGAGAGCTATCAAGACCGGTTGGTGATCCTTCCACAACCCTGGATACTGCTGTTGAGGCAGGAACAAAGGCTGATTAATTCCCCCTACTCACATAGTCACTAAAAACAGGCAAAACTCATGCCGGCATTCATGTACAAATACTCCCGGGGTATGCTGTGCGGCGGTTTGTTATCCTGGTCTTTTGGTCTTTCATCACCAGAAGGTAGGCGGTGATCTACATGGTATTGTTGCTTGATTGACTAGACGTCAATCAAGTATTTACATCTATCTAAACCTTACCATATTTTGCAGATACAGTGTCTCCATGAGCATTGCAAAGCTGTTACCTTATAGAACAGGGACCCTGTATAAATCTATTGTGCTGACAAGGCATATTAGGAGGGCTACCAGGAGATTATTTACACATGGGAATAGAGTATTGATGTTGTCACACCTCGGGGTAATCCTTAACCCTTTAACAGGCCACCTTCATATATATGTACAACCACACAAAGGCCTTATTGCCCGAAGGTTGGTATGATGCACTAACATGCTGTGTCCCTTGAGGTACTCAAATAGTTCAGCTTTACCCAATCTCAAAATGCCACTACAAGAGTGTTGTTCAGTCCCCACTGCCACTCTTAGCCACCCCCCCCCCCCCCCAAAGCACAGGATAGCCACTTAGTGCCGCTAAAGTGCTGTAAAACACAAATCAATCAATCAAACCCCCCCAAAAAAAAAACAAAAAAACTTCCAAACTCCCACGCCTGGCCAGGTACCTCTCTGAAGGGAACTTTTAAACCTTGCACATATGCATCACTGACTTTTAGCCCTTTAAGAACAGGATCACTTACACACTCTTATTATCTCATTGACTAGACATTAATGTCTAACATTGCAGCCCTGGTGAGACATGGCCATAATACATGATAGTCAATCATACTTGTGCCTGTGGCACAGCCTTAGACATTTTGTCATTTATCTTCTGAGCACTGCTGGTGGTGGTGTAAAAGGTCTAGACTGAGGAGATGGGACCCTAATGGTGAAGTCATGAAGGAGCAGAATAGCATGACTCTAGACCCCTAAAATCGACATGGTGACATGAACACCTTTTGGCTTAGTGTCATGAGACATGGCCAATTCCTTAAAATGGACATGGTGACATGGTCAGTTTTTCAAATTTGACATGGGACATGGAACCCCTATCAAGGGCCCCAGTAGCTTCATGAGGGAGAAGAGGCTTCTATAGTAACCTTAACCTCATCAACCTGGATGTTTCCTGTGGCATAGAACAAGTGTGTGGGAAGCTGGTGTCCATATGTATAGGCAGACACCTACATGCCTGTCATCTGCCATGGTTCCTCCCCCAGGTTTTCTCCTCCTTGGTGAACGCTGGCTGAATCTTCAGTGTTCAATGCCATGGTTTGTCTGGCCCTATGTGGGGCTGCCTATGGGACCAGGCAATATAAGAACACTTGATAAAGGATACCAACACCCTACAGATTCTGTTCTAAGTCCTGTCCCCTCCTACATTGACACATGTCTTTGTGAAAGTGATGTTTAAACAATTTCTTGCAATGAATATGACCTTACCTGTTGAAATGGTGTCAAACATCTATTATCTGTTCAATCTCTTTTGGGTAAAATTTCCTCTAAAATCCCAAAAGACACTAACATTTTACACCTTTGCACTGAGGCGATGATATGGTTCCTTCCCTGATATAATCAGGACCCTTTGAACTTTGCAGAGAACCTGTTCAGGAACAGCCAGCTGCAGGCCTGGACATGCATGATTGAATTCAGTTCATGCCATATGCTGCTATTGACTCTACTTCTACAGTCATTTGTTTGTTCTTTCAGCCTTCAGGTTTTTTTTAAGGCCACAGAGATGTCACTTCTCCACAGAGATTTGACATTAATGCATCATGCCCATAGATCGGCATGATGCATGAATGAAGCCATTACAAGTAAATCTGCAAGCATTTTTCTTGGTTTTGTGAGAGGTCTTATTTTGAGTTCTGGTGATTTTCGAAATGAGCCCACAAACCCATCAACTGCTTACAATTTGTTCCCTCATCCTGATTTTCCTAGAGAATTGGCCTGATTGCAAGCTTTTCTGATTACAAGCTTTCAGTAGAGATAAAAACTATACTTTTGATTCATGGATTAAAACATTTATTTGATTTCTACTTACAGAAAAGACGTCCGATTGCCTGTACAACTACAGCGTGCTATGGCGGCTGAGGCTGAGGCTACTCGTGAGGCAAGAGCTAAGGTGAGACATGCGCAAATTATCATCATTATTACCGTAAATTTCCTGATGTAATCCCAGCCAGACCTTGGGGGCATCCGTAAACAATGTCATCAGGGCACGACCAATCAGACACTGGACACAATGATGAATCAAAGCTGTGTTCAACAGGGAAATATTGCATGCCCAGCAATTGAACAAAAGGAATGGCTTGGCAGTTGTGTCCACTGGACACAGCTTGAATAATTTGTTGTGTCCAGAGAAATGTTTTTGTGTTCTGGACACTGGTCAGAAACCCTCGTATAGGTCGCACCCTGAGTAGAGGTGCACCTTATAAGCTGCACCTATAGGACCCAGTATGGAGACCTAGTGGAGCCGCCATTTTTAATTTCGCTGGTTGAGGAAAAACCCACTGATAAGACATACCATGATGGGTACCTTGTCCCTGGTTAACATTCACTTCCAGGGACACGCTGGTCCCATCTTATCAGTGTGTGTCGCCGGAACCAGCTCCAGACCAGCTAGTGGCCAATATAAGGTGATTCTCTTATAATCCACAGCATATACAAGCGAATTTACAGTGTTTCCATATGCTTACAAAATGAACAAAATCTGGATTGAATTTCGGTATTTTTTATTTTTATGTTCACAAAATTATGTCGAGTTACCTGAGACATTGGTTTGACAAAGGCCAAATAACTCTGGCTAATTACTTTGGATATTTTCTTGTTTCTTTACAAAATGCTTCTCCTTCAAAATTGATTGAGGTATTATGAATAGGGACAGTCAGCTGTTATTTCTTAGATTAAAAACAGACCAGACAATGTGTCAAGACGTTTGTTCTTTGTCTACAGCATTACGCCTGAGGTTAACCTTTTAAATGCAGATAGTGCATTATGGCTATTGGTCGTCATGATGCATTATTGCAGCCCTGGAGAGTTACTCGCCAAGGCTGAATTCATGCATCATACCCATTACCGTAATCTCCCGCGTATAGGGCGCGTCTTATATGTGAGGTTTTAGTTCTCCCTGGATCCACAAGGGGGAGATCAAGACCTTCATTTTGATATGTTACACTCCCCTGAAGTCCTGGTAGGACATAAGGGATTCCATTGGGGTCCATGGGGCCCTAGCTAGACATAGCCCTTTGAATTTTTAAAATCCATTCAGTAGAACAAAATTTATGAATTTTTTATTTTTCTGATCAAATCCAAAAAACTCTAGGTGCGCCTTATAGGCAGGCTGCGCCTTATACGCGGGAGATTACGGTAGCCACCATGATGTATGATTGCAGCAAGTTACTGTTACTTACCAGGGCCACATTCATGCATCATGCCGACTCTGCAGGATTGATGCACTCTCGGTGGGTCGTCATGATGCACCAATGAAGTGCTGGTGAGCACCAGCACTTCATTGGTGCATCATGATGACCAATGGGCATGATGCACTGCTCCATTATTAGCCCTTAAAGGCTTAAGACTTTCTATCATCATGCATCTATACAGTGCTAAGGGAGTGGTCATTATTTATCAACGGGGACGCGCAAAAACTTTTTAGGCCACACACACCCCCCCCCCCGCGATGGCAGTCAAAATTCTTTGTGCCCACCCCTTGGAGGCGCAGAGAATTTTCGCGCCACTCTTTAATCTATAGTAGCGCGCAGGCTTTTTTTGCTAAAAAGGATTTATAGCCCCCCCCCCCTCAAGAGGGGTCAAAATCTTTTTAGCCCCCCCTCGGGAGGGGTCTGAACATTTTTTACGCCCACCTAAGCCTCAAACCCACCACCCCCCCGGTGATAAATAATGACCACTCCCTAACATTCAAAGGTTTTCTGTTCTCCTTTAGTGTGTCATGCCAATATGATATGGCAGAGGTGTATCAGCCCATAGGATCAGCATGATGCATGCAGCATGATGCAGGAATGCAGCATGATGCAGGAATGCAGCATGATGCAGGAATGCAGCATAATGCAGGAATGCAGCATGATGCATTGATGCAGCATGATGCATTGATGCAGCATGATGCATTGATGCAGCATGCTCCATCAATGCAGCATGATACTCATTCGGGCTGCATTCATGCATCAAGCCAACAAAAAGGAAATAAAGAATTAACCGGCATGGCATTAGATATTAATACCAGAAGCAGAAAACATGCAGGCGCCTCAGATAATTGTATCACATTTTACAACACTGAAATGATCTTCTTCCTCTGAACTAATTTATTTATGGAGATAACACATTAATTTCATCCTTCTGAATTTTTCTTTATCTCAACTTTACTGTTACCTAGGGAGAAATATTATTTGCTCTCTGCATCGACCATGAATAAAGGGGAGGAAGTGAAAATGGGAAGCCATTATTATCCATCATAGACAGAGAAGAAGGTTTAAATAAATGGTTGCCATTTGTGCTAGGTTCATGTTTATTTTAAAAGAATAGTAATAAATGAGTCATACATTTTTCTTTTCCTTTTTAAATTATTCATCAAATTTCTTTATAAGGGGCCTATACAAGGCTCCAAAAGTAAACATATAGACAAAGATCCAAGAGTTTTGGGTATGACTGACGGTTATCTCACTCAGCTTAATGCGATTTATCAATTACATAAAACCCCTCTCATAAGCCAACCTCAGACATAAGCCTGGGGTAGATTTTGAAAAAATGTGGATCAACACGGTAAAAGGTATCCCCGCGAGGGGGTGCACGGACGTACCTTTTACCGTGTTGATCCACAAATACTTTAAGCTGATTTTGCGGCTTGATTTTAACCATTTCCTCTTTATTCCATACAAATAAAATCCCAGTTATAAGCCAGGGATAGACTTTGGGAAGAATTTGAAAGCAGATTTTGACCAAAAATAGTAAATAAAGATCGGCATATGACTGGAGTTTTACGGCAGGAAAATATTTTGAAAAGATTTTTGGCTTTTTTTATAACGGCAGGAATTTGGGTGTATCTGACCCAAAAAAAAGTTTTGTTGTATATAGTAAGGGAAAAAAAACGTCCGTTTTCTGCCTAGCAACGAGCGAAATTTCTTCATATTAAGTTTAATGCCCAAAAAAATGTTTTTTCCGTGCCACTTTCTTTTTTTTTATTTTTTGAATGTCGGTTTTTTTTTTCCTTTTTTTTATTACCGATCCGTTATGCAAGTTATTTTAATGAAATGGCCTCAGAGATAGGGATGTTCTAAGAAGCAGCCATAGTACCTCTGATGGTGTTTTGGTTTAAGCTACAGGGGTTGGCGCCATTAGAGGCAACCACAATACCAATCTTGGGTTTGGGCCATTAACGGCAACCACAAACTCAATCTGGTGTTTGGGCCATACGAGTAAACCACAAGCCCAATCTGGGCTTTGGGCCATTAGACGTAACCACAAACCCAATCTGGGCTTCGGGCCATTAGCATAACCACAAACCCAATCTGGGCTTTGGGCCATTAGAAGCAACTATTAAAACCCAATCTGGGCTTTGGGCCATTAAGACGCTACTAAAATCCAATCTGGGGGTTGGGCCATTAAGAGGCTACTGAAACCCATTCTGGGGTTTAGGCCATTAAGAGGCTACTAAAATCCAATCTGGGGTTTGGGCCATTAAGAGGCTACTGAAACCCAATCTGGGGTTTGGGCCATTAAGAGGCAACTGAAACCCAATCTGGGGTTTGGGCCATTAAGAGGCTACTGAAACCCAATCTGGGCTTTGGGCCATTAAGACGCTACTAAAATCCAATCTGGGGTTTGGGCCATTAAGAGGCTACCACAACCCAATCTGGGGTTTGGGCCATTAAGAGGCTACTGAAACCCAATCTGGGGTTTGGGCCATTAAGAGGCAACTGAAACCCAATCTGGGGTTTGGGCCATTAAGAGGCTACTGAAACCCAATCTGGGCTTTGGGCCATTAAGACGCTACTAAAATCCAATCTGGGGTTTGGGCCATTAAGAGGCTACTGAAACCCAATCTGGGGTTTGGGCCATTAAGAGGCAACTGAAACCCAATCTGGGGTTTGGGCCATTAAGAGGCTACTGAAACCCAATCTGGGGTTTTGGCCATTAAGAGGCAACTGAAACCCAATCTGGGGTTTGGGCCATTAAGAGGCTACTGAAACCCAATCTGGGGTTTGGGCCATTAAGAGGCAACTGAAACCCAATCTGGGGTTTGGGCCATTAAGAGGCTACTGAAACCCAATCTGGGGTTTGGGCCATTAAGAGGCAACTGAAACCCAATCTGGGGTTTGGGCCATTAAGAGGCTACTGAAACCCAATCTGGGGTTTGGGCCATTAAGAGGCTACTGAAACCCAATCTGGGGTTTGGGCCATTAAGAGGCTACTGAAACCCAGTCTGAGGTTTGGGTCATTAGAGGTAAATGAAACTCAATCTGGGGTTTGGACCATTCAAGGCAACCACAACCCCAATCTGGGGTTTTGGTCACATACCCTCAGCAGAGATGCCACTTTTCCTGGTTTACCAGGAATTCCTGGTTTTGATTCCAAGATTTCTGTATTAAATGAAGTTAAATTCCTAGGAAAATGTGTCGAAAGTCCAGTTTTCCTAGTTTTTGTCGGCCACTGAGTGGCATCTCTGCCTCAAGCCCGAGCAGGGCTGCAGATCTCAATTCCCAAGATATCGCCTCAAAAGACAGACTTTTACTGCCCCAATAATAATCAGCCTCATTGTACACTAGGTGATTTTAAGGTGTTTTATTGGGTCCAGTTTCAAATTGCTCATACCAAGAAGGATGCCCATTTTGAAGGTGTCAACAATTTTTTAAATCTTGTTTTTCTCTTGTCAGGTGATTGCCGCGGAGGGTGAACACAAAGCATCGCGCTCCCTGAAGGAGGCTGCTGACGTGATTAACGAGTCTCCCTCAGCCCTCCAGCTCCGCTACCTCCAGACGCTCTCCGCCATCTCCGCCGAGAAAAACTCCACCATCATCTTCCCACTGCCCATCGACCTCATCGGAGGTCTCATGGACAAGTGGAAATAAATGTGTAATAGCAGGTTAGATTTTACATGAAGTAAGGGTCAAATAGGTATGTAATGTCACATTCTTACATTAGAAAGGTGTAGAAATACAAAAAAAAAAAGACAGTTACATTCAATAAAAGAAATACACAAAATGAAGTGGTATTACATTACACTCTAGTTATTTGGACATATAGTAATTCGTCGTTGGAAGTCTAACAAATCATCATAAACATCGAGCAAAATAGGAAATGTATGTAGATCTATTGGATAAATTCAATGCTAGAATAAGATTTTTCTAAAAAGGTATGCAGAGCTTAGATCTTTAAGAGTGAGGGGGAAATCAAAAGTGCTTGGTTCTGAAGGGTACCATTAGAATATTATTTGAAATTGTTTCAGTAAAGTGAAAGGCCAAAGAAAGAGTATTAATTTTGAACACTTCACTTGTAATACTGAAAAAAATATAAATAAGTGATATTTCTTCATGTTTTTTCTCTTGGATTTATTAATCCGTTTCTAGTGTGAGAACCATAGATGTGCACTACCCCCTTTAGATCCGACAAGAATTGACTAGATAGAAATAGAGGTGATATTTACCGTTATGTCAATGAACCTATGAACCTAACCTTTAGTGTAGAAACTTCAAATCGACCAGAGATGGTGACTGTCCCATCTTGGACAGAAGCGTCTCCAACCTATTCCTCTTTACACATGGAGAAAAAAAAAACATTTCTAGCGACACATCTGTACAGCATATCGCGAACGACGTCTGATACTTATAACTGTCTTTCAAGACAATGCAAGACTATTTCCAGCTTAGAAGCCAAGATTTCATCTTCTTCGTTGCAAATGTTTTTGCGGCGTTGAGAAGTTTCTAAGTCTCATGGGTGGATTTATTTTAGATACGGTTTAAACAAGGAATCTGTTTCTTGCTGGTTACTGTTTTTCATTTGACTAATTCTGTAGTCTGGTTTTGTTATCATGTTCCTAGTCAACCTCTTACTGTCTCACTCCATAGCCAGTCCACCGACTTCATGAAGTTCTAGTGTTTGACAAAGAGTTCAATTTTCGACAATCAGAAATGATTACTTGGGCTCTTTTGAAGAAAAAACAAACTTACTAAGTTTTACCTAATATTGAGTCAGCATCACAAATATCGCCATAATGTGCTAAGTGCCTTGAGTACCACCAATTGATCCTGTGAATGACGATGCCTTTTTTGTTTAACGACAGCTTTTCTACCATGTCAAAATTGAAACCAGCATTGTGATTTGAACTGTAAAATAACTTGTTAAGTATAAAAGCAGTCAAATAGTATTGTTAATTTCTGTGTAGTGGGTGATAGCAGTTTAGCATACTTCTGTATATATACATAATTCTCAGATATCAGCCTCTTTGTTAATGTTATGAACAACCCAAGAAGCATAGGATTTCGATATTCTATATAAACGCTCATGTTTACAAACAAAACGACGGAAATGTAGATGTATCTCGAAATCTGTAGAGTAAGATACATAACGTAGATCAGATTGAGATTTCAACCTTTAAGGGCCAATACCGTAAACTACCGCGTATAAGACGCACCTCGCCTATAAGACGCACCCTGAGTTGAAAGAAAACTGTAAGGCGCACCTAGGGCATGAATTTTGAAAGTTTAGTACTGTTCTATAGTAAAAGTACCCCGCCTATAAGACGCACCCTGACTTTGGGATGATTCTATAGGGCACAGCAGGCATTTATTTGGGGTAGAAGACTTATACGCGAGAGATTACGGTAATACCGGAGTGCATCATGTCCGATGGCTGTCCTGATGCAATAATGAAGCACTCACCAGCACTTCATTACTGCATCATGCCGACCTTCTGGGAGTGCATCAAAGCCATAGGGTCGGCATGATGCGTGCATACCGCCCTGTTGAGTTACTCGTCTGAGTTCCTCGAAGGCCCCCGGACGTAAAACTGAACAAACAAACTCGCCTGGTCTATCTTTATGTATAGTGATGACCAAGAGGTATGATGCATCAATGCATTATTGGTCTTTGAAGGGTTTAGGACTCTTTTAGGGATATAATATAGTCATTTCAGAACTTTAAACTTGCTGTGTTAATAATATGAGCATGCTTTATTGATTACTGTTGTATTCTTTGTGCTTGTGTATAAACTCACTATCAACTTCAAATACAGTATATATTTTGTATCTAAAAATTTGTAGAATGTACAAAAAACAGCTGACGATATTAGTATAGAACAAATAATCAGCGGAAACTCATAAACCTATAAGCGCCAAAGTAATATCTGCGTTTGTTAGAACTCTCTCATATCTGCCATAGAAATGTTCAAAAAGCTTGGGCGTAGCATTTCCGGCTAACGATAAGGTCTACATCTGGCAGTACTTATGTTTGGTGTATTATTGTTGTCCAAAGTTTTGAGATGTAGTATTTTCCCAGCTGAATATAGAGGATACAAAAACGAAGTATTAATCTGCATCCAAATAAATGTTAGAAGTATTATCAGTATATAAAGTCAACTTTTATTAATGGTTTGGTATTTTTTGCAAAAGGTTCAAAGGATAAAACATTGATGTGGTCATATAGAAAATTAAAAGAAGTTGAATAAAGGTATCTAGTTTGTCACTGTTGAAGATATCAATTTGAATAAAGAAGCTGATTTGAAATATAACTTGCGTGCTTCAACATGTAAACTATTGCCAGAACTGTTAATACTTATTAAGGATTTATTGTTTTGCATTCCATTTATGCCGAAGAATAGCAGCCAGCTATTTTCCAATTTGTTATAGCGTTTAACTATCCGCTACTTACCTGACATTCTGTTCACTTTGTGCGTTATTTTTGACATACCCGTGCATCTCTTTTTATAGGATGTTTTACCATGGGTTAGCTCAGCATGACTTGTATCTCTTGAAGAAGTTTCCTGTTGCCATTTTGTGTTGACGCTTTAAGAACCGCATCATGTTTTTACCCGTCGAAGGCTGCCTAGGCTTTATGCCCATGCCATCAAGTAGCTCTGGCGCATCCCTGTCAGGGCTGCATTCATGCATCATGCAAGTCCTATGTGCTTGATACACCTGGAGGGTCAGCATGATGCACCAATGAAGTGCTGGGGAGAAGACGCGCCAGCACTTCATTTGTGAGCCATGGGCATGATGCGCTCTTGCATTAGTGGCCACTAATGCATGAGTGCCTCATGCCAACCCTCCGGGAATGTATCGACTCCATAGGGTCGGCATGATGCATGAAAGCAGACCTGACAAGATGCTCACCAGGGCGGCATTCATGCATCATAATTAATGGGCATGATGCATTAATGCATCAGTGGCCCTTCAAGGATAAATGAACTAGACCCAGGGTTGTAAGTTTTCAGAATTTTGTCTGATTTCAGAATTTTTAGAGTTGGAGATGCCAATAGATTTACACAAATTTCTATTCTCAGATCAATTTCTTGCAATATTTTACAATAAATTTAAAGGTTCTACGTGTATGTTCAGAATTTTTCATACACTGTGACTTACATCCCTTTAGACCTCGATCTTTATGATGCATGAATGTTGCCCTAAAGCATCACCTGCATCATGTCGATCATTAAGGCATCATGCGGTCCTTAAGGCGTTGACGATATTCATCATTGAGATGTTTGTATTGTTAATTAGACATTCTTACAGTTTGTAAACTCCAGACGGACTCGTATATCTTACAAAGACCCATGTCTTACATCTTAATTGTTGATGTACTTGTATGAATAAAGTTTCCCAATCATTCCTTCCTATATGATATAGAGTTTGCCTTTTTCATTATAACATCTTTTTATTTGATCCTGTAGATAATTGAGTATTCTGATTTACTCTGCTGCACCATACAGTCCAGACTTCTAAGGAGCACCAAATTCTGCTAGAATTGGTGCTGGTCACACAGGCAGATCAAAAAAAGTAATAAATGTCAACTGTGGTCGCAGTCTCTCCTCTAGACACTGCATTGTGTCACCCAATCCACCCCATGCCTGACAACAAGAGGTGACAAAAGTCTTTACCAGGCTGTTATTATCTTTAAATGGAGTTATCAGCAATGAAGATTGCTCTTGCCTTGCCCATATATCTTTTACACACTTAGCAGAAGTAATTATCAGCCAATGGCATAATCCCAACTATTCACTCTGGGCCTCTCGGGGGGGGGGGGGGGCAACTGTTACCCATCTGATAGCTCTTATCAGTAGAACTCGCTGGTAACAAGCTCCAGCAATGGCTGTGCCCATTGTACAATATGCTACCTTGGTATAGTAGAGAAGAAAAAAACTTAAGAGTGATACATAATGAGTGTGACTTTTTTTTTAAATCATGATCATTTTCTGTCATGGTTAGATTTGTTTCGATAAAGAAGGAAGATTCATATTATATACTACAAATACAGGGATGGAAGTCTTCAGGGATTTCCCTGAATTCAGGGATTTTGAAGTTCCCAGGCCCCCTATACATTCTTATAAAAACCCAGGTTTTTGGGCTGATATTGCCCCATTTCAGGGATTTTCATGCTCTATGACTTTCATCCCTGCAAATATCACAAATCTTAAAAAGGAAATGCAACAAATCTCACAAACGTTAAAAGGTAAATGCTACAAATATCACAAACGTAAAAAAAAAAATGTAAATACAACAAATATCACAAAAAAAAAGGTCAAAACTGCAAATATTACAAACGTTAAAAAGTAAATACTACAAATATCACGAATGTTAAAAATTAAATACTACAAATATCACAGATGTTAAAATGTAAGTACTATAATTATCACAAATACAAATACTACAAATATCACCTGCTGGAGCAATGGGAAGGAGGTGGTTCTAGCCACATTCTCCCCTACCCCATGAGCTACTTAACCCTTTAAGGGCCACTGATGCATTAATGCATCATGCCCATTGGTCGGCATGATGCATCAATGCAGCCCTGGCGAGTAACTCGCCAGGGCTATATTCATGCATCATGCCGACCCTGCAAGGCTGACACAGTCCCTGAGGGTCGTCATGATGCTCCAATGAAGTGCCGGCGAGCAGACTTGCCAGCACTTCATTGGTGCATCATGACGACCAATGGGCATGATGCACTCCTACATCAGCGGCCTTCAGAGAGTTAACTATGTGCATCAAGCCATGGCTTGTGGACCATGGTTCCCGGTACCTCAAAGGTGGAACATCAAATGTGATTGTCCTCAAATCGATCTTGATCAGGTTGTCCAGACAGGGGATGACAAAGACCTGGATGTGAATAGCAAGACAGATATACAGTAAAACTTTTTAATAAGGAGCTCGGTTATAAGGACACCTTGCTCATATAAAGTTTGTTTTCCAGATTCATTTTCATACATTCCTATAGTAATGAAATCCTTTTAAGCGAGTATTCCACTGCCATCTGTCGGCCGGAATTTTGCTGATCCCATTATTTTTGATTATACAAAAGTATAGAAAAAGTTGGTCGGATTAGTAAAATCTCGGGCAACCGGCGGCAGTGGAATACCCGCTTTACAAGGAGGCAGATCCGCTATAACCTCGGATACAAGGAGCTAATTGTGGCCAATGAACTACTGTTAATATGGGTAAGCACAGGTCTTTGAGGACTCAAAAGGACAAATCGGATTCTGAGTGATTCTGATTTTGGAAATAGAAACATACTGTACCTCGTATAAAAGGCGCTACTCATAGACAAGGTACGCTCTGAGTTGAAATAATAGGCAAATGGTTTGTTGAATTCAATGTAATGCCATAGAAGAAATAAATGGAATATAAGCAAATGTTGTCATATTTGGTTGTTTCATTTTTCTGCCACCAGGTGCCATTAGTGTTCATCGTATCTAATACCATCTAATTGTTGGTTAAACATCTCACCTTGAAGCAGAAATAGAGGGTGATGGGGAAGGTGAGGACAATGACAATTACACAAAATATCTTCAGAACACCACCGCAACACGAGTCACAACATCCCTCCTCATTTTCACGGATATCATGAACAGGGTTGATCTAGATATGAGATGGAAGGTCACAACATGACTAAAGGAAGGTCATATAACATGGCTGAATGACATGGTACAGTTGGTGGTCAGTCGGGAGTAGTTTTGAGAAGATCAGAGATAAGAGATAAGATAAGGGACCAATTGAGGCCTTCTACTCCTGGCCCCTGGTTTACAAATCTCTCTGTTTTTCTTAAAGAGGTAATTTCTATTACTAAATAGGCCGATTTTTTTTTCTATATTTCATCAAGTCATTTCCTGATTTGTTTTAGATTTTCTGTAAACTTTTCTTATAACTTATCAATGATTTTGTGACTTTGGGTGATAGAAAATGGGAGAGAATTTTCTCAGAGGTTTAGAGCCCCACTGCCTCTGCCCACATAACCCTCCCGGCTGGGGAGGTTTCAGATACGACTGACCTAGGCCTGTGGTAGGTCATAATATGACCCAAGGACATGGAAGGTCATATAACATGGGTCAATGACAGGGAAGGTCATGACATGAGTCATAACCATGGAAGCCCATGACATGAGTCAAGGACATGGAAGCCCATAACATGAGTCAAGGACATGAAAGCCCATAACATGAGTCAATGACAGGGAAGGTCATGACATGAGTCAAGGACATGGGAGGTCATAATATGAGTCAAGGACATGGAAGCCCATAACATGAGTCAAGGACATGAAAGCCCATAACATGAGTCAAGGACATGGGAGGTCATAATATGAGTCAAGGACATGGGAGGTCATAACATGAGTCAAGGACATAGGAGGTCATAACGTGAGTCAAGGACATGGAAGGTCAGAACATGAGTCAAGGACATGGAAGGTCAGAACATGAGTCAAGGACATGAAAGGTTACGAAATATATTTTTTACTAGCAACATTTTTTACAAAGGTGTATAATTATATCACCATGGGGAGTTCCACGCGTCACCTAGTGGCCGTTATACCATGACTAATGCCAATACGGACGTCCATAATTCAAAATTAGGTCCATACCCACTCCGTAATCAAAATAAAGACAATGAATTAGAAAGATGGACGTCCATTGATCACTTTATTGGTCATATTTAAGATACGGAGAGAGTACAGAGCAAGTGGTGATCAAAGACGGACCTAAATTTGAAATATCGAAGTCTGTATTTGTAAAAACGGATAGCCCTGATCAATAAGACAAATGGTGTAAAACGGCATGGTGACCATATGTATCAGATGTGCTCACAACATATTGCTCTCACAGATTTTTTTACCCAGGCCATACTCATTCCAAGATTTGAATAGAGGTCAAGTGACCTGGCTCTCATTCAGTTTCTAAATCCTGAAAAAAAGGAAATAGATAATATGTGAAAAGGTACTCCCAAATTATACAAGCACCAAAAGATAACAATTCTCTGAACCCCGAAGTCGGTTTTGGTTACCTCTAGGTCCACTTCCCCTTAACCTGAACCCCAACATAGATTTGTGGTTGCCTCTTTTAGTAGGATTCCACTTTGCCCTAACCCTGTTCCCCAACATAGATTTGTGGTTGCCTCTTTTAGTAGGATTCCACTTTCCCCTAACCCTGTTCCCCAACATAGATTTGTCGCCTCTTTTAGTAGGATTCCACTTTGCCCTAACCCTGTTCCCCAACATAGATTTGTGGTTGCCCCTTTTAGTAGGATTCCACTTTCCCCTAACCCTGTTCCCCAACATAGGTTTGTGGTTTCCTCTTAGAACTCCACTTTCCCCTAACCCTGTTCCCCAACATAGATTTGTCGCCTCTTTTAGTAGGATTCCACTTTCCCCTAACCCTGTTCCCCAACATAGAGGTTTGTGGTTGCCTCTTTTAGTAGGATTCCACTTTCCCCTAACCCTGTTCCCCAACATAGGTTTGTGGTTTCCTCTTAGAACTCCACTTTCTCCTAACCCTTTTCCCCAAAGTCAGATGGTGGTTGCCTTCAAGAGCCCCACTTTCCCTTACCCCCAACCCCAGTAATAGGCCTGTATGCTGCATGGCACCAGGGGTCTAAACCGGTGGGTTAGGTTTTGAATTGGTCCTTTGTTTTAATTAAAGAAGGGATTTGAATTTTCAGCCCTTTACTTGACGGATTCAAAAAGAGGCACAATTTGAATCTGGAGTGGTTAACTTAAAACCTTGAAAAGAAAAATAGTTCTGTTCAGGTAGGGGAGGTAGGAAGGAAAATTTTTTTTTTTTTGTAAATCTTTAAAAGGTCACTGTAAATGTTAGTACATATATAGAACAATTCTGGCATGCAGTCCAGATCTTAAAAGTTTTCTATTTGACCTCATAGGTGAAAGTTTAGGGTAGGGCCAAAAATAGCAGGTAATACTACCTGAACACAACAATTTTTAAGCACTCATGAAAATCTTTTGCTCTTCCAAAACCTAGCCCCCAGTATGCATTTATTGTTACTCCAAAATCCTTTTTTTTTTTTTTAAAAAAAAAAAACCTCTCACATAGACTCTATATTGATGATTATTTCCCATGACATATATAAGTACTGTGCAGACATTGTTTTTCATTGTATGTATTATGTTTCTTTCCCCCCCCTTTGTTAAGCTACTTATATGCGCGCATATAAGTGGTGATAAATGGGCAGTAGCAGTTCCCAACGTATTACTAGATGTCACCACTTTCATTCAGGTGTTATGTAACAGGTTCCTTCACTGGTGGCCTTGTAGTCGGCCATATTGCCTAGCCCCAGGAAGGACCACCAGTCTCACATTGGAGTTTTTTTTTCTTTTCTTCTTGTGTTACTTAGGCCTGGTTATGTATGTTTATTGGCCAGGTCCAATAAAATATTCGCCCAAACTAGATTGGAGTTGTCGTACGTCTATTTATTTGCCTATATTCTTTATTTGTAACTCATCCACATTCATGTATATCCATCCACATCTTTATAATTACGTGTTCTAAAAAGACAAGCAAAAGGTGGATAAGTAAGGTGTGATTGATGCATTGGAATAACAACACCACATGTATTGCACCTGTCATTTGTCAATAAAAACTTTTCAACCTTGAAAAAAATTGCCTTGCAAAGGTGCAGCTTACATGAAAGCTAGGGTAAGCCCTATAGATCCATGCGGCAAGAAAGGGTGACTTTTTCACGAATAAAATTATGTCTAGATTTATTATGCTAAAATGTTTATAACTTCAGGAATCAGGAGATTCACAAGACAAATTTGTCATCTATATTTATTACATGGCAGGCCTGCCAAAATAGAATTGCATTCTTGATAGGTTAGTCTGAAAAAATTCCAAAAGTTTTCTGAAGTCACCCTCTCTTGCAGTATTGATATAGCTGATCCATGTGGATTCTTAATGTCACGGTGCGCCTTACAGGCATGTTGGGATTACCGTATTCGATATAATTAGTGAACTGTGCACTTAAAAATGTACAAAATAGTGGTCGTCATAGAAATGTTAATTGGCCTTCAAAGATGGAAAATTTATACTTTAAAATGTGACCAAAAAGAGGGTGTGTGTGCGAAATACGGCACATTAGATCATTTAGACTGTTATACAATAGATTTCTGATGGCCAGTTATCTAGATACAACTATTAAATATTCGTACTCTTGCATGTTTTGAATTAAGAAAAAAAAACACCAAATATCTATATATACTCACAACATACTTTATTTCTTTAATTGGAATAAAAGAGATCTTTCATTTTTTTAAAGTTTAAAACAGAGTAATATGTATTTGTGAAGTCATATGTCATCAACAAGGACTACAACCTTCTTTATTAGCAGATTTTTCTCACTTTCCATAGACAATTCATGACACTTCTAATCTATTGGTTGCTATTTCACTTCCGACAAAGATTAATGCTTGTTGAATAGAAAAATGCTTTTATTCAAAACTGCCAAAATAATAAAAAGAAACGTATAAAAATGTGACCCTGATAGCAGCCAGGGTACATGGGATTTAAAAAGGTAACGGCTTCGCAAAAAGACCAAAAATAGAAATCACCACGCATACCCCGTAAAGTTCTATGGTAACTCGATGAGTTCTAAGTAATACTTGTAATATCTACAACATTCACTGGTCATCACCTCAAATACATATGTTTTCATCGAGACGCAATAATTGATAATTACAATAATAAACATAAGCATTCCTCTGTCCTGAGGCTCACATTCCATCGTTATTTACACGAATATTGTGCATATCATGAATATCTTCATAATGATGTTCCAACTAATATCATTGTTCATGCACATTCAGATTGATCATAAGACATTACCAATGGGTGATAATTTGCCTTCAACCTGTGAAAAAGATTTTAATATATTTTCTTTTCCTGATCTAATTTGTCCACAGGTGTTTGTGCTTCAACAACGATGTACAAATAACCCGTGTTCTAAATGTGTAAAGGGGAAAACGACACGATGGTGTAAACGACACAGCGGACAAGGGTAGCTTCTTGTTTAGCAATACTTGGTGATCTGATAATAATAACTGGATACCAATAATAACTGTGATACAGTAAGTATGTGACAGCAGTCCTTCGGTGGGACAGGAATGGAAAAACACGCCAGAAATATGTACAGCCAGGTGAGACTTTAAGGACGGTTTGACGCATTGTAACGCATGACGCTTCTCGGCCTATGTGCATCATACTGAGCCTATGGGGTTGATACACTCCTACAGGAGCCTGGACCCATATCCAGTCGATCCACCATTTTGAATTTCGCTGGTTATGCTAAAGGTGGCAAAACACACTGATAAGGCATTGTCATGATGGGTACCTTGTCCCTGGATAACAACCACGTCCAGGGACATGCTGGTCCCTGCCTTATCAGCTTATCAGTGCAAGTCGCCAGAACCAGCTCCACTCCCGCTTACACCCAATAGAGGTCAGTGAGATGCACCTATGCAGTACTGGTGAGTAACTCGCCGCCACTGTTTTGGTGCATCATAATGCAACATGCCGTCCTTAACGAGCTCAAAGCGACACGTTAACTGCCTCTCCTATACATCTTGTGCCTACTGGGTACGTTCCTAACACACTGTAGACAAAGAGACATCAAATATTGACTAATCTTTGATACAATAGGCTACTACCCATATCATCATGTACCTTGTAATATACGCCACTCTCCGCAGTACAAAAACGACAGATACCTGCTTCATTAAAAGGCACTGTTTTTGCATGGTCCTCCACATAGATGTAAGAAACTACAAATATACCTACGGTGAAAGCGGATTCCAATGCAGTTTTTTTTTAACGATGTTACGATTCTGTCGAAAATTCTATCTTTTCTCTATTACTAATGATGAGCAGTTTTCTCAAAAAACGAAAGCAGGATACATTGATAGATCAAACAATATGTAAAAATATATATCACAGATTTAGATTGGGGCCGACGCCAAAGTATATATCTGAGTATACGCTTAACTTCTTTTTTTTTTATGTTTTAAAAGAAAGTAACTACTAAATCTATGACTTTCCCTAAAGGCATGAAACTGTTGGAACATAAAGAGAAATGCCACTACTAGGTAAGAAAGAGGGCAGAATATGACTCAACAATGTTAATATAATAATGTAACATGACTACAATCTCCTTATACATATATATATAGATATAGATATATTATTTGTAAGTATATCATTAATGTCCAGACAACAAAAATATTCCGGGTAACATTTCCTGCCGCTTGCACATCTTACTTGTCAATGTCTTACGAGATCTGATTTTGATCGTAAGAAGACATAGTGCGAGAGATGGTAGAATACGGTCTGTGTTGCAAGCCCTGTTTTCGGCAGACTCAGTCGCCCGGGTAGTCCTCTCTTACTGCTTCAGGTCTTCCATCACTGAGAACAGAAAGGAAAGGAGAAGAAAATAAGTTGACTTATAAAAACAGTGTAAAACATGCAAAAATTGGGAGTATAAAACTCATTTAAAGATGAATTGAAGCAAGACGACATCAACTGACAGTGTGTTTACACATCATGCCCGATGGTCACTGAGTAATTCGCGAGGCCTACATTCATGCATCATGTCCACCCTATGGGACTTCATGATGCACCAATGATGTGCTGTCAAGCAGAATCTCCTACAAGAACTTCAATGGTGCATCATGTAGATCAACAGGCATGATGTACTCCTAGATTACCAGCCCTTACAGGATTGAGAAAGAGCTACTACATGCTTCTCCTACAGCATGCAGAAACTGCTTCTATAGTGAAATGTACTACCGTAAAACCCCGGTCATAAGCCGTCCCCGGTCATAAGCCGGGGGGTGAGTTCAGGGAAATCCTATAGGCAGTTTTTTTTTTTTACCATTTTCTCTTTATTCTATAGTAAAAAAAAACGGTCATAAGCCGGGGGTAGACTTTGGGAGAAATTTAGAAGCCGGTTTTGGTAAAAAAATAGAAAAAAAAATCCGGCTGATGACCAGGGTTTTTACGGTACCCTACTGTCATGTGTATAAGTTGCTGCCTGCATAGATATGACGTACCCTGGTTTCCCATAAGGCACACCGGGGGTCCACACTTTTGTATAAGGCGCACCTTATACATGAAGTATTAGTTATTTTAGACCAGTATTCAGCAAATTTTTTTTATTTTTTAACGCGATGCTCGGTATCATGGATCTGCATCATATTGACATTTTACCAGGTTCTATACAAATCTACCAATCCATTTTTTCCGAAAGCATTGACTACCGAAACTTTCTGCAATAGGCCATATGACCATGGGTTTTTCATAACTCAAGGAAACTGCAATCATTATTGTATACATATTAGTACTGGAAATTAAACCAGAGTACTCAAAGATGGCTGAATAGGTGAATTAAGGGTTATTTTAACAAAACCACTCTAGTGCAATACTCATACAACACTCTGAAATTATGGATGCATAGTTGTGACGTATTAGTTTTACAGAAGGTTTATAGTTTAATTGGGTCTGAGATTCAACTTTTACGAGGCTTTGATTTCTAGTAGCCTTTGATTTGAGCAGAACGTGATTGAATTAGTTCTAGTGCCTTCAGTTCTGCAGGTATTTTTTGTCAAATGGTTATAATAGCAAAATGCTATACGAAAGTTTTATCAAGGATATACAGCAGATGGCGTTAGTGTAGACCAGGCCAAACTACTCCTGCTACAGGGGCATGGTGAGTTCTCTCTTACTCACTGCAGAGTGTACCTCAAGATTTGAAATGCTACAGAAGGTGTTTGGCTCGATTTTTCAATCCAATATTGATGGGGTACCTAGATACACTCTTTCTCTCTGGATATCTCTGATTTCTAACCTTTTGGAACCATTTTTCATTTTCAAAACAGTATAATTGTGAGAGGTGTTTCTGCCCCCTCAATAGGCCTATGGGGCCACAGGGGCTGGGTGGGTGAGTAGCCCCTGTAGCCTAGGGGTTGACTAGGACGCCATCTAGTGTATCAAACTGATAAAACGATTGTATAGTACAATTGAAAATTCAGCCCTACAGGTGTTATAATAGGACCTAAAAGCAAAATACTATAGTACAATTGAAAAAACATATAATGTATATATATATATATAGACCGTAAATTCCCTCGTATAAGCCGCACCCTTGTATAAGGCGCACCCTGACTTTAGGAGAATGCTATAAGCTGCATATGAGGCCTTAGATTTAGTGGTTTAGTACTGTTCCATAGTACTAAATACCCTCATATAAACAGCACCCAGACTTTGGGTCAATCCTATAAGCCTAATTTGGATTTGGATTCTGGTATAAGCCGCGGCTTATACGAGAGAATTTATGGTAGTTGTTGTGGCCTGGAGTGTCATCTCTACAAGTAAGCGAGCTAAAATGGTGCCCTACACAACTTTACATGTACCGGTAAGGCCGCAGAACGAGCAAGATGCTTAAAAATACAAACACCAGGTCCAGGCATCACACTGCCTTCCAGCAAATTGAAAAATAAAACTTTTATAAAAAGATTAGGCTAAAAGAGGATTTGAGTTTTATGATATTTGAGTTTTATGATATTCGTGGTATTGTATGGAAAATGCTGTAATATGCAGATTATTTTTTGGAAAGAAAAACTGACATTTTGATTGACAGCATCACTGGCCTAATTGTTAAAAATCGCCATGAAACATCCTCCAAAGAAACTTTTCTTATACTCGCAGCTCATGATGAGGAAAAATACCTCACTGGAAAATATTTGGGGAAAAATAATAGGAAAAATTGGTGATAATGTGAAAAAATATGGGGGGGAACTACTGAAAAAAATATGGGGGGGGGGAATGGAAAAAGTACGATGCCTGCAAGTTACATTCACTCTACCTACAAGTGACTGGGTTAGCCTTTAAGTTTACAGCAAGACAAGATCCAAACACAAAATTTACAACTATTAGTCAAATGTTGATATTTACCTATTTATTTTTTCTGGTGAAGGGAAAAATGGAAAAAAGTCCATTTCAATAATTTTACACACCAAGTAGAATAGGTATGTTTAAATACTGAGACTATATTCTATGTTGTGAAAGTACAGCCACAAACAAAATCAGCATGAATCTTGCTTTGGGTTTTAAAATTTTGATAATTTGCGATGAAGCAAATGTTCATGCAGAACTACAGCTAAACCCAAAACCTTACATCTATTCACGACAACTTGATAAACCCGCTATGTACACTTTGTGTGTTTTTATGTTGTGGTTTGCTGTTAATAAACTAACATATACAGTCAAATCCTCATCATATTGGACATAGGAGAATAAGGTGATTTAACTCTTTACAGGCAGCTGATGTAGGAGTGCATCACGCCCATCGGTCTGCGTGATGCACCAATCACTGATGTAGGAGTGCATCACGCCCATTGGTCTGCATGATGCACCAATCGCTGATGTAGGAGCGCATCACGCCCATTGGTCTGCATGATGCACCAATCACTGATGTAGGAGTGCATCACGCCCATTGGTCTGCATGATGCACCAATCACTGATGTAGGAGTGCATCACGCCCATTGGTCTGCATGATGCACCAATCACTGATGTAGGAGCGCATCACGCCCATTGGTCTACGTGATGCACCAATCGCTGATGTAGGAGTGCATCACGCCCATTGGTCTGCATGATGCACCAATCACTGATGTAGGAGCGCATCACGCCCATTGGTCTGCATGATGCACCAATCACTGATGTAGGAGCGCATCACGCCCATTGGTCTGCGTGATGCACCAATCGCTGATGTAGGAGTGCATCACGCCCATTGGTCTGCATGATGCACCAATCGCTGATGTAGGAGCGCATCACGCCCATTGGTCTGCATGATGCACCAATCGCTGATGTAGGAGTGCATCACGCCCATTGGTCTGCATGATGCACCAATCGCTGATGTAGGAGTGCATCACGCCCATTGGTCTGCATGATGCACCAATCGCTGATGTAGGAGCGCATCACGCCCATTGGTCTGCATGATGCACCAATCGCTGATGTAGGGGTGCATCACGCCCATTGGTCTGCATGATGCACCAATCGCTGATGTAGGAGTGCATCACGCCCATTGGTCTGCATGATGCACCAATCGCTGATGTAGGAGTGCATCACGCCCATTGGTCTGCGTGATGCACCAATCGCTGATGTAGGAGTGCATCACACCCATTGGTCTACGTGATGCACCAATCACTGATGTAGGAGTGCATCACGCCCATTGGTCTGCGTGATGCACCAATCGCTGATGTAGGAGTGCATCACACCCATTGGTCTGCATGATGCACCAATCGCTGATGTAGGAGTGCATCACACCCATTGGTCTACGTGATGCACCAATCACTGATGTAGGAGCGCATCACGCCCATTGGTCTGCATGAAGCACCAATCGCTGATGCAGGAGCGCATCACGCCCGTTGGTCTGCATGATGACCAATCAATTCCTGGCAAGACTTCGCCAGCACTTCATTTATTATTAATCTATATATCACATTGATATCCAATAAAACCTTTAGATTTGACTGTATATGTAGGTCTGCTTGACCTGCATCTTCACGCAGTATTCCATGGGCCTCTGATGCTAAATACTGCATACCGTATTCCATGTAATTGGCTTGGATCTTATACTAGAAATAACCAATCTTTTTTTCTTATTATTTCATTTTTTTTTTTTTTGGGGGGGGGACTCATTTGAACTATCAACAACAAGCGGTAGATTTACAGTATTTCCTAAATCCCCTAATGCACTGGTAATGTCGAATACGGCAGTGAATTGATTTGCTTCTAATTGCTGGCACTGGAATACAGCCTTTTCTTGATCAAGAACCTCAATTTGCTCAAAAACTCATTTGAAAAGATAGAAGAATTTCAAAACTTTCAAGATATAGAAGATTTTGTGAAAATTAAATAAAATCTAAAAATAAATACCACATAGAACAAAGCCAAGGACTGCAAACAGCACCTATGAGCCAGAGGGAGTTTTGCCTTCAATTAATGGGGGTTAGATAATATGTGGGATTCTTTGATACACATTTGCATAGTTATTTAAAATGGAAGTGTAATTTTTTTTCTCAAAAGGGTCAATGTCAAGGCCGGCTCAGCTCATAGGTGGCTCCAGGGGTGTCGGAAGTAACTTGGCTGGGGAGGGGGATGTGTGGGCAGGGTACCTTGAGCGGGGCACAGTGGCAATTCTGAGAAAGAAGTTTGACTGCTTTCAAGGGCGTTGGCCCGCTCACAAAGTTTCTCCCTACAATCATAGGTCATTTGTGAATAAAAGACCAGTATGTATGTGTATATTTCTGGTAGTTCCAAAGTTAGGGTGGGTGAGATGGGTTTTGGGATGGGGGCGGGGGGAGCTGTTCCGACACCCTTGTATGGTGAATCAACAGAGAATCAACAAAATCAAGCAGCCTTGATCCATTGCTTACGGGTCATTCAGCGTTGTCGTTTAGGATTTCTGCCATTAATAAATCATCTATTGGTTTAACCTACAAAAAGGTTAGAAATAATTTTGAGGAAAAAAATCTTAAAGCCCAAAGACTACACATGCATTCACCTGAAAAAAAAAAACAAAGCACACAGGGCACAACCAGCTTCTGTTACATTCTTTTCCTAATACCACCGTAAAAATTCCGTAGATAAGGCGTATTTATCTAAGGCAGTATTTTTCTCTCTGAAGTCGAGGGGATGACTAGAAAGGTAAGGTTCTAGATCTGAATTTTGATTGTCTTTCAGAAACAGAGATGCCGCTTGCTGTCTGACAAAAACCATGAAAACTGGCTTTGGATACTTTTTCTCAGGAAATCAATGATTTATTACAGAAATTCTGAAAGGACAACACCAGGAAATCCTTGTCAGGAAAAGTGGCATCTCTGCTTGGTGTAATTGGTAGGGGGTCGGCTTATAGTCGGGATTTTTACGGTAACCAAAGTTTGTGAACTGGTCATACCCAAAGTGAGAATAAGTAGCAGGTTGAGTAGCAGGTTTTAGAAGTTAGTGCCTGCTGGCTTCACCTGAATGCTGTTCATCTTATCGCCCATAAGGCCGCCGAGCAGGTCGATGGGCAGCGGGAAGATGATGGTCGAGTTCTTCTCGGCAGAGATCTGGGTCAGGGTCTGGAGGTAACGAAGCTGGAGGGCAGAGCGAGACTCGTTGATGACATCGGCGGCATCCTTCAGGGCGCGGGAAGCCTTGTGTTCACCCTCAGCAGCAATAACCTGTTAGCGAGAAAATGGCACAAAATTATTCAGTGTCTGTAAACTAAGACATACATTGATCCTGAATCATGATAATAGGATATAGGACTAGTTATCTTAATTGCCTCTGTGAACCCCAAAAATCAGTTTCTAGAATACTGCCTAAATCTGAACCCCAAATTAGGTTTGTGGTTGCCTCGTAAAGCTCCAAGCCTACCCTAACCCCAAATTGGGTTCGTGGTTGCCTCTGACCTTGGCTACCCCCTAAACCTCAAGTAGGGTTTGTAGTTGCCTCCTAAATCAAAAACTTGAGAACTCTCAACCCCAAAATAAGTTTGTGGTTGCCTCTAAAAAAGGCTCTAACTTGCCCTCACCCTGAATCCAAAATTGAGTTTGTGGTTGCCTCTAAAAGCCTCAACTTCCAAACTGTCAATCCCAAATTAGATTCCTGCTTGCCTCCTAAAGCAGAAATCGGCAAAGCCTGAAACCCAAAATGAGTTCACAGTTGTGTGGTTGCCTCAAGCACCAAACCCTTAACCCTAAAATAGGTTACAGGTGCTGTTAAGAACCCCAAATCCAGAAACCAACATTTGATTTACAACAGCTCCCTAACCCTGATCCCTAACCTTGTGTGGTTGCCTCCAAAAAAAGTAACCTTCTTCTAAAAAAACCCAACCTCTCTAACCGTTATCCCGTAAATGGGTTTTGTGGTTGTCCTGAAAAGCCCCAAGGTGGTTGCGCCTAAAATCTCCTAACCTCACCTAACCCTCAAACCCAAATTGGGTTTCTGGTTGCCTAAAAGCTCCCCCAACCTTTGCCTCTAAAAGCCCCAACTTCCTAACCCTGAACCCCCCAAATTTTTTTTTTCTGCCGAAAAGGGTTGACATTTTTTCAGTCACCCCATAGAAAGATTTGAAATGTATTTCACCTCCGCCCTAAACCATGAACCACCCCTAAATCAAAAATATCAAATATAAGCTGTACCTTAGCACGGGCCTCACGGGCCGCCTCGGCCTCAGCAGCCATAGCTCTCTGCAGCTGTACTGGCAGACGGACATCCTTACTGTAAATATATACAACATGAAATAAGTACTCAATATCTACACAATTAGGTTCTCAAGGGCCACTGATGCAGGAGTGCATCATGCCCATTGGTCGTCATGATGCACCAATGAAGTGCTGGCTAGTCTGCTCACCCGCACTTCATTGGAGCATCACACCGACCCTCCGGGAGTGTATGAATGTAGCCCTGGTGAGTTACTCGCCAGGGCTACATTCATACATCATGCCGACCAATGGGCATGATTCAATAATGTATCAGCGGTACTTAAAGGGTTCAACCTTTACAGGCTACTAATACAGGAGTTTTAAGAAATCATTTACGGTGTATCTTGAGTCCTATTTTGGCCACAGTAAGCGGCACCTAGCAAACAAGCTGAGAGACAAAGTGTAACCAAGTCACCCACTAAAACCTGAGTGATAAACAAGAGTTAGATCTACACAATTTTATGCACAGTATTCAATGTAACAGCCTCCCTTAAAAAACCTTACTGGGAATGAATTGCTTATAGGAGGCAAGGAAAAGGGTGGTTATTATTACATCATGAAAGAGCGTTCATTTATTCATAACATAAGCAGTAAGAGGGGGATTTAAAAAGCCGCTAAATCTACTACGGGTACACAACATTCACATCAGTGGCAGATTTCAGGTTAGGAAAAAGGAAGGGGACGCGTTAGTCTTTTTGGCCAATTTTTGGCTTAAACAAGGTCGATGAAATTTTAACAAGATGCAAAGAAGGGGTCTAAATCCACCAGTGCACATGTACCACAATCAGCAAAACTTCACAGCATATTGTCACCTTAGTGCAAGAAGGTAGTTACAGCATATTTCAAGTTTTTGCAGGAGAGGCGTAAGAAGTGTTCCAATTACTATAACACAACATTGAAAGAACAATATTGCACTGAGGTCTGTAGGCACACATATCATTAACAGAGTTTCAGTACTTTCACAGTAGGTAAATAAGGGTCAAAAGATGCTAAAACAGAAGAAAACCCAATTTTTGTGAAAATGTCAGTTACAATCTTCTTGCACTAAGGCGACGATATAAATTTCTACACATATCATGAAACGACTGTCCGAGTATGTCGTAAAAGAGGCACCTCCAAATGCGTTAACTCACGCCTATGAATAATATCATTAGTGGAAAGTTGAGAATTTCATATATCTATTGTAACCTATTTTGCTATTGATTGTATAACTTCTCACAAAAGGTCAACATATAGGAATCAATTAGTAATTCTTAAATTTTTCTCAATATTATCATAGAGTAGAGTCTCACAATAATAATTCATTATGCACTATAAATATAAATTTCTGTGTTCTATATGACCAGATCTAGACCAGGTCTAACATGACACAATTTGTAAGACATAACTGAGACTACTGGAGCATAAGGGTTGACAGAATTCTTTCTCTAATATAGCCATGCATTGATAGTATGGGTCTTGTAGCACACACTGCAGGCATAAACCATGATAGAGGGATCTCTAAAAAACCGCCAACTTATTTGCCTGACTCAGCATTATCATCATCAACCCAACGCGTGCAGGCATAAGTTGGCAAAGAGTAATAATACATCATATATATGTCAGTCCAGAAATAATTGAAAATGTTTGCAAGAAACAAACACTTACATTTCCACCCTCTCCACCTTCACTCCCCACGGATCGGTGCCTTCATCCAAAACATGCTGGAACCCCGCAGTAAGGCGCGGTCAAAGAATAAAAAAAAAAAGACGCAAGAAAATGAGTGAATGTCATTGTTCTTATGCCTTATGCGGTAAGACTAGGTATAGAAGAATCACTTACACTTCAACACGTTCCACGCGAACACCCCATGGGTCAGTTCCCTCATCTAATACAGCCTGAAACGTTCAACTCGCTCGTTTACTCACCAAACATAGGTATTAGATCAATTTCTCAAAATAGCCTCAAAATGGAGCTTCCAGGTATTTTTAGGTTTGGACATTTTCTCTTTTTTATGCAAGAGTAACTGACAGAGATGAGGGCTCTTAGGATATATTGCCCTTCCTTTTATGTATGACACAGTTTACTTATATATGACAGAAGATCACATAAACTCCATAGTGTTTAGTAATATTAACATAAACTTAGAATTGATATTCAATTTGTCAAAAGAAAAGTGAATAAATTATGACATTAACATGTTATTCTTGCTTAAAAAAAAAAAGATTCTGTAAACAACCTTTCCTTGGTTATAAAACTTAAACACTTCTGCATTAAAAAAAAATTCCACTCCTGAGCACTTCTGCATTAAAGGTTAAATGGTTCGATCTAAGAGAAAAATAATTGCTTTTTTTGTTTTACAAATGGGTGTAATTTTTTCATTTTTGAAAAAAAAGAAGTTTTTGTTAAAGGCTTTACCTGCATCATTGCGCTGACGCTTTCACGCTCAGCAAGAATCTCGGCAAGGGTCTTTGTACCGAGGATGTTTCTGAGCGTTGTCTGTGCTAACAACCGTGTAGAGTTGGATGCGTTCTCAACGTTGGTGACAGAAATCATGGGGTTACTGATTCGGTAGTAAACGACGGCATCTACGGCAATGGTCACAGAGTCCTTGGTAAGAATCTGTAAGGAGGCAAGAGGAAGAGTTGAAGTTACTTGGATTTGCTGAGAGAGCAACCAATGAAAAAGTCTGTGTACAAGTCATGACTCTTTAAAGGCCACTGATGCAGGAGTGCATCACTGCATCATCATGATGCACCAATGAAGTACTGGCGAGCAGTCTCGCCAGCACTTCATTGATGAATCATGACGACCAATGGGCATGATGCACTCCTGCATCAGCGGCCTTTAAATGGTTAATGATCTTTCGGGATTGGACTAGTTTCTGAGAGCACCACATGTGACGCCGGTTCCAGCACCCACCTCGCACTTAAGCTGCTTTCAGGCAAATTTTGCAGTCTGCTTGTTGGGTACCTTGCGAGATCTAGCGAGATCAATGATAAGAAGCACACGCACACTGCGTGTACCATTTATGTGTGCAAGTCAGCGCTACATGGAGGCATGAGAGGGAAGAGAGGGAAGAGATGGGATCACTCCAATCTCAACACCTACAACACCTACCAGTAAATCTGTCTTTTTCTTTGTAAACAACCTTTTGGAGAGATATCTTTCTTTTCAAAAATTTGATCAGAACCAAAGTGGTGTTAATCAAACTTTCCAAAACCATGGTGGCAAATGCACATGAGACGCACTCTATACATAAGTTTTGAGGTAATATATTGCTATTTGGGTTTTATTTGTATGAATTCAAGGTAATATTTGAGGTTATCATTGAAGACAATTGATCTGAAAACCTCTGTTCTCAGCATTTTCTGGAAAAAGCAACAAGACATGGCAACAAAGTTATCACAAAGTCTTTGAGATTCCATTCTCTGAGCGCTGAGGAGGTGTGAAGAGCGAGTTCTAATCAAGTTTTATTAGGTCAATCAATGTCGTATTGAGCCATCGACTCTCATTGGGGAATGCCACTTGTGGTATCAATGTGGGCGCTTTTTTCTACCATTAATGCTTTAAGGATGGTACCGCAACTCATGCCTCCATATTCTAAAATATTAAATCTAAACCAAACAACTCAATTACAGTAGGGATAGCTATTACCATCAATTCTCCCTTAAAAGCCACATCCGGTGTTTGAGAATGAGCTATAAACTGCAACAAGGTCTTGAAAATTGGCAGCCGCACCCCCCTATAAGCCGCACCCCTTCTTTTGGGAACATTCTATAAGCTGCAATAGGTATCTGGTTCTAGTACAAACCGCAATGCTCATCTTATCTAAATGTTTGCTTTCAACATTCTCCATTTTCACTTAGAGTATGAAATTGTAAAAAAAAAAAACCATAGTGTTGTAGATTTTAATACAATAGTAGAGAATAGTTCTGTGAGACATGGCGCGGCGACTTGTAATCTTGTGTCTAGTTTCAGTTGGTGAGACAGATAGGGCATACTATCATCTGGGCTTTTGGTAGTATATAGCACAAATTCAACCTGAACTACCCACTGCAGCTAAGTACTAATAGTCTGTAGACTGTCCATTCTGCATGCACCTCACTCAGCTGCCACAGGGACCTGTCTTATTCAATGTTCAATGCCATAGTCAACAGGTGTGTCATTATGAGTGTACACTGTCTCAGATTGCCAGAAGCCTGCTCTGCCTCCCCTACCCCCACACACACACCCAACTGCCAATCACTTGTAATAGTCTGTACCTGGTCACAGGCCAGTGGTCAGCAAACCGGCCAGATCACTCCACCTCTCTGTAGAGGGGGAGCACAGTGTAAGTACATACATCTTTTCAGTGTTCCACAAAATCGTTTATATAATGAAAGGAGTAATCAAATTAATCTTTCATCACCAATAGTAGATACATATTCTAAGAAAGCATTATTTCAATGTAAACTAAAAATTTTACACAGAAAAGAATGTAGCAGTTCCACAAGGTGGCCTTACATTTCAACCTCCTCTGATTTACAAAAATGCACATATGGCAACACACACTTTAGCACTGATTTCTCCATAGAGATCTTTGACAGTGAATATTTTGTTCAAATACAGAAAATATGATCCAATTGTACCATAACCCACTGAGATAAAACCTGTACTACATATATATAGTAGTTTCAAAACGAACAATTCTAAAACAAAGGCTACAGGGATGCATTTCTGAATCTTAAAATGCTCTAATGCTAATCTGCCATAGGGCTCCAAATGATGAAATGTCTTATCTGTGAATAAAATCAAAAGTATGAGAAATATTCTGAAAATTCCTTCACTGATAAGTAAAGTACACACACTGTTGTTATTACATTAGAATAGTGAGCAGGAATAGTCCATAGCAGAGGAGCCACAAACAAAAATAGATTGCAAGGCCTCCCTATCCCTTACACCGTGGCGACTGTGAACCATACACTAGTCTACTCATCTCACGAGTAGTACTCACTAGTCGCCGCGCTAAAAAAACAATTAAAATGAACCAAAATAAAAGAGATTAAAAACAGAAACCACCAAACAGAAATACTTCTTGTTTATCGGTTTGGAATGTGATGATCTGTCTGGATGTGGTAAGCGATAAAGGAAGGACGCTGAGTGAGTTGATCCGCCGCGCTTTGATGGTGGATAGCTTATACCGGAACAACAACTCACTCACACCTCAGATAGGTAGGGGGTTCATCCTTTATGGGCTGATAGTGCATTAATGCATCATGCCCATCATGATGCATCATGCCCATCATGGTCATCATGATGCATTAATGCATCATGCCCATTGGTCATCATGATGCATTAATGCATCATGCCCATCATTAATGCATCATGCCAATCATGGTCGTCATGATGCATTAATGCATCATGATGACCAATGGGCATGATGCATTAATGCATCATGCGCATTGGTCGTCATGATGCATCAATGCATCATGATGGGCATGATGCATCAATGCATCATGCCCATTGGTCATCATGATGCATCAATGCATCACGCCCATTGGTTGTTACTCTCCCAGATGGTCATCATGATGCTCCAATGAGCTGCTAGCAAGCAGACGTGCCAGCGCTTCATTGGTGCATTATGATGGTCAATGGGCATGGTGCACCCCTGCATCAGCGGTCCTTAAGGGATTAAACCATGGGTTGATGCCACAGTCTCAAGTTCTTAAGAGATATTTCAGGGGTATTTAAAGACTCTGCTAACATCTGGGAGCAGGCATGGGAATACGGTCACTTTCTATTACTTTCAAATCTCGCTTTTAAACCATTATCGGCCCGCATTACGCATCAATAAGTGTATCATGCCAACCTTCTGGGAGTGCATCGATTATTCTGACACAGGACATATCTTAACAATAAAAACAATTTTCAAATACTCCATTTACCGTAAATCCCCGGTCATAAGCCAGATTTTTTTTCTATTTTGGGCCCAAACCGGCTTCTAAATTTTTCCCAAAGTCCCCCCCCGGCTTATGACCGGGTTTTTTTTTACTATAGAATAAAGAGAAAATGGGAAAAATTTGACACCAAAATCGGCTTATAGGATTTCCCTGAACTCACCCCCCGGCTTATGACCGGGGCCGGCTTATGACCGGGGATTTACGGTACATGTACATGTAGAAGCAACGTCTTTGAACGTCTAATGCATTTTTCTTTTTTAAAGATTCTGGTTCTAGGGCCACACCAAAAAAAAAAAAGAAGTTGGTCTACTGATTTTAGTTTTGAAAAAATGGTGCGAGCGAGCGAGATTTTTTTGGCATCCATTCGATTCCTTGCTTGAAAAGTGAAGCGAAATTTTTCTATTTAAAAAAAAAATGATTTTGACAATTTGACATCACAAAGAGAAATCCATAGACAAGATTTTTTTCAAAGAGAAAAGAAGGCGATCCGTAGACCAACTTATTTTTTTGGTGTGGCCTAGAAAGAGGTTTTAGAAAATTCCTTCAGTTCTGGAAAGTCTGACATCTGCACTTTCAGAGAAAAAGAATTGTATCAAAATACTCCAGAAAGGTAAAAATAAAACCTTTAACCTTTTAATGTTAAACCTTTAAGGGGCACCAATACAGGAGTGCATCATGCCCCTTGTTCATCATGATGCACCAATGAACAACTGGCTAGTCTTCTTAATAGCACTTCAATGGGTGCATCATGACGACCCTCTGGGAGTGTATCATCCCAGTAGGGTCGTCATGATGCATGAATGCAGCCTTGGTGAGTTACTTGCCAGGGCTGCATTCATGCATCATGACAGCCAATGGGCATGGCGCACTCCTGATACGTAAAATGTGACACACTCACCTCCTGTGGTGGGACGTCAAATGAAATTGTCCTCAAGTCGACCTTGACAAAGTTATCGATGCACGGGATGATGAAGAAGAGACCTGTAATGAAGCAGACGGGAGACGCTCGATTAGTGAATGTTATGTAGAATCAATGTTTTTGATATACCATAATTTCCCTCGTATAAGCTGCAGCTAGTACCAGAACCCAAATGAAAGTGTGACTTATAGAAGGTTCCCAAAGGCAAGATGTAGCTTATACGAAATTTTTTTTTTACACCATAGAACAGTTCTAAACGGCCAATTTTCAAGCCTCAGGTGGGCTTATAGCTCATTCCATATTCTGAGGTGTGGCTTATACATGTACCGTAAAACCCCGCCTATAAGTCGACCCCACCTATAAGTCGACCCCCCTTTTTGAGAAACAAAATCGACCTAGAGAAAAAAGGCTTGAGAAATATTAACACTATAATCTATTATATAAAACCCCCACCTATAAGGCGACCCCCCAACTTGGGATCAAAAATTGACTTATACAAGAAAAAAACGTTTAAAAAAAAAAAAATCGACTTATAGGCGGGGTTTTACGGTATGAGAGAATCTACTGTAACTATGTGAGGATTCACGGGTAGCTAGTTCCACTATTAACTGTCATAATACCTGGGCTGGCACATCCAGCGTATAAGACGCACCCTGAGTTGTAGGTGTGGCTTGGGCTTCATTTTCAGCAGTTTACTGCATGATTACCATATTTGTTCTAATAAATGCACCTGCTCTAATATGCGCACCCCACAACCTTTAGACCCTCAAATCATGCAAATGAAATGGAGAAACAACGATCCTCAGGGCGTTACGTTTTAGGGGTGCCCTTATAAGAATTAATCTTTGTGTTGATGTTTTCAGCATCTAACATTTAATTTTCCGCACAGGTGCGCTTATTAGAATGAAAACGGTAGTGAAGATTTTGGGTGTATCAATAAAATGCAGCCATATAATACTGCATTAAGTGGGTGAGATATGGATTTTAGCAGCACGCGTTCTACCTGTGTACATATCCTAGTTATCATATTAATACCCTCATACTGCCTCAGTACGCGTCTCCGCAGTATCCTATACTCATCTATAAAACCTACCGTACTGGTATGGTAAAACCCTCTCTATAAGCTGTGGCTGCTTATAGACGCCTGGTACGGCTTAAAACACCACCTTAAATAAACCCAGATGTGAGCACTTTAATAAGTTATTCATGTTTATTCTTTACGTCATGTCTGATAAGTGATGTACGTGAAAGACAATATACTCAGCGTAGGGGTTTTTATATAGATGGTCTATCACAAATAATGGCAACATTTTCAAACCCTGGGTGTAGCGTATATATCCATGAATTCATGCTGAGACTTATTGCGCCTTGTACACTGGGTTTTCCAGTCATAACCAGGTCATGGTGTTTGATATTACAAGTCGCGCCTTCAGTGGCACACAATTGATGATGGGCGTAAGTCATGTAACGGTGCGGTAGTGTATGTCTGTATTAGCTGTCACAGGACGACCATTGTTGTAACGATGCATCGCGACTAGCGGGCTTATGGTGCTGACCTCTTAAAGGCCGACCGTGTATCAATACATCATAAGTCATAGGCATAAGCCGTCATCAGTCATAAGCCCGCCTCAGTCATAAGCCTGGCTCAGTCATAAGCCTGGCTCAGTCATAAGCCTGGCTCAGTCATAAGCCTGCCTCAGTCATAAGCCTGGCTCAGTCATAAGCCTGGCTCAGTCATAAGCCTACCTCAGTCATAAGCCTGCCTCAGTCATAAGCCTGCCTCAGTCATAAGCCGACCTCAGTCATAAGCCGGCCTGTCATAAGCCGTCCTCAGTCATAAGCCGTCCTCAGTCATAAGCCGGCCTGTCATAAGCCGGCCTCAGTCATAAGCCCGCCTCAGTCATAAGCCCGCCTCAGTCATAAGCCGACCTCAGTCATAAGCCGACCTCAGTCATAAGCCGACCTCAGTCATAAGCCGTCCTCAGTCATAAGCCGACCTCAGTCATAAGCCCGCCTCAGTCATAAGCCTGCCTCAGTCATAAGCCTGCCTCAGTCATAAGCCTGCCTCAGTCATAAGCCGACCTCAGTCATAAGCCTGCCTCAGTCATAAGCCTGCCTCAGTCATAAGCCTGCCTCAGTCATAAGCCTGCCTCAGTCATAAGCCGACCTCAGTCATAAGCCTGCCTCAGTCATAAGCCTGCCTCAGTCATATGCCAACCTCAGTCATAAGCCGACCTCATTCATAAGCCTGCCTCAGTCATAAGCCTGCCTCAGTCATAAGCCTGCCTCAGTCATAAGCCGACCTCAGTCATAAGCCACACTCTCCATTCCAAACACGCAGTACTTGCTCACACAGAGAAATATTTACCGAGCATCCCCGCTCCCTAGAAAACAAGATTCCTTGAAAAAGAATGTAAATTCTTTCCACTGGGCATTCCTTTTTATTTCACCAGAATGCTGTGATTTGTTTCATCACATGCCTGGATCAGATTGCACTAGTTTTGTTTTCAGTTAGGTTTGTTTTCACACGGGCAGGTGTTTGATCCAGAATGCACGTGGCTCTAGGCGATAACAAGTCTTCTGGTTTCTACGAGTTAGTCAGAACAACTATAGAAGTGAAGACAATTTGTCTTCATCCATCATGCCAACACTACGGTGTCGAGGTACCCTTTCAAAGGGCCAGCAAAGTGCTTTAATACTGTATCAATGCCTTTTGGTTTGGTTAATTTTACCTCCATTAATACGGTAGTGATTAAAATTTAGCAGAGAGATAACCAACTTGAGGCGTATCTATAGTCGTTTCACTTCCAAAGCCATATGTGCAGACATGCACATACAATTAAAAAGAATATGCTTGCCCCTACAAACACACTTCTTACTTATTTCAAAAGTATATCCGTTATATGTACAAGATGGTGATGAGAGAATGGGAAAGATGGGCCACAGGTTTAAGCCATTTACTGACACAAACCAACAATGGCCTCGGGCAGAAAGAGATGCTCCGTTAAAAGACGCACCATTTTCTTCTCGGTATGGATTATTCATAAGCACTTTCCATGCTTCTGTGAAATCCTCAATCTATTTCAAGACAGGCAGTAGCAAAGCACAGCAAATGTAGTCGAGTGGATTCTGTCTCCGATTCTGTCAAACAAGCACGTCAACTTGCCGCCTTCTTCTCATGTACAGCGTTTAATCCAAGATCTTAACCCATTCAGAGCCAACTACTCATTAATGCATCATGCCAGTTGGTTTTCATGATGCATGAATTCAAAATTTGTCAGGGCTACATTCATACATCATGCCGACCCCAATTCTCGATACAGTCCTGGAGGTTCAGCATGATGCGCCAAGCATACTTGCCTGCGCTTTGTTGGTGCATCATGCCAATTCATTGGTGCATCATGCCAATTCATTGGTGCATCATGCCAATCAATGGGCATGATACAGTAATGCATCCACAGTGCTTAAAGGGCCATACACAAAAACCCAGAATCTGCTAAGCTGTTCGTGTCTGACAGTGGAGAAAGGGCGGATCCTGCACAGAACGCTTGTTGCTGATAAAAAGCGACAGGAAATTTGCCATTTCATTTGAACACTATAATCCGCCCGGTGGCGGTGGCAGAGCTTGTGCCATTAGCCCCAAGATCTACATTTTACCCCTGAGCCTGTAGTGCTACAGATCAGGGACTTACTGAGATGTTCATTTCACTTATTCCTTAACCCTTTAAGGGCCGCTGATGCAGGAGTGCATCATGTTCATTGGTAGCCCTGATGCACCAATGAAGCGCTGGTGAGACAGCTCGCCTACACGTCATTGGAGCATCATGCAGGGTTGATATACACTCCCGGAGGGTCAGCATGATGCTCCAATGAACTGCTGGTGAGCAATCTCGCCAGCACTTCATTGGTGCATCATAATGACCAATGGGCATGATGCATTAATGTATCAGCTGCCCTCAAAGGGTTAACATGCAATTCCTCAAGGGTCACTAATGCATTAGTGCATCATGCTCATGATGCATGAATGCAGCCCTGGTGAGTAACATACCTACGCTGCATTCATGCATCATGCTCTCCCTATAGGGTTGATACACTCCTAGAGTCAGCATGATGCTCCAATAAAGTGTCGGTAAGCAGATTGTCCCTATCTCTGGCCTTGGCGAGTTACTCGCTCGGCTATATTCAAGCATCATTGTGACAAAAGGCATGATGTATAAATGTACTTTTGAGCCATAATGGGTGAGTAGCATGCTTCCTGAAGTGAGTGAGTGAGTAATAGATGTTTAACGCCATTTCGACAGCTAAGGTCATATTCATGGCAAGAACTACATGACATAATTTCACAGAGGAATGTGTCAGTGCCCGCGCATATTTGCACCACACACATCTGAGGGGATAGGAAAGAGGAGAAATAGACCCTTTTAAGTAGGCTAGGGAAGCCCGTCTTCCTGGAGAGAGCAGTCAGGTAGTCTATTAAAGGCAGCAGTAACAGCAGCAGTAGAGTGCTGTAACAGGAGGTGTAACTGTCAATATAAATAGATGTACCTTGGATGCCCTGTTATATCACGGTTATCATATTTCACAACGATTTTGGGTGCCCAAACTGGATAATCTGAGTGCCTTTAACACAGGATAGAGGCACTGAGTTGACAGTTGTATATTGACAGTGTTCTTTTTCTATAGGGCATTAGCATATTATGCTATGGAGGCCGCCATCTTGGTTAGGCCTCCGACTCCAGAGCAGGGCATTCTGGGTAAATTTCCTATCAGCCTCCAGATTATTGGACACTGATAAGACTATAAATATATGCTAAGTTCATATCACAAGATAACAAGGACACAGACTGAAGGTTTGGCGGAATTTAATGTTGGGTCTCACACAACATACACTGCAAAAGAATTCCTATGTGTGCTCTCTCCCCGGTGGTTTAAACAGGTGTGCGGCTTCTCAACTGTAACTGCCAAGAGTAACATTCCCACCATCCAGTAGGTGGAGACACTGTGCTTAACCAGGTTGGTTATATTAGTTCCAAGCACAGACCCAGGGGGCCACACCAGTATATATATATATGTCCGGCCTTTATATCCTAATCACCCGAAGTATCTTATCTTTTGTTTTATCAGCGCATCAAGTCAATTCTCCAGGACTGTACCAGGACATCACATCAACTCTACAGGGGGCAATGTATTCGGAACGACATCTGCATGACATCTGCCAGTCATCTTAATGGATGGTGTAGGATCTCGACACGAAGGCCATAATGAACTGCCATTATCTCAGCTTTCTAATGATGAAGGAACTTTTCAAATGCTTCAATTAGAAGAGAAGTGAACATGACCTATTTTACATTTTCAAACATATTTCAATTTTGAAAGTTGAAAAAAAAGACCAGCAAAAGATGCCAAGACACAGGCCACATTGGCCTGCATTGTGAAACAGGTTTCAGCAACACTGGAGTATGGCAGCCATGTGTTTTAGGAGAGACTCTAACATATCCCCACTACCTTCAACCTCTGCCCTTCACTCCCTCCCCTAATCCATCTCCTCCCCTCCCTGCACCTCATCCAGCGTATAAGTTACTCCGGGGGCGGCCATCTTGGTCCCCGCGGGGTGGGCTGGGACCCGGCTGGTACTAACCAGTGTGAGCGGGGGCTACTCATCTTGCCACCAGAGGGCCGTATATCTTCATTAGTAATGTCTGTTTCTGAGCGCTGCGGTTGTTATGGTTACAGCTGTTTGTTTGGGTTGTTTAACATAGCTTTGGCAGATACCAACTGACATAAGGTAATCTCGCACGGGAAGGTGGGGCACTTGAGGTCTAACCCTTAGTGAGAGGGATTTTGGTGGAGTTATTTTTCATGAAATCTACCCTTGATGTGAGGATTTTGGCCTTGCCAGCTGCACATCCATGTCTATAACAAATATGCCTTTGTTAGCCTCACCAACAGCTCAGACATGTACTACAGGCAGCCTTTGCCAGCCTCACCAACAGCTGAGTGATGTACTATAGGCATCCTTTGTCAGCCTCAACAATTGTCAGCCTCACCAACAGCTCAGAGATGTACTATACGCAGCCTTGTCAGCATCACCAACAGCTCAGTGATGTACTGCAGGAAGCCTTTGTCAGCATCACCAACAGCTCAGTGATGTACTACAGACAGCCTTTGTCAGCATTACCAACAGCTCAGACATGTACTACAGACAGCCTTTGTCAGCATCACCAACAGCTCAGACATGTACTACAGACAGCCTTTGTCAGCATCACCAACAGCTCAGTGATGTACTACAGGCAGCCTTTGTCAGCATCACCAACAGCTCAGTGATGTACTACAGACAGCCTTTGTCAGCATTACCAACAGCTCAGACATGTACTACAGACAGCCTTTGTCAGCATCACCAACAGCTCAGTGATGTACTGCAGGAAGCCTTTGTCAGCATCACCAACAGCTCAGTGATGTACTACAGACAGCCTTTGTCAGCATCACCAACAGCTCAGACATGTACTACAGACAGCCTTTGTCAGCCTCACCAACAGCTCAGACATGTACTACAGACAGCCTTTGTCAGCATCACCAACAGCTCAGTGATGTACTACAGGCAGCCTTTGTCAGCATCACCAACAGCTCAGTGATGTACTACAGACAGCCTTTGTCAGCATCACCAACAGCTCAGACATGTACTACAGACAGCCTTTGTCAGCATCACCAACAGCTCAGTGATGTACTGCAGGAAGCCTTTGTCAGCATCACCAACAGCTCAGTGATGTACTACAGACAGCCTTTGTCAGCATCACCAACAGCTCAGACATGTACTACAGACAGCCTTTGTCAGCATCACCAACAGCTCAGACATGTACTACAGACAGCCTTTGCCAGCATCACCAACAGCTCAGACATGTACTACAGACAGCCTTTGTCAGCATCACCAACAGCTCAGTGATGTACTGCAGGAAGCCTTTGTCAGCATCACCAACAGCTCAGTGATGTACTACAGACAGCCTTTGTCAGCATCACCAACAGCTCAGACATGTACTACAGACAGCCTTTGTCAGCATCACCAACAGCTCAGTGATGTACTACAGGCAGCCTTTGTCAGCATCACCAACATCTCAGTGATGTACTACAGGCAGCCTTTGTCAGCCTCACCAACATCTCAGTGATGTACTACAGACAGCCTTTGTTAGCCTCACCAACAGCTCCGTGGTGTTCTACAGCAGAGATGTCAGTTTGATATTTGGCGAAACTCTGAAAATTATTTTGGGGCACTTCAAAAGTGGGGTTATATCCAAATCAGAGTGACAAATACCTTCAAAATTAATCACTTAGGGTTGGGTGTATCTTTAAGAAATATCACAATTATAAAATATTCATTTAAAAAAAAAAAGATTCTTATCATTTCTGTAGTAAAATATCACCTTTGAACCTCTGACATCAGAGAAAATCTGAAACTTTGACATCTCTGCTACAGGCAGCCTTTGTCAGCCTCACCAACAGCTCAGACATGTACTACAGGCAGCCTTTGTCAGCCTCACCAACAGCTTAGAGATGTACTATAGGCAGCCTTTGTTAGCCTCACCAACAGCTTAGAGACCTAATTTAGACAGCATATATCAGCCTCACCAACAGATATACCGTAGAACACTTTGACATCAGACATCAAGTATAATAGTTAGTGTCATTTACAGCCTACAGGTGGCGGTATGTGAGAGTTATGTGGTAGTACCACGTGACTTACAGGGGTTGGTGTATTGTGGGATACTTACCAGTAACATAAAGTACAAAGTTTTCACTCACATGAGTAAACCTTTCCTTATAACTATACTAGTGGCTTCGCCACTAGTGTTTGGAGCCATAGAGTATGTAGGGCTATACTTTGACCACTATTTGGCCACTACTCACAGGAAACTGTGGCCACTACTCACGGAAAACTATGCTCACTATTCACAAGAAAATACAGGCTGTATTCATGGGAAACTGTGGAACATTTTCGCTGCCCTAGTTGCCTATAAACATGACGTTACCTAGTGACGTGACATTGCTAAATCATGTGATGTTGCGTCATAAATCTTGCTGACAACAACACTCTCCAAGAAGATTCTTTTGGAAGGCCTCAATTCAAATGTTTAGGGTACAATATTTCAATAACTTTGAGTCGTTTTAACATAATATTTCTAGATGGGATAGTATGGATGTATACCATAAATATAAGGCAGTATTTGTGCATGGTTTATTTTGATTGTACTTATCTTCAGGGCACTTTGAATGAGTTGTTATGCAATGAGGTTAGAGGTTATTGTGCTAAATCTATTTTAATTCTAATTGCAATTAAATCATATGAATCCGTTGGCCAGGAGAAATCTTATTGCCTAGGGATACCTCATAATATTAAAATCCTTGAAAACTTGGAAAAGAAATCGAGTTAACTTTGAGAAAAGTACATACTTTTACCTAGCCTCTTTTGATTTATCTGTTCCTGGCAAGCAGTCAAGCTAATTTTAATGGTGTAGGAACCAGCGACAAACCACTGCCTTTTTATATATAGGGTAATGATACTGTAACAGTAATTTCTTGCCTATTAGGTGCATCTTACATATAAGGGTCACCCCCAACTTGAGAAGCTCATATAGAACACACCTGGGACCAGCATAATAGAGATTTAATGTAGATGCACCCCCATACAAATTATTATACTGGTGTTGCAGATGCACACCCATACAAATTATATATATATATATATATATATATATATATATATATATATATATATATATATATATATATATATATATATATATATACTGGTGTTGCAGGATATCACTAGGCAAAGCCATTTGCTGAAGGTGGTTACCAGTGGTTATCACTGATAACAATTATCGGATGGGTACCTGAGAAGTCCGAGGTGAATAGTTGGGATTATTTTCCTCTATCAGCTCATTCTAAGCTAGAAATAACCACTTTCCTTCCATCCTTCTTCACAGTAATCTCAATACAGTAAAGGATTACACCTCATACATTTTAGGTTTGAGCTCTATGTTTATATTATATATAATAAATCCTGTACTAGTTGGTACCGGTATATCATACAAGAGATTATGCGATAGATTTGGTTCCATTCTAAGACCCTACACATGTCCCAAGATCTATGTGATTAAGACTATTGGGTATGTTTTCTTACCAAACATCAACAAAGGTATGAAAGGTTTCTTCCCTTAGCAACAGGCAGCCAAACACAGGCAAATGCTTAGCTATAATCCCAAATACCAATATAGCCACTCAATGTGTGACCTTTAAACCTTTAACCCCTTTAGGGGCCGCTGATGCAGGAGTGCATCATGCCCATTGATCAGCGTGATGAAGTGTCAGCGAGTATGCTTGCCAGCACCATTCAGTGACCCCGTTCACTTCATTGGGTGTATATTGCGCAAATGAGTGAGTAATAGATGTTTAACGCCATTTTGACAACTTAGGTCATATTCATGGCGAGAATTACATTACACAATTTCACAGGGGAATGTGTCAGTGCCCGCGCATATGTGCACCACACACATCCCGAGGGGATAGGAAAGAGGAGAAATAGACCCTTTTAAGTGGGCTAGGGAGGCCCGATTGCGCAAATGCATCATAGACAAGTCACTTACCAAGGGTGGGCAGGAATGCATGGATGGTGCACTTCATTGGTGCATAGGCGGTAATCTAGACTCTGATATAGTTGTCCCAATCATATTGTCACAAAAACCATTCATATACTATGCTTTATTTTCACTGGCTTAGTTTTTACATATGTGGTCTCAAAATCTTTTTCCCTGTCTTTTCAAAGTGTCTTGGCAAAATTTTCAAATTCCCTGTTTTTTTTTTCATCTTGTCTGTGCAGTGGGTAACTACAAATGGCCATGATCAATTAGCAGCCCTATGGAGACCCTAAAGGGTTAAAGTATCTATTGGCTGATTACATGTACCATTATATAAGTACAGGTAATGTACATATATTGGTTGGTCCTTTATTACTCAGTGTCTGGAGTATTATGAATGTGGTTTGTTGTAAAAGCAAACCGTAATGTGTTTAACAGCCATTTGTATAAACTGTAAGCATTGTACCTTGAACTTGAAATGTTCTTTTCTTAAAAAGGGGACAAGGTCTAGGTTTGGTCTATTAGGCCTACACATAACGTTATCCATCATACCAGAATACCCCCATATAAGGCGCATCTTATTTGCGAGGATAAAGTCCTAGTGCGCCTTATAGCAGTGGTGGATCCAGGATTTGAAAAAGGAGCAGCACGGCCCAAAAGGAGGGGGCGCACCCCCTATTTTAGAGCAAATTTTGGGCTCCAAAATATGTCTTTAAACTCTTAAGTACTGGGGAAAAGCGGGGTGGGCACGCCCCTGCGCCCCCCTCTAAATCCGCCACTGTCTTATAGGATCAGCAAGAATGAAGAAAGGTTCTTCTACAAAATCTCCCCAATATTTCCCTACCCCTTTTTATTAATCTATGCGGCCATCCTCGCATATAAGCCATACCTGGTTTACAGTACTACACCCTCTCTGATACAAAAAAAAACTCATATTATATCAGATGGCTTAGTCTGTAAATTCATGCTAGTCACATTTCAATTACCACTATGTCTACAAGTAAAAGAGACTAACATCCTTGGAAATATGACAATCAAACTGATAGTTCAGTCGCCTGGTTACTTTTCTGATGTCCGCTTAACATTCCATGGTACAACCTCATACGGCTCTACCAGCTAGACCAGAATACAATGTGCCAGACCCTAGGGATGCCCTTCCTATGCTGTCCGTGCCATGTTTACATTTTAGTCGGCTGCCCCGGGAGAACATTGTCAGTGACAACCTCCCGCAGGACATCTGTGGCAATGTTTAATCATGCCCACATTCTCCGTGTCTGCTTGATACTTGTTGCAATAGTTATTCTAGAATTCCCTCACTAGACTTTCTCCCAGACCTTGATGGGGGGTCCCCAATGTCGATTTTAAGAAATATCCATGGCACTGTGTCGATTTTACGAAAAGCTCATGTCGCCATGTCGATTTTAAGAAAGTGCCAATGTCCCATGTCACTAAGCTCAAAAATGCCCATGTCGCCATGTCCTGCACGCACATCTCAATTCCAAATCCTTAGTTTGATTGCCGCTCTCGTATGACAATTTCTTTCTTTTGTTACAAGTTAAGATATTGTCTAAGATATTGAAGTCTCTGAGAGAATCCAACTGCAAAGTCTCCTTTTTTCACTGTCTGTTTTTCACCCCCAGTGTGTCCCTCCCCCAATGCGTGTCCCTCCCCCAATGCGTCTACACAATTGCCTCCCTCTCCCACTGCCTCCCTCTCCCCCCATTGCCTCCCTCCGCAATTGCCTCCCTTTCCCCATTGCCTCCCTCCCCCTGCCTCTCTCTCCCACTGCCTCTCTTCCGCCTTTGCCTCCCTCCCCCACTACCTTACTCCCCATTGCCTCTCTCCCCCACTACCTTCCTCCCCATTGCCTCTCTCCCCCACTACCTTCCTCCCCATTGCCTCCCTCCCCCACTACCTTCCTCCCCATTGCCTCTCTCCCCCACTACCTTCCTCCCCATTGCCTCCCTCCCCCACTACCTTCCTCCCCATTGCCTCTCTCCCCCACTACCTTCCTCCCCATTGCCTCTCTCCCCCACTACCTTCCTCCCCATTGCCTCTCTCCCCCACTACCTTCCTCCCCATTGCCTCCCTCCCCCACTACCTTTCTCCCCATTGCCTCTCTCGCCCACTACCTTCCTCCCCATTGCCTCTCACCCGCGTTTGCCTACCACGCTGATTGGCTGCTCGGCTACTTTATCTTGCTTGTCCTCTGAATCTCTTCATTATCCCTCTATTCACGGTGAGCCACCTTGCGTGCGGCGTCAGGTTCATTAAACATATAAAACGGAGCGGTAGCAGAATCCTACTTTACGACCTGCCTTTCCTCTCCTCATCCCAATCCCAAGCCTATACAGAGTGCATTACCAGGGGTGTGGGGGCCTAAATCTGGGGAGGCAGGGATGAGGAGTTCTAGACAGAGGTATTTAGGTGGTCCCTAGGAAGATAACAAGCTAAGTGTCTCTGCCATGTTAGCAATGGCTCATGGACAAACACTTCACTCCATGTAGTAGCTCTGTTGAATAAACATGGTATCTTATTCCTGGAGTTTTGGACCATTCTTTGGACCTTATAAGTGCCTTTAGACCGGACTGGTCACTTGCATGTACAACCCTTATAGTGCCCCATAGTGCAAATTAAATTGGCAAAAATGAAAATATAAGGATCAAAGTTCAGGATAAAGCAGACATGGCTTAGATATAACTGAATAATACCAGCCTTTTTGCTTTCTTTGGCAGGCTGATCCAACAAGTCCTAATAACAGGGAATCTGTCCGTTTATGGGTTGTTAATGCATCATACCGTGGCAAGTAACTCGCCTGGACTACCTTCATGCATCATGCGGTGCTGATACACTCCCGGAGTGTTGGCATGATACCTTGGCACTTCCTTGGTGCATCATGCTGACCTACGGGTATGATGCACTCCTGCATTAAGCGGTCCTTCAAGGGTTAAAGTTTGCAGCAACACGCAGTGACTGCCCCCTGGGTACAAAATGGCATCCTGCACAGCTTGATCAGCTACAAGTGTATCATAGTGGGTCTTGGAGCCATGCCAACAGTTGCTAGGTTACAGCGCACCCCGATTGAACTCATATTGAAGGGTTTCATGATGACCGCAGAGCGACAAACGACAAGGAAGCGTACTGAATGCTATATTGCAGACCATTGAGATTTACCACCTCCATGTACCTTAAATGTTACAGGTTGCACATAGACCTGTTGAGATGAGTATTCCTATTAGTTATTAGTGGTATGGTATAACACTGACACCTATGTAGAGAACCTGGAGGCCAGTTGTTTCTAAGCTGAGGGTTTTTAGAAAGGCCCAATTCATATTTTAGGGCAGAGCCTGGAATATGAAAAGTTCGCAATTCTCAAAAGGCCCAATCTATGACTAGGGATAGGTTCTAAGTATTCAGGAGTAATTGGGACATTTCTGAGAAGGATGGTAGTCTTAATCTCCTATACTCTATGTAGATATCATTGTGGAGCATCATACCGAGGCTCCGAGTTGGCATGATGCCCTGGGAAGTTACTCGCCGGGGCAGCATTCATGCATCATGAAGACCAAAGGGCATGATTCATTAATAGCTCTTAAGTAGTTTAAGAGATTTGCCAATACTGGGGAGTAAGGTTAGGCAACAGCGTCTGGAACTTTTTAACAAGATGGCTACAGTGGATGTCACTAGCGCTTACTACTCAGCAGTGGTAGATCCTGGTACATATTAACCTGTATGTATATATATATATATATATATATATATATATATATATATACATATATATATACATATATATATATATATATATATATATATATATATATATATATATATATACATATATACATATATATATATATCGGAGTAAGCCGACTGCACTGTGAGACCACATGTATGTAGGCGGGCAGACTGTCAGAGAGTGGCTCTATATATTCTATATGCTAACTTCACAGCTGGACGTCGACCACCTGGAGAAGGTTAGCGTCATCATACCGCTAAAACATCCTACAGGCTACACTCTCATTGTACTGAGGCATGGGGAGCAAATTTTCATAGTGGTGGGGGGGGGTCCTATTTCAGGGGGGCCCCGCTATACATTTAGTCTTATATTGTGACTTTTATTATGCCAATGAACTACCCTAATTCCACACATACAAAATGCACTTTGCCTATAAGGTGCACCCTAATTTGTAGTAAATTATATAGTGTTGTGGCTTGATTTTAAGCAGTAAACCCCTACGCATCTTACCACATCAGACGGCAGCCTACTCCTCATACTAATTCACTCTAGCCTCTACTCTAGTCCATCCCCCTTGATCCCTCCACCCCAACCTCTCCAAATACCTCCTATGGCCAGTACATACTTTCCTTGTCAGCACTAACTTAGTGGGACATCCAGCCCACCCCAAACCTGCCCCACCTCCTCTTGTCATTGAGCTCTTTGTCAGCACTATATGGGTGGGCTCATCATGACAAATACACCTGTCTTGAGACATGATGTTATTTCTGAGCTGCCAAAAAGTAAGGATACCCTGTGCCAGGATCCCTTTAAATGCTGCTGATGCAGGAGTGCATCATGCCCATTGGTCGTCATGATGCACCAATGAAGTGCTGGCACGACTGCTTGCCAGCACTTCATTGGTGCATCATGCCGACCCTCCGGGGTGTATCAATTAAAATGGGTCATCATGATGCATGAAAGCAGCCCTCGAAAATGAGTTACTCACCAGGGCTGCATTCATGCATCATGAAGACCAAGGTGATGTATTAATGCATTCCCAGCCTTTAAAGGGACATGCTTTGGAGCATCATGCTGACATTCTGCCAGGCTTTTGGCAATGCACTGAGTCTGTCTGAGTCTGTTTTCTTTCTGCCTTCTGTCTGCCATCTTTCAGCAGTTTGTATACTAGATGCGCGTCACCTACGCCTACACCCAGTATTATATTCTACATTACCTACATACCTAGTGCCTTCTGCACCTGCCTCCTCACACACCTAAATACACAACTCCCTGCCACCTTATCATACCTTCTCCAATGCTCAGCCAACTGCAGGTATTTAGGAACCCTTTGTAGGGGCCAGCTCTGGCTGTGAGTCTATGGCAGTATGCTATCTGTCCCCGTTCCGCTTGCACCAGCCCCCAGGGGCTGGTCAGCCATTGAACACTGCCCCCTTGTGTCATACCGATTCAGGTGTAGGTGGAAGGTAGAGAACGTCAGGTCTGGGGATGTAGCTCAGTGGTAGAGCGCTCGCTTGCAAGTTGAGAGGTCCCGGGTTCAAAACCCGGTGTTTCCAAGTACGTTTTTGCCGACCTCTACACCTTCAAGGGTCGATAGTGCATTAATGCATCATACCCATTGGTCGTCATGATGCATTAATGCAGCCCTCACATCCATACAACATGCCAAACCTGCAGGATTGATACAGTTCCAGATGGTCGGTATGATGCACCAATGAGGTGTTGGTAGGCAAGATTTGCCAGCACCATGCACAGAGGCGTAGGAAGCAAATCTTCGTGGGGGGGGGGTCCAGTGGGGGCCCCACCTCAACCACCTTGAATTGCCGGCTCAAGCACAGTAGCACCTATATATACCTATATAAAATCTGTATAGAAAAGTAATTTTTGATGAATTTTTGATCCCCCTGCCGCCCCCCCCCCTTTTCCTACGCCCCTGTAATGCATCATGAGTCAATGGACGTGATGCACTCCTGTCATAGCGACTTTTAAGCTTTACATCCATTGTCATATCATATCTTCTATGGTCTGTAAATATGGGTACGATAAAATGAGCAAATATCAGATATTTCTGTACTAGTTGAAACACTATGTTTTCTTTCAAATTTCACTTGCATGTGCATGCACCCAGCATTCCATTACAAAGTTGTCTTTTAATGCATTCTTGCATTGATTTGGGCCCTCATGAATAAATCAGATTTTGTGGCATGCAAACAGTTTGATGAATCGTCTAGTGAATAAAGTCTACGCACCGGTTTACCTGACAATTATTGATTTCAATTGCAAAGTAGCTCTTGTATATTATTTTCAATGCTTAACGTTGATTTATCCACTTACCGCTGAAGCTTACTTGTGACCTTGGCACTTAGAAAAGCTCCAACGGATCAAATCACTACAGCCTAAGACCAACCGGTTGAGCGATTGACAGCTTCTTTAAATGAGGGTCTGTCTTATACATGAGGTGCACCTAATATTTGCTGTATTATGAAACATCCTCAGTTTGATCCTGCATCATCACTCTCAGTTACTCTAGACAACAGCTTTCCTGCTCTCGGGTCGATCCATTGTTGGCCTTCCCTGAGCATTGAGCAGGTAAGCCGGACCTTGATATTGGAAGGACTTTGTAATATTAGCTTCTCGATCAACACCTAGTCCCGCCGCTGTGAACTATCCGGATCAACACAAGACGCTTAGGATGGGATTTGAGCTCTATGTGAGGATCAGGGCTGAAAGAGCAGCGCTCGGTGAGATTTGAGCTCGGTGTGGGGAGAAGAGCTCAATGTGAGAGGACCAGCTCAGTGTGAGGGGAGCAGCTAAGGGTGGGGTTTGAGCTCTTGGTGAGGGAGCAGCTGAGGGTGGGATCTAAGCTGAGAGTGAGGGAGCAGCTCTATGTCATATTTGAGAGATGAGGCATCAAGGTTGGGGGAGCTGATGCTAAGGGGAACAGCTGAGGGTGAGAAACCAGCTCAGTCTGAGGAAGATAGCGGCGAGAGCAGCTCAAAGTGGGCAGTTGAGGCTGTAATGAGAGCTCAGTGTGAAGGGAGCAGCTCAATTTGAGGGGAGCAGCTGAAGATGAGTGCCAAACTGAGTGCTGAATGTAGGTGTGAAGGTCAATCACTTAGGGTCTAGAGGCAGCCAGCACAAGTGATTATAAAATTCATCACTAGGGGTGACAAACCCTAACATACAGCATATGAACTCTCCCATAACCGCCTAATTTCATTGTCGCCTCCATGTAGCTTATCCATAATGGAGCCATTACCTATTAATGCGCTGCAGGTGAAGGAATAGAGACGGCGACCGTCCATTGTCACATGCATGTAGCGGACTACAATACAGATAGCAGAGCTCTGGGCGTGGCCACTAACGCATTAATGCAACACATCCATCTAACTGTTGCTGCCAATTCAGAAGTAAAGCTATCCTTTAAGGACCACTAGGAGTGCATCATGCCTATTGCTCGTCATTCTGCTTACCAGCACTTCATTGGTGCATCATGCGAACCCGTTAGTGGTGTATCAACCCCGCAGGGTTGGCATGATGCCGTGGCGAGTTATTTGTGTTGCTGCCATGCTGCATCGTCACGCTAGATGTATTAATTAATGAGCACCCCTTAAAGGCACATTTCCACTTTTATATAGGCCTATTCATCAACATGACCTTCAGTGAACCTTAGTGTGGGGTTTGGGAGAACGTATTGAGCTAAATGCTTATTGAATAGTAGAGCGCAATGCACCTGCGTGCTGCAGATACATGATCTTATCCAGCGAGACGTCACTACCTCAGTACACACCATTTAGCACGCAAGGATCAGAATGGGGCAGTGCTTCAGTCAGGGGGCAGGTTATAGTGAGAATAGAGAGAGCAGCTCATGGTCAGGGGAGTAGCTGAGTGTGAGGGGAGAAGTTTATGGTCAGGGAAGAGCTCCTGGACAAGGGAGCAGCCCATGGTCAGGGAGCAGCTCTGTGTGAGGGGAGCACCTCTGTGTAAGGACTCTTTGGAGAGCAGCTCAGTGTAAAGAGAGCAGCTGAGTATGGGAGACTTGAGGGTAGACACCTGCTAGAAGCTGAGGATGAGAGACAGATCCTGGAATTGGAAAAAGAGGGTGCACTGCAAAATCAAAGGAGATGTACCCCAGGGTGCACCACCTAATTTTTTAAGCAAATTTTGGGGGCCCTGAAATAAGCGAGTAAACTTTTAAGTACAGACAAAAAAGAGTGGGTACCCGGATCTGGCGCGGAGAAACAGCCCGGGGATGTAGGAGTTGCTCATCATGTGTAGCTTCAGGTAGTGACAGGAGAATTTATGAGTGAGGTGAGCAGCTCAGCAGTATGGGAGAGGAGCAGCTCAGACAGGGACAGCATAGCCAACCACAGGGATGGGCTTAGGGTAGGCATCAACACTGCATGGCGAGGAAGTATAGACAGGAGAGGGAGCAGCTCACGATAGGAGGGTACCCGCATATAAGACATTCTGAGCTCAAGGCAGACTTATAAGGCACACCTTGGGGCAGTTCTAGCTAATTTAAATCAAATTTCAAGTAATCTTGACCCTGTCTATTAGGTACACCCAGACTTTGGGAAGGTCCTGTAAGGCACACTAAGATCAACATATACGCCACACCTTATATGTTAAAAATCTATAGCCCGATTTTGAGCAAGGTGTTGCAGTAATTCTGGTGAGAGTGCAGTCAGCAGTCCAATATAGGGTGATGCTCAGTGTACAGCATCACCACTGAAATTTCAATTTTTAATTCAATGACTTTCCACTGCATTTTCCCTCTGCAAAGGTGTATTTTCCATGTATACAGGAGCGATCATGGAAGTAAAGACTGACATAATCATCCTAATTACCATGTTGAAAAATGATCATTTGTCTCTTGTTCTCCCTTCAGTAGGTTGCATGTTCCTTTGACATGAGAACTTTTCATAGTGGGTCTCAAAACCCTTATCCCTGTGTGCAGCTCTCCTTTTTCCCAATTGTTTTGGGACAGATTTCAAATTCCCTGAGTGTTTCCTGTGTTTTCCCTGTTTTTACAATTTCTCCATTTTTTTTTCAGGTTTCCCTCTGCGACACAGACCCCGAGGATGGGGAACAGTTTGAGTTATCATGCATGAATACAACCCTGGCAATAGACTGGCTTCAGTCTCTGATTATGTGATAATGATTATTATATATTGTCAGAAATTAGTATTCATGAAAATATACCCCTACCCTCCATCCTCTCTACCCTTCCTGTTGTCATGACGTAAGTGGAAGGGACTGCAGCCAGTCTACCCTGCCTGTTGTCATGACGTAGAGTGGAAGGGACTGCAGCCAGTCTACCCTGCCCCCCATCCACTCTACCCTGCCTGTTGTCATGACGTAGAGTGGAAGGGACTGCAGCCAGTCTACCCTGCCCCCCATCCACTCTACCCTGCCTGTTGTCATGACGTAAAGTGGAAGGGACTGCAGCCAGTCTACCCTGCCAAGTAACTCTCTTGCATTCAAGCATCTGGAGGGTCGTCATGATGCACCAATGAAGTGCTGACAAGCAGTCTCGCCAGCACTTCATTGGTGCATCATGCCGACCAACTGGCATGATGCACTCCTGCATCAGAAGCCTTTATAATGGTTAACTGTCAATCCAATCTACATCCATTGACACCCACCAATTGCACCAAAGTATTATTCTCCTTTGTTCAGCTTGGATCGCCTCGCTCATCGCCTGTACCGGTTATGTAGAAGCCATCAATACCACTGTTCATACTCTAATGAAATGGCCGCAGTTTGGTGTTAAGGTGCCTAACGCTCATCTCTACACGTGTTAGGTTATATACATGGATAATGCGCTGTCCCTTTCAGTATACACGATTCAAACATGGATAATGGCTCATGGCTTCCGTGCTTCCTCCCTTTAAGGTTGAAATACAGATGCTGTATGTGGCTTGTAATGTGTTAAAATGTGTCTCTTTACATATTCACTAAGGTAGCATAGAGAGTCATGTCCTACATATTATATACACTCACCATCCTACCTCTCTCTCATCACATGCTAAGGCCAAATAAAAAAAAAAGGTTTGTTTCCAGTAACCCGACCGACCCTAGCAAAACGGGCAAAATTTTTTTTTTATGATTTTGAAGAATTTTGTCTCATTTTTCCACATTTTGAATAATCTTTTCATTACTTTTTGAGGATTTTTTTCCTGTACCCTTTTCAGGTCTTCTCCTCTCTCACAGTTGTCATTTTCCAAATCATTATTTTACAATGAAATCAAAGAATTTGATACATCCATTGATATGTGCCCTAACATTTTCTATATGTAAATGTAAAAAAAAAAAAAAAATCCAACCTACCGACCCTACCATTTCAAGTCATGTTGCTGGAAACACAACTTATGCCAATTGGCATGATGCACTAATGGCCTTTAAATAGCTAAGGGAGTAGTCATTATTTATCAACAGGGGGGGGGGTGATGGGTTTGAGGGGGGGCTTAAAATTTTCAGACCCCTCCCGAGGGGGGGCTGAAAAGATTTTGACCCCTCTTGAGGGGGGGGGCTAAAAAAATTCACCCTCTTTTTAGCAAAAAAGCCCGTGCCCTACTATAGATCAAAGAGGGGCGCGAAAACTCTCCTCGCCTCCGGCGTGGGGGGGGGCGCAAAAAATTTTGACTGCCGTCGAGGGGGGGGCGTAAAAAATTTTCGTGCGTCCATGCGAAAACCCACCACCCCCCCTGTTGATAAATAATGACCACTCCCTAACACTGATTGGTTATCGATTGTTGTATCATCCTGCGCATATGAAACTGTGAAATTATTCACAGTTGTTAACGGGCTAGACTCCATCTACGCCAGCATGGACTGGGGAGTGGGCTGGGGCGGGGAGATTAGAAGTTTGGTTTATTGATGAGTTTTATGTCTCACTTTAGCACACAAGTCTTTCTCATATTTGAACTTACATGCATGTCCTTTCCTTTCTCATTATGAACATTAATCTAAAAAGCTGACTGCCATGAACAGCTTGATAAGTATTTAAATATGCTGCTTGTCCATCACAGCAATGATCAAATAGATTCTATGGACAACCAGATCTATGAGATGAATGATCACATGGGGTGAGGGAAAAAAACCGCTACCGAGGCCCGTCAAATGCGAAAGGGGGTAGCAGAAAAAGCCAACTTCTATATGTATGAGCTCTGGCTTAAATGGAAGGTCATATTTCATCAGCAAGGGAAACTATGTTAGCGCAGTTATGACCTGTACCATCTGTCCTGTCCACATTACTCCTGTACGGGCCACTAATGCAGGAGTGCATCATGCCCATCATGTCGGCATGATGCATCAATGAAGTGCTGGCGACTCTGCTAGCCAGCACTTTATTGGAGCATCATGCCGACCCTCCGGGAGTAACCCCGTAGAGTTGTCATGATGCATCAATGCAGCCCTGGTGAGTAACTTACCAGGGCTGCATTCCTAATGTACTCAGATATACTGTGGGTGGGCGAGGTTAGATTTCCAGCTGCTTATCTATGATATATGCCTATACAGGAACTGTTAGTTCAGGATGCACTCTGTCAATATGTGTCAGCGTGTTGACAGTGACAGCCTTCACCTGCTGTCATACATATATGTGCCGTAAACCCAGAGTATAAGTTACTTGCAGCTCATATATACAGGGGTTTTACAGCTACTCTCTGCATTACATACAGATGTATACAAAAACCTTTATTCCCATCTCAACATTTCTTTCCCAACCACTCACTCCCAATGCCCACCTCTCTCTCCACCCCATGCTCTCCACCCAGCTTCTGCCTTTCTGCCTCTTTCTGTCCCTCCCTCTGTTTGTTTGTCTCTCTCCCTTTATATCTCTCTGGCATTCCCCTCTGTCTGCCTGCCTGTCTCTCTGTCTGTCTATTTCTCTTTGCCTATGTCTGCCTTTCTCTGTCTCTGCCCCTATATATCTCTTGTTGTCTCTCTGCCTCTCCTTCTCCCCTTCTCACTCTGTCTCTCTCTCTGTCTGTCTGTCCCTCTCTGTCTCTCCTCCCCTTCTCTCTCTCCCCCCCCCTAACCTAAGCCATGTCTGGAGCCTGTTATGTGTGGACATGTACGTGTATTTGTATTGGGCATGTGAGTATTTGGGGCACACTCAGACTCCTCCTGCAGCAGGGACATGCCATCAGATAATTGGGTTGTCTAACTTTACCCCCTCTGTGTGGGTGATAGGGGGACCACTAGAGTACTACATTCAACCTCCAGCTGCACTAATGACTTACGTTTTGTGAAGGTCTGGGTGGCAGCAAAGCCATCTTGGATCTCTAAATATTCCTTAGTGAGACCTCAGGCAGTGGTGGATTTAGAGGGGGGCGCGGGGGCGCACGCACCCCCCCTTTTTACCCAGAACTTAAAGAGTTTAATTACATATTTTGGACCCCAAAATTTGATCTCAAATAGGGGGTGTGCCCCCCCCTTTCGACCGCACCCCTCCTTTTTTAAATCCTGGATCCACCACTGACTTAGTAGTGTTCCTGACGTCTCCAGTGAGTGTTAACTTGAAGCAGACCAGTTGCTTAACAATGACTTGAACTTGATGGATTCCCCTTACCAGCCATTCAAGAAATCAGTGAAATCCTCTCATGAGCCAATCAGGATTTTTGTTTTCAGCAGCCAATCAGTAAAATCCACTCATGAGCCAATCAGGAAACTCTTCTCATCAGCCAATCAGGAAAATCCTCTAATGCGCCAATCAAGGAAATCCTGTCATCATCCAATCAGGAAAACCCTCTCATCAGCAAATCTGGAAAATCCCTCAGTAGCAAAACTGGAGAATATCCTCATCATTTGGGATGCCTTTCCTCAAGTGTTTAACATGTTGGTAAATCAGGAAGTGACATCTCTGCACAAAGTGAATTATGACCAGTCCACATGGTGTAACAGCTATGACTCTGTCCTGTTTCTGTATACAGGAATGTCGGGATTAGCGATAATGTCCCCCATTACCATACCCACAAATCATCCTCTGAATTACCCTGTACAATACACACAGCTAACCTTTTCATGCCATAATGGGGCCTGGCTTGCAATTACAACACAAACTTCACTCGTGCAGACCGCTATTTATCTCCAAACTCATTAAGATCTGAAGTCCCATGTTTTTTGTTGACCAATTTGTCTGTTTTTACTTCGGCTCTGTGCTCCTGTTGTCCTTCAATCTTAAGGGAGTGGTCATTATTTATCAACAGGGGGGGGTGGTGGGTTTTCGCACAGATGCGCGAAAATTTTTTACGCCCCCCCCTCGACGGCAGTAAAAAACTTTTGTGCCCCCCCGCGCCGGAGGCGTGGAGAGTTTTCGCGCCCCCTCTTTGATCTATAGTAGCGCGCGAGCTTTTTTGCTAAAAAGAGGGTAAATTTTCTTAGCCCCCCCTCAAGAGGGGTCAAAATTTTTTTAGCCCCCCCCTCGAGAGGGGTCAGAATTTTTTACGCCCCCCCTCAAACCCACCACCCCCCCTGTTGATAATAAATGACCACTCCCTAATGTTTCATCATTTTGCTTGACCTCCATCTGGCTCTCCTCTCTTTCATTCTTTTAAGTCCCCTGCTTTCTCCCACCCTGTCATCTCGCCTTTGTGCTCTGCTCCCGTTCGCTTTCTCTATATAGCCAAATTCTCAAGATTTTTTGAGTCAATTAGACAGCTCTCAGTGACCGGAATTCTATAGTTACACATTTTCAAGCACCTGGCCCACTTATTACGTCAAAAACAATATGTCTAATCTTCCTACACTGTTATGAGTCATGACGATGGGAAAGTTTCCGGGGCATAGGAAAAGGGGGCCAGCGGGGCCTGAGCTTCAGTTCAGATCTAAAATTCACCAAAAATTACTTTTCTATAGAAAACCTATATGTATAGGCGGCGTCGCGGTTAAGCCGACAATTCAAGGTGGTTGTGGTGGGGCTCCTGCTGGTCCCCCCCCCCCGCCCAATGAAGATTTGCTTCCTACGCCTCTGCCTTTTACCCTATGCTGCCATATATATGAATGTCCACATGGCTATCGTGTTCCCGTCACAACCCATCACTGAATAATGAAACGCCCATCCTTCACTTCATCATATTACCCCGGTCCATCCGCTGGTCGGCCTCCATTAACGGTATGAATGGGGGATCCTAATTGAAGTCCTGAAGTCATGTGATGAGGGCCCAGCAGCCGAAGGTGTTAATTATGATTGAAGTTAGACAAATCAAAATCTACTTAGAAACAGTGGATCTATTTGCAAACTGATATCTAGCTTGGCCAGATTTCTCTCTCAGTATAGGATAAAAACTTTTATGGGGTTTCTACAGGATATGGATGCCAGAGGAAGGAGGGCTTCTATATCCTTTAGAAAACAAGAAAAATGTGGCAAGGACCACGGCTCTCCGTGGTCCTAACCACATTTTTCTTGAGCTCTAGGGGGGGCCATACCGTATCATCCCTGAAAAACCACCCAGGCGCTCATAGATTATGGCAACATCGCTAGCTACTGCGGGTGACGTCACTGAGGCAGCATGATGTCACCAATGGCGTCATAGGTGACAGGGAGAAAACCGAAAACATTATGGAGTTGCTACAGTCGCTACGCTCCCGGCCGCTGACGCGGCTTGCAACTCCAAATAAAAACAACATAATAGTTCTGACTTAGAAACACAATGCTTTTATTTATACCAAGGTTGATCTTACCTCCACTAATTATAATTAAAATGAAGCAGATAAACTTATGACCCAGGTGTCTACAGCATATAAATGCCCCCAAATGGTGCCCAGCCATTGGTCAGTTCTAACATTGTGTTCTATCTATCTCGATCTCCCTCTGAGATCCCCAAATACTTACGGATGATTCTAGTATTGTGTGTAGGGTATAAGCATTTACATACAGTACTAGAAGTATCCGTAAGTATTTGGTGATCTCAGAGGGAGAGATAGTGCAAGAAGGTTGTAACTGACATTTTGGCAGAAGTGAGTTTTCCTCTGGTTTTAACATCTATTAACCCTTATCTAGCTACTATGAAAGTACTGAAGCTGTGTCTATGATATGTGTGCCTACAGGCCCCGGTGCAATACTGGTGTCGTTCTACTTCATGCTATAGTAAGTGGAACACTTCTTTTGCCTCTCCTGCAAAACTTGAAAAATGCAGTGACAACCTTCTTGCACTAAGGCTGGATCTCCACTGTTTAAAAAGGTTTTTGTTTGCCTAGTGACAATGGGGTACTAAGGTCGGTCTTACAAAATATCCCAGAATTGACCATCTCTATTCTGCACATCCCTCTCAGATTGTCTCCTCATGAGTGCCATAGGCCGAAATACCTGCCTGCTCACAGGCAGGATCCAAGATGTATACAAGTCTATAGTGGCACAAACACATGGCTAGTCTGAACTAAGTACTCACTTTCAGTTCCTGGAAATTGTCCCTCCTATTCACAAACATGTAGTTTTCATGTACATCAGTTTATATTGACTGAAACATGAGATATATCCAATAAATCTGACATGTTTATCTTGAGCTTAGATATCACTACCTCAATGGCCTCCATTGTCAACATCTTGTGCTGCTACCTTGTGTTAGACTGCTCTTGAAACATAGGGCTAACCAACCAAGAATAGTGTAGTCTTTTTGGCACTAGGTGGCTACACCTGGCTTCAAGATGGCCGACAATGATTTGGAGTTAGGGAGGGAGATTTGAAAATAACCTGGATTATTAATTATTACAAGTATTTCAAGTGCTTTGTGTATTGTGAATCTTTGGATATACATTGAGGGAAGTGTTGGTGGAAGCATTGGACCTGACAGTAAGTACTTCTGTGAGAACTGGGCACTCAGCCAATCTGGCTGACCAAACAGACTACAACAGACACACTTGGTCTCTGAGGTTCCCTCAGAGCGTCTACGGAGTAGAGTGCCAGTGCCAGTAAGTAGTGGTGTAGGCGCTTTAGTCGCGCTTTACCGTCACTGGTTTCTACAGCGCCACTCATACTAATGAAGACTACAAACACTCTCTCCTGGGGAGGGGGTAACCTTTCTAACAGAACCCTATATGAGCTGGTCTGACATCTGTTCCTGCACTGACTGTACTATTAGAGCTGTCTCACTCTTTATTTGTCACGGTTTTTACTGAGTTTACTCTCAACTGATCGAAAATTGGATCATTTCTGGGGCTCACAAAAAGTCTCAAATCCAGTCTTGAGCAAGGGTTAAGAAACACTTTTGCACATCTTAACATACTGTCATTTTCAACCCCTAAATAGTAAATACCAATTTTTGCAGACATTTTACCATAACCAGCGTTTCATTGGTGCATCATGAGACATGGCGAGTTACTCACCTGGCGAGTTACTCACCAGAGCTACAACCATGCATCGTGTCCACCAACAATGCATTAATGCACCATCGGCATTTCATCGGTTAAAGGAAAAACAGGCAATGTCATGAGTGAATAATAGATGTTTATCGCCATTGCGACAGCTGTCAAATTCATGGCGAGAACTACATTACACAATTTCACAGAGGAATGTATCGGTGCCCGCGCATATGTGCACCACATACATCCGAGGGGATAGGAAAGAGGAGATATAGACCCTTTTAAGTGGACTAGGGAAGCCAGAGGCCATGTTATCCCTGAGATTAGCAGACTAATAGAGGGTACAGGAGGTGTTATCTGGGGAGAGGGTAATCTACCTGTTGTCGTATCCATTATCCCTACTCTCATCAGCCTGCTTATCGCAGCAACTGCTGACATGGGCTGTGGTGGGGCTAAAATACAGTATAGACATTACTACTGTAGAGGTACGTTAATACAAACCATAGTGTTGGGTACCGTCTGGCGTGGCGGGTGAGTCCAGTCGTCGGATGTTCCTCAGGTTCCGGATAGGTGGCAGCACCGATCCGGGTCTGTGGGGACATCTGACGACGAACACCTAGGTCCTTATATAAAGGCCAGGGCTCAGCCGCTACGTCAGAGGCCCTCCTGGCCTCTGATCATGTAAACCTTAATATCCATTAGCTGCCCTTATACCATCTACCGGGTAGCCGTGAGTGTTTGTATAATAAATTATCCGTTGGCATACACTTGAATCACCGCCTTGCTCCTTCTTTCCTGATTAGTAAGGCCCGAACCATCAAGTCCATAAGACTAAACCATTACATTACCATAAAACCCTGGGTATAAGTCGCGACCACGTATAAGCTGCACCCAGAGTTTGTTGATTGCTTTGAAATCTTATCAATTTAGTGAAAAAAAAAAAGATTTTAATGAAGGAATTTTCAAAATCCAAAAGCCAACGAGGTCCTGAGAGCAACCCCCCTCCCCTCCACTCCCTATGTCGATAAATACATTGAGGGAAGCCGTGTGAAGGTGCTACAGTGACCTATAGCTACCCCCACCCCTCCACCTGTGTCCAAAATAGTCCATAAGTCATGGCTTATACGCAGGTTTTTTGATCTATGATCATCATGAATTACTCACTAACACAACTGCAGGCACACGATGGGACAAGGGCAGGGATGCCACTCACGGGGCCCTTGATGGGGGTCCCCAATGTCCCGATTTTAAAAAATGATCATGTCACTGTGTCGATTTTAAGAAGTGTCCATGTCACTGTGTTGATTTTAAGAAAAGCTTATTACCCCATGTCGATTTTAAGAAAGTGCCAATGTCCCATGTCACTAGGCTAAAAAATGCCCATGTCGATTTTAGGGGTCTAGAGCCCTACTCACTCTTTCTGAAAGTCGTAAATATCCTAATTTTCTCAATTTCTAATAGTAAATGCTTTTAGGAATTACATCCATAAATTCAGAACCCCTAAAAGGATAGGAATAGTGGGATCTCTGGTACATCCTATGTATAGATATTCCAATACTCATGGAAGTAACTGCTGATGTATATTGGGGAAACGGTGAACGCACTATTTGGAGTGATCATTTTTTAACAACAGGGGGGGGGGGGGCTGGTGGGTTTGCGTGCGGAAGCGTGAAACAAAATTCGACCCCCCCTTTTGAGGGGGTAAAATTTTTTCGACCCCCCCCATAAGGGACAAAAATCGCGCGCGAACGTCCCCTTTTAGCCTATAGTAACGCACGGGGTTTTCCACTGAAAACAGGTAAAATTATTTCGACACCCCCCATCAAAGGTGTTGAAAAGATTCTGACCCCCCCCCTCAAACCTACCAGCCCCCCCCCCTGTTGTTAAAAAATGATCACTCCCTAATACAAGTTCTATCATCTCTACCATGCGTCCACTCATGCTGTGTGCTGGGAGGGAATAGGCTATTTATCAGCAGCTGAGTACACTACAGTGGCCTTCCCTGACTGATATATAGCTCATCACCCATCACTTATTGAAGCAACTGCTGGTTCGTCTGGTGGGGGAACGATAGCACTTATGTGGCTGACCTGGGATACATTATATTAGGTATATATCAGCTAGAAACGGAATTGTGATGTAATGTAAGGTGTACTACTGCTGAGAGTAGCAATTATGATTATATCATAATCATAATTGTGGATTTATATGGATTATAATTTATCACTTTTTATGATAATTATGATTTTATGAGTATCAAAATGATGGATATTTGTCAAATATCAAAATGAACTATATGTCAACAGTAACCAAGTGTCACATGTCAGAAAGCTTTCTGTGGGGTGTAGTGCACAGTAGGCCAAGGGGGTGTGAAATCCCCTGTGTGAGCTAAAGCTGGAAAGCCCACTGCAGTAGGAGAGGGGAAAAGCTGCTGTCACACCTGACTGGTGGGGCACTACTTAAACCCCTGCATCCCTGACACTGACACACACCACATCCAGCTATCTTCAAGACTACATGGAGTAAGGTCTTAGACCTCTTCCACCATTATCCACACCCACACTCTGGAGGACTGAGGCCAGGCTGGCCTGTGGCCTGGGTGTGCACCAGTAGACATATCATAAGGACTCTGTATTAGGACTGTGTTATTGTGGTAGGAACCACTATAAGGTACTGTGCTATTATATTACATGTGTTGATTGCCTTGTATCAGTTGTCATTTGATATTTGTGTTGCCATGAATAAGCTCTACGGAGTATCCTGAATAAATGCATCCTATATGTCGCAGTGACTAGTCAGTGTTTGATGCATTATAGATCCCAGTTATAGGTATAGAGTAAATGTCAAGGGGAATGGATTTCTAACTATTATTAACATTGCTAATTGAATTACCCATAATTCAATTAGGACCTAGCTTCCCAACCAAACATTCTTCAACTCCCTTTAACATTTGGCTGGTGGAGAAGTCGTACTTAATTCAGGTATCATGGCAACCGCAAGGCAACTCAGTGACACTTTAGAGACCAAATTCCAAGAACTGTATAATGGTTTTGCCCAATTGTTAGAGGAGAAAACTCAAACAATGCAGGCAAATCAGACCCAGGAGGGGCAGAGAACTTTAGACACTTTCACAGAGAGGCTGAATGCAGCTGTACAAAATGTAGGTGTGGGACAAAATAATGGTGTTCAGCAGGTGGTGATACAGGATGAGGATGTTAGGGGCCGGTCTATTAGAGCCAGACCTCCCCCTAATTTCAGAGACAGTAAATTATCAGATCCAGCACTATGGGTTAAGAGCTTTGAGAGGTATATAGAGCTGCAGGGCCCACACAGGGATGCAGATAAGACCACAAGACAGGTCTTCCCTTCATTTCTTGAGGGACCTGCAGAGGACTGGTATCACACAGACCAGATAGAAGGTTTGAGTACATGGGGAGAAGTAAAAGCAGCCTTCACAGATAGATTTGGCAAGCTCACCCCTAAAGACTACGACAGGTTAAGCAAATTGGTAATGGACCCTAGTCAGACCATAGAAGACTTTATAATTGAGGCCACCAGGGCATATAGGAGGTTGGGACTAAGTGATGCCAAGATGTTACATTCCTTTTCAATGGCTGTGACAGGGCCATACCAATCCAAAATTAGGGATGGCAACCCTACCTGCTTCAAGGATGCAATCAAAATCTGCCGTGAGGCAGATGAAGACTTTGCCATCTATAAGTCGCAGATGGACCATAGCCAGAATCAGCAGGTGCTGGCCATCATGCAAAAGACAATGGATGTGAGTAAAACTCATAATACTTCTCTCTCTAAGCTAGAACTGGAGCTGCAGACACTGCGGAATCAGTATGCAGCACAGCAAGCCCAGATGGCAGCACTTAAAACTCAGCAAGTGTCTGTCAGTGCTGTAGAAGCAGTTAGTGAACCTGTCAGTGAGGTTGACAAACTAAGACAGGAGCTTGCCTCTTTTAAAGAGAGTTTTAATGTGGCTGCTATGGACATCCAATGTTATAATTGCCAGAAATATGGACATATGGCAAGGGGATGTCCAGCTCCAAAGAGGAATAATGGTGGTCAGGGCCAAGGTCAAGGTCATGGTCGCAGTCGTGGGCGAGGCCGTGGCCGCGGTGGCTTCCACCATAACCAGAGGAACAACAATGGTGGCTACAACTACAACAGTGGTTACAACAACAGCAGTGGTCCCAGTGGTGGCAACCACCATTCCAGCAGTGGGAGCAACAACTCAGGATCCAAGGACAACAGCTTCGGAGCAGTAGCTGACCGACTGGCGCGGTTGGAGGAAATGCTGAAGAAGTCAACCAGACAGCGGTCAAAGTCCCCATCCCACTACAGGAACAGCAACCAAGGTTCCAAGAACCAGGGAAACTAGAGTCTCCTCCTCCCTATGGGGAAAGAGAGGGGGAAGGTTCTAGTATGGGTAAGGTAACCCGTAGTGGCACAAGTGTATCGGTTGTGCCATATAAAGATAACCACTGTGTAAATAATGAAGGTAGAAAACTAAAGGATCCTTTGTGTGATGATAATAGATTAAGTGAGATACAGGATCCTACTGTTTCTGAGGTTGATGTAGCTCAAAGGTATAGTTTCTTTTACAAGAAAGATCCTCTTACAGGCAAGGTGTATTATAGAGATGATGAACATCCTGAAACTGATAATTGTTGCGCAAATTGTTTAAATGATGGAGATTTATGTTGCAGTCGGGAGTGTGCCATGGGGAATGTACCGTATGAGGATCCAAAGGGTAGACAGGGCCGGTCGCTTGAGGTACCGACGGTCGCTAGTGGATCTCAATTCCATCACACACGACTCAAGATAGCATCAATTTGCGAACGCCAGAGTAAGGTTCATCAGAAAGGTAAGGCCTACATGGCTTCACATCTCTTGACAGAGGATAATTGTGTTCAGGTGTGCATAGGTCAGACGTGTGCACGGGCATTGGTCGATACTGGGGCAGATCGGTGCTGTGTGAGTCTTGACTATTACAACCGGGTGAAACAGACTAACAATGAGATTGTTGAGTATCCTTCACGTGTATTTGTCACTTTTGCAGGAGGACAGGTTGTGGATGCTCATTGTGATATGCGGGGCATAATCACAATTGAGGATTCCACATATGATGTATTGTTTCATGTCATCCCAGGCCTTAGGCTAGACGTTGTACTAGGGCGGGATTTCCTGAAACAGTATGGTATGAATATCATGTATTCATCTCGAGACACACCGCCAGATGACAAGCAGTGTGTGGTAAGGTCCAACAGTATACTGACTATTCCAGCACATACTGAAATGTTGTGCAGTCTCCCAGTGGATTCAGCTTTGAAAGAAGGTATGTTCTTTAATTATGTAGGATTCAAGGTTACAAAACAGCCAGAGGTGTGGACAGCAAGGTGTTGTGTACGAGTGCATAAAGGCACTGTACCTGTTAGATTTGTTAACCTTTCAGATCATGAGGTCGAGATAGGGCAAGGTACTGCCCTGGGAACATTGAGGCAACTCACAGGTGATGAGTGTGTCCACATATCTTCGGTAGGTATATTTGATCCACAGGTTGAAGACAAGGAGAAGACAGAACCAACACCCAGCTTTACACCCAAGGTTAACTATTCCAAATCAAAGTTGACAGAAGAGCAGAGGGCAAGGATGGATGCTCTCTTGAGAGATAACTGTGGGGCCTTTGTAGGTCCAGATGGTAAAGTGGGATGCACTGATTGGATTGAACATGAAATTGAGGTGATCCCAGATGCAAAACCAGTCCAGCAGATGCCCTTTAGGGTGTCTCCCAAGATGCGTGAAAATCTTAAGAAAGCGGTTGATGAACAAGTACGTCTAGGTATTGTCGAACCCAGCTATGATGGTTCATGGGCTAGTCCAGCTTTTCTGGTAGCTAAGTCTTCAGGAGGACAGAGACTTGTTTGCGATTATCGTAATTTGAATCAAGTTACAGTACCACAATATCTAGCTATACCCAGAATAGATGATGCACTTGACGCTGTAGGACAGATACAGCCAAATTACATTTCAGCACTGGACTTAATGATGGCTTTCCACCAAATACCTATCTCTGAGAAGAGCAGGGACTACACAGGGTTCCTCACACCATTTGGCAAGTTCAGATACAAAAGACTCAGTATGGGATTGAGAAATGCAGCCCGTAGTTGTCAGATGGTAGTGGACCTTGTTCTACAAGGGTTACAGTTTAAAAACTGTATATGCTATATCGATGACATCCTGGTGTTTTCTAACACCTTTGAACAACACCTGGAAGACTTAGGTGAGGTGTTACGCAGGATACAAAGTTCAGGGCTCAGACTCAAACCAGCAAAATGTATTATTGCTGCACCAGAAGTTCCATTTCTGGGACACATACTCAACAAAGAAGGGATCCGCCCAAACCCTGCCAAAGTACAAGCTATAAGAGACATCAAACCACCGAGGAATCAAACCCAAGTCCGAAGGTTTTTAGGTATGACAGGGTTCTACCGGAAATTCATACCAAACTATGCTACTAGAGCAAGATGTCTATATGAATTGACAAAGAAGAAAAGGGAGTGGAATTGGGGCACAGAACAAATGGAAGCCTTTGAAGATCTTAAGGAAGCACTGACATCAGACTGTCTACTCATGTACCCCAATTTCAATAAGGAGTTCATCGTAACAACAGATGCCTCGGACTATGGAATAGGTGGAACTCTGAGTCAGTATGATGAAGAGAAGAATCTCAGACCCATTGCATATACAGCCAAACTGCTCAGCCCAGCCCAAAGAAACTATTCGACACTTGACAGAGAACTCGCAGGCATTGTCTATGCATGCCTGCACTGGAGAGTATACCTCGAAGGCAAGAAATTCCTGATAAGGACAGATCATGCTCCACTCCAGTATATACTGAACCCTCGGAGTAAGCTATCCCCTAGACAGATTAGGTGGGCAGCTGATCTGAGACAATTTCAGTATACTGTTGAGCATGTAAAAGGAAAAGAGAATGTGGTACCTGATAGCCTGAGTAGGCTAGAAGGCAAACCCTATGAGAGAGACGGCATTGAGGAAATGATGGAATCATTCCCAGCTCTTTGTAGCATCAGTATAAATGAGGTACAAACATCAAAGCCCGCATCAACACATCGTATACCAAAGAGAGAAAGGCGATTGAACAGGTTGGCAAAGAAGCAAAGTGGTAAGAAGAGTGTGCATTTTAGCACTCATGTGGAGGTAAAATATTATACTAGGTCACAAGAAGAGCAGGAATATTACAGTCCAGACCCAGTAGAACTTGCAGCAATCGGTGCAGAGCCTATTACACGCAGAGAAGCCAAGAGAAGGAAGTACACTTCACAAGTTAGAAAGCAATCAAGGGAACATTTCCCTTTGCTAGGTATCTCAAGAGAAGAGATGAGTGAAGAACAGGAAGGTGATGACTTTTGTGCAGGTGTGATAGACTACCTAAATAATGGCCGATTACCACATGATGCTAAACAAGCCAGGGCATTGATACTTCGTGAGGCTCATTATACCATAGTAGATAGAATACTCTATTTCATGGATGTATCTATGGGGCCTAAGGCTGAGGTTACTGCATTAATTGTTGTACCTCAAGGGGGGATGAGACTACGGGTCTTACAGGCACATCATGATGACCCTCTAGGAGGCCATCTAGGAGTTAACAAGATGCTAGGGGCAATGAGATCAAGATATTTTTGGCCAAAAATGTCCTTGGATGTGACTGACTACTGTGCCTCATGTGAGGACTGTGCCCAGACCAAGAGAATGACAAGGCCAATAAAGCCACCCCTCATCATTCGAGACCCTAGTCCCAGACCCTTTGATACTTGGAATCTAGATGCTCTAGAGAGACTGCCAATCACACTATCCATGAATGAACATATAATAGTACTAGTGGACTACTATTCACGATTTGTGATCTGTTTTGCCATTCCAAATCTTCAGGCACCAACAGTATCTAGAGCAATCTACAACAAAGTCATCTGTAGATTTGGTACACCAAGGAGATTGGTGATGGATAATGGAAAATCCTTTGCAAGTAAGGTTTTTGAATCAGTTTGTGCCACCTACAACATACAACAGCAATTCAATTCCGTCCTTCATCCACAGGCCTCTGGCCTGGTTGAACGAACAAATCGCTCTATTCTAGGTGTCATCAGAAATTATGTGAGTGAAAACCAGAAGGACTGGGACAAACATTTGGAAGCAGTAGAATTCAGCTTGAATTCTACACCAGCGTATGCCACGGGACATACAGCTTTCATGCTTTGTCATGGAATTGAGCCCCTCTTTCCAACAGAAAACCAGCTTAAGATTGATGCAAAAGAAGCCAAGTCTGTAAATGAACATCTTGCAGACATATTACAATCCCAGGAGAAGGCGGCTGAGTGTGCAGAAAGACATATGAGGCATGTTCAAGAACAAATGAAGAAGAGATATGACCGTGGTGCCTATGATCCAAAGATGAAAGAAGGAGATATCTGTTGGTTGTATTGGCCAAGGATCAAAAATCCGAAAACCAAACTCAAGTTAGCAAGGGTCTTCCATGGACCCTATCTTCTTGTGAGATACCACACAGAAACCACAGTCTTCTTGAAACATGCCAAGACAGGGAAGTTTATGAATAGGCCAGTCACAATCATGAGGCTTAAGAAAGGCTTATCTAGGAAAGAGGTTGAGAAGAGATGGCTTGGTGTCATGGAGGAAGAACAAAATATGCAAGATCCAGAGGAGTTGGATGAGTCAGATCTTCCAAATGAAAGTTTCACACTGGATGATACTAAGGAGAAACAGCAAGAAGCTGTACCTATGAAAGATCTTGATGGGGATGTTCATGAAGAGGATGGACAGACAGGTGATGAACAATTGGCTCTCACAGATACCATCCCAATTGATGTCCAACAGTCAGTCAAGATCCCAGTGAGTCACAGGATTGTACCAAAAGCAGCTAAAACTATACCCACTGATGGCTCACCCACATATCATGAGATAAAGAGTGTTACAGATGTGTGCAAACCAAGGGGTGAAGACATGAAATATTTAGTCCATTTCAAAGATGGTGACATTATATGGTTACCAATTGAACATTTAGATACAATGGCACAAAGCAAGTTTGTAACAAGTGACCTGACTTCAAAGATACGCGATGTCCCCCGACTACGATCTCGTTAGAATTTCTAATGAGTGTATATAATTTCTAAATGGAAGTGGAAAGATGGCAGTTTTATGGTGCTTATTGGAAGCATAGGTGTTCCGGGCATATTATGTTTAGGTGCTTAATGTGTGTGATAACTGTCACTTTACTACAACCATTTGTAGAGTAGGAACTATCTTTCTAATTTATTGTTTCATATCATACATTTGCCAGATGTATGGTGAACTGGTGATGAATCACAAGTCTTAACCTATATACCTTTATCTGGACGCAGGTGAGCTATATAGTGTTTTTGTGAACAATACCCAGAATATATATTTATGTGATAGAGGCATAAGGTATCTTATAAAGCAATCCAGCCTATAAGTTTACTATAATGCCAACAAAATGCAGATGTTTGACAACACTGTAAATTTCTTATTGAGCAAACCATTTCTAAGGCAAGCCAGTCTCAGAAATGTATCAAGTTCTGCTCTAAGACCCTAGTTGGAGAAAGGGGTTTTCTACTAATTCTCCAGCTCAAGCCAGAGATTAGAGATTAGACACAAAGCCTAGCAAAGCCTATTATGACAGCACAGACTACTTATTATAAGTAGCACAGCCTAACAAGACAAGAACTATAAATCAAAAGGAGTAGGTACACCACTATGCAAGAAAACAATGGCAGTTTGGGCATAATCATTATTTACCCACCTCAGAATAGGACTGGGTACTTAAAACATGCTACAGAACAAAGGTACATCTGTTGAATTTTTGTATCTCATGTACTATCCTTATGGTTTTCCTGGATTGAGATATGGTGAGACGGTAATGGCAGGGCCCATGTTTCGATGGAACATTAGGACCCCACAAAAGGTCATCACTATGAAGCTCGGCCTATCTCTAAGACACACAATAACCTAATTTGACATTTCACAACAATAAGGTACTGAGACTTGATAAGAGATATAGGCGCTTGACAGGTGTCAAGGGCAGCCTGGTGAGTAAGAAAGACCTGGTAGGCTAGGATGCCACCATGAAGGGTAGGAGAGAGCACACAAGATAAGTTTGAGACACGCGGGCCCAAGGATGAAGTAACAGTGTCTAGATGTGTATGTCAAAGAGTAGAGGCTTGGAAATGCCTGACATACTTAAGAGTGCATCACCCAAAGGTGAGAGATGATAAAAAGGGAGACAAACTTTGAGTGTCAGCTTTCACTCACCACCTATGCCGACGTACAGGCATATATTGTGAGAATGCAGGGACTTTAGTTTGATGATGATGACCACCCCCTACCTAGTGGGAAGAAATAGAGTGTCCTTTACAATGGTTGTATGTTATCCTAAAACATACCCCACTGAGGTCTGTAATTAGGGCAAGTTAGATTCTCACAGAAGCTTTAGAGTCTCAGTATGGAAATACCCTATTTGATAGGATTTACAACAGCTGACAGAAGGTAAGTTCTAATGAAGAATAATTATGTGAAGGAGGATACATGTAGAAACAAAAGCCTGGTTGTATATTGTCATGCTTACATTGTTACCTATGTCACTGTTGAGATTATGTTTTGTGTACATTATTTGGCTAAATTGTGCATCCTTTTCACAATCCCTCTGATCTACAGATAGTGATTTCCTGTAGCCTGTTGACCACTGATGCAGGGCCGGAGCAGATGCAATGAGTCGAGGGATGCTTGTGTCCACAAAACGCCCAGATGCTACCATGCGAAGTGGTCATGTACCTTGGACCCAAGTGCGACGTACTGCACCTAGCACATGACTGACTTAGAGGACCAGCTGATTTAAGAAGATAATATGTATTTACATGGAGTGACTCCCCACCACATCCATGTCTGGACAGAAATATACCATGGTAACCCCAGTTAGCCATTGGTATGAATAGAGACTGTACATAAAGTGTTTAGAAACATATAGGATTAAGATGATTTATTTTGCAAATGAAATGTTTTATTTTAAGGTGTATCATTATGAATTGGTTCATAAAGGACCAGATGCGAGTGGATTTCTATGGTGGATCTACTTTTATAACAAGAGTGTTATTTTAGGATTGTCTTTGATGTATGCTGAACAATTGATTTGATTGCCATCCTGATGATGGATTTCCATGTAAAAGAGTGTGTGACTGATCGTTTCATTTAAGATCCTGGTCTTGGACCTACAATCCGGAGAATTTCATATTTCTCCCAATGATATTATTGAGGTTATGGATATATGATTATTACTATATTGTGTTGAAATGATTAAGATGAGTATATGAATAATGAATTGTTTATCACAGAGTATGTATTTAAGAATAAGATCCTGGTAATGGATCTTCTATGCTGAATATGTGTGAGCATTATGAAAACATGGAATTCTTTTTTTTTCACCTAGTCTTAAGTCAAGTATACCCAAACTGAAAACACATAAAAATTGCAAAACTACATAAAGCGACAAGGTGCGATTTGAGTGTCTTTTGAGTGGTACAAAAGATTTTAGTACCCGAGGTGTAATATTAGGTATATATCAGCTAGAAACGGAATTGTGATGTAATGTAAGGTGTACTACTGCTGAGAGTAGCAATTATGATTATATCATAATCATAATTGTGGATTTATATGGATTATAATTTATCACTTTTTATGATAATTATGATTTTATGAGTATCAAAATGATGGATATTTGTCAAATATCAAAATGAACTATATGTCAACAGTAACCAAGTGTCACATGTCAGAAAGCTTTCTGTGGGGTGTAGTGCACAGTAGGCCAAGGGGGTGTGAAATCCCCTGTGTGAGCTAAAGCTGGAAAGCCCACTGCAGTAGGAGAGGGGAAAAGCTGCTGTCACACCTGACTGGTGGGGCACTACTTAAACCCCTGCATCCCTGACACTGACACACACCACATCCAGCTATCTTCAAGACTACATGGAGTAAGGTCTTAGACCTCTTCCACCATTATCCACACCCACACTCTGGAGGACTGAGGCCAGGCTGGCCTGTGGCCTGGGTGTGCACCAGTAGACATATCATAAGGACTCTGTATTAGGACTGTGTTATTGTGGTAGGAACCACTATAAGGTACTGTGCTATTATATTACATGTGTTGATTGCCTTGTATCAGTTGTCATTTGATATTTGTGTTGCCATGAATAAGCTCTACGGAGTATCCTGAATAAATGCATCCTATATGTCGCAGTGACTAGTCAGTGTTTGATGCATTATAGATCCCAGTTATAGGTATAGAGTAAATGTCAAGGGGAATGGATTTCTAACTATTATTAACATTGCTAATTGAATTACCCATAATTCAATTAGGACCTAGCTTCCCAACCAAACATTCTTCAACTCCCTTTAACAATTATTAACCAATGAGATAACTCCCTACATTCAGTGCAGAATTTTTTGGGTACATTATGTAACACCTGGTACCCATCATGGGGCTGCTATTAGTCCTTATCTCGCCAGCTCCCAGATAAAGCAATGGCGGACACACTAGGCCTCAGTACTAAGCCCTTATAGGGCATCATCTCAGCTTGCTAATTGTAAGTGAACATGGGTCATTTTTGTAAAACTGTTTTATATTCAAACACTTTTTGATTTTCTTCTCAGTTTTTGTATGCTATAATGAAGTAGGTATATTGGAATATCAGAATCCGTATGGCCTGCGTAAGATGCCAAGACTGGCTTGTACGGGAACCTAACCGAGGAGGGTAGGGGTAGGGGTCAGAAATGACATATCAAATATTTTCCTAACTGTTCCAGCATCACATGGGGGTCCGCGAGCCCTAGGACCCTATAGCTTTTTGAATTCTGAAGATCCATTCATAGGTTATACCATTTTGAAGTTTTTAGAATTTTCCATAAACTCAGGGGGTGGCTCATACGAGGGTGCGGCTTTTACAAGGACATTTACGGTGGTTTATCTAGTTAACGCTAACACACTGTGTTCCCCAACAACCACGTGTTGTCAGCCCTGCACCCTACCTATATAGCGCTCTATATCAGTCTGACGCACCCTCGAACGTCCGATGCACAACCCCCAACCCACCCAGATGCCGGCGCAAGAGTGATTGGCTCTATATATATAACCCATAACCTCAACCTGCTGCTATATATACAAGCCTTCCTCTCTAGAGACAAGACATAGGCCCTTTCTTAAATTCGACATAGGACATGATAGGTTCTTAGAGGTGACGGGATTTAAGTGACATGTGACATGACTATTTCTTAAAATCGAGATGTGACATGGGGGGACCCCCATCCACAACCCCAATGGTTCTGGCACCAGTCACGGATTTATGAATTCTAGGACGGGTTTATGAATGCTAGGAGGGGTTTATGAATGCTAGGAGGGGTTTATGAATGCTAGGACGGGTTTATGAATGCTAGGGCGGGTTTATGAATGCTAGGGCGGGTTTATGAATGCTAGGACGGATTTATGAATGCTAGGACGGATTTATGAATGCTAGGACGGATTTATGAATGCTAGGACGGATTTATAAATGCTAGGACGGATTTATGAATGCTAGGACGGGTTTATGAATTCTAGGACGGATTAATGAATGCTAGGACGGATTTATGAATGCTAGGACGGGTTTATGAATTCTAGGATGGGTTTATGAATGCTAGGACAGGTTTATGAATGCTAGGACGGATTTATGAATGCTAGGACGGATTAATGAATGCTAGGACGGATTTATGAATGCTAGGACGGATTTATGAATGATAGGACGGGTTTATGAATGCTAGGACGGATTTATGAATTCTAGGACGGATTTATGAATGCTAGGACGGGTTTATGAATGCTAGGACGGGTTTATGAATGCTAGGACGGGTTTATGAATGCTAGGACGGGTATAGGATTGTCCTGTAAGTTGCTATTATCCTGGGCCTAAACCATCATGATATCTCTTGCCCATTTTTTTTCAACTTTTAGCAGACCCAGCAAAATTCAAAATGGTGGACCTACTGGGTATGGGTGTATCTAGATTCCTATACAATAATTCTCGATCATGGTGTCAACACGATTCACTGGTGCATTCACTATAGCGGCCCTTTAATAAATGGTTACCAATCAGATTCAGATAATTTATTTGAAATTGAGCAAAAAAATTCGGCAAAGTTGAACTGAGGCCTGGTGGTCCCTGATGCCATCGTGTAGTATTGGTCACGTGTGGCCTTGTCACGTGACACCAGGACCCCAATTATCGCCCAGTGGAGGATCTATCTGATAGTTCATTGAGCTGGAACTTGACTACTTCATCACACACCTGAATTTATAGTCATACTTAAACCTAGTATATGAATGCACTATATACCTATTACTTAGGGAGTGATCATTTTTTAACAACGGGGGGGGGGGGGGCTGGTGGGTTTGAGGGGGGGGTCAGAAATTTTTCAACCCCTTGACCAGGGGGGTCATAATTTTTTTGCCCCCTTGACTAGGGGGGGGGTCAAAATAATTTCACCTGTTTTCAGCGATAAAGCCCGCGTGTTACTATAGGTTAAAAGGGCGCGTACGCACGCAATTTTCGCCTCCCGAGGGGGGGACGAAAAAATTTTGACCCGTCTAGAGGGGGGGCGGAATTTTTTGCATGCGTCCGCGCGCAAACCCACCAGCCCCCCCCCCTGTTGTTAAAAAATGATCACTCCCTTAGAATGATACATTAATGTAGGTCTGGTGAGTAACTCACCAGGACTGCATTCGTGCATCATGCCCGATGATGCCGACCTCGAAGTGCTTGCGAGTCAGCTTACCAGCAATTCATTGGTGCATCATGCCGACCCTCCAGGGGTGTATCAGGACTGTAGGATCGTCATGATGCATGAATGCAGCCCTAGTGAGTTACCTGCCAGGGCTGCATTCATGCATCATGACAGCCAATGAGGATGATGCTGTGACTGCTGCATCTACTGCGTCTGCTCAGAGCATCATCAGTCAGTATTCAGTGGCAGATCAAGGATTTTGAAAAGGAGGGGACGCGGCCCAAGAGGAGGGGGCGCATCCCATGATTTTCAGCAAATTTTGGCGTTAGAAATATGCATTTAAACTCTTAAGTACTGGTTGAAAGGAGGGGGCACCCGCACCCGCACCCCTCTCTAAATCCGCCACTGCAGTATTGCAGACTGACTGCTCCAACATGTTAGTCTTGGAGCAGTATTTGATCCTAAGCTGTATGTACCAAGCTATCAATCTCTTAATGAAGTGCTGGTAATTAAGCAGTCTCGCTAGAACTTCATTGGAGCATCATGCCGACCCTGCAGGGTTGATACATATACTCCCGGAGGGTCGGCATGATGCTCCAATGAAGTGCCAGTGAGCAGTCTCGCCAGCACTTCATTGGTGCATCATGACGACTTATGGGCATGATGCATTAATGCATCAGCAACCATTGAAGGTTTAAGTTCACTTAGACAACTCTCTATGAGCCTTATAAGTGTCTGATAACATACAAAGTACATTCCATAAGGTGCGATAAGCTGCAACGGCCCCGGGGGGGGGGCACTCAATTTTTTTCTGACACAGGTGTGCGGCTGAGTCTCTAACATCCCTTACCCTTGCTAAGAGGGATTTTCTTGAAAAGTGACCCTTGCTTTGAGGGATTTTCGTCAGAAAGTCCCCCTTTTTGCAGAAAATCTGATTCAAAATCACACGCGTAAGAATTTTTCTCAAAAACTGACCCTTGGTTAGAGGGATCTTGGTAAAAAATTGCCCCTCTTGTGGGTAAATCTTGTCAAAAAGTGATGCGCATGATGACTTTTGGCAAAAACAGACCCTTGCTTAGAGGGATTTTTTGGGCAAAAGGGACCCTTGCTTAAAGGGATTTTGCTCAAAAAGTACCCTTGCCAGTCGCACACATGTGTATCTCCAACATATGAAGTGACCCCCCCCCCGGGGCAATGGCCTATATTAAGACATGGGCGAGTAAACACTTGATGCCGGACTAGACACCTTTATCACTTAGGTATGCTGAGTGATCTGTTTATGAGTGTATCTGTAGAAAAGTACTAGTATAAACACTGTCCGGGTAAGTCCTCACTAAACCCTGATGATATGCTTATAAAAGGCTTGGTAGTGCATTTGGGGAACTGAGCAGGGGCTAGGGCCTAGCAAGTCGGTCGATGTCTTAGAGCAATTAAGATGCTCCGAAATGCTGCAGTCTGCCTGTCAGAGTTGTTTTAAACATAAACCATTTTGTGTGCTTCAAGAGCAGTCTTTGTTCTTTACTTTCTCACAAAAGAGTTAGCGTCTGTCTCTAACTTAACGTTTCTGTTCTACACTGCCACATATAGGCAGGACCTACAAATAGAGGTAAAAAAGCTATTTACATTCACTGATAAGTCACTTAGCAAGGGAACACAGTGCAGGTTATTTCTGGTTCACAATGTGTCCATTCTGGTCTGTAAGTGCATCTGGTTCAAGGCTATAGCGGAACGGTAATCTGTTGTTGCTATGCAGAAGCCAAATTGCAGGGTTGCCAACTCTCACGCAATTGGCCGTACTGTTTACAGCACCACCCTCTTCTGGAGTGTGTGCCAATGCGTGAGAGTTGGCAACCCTGATATTGACACTCAGCGGGGTCTCTTATTGTACTACATTTATCATTATGGAAGTAAATCTGAGCATGGAGCGATAAGAATAGAGTTCACATTGGCTTCAAGGCCACAGGCTGTTGTTGCTATGTGGTTGCTAAGCAGTGGCAGCCATATTGGCACTCTGGCTCTGCCGTCAGCTCATCCGCCATTATCACGTCACTGCAAACATGTGACGCCAGAACCACTTCTATAGGGAGGCGAAGTCACGTCACGTGCGGGCGGATTCTGAGCTCAGCATATTATCGCCTGCAGGCGTGGGGGATAGGGGAAAGTTTTAGGCCTAGCATAACTTTTTTAAGAATGAGAGTTGAGCCTTAAAATTTCAAATATGGTGGGCCTCTTGTCAATTCAAGTATTGGTTATTTTAGTTTCAAATCAGAAATTTTTTTACGACATAGTTTATCGCGAGACTTAGGCTCCCTATGTCATTAGTTTTCTGTTACACCACCAGAGGGCCGCATGATGCCAAAATGTCCATTTTCTTTTGATTTGTCATGATGCACCAGTGTAGTGCTGGTGAGTCGAACGCTCAGCCTCATCATACTGAGCATTCAAGAGAGTATCAACCCCATAAATTTGGTAAGATACACAAATACAGGGCTGGCAAAGACAGTCACCAGGGCTGCAATACATGCATCATGAAAAGCATCATGACCACCCATTGACCAATCAGGTCGTCGCGAATTAATCAACGATCTTTGATGCAGTACCCATGTTGAAATTTCCCGTGCTGGCCCCGCTTTAAAGGTTTAGAACACCATTTGAAGAGTTGATTGGCTACAGAGGCCTCTACAGCAGCATACCAATGACTTGGACCTATCTCTATCCATAAGTTTACTCCCAAACTGGACACTCATAGCAGTGTGCAATAGTAGCTAATGAGGGGGATGCCTCACAACCTGGTGGCTGACCAATGAGAACCTTGGACACAGTACAATTTACACACAGGCCACTAACATTAAGATCATTGGTTGGCTGATTAACAAATTCAAGGATGCAAATTGCCAGTATCATGGCCCCCAAGGGGTAAAAACCGACATGGCAACATTTGCCCATTTTGAGGTGACATTCCACCCTTTTCAAAGTGACATGTCCATTCCCTAAAAAAGTGACATGTGACCTACAGCCTTGAATTTTGAGCCATGGCTTTCTTTATAGACAATTTTTTCCCCTAAAAAGTGACATGTGACCTGAAGACTTGAACATTGGCGACAATGCGACATCAGGCGGGGGGGTCCCCTTGGGTGCCCCAGTATCGCTATCTCACTCCATCTACACGTGACAGACAATAGAGAGTGCTCCAAGTGTCTGCCAACAGGATCACCATCCCATAATTCTTCTCACTTCCCAGAATGCACCACTTACACTAGATTGGTTTCCTGTGCCGGTCTGTCACAGTGCTGCCACCTGGCGGCCCTGGTGCCACCTAGTGGTGGTATTGGTGATGACAGCAGGTGTCCCCGAAGGACAAGGTTCAAGTAAGCGAGGCAGGATAAATGGAGGCTACTTGAGTGGGACTTGCACCGCGAGCTTCCCAATGAAGACCTGCTGAGCCTGAGGCCTTTCTCACTCACTCAGGAGGACGACTAAGAGCAGCTCCTTTAGCCCTCTAAAGGCCGCTGATGCAGGAGTGCATCATGCCCATCGGTCGGTATGATGCACCAAGGAAGTGCTGGCAGGTCTGCTCCCCAGCACTTCATTGGAGTATCATGCCGATCCTTTGGGTGTATCAACCCCATAATGTATTGGTTATTGGTTATTCGGTGGAGCGAATGAAATGCCTGGGAACCGGAGAGGCTGAATCCACAAGGGATTGTACAGAGGTGGTACAGCATACTGAACAGGGGACCTGGAGGCCATGGCTTGTATTGTCACAAAGATGGCCCTTTCTGGGTAGTATAATACATGAACTCCATAAGGGGTGATAGAGTATCAATGCATCATGCCCATTGGTTGGCATGATGCATGAATACAACCCAGGTGAGCTACATGCCAATGCCTTAAAGGAGCTCTGAATCGGCTACGTCCGCCACAGTGCTAACGTCGGCGGACGTAGGTCCTCGATTCAGAGCGCCTTTAAGACTGATACCTTCTCAGATGGTCAGCATGATGGTCCACTGAACTGCTGGTGAGCAGACTTGCACAGACTTCATTGCTGCATCATGACAACCAATGGGCATGATGCTTGCATTCTATGTTCTATGAATGCATCATGCTAATAAATGGTGAGTTAAGCACTAGGGCTGTATTCATGCATCATGACTACAAATTAATCTAGTTCAATTCAATTCATTTATTCACAGCTGTGAGAGGCAATAACATGACATGGCAGCTTAACCTCTGGATGGTCCTACAGGGTGTAGGACAATAAGTAACTTGATAACCGCCTGCTGTAGACTGAAGCAATCAGAGGGCAACATTTATGTAAGAGAATACATAACGGTGACCTTTAAGGACCGCTAATGCCTATAGGGCTTAGTATGGATGTCCTGTGTGTCCACCATTTTGAATTTCACTGGTTGAGGTAAACCCCACTGATAAGACATACCATGATGGGTACCTTGTCCCTGGGTAACACCCACTTCCAGGGACATGCTGGTTCCATCCTATCAGCTAGCTTTTATCAGTGTATGTCGCCAGGAACCACCTCCAGTCACGCTTACACCCAATTGCCTGAATGGTCCTTGTGGGTGACTCGCCAGGGCTACATTCATGCATCATGCTCAGCCTACCATTATTGATGGTATCAATTTTGTCTGCATGGTGCATGAATGTAACACACTCACCAGGACCCACAGCAGTCCAACAAATGCACATGATATATCAATGCATTCTGTGACACCTAAGTTATAACAGATGTTGAATGTCATTGGCCTCATCTTTGCAGCAAAATGAAGTGCATTGCATTACAATACAGGCATAGTGCCCAGTCTCTTATTCTGCTCGTTCTTATTCCGCTTGCATATCAGAATGGACCTGATTATACATTCATACTTTACCAACTACCTATTTCATGATTTGCTTTGTATTTCAGGAATCTGAACTAAGCACTAAATGCCTACTAATGTTGATTATTTGCCGTTTTCGAGCTGAATTCATGTATCAATGCATCATTGGTTGTCGTGATGCATCATCGTGACCGACGGGCATTATTCATGCGGCATGAGTGCAGCCCTGGTAACTCACCAGGGTTACTCACGGACGGACAGCATGATGCAGCAATGAAGTTCTGGTGAGCAGTACTTCATTGGTGCATCATGATGACCAATGGGCATGATGCACTCCTACATAAGGGCCATGATGAAGGCAAATAAATACCATGATGAAGTAGAACAGTGCATCCCTTAAATGGCTATTTCAAGTTTCTATTTTCAAATATCAGTATTGGTGATGTACTGCAATGCTGAAACACAATACAGCGGGCTATATTACCTACCGTAAAACCCCGGTCATAGGCCGCTTTTTTTTTCTTCTACCTTTGACTAAAATCGGCTTCTAAAATTCTCCCAAAGTCTACCCCCGGCTAATGACTGGGGTTTTCCAAAAGTTTAAAAGTTTTTGAACCATATTTTAATAGAAATCAATATAAATTAATATATAAGACAGCTTTTATTCTAGTTCAAGGCACATCCCCAACTCTGGCCAATCATGTAGTGAAGCCTCATTTGGGGACAAACTTTGGTGACTTGAGGACTATTCTACAGTTCACAGGCCCTGCATATAAGGCGCATCCCAAACTTTGGCCAAGCCTTATTGGGGGCAAACTTTGGTGAATTGAGTACCGGTCATAAGCCGATTTCATTTTCCGATTTTAGACCAAAACTGGCTTCTAACATTTGCTCAAACTCTACCCCGGCTTATGACGGGGGGTTTATTATAATAGAATAGAGAGAAAACTGAAAAAAATGGCTTATAACATTTCCCAAACTCTACCCCCAATTTACGACTGAGGTAGGCTTATGAGCGAGGTTTTACTGTAGTGCATGCACAATCCACTTAAGGGATTTGATACTGCCAATACAGCAGTTTACAAAGCTTCAACAACATCACAATAACCCACTGTGTATGTTGTATATTGACTCTTTAAATCTTTGATGAACGGTAATGCATGAGTGTGTCGTGCATCATGCCAATTGGGTATCATGATGCGAGTCAGCGCAAGGCACTTATTTGGTGCATCATGCTGACTTTTTAGGAGTGTATCAACCCCTTGGCATGATGCATGAATGTAGCAATGGGGCGTTACTCACCAGGGCTGCATTCATGCATCATGACAACCAATCGCATGATGTATTAATGCGTTGTGCACCATTTAAAGGTTTATACATGTTGAAATATGCATAGTGCTAAATAGCCCATACCAGATCAATCCCCGTGCCACAATAGAGCTAATACTGCCGCTCGCTCAATTCACACCAGTTTGGTTGAAATTCACTCATCATACTTTTTTTCTCCACTTTTTACCACCAAACTAAAAAGGCAGGTAAATCTGTAGTAGCTCCGCAGTGGCTGATTTAGACGGAGGTGCGGATGTACACGCCCCCTCCTTTTAACCAGTTTAGAGTTTACTTGGCTCATTTTAACCTGCAATTTAGCCCAAAGTAAGCTGTGCCTGAATGTATCTGGAACTAATTTACTGACTTGTAAGTGAGGGCTTTAAGACTACCAACTAATACAGAACAGCTCAAATACAAGCCCCAGCTGTGCTCTATTGGGGTGCGTATTACTGTGAATTCCCTCATAAGCCGCACCCTCGTATAAGCCGCACCCTAAGTCTTAGAGCATGGTAGAAGCTGCACCTGTGGCTTGAACATTGGTAACTTAGTTCATTCTAATCTATGGTGCACAAACCCCTCCTATAAGCTACACCCTGACTTTGGGAATCTCCTATTCTCGGGGGCAGAACCCTGGTTGCTAGGGACCTGGCAAAGGGTCAAATTATATAGGCAACGTACTAGAAAATGTAGCCTTTTTGCTGTTTTCTTTTCAAATATTGGGATTAGAAAATAATGCATCAAGTATGTGATGCAAATTTTGAATATCTTTCTGGTTTTGGAATGCATTTTGCTGTACGATGCCTAGATCTTTTCTGATAAGGATTTTAACACCCTTTTCTAGTACATTACCTATTCAATTTAACCCTTCATGGGGATTCTTATCAGTAGGGAGATAAGCCTGATAAGGGCCGCGCTGGTTGCTATGACGTCACTGCTGCTCCCTAGAATAAGGCTCATCTCCATTTGGGTTCTGGTACCAGCTGTGACTTTTATGCGAGAATTCATGGTATACATGTGATTCGCCTTATTTCCAGTCGGACTTTGGCCTGAGTTACAAGAATAGCCCAATAGGGCTAATGAGATGAGGTCTACCTTTATTGGTCATTCATAGATCAACAACAGACCAATCTAGTTCTGTTGACTGCTACCATGGTAACATAGCATTGATTTAGACTCGTCAATTCTCTCTGACAACTCAATGTCGTAATGCGACCGTGCAATTCATTACCAAAGCCATATTTATGGTTTACCGTTGTCGATCTCAACCTCGTAAAAACTCATTCAAGTGGCAGGCCAAGCTGGTTTGCTCTATTGACAATTGACAACCCATCACTGTACACGGTCGCCCATGTTGTATTAATCGGTGGTGACATGAGAGTATTATTCACACGCCGTTTGGAAAGTACACTTTAGTGAATCCTCAAATTCAATAAAGGTTCTTCAAATGCAAGACAATATCAGATGACATTTGTCTTGATTAAGGTTTTTTTAACTTTCTACTCTAAAAGAATTCATGAGCAGTAATGGAATTGCTCAATAATTTTGTTGTAATCTGATGTGTCTGACCATACTTTTATTACTAAGTGTGCCTCGCTTATATCCGCGGATAAGCCCCAGCCGCCCCTTCTAAAACCTACCTTAAGTAGGGTGCCCCATGCAGGTGAGGATATCAGTGAGGCCTTGATAGTCCGTCCCTTGATAGCCCGACATACACAGGATCCGCCAGGATTTGGGTGTAACAGTTCTAGTATATTAGTATTCAAATATGACTTGATAGTCCGCCAGATGTGATATCTGCCATCATTTTGCTTGCAACCACAAGGGGTGGACTATCAAGATCTGACTGTATAGAACAGTGACAACTGCTCAAAATCCCAGTTGCATCTCCTTTAGACTAAGGGTGCGCCTTATACCCACTTTGTGCCTTCGAGAAGCATTACGGTACCTGACTGAAATCAGTGCACTTTGGGCAATAGTTAACTTACCCTGATAATTATAGCTGGAGTTCTCTGAAAAAGATTCCCTAGCACCCTATGGGTAAATGGCTACTAAGGCACCTGTTGAGTGTAGAGTGGGTTTTAGGTGTTTGCCAAGGTCGACTGCTGTCTTCCCCTACCTGTTAGTGATAAGAGGCATCTGTACCATGTTAGCACCTGATAACCCTCCCTCCAAATGGGGCTTGGAGGGTCAACAAATTCCGCCCCGGCTTATGTACTGATCAGCCTGGTCCAAAGAGTACCAAAAGCAGGACAAACCTTCAACAGGACTTAGGAGGTCCATCTTATTCATTACTTTCCCCTCTCTCTTTTATAGATCATTAACATTTATCTTGTTTCCTTCTACATGAGAAAGACAACCCTTTCACCCCTTCTTACACATACCTTTTCATCAACCAAAACCCAAGAGTGATTCAACTCCACCGAAGGGAACGGGCTTCCCTAGCCCACTTAAAAGGGTCTATATCTCCTCTTTCCTATCCCCTCAGGATGTGTGTGGTGCACATATGCGCGGGCACTGACACATTCCTCTGTTAAATTATCAACCTGTGAAGCACGGGATAGCCACTTAGTGCAGCTAAAGTGCTGTAAAACACAAATCAATCAATCAATCAACCTGATAACCCTGGTAATGTGGGGCTGAACCTGCTGATAAGGATGGGGGCAAGGTAAGGCCATGTTAACCCTTTAAGGGCTGCTGATGCATTAATGCATCATGTCCACTGGTCATCATGATGCACTAATGAAGTGCTGGCCAGACTACTCGCATGCACTTCGTTGGAGCATCATGATGACCCTCTAGGAGTTTCTGTATCAACCCGGTAGGGTTGGACCATCATGCCGACCATCTGGGAGTTTCTGTATCAACCCGGTAGGGTCGGTGAGACTACTTGTTAGTACTTCATTGGAGCATCATGCCGACCCTCTAGGAGTTTCTGTATCAACCCTGTAGGGTAGGTGAGACTACTTGCCAGTACTTCATTGGAGCATCATGCTGACCCTCTAGGAGTTTCTATATCAACCCTGTAGGGTCAGTGAGACTACTCGCATGCACTTCATTGGAGCATCATGCCGACCCTCTAGGAGTTTCTATATCAACCCTGTAGGGTCAGTGAGACTACTCGCATGCACTTCATTGGAGCATCATGCCGACCCTCTAGGAGTTTCTATATCAACCCTGTAGGGTCAGTGAGACTACTCGCATGCACTTCATTGGAGCATCATGCCGACCCTCTAGGAGTTTCTATATCAACCCTGTAGGGTCAGTGAGACTACTCGCATGCACTTCATTGGAGCATCATGCCGACCCTCTAGGAGTTTCTATATCAACCCTGTAGGGTCAGTGAGACTACTCGCATGCACTTCATTGAAGCATCATGCCGACCCTCTAGGAGTTTCTGTATCAACCCTGTAGGGTCAGTGATACACTGGGCTCCTTGTGTTCATCGGCAGACACTGCTGTGCTTTGCTTCGCTGACGTGTTCTCAGAACCGACGGGCACGAGTTAAGGTCGGTGAGACTACTTGCCAGCACTTCATTGGTGCAACATGCTGACCCTCTGGGAGTTTCTGTATCAACCCTGTAGGGTCGGCATGATGCACTAATGAAGTGCTGGCGAGGCTGCTCACCAGCACTTCATTGGTGAATCATGATGACCAATTTGCATGATGCACTCGTGCATCAGCGGCCTTTCATGTAGTCAGGGTATTTTACAGAACCAAGTAAGTGTATATTCACCAGGGTAGACCCTACAGGTTTGACATTCCAACCCCAGAGCTGCATTCATGCATCATGCTAACCCATAACAATCTTGTGAGGGATCCTCTCCTCCCCAACACTCCCATGGGCCACTCCAAGGATTGAGTTGGATATAATACCGGTTGTGAAAATTAACAACTGAGACTGTAGTAAGACTACAGGACTTGATATAGCTTTATTTGTGCCTGACGAGATCCAAGAGATCGAAACCTTGAACTGTCACCCACTAATGCTAACAGTGTGGTTATGCTAGAAATATGTTTGGCAATTAGTCCTCTGCTGGGAGAGTGTAACTCTCACCTCTGGAGGGAGTGATGCAATATATTATTGCATCCATGGTGACTACAAATCTTTTGCTTATTGCATCCATGGTAACTACACCTTTAGTGATGATGTCACAGAAGGTTGCTAAGGAGACCAGGGTCTGGTCTGACTGTGTGTACTCACAGTCATCAAGGTAGCACAGCAGAGAGAGGTCGCACCTCCGCCCCGTGTCTTGAAAACGGGGTTGATTGGATCTCGGAAGAACCAATGAAGTGCTAGCAAGCAGACTTACCAGCACTTCATTACTGCATCATGCTAAGCAATGGGCATGATGCACTCATGCATTAGCAGCAATGGGCATGATGCACTCATGCATCATGCTTAGCAATGGGCATGATGCACTCCTGCATCAGCAGCAATGGGCATGATGCACTCCTGCATCATGCTTAGCAATGGGCATGATGCACTCCTGCATCAGCAGCAATGGGCATGATGCACTCCTGCATCATGCTTAGCAATGGGCATGATGCACTCCTGCATCAGCAGCAATGGGCATGATGCACTCCTGCATCAGCAGCAATGGGCATGATGCACTCCTGCATCATGCTTAGCAATGGGCATGATGCACTCCTGCATCAGCAGCAATGGGCATGATGCACTCCTGCATCATGCTTAGCAATGGGCATGATGCACTCCTGCACCAGCAGCAATGGGCATGATGCACTCCTGCATCAGCAGCAATGGGCATGATGCACTCCTGCATCAGCAGCAATGGGCATGATGCACTCCTGCATCAGCCGCCCTCAGAAGTTTAAAGAGTACAATAAACAGCTGAGCTGTAATTCAGCAAAAGAAGTTTCCACAACTATGGTCATATCCATGGCAAGAAAACTACATTACGCAAATTCACAGATGAATGTGTCAGTGCCCGCAGATATGTGCACCACACACAAAGATGAGATTTAGACACTATGAAGTGGGCTCGAGTAGCCAACACAGGTAAGCTGCAGACAAGGTGGGAATATTCAATACGACTGGTACAAGACAATGATATACCTGGTGGCACCACGGTACGGCGCCACGCCCTGGTCACAACCAGATCATAGACCAATCAACTCTTTTAGCCTTTAAGGGGCACTAATTCAATCATTAGTACATCACATGCACTGGTGGTCATGATGCACCAATGAAGTGCTAGTTACTGCTAGTGAGTCTGATCGCCAGTACTTCATTTGCGTATCATGCCGACCCTCTGGGAGTGTATCGCCTATCAGCCCTTGACAGGTTAAGACGGCAAAGGTAAAATGTGCTAACTAAGACCTGACGGGTAATCTACCACAGGTAATCTACCACAGGTGTAAGAGGTATTTACAGGTGGTGGGACAGTGCACAGGTGCTGTATGACACACCTGGATGTTACCTGTATAATAACTCAGGTACAACATACCACACCCTAAACTGTAAAGGTAAACCAGGTATGGAAGTGACAAGAGTACACAAACCCTCAAATGTTCAAATAGGGGCTTCTAAATATGAGTCTTTGGAACTTAGAAATAGCTTAAATCCAGGACTTTCATCCTTGGTTGAGGAAGTTTGGGCCGCCATTGCTTAGACTGGTACCGTTGGGATAAGCACTGGTCACAGCTATCAAGATGGGTACCAGATGCACCATAAAAACCCTGCAGTGATTACAGGGAATTATCTGATTGGTTGATAATTCATTCTTCTGGCTGTCTTCATCTCACTGTCCCATATCTGTAGCTCACCAAGCCCACCCCCTCCTTACATACTAAGATCTTGTAGTTGTAGATAGGCCTGCAGAAGGTTATCTGCTGACAGGGACAGTCTAAGTAAAGCCTAAGGGAGTGTTCATTATTTATCAACAGGGGGGTTGGTGGTAGGTTTTCGAGAGGACATGTGAAAACGCAGAGAATTTTCATGCCCCTCTTCAATCTATAGTAGCGCGCAGACATTTTTGAGAGGGTCAATTTTTACTTCAAAAGTTTTTACACCCTCCACTCAGGAGGAGTTAAAAGTTTTTGTGCCCCCCCCCCTCCTCAGACCCACCACCCCCTGTTGATACATAATGACCATTGCCGAAGTCAGGCCTAACCAAAGACACATGGGGTACATGGCCATTTATCTACCTCTACTCCCTTCCAGACCCTACTACTTACATCACCTGCACCACACCTACATGCCTGCACATGGTATGCCAGATACCATTAGCTTTATGAGCCTTCACTGCTGGTCCCTTCAGATTTGTTGAAACATTTCATGTCATGCGAAACAAAGCCGGCGCTTATCCCAAACCTGGCGCTGAAACAAACTGGTGCACTATATTCAGACACCAAACCTGGCACAGAAACAAACTGATGCACTATATTCAGACACCAAACCTGGCGCTGAAACAAGCTGATGCACTATATTCAGACACCAAACCTGGCGCTGAAACAAGCTGATGCACTATATTCAGACACCAAACCTGGTGCTGAAACAAACTGATGCACTATATTCAGACACCAAACCTGGCGCGGAAACAAACTGATGCACTATATTCAGACACCAAACCTGGTGCTGAAACAAACTGATGCACTATATTCAGACACCAAACCTGGCGCTGAAACAAGCTGATGCACTATATTCAGACACCAAACCTGGTGCTGAAACAAACTGATGCACTATATTCAGACACCAAACCTGGCGCTGAAACAAACTGATGCACTATATTCAGACACCAAACCTGGCGCTGAAACAAACTGATGCACTATATTCAGACACCAAACCTGGCGCTGAAACAAACTAATGCACTATATTCAGACACCAAACCTGGCGCTGAAACAAACTGATGCACTATATTCAGACACCAAACCTGGTGCTGAAACAAACTGATGCACTATATTCAGACACCAAACCTGGCGCGGAAACAAACTGATGCACTATATTCAGACACCAAACCTGGTGCTGAAACAAACTGATGCACTATATTAAGACACCAAACCTGGTGCTGAAACAAACTGATGCACTATATTCAGACACCAAACCTGGTGCTGAAACAAACTGATGCAATATATTCAGACACCAAACCTGGCGCGGAAACAAACTGATGCACTATATTCAGACACCAAACCTGGTGCTGAAACAAACTGATGCAATATATTCAGACACCAAACCTGGCGCTGAAACAAACTGATGCAATATATTCAGACACTAAACCTGGTGCTGAAACAAACTGATGCACTATATTCAGACACCAAACCTGGTGCTGAAACAAACAGATGCACTATATTCAGACACCAAACCTGGCGCTGAAACAAACTGATGCACTATATTCAGACACCAAACCTGGTGCTGAAACAAACTGATGCACTATATTCAGACACCAAACCTGGCGCTGAAACAAACTGATGCACTATATTCAGACACCAAACCTGGTGCTGAAACAAACTGATGCACTTTATTCAGACACCAAACCTGGTGCTGAAACAAACTGATGCAATATATTCAGACACCAGCTGCAGCAGATAGCACATGCACCAAGTGTGGTTTAACGCTGTAAAGGCCGCTGATACATTCACGCATCATACCCAAAGGTCATCATGCTGCACCAATGAAGTGCTAGCGAGACTGCTCGCCAGCACTTCATTGGTGCATCATGACAACCAATGGGCATGATTCATCAATGCATCAGTGGCCCTTAAAGATTTAAAAGCAAAACACCTTACACCTATAGATCTTCATTGATTCTTGTAAAAGGTGCTATGTTGAGAGAAACTCCTAATTGCTCAATTAGAGGCCCTATAATAGAGTTGTTTCTTCTTTTTTGGAATGTATAGGTATCAGGACCTTGAGAATTCCTTAAATCAGGGAAAACCCTTGGAAGAATTGGATCCCTGACATTTACAGCCCCCAGACCACATCAGTAGCTACCAGTGACTGAACACTACCCACCCTAAGTCTGCCTATACATGTATAATGAACTATGCGCCTTATAAATAGCAACACGTGACAGCATTCCCATCATACCCTGCCCCTCCAGAGGGTCCGCTCGCTACAACTCAAGTCTGCATATCGCTTAGCAACATGTGCTCATTTCATTTGGTTTCCTTTTTGCAAAATTTTCATATTTACTATTAATATACTTTTGGGAGGATAATAATCTAGCAAACTCCTTTTCTCAGAAATTGCTTTTTTCCATTTTCTTAACCTATTGTAAGATTCTGAGACAGCTGGAGCGGTTGTTGTCCTCAGATCCATTAGAACAAGACTACAAGGAGGGCTAGGTGAAATCATAAAACTGTTGTTATTGCTTGCTCAGTGATTTGACTAACGCAAGCTGTGAAAATAACCTTTATTTCATGCTTATCACTTAAAATACAAAGTACACCTTGGCAAGTCTAGGTGAATGCTCGTTTCAGGGACTTTATCTATTTGAAATATTTCTTACATATTAGTTCCTAGATTGACCTTGGCACCAGATTAACCTTGGTCATGATGGATGATACCTTGAGATATGTGAGGTACCGCTTCCTAACTCTTAACGGACCGCAGCTACATTTTGTTGCCATGATGCACCAACTAAATGCTGGCGTGTTATTTACCAGCTCGGAATTTGTGCATCACGTCGACCTTTCAGGACTGCGTGAACCAAATAGGGTCGGCATGATGCATGAAAACAGCCACGGCTACTTCTACCATACATCAACGCGTGGTAGTTGGGACCGGCCTCGTTACACTAAAGCACTGTGTTGCTATTAACTCTTCAAGAAGCATTTATACAGGAGTGCATCATGCCCACTGAAGCATCATGCAAGCCTCCAGGAGTGTATCAACCCCATGGGCTCAGCATGATGCATGACATATGATGCACTTCACCGGAGTATCATGCCAACTCTGGGAGTGCACCAACCCGGCAGAATTGCATGATGCATGAATGCAGCCCTGGTGAGTGACCCACCAGGGCTGCATTCAGGCCATGTTTGTTTCCTGTCCAGAGGATTTTTTTGTGAGAATGGGAAAGATTTTTCCTGAGTTCTGAAGAAATTTTTTTTTTTTCGTCCATCAGCACAAGAAACTAGGTTTCCAATCACAAAACCTTAAAACATAATGACGAATTCATGCCTTCCTCACTTACGATGTTCATGACAAATAAAAATCAATGTTTCCCTCTCTCCCTCATGGGTGTGAAAAATCCCACCCTCTGAACAGGAAACGGACATATTTCTAAGGGTGGCCTAATGCATCATGACGACCAATGGGCATGATGTATTAATGCACTCTCTGTCCCTTACAGAGCTAGACTAGTACTATTCATCAACCCACAGGTAGGTGTAAGAAAACTGATAGAAACATGTTGATTTTATTTAACCCCTTCAACCCCATAAAGCAGGATTTGCACGCAAATCCCATAGAGTAACAGAAATTCAGGGGTGAAAGGGTTAAACTGCAGAGTGGAATCCAGGCGTCCTACTATGTAGTACTTACTCTCTTTACCTTAGTGTACCTATGGCATAGGGATCATTTATCTATAACCAGGTTTTAGGCATTTATTCTGAAATCCTACACAATAACCCCGAATATATGCCACAGCGCATAGACTATTTTACAGACCTCCCATATCGTCGCCTCAGTGCAACAAGGTTGTCACTGACATTTCGGTAAAATTGACTTTTCTTCTAATTTAATATGTATTGACCCTTATCTACTTACAATGAGAGTAGTGAATCTCTGTCTATGTGTGTGTCTACAGGTTACAGTGCAATAAGGCTGTGTCAGCTGTGTGCTATAGTAGCTGGGACCCTTCTTTTGCCTCTCCTGCAAAACTTGGAAAATGCAGATACAACCTTGTTGCACTGAGGCAACGATATTATTTTGCGAAGTAGGCGCAGATTATATGCAAGGATAGGCCTGTAAAGTGCACCTTTTTTAATCAGCCAAAGTCAGGGGTGCGTCTTATGGTCCAAACTAATGACACAGGTGCGCCTTATAGGTCTGGCAAAGTTTCTGGGTGCATCTTTTTGTGCAGGGTGGGTCTAATCCGCAAGGAATAAGAATTCTGACCCTTGAGGCTTAAAACCCAGGGTCATCTATCTTAACAGTACACAGTACAGAGAGGAAATGGGACTGCAGTAGCAGCCAAATATGTAAAAGCCATTTAAGTCTTTTAACCTGCAGGTCCACAGGAATACATAAAAGCTGTTGCAGCCTACAGTTAGACTGCAGATACACACAGTATTCAAAGGTTGTAGCCGATCTGCATTTAGCCCTTCAGCTGTTCCCCGGGGTGTTCCTCAATGATGCCTCAAGGCTACTTCTTGTCCATGGTCGGCATGATGCACCATTGAAACAGCAATGTATTGGTGCATCATGTGGACGCATTGGGAGTGTATCAAAACAAATAGGGTTGGCTTGATGCACCAATGAAGTGCTGGTGAGCACTATCGCCAGCACTTCATTGGTGCATCGTGCCGACCAATGTGCATGATGCACTCCTACATTAAAAGGGTTAAAGTGTTCCCATGGTTACCCTACAGGGAGCCCTTAGCTGTTATCACCCCCTCCACCCATCCTCCTCAGTCCTGCCTATCTACTGTCCCACAATGCAATGGGGCCGCTATCAGCACTGACAACAGCGCTCAGCCTGCCCCTGGTGCCCGGCCTCTGTGTGCCTGATAAGCCCTGCTCTGCTGCCACTCACCGGCAACAAGCAGCAGCAGCAAAAAAAAAATGTCTGCTTTTTTTTTTCTTTATTTCTGTTTATTGAAATGCTACTTCCAGTTTGTATATGAAATTTTGGAATTGTATAGCTTTCTGAAATTTCATGCAAATCAATATAGGGTTAATTAAACTAGCATTTTGGGAATAGCTTGGGAAGCACTCAGGACCCCAGTCCACCCCTGTGCCTATATGGCTGACTGTAACTGGCCATTAGGGAGGGGGGTATGTGACTATGTAGATCTGATATAACATTAACGTCTGGGCAGTGGTTACTTAACGTTAGCCGTTAGCAACCCTAAGCTTCCCTAACCCACTTAAAAGGGTCTATATCTCCTCTTTCCTATCCCCTCGGGATGTGTGTGGTGCACACATGCACAGGCATTTAAACATTTCTCTGCGAAATTATGTAATGCATTTCTCGCCATGAACATGACCTTATCTGTCGAAATGGCATTAAACATCTATTACACACTCGCTTGTGACGACAAAGGGGCATGAAGCTGGAGACCGGGAGCTCGAGGCATCTTTCGGCCATAAAAGTTCTAAACCAATGATATTCATTATGTCCACCTCAGTACCTCTCAGGCAGGCACACTGCTAACTAGATTTGGGTAACCCAGGCCCATGGTAGTTATGGAACTCCACCATCCAGTCAACAGGAAACCACGATCCCTCTTCAAGCAGAGTAGCATGTAGTCAGTGCCAAGGTGAGCGTTGTGGTTATGGTGCCAGTGTACCAGTGAAATTTAAAATGGCGGATCTACTGGGCATCTTCATTGAGGCCTATATAAGGCGCACTCTGACATGCTTCCTTTCCTCGCCTTCCCTTACTTCTGGTAGTTGATCAGTTTTATCTTGAGAATAATAGGTTATCTCTAAAAATGTAACAGGAAATCTCAACAGTTGCCAAGGAAACATAAAGACGACTTACCAGGTCCGCGAGCGCCGGGGAGGACACGACCAAGACGGAATATGACGGCCCGCTCGTACTCCTGAACCATCTGGAAATAAATCATAATGATAATGGTTTACTTTTTTGTGCACATTTATCAAATGATATAAATTTAATGGATTAGTTCACATGGTTTACCTGTTGTATGGGCAAAGATTTATAGAACAGTGGATCAGTGGTGTAAATAAAGAGAAAATCAATTTAGGCATGTTGTATCAAAGTCAAATATGCTGACTTCAACATTAGTCTCATTATTCAGCTGTTCACCTGATTGAAGAAGGTAAAAATTACTCTTAAAGTAGGCACTTAAATAAGATTCTGAAAATGATTTGAAATCTACAGGATTAAACTTGGTCATATAGAATTATTTGATGACTTCATATCTGTTTACATAATATCCAGTACCCGCAGAGATGTCAGTTGGGTATGGGCTCAACCTCTGAAATTTTTGGGTCTTAGCAAAGCACCCATTTCCCTCAATTTATTATACTAAAAGCACCCATCTCATCTTCATTTCAACCTGTTCCCTTCATTAAAAACCTTTAAAACCATCTCTACATTGGATGGTGATAGAAAAACAATTAAAAGACTGCATTTGAATTTCAGCCAATCAGAAGCCAGCTTAGATTCATGTCCTCTGAAATGAGATTTCAGAGATCCTCTGATCTCTGAAAGGTGGTTTGTCTAGAAAAGGATAGAGGGCAGCACAAGGCATGCTTAATTTCACCTGCTGAAGCCTGGACTATGCTCAGTCTTATGTTCCATAGAAGTAGAAAGGGCATGTTGTAAGGGTATCTATGATTAATGTAATTCCCTCTATCTATATTATGACCACAAGATGGAAGAAGCCTCTGTGATGTCTGACTTTTGGGAAAGTTTGAACATCTGAAAATAGACGGACCTCTGAAGGTCTGACATCTCTGACACTGTACCCACAGGTTCCAAATGTCTCCAAATCACATTATTTCTTTATATGCCCTGTAACATGAGTGATCATACCATCAACAAATGGATACTTCCTATCTCCACCCAAGTATAATCATGTTCAGATGACTCAGATGTTGTGGTGAAAAAGACCCCAACCACCCCTTCAGTCCAATTATCAAGGACAGGAGGGCCCTCAGAGTGAGATATGATCCAGAGGCGTAGGAAGCAAATCTTCATTGGGGGGGCCCGGCGAGGGCACCATCGCGACCACCTTGAATTGTCGGCTGATGCGTATTTAGAATTCATAAAGAAAAGTGATTTTTGGTCAATTTTGGATCTTACTTTAGGCTCAGACCCCCATTCTCCCTATGACATCACCATAAAATAATCTAATTTCAGATGTAATGTTTTAGCTTCTTTTCCAGTGTGTTTATGAGTTCTTGGAAAATATTGGGGGGGGGGGGCCCAGACATACTCAGGCCCCACCTCCTTCATGATTGGGGGGGGGGCCAGGCCCCCCTGGGCCCCCCCTTTTCCTACGCCCCTGTGATCCCTGGAGGCTCTGAGAGAGTGCACAACGAAACCGGGACTTGTGCGGGAGCGGCGCTCAGTTTTGTCAAGTACCTACTCATTATCCCTCGTGTATGCTTCACATGTATGGCACTCTGCCTATAAGTCACACCCTCTCTATTGGGAGGCTGTATAAGTATAACCCTTTAAAGGCCGCTGATGCAGGAGTACATCATGCCCATTGGTCGTCATGATGCACCAATGAAGTGCTGGCGAGCAGTCTTACCAGCACTTCATTGGTGCATCATGACGACCAATGGACATGATGGAGCCCTACATCTGAGACCCTTAAGGGTTAAAAGGCATTTTAAGATTTTGGCTTACAGGGCACTGGATTTGGCCAGGAAGACAATTGAGAGATATAATAGATCAAATATTCAATATAATCTATACAATGTTTGATGAACTAGCAACCTTGACTTGATGGTTTATTCAGTCTTATTGATTTTTCCCCTCAGTAAAAAGTATACAGTGACATTACGAACAATAGTCAACAGTCGCTCTTGAAGCTCTTCATTTACAGAGTAATGTCGCATTATCGAAATAAGGAAACACATGATTGACACTTGATCTAAGTGCTTCAATTTTAGCACGCACTGTTATCCAACATCCTTATTGCAGTCGTTAACAAAATGAGAACCACGCCTTTCACGGTGTCAAATTATTTTGTTATAATGTGTCGTGATTGAGTATTATTAAGACCGACAGGTAAACTCACTAATGAGCCTAACAAACACGCACGCCGCATTGCACCTGTTATTTCTGTGCCCTATGCTCATCAAAACAAGATTTCTTTTTCTGTTGGAGGGTTGTGGAATGAGTTTGCAGTTCATATTTTGTAAGAAAAGTTGTTTTTTTTTCATTAACTCAAATGCCCATGAGGAATAACATAGCATCAACCATTTATTGAGGGTTCAGACATAATAAGAAATTCATATAATCGTTTTAGACTCCCCTTTTTCTCAGCGGATTTACACAAATCTCAGGAACTCTTCTAATAAAGGTAAAGATCTTGGAGATTTCTTGGATCATATTTCACAAACAGAAAGCTGAGATGATGGCAGGTCACCATGGCCTCTATCTGAAGGCTCTACACCAGTATTAAGATTTCACAACAGCTTTTGCTGGCCAGAAGCGGATTTAGACGGGGTGTGCGAGGCCAGGCCCCCTACTTTTTGCCAATAGTTGAAGGTTTAATTGCCTCTTTTGACTACAAAATGTAACCACCTTTTCGATATCCTGGATCAGCCACTTTTTGACCCCAAAATCTAACCAAAGGTAGGGTTTTAAACAAGGGGCGTGCCCACTCCTTTTCGATATCCTGGATCGGCCACTGATGGCCTCATTTTGGCAACACAACACTGGATTTGAGTCAGATTGCTCTGTACCCCATTAAGTGTGTGATCGAGGAAGGAACTGGTAGGAGATTGTGTGACAGAGTTAAGAGTCAGGCACAAAGTGACTGCTAGGAGAGTGGTATCGGCTTGCTCATTAACTGCGAGATGAGATGAGACTCCACACCTAATCACCCATCCTTATCATTTATTTATTCTGATCTCAATTACCGGTATTTAACCATTAACAACCAGATGGGGCCTCAGTGTTGCAATCAGGAATCAGGTTTTTTCTTTCATCTTAAAGGAAGCTTTTAAGGGTGACTTTTAATGTTTATACCTTTGTCTGCGAATTTCACCTGAGGGATCCTAATGGGGTTTTTTAATCATTTTTCTCAATTTTCTTTCCTAAAAGGCCCATAGAAAATATAGGGTATACCTTATTCGTACGGTGCACTTATTAGCGAGGTACGTGCTACGATATATTTTTTGGACCAAAATAGGTTACAGTAAGCTATAACGTAAATTCTCTCGTATTAGCTGCAGCTAGTACCAGAACCCAAAGTAAGCTAATAGAATAAGTTTGGTTTGGTTGATTTTACCTCCACTAATAGTAGTTAAGACTAAGCAGAGTTTCTTTGCTTCTCAGACATTAAGTCCTTTCTTTTCGGTTTGGACAGGTATTTCAAAGCTGCTTGTCCAGACAGCTAGACAGGTATTTATATGCTGCTTGCCTGACACAGCAGTGACTGAATCTATGAATGACGGAATCTATGAGATAAATGACTGCATCTATGAGGAGAGTTGAGGGGGGAAACCACTATGCCTACCAGGGCTTCATACCCCTACTCTTCTCAAAGTATAGCAAGTGTTCTTTTATTTGCCTGCTCCCATAGGCAGGGCCAGACAAACCACAGCCTTTGATCACTCAGACGTGGTTCACTGAGGGGGAATCCCATGACAAAAGACAAGCATGTAAGCCCGGGCCTGCGCATATGGACAACAGTTGCCCACATGCTCACCCTAATATACAAGAAACCCTGAGTTTGTCACCTTTTACGAATCTGGTATGCCCACTATTAGTATAGAAGGAGATTTCTGTCCTTGTGGACTCCCAATGAAGTTATTCTGCTCCTCCATACCCTCACATGAAGGTCCCCACTCCAAAGGGGGAATAGAATAAGTCTAGGTGCAACTTATACAAGACAATTTAAAGTACACCTTACAGTCCATCACATCCTACACATTTTTCTCCTCTTTAATCTAAAGAAAAGAGCTTCTCTTTAAAAGTCTTTGAGAGAGATTTCTTTACATCTTTTATGGATATTAAGCAATCAGAATATTGTAGTAATTGTCCATAGGACCAATCAATTTTTATTTAACAATACTTTCATGCCTTTGCATTTGACCTGAACTATTACATTCAGTTTACTTTTCATTCCTATAAATAAAAACCTCGCGTTTCGCTGTGCATGACCTTTTCGATCCACAATGACTGGTGAGGCACACTTCGGGTTAGAGCAGTAAATGTTAACTACTGACCCACTTATCCAATGGAGGCCGATGCACTCAAAGGTCAGCCGCCAAATCAAAAATATGCCATCGACTGCTGCCTCGGCCATATGTTAGCTGCAGCTGGTGATGCCTATCCGCAGACGGTGAAAAAAAGTACCGGAAATTCTCTTGTGTAAGCCACACCCTCGCATAAGCTGTACCCCTGACTTTAGCGAGCGCTATAAGCTTCATCTGTGGCCTGCAAATTGTAGCTTAAATACTATTCTATAATACCCTCCTATAAACCGCACCCCTTCTTTTCGGTGATCCTATAAACTGCATTTTGATTTGGTTTCTGGTACTAGCCACGGATTTTACAAGAGAATTTACAGTGGGATTGTTTGCCTCTGGGAGAAAAAAGGTGCACTCAGTGGAATGACTGTTGGAGTTTATCATATTTCTGATGCCTCTCTTTGTTAGTCTTACATTTTACTCCTTTTTTCTCTTCAGAAATGCCAGTAGGTTGAATATTTTAACTATATATACAGGCCCCCATAGGGTCAATACTAGGGCTCAACTGACTTCTTATTTCACAATTAGGGACTCCCTATTTGACTTGACTTCTCAAGGTACACTTAGAGACTCTTTATTCTTTATCTACCACAGGAACAGGCCCCATAGGGTTAACACTGGGACTCCTTATTCTACCACAGCAACAGGCCCCATAGAGTTAACATTGGGACTCCTTATTTTACCACAGGAACAGGCCCCATAGGGTTAACACTGGGACTCCTTATTCTACCACAGTAACAGGCCCCATAGGGTTAACACTGGGACTCCTTATTCTACCACAGCAACAGGCCCCATAGGGTTAACACTGGGACTACTTATTCTATCACAGGAACAGACCCCATAGGGTTAACACTGGGACTCCTTATTTTACCACAGGAACAGGCCCCATAAGGTTAACATTGGGACTCCTTATTCTACCACAGTAACAGGTCCCATAGGGTTAACACTGGGACTCCTTATTCTATCACAGCAACAGGCCCCATAGGGTTAACATTGGGACTCCTTATTCTACCACAGGAACAGGCCCCATAGGGTTAACACTGGGACTCCTTATTTTACCACAGCAACAGGCCCCATAGGGTTAACATTGGGACTCCTTATTCTACCACAGCAACAGTTCCCATAGGGTTAACATTGGGACTCCTTATTCTACCACAGCAACAGGCCCCATAGGGTTAACATTGGGACTCCTTATTCTACCACAGCAACAGTTCCCATAGGGTTAACATTGGGACTCCTTATTTTACCACAGCAACAGGCCCCATAGGGTTAACATTGGGACTCCTTATTCTACCACAGCAACAGTTCCCATAAGGTTAACATTGGGACTCCTTATTCTACCACAGTAACAGGCCCCATAGGGTTAACACTGGGACTCCTTATTTTACCACAGCAACAGGCCCCATAGGGTTAACATTGGGACTCCTTATTCTACCACAGCAACAGTTCCCATAGGGTTAACATTGGGACTCCTTATTCTACCACAGCAACAGGCCCCATAGGGTTAACATTGGGACTCCTTATTCTACCACAGGAACAGGCCCTATAGGGTTAACACTGGGACTCCTTATTCTACCACAGGAACAGGCCCCATAGGGTTAACACTGGGACTCCTTATTCCACCACAGCAACAGGCCACATAGGGTTAACATTGGGACTCCTTATTCTATCACAGGAACAGGCCCCATAGGGTTAACACTGGGACTCCTTATTCTACCACAGGAACAGGCCCCATAGGTTAACACTGGGACTCCTTATTCTACCACAGGAACAGGACCCATAGGGTTAACACTATGTCTCCTTATTCTACCACAGGAACAGGCCCCATAGGGTTAACACTGGGACTCCTTATTCTACAACAGGAACAGGCCCTATAGGGTTAACATTGGGACTCCTTATTCTACCACAGGAACAGGCCCCATAGGGTTAACGCTGGGACTCCTTATTCTTCCACAGGAACTATAGTTATTTTAAGGTATCTTGATAAACTAAATCATAACCTGTTTTATACTACACAAACTCTAGAAGAAAAAGGAAACTGTTTGAATAGTACATAACTCTACAAAAGAAGTCCAATCTCTACTTCTAATGGGCCGATTTGAAAAAGTCTTTCACCATTCGAAAGTTGACATCATGGCAGGCCGGAACGGCCTGCGCCCCTAGACCCTATGCCAGCCAATAATCTTGAGTCTGCTGTTGTAAAAGCCATCATCTTTTCTGCAACACTTCACAAATTAAGATGCAGTAATGCCAGAAATTCTACACTCATCAGAAATCCAAGACTTCATGCACCTGTGTCAGAAACAGCTAAGTCGGCACAACAGATGCTATTCAGGTGGGAGACTTCAGAGTAATCAGTTCTATGGCTATATTTGTTATTGTTGTCGTGGGGCTTTTGACAGCGAGCAGTTCTAAGAAGTCCATGGTGTCGGGCAGGTGTCACATTGTCATAACCTGATACCTCGCTGTCACTTTCATGTACCTGTCATCAGGCATTAAATATTGCTTATTTAGCAAACACTACCTACCCTGTTTTTGGCCCTACGTACCTTTATTATTTTTAGACTTTTTTTCTTTTTGGAGGGGGCTATTTTGGGGAGAAAAGTGTTTTTATTTACGCTTGTAGGGAAAGACTCATGATAAAACTATGGTGCTTAGCATGAAACAAATTACTAGCAATATGGTTTGCTTGAAGCTCCAAAACTGACATGATTCTCTGTCCAAATAAGGGCATACATGCCCTGACAATTTATCCCATATAAGGTAAAACTTGGATGCAGTTTCATCAGTCCCCTGATGTTTATGGCCAAAAGGGAAAGTTTCTAAGCCAAGATTTAATAGCATCAATTTTGTATATTCCTTTGTCGCCATAATGCGCTAAGGCAGTGCTGGCGAGTAACTCACCGCCACTAAGGGAAAGAGGTGCATCACGATAACCCCTTTGGGAATATCTCCACTCCATAGCCTCAGCACATTGTCTGTACATGTACTAGAATTACCTGGGCAGCATTCATGAATATGTTAAAAATGGTCACCAGGCTTTAATAGGCCCATGTTTTAATATAAACTAGACAGTCGGCCTTTGATAAACAAAATCAGGAAGCACAGCAAGGTTTATAAATGCCATATTTCAGCCTGGACATGACCCGGAAATTGGTCATTTTACATAAAGATCTTTAACCCTTTAAATGCTGTGAATGCATCATGCTGACAAATGGGCATGATGGACTCCTGCGTCAGCACCCTCGGATGGTTCAGAGCAGCTGGCGAGTAACTCGCCTGGGTGAAATTCATACATCAGGGTTGATACAGAGGGCTGGCATGAGGCGCCAATGAAGTGCTGGCGAGCGGTCTTCCCAGCACTTCAGCTTGCCAACCAATGGGCATGCTGCTCTCCTGCATTACCACCCCCTATAGGGTTAACAGGTTAATAGTCTGTACCAACCCGGCCATATTTTCGACCAATCGCCTATCAATTTCATGCCTTTTTTTTCATTCAGAGTGAGGACTGGCGCCTTGTGGTCACAGCCCGCTAAGGCATGCATGTTGTTATCCACCGATTTGGTACATGACTAATCACGCACCTTTCACCGGCCGGTCAATCTGACCTTTATTTATGCCTTGTTATCAAATTGCCGACAGCACAGCGCTTTAACATGTCCTATGGTCAACATGATACATGAATGCAGCCTTGGTGAGTTACTCGCTGGGGCTGCAGTCATGCATCATGCCAGCTCTGCAGGAGTGTATCAATCCTGTAGGGCTGTCTTGATGCATGAATGCATCATGACCTGGGCTGCTGCATGCATACATCATGACAGCTAAAGTAGGGGACCAGTTACTACCGTCAGGGCTCGACAAATCTGTTTGAAAACAGTGTGTCCACTGGGCACAAAGGCAAATCAAAGTTGTGTCCATCAGGAAAATGTTGTGTCTTAGCCCTTTGGGTCAATGTATTATACTGGCTTACAAACTGTGTCCACTGGACACAACTTGAAAAATAAGTTGTGTCCAGAGTGAGTGAGTGAGTAATAGATGTTTAACGCCATTTCGACAGCTAAGGTCATATTCATGGCGAGAACTACATTACACAATTTCACAGAGGAATGTGTGGGTGCCTGCGCATATGTGCACCACATACATCCGAGGGGATAGGAAAAAGGAGAAATAAACCCTTTTAAGTGGGCTAGGGAAGCCCTGTGTCCAGAGAAATATTTTTGTGTCCCGGGCACTGGACACAGGGATTTGTTGAGCCCTGACCGTAAAACCTCACCCATAAGCCTACCTCAGCTATAAGCCGAATCTCAGTTTTAGGGAGAAAATTCAGTTTATACGAAAAAGGGTTTAAACTGGTTTTCTCTTTATTCTATTATATCAAAAACTGACCTAAAGCCGAATTTTAATTTCAGAGAGGAAATGCGGCTTATATGAAAAATAAATCACTTAAGAGATTCGGCTTATAGGTGAGGTTTTATGGTAACTGAGATGACCAATACTGCTCCTACAATTACAACTCATTAGATGGGTTTAAGAGTGTAAAAGAAGCAAAATATTCTCTAAGACTATTGTGTGAGGACCCTACAGGTGAAGGTTTGGTGTTTGGAGTTAAGGAGAATGAACATTCCTTTCCTCAGAAAGTGAAGAGTTAGGAAAGTGAGTGAAATGATAAGATTCAACAAATAGGATCACTTCTAGAATTCGATCCAATGCTCTGTTAAGAAGATCACTTAAGTCTGAAAATAGTCTTAAAAAAGTTATCAAAGCCTTAAAACTGTCCCTAATACAAAGATGCTCTGAAAGAGTAAAGCACTTAAAATATATCCTATGAATAAGTATGAATGAAAGATCTAAGGAACCGAAAACCTAAACCTGCCTGCCCTGGCGCCGATCCGAAAAAAACAAACTCAGGGCCCGAGTTAGCATAAACGACTCACCTTGAAGCAAAAGCACAGAGTTATGGGGAAGGTCAGGAAGATCACAATAATACTGACGATCTTCAACGTGACCCCGCAACAGGAGTCGCAGCAGCCTTCCTCCTCCGTTTCGAAATTGCCCTCTGTAAATCACAAATATGATTTAGATTAGCCTTAAGTAGTTTTTGACAACATACCTTGAAGCAGAAGCATAGGGTGATGGGGAAGGTGAGGAAGATGCAGATTATGCTGACGATCTTCAACACCGTCCCGCAGCACGAGTCGCACGCGCCCTCACCACCAGCGTCAATCCCGTCATCTGTGTGAAAGGAGACAGCTTTTAGTATGAATTAGTTACACAGACACACTTGAAGTACAGTCAGCCCTTGCTTCCTCAGATATGAAAAATGCTAGGAAAAATGTCTGAGGAAGCGAATTATCTGAGATGAGTCTAAATATGATAGAAATCATAGAGATAGTTCCAGATTTTCTGTCTGAGGTAATGTGGGTCTGAGGAATCAAAGCGTCAAGGAAGTGAGGGTCGACTGTGTAGAGTAAATTATCTCGTATAAGCTGCACCCTTGTATAAGCCGTGCCCACCCTGAATTTTGGAGAAACCACAAGCTGCAGACAAAGCTGGAAAAGTGAAGGTTTTAGACTGTTCTGTTGGATTATTTACCCCTATAAGCCACACCCTGAATTTAGGCACATTCTATGAGCAGAAATTTTTTATTTTCGGTTCTGGTACTAGCCACAGCATATACGAACGAGAGAATTTACGGTACTACCGTAATCTCCCGCGTTTAACCCTGTACGCCTCCTAATGCATCGTGCCACTTGGTCCTCAAGATGCATGAATGCAGCCTTGGCGAGTAACTCACCAAGATTGCATTATCGACCCTACCAGAGGGTCAGCATGATGCTCCTAAGTAGGGCGAGCGAAAAAATTTTATTTAAAAAAAAAAATTTGCCAAACATGACAAAGAGAAAACTTGTAGAAAGTGAAGCAAGCAAAATCCGTAGACAAGAATTTTTTCAAAGAAAAAAAAAATTTTTATTTCTGAAAATATGGAGAGGGAAATCCGTAGACCAACTTTTTTTTATGGTGTGGCCTTAGTATGGCACTTTTTTACAACGATCAATTGTTACCGTAGGACTACAACATTATGTCCATGTATATAGTCACAAACGGCAGGACACAAAACCTTTTATCGCTGCAGGCGAAAGTGGCCTGCATCTTGGCACATTACGCAGGCCATTTCCTTCTCATACAGGCCATATAAGTATTGATATTTCAAGTTGGTCTACGGATTTCCCTCTCCATGTTTTTGGAAATACAAATTTTTTTTTTCTTTGAAAAAATCTTGTCTACGGATTTCGCTCACTTCGCTTTCTACAAGTTTTCTCTTTGTGATGTTTGGCAATTGTTTTTTAAAAATAAAATTTTTTCGCTCACGTCACTTTTCCAGCAAGGAATCCATTGGATGCCAAAAAATTCTTTAAAAAAAAAAAAAAGATTTCGCTTGCCCACACCATTTTTTCAAAACCAAAATCCGTAGACCAGCTTATTTTTTAGGTGTGGCCTATGTGAAAAGGAATTGAAAAATATTCTCACTCTCTCTCTCTCTCTCTCTCTCTCTCTCTCTCTCTCTCTATATATATATATATATATATACATATATATTTATATATATACAGTAAATCACTGGTCATAAGCCGGCCCCGGTCATAAGCCGGGGGTGAGTTCAGGGAAATCCTAAAAGCCGGTTTTGGGTTCAAATTTTTACCATTTTCTCTTTATTCTATAGTAAAAAAAAACCCGGTCATAAGCTGGGAGGGGGAAATTGGGAAAAATTTAGAGGCCAGTTTGGGCCTAAAATAGAAAAAAATCCGGCTTATGACCGGGGATTTACGGTATATATATATATATATATATATATATATATATATATATATATACATATATATATATACATATATATATATATACATTGTATATATCAGCCCTTGTGGAAATCCCACCGTCTTCTGGGTTTTTACCGATTGGCACATGACTTTCAATCCCCCTCACTAACAAGGAAGTTTGCACACCTACTGTACAACATTATCACAATTAGGGAAATATCCAGACGTACTTCTTTTCCAGATCCTGGATCCGCCACTGATGGGCATGAATGCATTACCGTATTCGACATAATTAGGGGACTGTCCAAAATATTGTTCCAGAAGTTGAGAATTTATTTTGGCTTCTAAAAATGGAAAAATTTGGGTTGTTTATACTTTAAAATGTCACTAAAAAGAGGTGTGTGGGCTTATAATGGTATGTGCGCTAATTTACATTGAATACGGTCAATGTAATTGATGAAGGGTTGCAATAGTTCTATTTAACCCTACCTGTTTTGATTATCTGTTGCATAGTGGCAAACCTCCAGATACTCCGATGTGAGATAGACCTCCGCTAGCTGCCAAGTCTGACCCAGCACTGACACACTTGGTAACTGCTAGAGACCAACCTAATGTATCTAAGGGGGGCCAGGTGAAAACAGTCATGTATCTAAGGAGTGGTATAGTGAGGCAGTAGTGGTGAGGGGAGCATTGGGAGGGTGTGAGAGGCAGCGCCACGCTTCGTGAACGATAACTACCGATATTACCGGGTAGGATTTACCGGGTAAGAAAATCCTTCTCCCCTAAGATAATCCTTCTCCCCTATGGTAATCCTCTCACTGCTATTGGACTCCTTTTTAGGGAGTAATCCTTTTTCAACAAAGGGAGGGGGGGGGGATTTTTTTAGCCCCTCTGAAAATAATTTTACCTGTTTTCAGCAAAAATGTCTCTGCGGCAAAAGGGTACGTTCAGTCGCAATTTTCGTTCCCTCCGGGAGGGGGGCACAAAAACGAAGATCTTTGTGAGGATGATGGCAAAATCTTTTTCATCTATCTGTAAGAAAACTCACCGCACCCCCCCCCCCCCCCACCCGGCCATTGCTAAAACATGATCAGGTGAATTGTCACCACATTAGGATGAGAATAGGGCAAGGCCATTTTGGTGTAGCCAGGGTTCCCATCATTTATTGGCCATGGTATTTAATTGACTTTTAGCTGACCTTCACCAACTCTTAACTCGGCAAAAATCAGATGTTTTGTAAAACTGACCAAAAAAGTAAAAGAAAATTTACATAAAAGAAAATCATCCACCAAGGGCATCGATATAAAATGATGATATGCTGGGTTTTCCCACCAGGTGGCCACCATGAGGACACCTGAGGGTTTTGTTGTACTTTGTTACCTAAACCCAGAGCCCCTCTCTGAATATCTACACATGTGTAGTACTGCGCATGCTCCCACACCACACCGCCCCCTAGCGGGCTGCGCTGTAGGATGATAAGAATCAGTGATGTCAGGTGGGAAACAGATGGGTAGGTTCTTAGATACACTGTCTGTGCACACCTGTATACTGGCGGGGGGAGGCACTCTTACTGTTTGGATAGTGTCAATAACAGATTCCCACTTTTTTTCTCCGTGTTTTTTATCATCATTATTTTATTTAAATGCTCTTACCCTCTGCATTAATTGATTGAAATACTCCAGACAGTAATATATTTTCCCAGTATATTTTTCCTAAACTGTGAGGTTAATAAATCATGTTTTTGTCCCAGTTCTCTCTCCCTATTAATATTGAGTTCTGAGACATTGACAAGAGGGTGTTTACTACTGAGTTTAAACTTTGGCTTTTTTTCCCCCACCTTGTTTTCCCTGTTTCTCACTGTTCTTCATCTACCGTAATCTCCCGCGTATAAGGCGCGTCTTATACGCCAAACAAAATGCTGCTGGGTCTTATATGTGGGAGGGACATTGCCTTGAGTTTGGTGCGCACCTTATAGGGGGGTATTTTTACTATAGAACAGTACTAAACTGATAAAAATCTACCCTCAGAGGTGCGCCTTATACGTTATAACAGACCTCCCTGAGTTGGGGGTGCGCCTTATAGGCAAGCTGCGCCTTATAGGCGAGAGATTATGGTAAGTTGCCACATAGCCTTATTTCACGGCTTTTAGAATGCTTAGCGTACAAAGTTCAGGGACCAGAGAGGGGGCAGCCTGCTGCAGGATGGTTAAATTCACATACCGTATTCATTCTAATAAGCGCACATGCTCTAATAAGCGCACACCCCTCCTTTTTGGAACCCAACCTGGTGTAAAATCAGTCAAATGAAGTGTAAAAATAAAGATTTTTAGGGCAAAAAAACAACGATTTTAGGCTTTTGGGGGTGCGCTTATTAGAATTAATTTTTCTTGTAAGGTTTTGAGCACCTAACAATTAATTTTCCGCACATGTGCGCTTATTAGAACGAATACGGTAATGCATCATGCTAACCCTAGGAGGTTGATACACCTCTGGAAGCTCGGCATGATGCACATATGAATCAGCATGATGCACATATGAATCAGCATGATGCACATATGAATCAGCATGATGCACACATGAATCAGTAGATTTGATGCACATATGAATCAGTAAATTTCAGCTTTATCGCTGCATCTTCGTAATAATATAGGGTCATCCACTTTGAAGCATTGGTCAGCCTATAAAGGGTTAGAGCCTGAACCTGTGTGTCTGGACTTCATTTCTAGCAGTGGCAGCTGACTGGTAAAAAGACAACTGTTCCGATCTGTTACCGTAAATCCCCAGTCATAAGCCGGATTTTTTTTTTCTATTTTGGGCCCAAACCGGCTTCTAAACTTTTCCCAAAGTCCCCCCCGGCTTATGACCGTTTTTTTTTTACTATAGAATAAAGAGAAAATGGGGAAAATTTGACACCAAAATCGGCTTATAGGATTTCCCTGAACTCACCCCCCGGCTTATGACCGGGGCCGGCTTATGACCGGGGATTTACGGTATTATACAGATACATTCACTCCATTTCTACTGCTAAGCATCCCGCGACGACAGGGCATGTTACATGTCTAACCCTCTGAGGGACGCTGATGCATTAATGCATCATGCCCATTGGTCATCATGATGCACCAATGAAGTGCTGGCGAGACTGCTCACCAGCACTTCATTGGTGCATCATGACGACCCTCCAGGAGTTTTTGTACCCCCTGAAGGGTCGGTATGATGCATGAATGTAGCCCTGGTGAGTTACTCACCAGGGCTACATTCATGCATCATGACGATCAATGGGCATGATGCATTAATGCATCAGCGGCCCTTAAAGGGTTAACATCAAGTGCACCTTTGTACATTTACCAATCTGTACGATCCCACCACTCGCATGCTAAACATTCTCAGGCCCTTTTTTATAAGACTAAAACAGCTCTCGCCCTGACTGGTGACCTGGGTGCCACGTGCGCCATGTTTTGCTTGTTCTGGCGTGTCAATAAACTAAGCTACAAGTATCCAGATGTGGTCCCACACTGCACAGGTATGCTGTCACTGACCCTTGTGGGGATGCATGGGGGGGGGGCAGCATGGGGGAGCAAGCCCAAAGGATCAAGATGGCATACAATACATGTTAGAAAATCACAAGGACCTAAAGAAATGCTGCATTCAAGTAACAAGGGTTGAAAAAGAAATTTTGAGGAACATTTTTTAAATGCCAACTGAAAATTTTCATAGCTCTCGAAGCAAAAATCTGATTTTTCCTGAAATGCCCATAAAAGAGTTTTCATTTTAGGCGTAACCAAACATTGGGTAATAAATGAACCTCACAGGATATATGCATGATGCATAATTGTAGCACAGGCAAGTAACGCACCCAGGAAATATTCTTGTAGGATTGCATGGATCTTCACATGTTAAAGCGCGAGCTGACCGTCAAGGTTTTTTTGCCATTTGTAAACAGATCAAACAGTTACATTTACCAGCGGTGAAGGCTGGAATGTAGTTCTACAGCTAAGATGTGTTGATGGTTTTAAAGATAAATGCAGACAGGTTCTCACGATGAGAGTAAAGAACCTTGAATTCTCTATTTAGGGAATAATGCACAGGGCATGGCTGTGGGAGTGCTCTAGACTGTATTGAGACATTGAGGGGCCTTATAGGCCCTGAGATGTCTCAATACAGTCTAGAGCAAGACCACAGCCATGACCAAGTGCATTATTCCTTTTATAACACAGAAAAAATCACCCAACAGCCACCTGACAATACATGAATATCAATTGTGAAGTCTAAAGGTGAGATGAAGTTTACCTCCTTTGCCAGGAGTGCATTATCCATCTATATAATGTGCGGTCAATCAGCCAATCAGAACGCAGCATTAAGGATAATGCACTCTGACTTTGCCCAGCAGTGTTATAATCTAGGGTAAAACCAGCCCCAGGGTAATCAATTATTTATCCATACTTCAAAAAGATTCAGCCTTTGTCTACCCTCATAATGTTTTATATTTGTAATGTATGTAGTACAACCATTTCTAAAATTGCTTTAACTTTCTTTTCTTTGGAAACTAGTCATTTCCCAACTTACAGGGCTCATGACTTTAAGCTTTCAATTTTCAAGGTGGAGGGCACCACTGACCATAAGGGGTGCACAGGAGATGGCCCCATATTTACCCTATATTCACTCCTTTTTGGATCCATGTACATGTGCTTTAAGTATCTTTACCCTGTATTCACTCCTTTTTGGATCCGTGTACATGTGCTTTAAGTATCTTTACCCTATATTCACTCCTTTTTGGATCCGTGTACATGTGCTTTAAGTATCTTTACCCTATATTCACTCCTTTTTGGATCCATGTACATGTGATTTAAGTATCTTTACCCTATATTCACTCCTTTTTGTATCCATGTACATGTGCTTTAAGTATCTTTACCCTATATTCACTCCTTTTTGGATCCATGTACATGTGCTTTAAGTATCTTTACCCTATATTCACTCCTTTTTGGATCCATGTACATGTGCTTTAAGTATCTTTACCCTATATTCACTCCTTTTTGTATCCATGTACATGTGCTTTAAGTATCTTTACCCTATATTCACTCCTTTTTGTATCCGTGTACATGTGCTTTAAGTATCTTTACCCTATATTCACTCCTTTTTGGATCCGTGTACATGTGCTTTAAGTATCTTTACCCTATATTCACTCCTTTTTGTATCCGTGTACATGTGCTTTAAGTATCTTTACCCTATATTCACTCCTTTTTGGATCTGTGTACATGTGCTTTAAGTATCTTTACCCTATATTCACTCCTTTTTGGATCCATGTACATGTGCTATAAGTATCTTTACCCTATATTCACTCCTTTTTGGGTCCGTGTACATGTGCTTTAAGTATCTTTACCCTATATTCACTCTTTTTTGGGTCTGTGTACATGTGCTTTAAGTATCTTTACCCTATATTCACTCCTTTTTGGGTCTGTGTACATGTGCTTTAAGTATCTTTACCCTATATTCACTCCTTTTTGGGACTGTGTACATGTGCTTTAAGTATCTTTACCCTATATTCACTCCTTTTTGGGACTGTGTACATGTGCTTTAAGTATCTTTACCCTATATTCCCTCCTTTTTGGGACTGTGTACATGTGCTTTAAGTATCTTTACCCTATATTCACTCTTTTTTGGATCCATGTACATGTGCTTTAAGTATCTTTACCCTATATTCACTCCTTTTTGGGACTGTGTACATGTGCTTTAAGTATCTTTACCCTATATTCACTACTTTTTGGGACTGTGTACATGTGCTTTAAGTATCTTTACCCTATATTCACTCCTTTTTGGGTCGGTGTACATGTGCTTTAAGTATCTTTACCCTATATTCACTCCTTTTTGGGCCTGTGTACATGTGCTTTAAGTATCTTTACCCTATATTCCCTCCTTTTTGGGACTGTGTACATGTGCTTTAAGTATCTTTACCCTATATTCACTCCTTTTTGGATCCATGTACATGTGCTTTAAGTATCTTTACCCTATATTCACTCCTTTTTGGATCCGTATACATGTGCTTTAAGTATCCTTACCCTATATTCACTCCTTTTTGGGTCTGTGTACATGTGCTTTAAGTATCTTTACCCTATATTCACTCCTTTTTGGGACTGAGTACATGTGCTTTAAGTATCTTTACCCTATATTCACTCCTTTTTGTATCCGTGTACATGTGCTTTAAGTATCTTTACCCTATATTCCCTCCTATTTGGGTCTGTGTACATGTGCTTTAAGTATCTTTACCCTATATTCACTCCTTTTTGGATCTGTGTACATGTGCTTTAGGTATCTTTACCCTATATTCCCTCCTTTTTGGGTCTGTGTACATGTGCTTTAAGTATCTTTACTCTATATTCCCTCCTTTTTGGGACTGTGTACATGTACTTTAAGTATCTTTACCCTATATTCACTACTTTTTGGGTCTATGTACATGTGCTTTAAGTATCTTTACCCTATATTCACTCCTTTTTGGATCTATGTACATGTGCTTTAAGTATCTTTACTCTATATACCCTCCTTTTTGGGTCTGTGTACATGTGCTTTAAGTATCTTTACCCTATATTCCCTCCTTTTTGGGTCTGTGTACATGTGCTGTAAGACCACAGACATGTATTTTAGAGGATTTGTATTTTGGGACTGGTGCCTAGAGCACATATGAGGTTTTCTTTAATTAAAATTATGAAAATTGGCATGGAACAAATAAGAATATTAAAATCAATCATTGATGTGCTTACTCTGACGATTCATTAAACCATATTAAGTTAAATTGTCTAAAAAAAAACATGTTTGACTGAATAATCTGTGAAAACCAAGTCACCAAACTACCGTAATCTCCCGTGTATAAGGCGCACCCCGCCTGTAAGGCGCACCTAGAGTTTAGAGATTTGACCAGAAATCATAACTTTTGTTCTACTGAATGGATTTTGAAAATTCAAAAAAACCTATGTGTTGCATGGACCCCCCAGACCCCCCTGGACCCCATATTCAGCTGATGAGGTTATATGGGAGTGTAAGATATCAAAATGAAGGTCTTGACTTCCCCCTTGAGGATCCAGGAATAACTAAAACCTCTCGTATAAGACGCGCCTTATACGCGGGAGATTACGGTACATGATTGCCCGAGCAACCCCCGAGTACCTGATTCCTGAACATGTCAATACGTGGCCATGTGTTACCTGGTATCTATAGTCCCTGCACGTGGGTCATTCCTATAGCCCTCTAAGGGCGATACCTCGCAGTATGCTATACAGAGGTAGCAGGTTCCTTAGTAATGGGCACCATTGCTTGATCTGGTACCCTGCGAGATAAGCACTGACACCAGCCAGCCTGATGGGTACCAGGTGTTATGTAATGCACCCTACAAAGTCTGCACTGAATGATAGGAATTTTCTCAGTACCGTAATCTCCCGCGCGTATAAGACGCACCTAGAGTTTTGGATTATGCCCAAAAGAATGAAATATTCATAACTTTTCTTCTACTGAACGGATTTTCAAAATTTAAAAAGCTATGTGTAGCTCTGGCCTCCCAGACACCACTGGAGACATCTATGTCATAATATGACTTAGGGGGAGTGTAATATATCAAAATGAAGCTCTTGGTGTCCCCCTTGTGGATCCAGGGAGAACTAAAACCTCACGTATAAGACGCGTCTTATACGCGGGAGATTACGGTAGTCAATAATGTATCCTACTAGGTGGGTGTATTAACATATGCTGAGAGGTCTATGGGACAAAAGGTCGGTATGATCCATGAATGAAGCACTGGTAAGTAACTTACCCAGATTGCATTAATGCATCATAACCAAGTACCGTAATCTCCCGCGTAGAAGACGCGCTGCGCGTAGAAGACGCACCCCAAACTCAGCACATGCATTTTCGCGTATAAAACGCACCTCTTAGGTACCAATTTTGTAAATTCAGTACATTTCTATAGTAAAAGTACCCCTCGTATAAGACGCACCCCCAATTTCAGTACATCCTATAAGACTCCCCAGCATTTTGTTTGGCGTAGAGGACGCGTCTTATACGCGGGAGATTACGGTAGTGATGCTGCATTAAGACAAACCGCAGCCCATAGAGTGTTAAGCGCACTATACAAACACCATATCATTCATAAAAGCGACAAAACACCTTTTCTCTATCGTCCAATCAGAGCTCAATACCACCATGCGGACGGATAATGCGGCTACAGTAGAACAATATTTATACTGTCCAGGTCTCGTGGTGGTACTTAATTACTTGGCATGTGCCACGGGAAAATATTCTCCACACATTGTTATTATTGCATTAGTAAGAGGTGAAAAGGACTGTGATTGATATGGTGGGGGGTGGGGGGGGGGGCTCAGACTGCCTGGTAACTAATGCCAATCAATACACTGGGTTCCTACTATTTATGGGTCATGGGTTTAACTGACTTTTGCCTGACATTTATCGTCTTCTAAGTGACCAAATATTGAATAATTTTTGGGACTCATGAGAAAAATCATCCACTCTGGAGCGAGGGAGTTTAAGAAATTTATCAAATTCTGTGTGAAATCTTTACTATCATCCCCTGGATGAGTCAAAATTCCATTTTTGACAGACTTTTCCCAGAATATCTCTTAGACTGACCTTTAAAGAAAACGTTTTCAGCTACTTTTGACATTTTTCAGCTTGACCTTTTCAATACCTGGGGTAGGTCAGATTTTTAAGTGTTTATCACAAACCCAGTGTTGCCAAAATGTTTTTCTCAATGCAGGCCAAAGTGGCCTTAATAGTTAGGCCTGTCCTCATGCAGGTCCATAATTGCCCTTGTAATTCAAAATTCAAAATGGCGTGCCAGGGTCATTTGGGCAAGAATGCAAGCCCCCCTTCCCTTCATCAGGGCCATTGGTCGTCATGGATACAGCCCTGGTGAGTTACTTAGAGAATAGACAACGATATTCTTCATGTTGAGACTCTCTGTTGGACTATAACGCACGCTGGTCGAGGGCCTTCATAAGGCCCAAGACCAGATGTTTATTTTAAGCTAGCAGCTTTCGTGAGACCGTGAGCTTTAATTTGATACCAAACATGCCAATATTGTGATGTTTTTCCTCTTGATTTTGGATCATTTTTACCAAAAATTTCTAAAAGAATTTCTTTTTTTTAATTGGGTCGGGTCGGGATAGCTGAACACAACTTTTTTTTTTTTTAGGCCTAGAGTGTTTGAATAATTCAGTATTATCAGGGGCCCTACAATACAGACACGTGTGTATCTGCGTGGGGGAGGGGGAGTAAACGCTGGTGTCTGCCCCATTGATGTGTTCATTTTCATACAAAGTACCAGTTCAATACACCACTGGAGTTAAAAGTGCATTTTCATTAGTTGCTATAAAGCACTTTTGATATTTTCCCTTTTTTTTCATTTTAGTGCATGTGTGTGCCCGTGTTGGATGGAATGGTGGTAGGTGGGCTTAATTTACTTTTGTAAATTCCCCTTCTTCCATTATTACATCATTATATACCTGAATTTCAGGTCACAGATCTCTTACAAAGTAGGGATCTGTTTAAATAATTTGGAATGAGGACCATTTCAGACCCTTCCTGCGGCTTGTAGGTTCTTCACAAACTCAGGGTGCGGCTTATACACGGGTTCTGTATAAGAAAAAAGCCACACTCCGATTTTCCAAAGGTGCTATAAGCCAGTGGCGATTTTAGATGGGGGGCGCGGGGTGCAAGCACCCCCCTTTTCCCCGGTACTTAAGAGTTGAATTATATATTTTGGACCCCACGATTTGCTCAAAAATAGTGGGTGCGGCCACAGGGGGGCCGCGCCCCCTCCTTTCCCAAATCCTGGATCCGCCACTGTATAAGCTGCACCCGAGGTCTGGTATGGTCTATAAGTCATGGCTTATTATACGCAGGGTTTTACGATACAGGTTTATACGGGAGGCATCGAGGCATGACCAGGGTTCCATTTGCCCACTTCTGGGTTAGCAGAATAATGGCAGGGTAACATAACATGTATGTTAATCACTCCACCACCTGGCACATTGCGGACTGCAGGGCTCACATGGGTTAACGCTTTACGAAAATTGCGCATCATGCCCATTGGTCATCATGATGCCAACAGCACATTGGTGCATCATGCCCATTGGTTGTCATGATGCATGAATGCAGCCCTGGTGAGTAACTCGTCACGACTACATTCATGACTCATGCCGACCCTACGGGGATGATACTTTCCCAGAGGGTCGGCATGATGGACACTCGCCAGCACTTCTTTGGTGCATCATGCTCTACAATTGGCATGATGCACCAATGCATTTATTGGCATTGGTGCATCATGCCCTACAATTGGCATGATGCATTTACTGGCTTTGGAGAGTTAGAGGTTTTTTACCTAAACTTTTTCTTCTGAAGCTTTTGGATCATTTAGTAACCTCTGTCTGGATTGCGTGCCCTGCCTTTTCATGGCATTAAAAAAAGATTTAAATTCTTTTCTTTTTTTTTCAAACTACCCTACCTTTTTATTTTATTTTTCAGCATGTTTGATACCTAAAACACTCAACTTTTTTTAAAGGCCTAATGAGGGTGAAACAGGAAACACAGCAGGGGTTGTGTGAGGACGAGGTCACATGTCATGGAGCAAGGAATGTCGTTTACACAACACGACCCTGATACAACCGCCTTGTTATCCCTTTACTGGCAGCTGATGCAGGAGTGTATCATGGTCTGCATGATGCACCAATAAAGTGCTGGCCATTCTGCTTGCCAGCACTTCATTGGAGCATCATACTGACCCTCCGGGAATGTATCAACCCCGTAGGTCATTAGGATATAGTTAAGAGGCATATCCAGTTGGTATCTGAATTTTAAGCAGGGAGTAACACAAATTACAACAGATTATCTTTGAACGCTTATAAAAAACGGACCCGCTAGGAGTTGCTGCGTATGTCAGGTGTTTTTACGTAGCCAAGACATTGCCCTTTGAATGTAGTAAAGTTGTTTTAGCTTATTTTGAGTTTCACTGTTTTTGCATTGTCAGGGTCAAAAGTACCACATTCAAAAATTTGGCCCATTATATATGATCATACCGACCCACTGCCCAGGAGGGTATCGGCCCTGTATGGTCGTCATGGTACATGAATGCAGCCCTGGTGAGTTACTCACCAGGGCTGCATTCATGTACCATGACGACCAATGGGCATGATGTGTTCATGCATCAGCGACACTTAAAGGGTTAATGATACAAGCACCTAGTTATGCAGCCTAGCAGCACTGTGTATACCTGTGCCATGTTACCTGCCATTCCCACCTGGACCACAAGGCAATGCACCAACTGGATGTGGGGAGCTGTTATTTAACCCTTTCAAGACTGGTAATGCATTAATCACTTAACCCTTTCAGGACTGCTAATGCATTAATCACTTAACCCTTCAATACTGCTAATGCATTAATCATTTAACCCTTTCAGGACTGGTAATGCATTAATCATTTAACCCTTTCAAGACTGGTAATGCATTAATCACTTAACCCTTCAAGACTGCTAATGCATTAATCACTTAACCCTTTCAATACTGCTAATGCATTAATCACTTAACCCTTCAATACTGGTAATGTATTAATCACTTAACCCTTCAATACTGGTAATGCATTAATCACTTAACCCTTTCAATACTGGTAATGTATTAATCACTTAACCCTTCAATACTGGTAATGCATTAATCACTTAACCCTTTCAATACTGGTAATGTATTAATCACTTAACCCTTTCAATACTGGTAATGTATTAATCACTTAACCCTTTCAAGACTGGTAATGTATTAATCATTTAACCCTTTAAGACTGGTAATGCATTAATGCATCATGCCCATTGGTCGTCATGATGCATGACTCACTGCAGCCCTGGCGAGTAACTCGCCAGTGCTACATTCACTCATCATGCCGACCCTACAGGGTCCAATACACTCCCTGAGGATCCGCATGATGCTCCAATAAAGCGGTAGTGAGAAGACTCACCAGCACTTCATCGGAGCATCATGCCGACCAATAGGCATGACGCACTCCTGCACAACTATCAGTTAGACGGGTACAACTTTTACAATAGAGTGATCTCAGTCTCAACCCCTTGATATTCAGTCTAAGTTTTATGGTATATACCGCAGGAACCCTGTATCAAAAACCTAACTACCCACTCTAACAGGTCATGTGTGTTGGGGGAAAAGGAGGGCATGAGATGACATTAATATGTGGGGACCCTAATGAGAGCTTTGATTCTAGGCGGTCTAACATGCCTTCTCCTATGTACAACCTTTGTGTTTTCAACCCATTACCTGGACACAACGGTATTCCACATAATGAGCCTACATAACCAAATACCGTATTTGACCTACTAAGCGCCCGGGTGCTTAAAAAATCATTTTCATGGTAATTTAGTACTTGAAAATTTAACTACCTCCAAGATCGTAAAAAGTATACCCTTTTCTAGTCTTAAAAGGCTCCCAAAGCGGGGGGGGCGGGGGGCGCTTATTAGGTGGAGGGCGCTTCTTAGGTCAAATTTTGCTCACATTTTAGGCTGGATAATACATGAACCAAGATTTTGCATATTTTAATCCCACTACTGGACTAATATTTTGCGCACAGTGCACTAAATACATAAAAAACAGTATATTTTTACCATATAATACCATTAAAGCCTTAGGGCCTATACACTAGAATCCTGCCCCCAGGTGCTGCCCTCCAGCTCCATGTACAGAGACATATAGAACGTGCCCTCCAGCTCCATGTACAGAGACATATAGCAGGTGTTGATGAGGCTTATTCAGATTCACACAGAGCCATGAATCACAGCACACCACAATTACAATGTAATCAATGCCCCTCACTCTGAGACTCACTATGGGTCACTATGGGTGGGCATGGACCAGACTCTATGACATAATGCCACCACCCCCAGGGGGGGAAGGGGGTGGTCCTAACCCCCTTCCCCCCCCACACACACACATACACACACCACTGCACATCAGGCTGGTCAATCAATATATCATCTCCTCTACCAGAGCTTATAGCAAAAGGAGATTAATTACCATAATCAACATAGTATGGCCTGTATGGTGCAATAATCCTTAATCTATAGTATGAATAGGCAGGGGAGACTTGTAAGTGTTGGTTTTGGTCAAAAATAAGATCCTGCTTATGACCACGGATTCACAGTACTTCTACAACGTCGGCATGATAAAGTTCTCGTGGAGAGCCGACTCATCTCAGTGAGGCATTTAAGTAGCCCTGGGGAGTCCACTCACCAACCTAAGGCAGTTAAGTAGGCCTGGGGAGTCCACTCACCAACCTAAGGCATTTAAGTAGCCCTGACGAGTCCACTCACCAATCTAAGGCATTTAAATAGCCCTGGCGAGTCCACTCACCAACCTAAGGCATTTAAGTAGCCCTGGGGAGTCCACTCACCAACCTAAGGCATTTAAGTAGCCCTGGGGAGTCCACTCACCAATCTAAGGCAGGTAAGTAGCCCTGGGGAGTCCACTCACCAATCTAAGGCATTTAAATAGCCCTGGCGAGTCCACTCACCAACCTAAGGCATTTAAGTAGCCCTGGAGAGTCCACTCACCAATCTAAGGCATTTAAGTAGCCCTGGGGAGTCCACTCACCGATCTAAGGCAGTTAAGTAGCCCTGGGGAGTCCACTCACCAATCTAAGGCATTTAAGTAGCCCTGGGGAGTCCACTCACCAACCTAAGGCAGTAAAGTAGCCCTGGGGAGTCCACTCACCAACCTAAGGCAGTTAAGTAGCCCTGGGGAGTCCACTCACCAATCTAAGGCATTTAAGTAGCCCTGGCGAGTCCACTCACCAATCTAAGGCATTTCAGTAGCCCTGGCGAGTCCACTCACCAATCTAAGGCATTTAAGTAGCCCTGGGGAGTCCACTCACCAATCTAAGGCATTTAAGTAGCCCTGGGGAGTCAACTCACCAACCTAAGGCAGTTAAGTAGCCCTGGGGAGTCAACTCACCTATTTAAGGCATTTAAGTAGCCCTGGGGAGTCCACTCACCAATCTAAGGCAGGTAAGTAGCCCTGGGGAGTCCACTCACCAATCTAAGGCAGGTCAGTAGCCCTGGGGAGTCCACTCACCAATCTAAGGCAGGTAAGTAGCCCTGGGGAGTCCACTCACCAATCTAAGGCATTTAAGTAGCCCTGGGGAGTCAACTCACCTATTTAAGGCATTTAAGTAGCCCTGGGGAGTCCACTCACCAATCTAAGGCATTTAAGTAGCCCTGGGGAGTCAACTCACCTATTTAAGGCATTAAGTAGCCCTGGGGAGTCAACTCACCTATTTAAGGCAGTTAAGTAGCCCTGGGGAGTCAACTCACCTATTTAAGGCATTTAAGTAGCCCTGGGGAGTCCACTCACCAATCTAAGGCAGTTAAGTAGCCCTGGGGAGTCCACTCACCAATCTAAGGCATTTAAGTAACCCTGGGGAGTCCACTCACCAATCTAGGGCATTTAAGTAGCCCTGGGGAGTCCACTCACCAATTTAAGGCATTTAAGTAGCCCTGTTGAGTCCACTCACCAATCTAAGGCATTTAAGTAGCCCTGTGGAGTCCACTCACCAATCTAGGGCATTTAAGTAGCCCTGACAAATTGACTCACCAATCTAAGGCATTTAAGAAGCGGCACCTTACATGCATGGATCTACAGTACCATACTAAATGCATGCTGACTTGATGTCCTATGAGTCTATAATCAATGGCACTGTTCTAGATGACATAATGTGTCCCTATTACCAGTAGCCGATCCCCAGGGTCCTTAACAGGACAGCCAACATCATACCAAGGCCAATAAGAAATATTGCGAGAGATTCCGGGATCAGAACTTGTACAATGGAAGTGTGCTGTAAATTCAGATGTATAAGCTGCAGCTTATACATGAATCAAAACACTGGTTCAGCTTTTTCAGCTCTACCCAATGTTGGGGTGCAGCTTATACCCAGGTGTGGTTATTCCCTGGAATTTATAGAGCCCCCTTCATGTACTTAATATCCCAACACTACCCACATAATCCTTATATCATAGCACACCAACACCCAGCCCCAATCACCCCTACTATCATACCACAAGATTGACTATACATTGAGAGTGCAAGGTGATACCACCAGCACAGATTACCCCTAGTAAAAGTGACATGATGATACAACAAATGACCCTTATGATTTATATTGCATCTATAGAATACAGGCTAGCATAAGATACCCTTTCTGTATTGTATAATCATGCATATAATAAGGCCTAAAAAAAAATTGTGTTCAGGTATCCCGACCGACCCTAATTTTTTAATTTTTTTTTACAAAAATTGTAAAATATATCAGATATTTTCGGAATATAGGCATATTTGGTATCAAATTAAACCTCACGATGTCAGGAATATAGCTGGCCTTCAATATTAACCAATTAGCAGTAGAACCTCCTATGACACTTGTGAAAAATCCGGAATCTGTTTCTTACAGTTGTAGTTGTAGTTTATGGCAATTAAGTTACCCCTAAAAGAATTAGTAAAAAAAAAAATCTATTTTTTTGGCTATGTTACCATGAACACAAGGATTTCTTTTTTTAGGGAATTGGAACCTGAAAATCCCTGAAATCAGGGAAAACCATTCCTTAAGCCTTGGCTTAAACGCAGGATTTTACACTAGTTGTTGTGGATTTGGGAGGGTAGTATAAGCAGCACTAGAGAGGCAGTAGTGAGTGAGTGAGTAAATGTGAGAGACAGACAGTGGGGGGAGGTGCCCTGCAGGGTAGCCCTACTACAGTTGTAGTGCTGGATGCTGCATGGGGCAGTGATATAAAATACAGTCTGTCAGTACTAGGCCACCATGCTGCTACTTCACCACTGGTCACTAGGGGCGGATCCAGGGGGGAGGGGCTAGGGGGCCCCCTGAAATTGGGCCAGGCTAGGACTCTTAACTATAGGAAACGTGGCCCAAAAACCTGCTGGTGCCCCCGCCCCCAGACCAAATTTTCTTGGCTGTGCCCCACCTAGACCACCCCTTCTGGATCCGCCCCTGATGCATGAATGCAGCTCATTGGTTGACCTTATGCATGAATGCATCCCTGGCGAGTAAAGGGGCGCATCCACTGTGACGGATGGACAATCCGTCTCCCTTCATCCGTCTTCTGCTCCATAGAAATCAATGATAAATAAGATGGATAAAACCGACGGATGGTCCATCAGACGATTTTGAAAAGGAGGGGGCGCACCCCTTGATTTTTAGAAAATTTTGGGGTTGAAAATATTTCATTAAATTCTTAAGTACTGGCAAAAAGGGGGGGGCGCCCCCCTTAAATCCGCCACTGTGCTCACCAGGTTAGGGTGGGGGGGGGGGGCGCAGAAAGAAAATAGGGCACAGCATGCAACATTTTTTTGTATTGCTGCAGACCAAGAAGTGTGCAATATGGGGAGGTGCACAGCAAGATAAACAGTCCACTGCGGTCTGTGTGAATCCCGGGGTGTGAATGGGACACTGACTGATCACATTTAAAGAGCAGGGTAAACATAGCACTGACTCACTCACTCACTCACTCTGGATACCGGGCGCTGCCCCAGGCTGCTCCCGGCACCTCCTGCCTGCGTTCCCCGTCAGCAGCCCCGCCCCTCCCCGGCCTCCTTCTCCCTACTCTGCCTCTCCTCTGGGAGAACCTTGGGACATGTCATCTGATATCCAACACCGGGATCCAACACCATAACATAGCTCTAAACACATACCTGGCTTTAGTATTTGCACCGTGTGATCCCCCGACTGGGGCCTGGCATCCTTGGTCGACATTATGTGTTGTATCAAGGTATATTCCGTGGTAGAACACTAGATCTGGGCAGATATATGAGGCAGCTCAGCTTTTCACACAGGGGCTGATGTGACCCGTATCTGCTGTACACTCCTCCCTTCAGGCAGGAGACGTATGTTAATGAGCTGACCCAGATTTATTCCCATCTCAGCCAATCAGAGGTATTGTTCTCTTATGACGTCATGGATTATGCTAATTAGTCACGGGATGCCCATTTGGCGGGAATATCCTAGCAACCACATCAACAAGATGAAGAGGGATGGTCACGTACCTCATAGCAACCAGGGCTAGAATTCATTTCTGTGGTGTTGACCAGGAGGTGTAGCCTTGCCCATAGGTGAGGGTGAGTCATGGGAACTCGGGAAAAGGGAAGTGGTCATGGAAAATTTTGTCTTGGATTTGTAATAAAAATGGAGGGTGTACATAATTGGCCATGTAGAGCAGCATTAATTTGCTCCTTCCTGTGGTACAAGGCTGGGAGAGACCAGCAGACTTTGTGTATTTGTTTTACGTGTTTACCTGTGCCTTGTGGGTACTGCAGGGTGCGCTCTGGTCACTATTGACTGATCCCTTAACCATTTAAAGGGTGGCTGGCATGGAAAATTAACAACATGGGTACCGATTCAAACAGTGATAATAAAATCGCGGGAACCAGCGAAAAAATCGCGACACCCTGATTGGTCAAGGGGTGATCACGTGACTTTTTAATGCGGGCATGCATTACCATGCCAGGGCCCCTTTAAAGGCTGGTTGTGCATTAATGCTTTATGCCCATTGGTCGTCATTATACACCATTATAAAACGGTGAGCAGTGCTCTGCTGCATGATAGAGGTGACCTTGAGTGCATTATAGGAGAACAGTGCACGCCTGACCAAGGTCATGGTAGCTGTCCAAAAATAAAACCCCATTGATTGGACAAGATTTATCTTGATTGGGTGCTTAACTGTCTTAAAGTAATGTTCAATGTTTTATAAAGACAATAGACAACTTTCTTCACACCTTGACCGTCTGTTATTCTTGGTCATGATGCACCAATGGGGGTCTAGATGGGGGGTCCCCATGTCACATGTCGATTTTAAGAAAAGGCCATGTCACATGTCACTAAATTTCTATTTCCCCATGTCTCTGTCACTAAGCTCCATGTCACATGTCGATTTTAAGGAAAGGTCATGTCTCATGTCACTAACTTTTTCATTCTCCATGTCCTTGTTACTAAGCTCCATGTCACATGTCGATTTTAAGAAATGGCCATGTCACCCTGTCGAATTTAGGGGTCTAGACCCATACCAAAGAAGTACTGGTGAGCAGTCTCGCTAGTACTTCATTGGTGCATCATGACGACCAATGGACATGATGCACTCCTGCTGTAGCGATCCTTGAGGGGTTAAAACTGAGAGTAGGGAAAGGGAGAGGGGGTGGGGGAGGTATGTATGTATAAATGTACCTGTTGACATATCACCACCCTCCTAACTTACCTGTAACCCTGACTGGAGTAAAACTATAGTAAAATGCATTACCAGGTACATGTATTAGTTAGATGGAATATATATATATATATATATATATATATATATATATATATATATATATATATATATATATATATATATATTATCTAAAGTATGAGGTTGGACTGTTTTTAAGTGACATAGATTATTTTCTTCTCTCTTAAATAGCCATTGTTCGATTTTTCTTCTTCTATATTCTTAAATATATATATTCATTATTCATTTTTTCTTCTACATTGCTCATCTTGTGGCATCATATGTCAGTGCTGTGACAGTGGCCAGGTGGACTATGGGTTTAAGGCTACCTCTGCACCTTGTGGCATCATGTGTCAGTGATGTGACAGTGGCCAGGTGGACTATGGGTTTAAGACTAATCTTGCACCTTGTGGCATCATGTGTCAGTGCTGTGACAGTGGCCAGGTGGACTATGGGTGTAAGGCTACCTCTGCACCTTGTGGCATCATGTGTCAGTGCTGTGACAGTGGTCAGGTGGACTACAGGTGTAAGGCTACCCCTGCACCTTGTGGCATCATGTGTCAGTGCTGTGACAGTGGTCAGGTGGACTATGGGTTTAAGGCTACCCCTGCACCTTGTGGCATCATGTGTCAGTGCTGTGACAGTGGCCAGGTGGACTATGGGTTTAAGACTACTCTTGCACCTTGTGGCATCATGTGTCAGTGCTGTGACAGTGGCCAGGTGGACTATGGGTTTAAGGCTACCTCTGCACCTTGTGGCATCATGTGTCAGTGCTGTGACAGTGGCCAGGTGGACTATGGGTGTAAGACTACCCCTGCACCTTGTGGCATCATGTGTCAGTGCTGTGACAGTAGCCAGGTGGACTATGGGTTTAAGACTACCCGTGCACCTTGTGGAATCATATGTCAGTGCTGTGACAGTGGTCAGGTGGACTATGGGTTTAAGGCTACCTCTGCACCTTGTGGCATCATGTGTCAGTGCTGTGACAGTGGCCAGGTGGACTATGGGTTTAAGACTACCCCTGCACCTTGTGGCATCATTTGTCAGTGCTGTGACAGTAGTCAGGTGGACTATGGGTGTAAGGCTACCTCTGCACCTTGTGGCATCATGTGTCAGTGCTGTGACAGTGGCCAGGTGGACTATGGGTGTAAGGCTACCCTTGCACCTTGTGGCATCATGTGGCATCATGTGTCAGTGCTGTGACAGTAGCCAGGTGGACTATGGGTGTAAGGCTACCCCTGCACCTTGTGGCATCATGTGTCAGTGCTGTGACAGTGGCCAGGTGGACTATGGGTTTAAGACTACCCGTGCACCTTGTGGAATCATATGTCAGTGCTGTGACAGTGGTCAGGTGGACTATGGGTTTAAGGCTACCTCTGCACCTTGTGGCATCATGTGTCAGTGCTGTGACAGTGGCCAGGTGGACTATGGGTTTAAGACTACCCCTGCACCTTGTGGCATCATTTGTCAGTGCTGTGACAGTGGCCAGGTGGACTATGGGTTTAAGGCTACCCCTGCACCTTGTGGCATCATGTGTCAGTGCTGTGACAGTGGCCAGGTGGACTATGGGTGTAAGGCTACCCCTGCACCGACCATGGCATGATGCACTCCTGCATCAGGCCTTTTTATTCTAATAACTTGAATTACGGATCCGGTGACGAGATTTTAGGCAAAATCAAAAAAAAATCTGCCCAACCAGATTTCTCAACATTCAGAGTAAAAAAAAAAAAAAAAAGCCCTTGGAGACATATTATGGCCCTTTTTTTTGCCCCTGGTCAATGTTTTTTTTTGGGGCTGAGTTTCAAAACTTTTTTTTTTTGCCTCTGGCCGACCAAAATGTGACTGAACAAATCTGTAATCCAAGTAATTATAATAACATGGCCTCAGCAGCCTTTAAGTGGTTAATAGTGTAGAGGTACACGTTATTAAACCATAGGAGTTGGGTACCGTCTGACGTGGCGGGTGAGTCGAGTCGTCGGACGTTCCTCAGGTTCCGGATAGGTGGCAGCACTGATCCGGGTCTGTGGGGACATCTGACGACAAACACCTGGGTCCGTATATAAAGCCCAGGGCTCAGCCGCTACGTCAGAGGCCCTTCTGGCCTCCACACCATGTAAACCATTATTCATTGATATTAGCTGCCTCTCTGACATCATCCGGCAGCCGTGAGTGTACAATAAGAAATAAAACTAACCGTTGGCATACACCCCAGGTCCGTAAGGCCACAAACCCTTACAATAGGTACATATAACCTGATACCCATGATCTACCTACTCAACTCAGAATGTGGGATTTGTAGACTTCATGTAGAAAGATAACATAATGATCACGGGAGATAACCTAAAAGATAGAGTGGCACATTTATAGATAGATATATGACCATGGGACAGTTTAATAGTCATGTTTACTTGTCCCAATTGATTTATCTCCGGTTTGAACTAGGATGAATAAACAGGCTTGTCTCCATATAACCCTTTAATGGGAGCTCCTGCATCTATGCATCATCGAGTTAGATTATCGAACGAGACAAAATAGCTACCCCTGGCTTAAATGCCACTCTGTGAAATAATTCATATTAAACTACACAATGTTAGGTTTAATATTCAATCATCGTAACCACCCACTAGGCATGATGCATTAATGCATCATAGTAACCACCCACTTGGCATGATGCATTAATGCATCATAGTAACCACCCGCTAGGCATGATGCATTAATGCATCATAGTAACCACCCACTAGGCATGATGCATTAATGCACCTTTGGTCTTGTCCAACCATTCATGCACCGTGGCGACCAATAGCTATGATGCTTATTGGTTGATTGATTGATTGATTAATTGATTGATTGATGGATTTGTTTAAGGTAAAATAGTGTCGTTCTGATGAAGTAAACCTGTATGCGCAGGGACCTGCGCAGTAGGCTCAATTTGAATGGTAGTGACCCACCTTAACGTCCAAAAGTGGACTTAATGGGACAGCCTCATTAGTTATGGACATCAAACTAAGACTGGATAGGTATTTAACAGCTGCTTGTCCAACTAGACAGGTATTCATACATGCTGCTTGTCCATAAATCAGTAACTCTTTGGATGACCGAATCTATGAGATAATTGATTGAATTTATGAGGAGGGATAAGGGGGGGGGCCACTACCAGGGCTTCATTCCCCCACTCTTCTTGAAGGATAGCAAGTGTTCTTTTATTTGCCTGGTCCCATAGACAAGGCCAGACAAACCACGGCCTTTGATCACACAGAGGTGGTTCATTGAGGGGCAATCCCATGAAGCCATGATGCATTAATGCACCTTTGGCCTTTAAATTCAATGGTGCATCATGCTTGATACACTCCCGACATGATGCACCAATGGGCATGATACACTCCTACATAACCGCCCCTTAATGTATTCTACTCGTGAATTCTGATAAAAAAGGTCAACCCTGTCATAAGGGTCATAATACATTAGTCTCGGGGCATTGATGCTCACCAGTACTTGATCGGAGCATCCTATAGGAGCCTGGACCCATATCCAGTGGATCCACCATTTTGAATTTCACTGGTTATGTCACAGGTGGCAATACATACTTATACGGACTTAGCAGGATCATTTATTAGCCAATAAGATAAGCCCAACGATTCACTGCGGTCCTCTCGGGGCCGACTGGTACCCATCTGATAAGTCTTATCAGTAGAACTCGCTGGTAACAAGCTCCAGTAATGGCGGCGCCCATGGAATGACCTGCTAACTCGGAATAAGACATTGTCATGATGGGTACCTTGTCACTGGATAACAACCACTTCTAGGGACATACTGGTCCCTACCATATCAGCTTGTCAGTGCAAGTCGCCAGAACCAGCTTTATTCCCGCTTACACCCAATAGACCCTCTGGGAGTGTATCAACCCAGTCAGGTAGGCACGGTGCGTGAATGCAGCCCTGGTGAGAACTCTGTAGCAGCTACAGGTTGAATTATACTGTCTCAGCAAATTCTACCCCACCTTTAATATAGGAGAATATGCATACATGGTGGATCATTAATTATTCGGAGTTATCGAACTACCTGAGCCTACGTGGGTCTACAAATAATGATCAAGTATAGGCCTATGTATTATATTCACTCTGCCTAGGACAGCATAGTGGTTTTAATGATGCTTAGATATAGGGCTCTAGATCCATACACAGTGGATCCACCATTTTGAATTTTTGCTGGTTCTTGAAAAAGTGGCTAAATCCACTGATAAGACATGATGGGTACCTTGTCCCTAGATAAAAACCACTTCCAGGGACATGTAGCTCGTTCCATCTTATCAGCTCTTGTAAGTGCATGTCGCCAAAAGCAGCTTAGACCCAACACAGTCCTGGCAAGAAAATCGCGAAAAAAGGGGCAACATTTGTTACACCCCTTGCTGCAAGAGAGGAGGTCAATTTTTAAGCTTCCCAGTGAGGAGGGGTGAAATCTTTACGCCCTCGACCACCCCCATGGTCATAATAAATGACCACTCCCTTATATTACCTGGTGAGCACGACTGACTGCTTTAGTCCCATACTATGAGTGCCTTGTATAAGGTAGGGGGGGGGGTACATGCATAAGGTGAGTGAGAGTAGTTAATCCCTTCACACCACTGAGGGTGGAGGTGCTGGTGTGAGGGCCTATTCCCTCACTAAATAGGGAAGGTCATGTGGGATATATGTAGACGTTATATCGCGTTATATATATGGAGGTGACTATATATGTTCTGGTGATGTAACTGCAGGGTACTGATTGAACACTACAACTCTCTCTCTCTCTCTCTCTCTCTCTCACTAGCTATATATATATATATATATATATATATATATATATATATATATATATATATATATATATATATATATATATATATCCTGTCTGTTTGTCTGTCTGTCTGTCTGTCTGTCTCTCTCATTAGATTCTTTCTCTCTCTCTCTCTCTCTCTCTCTCTCTCTCTCTCTCTCTCTCATTAGATTCTTTCTCTCCTGTCTGTTTGTCTGTCGCTCTCTGTCTCTCTCTTGGTGCTATGTTACCTTTTAGCTAGGATAAAATCAGCATACCGATATAGGCATAGGACACTGGCTTAATCTTTAAATCGACAGCAAGTCATAAACCTTTCTTCATTTCCCCCCCCCCCGAACACACACACATATTGGTCAGAAATGGCCTGTCCTCGATCACTATGTACATATATGTACTAATGTTGGAACATGTACCTGAGGTACACTTGGTGAGGGTAAGGGTGGGGGTTCCTGTAATCTACAACCTCCCAAACACTTAACTTGGATTAAGTGTACTGGAGTCAGTATGCGTGCCAATATCCCACCGTACCTGACATAAGATCAGCTACATGTATAATCATGTATGAAATGTATATGAGCTTAGCCATTGAATCTTATGTAACTCCCTGAGATTTGTTCAGACTTGCTCAAGATGATATTATTTAATTGCAGTATATATATATATATATATATATATATATATATACATATATACATACATACATACATGCATATATATATATATATATATATATAGCATCAATGAAAATGAGGAATGATGCACATGTAAAATGGTATAATACATAAGCAAAGGTTCACGAGTTGGAGGAATGTTGGGGGGTTATCGCACGCGCCGATCAGGTGCCGTATCGCACGACGCCCGCAGGGTGGAGTGCGATGCGGCACCTGATCGGCAAGTGCGATAACCCCCCAACATTCCTCCAACGAGTGTGCCTTTGCATTTATTTCATGTTATTTTCATCTAAATCAGATAAATAGAATCAAATTTACCAGAATGACTCCCCGTGCGCACTGTTTACATCGCCATCTTGGAGCTATGACGTCACTAAATGGTCACGTGACCTCGGCGTGTGATATTTTCGCGGGTTATCGCATGGGGGGTGTGCGATACGGCCGATCGAGTGCTAGAGCTATGGGCTGTCAGTATCTTGGGCATATCAACATGAAATAAAATGACATTCTGACACCAAACTTCATACAGAGTTGATTTTATATGGCAATATTAACTATACTTTAATTCCAATGATAATACTCTGAAAAATTACAATCAAATATCAATTTTAGAGTCTTGGGTAATTAAAGGGGTTGCTGTCATTTTAATAGATGGTGGTCATTTTTATCAAAAGTATCCTATGTTAATCTAACACTCTTTATTACCGTAATCTCCCTCGTATAAGGCGCGTCTTATACGCGAATCAGATCGGGGGTGCGCCTTATACGCGGGAGGTAAATTGCCTTGAGTTTAGGGTGCGCCTTATAGGGGGGTGTTTTTACTGTAGGACAGTACTAAACTGATAAAAATCTGCCCTCAGGGATTCGCCTTCTATGTGAAACAGCCTTCTCTGGGTTGGGGGTGCGCCTTCTACGCGAGCTGTGCCTTCTACGCGGGAGATTACGGTAGTTGCATCCACTTTAGGTTAGACTGATATTGAATGCCCCTGATATACAGGAGTGCATCATGCCCATTGGTGCATCATACCCACCTCCAGGAGGGCATCAACCTAATTGGGTCGGCATGATGCATAGATGCAGTATCGTCTTTAAAGGGTTAATGTTGAATATTCATTTAGACTCCTTTGGTAGATTCTAATTGTGATAAGAGATTACTAACTTTCTCCATTTTCACCTTTATTTTGATGTATCTATTATAACTGGTGTAAAATTGTCCAGGCTATTGAACCTTATTAATGCCAGGATAAATGAAGAATTTAAATGACAGATAGTCTAGACTTTTTTTCTGTTTTTTTCCCCTCTTTCTTTTTGTTTTCTATTTTCAGTCTATATTTTCTCTCTACATCATACACGAATTGTCTGATTCTCAGAATTCCATGAGAACCATATCGACGTGAAACACACCAAAGACCAGAACATCCTTGAACCCCACCTATCGCATTTACCCGAACAGTTTAACCAATGGCGGCATAAGGGAGTGCCGGGCTTTTGGCAAGGAAGCTTTGTGAATAATTATGTCATGATCTTTAGGCATTGCTCAAAGACTCTACCCTTAAAAGGACTGCAATGGTATCTCGGTCAGAGGTTCACTATCATTTTTTTTTACCATTCCTTTCTTAGGCCTAAAAAAAGGTTTGTTTACCCGACCGACCCTAGCAAATCAGGGCCGATCCTGGAATAATTTTTTTTTTATTTTGTGAATTTTTGACATTTTTGGCAATTTTTAAGCATTTTCCCTGTAATTTTCATATTTTTTTCATCAATTTCTCGTGGAGCTTATCCAGGTCCTCATCTATTGGTATAGAGTTCATAACAGTCATTCATATCTTTTACATATGCTTCACATTTCTTGTATTTTTCACAATTCTACTGTAAAATCATAGAATCCAACATGTCTGCCCCTACATTTCTAAACAAAAATATAAAAAAAATTAAAAAAAAATATAAGAAAAAATCCGACCTAGCAACCCTAGATATTTGAGGCATGTAACTGGAAACACAACTTCTTTCTTTTTTGGCCTTATCACCCAGCACTGCATACTGCTAGATGTATGATGGCGCCCATATAAGGGTTATTTTATCACGCAGTACTGGCACGTATATGTTATATAAGAATATAATACATTGTAATAGTCCGTACGGGGCTTAAACGTGGTTAATATCTATATTTCTATACCCCCCCATAGGTATCCATAAGTGCACATGCTTTGCTGAACTTTCAGAGACTGGATGTGTTAGTCTATATTGGATGACGATAGTTACTGACCCCTAGCTATTCCATTGGTATGGGCTTCAGTCCAAAGTATAAATCTGTAGATCTATAGAGTTGACCTATACTATAGCCTACATGGTATCCCTATGAGTATGAGTTAGTACCTTATCTATCGGCCTATCTGTAGGCCTATCTATAGGCCCCTGTTATGTAAAGCCTTGTAATGGCACAGGACCCCAAGCCATGAACTATAAACCTACATAGAACTATATATGCTCTTATTTATAAGGGCACACACACACACACGTAAAAAAAGACCCACATATAAGGCACAGGCAGCTTCTGCTGTGGCCTATTTAGTATGACAGAGAAGTGTCAGAGGCTGTTAGTGTTGCAGGACTAGGGCCTAAACTTAGGCCTCTTTTATATAGTATGTATGACAGAGAAGTGTCAGGGCTGTTAGTGTGGCAGGACTAGGGCCTAAACTTAGGCCTCTTTTATATAGTATGTATGACAGAGAAGTGTCAGGGCTGTTAGTGTGGCAGGACTAGGGCCTAAACTTAGGCCTCTTTTATATAGTATGTATGACAGAGAAGTGTCAGAGGCTGTTAGTGTTGCAGGACTAGGGGCTAAACTTAGGCCTCTTTAACCCTTTAAGGGCCGCTGATGCATTAATGCATCATGCCTATTGGTCATCGTTATGCACCAATGAAGTGCTGGTCAGACTACTCTCCAGCACTTCATTGGGGCATCATGCCAACCCGCCGGGAGATTATGTATCAGCCTCATAGGGTTGGCATGATGCTCCAATGAAGTGCTGGCAAGCAGTCTCGCCAACACTTCATTGGTGCATCATAATGACCAATGGGCATGATGCACTTAGAACTGCATCAGCAGTCCTTAAAGGGTTAATTGACAGAAAGCTATCTAGCCCTTTATCAGGCTTTCAATAAGAGGCGCTAATGTAGGAGTGCATCATGCCCATTGGTCGTCATGATGCACATACAAAGTGCTGGCGAACAGACTCACCAGCTCCTGCACCAGCTCTTCATTGGTGCATCTTGACGACCCGCCAGGAGTGTATCAGCCCCATAGGATCAGCACGATGCATGAATGCAGCATGATGCATGAATGCAGTATGATGCATGAATGCAGGATGATGCATGAATGCAGGATGATGCAGGAATGCAGCATGATGCAGGAATGCAGCATGATGCAGGAATGCAGCCCGGGTGAGCTACTAGCCGGGGCTGCATTCATGCATCCTATCCCGGGATCCTACCGACCAATGAGCATGATGGTGGCCCCCAACGGGTAAAAAACGACATGGCGACATTTGGCCATTTTTAGGTGACATTTCGACATTGTACCCTTTTAAAAGTGACATGTGACATGTCCAATCACTAAAAAGGTGATATTTGATCTGAGGCCTTAAATTTTGAGATTATTAGACATGCTTTTTTTTCGCCCTAAAAATTGACATGTGACCTGAAGCCTTGCCTTTTGGCGACATTGTGACCTCAGGGGGGTCCCCCCGGAGGCCCCCTGATGCATTAATGCACTAGCGGCCCTTAAAGGGTGACCTGAAATGTTTGGTCACACCCCCGGGGTCCCACCACTGGGCCTGACCTCAGGTAGAAGTTTTAGCTAGGCTTTACATAGGCTGAGTAGAAGTTCTAAGATTTACCCAGGCTAAGTTTTAGGCCTTACTTTAGGCTACTACTATCTTTACATAGGCTGAGTAGAAGTTCTAAGCTTTACCTAGGCTAAGTTTAGGCCTTACTTTAGGCTACTACTAACTTCTTACCTGGTTTGAGAATCTCAGGCTGAGTTTGACGTCCAGCCATGTTGTGGAAGTCGTCTAGAATAATATAGAGTAAGGTGTTGTTGGCTGGTCGCTGTGTGTAGTGTTAAAGTCCCTATGTATGGTGTATATATGTAGCCTTATACAGAGTCAGAGAGTGGTAGGTGTTGTCCGTGTGGTGCCCCGACTGCTACTGGTGGTCGTCACGCCACTCACTCAGTCTACTTATCTACTAATACAAATATCTACAGGGATGTGTACTGGGGCCATTGGGGCGATCATTAAGGACTATATGGGGGGGGGGGATTTTAAGATTTTATTACAGTAGTATTTTATTTACTCGCCATTGCCATGGAAGCATACTATTGGTGCACATTAGTTGTTAATGCACTGTCGGCTCTTTAAGGGATTGAGTAATTTTGACAGTGTGAATAGGCCCTGCTGATTCTCTTTTTAAAATGCACCCCCACCCCTACCTGCCTCTGATATTCTGTGCACTGGTGGAAGGGAGAGGATAGATGACTTTTAAAAAAAATTGGCCTTTCAGTAATACGCCACTATAATTATTAAAACCATTCTTAAACATATACTGGTGAAAGTTATATTATATTACATTTTATAAGTTGACGTGCAGCACTTGAATTATTTCAGACATTTTTTTTTGTGACAGTGTGACGCTCAAACAGAATGTGGGTCGGATCAATACTTTTATTATAGAGACAATGAAATTTGATTTTTTTAAAAAAAGAGATAAATAAACAAAATTAAATAAGCAAAGACTCCCCCACCCCTACCTCCCCTGTTGATTAATGACCCGTCCCCCCTGGGCCACCAGAGCGGGACAGGTGAAAGGGGGCGGGGCTTAGAGTAGTCACGTGACGGCACACCTGTAGTAGCCGTCATAGAGAGGTGACTGTTAGTCATCATGTCTGAGCTGTTGGCGCGGTATACCACCAAGGAGTGGTCACCACTGCACTCCTTTAGATGCTGCTGATGTAGGAGTGCATCGTGCCCATTGGTCGTCATGATGCACCAATGAAGTGCTGGTCGGACTGCTCACCAGCACTTCATTGGTGCATCATGACGACCAGTGGGCACGATGCACTCCTACATCAGCTACCCTTAAAGGGTGAGAGGGCTCTACAACAGGGTACACAGATATTTTCATTTTACCATGGAACCCATAGAGCCCATGTTCAATTCTTCTAGGGTCAATTGATTAGCTATTTACTAATCTAACCTGACGGCCCTTGTCAGGGGACTGCAGACGGGTGGGGGGGGGGGTAGGGGTTAACCCAAAATCTCTATAGCTCAGCATACAAAAAAAAAGAAAAATGGTGTCGCGAGTATTATCTATATATCTAGCAAACATCTATCAAGCCCCTCTCCTCTTCTCTTTAATATTAAGTTTCTATCCGTCTACGGCGGGTCTACAATACTTTCAATTGCCATGTGCCTATACATGTAGATGCACATGTATGTAAGTACATGGGTGAACACCGACAATATGGCAGAGTGACATAGGGGGGGGGGGGTTAAAGATCAACACAGGTGACTGAGTGGCACACAAGTTACAGAAATCAATGGGCACACACAGAGACAGTTCTATGCTATATCAGTATAATGTTTTATATATATATATATATATATATATATATATATATATATATATATATATATATATATATATATATATATATGTAGGGCTATATGTGCGGAGCTTTGGTATTATGATGCAATGTTATATAACATATAATATTGGAATCTTATCAATTGTCATTTATTTGTATATTAATGTTGCAAAGGCATTTTGATATATATTTGGTTAGAAATATGATGGGTATTAGAGTGCAACTGTGTGGGCTGTCAGCTCCAGGGTGGAGGTGGAGGTGCTAAAGCTGGTACTCCCACTTAGTTTCAGTGCCACCAGCCCCCCCCCCCCACCTCCACCACTCAGGGTGTGACAACCAAGCCACACACTAATTGGAGCTTGTTCAATGCCCAAATATGGTTATAGCAGGCTAACAATGATGAGGTTAAATAGAGTTGGAAAGGTTAGAGACAGTCAGTAGGAGTCCAGAGAGCAAGGAGCTAGGAGCCTAGGAGCAGCAGTTCCCAGTGTGGAGTGGCTATGGGAGCAGATATAGCCAGGGACTGCTAGGACTCTAGGGGTGGGTTATATATGCTACCAGGAAACCTGTAGCATTATAACCCTAAAGGTACTGTGACTTTATTTAGAACCCTCTGCCTGTTTTTATGTTGTATTTTGTTAAGCTCTGGAACCTGAACTTTATTATATTGTGAACTGTGTATGGCTATGTACTGTGAGACTGGTACTGGATATTTGATAATATGAACTACTATTGAGAATATTGTGACCTTTTGATGGATATCTCCTGAGATAGTGAGTAACATTAATAAATATATTATAAACCGCATACTAGCTTCCCATTTGGTATTTTGTAATATATTTTGATCCCTAGAACCTTGATATTAAGCCATAAGTGAAATATGGTGTAATTATAGTAGAAAGCAATCACTTTTAGGGAAAAGGCCCAAATTCTGCCTTTACCTAATCTGTGTGCGGTCATATCTGTCCCACATAGTGACGGTAGGCAATCAGCCTTCCCCTAACATTGCGACTGGTGGAGAACCCCAAATAGGTTACTCACAAATTCAAAATGTCACAAAATAGAGAATTAAGATCTGGCAGGATCTTTGGTCAAAATCTTGAAGATGCCAATATCCAAGGTCTATATCAAGCCATAGCTCAGATGTTTGAACACAATGTTCAAAGTATGGAGCAAAGAACAGAGCAACAAATAGAACAATTGTTTGAGAGGCAGAGGGGGGAGATCAATGCTTTGGGCCAGGGCCAAGGTCAAGGTCAAGGCCAGGGCCAAGGTCAAGGTCAGGGCCAAGGTCAAGGTCAAGACCAGGGTGATAGACCGAATGTCTATCATTTAGGGAGCAGGTCAGCATATGCCAAACCACCAAGTAATTTCAAGAACAGTGCTAATATGGATCCATCAATATGGATGGAAGATTTTGAACGCTATGTAAAGGTGCCAGGTCTTATGAATATTGATGCCGAGCTTCTTAGGATTTTTCCTACCTATCTTGAGGGCCCAGCTAGAGACTGGTACATAGTCAGCAAGGTGAAGGACAAAGCCACATGGGCTGAGGTGAGGAAAGCCTTTCTAGACAATTTTACCAAGGTGACTAATGCTGAGTTTGAAAGGTTGTCTAGGTTATCAATGAGGCCAGATCAGGAGTTGGAAGACTTTATAATTCAGGCTTCCTATGCCTACCGGCGAATGGGTCTGAGTGAGACCGATATGATTTTCTCGTTCATCAGGGGGGTGACTAGTCCTTATAGAAAGAAACTCCGGAAAAGCAATCCAGTCACTTTCCAAGAGGCTATAGACATTTGTAAAGAGGCTGAAGAAGACTTTGACATGAATAAGGACCAGTCTATCCTCGCTAATCAGAGAGAAATTCAGGCTATTCTTAAACAGAGTGCTGACATCTCTATGCAGCAGTCACAAGAGATAAAATTGCTGAAGCAGCAGTATGCCTCTGGTGTAGCAACATTTGGTAGTCAGAACTCTTCAATTAGTGCGGCCCAATCCATTTCACCCAGGGAGTCTGAAAGTGACAGGCTCAGGCGTGAGATGGCAGAGCTGAGGAAGATGGTTGAGGCACGCAACATCACCACAGTTGCCACTATGGATTCCACTCAGAGGTGCTTCAATTGCCATGGGGTAGGGCATTTCTTCAGGGAGTGCCCTTTACCTAAGCGACCCTATACTCCGAAGAATCAGAGGAATGGTGGCAGGGGCAACAATCAAGGTACCAGAACTGAGAAAAACAGCGGCAGGAGCTCAGGCAGTAATAGCAACAGCGGTGGCAGTGATGAGGGATTCTACAAAAGGTTCTGTGCTGAGCTGATGAGTAAAGTTCAGAGCTTGGAGGCGAAGATGGAGAATAAGTCATCTGCCAACCAGTCGGAAAACTAGAATCTCCTCCTCCCTGTGGGGAAAGAGAGGGGGAAGGTTCTGGTAAGGTAGAGTGTATGTCTGACAAGCAAGTATCGAGTTTGTCAGGAAAAAGAGGTAACAGAAGGAATAATAGAAGGTCTAAAACTAAGAGTACAGATTTTAAAGATAATGTGGTAAATATTACCAGTAAATGTAATGAGACATCTTGTGTAAAGGTCAAAGATGCAGTTGAGTTAGATTCAAACAGAAAGTATAGTTTCTTGTATAAGAAAGATTATGACACAGATATTCTGACATATAAGGATGATGAACACCCTGAGGTAGACAACCGTTGTACAAGCTGTTCTAATGATAATGATTTATATTCCAGTCAGGAGTGTGCCATGGGCAATGTGCCGTATGAGGATCCAAAGGGGAGACGTGACCAGTCCAGGAGAGAGCCGACGGGCGTCAGTGGATCTCGTAGCCCATGCACTAGGGATATGATTTCATCTATCTGTGAACGCCAAGACCGACAGCACCAAGAGGGTAAGGCCTACATGGCATCACATCTGTTGTCAGAGAGGAATTGTGTTGAGGTATGCATTGGTCAAACTTGTGCACGGGCACTTGTTGATACTGGGGCAGACCGTAGCTGTGTAAGTCTTGACTATTACAACCAGGTAAAAGCAAATGGTGGTAAAATAGAGGAATTCTCTTCACGTGCATGTGTGACATTTGCAGGGGGTCAGGTCAGAGATGCTCATTGTGACATGAGGGGTGTTATTAAAATTGATGGCATTCCTTATGAAGTCACATTTCATGTTATCCCAGGCCTCAGACTAGACATAGTTCTGGGCAGAGATTTCCTGAAACAGTATGGTATGAGCATAGTATATGACCAACCCAAAGAAGTAGACCAAGAGGACAATAGCCAGAGTATTGTGAGGGCACATGGTAAGTTGGTAGTGCCAGCACATACTGAGATGCTGTGCAGCCTCCCTGTGGATGACGTTTTCAAAGAAGGTATGTTTCTGACTTATGTAGGTTTTAAGGTAGCAAAACAGACAGGATTGTGGACAGCTAGGTGCTGTGTGAGAGTGCATGAGGGCACTGTACCTGTGAGATTTGTTAACCTTTCAGACCAGGAAATTGAGGTGAAGCCAGGAACGGCTTTAGGGACGTTGAGTTTGTCCAGAGACGTTGAGGTGATACAGGTATCTTCAATGGAAATGTTTGAGCCACAGGTTGAAAGCAGGGCACAGAAGCAAGATGGACAACCCAGTTTCATTCCAGCAGTCGATTATTCTAGGTCAAAGTTGACAAAGGAGCAGAGAGCACGGATGGATGCCCTTCTAAGAGAGAACTGTGGAGCCTTTGTAGGACCAGATGGTATGGTGGGTTGTACCGATTGGATAGAACATGAGATAGAACTGATTTCTGGGGCTAAGCCTGTACAGCAGATGCCTTTCAGGATATCACCCAAAAGGAGAGAACAATTGAAGGCGCATATTGATGAGCAAGTAACATTGGGAATCTTGGAACCCAGCTACGATTGGGGCTGGTCTAGCCCTGCCTTTCTTGTGTCAAAGAAAAGTGGAGGGCATCGGCTCGTTTGTGATTATCGAAATCTGAACGCAGTTACAGTGCCACAGTATCTGGCTATTCCAAAGATAGAGGATGCCATTGATGCTGTGGGTCAGATGCAGCCCAATTTCATTTCAGCTCTCGATTTGCAGATGGCGTTCCATCAAATTCCCATCACAGAGAAGAGCAGAGATAAGACAGGGTTCTTAACTCCATTTGGTAAGTTCAGGTACAAAAGGATGAGTATGGGATTAATGAATTCCTCTCGTAGTTGCCAGATGGTGGTTGACCTTGTCTTGAAAGGGTTACAGTTCAAAAACTGTATCTGTTACATAGATGACATTCTCGTGTTTTCAAACACATTTGAACAACATCTGGAAGACTTGGGTGAGGTTCTGAAAAGAATCCAGAAGGCAGGGCTCAAATTTAAGCCAGCCAAGTGCATTATTGCAGCACCTGAGGTCCCATTTCTAGGCCATGTCCTGAATAAGGAAGGAATCAGACCAAATCCGGAAAAGATACAAGCTATCAAGGATATCAAAACACCAAAGAATCCCACCAATGTCAGGAGGTTCTTGGGTATGAGTGGCTTCTATAGGAAGTTCATACCCAACTATGCCACAAGAGCACGATGTCTGTATGATCTCACAAAGAAGGGAAAGGAGTGGGAGTGGACTGAAGAACACACAGAGGCTTTTGAAGATCTCAAGAGGGCTCTGGTATCCAATAATCTGCTCTTATATCCTGACTTCAGAAAGGAGTTCATTGTGACAACAGATGCCTCAGACTATGGCATTGGTGCAACCTTGAGCCAATATGATAAGGATGACAATCTGAGACCAGTGGCCTATACAGCAAAGTTGTTCAGCCCAGCCCAAAGAAACTACTCAACTTTAGATAGAGAGTTAGCAGGTATTGTTTATGCTTGTCTTCATTGGCATGTGTATTTGGAGGGTAAAAGGTTCTTGATAAGAACAGATCATGCACCCCTTCAATATATATTAAACCCAAGGAGCAAGCTGTCACCTAGGCAAATCAGATGGGCAGCTGATTTGAGACAGTTCACATTTAAAGTAGAGCATGTTAAGGGCAAGGAGAATGTTGTTCCCGACTCTCTGAGTAGGCTGGAAGGTAAGCCATATGAGCAGGATGACATTGAGGAGATGATGGAATCATTTCCTATGCTGAGTTCCATCAGTACTAGTGAGATGCAGTCTCTTATGTCTTTCAAGCCTGCCTCAAAGGTCAGGATTCCAAAGAGGGAGAGAAGGAGAGTCAGAGCAGAGAGAAGGTACAAGAAAAAGATCATGAAGAAATCAGATCATCCTAAGAAAAGGGTTACTTTCAGTGATAAGATTAGCCCACAACATGATTTGATTCAACAGGAGGAGCATATGTGGTTTGGTCCAGATTTAATGGATCTAGCAGTGCTAAGAGCTGAGAACGCACCACATCGAGAGTTTAAAAGAAAGAAGTACACAGCTGAGGTCAAGCGGCAGTCAAAAGAGCACTTCCCACTTGTTGGTATCTCTAGAGATGAGATGTGGGAAGAGCAGGAGGGTGATGACTTCTGTCATAGTGTGAGGGACTATCTAGTTAATGATAGGTTGCCACTAGATGCAAAGCAAGCTAGGGCTTTGGTGTTGAGAGAAGCTCATTACACTATAGTGGACAGAATATTGTACTTCATGGATGTCTCGATTGGACCAAAGGCTGAGGTTACAGCACTGATTGTTGTGCCCCAAGGGCTAAGGTTGAAGATTTTGATGGCACACCATGATGACCCAATGGGAGGTCATCTTGGTGTCAACAAATTGTTGGGTGCAATGAGATCCAGGTATTTTTGGCCTAAGATGTCACAGGATGTCACTGATTATTGTGCCTCTTGTGAAGACTGTGCTCAAACAAAGAGAATGACAAGGCCAATTAAACCTCCTCTGATCTTAAGAGACCCATGTCCAAGGCCCTTCGACACATGGAACCTAGATGCCCTCGAAAGATTACCTCCGACACTCAATTTCAATGAACACATATTAGTTCTTGTTGACTATTATTCAAGGTTTGTTGTTTGCTTTGCAGTAAAAGATCTGACAGCAGGCACAGTGTCCAGGGCATTCTACAACAAGATGATTTGTAGGTTTGGAACACCAAGACGGTTGGTTATGGACAATGGCAAGTCCTTTGCAAGTAAAGTATTTGAGTCAGTGTGTGCTACCTACAACATCCAACAACAATTCAATTCTGTGTTGCATCCTCAGGCCTCAGGTCTTGTTGAGAGAACAAATCGCTCGATATTAGGAGTGATCAGGAATTATGTGAGTGAGAATCAAAAAGACTGGGACAAGCATCTGGAGGCAGTAGAGTTCAGCTTGAATTCTACACCAGCGTATGCCACAGGGCATACAGCCTTTATGATGAGTCATGGAGTAGAACCTCTATTTCCAACTGAGAATCAACTCAAATTTGATTCAGAAGAGGTTAAAAGTGTGAATGAACATCTTGCAGATATTCTCAAGTCCCAGGAGATAGCTGCAGAATGTGCAGGAAGGCACATGAAGCATGTCCAAGAACAGATGAAAAAGCGGTATGATCGTGGAGCATATGATCCAAAATTGAAGGAGGGAGATATATGCTGGTTATACTGGCCAAGAATCAAGGACCCAAAGACAAAATTGAAGTTGGCCAAGATATTCCATGGACCATATCTGTTGGTGAGATACCATACTGAAACAACAGTGTTTCTGAGACATGCCAAGAGTGGGAAATTTATGAACAGACCAGTGACAATTATGAGACTAAAGAAGGGATTGTCAAGGGAAGAGGTAGAAAAGAGATGGGCCAAACCTATGGCTGATGAACCAAATATCCAAGATCCAGAAGATCTAGATGAGGGTGATCTCCCGGTGGACAGTTTCACACTAGAACCGAGAATAGAGGAGCCAGATGACGATCAGGTGCTGGAAGATATCCCGAAGGGAGAGGATGAGGAAGATATGGAGGATGGACAGACAAGTGAGCCAGAGACAGTGCCCACAGAACCACCTCCAACTGATCCTCAAGCACTGATTCCAGTGAGTCACAGACTTGTGCCCAGGGCAGCAAAGTCGATACCCATCGATGGCCTACCCACATATCATGAAATAACTAAGATTAGTGATGTGTGCAAACCAAGAGGAGAGGGTGTGAAATATTTAGTCCACTTTAAGGATGGAGATACTTTGTGGTTATCTATTGACCATCTTGATGCACTGGCCAAGAGTAAATTTGTGACAACAGATCTCGCAAATAGAGTCAGAGATGTGCCGAGATTAAGATCTCGGTAAATGTGTAAATAAATTCTAAATGGAAAGTATTCTAGTTTATGGATGATGGTGCTTATATTTTTAGGTGTACGTGTTGCGCAGCGTGTTACACTTGTGGTGCTTATACCGTGTGAAATCTGTAACTGAATACCTTACCATTTCTAGAGTAGTAACTGTCTTTCTATTTTACTGTTTCATATCATGCATTATCCAGATGTATGATGTACTGGGGATGAACTTACAGTCTTAACACTATGTTTACATGCTTTTCTTTTCGCGACAGGAGAGCTATAGGTTTGCATAGATGTTTGTAAGATAGAACCAGATTTTTAACCTGTAATTAGTACATGCAGTGTCCTAAGCAGGCAATCCAGCCTCTTAGACTACTGGTGATGTACACATATTTTTCTCATTTGAGCTCAACCACCAAAGGGCAAGCCAGCTCATGGTGTATAAAGTAGAGCTCTGGGAACCCAATTGAAAGAAAGGGGTTGAGTATCACATCTATATGCCAAACCAGGTGTACAGAAGTTATATGAAACCTAACAAAGACCATTTCAGACAAAAAGTCTATCTATGTGGTAGCAAGCCCAATTACTTCTAACTATTAAATCGAAGGGACAAGTGTATCATTGTGATAAGCTGTGAAAGGAGCAGACTAAGGTTCATTGCTATGTTTCACCTCATGGAGGACTGAAAAACAAAGCTAATGTTTTTGTTCAGTTCCTATTAGCATCATGATTTTATATTTTCTTTACGATTTAACCCGAATAGAGGGGTGATTAGGCAGTGCTTTGGTAAGGTTCCATACCGATACGAGTATTTGGTTCCAAAAGACCAGCATTATGTACCTAGATCAACCTCATTGGACAAAAACAACCTGGATTTGAGTTTAAAATCAATGTGTGGTACTGAGAATGTGACAGGAGCAGATGCCAGAGGTATTTGGGTCTGTAGGTGGTGTGTTGTGACACGTAGGGGCATAAGTTGCATGGAGTGTTGCAAGAGCACAGGGGACACATAAGAGTAAGCTTGGGATGCAGGGGCCCAGAGGAAATAGCTGCATCCAATAAATGTCTAATGTGTCAAGTCAGGCAGCATAAGACGGTGTGTAGGAGCCATTGACCTGATGTATGGTATGGCTGAGTAGAGGCAATCTTTGAATGTGATTTCCCAGCCACCTATCTGAGTTAGCTTTGAGATATTTGTCTCAGTTTAAATACCACTCATTGTTACAGATTTGAGAAAATAGCTGGCAGGTTAAAGGTAAGTCTATAACTGCATAAAGTAAGTCTAAGGATAATAACAGAGAATTAGTTTAAGATGTTTAGATCAAGCCAGGAAGCTGTTCCCTAAAGGTAAGTGGAATTAAGTTTAAGGTGCTTCGTGAAGAGATTCTGAACTGAGTATTATTGGTTGTAGAAAGTATGAGACTTACATTGTTACCCATGCCATGGTTGAGATGAGTGTCATGCGTGTCATGTTTTGATTGTGTTTATCTCACTTTTCTTTGATAATCAGATGCTGAGTTTATGTAGGTTAGGTGCCTGGTTGGAACAGATGGCTGATGATATCAATGGTAGCAGTAGGGCTGCGAGATAATGACTGGTGTTAAAGGGCGGACTGGTCACAAGTCATACCTTTCGGATCCAAGTACGATACAAAGGCATGAGCACATGATTGACAGAGATATTACATGGTGGGTTTTGTCTCTCGGCACAGGGACGAGCCCATTATGTGTCAGCCAACCAAGAAGTTACTTTACTTGAGTCCCCATCAAGTTTTGTTATCTATTGGAAGGTTTAAGAAGATTTGATGTGTATGATGATCATATGATGATGTATAGGTGAAAATTATTGTAACTGGAAAAGAAAATATTTTGTATTGATTATTTTCAATTTTATGTAAATGTTTCAAACTTAATGTTGAAATTTTTATATGTATGTGAAGGTCTTGAATAAGATCCTGGTTGATGCACAATCAGTTAGTTATTTCTATGCTGTGATATAATTCACATTTATAATTTTGATGAATAATTATTTGTTTTTGTCAGTGATAAGATAGGATCTTGAATAAGATCCCGGTTGATAAATATAATCAGTAACAAAGATATATGGTAGTCTTATGGACAGTGTGTTATATTCAAGAATTGTGAGTTTTAAAAGGTCCAGTTAGATGTTTGGTTATACTATTTGTGTGTACAAAATAAGAATTTTTTTCATGCATTATTCCATTTAAGTAAAGTAACTTATGTAAAAAAAAAAAAAAAAAAAAAAAAAAATTGAAAATACCCATAAAAGCGGTGAATTCTCAGGTGATTATGATTAGTTTTGAGTGGTACAAAACGTTTTAGTTCCTGAGGTGTAATGTAGGGCTATATGTGCGGAGCTTTGGTATTATGATGCAATGTTATATAACATATAATATTGGAATCTTATCAATTGTCATTTATTTGTATATTAATGTTACAAAGGCATTTTGATATATATTTGGTTAGAAATATGATGGGTATTAGAGTGCAACTGTGTGGGCTGTCAGCTCCAGGGTGGAGGTGGAGGTGCTAAAGCTGGTACTCCCACTTAGTTTCAGTGCCACCAGCCCCCCCCCCCACCTCCACCACTCAGGGTGTGACAACCAAGCCACACACTAATTGGAGCTTGTTCAATGCCCAAATATGGTTATAGCAGGCTAACAATGATGAGGTTAAATAGAGTTGGAAAGGTTAGAGACAGTCAGTAGGAGTCCAGAGAGCAAGGAGCTAGGAGCCTAGGAGCAGCAGTTCCCAGTGTGGAGTGGCTATGGGAGCAGATATAGCCAGGGACTGCTAGGACTCTAGGGGTGGGTTATATATGCTACCAGGAAACCTGTAGCATTATAACCCTAAAGGTACTGTGACTTTATTTAGAACCCTCTGCCTGTTTTTATGTTGTATTTTGTTAAGCTCTGGAACCTGAACTTTATTATATTGTGAACTGTGTATGGCTATGTACTGTGAGACTGGTACTGGATATTTGATAATATGAACTACTATTGAGAATATTGTGACCTTTTGATGGATATCTCCTGAGATAGTGAGTAACATTAATAAATATATTATAAACCGCATACTAGCTTCCCATTTGGTATTTTGTAATATATTTTGATCCCTAGAACCTTGATATTAAGCCATAAGTGAAATATGGTGTAATTATAGTAGAAAGCAATCACTTTTAGGGAAAAGGCCCAAATTCTGCCTTTACCTAATCTGTGTGGGGTCATATCTGTCTCACATATTGACGGTAGGCAATCAGCCTTTCCCCTAACATATATATATATATATGTGTATATGTATATGTATATATATATATATATATGTATATATATATATATATATATATACCGTAATCTCCCGCGTATAAGGCGCGTCTTATACGGGGGTTTTTAGTTCTCATTGGATCCACAAGGGGGACACCAAGACCTTTCTTTTGATATCTTACATGCCCCCTTGATTATAATGGGAAATAAAGGGGATCAGGAGGGTCCGGGGTGGCCCACGCTACACATAGGTTTTTGAATTTTGAAAATTCATTCAGTAGAACCAAAGTTATGAATTTTTCATTTTTTTGAGAATTTTCCAAAACTCTAGGTGCGCCTTATACGCGGACTGCGCCTTATACGCGGGAGATTACGGTATATATATATGTAAATATATATATATATATATATATATATATATATATGGACTTAGCAGGATTAATCATTAGCCAATGAGAGGATCCGAACCATTCACTGCGGCCCTCTTGGGGGCCAGCTGGTACCCATCTGATAGCTCGTATCAGTAGAACTTGCTGGTAACAAGCTCCAGCAATGGCCGCGCCCATGCCACAACCTGCTAACTCGGAATAGGTATACATGTATACTGCATGGAACATAACAGAGCGACACTGACATCATTAACATCAAAGTGGCAACCTGAAAAAAGAGTATTCATGATATCCATGATACATGTACTAGGGCCAAAAGAATATGTGTTTCCAGTAACATAACTCCAAGACCCAGGGTCAGTAGGTGGGATTTTTTACTTCGATTTTTTTTTTTGTATAGAAATTAATTGGCCAGATGCGGTCAGATTCATGGTTTGAGATTCAGACTTTCAGATTTTTATGAAGAACAGATGACAAATTATGAAAAATTATGATGACAAAATTATGAAAAAACTACTATTTTTTTAAAGTTTCAACATTTAAAGAAAATAATAATAATAAAAAAAAAAAAGGCTAGCGTCGGTCGGGTGACTAGAAACAAACATTTTCTTTTATTTGGCCCAGGCGCTATCATAGTAGACTATAATACGCACTATGACTTATAGATATCAAGCAGGATAGATTTTTGAACCGATGAAATAACTCTCTCTAGTCCATTCACTACAGATTTCTTTAATTCTTTAAGGGCGCTGATACATTAATGCATCATGCCCATTGGTCGTCATGATGCACCAATGAAGTGCTGGTGAGTCTGCTCGCCAGCACTTCATTGGTGCATCATGACGACCAATGGGCATGATGCACTCCTGCATCAGCGGCCTTTAAAGGGTCAATGGGTGCAGCATCTTGAGAGCTTATCAGGCCAGTACCAGCAAACCCTTCAAGGGCCGCTGATGCATTAATGCATCATTCCCATTGGTCGTTATGATGCATGAATGCAGCCCTGGTGAGTAACTTACCAAGGCTGCATATATATGTATGTATATATATATATATATATATATATATATATATATATATATATATATATATATATATATATATATATGCATTAATGCATCATGCCCATTGGTCGGCATGATGCATGAATGCAGCCCTGGCGAGTAACTTGCCAGGGCTGCATTCATGCATCATGCTGACCATACAGGGCCGATACCCTCCTGGGCAGTGGGTTGGTATGATCATATATATACGAGCAGACTCACCAGAGGCAGTACTTCATGATTGCTGCACCATGCCGACCATTGGACATGATGCACTCCTGCAGCAGCAACCCTTGAAGGTTCAAAACAAATGGCTGCGTCCCAAATCGATGTTACCCATTCCCCTAGCTTAGAAATCTAAACTCTCATCTCTGTACCGACGTCGGCCACAGAGATGAGAGTTTAGATTTCTTAGCTACCATTCCCCAAGATAATACCAAGATATGAGAACGTATCTACCGGGTGATACCTATACCCGTGACAGGCACTTATGGTCATAGCTTAACTCGCCAGTACCAGGTTCATTAATGGCTGCCCCTATTAAGGAATAAGTCTGAACCCTATATGATGATAATACATCACAACTAAGAACGTACCTGGCTTTAGGATCTCTGTCTGCGACTGTGACATGTCGCCTACTTTGGTCATCAAAACCCTGGGTGGTGGTTCCTCCTGGTGCTATAGGGTGGTATAAGGTAGTGTAAGTACAGGTGGGTATTACAGATCAGGTTATTATTATACACAGGTGTGCACAGGTAGGATCTCAGGTACGAAATGAGGGTCCAGCTATCAGTAGGTCCCACTGACAGCCTAATATACTACACGACAGGTACACGCACGTACCGGCCTCCACTGTCACCAAAACACGGGACCAGAACGCTCTTAGCGACCGGCCTGGGAGGCCAACCCCCCCCCCCCCCCCCTCCCCTCTCTCCCAGGGAGGGGAGGGGGGAGAGGGGAGGGGGTGAGTTATACTTCACCTCATGCTACTTGCACATCAGGCAGAGAACTGAGGATCCATTTTTCCCCCTTTTTCCTCTTGGAGTACTTCATGAATGAATGGATGGTTAAACTAATGATCTAATACATAGGTGAGAGTGAGTGAGTAATGGATGTTTGACACTATTTTGACAACTAAGGTCATCTTCATAATGAGAACTACATTGAGTGAGTGAGTAATAGATGTTTAACGCCATTTCGACAGCTAAGGTAATATTCATGGCGAGAACGACATTACACAATTTCACAGAGGAATGTGTCGGTGCCCGCGCATATGTGCACCACACACATCTGAGGGGATAGGAAAGAGGAGATATAGACCCTTTTAAGTGGGCTAGGGAAACCCGAGAGAACTACATTACACAGACGGATGTGTCAATGCCCGCACACATGTGCACCACCCACATCCAAGGGGATGGGAAAGAGGAGATATAGGAAGCCTGTCATACGTAGATGACAGTGATTTCACCGATTAAGGTGGTAAAATCTTCACTCAAACAGAAGGCTGTCAGGACATAGTAGTCATAGTAGATATAGTATAGAGTATAGAAAGGTTCTAGGACCCACAGGCTCGGGGTGGGGGTGGGGTGGGGGAGGGCGGGTGTAGTTGAGGGGTGGGGGAGGGTAAGGAGGACCTAGAGAGACGTTCTGCTGACCATAGCAGTATTAAATGACCCCCCCCTCCCCCGCCTCCAGCAGGTGAACAACGAGGTGGATACATATAGGGGGCCATCCACAAAAAGATACATTATAGGGGCCATCCACAAATGATGTCATGCTTGGGGAGGGGGGGGGGGTCAGACCCAGAATAACAGGATTATCTTTTTAGTATACCCTCAGCCCCGGGCCCTCAGCATACAAACTTTGCAAAGAACAAAAGAACATGGGGGGGGGATCAAAAACGGTCAAATTTGGAATGACGTTATTTATGGATGACCCCCCAGTCTACCCGAAGATTGGATTCATTCTCTCCAATCCCATTCAGCACAATATCCAATTATTGCAGTAGATATTTACTATTCTATTATTTTCATTTTTAACATAAATTGTGAAGGATATCTAAGTTTAATTCAACACTTACAAGAATTTTGTATGAGAATATCAACATTAAAAGATATACTGATTGGACAATATTCAACAGTAAACTGTCTGCATCAATATCAGGAGAGGTCTGTAAGGGAGTGGTCATTTATTATCAACAGGGGGGGGTGGTGGGTTTGAGGGGGGGGGCGTAAAAAATTCTGACCCCTCTCGAGGGGGGGGCTAAAAAAATTTTGACCCCTCTTGAGGGGGGGGCTAAAAAAATTTACCCTCTTTTTAGCAAAAAAAGCCCGTGCGCTACTATAGATCAAAGAGGGGGCGCGAAAACTCTCCGCGCCTCCGGCGCGGGGGGGGCGCAAAATTCTTTTACTGCCGTCGAGGGGGGGGCGTAAAAAAATTTCACGCGTCCGCGCGAAAACCCAACACCCCCCCCTGTTGATAAATAATGACCACTCCCTAAGTATCAAAATAAATGTTGACATTGTATGACTCAATATCGTATTTCCCATTTTGCCTATGATAAGTCCTGGAATTTCTGATATTGACTCCCACTCTTGTATGATACCAATCCCTTTGATACAATTCATAACCTCTGATATGAATGGTAAACACATGGCTCTATGCCATGGACGTCACATGACTGCACAGTCAGCACGTGACCTGATTTCGTAAGACGCGGTCTTGTGATTCTGAAATCCAAGTCACATGATTTATTCTTATACTCTGTCTCTGAGTAGTTGGCACCTCTCGTTCCAAGCTGGACTTTTACCTATACTCTGTCTCTGAGTAGTTGGCACCTCTCATTCCAAGCTGGACTTTTACCTATACTCTGTCTCTGAGTAGTTGGCACCTCTCATTACAAGCTGGACTTTTACTTATACTCTGTCCCTGAGTAGTTGGCACCTCTCATTACAAGCTGGACTTTTACCTATACCCTGTCTCTGAGTAGTTGGCACCTCTCATTCCAAGCTGGACTTTTACCTATACTCTGTCTCTGAGTAGTTGGCACCTCTCATTCCAAGCTGGACTTTTACCTATACTCTGTCCCTGAATATATGTAGTTGGCACCTCTCATTACAAGCTGGACTTTTACCTATACTCTGTCTCTGAGTAGTTGGCACATGCTGGTATTACCTATCCTCTATTCCTGGGTTGAGAATAGAGGATATTCCAGAAGCATAATCTATCCCTGATAAGTTGACACATTCTACCTTTATATCTATACTCTGTCCCTCAGTAGGTGGTACCCTCCGCTCCCTACTGGGTGCACTATACCTACACTCTATCCCTCAGTTTTTGGCATATTCTGGGAGAGCCGCAGAACATGTCTTAAATAACATAAATCCAGCGTGTACGCTTCAGCTTATAAATCATTTCAAGCCATTGGTGTGGCTTATAGCACCTCCAGGAACTCCAGGGTGTGGCTTGTATGGGGTCTTACTTATATAGACTATGCTAAGGGGCCATCCACAAATGACGTCATGCTGAAGGGGGAAGGGAGGGGGTCTGGCCCGGCATGAAGAAATAAATTTTACGTATACCTTCAGCATTGGCAAATTGACAACAAAAAAAAAAACATGAGGAGGGGGCGGTCAAAAAAGGTCAAATTTTGCATGACGTCATTTATGGATGGCCCCTAAGGAATGACGACCAATCAGGCCCCAGGTGTAGCTTATAGCGTTCTCCCAAACTCAGCGTGTAGCTTATATGTGGGTGCGGCTTATACACAGGGTATTACTCGTTTTTGCTACATCATAATGTTCTTCACATTTTATGTCATGGCTGATATGATCGTCACTATAGATTAGTACTACTAGAGCCACCGTATTCCATGCGGGGATGGAATACAATGTGGCCATATTCAATGGCTAATGATCACGTGACCTGCTGCAATGAACACAGCTGAATATTGTTGAATTTCTTCATTTAAAAGCTTTCAAACCTGTGTAGCCATGACATAAATGCAAATGTCCACTCCCAGGAATAATTTTGCACCGTATTAACCTCTATATGAGGCTGTCTGTATCCCACTCAGGGGTGGGATACGGGCAGGCTCGCCTCGGTGAAAACAGTGCAAAATTATTCCATGGTCGAGGACACTCGCTTATTTATGTAGGGCGACTGCTGGTCAACTCAAGTAAAGGTGAACATACCGATGCCATGAAATATTCGTGACGTCGTTGACGTTAAATATTTATGAGGCTATTGATGTGAAATATTACTGACGTCATCGACACGAAAAGATGGTATTGAAATATTCCCAGCTGCGATAGAGCATGAGGGAGGGGGCCTTGGCAACCTTGCACAGTGGCGGATCCAGGATTTTGAAAAGGAGGGGGCGTGCCCCTCGTTTAGCCCTTATTTCTGGCTCGGGCTTCCCTAGCCCACTTAAAAGGGTCTATATCTCCTCTTTACTATCCCCTCAGGATGTGTGTGGTGCACATATGTGCGGGCACTGACACATTCCTCTGTAAAATTATCAACCTGTGAAGCACAAGATAGCCACTTAGTGTCGCTAAAGTGCTGTAAAACACAAATCAATCAATCAATCTTATTTCTGGCTAACTTTCAGGCTTAAATGGGCCAAATAGACTCTAAACTACAGGTGTCTACACTGTTACAGACAGTCCAATACTGATGTCGACTTAAGTGCACATTATCTGGTTATAGTGTGTTTATGTACAAGACCCAGTATCTAGGTGACAAGGGGCTGTACCTTAGTCACAGCCCGCTTATCTTATCTTGTCTATTCTGTCTACCTAGTTTGTATTAACCCTTAAGTGCCTGCTGATGCAGGCGTGCATCATGATCATTGGTCGTCATGATGCATAAATGTAGCCCTGGTGAGTAACTCACCAGAGCTATATTCATGCATCATGCCGAGCCTACTGGGTCAATACACTCAATACCGGAGGGTCAGCCTGATGCTCCAATGAGGCCCTGGACAGGAGTCTCACCAGCACTTCATTGGTGCATCATGACGGCCTTCAGTTACTTTATCAACCCCGTAGGGTCGGCATAATGCATGAACATAGCTCTGGTGAGTTACTCACCAGGGCTGCATTCATGCATCATGATGACCAACGGGCATGGTGCATTAATGCATCAGCGGCCCTTAAAGGGTTAAGGACGACACACTAGTAGTGACTATATTAATATCATGTCTATCCTGCCTACCCAGGTTCGCATTAACCAATGAAGGACCAAATACTAACTAGTAGTGACTAATTTATCATGTGCTACTATGTATAAGTAAGAAGTGATTCTCATGACACATGCGACGCAGGGGTTTTAATCAACTCATGATGCGAAAGTTTTAAAATTTGTGGGACAGTAACAAATGGGTGTGGACCACTAAATTCGACATGGTGACATGGCCATTTCTTAAAATCGACATGTGACATGGGCCTTAGTGACATGAGCCAAAAAATTAGTGACATGACATAGGTGCTTTCTTAAAATCGACATGGGACATGAGAGGTTCTTAGAGGTGACATGGGACACAGGGATTCAAGTGACATGTGACATGACAATTTCTTAAAATCGACATGTGACATGGGGGACCCCCCATCCACACCCCCCAACAATTTTAAAAATGTCTTGATACATTGGCATATGCAAAAGAAATGATAGAGTGATGCTTTATTACCTCTAGAAAGTGACGGTATGAAACTTTGACCATCCATGTATAGGCACTTTTATGTAAGAAAAGGTCATATTACCATTTGGAATTTAAGGGTCTAGGGCCATCCAATACCAGGTTTATGTTAAACCTCTAATTGCATTATGCATAGGCCTATAAATGCCCCTTGGCCGTCATGATGCATCAATGTAGCCCTGGTGAGTTACTCACCAGGGCTACATTCATGTTTTATGTAGACCCTTGACATACCCACAGAGGGTCGGCATGATGCTCCAATGAAGTGCTGGTGAGCAGAATCGCCAGCACTTCATTGGTGCATCATGACGACCAATGGGCAGCATGATGCACTCCTGCATTGACCCTTAAAGGGTTAAAGGTCATTATTGCACAGGGGCATCATGCTGATTTGATCCAGGAGTAGTATATACATGCAAACTGAGCGCAATGGATTAGCTACTAACTAGGTCATGACCTACTGGTAGACCGGAAGTGACCTAGTTTCAGCCAATCAGAGGGCTGGATTTGACAGGAAGTGACGTCATAAGGTTATGACCTAGTTTTTTCGACCAATCAGAGAGCTGGATTCCATTTGACCTAGTGACCTGACCTAGATGCATAAATTAAAAGAATTGTGCAATACCTAGAACTGACCTACTTGCAAACCGGAAGTGACCTACTAACCTACTTGCAAAAACGTATGACCTACGTATGAGGGTGCATTGCGCAATGCTTGTAAGAATTTACACAATGTTCTGATGCAATACTTTTATGGATTTACGCAATACTTATGACTCATTTTGTTATGTCTCTTCATTTCATGCATTAAAATAAAACACAACTCATTTATTTCACATAACAGATTATATTTTTATTAGACACAATATTTACAGATGAAGACAGATTTTCCATTTCCGGGGCGTGCACATATACTACAAAAACATTTGTTGTGTGTGAATTTACTTGCTTGATACCAGCTTTGCCCAGTGAGACTAGTTTTCCATGTGTTGTGGAAACAATAACTGTTAAGTTTGGCTATGTTAGATATAGCATGCTCGAACAAAGCCTGGGCCAGGAAGTAAGTTTGACTGTTTTTGGGTCCAGGTAAAAGACCAGATAAAAAACCATCCTTAAAGTTTACCTCGAAGGAGAAATGATTTTTCACTCCAGGTATACTTAAGGCATGAAGTTCCAGTGAGACCTGCAGACATGTGAAACAAATAGTTTTAGCAATAGCAGATACTTCCAGTTTACAATTACACTGACAAAACACTCCTACTATGGGATTACATTCTAACTCTTGGAGAGTAAGAGCAAACTTTCTTACACTTCCTAAAGTGTACCTTGTGTAGTGTCTTGGGCAGCCAGGTTCAGTGTGCAATTGATATACTCCTATACACCAATCATGCATTATCAAGTTAACTTTTTTCACTCGACAATAGTACATGCAGTTTCTGTAGGCGTCCCAAAAAGCTGAAGAGAAATATTTGTACATTTTAACACTAGTTATACAGTGGTCAACAGTGTCTGGTTCAGCTCCTCTAAAATAACCAATGTTTTCTGCAGGTATTATTTCCCAAAAGAAATTCTCTGAACATCCACATGCTACAGAACTTATATCATTGTCAGGTGTTATAGAAGAAGCTTGATTATATGAAGCAACACTTTGTAAAACTGGACGCATGTAATAGTCTTAAGGTGGAGTTTCTGTGGTTTGCTCCACAAGCATAGCTTCTAAACTTTCCATGTTAAAATGGTTGCTTAAATCTAACCAGATACTAATAATCTGGTGAACGTGACGCTATGAGTCAAGAAATTTGGTACCACTTTTTTTTCTGTTCCAACTTAATTTCTTCAGCGCCGGATTTTTTATTTTTTGTCGTGAACATGTACAGCGTTCACTTTTGTGAAAAGTTTTTTTTTATTTTTTGGGTGATACAGTTCACTTTTCTTACTTTTTTGTCAGTTTTTTTCATGATACAGTACACATTTTTTACCTTTTTTTATTTGAAAAATGTTCATTTGAACAAAAAATATTTTCCAGTTTAACACTGTTTTCTATGGAAAAAAATGTTCATTTGAACAAATGTTCGTTTGAACAATTGTTCAAATGAACATTTTCCATTTTAACACTGTTTTCTATGGAAAAAAATGTTCATTTGAACAAATGTTCGTTTGAACAATTGTTCAAATGAACATTTTCCATTTTAACACTGTTTTCTATGGGAAAAAATGTTCATTTGAACAAATGTTCGTTTGAACAATTGTTCAAATGAACATTTTTCAGTTTAACACTGTTTTCTATGGGGAAAAATGTTCATTTAAACAAATGTTCGTTTGAACAATTGTTTAAATGAACATGGGGAAAAATGTTCATTTAAACAAATGTTCGTTTGAACAATTGTTTAAATGAACATTTTTCATTTTAACACTGTTTTCTATGAAGGAAATTTGTTCATTTGAAAAATTTGTTTAAAAATTTTTCTTTCCACGAAATGTACAACTGGAAGTGAAACTAGAAAAAGAAACCATTTTTTATATAGAAAGGGGTAGGGTGCTTACACCGTCTTCACATACTTGTCTCTTTATGTACTGATAGGTTAGACCTTGTTTCCTTTGAGAGTAAGTCGTAACGCTGTGGTTAACTACTTTAAATCCTTTGTTGACTACCGTGACAACATTTTCACTGTCCAGTACTTCTTTGTACTTGTCAGTGGTCAGGGGGTTTTGTTTTTGAATTACACCTTTGCAACTCATTTTAACGGGCACATTTACTCCTGTGCCTATGTAACATTTGGAGTTCAAGGCAGTCATTTCATCACCTTCCCACTCCACTTTGAATAACCCGGGGGTTCTCTTGTCAAACGCCAGACGGCTCTTACAGCATGGTTGAGGCAGCCACAGCTCACCCAAAACTTTGGTCTGAACATAGGTCTCTCTGTGGTGACTGTTGTCACATGATTCAGAGGGCAACCATTTGTGACGTTCTCTGAAGAAAGCTTCACGTTTTTCAGGAATAATTACGTCTTCTATGTTCTCTGCACTTAAAGCAAAGTAAAAACTGTCAGTGTCCATTTCACACATTTCAAAATCTTTCTCGTCTATGTATTCAAGGAGAAAGTCGTAATAGAAAGCCAACATTTTAAGTTTGGCATATTGGTATACCATGAACCCTATTTGAACTGGGAGGTCGTAGGTGATGGAGGTGGGCAAACAGGACAGTTCTACCGTGTTGTCACTTATGTCTTGCACATCTTGCACTGACCAGTGCATGGCCAAACGTCTTGCCTTAGAGGGGTGAAGATACTTTGTTTGAACAAAGTTTTGTTTGTTGCATATGGTTTTTCCGTATGAACCATTTCCCAAAAGTTTGTACAGATCTGACAGAATCTTACAGTCTATGTTTTCATCTCCCTTCCTCCTAGCTTTGGTCACTTCGTCCATGAAGGGTAAAAAAGTCTGTTCTGGTGTGTATTCTACGAGAAGGTGTACTGTCGTAACTACCAAACCTTTCTCCAGGTACCACTTCAAGAGAGGAGTTCCCAACAAAATTCCCTCTGCGTGGTAGCTGCCTATAAGTTGGCGTTGCGGTTGTTTCAGCTTACCTGCTGCTTCCAGGTAACGTTTCATATGTTCACCTACGTCTTTTTTTCCTACTAAACAGTTTTTGAAAATAGGTGTCATTTCACTGAATTTTTCTTTCAAAGATTCAGGTGTTTCTATGTCTACCTGGATAAGTCCAAAAGTTGTTCCTTTAGAAACCCCTCTCAGTATTTCATCCTGACTTTTTCTGCCTTGGCACGATGGTCTTTTAATTTCCCATTCACTTTTTGTTTCTCTGCACGAGTTTTCAGTTTTTTCTTTCAGCCACATACACTCATACTTTTCCTCTACTTGGTAACCTAACGACTGAAGATATAGGGTAGTCAAAATGGTATTTTGGTTTTTTTCTTCTAACCATGCCTTTCCATTGGGGTCTCTCAAAACTGATTTAGTGAGGTGACATATGTGACCATGCCAGTAGCACCCGTGAAACTGGTATACTTTTTTTGAAGCTGGATCATAGCCGTCCACTTTTATTTTCCTTGAACCCAATACTACTTCCCCGTAGTTGTATTGGTGTAATATCTTCACTTTGTCTGTCACAGTTTTGTATCACAACCATTCTGTGGCTGAGTAGCTAATTTGTTGACTGCAGACAGCTTGAAAATCGTTTTCTTTCCTGCGCACCACATAATAACCTGTGCAGTGTTCTTCACCCATGCACTTGAGGTACAAGCTGTTAGCATCTACCCCTACTATGTGTCTGCATACTTTGCTTTGTGACCCGTATTTTTTTTGTCTTATTCTTGTTTCTCCACTTTTGTGATGTCTGTGAAAAATAATAGAGGGACCCCCTACTAAGTTGCGTCTGAGCAAGGAGTGAACATCCTTTTCTTTCTCACCAAAAAGAATGTAAGGAGTGGCATTAGGTGCAGTGTTGTTGAAAAGAAACTTCAAGGTTAAACCTGGCAAAGTTAAACCGTCTTTGAACATGTCTACCCCACGATCTATAAAAAATTTTGTGTGCTCGTTTATGGCTAAAACAAAGGGTTTAACGTCCAGGTTGTTGTAATATATCAAGTAGTCCTTCATAGTTTTTATTTTGTTTTCTGTCCAGACCTTTTTACATTCAAGATAATCTTCTTTGCTTATTCCACCACCCGACAAAGAACTGTAGAAGCAGTGGCGTGGAGGAAGAGCTTTGTTGTTCAGTTTTCTTATGTTGTCCATCCACTCGTAGGGAAAAAAACCTTTTTCAGCTTTCCCTTTCAGAAAGGCTTTCAGGTAGTTTGCGTAGGAATAACCTGGTGCCAAATAGTTGAACATGTCAAGGAAAAGAAGATGGTCTGTGTACACTGCTATGTACTTGTTGCATTTTTTTATGGTTTTCATTTCTGTCTTGTCTGTGTCTATAAAAAAAGAATGAAATTCCTTTTTTATTAAATTAATGTCATACTTTCCAGAGTTGAAACCTAGAACAGGGACTCTTTCTATGTAGGTAAGAAGTTTTTCCTTCACTTCAAGAACATGGGAGATTTTTTTTTTTGGATTTTTTTTGTTCTTTGCTGGAAAAACTTTGCTAGCTTTATGTTCTAGTTCCTTTTGTTTTTCTTCTAGAGAGTCTAGTTCGTCTAAAACATCTCTAAAATTCTCTTTCACCTGTTCTCCTATCAACTGCCCCAAGTTGTTTATGTGTTCCAACACATTTTTAACCAAAGGATCGTCGTCCCTGTTCGAATTTCTGACAAAGCACACTGGTTCTGTATGCCCAGGAAAATCAGAAGCTACACTGGCAGAAAGGGGTATGTGAGTTTTTTCTATCACAGTGTTAGCATTTTTTGGGGACGAATTTTCAGGTTGGACGAAATAGCTTTCAAAGTCAAAAACAATTTTATAGGGGTATATTTTTTTCTCAGGTGAACAAACTATTCCCAGTTCCTCTAAAACTTGAAAAACTGTTTTAGATGGATTGTATGCTCCACCTTTGTACCTGAAGCTGACTTTGGTGCAATCTTTTTTCACCCCATTGTGTTGTTTCAAAAGGAAGCTACGAGTGAAAACTTTATGACACTTTTCACAGGGGTACATTTTACCATACAGTCCCATGTTAGTTATTAAACTTACATGGTTTCTGTGTAAGTTCAAGTTCATGATTTTTTTGGATGAACACATGTTTGACCTTATAAATTTAGGTCGCCCCTTTCTTTTACCAAAAGAGGGAAGGTAAAAAATTCTTATGTTAACTTCAAACATTTTTTCTAACCTGTCTAAATCTTTTATGTTAACACCCTCAAAAGTCTCCTTGTTCACCCCTGGATAGGCTTCAAGGAAAAGCTCTTGAGTTTTTTCTAAAGATTCATACAGGAAGAAAGACAGACATCTAAAGAAACACAAGTTGTCCTTGTACGCCCTTTTGGTTTTAGGGTCTCTGTGAAAGTGTTGCATTCCTCTTTGTCTTAAACCTGGTGGAACAGTTTTCATTTTACCTAAAAGATATTCTCCTCCCGTAGCCCTTATGAGTGTAATGTTGGCGTTCACGTTGCCTATTACACTCCATTTAGTAGAGGGTCTTTGAGTGTCTTCTTTAATGTTGTTTTCTATTAAATCTAAACACTCTGCAAAGTCTTTGTCGTCCCTTATAAAAATGTAAGGGTCTCTATGACTTTCACTGTCATAGAACAAAGACGAGTTGTTGGCAGAAGCATGAAAGTACATGACTTTCTCTTCTTCTTCCTCCTTAGAGGAAGACAACAACCTTCCAAAAGAGACAGCCACTTTGTAAGCCATAACTTGATTTCTATGAATAGAGGTAAGCGCCTCTATTACCTGTTTGGCTCCCAAGTCTTTGTTGAAACTTGTCATTCTGACATTGAAAATGGACTGAAGCTTACCAAGCACAGCCAAACCTGAAGCTATGGACTTGAAGTTGTCACGGTAACTGCTTTTATGCAAAGAATTTTTTTCTATTTCTTTTGGAAGTTCTAAGCTGTCGGAAAAAGTTTCTCTTCTACAAGAATCTGAGTTACATAAAGTTTTTCCACTGTTTTCTACAGTGACCAAACGTGGAGGTCTAGGGGTGTTACACATTGGACAGTTGACGGTGTAAAGTTGTTTTACCTTTTTGGGCGGCATTTTTTTTAAGGTTTCTTTTTCTTGTTTCACTTTATGTTCAATATACAAACTTATAACTAAAACCTAACCTAAGTATACATGGAGTACATATAGAACTTAAACCTACGCTGGGCTATGTTGACTGAAGACGGAGTACATTTAAATCTAACTACAAATTAGCTGATATACATGATAATGTAAAAGCACTGAACAAGGAGCTGTTGACCAGACACTATACAAAGTTGACCACTTACCCAGAGTAGAAATCGGTGGTTTCGTCTAGGAAGGGACCAACTCGTGATTTTATGTCCTCCAGAATGAAGGGGGACACAGTGTGTCCGCAGTGTGTGGCTGAGGGGGGCATCCTGAAGCTGGAAGACACCGAGGCGTTCATCTCCTCCACGTAGCTGGTTGTTCCTATGTGAACTTTAGGAGTTCCCTTGTACAAGTTTACCAGGATCATAGCCCGGCCTCCACTGGGGTCGGTGCAGTCTTGGTTCAAGGACAACAAAAGATTTTCCACCTTCCTCTCTCCAAGGGCAGCTAGGCGGTGTAACTCCTTGTACTTTCCTAGGATGCACTCTATCTGGTCCACTAAGTTCCTGAATTCACGCGCCTCTAGGTTTAAGCACCGCTCGTAAGGTTTGTCCAGGTAGGTCCTCAAGCATACTCCCCTGATGCTAGGTTCCCTGTATATTTCTATGCAGGCGTTGTTATCCCCTTCCGGATAAAAAACTTGGTCGGGGGCAGGTGACTTTTCTTGGAAACCAAATCGAGCAGGCCATTTTTTTGCCACCAAAGGCACTGACCTAAAGCCCACAAGCTTGCTGGAAGAACTGGGGACCGTGCCCTCCCCAAACTTTTGCCTGTGTGACTTGTCTTTAGAAGAAGGAACACCTGGGACAGAACCAATTGGCTCGGCACCATAGGATGAAGTCGCTGAGGAAACTGAAGCAGGGGTAGAGACAGGGGTTTTCTTGTGGTAGGCGCGCTTCTGTCTTTTTTTCTTAGGCTCCCCTTCTCTCTCACTGGAACAGCTTCTTTTTTCCGGCGGGCTTTTAAGAAGCAGCTCCTCTACCGGAACCGGGAGAGAGTACAGAGGAGAAGGGCCGGTCAAATCTATAACCTCTACCTGTGAATACCCCCCGCGGTGAGCAGGTGAAGGTGTCCCTTGTGTTAAGTCCACCACTTCTATGGGGTTGACTGCCGGTGATGAGGTTGTAAGGTCTATAACCTTTATTGGACTGACCTGGGGAGAAGGTTCCGACGGAGTCACGGGCGAGTAAGAGGCGGACGTAGGTGCTTCAGTGGGGGGTTGGTAGTTCAAAGGTGCCGGGGGATTGATGTATTCCCTGATGTCAAAATCGCCGTCGCCAGCTTCCTGAGGAGAGCGATCCCGGACGCGATCCAGGAAATCAGTGATTTCGCCATGAAGAGCTGCAAGAGCGGCTTCCTGTTCTCCTGCATCAGGCACTTCAGTTGGAAGCCGAGCAGGAGTTGCAGGTGGTTTATCAGCTGAGGCTGGAGAGGTAGGAGGAGGGGTGATGCCCGACGCCTTTTCCACTGTCTGTTTAGAAGTAGTAAAAGTCAGTGGAGCCAGTTTTTTAGCTCCTCCTCTCCTGACACTAAGTCCCGTCTTCATGCGACCAGGCATTGTTCTCCTTGAAGATGAAAGGGTGGCAGGGCTGGAAGGTGCAGGAGCAGGACGGCGAACAGCAGACAAACGTCAGAAAAGGTTTGATGAAGATCGAGCAGCTCAAGCCTTCTTTATAGTAACTATCCTGATACGATGCTGGGACGTTCCCTTGTCGTTCAGATAACGTACAACCACGTCCATGAGTCGTAGATAACCGTGCTTTTCCATTCATAGTATGTTTTGCACTTAGACAGTGTTGTTTTGGAAAAAAGTAAAAAGCTTAACTCAAATAAAAAAAACGTGATAACGCTCAGTCAACGTTCAGGGTGAGGCTTGTAAAACGAATCTTGTTGTTACCATTCTGTGATTAACGCAGACCATTCGTCATTTGTCAGAACTAGCTTCTCTCAAGCAGACATGGCTAACTTTTGTCCTTTGCCTTTGTCTTTGACCGTAGGTCACAAAAGGCGTCAGGAGGTGTTTATTTCAGACATCAGGAGGGGCGTAGAAGAAGGTAAGGTGTGGGCTGTGTGGAAATTCTGTCCTGAAAATTTGAACAGGGATCTTTACATCCCTCCTAACTGTAACTTCAAACAATGCTTCTTGCACAACCAAACCACTGCATTGGTTCCTAGTGGACCCTCTGTGAAAAAACTTATCTCAGAAAATGGGGAAAGTTTTTTTTCAGGTGTTCTTTTGGGACATGGTGCCATGGTACACTTGATGTCGAGACATTCCATTTCCTCTGGAAGTTCAAAAAAATTCATTTCAGACAGACAAAAACCCTTTTTTCTAAGGGATCAACCTTTGGGGGGAGGGCCTGGTAATTCAGTTTTCATCGATTCTACTATGGTGAAGGCTTTAATTAAAGCCACTTTACTTCACCCAGACAAAATTACACACTCTTTAGGTTCAAAAATTTTCTATGAAAGAGGATTCAGGACAGAGATTGGGCACAATTACCATGGATGCTGTCATGTTGTGAGAGTTATAACTGAAATAACTACCTCCCATGAAAAAGGTCAGCTGAAGGTGGTAACAGCCTACCCCGTATCTAATTTTTGGTCCTCCTAATAAAACTGAAAAAAATAAACGATGATCCTCCGGGTAAGGTCCCTGGGCCAAACCCACCCTTCCACATGTTTTCCCCTCTTTTCAAAACGCTCAGGCACTGACCCTGACGTTTGTTTCGTCCTTGAGCAATAAATCATTTCAGGAAAGTGCGATAAGGAAAGACTGACAGGTTTCCTATAAAGGTTAAACGGGGACTAAACCATTGTTATTTGACACAACAACCTTCGCCCTACTATGTCGCGTTACTCCCTGCAGCGTGTATTAGAACAACGTCACCCCGACGACACTCAAGTTCTGACGTACGTGAGGGAAAGAAATGAAATTATATGTTGCTCTTCAATTTGTTTCAGGTACGTGTGCAAATACTTGAAAGAATGTGTTCTTCACCGGAAAAAATTATACTTAGTTTTTTCTTCAGTGGAATCAAGTTTTACATCCAAAGACAGAAAAACCTTGAGGAAAATGGTTTTGAGTCATAACTTGTTGAAATTTTCAGCGGTGGAAACCTTGGGTTATTCCCTGAAGCATGGAAGAAAGGGAAAGGGTCCACTGAAAAACCCCTTCCATTTGGAAGCATTGAAAGCGGCAGAAGAGCATCACGCCAAAGAAAATCCCCGCCTACTTAACCAGCGTCTTCATTTCTTCATGTCTATTTTGGAACTTCTAGCTGAGTGCTTAGAAACCAAAACTTTGTTTTCCTCCTGCCCCATATTTCACATCCCATCATCGTCCCTGGATCGTTTCAGTGTAGAGGAGAAAGAAAAAGTTTGGTTTTATCTGGCTATGTGGTGCACCCAGCTTATCTCCCTTACTCACTGTTTTCACCACAATCAGCTCGCTTTACACTCAACATCATAACAAATTTAAACGAACGAAGAACGATGTAACAGGCTTACCTAAACATGGGGGAAGGGAATGGAAGAGATATATAGAATAGGGTAGAATAGGGTAGGATAATATAGGGTAGGGTAGGGTAGGGTAGGAATGGGTGGGGGTGGGTTTAAAAAACTATGGGGTGGGGGGGTGGGGGCACCCCTCAAGTATGGGGGGTTTGGGGCTTGTTGGCCCGGGCTGGCCGCCCAAATAACCCACCTAACCCACCCACCCACCCACCTAAACCACCTACCCACCTACCCTACCCTACCCTACCCTACCCTATCCTACCCTATATAAGTTAACTGTATGCTTTCTAGCCTGTCATAACCTACCTGCCTTCCTACCTGCCTACCTTACTTGCTGAACACCTTTTTTTTGGTTGCTATGGAGTTTCACCTTTCGGACGAGTTGTTATTCAAGATCAGTGAAAAAATATCGGAAAAAGACTACCCTCGATTAGGGGTTCACTTAGGACTTAGACTAAGTTTAATGGATTACATGGAAAAAACACCGTCTCTTCGTTCTATGGGGAGAGAAATGCTTATTTCATGGAGCAGAAAGAACGTGCGTTGCAAGTGGATGGTATTGAGACATGCATTAAGTGACATAGGTCGTTACGATCTAACTGATTATTGTAGATGGTACATGGGATATTACAACGTAGTGGACCATTGTGAAATACCTCCAGAACAGTGGAAAGTTGATACTTTGTTCGTCAACCTGGCAGACAAGTTAAAAATGCTCGACTGGAGGAAACTGGGAACTCAACTTGGATTGAGCGACCAAGAACTTGACCTCATTTCCACCCCTGTTCCAGGGAAAAAAGGTGTCACAAATCCTGTTTTCGAAGTTCTGATGGTTTGGAAACATAGAGAAATATCTCATCCAAGCTGCCTTATAGCCAGTCTATACAACATGGGACTTTCTGATGTAGCTCTTTACGTGGAAGGTTTGAACGAGGGTTCTACTGGTTTAAAAGAGGACGAGGTTGCTCCTTTGGTCACTTTGGTTTAAGATATCGTCCAACATGGATCACGAGGAAAAGGAGATCATTTTTGACCCACGTCTACAAAGCCCCTTCACAATGATCATAGCTGGACCTACTTCTTGTGGAAAAAGTCAACTTGTTTTCAAGTTGATTAAAGGTGTAGACGAGCTTGTAACTCCAAAAATACACGACATATACTACTGCTACAGTCAATGGCAAGATGGATTCGACGAAATGGTGAAGTTGGGGGTTAAGTTCAACAAAGGTCTTCTTTCAGAAGACTTTTTGTTCGAGGATAAAAGAGACGTGACTAAACATGGACTGGTCGTTATAGACGATCTCATGAATCCCGAGTACGTTCCCACCATAATGAAACTTTTCACTGTGGGCTCTCACCATCGCAGTTTAAGTGTAATTTTTATTACTCAAAACTTGTTTTTCAACAATCCTGCCTTCAGAACCTTGAGCTTAAATGCACACTACCTAGTTGTTTTTAAAAACCCTAGAGACATGAGTCAAATAGGGCACATCAGCAAACAGGCCTTTCCAGGACAGAAATCCTTTTTGACGGAGGTATATAACTCAGAAACCAAAGAGAAACATTCATACATCCTATTGGACTTTAAGCAGAGCACACCTAACGAGCTTAGGGTAAGGAACAGCATAACAACTCCTTGGAACACCTTGGTTTTCATTCCTCAAGCTTCAGCTTCGAAAAGAAAAAGATAGAATGGTGACCAAAAGATCTGCTTCTGGAGGAAAATTTAAAACAATAAGGAAACATTACCACTTGTTGAAACACATATCCAAGTGTTCCTCGGCAGAGTGTTCCCACATTATCAAAGGTCTCAGCGATGAGGTCATTAGGTTGATGAGTCAAATTTGCGTCAACGTAATGAACAAAAACCTGTTGCGTAACGAGTCAGACGCAGTCAAACGTTTATCACCCTACAAGAAAGAACTCAAGTCAGTCACAAGGCACAAGGCTACCGTTAAGCAGAAGAGGAAAACCTTTGAGCAAAAGGGTGGATTTTTGGGAACCATTTTGGGTCTGGCCTTACCCCTGATAACAGGTCTCATAGGAGCACGTCGATAAAAATCATGTCTTATTCAAGGATGGCCCTCGTAAGGGCGGATCTTGTTCCCCGAGAAAAAAGCCCTTCTTTTGTTAGTCCTTCCTCTCCTCCCCAGCCTGGACCTAGTGTTCAAGACCAGTACTACAGCACTCAACTTTTAAGAGAAGGTTTAACTCCTGATTCCAGCCTGGTTCAAGTCCTGAACCACCTTCAAAGTAAAGCACATGAGGTGCTTAACTCTCCTAACCTCAAACTGAAGGAAAAGTTAAGACAGTACAATCAACTTATGATAAAGTCGGGAATTTTAACTAAAAAAGCCAAGGCCTTAGGACAACGTAGGGAAGGTCCCTATCCTGGTCGAGCAGTAGGACAAGGCCCTGCAGGAGCAGCAGCAGCTAGGGGTGTGAACAATTCTTTAGAAGACACCGACGACGGCGACGACGATGACGACACTTTCACAGAGACTAGAGACGATCCACCACTTCCTGACGATTCAGACGGAGAGAGTGTAGACGAGTTCAAAGGGGAGAAAGGATTTAAACCTCGTGCAAGAGACAACACAGAGGGTATGGACGCCGACATCAAAGAAAGAATACCCGCAACTTACAGAACGACTGCTAAAAATCTCTACAGAGAATTATCTCGTCACGGAAGTCAAATCTTGAATTCGAACAGAGACGGAGAAATATATGTTAACGGGGAACGTGTGCCTGGAACTGACATAACAGATTTGTTAGCTTTTGCTGCCCGACCAAAGTCTTTGAAAAAGGACCAACCTAAAGGAAGCCAGGTTTTCATGAGAGCAGTTAAAAGGCTGAACCCCACCTTAAAATTTGTCAAAAACAAGTCGGCTTTTGCAGGGCACAGTCCTTCCTTTGCTGCCAGTCCCTTGAAAAGAGCTTCCCCTATAAAGAAGAGGAAAGTAAGTCAAAAAGGAACTGGACGTAAGTTTATATGGCGCACAAGGCTTTGAAAAAAGATGTCCTCAGGTTTTACACAGATCCTGAACAACCTGGAAGTTTCACCAGTGTATCTAAACTTCAACGTCATCACTTCAAGAAAACAAAGAAAAGAAACATAGAACAAGCTTTGGAAGATGTAGACGCTTACACCAGACACAAACCTTACAAGAGAAGATTTCCAAGAAGAAAAACACAAACATGGGGGATAGACAAACAGTGGCAACTTGACCTCATAGACATGCGAGAATTTTCAAAGGAAAACAAAGGATACCAGTACATTCTAGCGGGAATAGATGTTTTTTCAAGGTATGGTTTTGGACAACCTGTGAAAAGTAAAAAAGCTGATGACGTGACAGAGGCTTTCAAAAAAATGAGCAAAGAAAGAAAACCTCAACAAATTCAAACTGACAAGGGCAAAGAGTTTGTCAACAAAATTTTCAAAAAACACTGTGAAGATCAAAAAATCAATTTTTTCACAGGAGAGAACGACGACGTGAAGTGTGCCTTAGCCGAAAGGTTCAACTCTACTATACAAGGAAAAATGTGGAGATGTTTCTCTCATTTCAATAACTACAAATGGGTTGACTTGCTGCCCGACTTGGTTAAGTCCTACAATTTGACTTACCACAAAACCTTAGGAGCTGCCCCTTCAGACATAAATAAAGACAACTCTGAAGTCTTGTTCTACAGGTTGTACGATCAACCTCAAAAGAAAAAGGTTCCTGTCCTTCAGTTGAAGAGAAAAAATCAAGTGCGAATGTTGAAAACAAAGAAAACATTTAACAGAGGGTACGAACCTAACTGGACTGAGGAAATATACACAGTCGACAACATATCACCCAAAGGGTACAACCTGAAAGATCTCCTTGGAGAAGAGATAAAAGGAAGCTTCTACGAACCTGAAGTTCAGAAGGTGCAAGTCCGTCACGGAAGACGCTACAACATAGAAAAAATAGTAAAATACAGAGGAAAAGGCAAGAAAAGAGAAGCCTTGATCAAGTGGAAGGGTTATGGAGACAAGTTTAACTCTTGGGAACCTGTCAAGAACATAAACAAATGGCGTTTACCTTAACTTTACCTAGTAACTCATCTATGAACGTTTTTCCTGACAACACTTTAACTAGTTACAATACAATTTTGGCAGAATACATTAACTCTCCTACTCAGTTAGAGTGTGCTCTTCAAGAAATAACCTGTCCTACCACGTGGTACAACGTCAAAGAAGAACCCATTCTCTTGGTACAGGGAGAAAACGACCTGACAAACAACCTCCGCTCTGTAGTAGCTTTATTAAACAAACGCAGAAGAGAATTTTTTCCTCTGGAAAAACCAGGAGCCCATAGTGTCTTCAGTAGAGCTTCAAGCTCTACATCAAATCTATCAGCCCAATCTGCTTTGAAGAGAGGAGTAAAAATAACAAAAAACCTACGTCATGTCAACCCTGTGGGATCGACTGAAACCATTCCTCCTGCTGGTCCTGAAAGTGAAAGTCCACCAACTCCTGCTGCTGCGACTGAGACGCCATCTGGAGGATTCACTTCTAACCAACCCACGCCAGAGAAGGAGGAAAAGGAAGAGGAGGAGGATGAGGGGGAGCGTGACACGGCAGGCAGAGAGAAAAGGGAAATATCGTCGGCTGTGGCTGAAGTGATGTCTATGGATGACAGGGAAAAAAGGTCTCTTTCTTTTTTTGAAGAAAAGGCCGTCTTCACAGACTCTGCTAATGTTTCTCCTCTCTCTCCCAGTCAGTTACAGGCTGTGAAAATATGTACACGCTTCAAGGAAATTAGCAGATACCTGTCTAAGTATTACTTCAAGGAAGGTAGTATCTACAATATGTTTGCCTTAGAAGGTGTGAACCTGGAAAGCAACTCAGAGTTGATAGGATACTTGAACAGGACGATAAATAAACTACAGAGCATGTTGGTGAGAAAACTAAGAAACTACAGGAAAAACAACAAAGCCACCGTGTTTCACTACAACAAATACACAATGAAAAGTGTAGTTTCCTTGCCTCCTGGTGTGGTCATGCAACTCCCAGAAAACTTAGGGAAACAATTAGGTTTCGACGGAAGTGTTTTCCTAAGTGGAAAAACACAAAGCCCCTACGTGGTAGACCTTCAGTACAAAAGTCGATGTGCTTTCGTGTACTCTGACATAGTCAAGCACAGTCTTGTGGGTGACTCTAAAGCACCCCTTCTGAGGCAAATCAACATAAATCGCTACAACGGTGACATGCAAACCATAAGTTTCCAGAACTTGATATATCTGCCAGTCACTAAAACCACCTTCAGACAGATAGGGATATACTTAAGAGACAAGACTGGGGAACCGATACCATTTGAAAGCGGATCAGTGTCGGTGGTACTTGCCTTCAGACCTCTTCAAGGATAGGAGTATATTACCATGCTTCACTACTATGGAACACCTCCATACCTGGCCCCTAGGGGTCAGTACGCTGAATACTACAGAAAATCACAGTTTGGGAACGGTGCTTTACCAGCGTACGGTGGGAGGGGCAGACAAAGAGGGCACGGACTTGGTTCGTTGATAGGTGGTTTACTGAGAGGAGCTGTTCCCCTCTTAAGTAAAATAGGACGCTCAGCTGCCAAATCTGCAGGCAAAGCCTTGCTTACTACAGGAGCTGGAGTCTTGTCCGACGTGGTATCAGGAAAAGGCTTCAAAAAAAGTGTAGTTAGGAGAAGTAAAGCAACAGGGAAGAACTTACTCAAAAGGGCTGCTTCTTCTGCTCAAGGATACATAAGAGGTACATCTGGACCTCCTCCAGTCAAACGACGAGCAACCGGCAAGCGCGGAGGACGTAAGGGGCAACGCGGCAGAGGTAGAGGACAAGCTAGAGGAAGGACCTTGTTCTAGTCATGAGTCTCCTTCATCCCAAGGGTCAGGTATGTGCAGTAGGTGAACTAGACCTACACGCCTTGCCTGTCACTCAAAAGGACATATTAAAGTGTCAAAAAATAACCAAAACTACCAACAATGCCCTGACTCCACACACTGAATCATTTGACTTCACCTTCGAACCAAGCAACCTGTACACAGACCTCTCAGAAACTGAGCTGTACATGGAACTGGAAGCCGTGGCGGCAGACGGAACAACTCACCTTGCCGTCGGCATAGAAGCTGCTCCAGTCAACAACTTGGCACACGCTCTCTTTGCTTCCTGTCAGTTGCTGATAAATGGGGAGAAAGTCACCGGCAACAATGAAGACTATGGTCTCAAGGCCTACATTTTGGACACAATTTGTTGCAACAAAGAAGACAAAGAGACTCGGTTGAAAGGGTGTCAAAAGTACATGAAAGACACCTGTGGTCACATGGAAGCCAGAGCGGGCGAAAATGCTGGATGGACGGCACGGAGAGCAGAGTTCAGTGCCCGCAACAAACATGCCTTAGTAATGAAGCCGCACCTGGATTTAATTAAACAGTGCAAGGTGCTGCCTCCGAACTGTGAAATCAAGTTCATATTCGAAAAAAATCAGCCCAATTACTACATGATGCAAGCAGCCGATCAAAACTACTGGGTCAAAATCACCAAAGCTGAAATGACACTTCTCCAAAAATGTGTCGACGACGAGGTGGTGAAAACTCATGTGAGCAGTGTCAGGAATCCACATTGGGGCCCTTTCAACTATCACATAGCCAGGTGTAAAGTAACTAAACACACTTTGGACGGCGGCTCACAAGACTACAGTTGGACTCAACCTGACACTACTCAGATCCCCACCAGGATAGTCTTGTGTATGATAAAGGAAACAGCAGCTGCTGGGACTAAGACAGAAAATCCTTTCAACTGCAGGCATTTCAACGTGAAGGAAATATGCGTGAGATATGACGATCAAAAGTTTGAGTTGAAGACCGACTTCGAAACAGGCAACTGCATCAGAGCCTACAGTCAAATGTTCATAGACAGTGGGCTGTCGACTTTGGGGCAAGACTGTGGCATAACTTTGGAAGATTTCAAAGATGGGTATTCCTTCTTTGTTTTCGACCTCACCCCAGACAGAGCACCTGAAGACAGTCGTATAAATCTCATCAAGCAAGGAAAGCTGGGCATTTCCCTTAGGTTTGCCGCCCTGACTACTCATGCCATATCTGCCGTCTTGTGTTCCTTCTACGACAACAACATCCAACTAACGGCTGACTGTCTTCCTGTCACAGACTACCACATGAACTGAGAAAAAAAATGAGAACTTCAGACATAACAGGTGCACTGGGAAACCATCCACACACAAGGCGTTTCTACCTGGGAACTTTTGCCAGTAATCAATGTCCTAAAAAACCAATTCCCTCTACATGTTTCGTCAGTAACACAGATCCAAGCTCTAAACCTGGTCAGCACTGGGTGGCATTTTACGTTTCTCATAACGGGAATGTATTCTACTTTGATCCCTATGGCTTACCTCCATTTACTATATATCACCAGATGTTCATGCAAAAGTCGTCAGATGGTCACGGGTCGTTCAGCAGAAAACAAGTGCAAAACTTTTACGCTAAAACGTGTGGAGCCCACTGCATTAACTTCCTCATAGAAACATGTCGGACCAAGGACCCACACCACACTGTGAAAAGGTTTTCTCAGGTCCCCTTCAACTTAATGGACAAAATAGTCAGGCCCTTGCTGAGAAAAAGAGAGAAGAAGAGGCAATGAATTTCGAGATGAGTCCAGAAGAAGTAGCAGTCAAAGCAGACATGAGCAATCTTTTGGTGAAAGGGAAAGTTAAACGTGAACTGGACGTGATAGACGGGCTTCAGAGCACGGCGGAAGTAATAGACAAGATTCTCATGATCATGGCCGAGTTAATGGACAAAGTGGTAGCCCTGGAGGAGAACGACATAGGAAGAAAGGCCTTGAAGGATTTAATGGAGAGAATGCGGGCCTTAGAGGACCGTAGTCAAAGTCCTACTCCAGCCAAGACCGGGTGCAGTTGGTACTGCAACAAGAATTCATTTTCCATATAATATCCATGTACTCTGCTTGCAAGCATATCTGATTATAATGATTCATACCTAGCATGTACTCTGATAGGAAGAAAAAATAAAAAAGATTGAATTAAAAAACCGAGTTGTGTCTTTGTTGCATTTAATCTCATATCAAAATAATGAGTCATAAGTATTGCGTAAATCCATAGGAAAATTGCATCAGAAAATGAGTCATGGTTATTGTGTAATTTCTTTCAAGGATTGCACAATACACCCTCATACGTAGGTCATACGTTTTTGCAAGTAGGTTAGTAGGTCACTTCCGGTTTGCAAGTAGGTCAGCTCTAGGTATTGCACAATTCTTTTAATTTATGCATCTAGGTCAGGTCACTAGGTCAAATGGAATCCAGCTCTCTGATTGGTCGAAAAAACTAGGTCATGACCTTATGACGTCACTTCCTGTCACATCCAGCCATCTGATTGGTTAAAACTAGGTCACTTCCGGTCTACCAGTAGGTCATAACCTAGTTAGTAGCTAATCCATTGCGCTCAGTTTGCATGTATATACTACTTCCAGGATTGATACATTCCTGAGAAGTCAATGTGATTGAGTGTGGGGTTAGGGGTCCACATAGGGGTCCACCTGGGTGCTTTATCAGGCTTGTTATATGATATAATACCATATGACTTATTACTTTATGACTTGATTTGTCGACGTCATCACTTTACGTATTGCCCTTTGTGCACCAGGGGGTCCTTTACAGCAATCATAGATCTATAGGGGACGGTCAGGCCAAGAAAAATAAAAGGTGTGTTTCCAGAAACAAAGCTCAAAGAGCTAGGGTCGGTAGGTCGGATTTTTTTATTTTTTATTTTTTTTACATTTATATAGGAAATGTTAAGGCACATATCAATGGATGTATCAAATTCTTTGATTTCATTGTAAAATAATTATGGAAAAATTATAACTGTGAGAAAGGGGTAGAACACGAAAAGGATAAAGGAAAAATCCTCAAAAAGTAATGAAAAATCTCTTTAAAATATGAAAAAAATGAGACAAAATTCTTAAAAATCACAAAAAAAAATCTTTTGCTCCTGTTTTGCTAGGGCCGGTCGGGTTACTGGAAACAAACATTTTTTTTTATTTGGCCTCATTTGAGTTTGCATGGGGATGAGGGGTAAGGGGTGGGGGGGGCTGGGGTCACCCCATTTTAGAGATTCGACTGTATTGTTTTTTATTTTCATATAGGTGTACATTAAATCATCAACATCTTCTTTTGTATGGCCTTTGTTACTACTCTGAACGAAATTGGGTTTTGTGTGACATACAATGTGTGGTTTCCCCTTTTTGTTCTGCTACACAGAGGAAAGAACAATATGAAGAGCATACGAAGTAACTCTGGCCGTAAAACTCTAGATTGATAAGAACTGATATGAGAGACTATAATCCTAGGGACTGGATCTACCGAGATATATCTCATGTGGCTGGGGGAGAGCACTAACTCTTTGATGGTAAGTACCAACTACAAAACTACAGGCCCCCACTTTTGAACATTTGGCAGCCCCATAAAAAGCCACAGGCCTACTGTTTTTACAGTCCCCCTCCCAAACACTCTTAATTTTCATGGCATTGACAGCCCCCATGTTTCTTTCTTACACAGCCTATAGGCTTCTGGGGGTCGTGCTACAGTTGATATCCAAACCAAGCCTGAGTATCCCTGGGGTGCATGTCTATAAAATGACCACCCTTGTATAGTACATGTATATCATCAACACCCATATCTTTATCTGACGTTATCATCTGCTATATGATTACATAACAAGAAGGATGCTCCTTTAAGAGTCTCAAAGTGCTTTAACCCTTCAATGACTGCTTATGTATTAATGCTTCATGCCCATTGGTTGTCATGATGCATGAATGCAGCCCTGGCGAGTAATTCGCCGGGGCTGCATTCATGCATCATGATGATATGTTCAAAATTCCATTTAGTTGGCATTAGAAATGATTTTATCATCAGTTATTTGACCATTTTGGATGCATTAATGCGTCACTGGCCCTTAAAGGGTTAACACTGCTTAGTACACGTTTGGTGATTCATCTACAGTCATAAACGGCATCATGTAGGCTAAGTGGTACATACAACATAATGATACAGTTCCTAACCCCCTTCACTTATATATATATATATATATATATATATATATATATATATATATATATATATATATATATATATATATTGCTGATCCACCAATAAGGGGTTGATAATCTGTTAACAATAAAATTCCATCCCCTTTCTCAATGGTCAAAATCTTTATATAGGATTGATATATTTATTCCGTTCTAAATGAATGTGACTCTTCTACTGTGGCATCTTCTTAGCATTCCTTCACTTTTGACTTAGAATTTTACCCTCTGCCCCTCAATGGATTTTGTTTGATATAGTTAATAGCATATTTCAAGCATATCAGTGAGTTAAATAAGTACAGTCTAGACAATTTTGCAATCATTCTTGGGTCCAGCCCATTTTAGGGCCCGGTGGACTGAACTAGTATGTATGGTGCACCCCTATAGCTTTGGCTAGTTCTATAAGGTGCACCAGGGCTTGATCCTCATGTACAAGCTCTGCCTTATATTTGTGGCACAAGGTCAGTTATAGTCTCAGACTACCGTAAAATTTTGTGTATAAGAAACGGCTAGTACCAGAACCCAAATAAAAATGAGGCTTTTCGAACAGCCCAAAGTGGGGTGAGGCTTATACAAGGGTGATTTACACTATAAAACTGCACTGAATTGCCAATTTTCAAGCCTTGGCTATAGCTTTGATATAGCTTCTCCCAAATTCAGTGAAGTGTCTTGTACGAGGGTGCAGCTAATATGGCCCAAGACCCCTAAAATCGACATGGCGACATGAGCTTTTTTTTGCTTAGTGACATGAGACATGGCCAATTTCTTAAAATCGACACAGGGACATGACCATTCCTTAAAATCGACAAAGGGACATGACAATTTCTTAAAATCGACATGATAACATGACCATTTTCTAAAATCGACATGGGACATGGGGACCCCCCATCAAGGGCCCCGCTAATGCACGAGAATTTACGGTAGTTCTAGGTTCTGTCTGGGCCCATATGGGCAGTACGCCACAAGGCTAGGCACAGGTCAATATTAACTGAATACACAAAGACTTTATCCCCATGACCCCAACCACCAGCCATCCCAACACTCAGTGTGTGGACTTTGTATAATAAAGATTTATACAGTACCGCTTGTATATATTTGGTCAACTGTCTTCACCAATCAGACATATGAGGTGCCAGGAAATGCCATGTATCAAACTAGTGTTGGCTATCATGAATGTTGTTCACTTCAGGTCATTTCCCTTATAATGTCATTTACTAATGACCTTGTATGGTCAGCCATCTTGACCTTCAGTGACTTTGGGATAGTTACCCTTGTAATGACCTTGGGTGGTCAGCCATCTTGACCTTCAGTGAACATGGGTTAGTTACCCTTGTAGTGACCTTGTGTGGGTCGGCCATCTTGACCTTCAGTGACATTGGGTTAGTTTCCCTTGTAATGACCTTGTGTGGGTCGGCCATCTTGACCTTCAGTGTCTATGGTTAGTTACCCTTGTAATGACCTTGTGTGGGTCAGCCATCTTGACCTTCCGTGACTATGGGTTAGTTACCCTTGTTATGACCTTGTGTGGGTCAGCCATCTTGACCTTCAGTGACATTGGGTTAGTTACACTTGTAATGACCTTGTGTTGGTCGGCCATCTTGTCCTTCAGTGACTATGGGTTAGTTACCCTTGTTATGACCTTGTGTGGGTCAGCCATCTTGACCTTCAGTGAACATGGGTTAGTCACCCTTGTAATGACCTTGTGTTGGTCGGCCATCTTGACCTTCAGTGAACATGGGTTAGTTACCCTTTTAATGACCATGTGGGTCAGCCATCTTGACCTTTAGTGACATTGGGTTAGTTACCCTTGTAATGACCTTGTGTGGGTCAGCCATCTTGACCTTCAGTGACATTGGGTTAGTTACCATTGTAATGACCTTGTGTGGGTCAGCCATCTTGACCTTCAGTGACATTGGGTTAGTTATCCTTGTAATGACCTTGTGTGGGTCAGCCATCTTGACCTTTAGTGAACATGGGTTAGTCACCCTTGTAATGACCTTGTGTTGGTCGGCCATCTTGACCTTCAGTGAACATGGGGTAGTTACCCTTTTAATGACCTTGTGTGGGTCAGCCATCTTGACCTTCAGTGACATTGGGTTAGTTACCCTTGTAATGACCTTGTGTGGGTCAGCCATCTTGACCTTCAGTGACATTGGTTTAGTTACACTTGTAATGACAATGTGCAGACAGCCACCAAAGGAAAAGGCAGTGGAGACAGGGCGGTCATGCCCCCCCCCCCCCAATTCCAGACAGCGGGGGCCAGAATATGTTTTGGCCCATCAAAATTTGGATGTATGTATAATTATACACTTCTGTACATAGTAAACTTGGGCATTATTTGACAAAGCGAGAGCAGGATATTGTTGAAATCTTTAAAAATTTACTTGGACATGTCCCAAAACTCAGACATTCAAAATGTCTGGGTTTAATGTCTTAGAACAGCCAAGATGCCCTGCTCGAGGCGCTTTGCCTCTTTTATTGCTTCCGACACCCATCTGTAGATGTAAAGATCATAAATTCACACACATTTCCACAGCCTGGACTCTTTAGTCATTGTCAATGGTAAAGGTAAAGTTATGCATAGGTAACACAGCGGGGAGTATGTGTGTACAACAGTACTGGAGGTGAATGTGATAAAACAAACATTCATGTCCAGTAGAACAGCCAAGTCAGCAGGTATGGGTTTTATAACAATACATCCAATCTCCCTGCAAATGTTTTATAGTCAAATATTTTCTTTGGAGCGGAAACCATATTGACCTGTATAATAAGTGTCGGGGCACTCATTGAATTGAACCAGTCTATACTCCAGGCCCTTTTTTAAGATCACATGCTATTCAGGACAGTTAAAATGTTGATACCCCTATACATTGGTTTTACCAGTTTGATACACTAGATGGCGCTCCAATAGCCCTGTTGCTTACATGGGCATGTCCAGCATCCACTCCCAGGGTTTTATAGGCTTACCATTGGTGCACAGACACCCCTTACCAAAATGCTCATTTGCAATGTACAAAAGAGCTCCATGTCTTAGAAATCAAAGTTGTACACAGAGAAATAGTGTGGCTATACTCACTATCAATATTTAAAGAAAATTGTTAGCCAAACATAAGGCAGACCATTGCAAACATGTGGGCCTATTACAGGTAGCAGAGTCCAACCCAGACATGCCCCTGTAGGAGTGGCAAAGTAGCATGGCTGCCACTAGCGCCATCTGTTGTATCAAAGCTGATGAAAGGGTCGTTAACCTGGCGTAAATTGAAGACCATGCATATTCAAAAAGCCGGTGCTTGTTAAAAACTGATCACTCCCTCAGTTGAATTATACACCCCTGGGCCATTTTTGGTTAGCAGTACTACCTATATCCAAACCAAGCCAGCCAATCTAGGCCTCCCTAGCCCACTTAAGAGGGTCTATATCTCCTCTTTCTTATCCCCTCAGATGCATGTGGTGCACATATGCGCAGGCACCGATAGATTCCCCCTGAAAAAAATGTGTAATGTAGTTCTCGCCATGAATATGACCATAGCTGTTGAAATGGCGTTAAATATCTATTATTCCCTCACTCACTCACAACTAGCCTCAGTGCTTTGCCTCTCGCAAAATTAGTCAGAGGAATCAAAGAGAGCGTAATCAATTAAATCGTTTATCATACAATTCACCATTGCATCTAGCCAGATGTTTGATTGTACAGTTGTTGAATCATCTTCAGAAAGTTATAATGAGAAACTAAGACGATTTGTATTGGGAGAGAATTATTGGTGGCTCACATTTACAACCTTTTGTAGGTGGGAGGGAGGGGGGGTTGGAATTTGGGTGGAGGTGGGGTACAACTACAGATGTCAATACGGCTAAGATCCCAGCCAAGGTAGTGTACTCAACCATACATTTAAAGGGAGTAGACACGATCCAGCTGGTTCAAAATTGACCAACAATTTCTCTTAGTAACTTTTAGGGATGTTAGATTGATGCTTAGGTAACATAAAGAAGGCATAAAAACCATAGGTCATGGTGTCCGTTTTTCCACTGGAAGGTATTAAATTTTGATGGTCTTAACAATGGCCGTCTATGAGAATTTGTGTGTCCTCATATGTAATTCCATAGAAAAAAATCTTCAAACAATTTCTTAACCAAACCTCATGTATTTATACCTGAGATCATTATAATTATTTTGGAACCAAAAAGTAAGGGGTCACAAGCAAATTGAAATTTTCCTAAATAAACTAAAAATATTTCTAATTCATTTAGTATAGGAGCCTAGGGGTACAGGAAATATGAAATCCAGTGATAAGAATGTATAGAATGCCAATGTATCACACCCAAAGGGTTGATAAAGAAGGCTTATGTCATATAAATTAGGAATATGAGTAAATATTGTCAAATTTGGCAGTTTCAATTTTTGCCACCAGGTGCCGTTTGAGTAGATCGTGTCTACTCCCTTTAAGGAGAAGACACTTTACATAGGCTGCAATACCTGTCTTCTGCCCTTACAGGTGTGTGAGGGAGTGGTCATCTTTTAACACCAGGGGTTGGGGGAGGGGTTCTGTGTGCACATGGAAAAGATTTGCCCCCCTCTTGAGGGTTACAATGCCCATAGATGGACCGAAAATTGCGAGCAAATGACACCTTCTAACCTTTAAAAACCTACAAGCCTTCTTTTTGTTCTTCTTCTTCGTTTTCTTCTTCTTTTTCTTCTTCTTTTTCCTCAATTTCTAAAAAGGAAAAATGATCGCACCCTTAATACCTTAATATTCTTCTCCTTCTCCTTCTTTTTCTTCTTCTTTTTATTTTAGCTGAAAACAGGTCAAATAATATTGCCCCCCTAGACCTAACAAGAATTGCCTCCACACTGCCAAAAGAAATTATTCTATGACCTAAAACCCACCACCCCACTTTTCTAAAAAGAAAAAGTGATCGCACCCTTAATACCTTAATACTCAGGTGTAAAAGTCAGGTGAGGCCTGCAGGAGTTACACAATACAACACAGGTGTACAAGTCTTTCCTCCTGTCTACTCATGTACTAAGTACAGTTAATCTTTGTAATGAGCTCTTGCATAAAGAGAACTTGCTTATGTGCAGCACATTTCAGATCTATTTTCCATATGCATTTCAATATATTTCTATAGTGAGACATTCTTAATCCATTTATTTTTCTGACTGGGGGAAGGGTAGAGAGGCATATGGGGCTTCTCCCTCTTTGACTCCTCCCACTGAGGGAGAGGTAGAGAGGCAGGGGGCTTCTCTTTCTCTTTGATTCCTCTGACTGAGGGAGAGGTAGAAAGGCGGGGGGGCTTCTCGCTCTTTGATTCCTCCGACTGAGGGAGAGGCAGGGGGCTTCTCCCTCTTTGATTCCTCCGACTGAGGGAGAGGCAGAGGGCCTCTCCCTCTTTGATTCCTCTGACTGAGGGAGGAGTAGAGAGGCAGGGGGCTTCTCTTCCTCTTTGATTCCTCGACTGAGGGAGAGGTAGAGAGGCAGGGGGCTTCTACCTCTTTGATTCCTCCGACTGAGGGAGAGGCAGGGGGCTTCTCCCTCTTTGATTCCTCTGACTGAGGGAGGAGTAGAGAGGCATGGGGCTTCTCTTCCTCTTTGATTCCTCGACTGAGGGAGAGGTAGAGAGGCGGGGGGCTTCTCCCTCTTTGATTCCTGTGACTGAGGGAGGGGTAGTGAGACAGTGGGCTTCTCCATCTTTGATTCCTCTGACTGAGGGAGGGGTAGTGAGACAGTGGGCTTCTCCATCTTTGATTCCTCTGACTGAGGGAGGAGTAGAGAGGCAGGGGGCTTCTCTTCCTCTTTGATTCCTCGACTGAGGGAGAGGTAGAGGGCTTCTCCCTCTTTGATTCCTCTGACTGAGGGAGGGGTAGTGAGACAGTGGGCTTCTCCATCTTTGATTCCTTTTGACTGAGGGAGGGGTAGAGAGGCAGGGGCCTTCTCCCTCTTTGATTCCTCTGACTGAGGGAGGGGTAGAGAGGCAGGGGGGCTTCTCTTCCTCTTTGATTCCTCTGACTGAGGGAGAGGTAGAGAGGCAGGGGGCTTCTCCCTCTTTGATTTCTCTGACTGAGCGAGGGGTAGAAGGGCAGGCAGCTTCTCCCTCTTTGACTCCTCTGACTGAGGGAGGGGTAGAGGGGCAGGGGGCTTCTCCCTCTTTGATTCCTCTGACTGAGGGAGGGGTAGAGGGGCAGGGGGCTTCTCTTCCTCTTTGATTCCTCTGACTGAGGGAGGGGTAGAGGGGCAGGGGCCTTCTCCCTCTTTGATTCCTCTGACTGAGGGAGGGGTAGAGAGGCAGGGGGCTTCTCCCTCTTTGATTCCTCTGACAGAGGGAAGGGTAGAGGGGCAGGGGGCTTCTCTTCCTCTTTGACTCCTCTGACTGAGGGAGAGGTAGAGAGGCATGGGGCTTCTCCCTCTTTGATTTCTCTGACTGAGGGAGAGGTAGAGAGGCAGGGGGCTTCTCCCTCTTTGATTTCTCTGACTGAGGGAGGGGTAGAAAGGCAGGCAGCTTCTCCCTCTTTGACTCCTCTGACTGAGGGAGGGGTAGAAAGGCAGGGGGCTTCTCCCTCTTTGATTCCTCTGACTGAGGGAGGGGTAGAGAGACAGGGGGCTTCTCTTCCTCTTTGATTCCTCTGACTGAGGGAGGGGTAGAGGGGCAGGGGGCTTCTCCCTCTTTGATTTCTCTGACTGAGGTAGAGGTAGAGAGGCAGGGGGCTTCTCCCTCTTTGATTCCTCTGACTGAGGGAGGGGTAGAGGGGCAGGGGGCTTCTCCCTCTTTGATTCCTCTGACTGAGGGAGGGGTAGAGGGGCAGGGGCCTTCTCCCTCTTTGATTCCTCTGACTGAGGGAGGGGTAGAGAGGCAGGGGGCTTCTCTTCCTCTTTGATTCCTCTGACTGAGGGAGAGGTAGAGAGGCAGGGGGCTTCTCCCTCTTTGATTTCTCTGACTGAGGGAGGGGTAGAAAGGCAGGGGGCTTCTCCCTCTTTGACTCCTCTGACTGAGGGAGGGGTAGAGGGGCAGGGGGCTTCTCTTCCTCTGACTGAGGGAGGGGTAGAAAGGCAGGGGGCTTCTCCCTATTTGATTCCTGTGACTGGGGGAGGGCTAGAGAGGCAGGGGGCTTCTCCCTCTTTGATTCCTCTGACTGAGGGAGGGGTAGAGAGGCAGGGGGCTTCTCCCTATTTGATTCCTGTGACTGGGGGAGGGCTAGAGAGGCAGGGGGCTTCTCCCTCTTTGATTCCTCTGACTGAGGGAGGGGTAGAGAGGCAGGGGGCTTCTCCCTATTTGATTCCTGTGACTGGGGGAGGGCTAGAGAGGCAGGGGGCTTCTCCCTCTTTGATTCCTCTCATGCTTCTCCCTCTTTAATTCCCCTTACTGAGGGAGGAGTAGAGAGGCAGGGGGATTCTTCCTCTTTGATTCCTCTGACTGAGGGAGGGGGAGAGAGGCAGGGGATTCCTCTCACCTTGATTCCTTGCACTTTCGGAGGGGTAGATTGAAAAGAGTCTTGAAAAGAGTCTACTTTTTGACAGCTCAGTTTTCAACTTTGATATCATAGTTTCTCATTCTGTTACCAATTTTCTTAAGTTTATCATCAGGGTTTAAAATGTTCATAGCAGCTTTAAGAACTGTGATATCAGAGTTATCAATTACCATAAAGCTGCAGTAGATCTCTGAAATGAGCTTTGATCCACAACTGACAAATACACTGTGTTTTACGGTAGGACAGAAACTGAGATCTAAAGACTAAAAAAGCTCTATTCAGACTGGAGGTGAACATCACATGTCGCAGTCATGGGGTACATACATGTAAAGGTAAATATTATGGTAAAGGTGAACGATGAGCAGTTTGAGCTGACCGTTTCTTCACAAGCGTGTCCTGCCCGTTCCGCACGAGGCCGGTAGGCCGAGTGCGGAGCGGGCAGGACACGCGAGTGAAGAAACAGGAAGCTCAAACTGATCAGAGTTCATCTTTACATTTATGTCAAGGTGTTTGAGTGACTAATTAATCGATATTTGATCAATAAGATTGAAATTAAACCCTTATTTACCTGTCGTCTACCTGAGAATGCCGTGTGCCGCCATCTTGGATGTTTACGTTTCAAAGGCTGCGCATGTCCTGTGGACCTATGACGTCATTGTGCGGATTTCCCGCGGGTTATTTAACGCAGGGGTGCAATACGGGGGTTCAGTGCTTTCTCTATGGAACTACGATATTCACCTTGACATAAATAACTATGTCACCTGCACCTGGTGTGTCTTCCTGGTTCTTGTAGATTTACACAATTGATCCAATGGTGCCGTAATGACAAGCCAGCATGGAATCTTAAACACACTCATCCTATCTACATGAATCATACACAGACATGTGACATGATATATATGTGCACATCCTCATATTAACATTATACCATATAGTGGCATATTCATTCATTTCTTTTTATGTGCATAACGGTCTATAATTTGCTTTACATTCTAACTTGCACAAGGTAACTGCTGTAAGATCCTGTGTATATGCCGCACCCTGACTTTAGGAGAAAGCTTAAAGCCGCACCAAGGGCCTGAAAAGGTTGGCATTTCTTACTACAGGTATAGTCTATGTACACAAACACCTCATATAAGCCACACCCTGACTTTGGGAGAAAGGGAAAATTATTTATTTTGATATTTAAAGGATGGTCACACCACAAATATCTTCTGACCCCTTGGTGGGGCCATCCATAAATGATGTTAGGTAACAGTGGTGGTGCCGGGCGGGCGGGGGGGGGGGTGTCCATAGCTCCTGTACATTTCTATTGTAAAAGCGTGACGAGCTGGAGAGCAGGGGTATCAAAAATGGTCAAAAAAGGATGACATCATTTATGAATGACCCTGTGGTGTCTGTAAATAACCACATACACATAAGGGAGTGGTCATTATTTATTAACAGGGGGTGGTGGGTTTGAGGGGGGGCGTAAAAAATTCAGACCCCTCCCAAGGGGGAGCTCAAAACATTTTGAGCCCTCTTAAGGGGGGGCAAAAAAAATTACCCTCTTTTTAGCAAAAAAAGCCAGCGCGCTACTATAGATCACAGAGGGGTGCAAAGATTCTCCACGCCTGCGGCGCGGGGGCGCAAAAACATTTTGACTATCCTCGAGGGGGGGACGTATAATTTTTTCGCGCGTCCCCGCGAAAACCCACCCCCCCTGTCTATAAATAATGACCAATCCCTAAAGTAATACATGTACTTAACCCATTAAGGGCCACTCATACAGGGGTGCATCGTGCCCATTGGTCAGTATGATGCACCAATGAAGTGCCGGGGAGCAGACTCGCCAGCACTTCATTGGTGCACTATGCTGACCAATGGGCATGATGTACTACCGTAATCTCCCGCGTAGAAGACGCGTTGCGCGTATAAGACGCACAACTCAGCACATGCATTTTCGCGTATAAGACACACATTTTCATGCTGATATTTGTAAGATGAGTACATTTCTATAGTAAAAGTACCCCTCGTATAAGACGAACCCCAAACTTGAGAGAAAGCTATAAGACTCCCCAGCATTTTGTTTGGCCTAGAGGACGCGTCTTATACGCGGGGGATTACGGTAATGCAGTTTTTATCTACAGGGGGCGGTGGGTTTTCTGCGTTGAAAATCATGTGCAAACACGCCCTTTTAACCTATAGTAACACGTGGGATTTTTCCCCGGGGGGCCACTTAGGGATTTATGGAAACCATGTGCGTACAAGAATCAGCGGGAAAGGGGGTACTTTTTAGACCTCGGGAGCAGATCCATCCGGACCTGTTAAAAGGGGTCCCTTTGGGCCAATTTTTGGACAAAAGGGGTACATTTTCCAAGGGCTTGGCAATGGCGAAAGAATTTTTAAGATATTCCCACTAGAACCAAAGTTAGGTTTTGATATCAATAGGTCACTATATTTCTCAAAATCTTGACTTTTTTCAATCAAATTCTTAAAATTCGACTGGGAAAGGGGTTCTTTCTTTACAGAAACCTAAATCTTTTGGCCAGGAAAGGGGTAACCTTTTCACAAAAAATCAAAACATGGTCAGGAAAGGGGTAGTTTTTCCAAGAAAAATCTAAAAAAAATGGCCCGGAAAGGGGTATATTTTTATGAGAAAATTACGTTGAAAGGGTGTTTAATTTGAGGGCTTGTCTGAACAGCAGGGAAAAGGGGTACTTTTCCAAGCTGATTCCCGTCAAAAGGGGTATATTTTGGTCAAATATTGCCCCATTGAAGGGGTACCATCTCAAGGGCCGTGTACGCATATGGTTACTATAGAACATATATGGAGTGGCCCCCCTGGGGATTTTTCACTGAAAATCTAACATTATTTTAACCCCCCCATCACACCGGCCCCCCTGTTGCTAAAAATGACCATTGCCCCCCCCCAAGGGTTCAAAACAGGTGCCTGGTGTATTCACAGACCACCATATTAAACATATTAAATGCAGCCCTGGCGCGTTACTTAACAGGGCTGCATTCATGGGGCCCTTGATGGGGGGGGGGGTCCCATGTCGATTTCAAGAAATTGCCATGTGCCCATGTCATTTAAAAAAATTGCCATGTCACCATGTCGATTTTAAGAAATTGCCATGTCATTGTGTCGATTTTAAGGAATTGTCCATGTCACATGTCACTAGGCCAAAAAATGCTCATGTCGCCATGTCGATTTTAGGGGTCTAGAGCCATATTCATGCATCATGACGACCAATGGACATGAGGCATTAATGCATCATCAGCCCTTAAAGGGTTATAAACACCCATTTTTAAAACACCAGAATAGACCATATAACAATGAGCAGCCAGTATTTATACCTATAGGTGTGTGGCCACTCACCTGGATGCATGATCACCTATAGGTGTGTATAGGCCACTGACTCACCTGGCTGGATGATCAGCTGCTGGGTGGACCTAGTAGACATCTCCACAGTCGTCACTCCGTCTCTGCCCTCTGTAGTCATACTTTAGTTTATATTCTTCTTGTTGTTGTTGTTGTATAATTTATCTATTTCTCACTATCTGTGTGCATCTACCACACCCCCTGTACTGTGACTGTATGTGTATGGCGGGTCGATACAACGATATATATGTACTAGCACAATGTAGTACTATAGTAATGTGTCAGACTGGGGACTGTGTGTTAGGATGGGTGATTAGACACAGGGGGAGTGGTCATTATTTATCAACAGAAGGGCCCTAGACCCCTAAAATCGACATGGCGACATGGGCATTTTTGAGCTTAGTGACATGGGACATTGACACTTTCTTATAATCAACATGGGGACATGAGCTTTTCTTAAAATCGACACAGTGACATGGACATTTCTTAAAATCGACACAGTGACATGATCATTTCTTAAAATCGACATGGGACATTGGGGACCCCCCAATTTTTTATGTCCCCCCCGCACTGGAAGTTTTCACCCCCCTCTCTGATGTATACTAGCACGTGGGCTATTTTCTTCCCGAAAAGAGGCAACTCTCGCCAAGAAGGGTCAAAGGTTTTTAGCCCCCACTCAATCCCACCCCCACTCAGTTATTAAATAATGAACACTCCCTTAAAGGGGAGGGGTGATTATTTCATTGGTTTGGGGTTTCATTTTTGAGTTGTTGCTTGTAATGTTTTCACCACTTCCCCTTGGATCGAGGGGTTGAACCCCCCCCCCCCATCCCGCGTCCAGAGTGACCGACATAATTTGTCGTCGGCCCCTTTTGCTCTATAATATTTCATTTTTATTACAAAAACGTGCAATTTATTTTTCGACCCCCACCCTCTGAAGGGTGACACATTTTTTGGTACCCATTGTGTAAAATCTTTTTTTTTTGCTCTTTTCCAAAAGAAACCCTACCCCCCACCCTTGTTAGATGATGAACACTCCCTAGAGTTGGATATTAAGAACACTGTTATGTTGGGGGTGAGGGCGGTGGATGGTTGGAGGGGTGGGAGATTGGTGGGTGGGGGGGGGGAGTTGTTCTTTGGACCCTACAATACATGGAGCTACCTGAGATAAACAAACCATCTATGACACTGGGACATATATAGGGACTGGGTATGGAAGCTGGGTGAAGGGGGCATGTTTGAGTATGCAGGGGGACATGATCTTGTTTAATACACCACATAGGCCTAGAGCAGGGCCCCGGAGCAGGGTCTGGGAATATAAGGGAAGGAGGGAGGAAGGAAGGGAGGAGATGGAAGGGAGGGGGAGGGGGGTGTGAAGGGAGGAATAGAGGGAGAAGGAGAGGAAAGGGAGGGATAGGGAAGGGCGAGATGGAAAAGAAGGTGGAAAAGGGGTAGGGAGGGGGAGGAAGAGGAAGGGAGGGAGGGGAACATGGAAGGTGGAAGGTGGGAGAGGAGAGGGGTGGGTGAGGGGTGAGGGGAAGAGAGAGAGACGGAGGGGAGAAAGGGAGGGGAAGAGAGGGAAAGAGGAAGGGGAGGGAGGAGGGGAAGGAGAGGGGAGAGGGCGAAGGGGCGGGTGAATGAGAGAGAGAGAGAGAGAGAGAGAGAGAGAGAGAGAGAGAGAGAGATAGGGACAGGGAAGGAATGGGAGAAAGAGAGGGAGGGAGGGAGATCAAAGAAAGATGGGGAGAGAGGAGGAATGGGGATGGAGGGCCTGAGAAAATTCAAATGGAAGGAAGAGAGAGAGAGGAAGGAGAGGCTGAGGATGGATAGGGGAATGCAGGGGGTGGAAAACAGGAGAGCGGGGAAGGAGACGGGAGAGGGCGAAGGGGCGGGTGAATGAGGGATGGGGAGGCAAGAGCAGAGGTGTGCAAGAGGAGGGGGAGATAGGGCAGTGAGAAGGGAGTGGGTGGGGGAGGATGTGAGGGGCTAGTGGACAAGAGGATTCTAAGACAGTGAGAGGGAAGGATCAAGAGAACGGGAGAGGTTTAAATCTATAGTCTTCAGGTAAGGTTTTCTTTTCCCTTCTTTTTTATTTATTAAAACAAAGTAGGAGGGGCGGTGCTTCGAAAAAAGAATGCTGCCCCCTCAACCCTCATTTTATTAGGAAATGACCACTTCTTTAGAGGCCCCTATACATGTGTGTTTCGGGCCTCCCCAGCCCCAGGCCATCTTTAAAAGGGGTCTATGTCTTGCTTTTCTATCCTCTCTGAGTGTGGGTGGTGTCCATATGCACGGGCACTGGCACATATTCGTTCCTTGAATCTCCTCTTTCCTGTCCCCTCTTTCTTACATGTGTCTGGTGTCCATATGCACGGGCATAGGCACATATATTCCTTTGTGACGTGATGTCTAATGTACTTTTTCCGCCATGAATATGACCTTAGCTGTCGGCTTGGCGTTAAACAACCATTACTCACTCACTCACATGTGTGTTTCGATCCCACAAACTAACGACCCCACCATGTCCCCCGTGAAAACACTGCCCCTACAAGCCCACTGTACAGTCTGATACCTAAATATATACAAGTCCAAGTCAGCCTAGGGTGAGTGGGTACTGAGAGTATGGTTCTACATATCAGTGGATGGTATCCAGTCACCATATCCCTCATGATGAGGACCTTGCAACTGTCAGGGGTATTTCCCACCAAGGAATAATTGACTCAAGGCTATTTATAGTCCTTCAAGATAGGCTGATTTTATAGGAAAAGTTGTCACAATACAATATACGGGCACCAAAGCTACTTTTAGTGGATTAAAGCTGTATATATCCCTACTTCTTTAAGGGGTGTGGATGGGGGGTCCCCCATGTCACATGTCGATTTAAAAAAAATGGTCATGGCACTTGTCACTTAAATCACCATGTCACCTCTAAGCGCCTATCATGTCCCATGTCGAATTTAAGAAAGCACCTATGTCATGTCACTTATTGTTTTGCCTCATGTCACTAAGGCCCATGTCACATGTCGATTTTAAGAAATGGCCATGTCACCATGTCGAATTTAGTGGTCCATACCCATTCTTTACTGGCTGATAAAAATTCCCTTCGTGAATATCTGAGTTTTAAATTTGACATTTCCTCGTAAGATAAAAAATGGGTGTGGACCACTAAATTTGACATGGTGACATGGCAATTTATTAAAATCGACATGTGACATGAGAGGTTCTTAGAGGTGACATGGGACATGGGGATTTAAGTGACATGTGACATAACCATTTCTTAAAATCGACATGTGACATGAGAGGTTCTTAGAGGTGACATGGGACATGGGGATTTAAGTGACATGTGACATAACCATTTCTTAAAATTGACATGTGACATGGGGGACCCCCCATCCACACCCCCTAAAAAAGTAGAATAGAATGTTCAATAAAATGGGCACCAAGAGCTTTTTATTTGATTATGTCTCTCTCCCCCTTACTCCCAGCAAATGGTCCATACTTTCTGAATTCATTGAAAAGAACAAAACTTATGACATTTTTTATTGTTTGGCCAAATCATCAGACTTCAGGTGTGCCTTATATGTGGGATGGACCTTATGTACGATACATCTGGACCAATGCTTATTTGAAAAATGGTTATCAATTATTTATTATGACGGTATCAAATGGTTGTTTACGAAATTCCCCATGCCACTTATCTTTTCCCTGATATGGGTCTGGACGGGTCTGGACCCCTGAATTTGGCAAGGGCCAGAACTGTATCTAGACTGTTGTATCTGTACTGTAGTAAGGGCATAATGCATGGCTGGGCTTCCACTCGGTCCTTTTATCCCACGGGCTCGGTCCTTTATCTAAGGGTTATACCATGGTTTCAACCATTAAATTAATTATTTTACTTTATAAAGCCATGAAATGCACTGATTTTTGTTGCGAGTCGACGACAGAGCTCCGATTCGAATCAAAACACGGCATCTTCCTCAGCGAGTGGACCGGACTGCGCAGACGCAAAATGTTACGTCGACGTGTGTCCGAGGGGCATTTTCATAGAGCTATATATAGTATATGGTGCTTCACTCTTGGAGCCACCATATTGGTACAGACTGCTTGACAGTAGGCTCAAAGTAGACATGGCACATTGCAGGCACAGTGCAACCCTATGGGCTTACAGGGAACTACAGTGGCGCACACTTTTCTAACCTTCTCTCCACAAATTCTGCATGGAGACTGACCTCAGTTGGCGTGCATTGAATTTGGCATGGTCATATGGACAGATTATCTTGGACCCTGTATTTCATATACATGACTATATTTACAGCACAGCACACATTCGCCACCTGGTTTGTTTAGTCAGTACTAAAATACGTGTGCCTCTGGCAGCCATCTGGTGTTTAGTTGGTACTGGTCGCTTTGCTATGCCGGATACAACTTGCTACATTGGTCTATGCCCTAAGGACATATTGCCGCGCCGCATGAGAGAGGCGCGTACATTTTCGCGGATAAGGTACGTTCCCACACTGGGTATGGGAAGGAGGTAGAGGAGAATGCATGCCCCCAGGGCATAGGTACTGGGATCTTGTAGGCTATAATGAGAGCTCCTACAGCGCATAGACCTAGCTATGCCCTCAGGGCATGTCAAGAGAGCCCTGAAGAACTGAATAATAAATAAATTCACTGAATTGTTATCTATTAACTTAGAAGAAAGGGACATGCCTTGAGGGCATAGATTGTGCTTGTGCTGCCCTGAGGGCATGCACTCGTCAATTAGCCTCTGGCATTGGCATCACTAATAATACCCTTGGGGCATAGCCTACCACTAATATTGATGCCTGATCTGGACTAGACCCCTTAATACAGGATTTTTTTTTCATCATCAGGATATATTCTCGACTTGAGGCTATAAAATAATGCAACTGTTATGCCCTCAGGGCATTAGCGCTCACTAACTGATGCCCCCAGGGACTGTCTCTTCTCTATAAATTCCCCAGGTAAATTCCCTACCTATTAAAGGATGGTGTAGTTTTGGGTTTTCAAAGTAATGCCCCAAGGGTATTCATACACTAGTAATGCCCTAAGGGCATGCTTTGGTCAATCATAGTGTGGATAGTGGCCTAGACAACGCTGGTGTTGTCCTGAGGGCATGTGTGTGCTTATGGTTAATCTCAGAACTTCAAAAGAGCAGGAATATGCCCCCAGGGACCAATACACAATGCCCTCAGGGCATACACTAGAAGTGGTCAATTGTTTGTATGTAAAGGCCAGCAATATGCCCTCAGGGCATAGTCCAACATAGCAAGTTGCGTCCTGCCTTTGCTGCCCAGTGGTGCCCCCTTTGGACTACAAAGTGAATATATTTGGTCACAAAACTATCTTGATGTCAATCTTCGCTTACGGTATGTGCATGAACTTTCATTGGATCTGGACAAATCACAGTGGTGTGGTTAGGGAGTGCTCATTATTTATTAACAAGGATGCACCCATGAATGGCTTCATAAGTGCATCATGCAAAACATTGGGCGCTCATTTTAACATTAGCAGCCTTCTGAGCTTTCATCGACCTCCCAATCCCTAAAAAACAGACCCATTGTAACTGAATTCTTAAAGCATGGCTAAATCAAATTCTAAAATCTGAAGCCTAGATCTAGCCTGGGACTTCTCTTGTATTGAATAAATAAGACAATACAAAGTTGTGGACTATCATATTGAGATTTATTTCCGAGACACAGTTCTGACAGTGCGGCACTTGTAGATATATAACAAGTAATAAATTAACGAGTATTCCCGCGTTCCGGTCATACAATTCCTGAAATAAGGAATTTATTTTCTCTACAAGCACCCCAAGTTTTCCCACTCCTCGCTTACATTAAAATCAAACATTTATATCAATATCGTCAGGCGTCTTATCACAATTCTTAATTCTGGCATATGTTGAAAGGTTGTAACATACATTTTAATAGCATACTTTTATCCAAAAGGAAGATATTAAATTAATAACAGTTTCCCTTTAATGTCTTAGACCCTGATTGTTTTACGGTCTTAAATGCATTAATTGGGCATTTTGGCATTTTCTGCTGCTGATGCTAAATATCTCTGGTGATGATGTCTTCGGATCCTTCAAGCCGTCGCTCTACCATGACATACCCATTCACTAGTCGTTCCTAATCGTCCTAACCCCGCGTCGTGCTTGGAGCGTTAGTTTAGTAGCTGCGTCCAAAGAGAGTGAAGTGCTTGGGCGGACACGGACAGTCCGGACACACACATTTCATACCGGGGGTGATCTCGGCTGGCTGCTTGAACGGGATACAGAGTCCCTTGGCGCCCATGGCCGGGGCCCCCTCCTCCACCACTGCATCTCTGTAACATGGCATGAATAACGGTTAATATTTATATTGGCTGAATTAAGGTTTTCACTGGTTGTTGATCAAAATAAAGTAATGAGGCTAGTGAATAAAAGCATATAATATGTGAATGTGGCAACAAAGTATGAAAAATGTATGCTCTGAAAAAATTGTTGTTGTTTAAACGCAAAAACTTTCAACTTTTCTTGAAACGTCCTCTAAATCAAAGCCAATTTCTCAACCAATGGATACAATACTGCACTGTTTGTCCCTTAAAGGGTGAACTTCTGTACAGCCCATGAGTCGTCATGATGCACGAATGCATCCCTGGCTATGGGGCTGATACACTCTGAGAGGGTCGCCATGATGCACCAATGATTCATCAGTGCATCATGCCGACCAACCAGGGGGAGAGCCCAGTGCTATGATGCCACCTTGTAGCAGACTAGAGTATGACCATGTCTGACAGAGCTAGAAGGCAAGGAAATGGTCAAAGCATGGCACAGTGGAGACATCGTGTGAGTGGCATTGGAACTAAGCAAACATGAAATGTACCAGAAATGAGTTCACTGAGCTCATATTAGTGGTAATTGAAATATCTTTCTCACTCTTTAGGAGTGGTGCTCCAATGTTCTCTACTGCACCCCCTCATACATTAGACATTGAAATAATTTTCACAAATAGTACATTTAATGGATCTCAACTCAATTATTTCTATGAAATGCTCAAAGTTGACCTTTAGAACAACCCAGTATCAACTGAAACAGGATGGATTTCTCCATACTGATACATTGAAGTGCAGCTAAACAGGACCCATTACGTAGAGTGAAGTATATTTGATGTAAATGTATCATAGGATATGTGACACATGTGTTAATATAGCAGAATTGAAGTATTTCCTCAGGCATACTGAGCTATACACACAAATATGAATGTTATAGTTTCCGCTAGATGGCGCCGAAGCACTGGTTGCCCCCCCTGCCGACCAATGGCCATAATGCACTCCTTGACCACAGAACCTTAAATGGCCAACTCCTGTTTACTCTTCAAGCATTGTTTCTCTTTACTCTTTTTTATTAAGATGCATCTGCTTGCAGAGAGACAAATTCAGGACTACCGTATTCGACGTTATTAGCGCAGAGTGCGCTTAAAAAATGATCTCTTCATCTAAAACTTGAAACAGAAAATAATTGCAATGAGCGCACATCACTGGTGGTAGGAATGTAAGTATATATTGCTGGTTGCCATTACTCTAACCCCCCCAAGTGTTAACACCACCTTCACACCTACCTGTGCCGCAACACCTGCAGGTGTGAAATTCTACATGCACCTCCCAAAGGTGTGGCAATATAATGTGCGAGTCTAGGGTTAGGCTATATTGCTACTCTTAATATTTGAACTCCCTACAGAAATGTATTGGAAGAGGTGTGTATTGCTGCAGTGCCAAAATAGGGGAGGGGGTGCGCTTATTAGGGTATGTGCGCTAATTATGTCGAATACAGTAGTGCTTACTAGAGCCATAAAATACGGCGCTAGGTACGAGTGTGCTTACCTGGCGGAGAGCACCTTGATCTTCTCCTCACATGGGATAGCGCCGCAGAATGGCGCCAGGATCATACACTTCTTGTCGAGTGCGGCACAGAAGGCGTCCATCGTGTCAGCACGCACCATGTGTTCATCACGCTCTTTCAAGGCCCTGTTGATACAATAATGTGGCACGTTAACACTAACGTACATTCATAGGGAAGTAAGGGAGTGAGTGAGTAATAGATGTTTAACGCCATTTCGACAGCTAAGGTCATATTCATGGCGAGAACTACATTACATAATTTCACAGAGGAATGTGTCAGTGCCCGCGCATATGTGCACCACACACATCCGAGGGGATAGGAAAGAGGAGAAATAGACCCTTTTAAGTGGGCTAGGGAAGCTAGGGAAGCCCGGGAAGTAAGGGACCATTCACAATATATATAAATATTTACTGAAAAGGCTCCAAGAGTCAATTAGAATACTGGAATATAGGCTGGTATAAAGACTTAGCGGGTTTAATTATCAGCCAATGAAATAATCCCAACCATTCACTGCAGGCCTCTCTGGGGCCAGTTGGTACCCATATAAAAACTGTTTCTAAGCAATGGGCGGGCCGTTTGGACTATCCGCTACCTCTGTATAGAAATGAATTGTTCTTTGGAACTTGAAAAATCCTTGAAATCAGGGAAACAGTAGCCCCTGAAGATTTCTATCACTAATCGCGAATATTGACTGACAATGTTCAGTTTTGAACTGACATTAACAGCCGAAGGTCATTGCTGGTCTTTGTTGACATTTGAACTTGACTCACTTGGCAAACATGTCGTCATGGATGGTGTCGAGCATGGTCGTCAGTGCAGCGGTGGCGCCCTCTAGCTTCATGGTGGTTTTCTCTCCCGTATCACGACGTACGGCGACCAGTGTACCCTGCTTGATGTCACGTGGTCCCAGCTCTACACGGATTGGTACACCCTAACAACAGATGCCAACAAATATGATACATACCGTATTCCATGTGATTACTGTGCGCTTAAATAATAAAAAAATCTAAAATGGCTGTTTAGTACCAAACACTTTCAATTGGGCTTCAAAAATTAAAAAAAAGAGAAGTTTCTAGTCTATGATGTGACCAAAAAGAGGGGGTGTGCTTATAAACTTATATATGAAGACATTTTTAATCCCCCCCCTCCACATTTGACATTTTCTCCCATCAATGTTACGGTACTATTTCCGTGTGTACCTTGAGTTCCCAGTGGTTGAACTTCCATCCAGGTGAGTAGTTGTCTCTGTAGTCTCCCTTGGCGCGGATTCCGGCCGCCTTCAAAGACTTTACAAGGTCCTCGCACTTAGCATCCAGCGCTTTACGGTCGTCCTCGCTCAGATTCGCTGTGATTCCGCATGGCACAACCACAATCTGTGTAATGATATTGGACATACTTGTATTATCTTAATATCCCGCGTATAGGCACACCTCACTGGTCGGCGAAACTGCGCGTCAGGACTTCATTGGACCATCAGGGTAAATATGATGCATGGATGCAGCACTGGTGAGTAACTCGCTAGGTCTACATTCATGCATCATGGCGACCAATGGGCATGATGCATGAATGCAGCACTGGTGAGTTACTCGCTAGGTCTACATTCATGCATCGTGGCGACCAATGGGCATGATGCATGAATGCAGCACTGGTGAGTTACTCGCTAGGTCTACATTCATGCATCATGGCGACCAATGGGCATGATGCCGTAATGCAGTACTGGTGAGTTACTCGCTAGGTCTACACTCATGCATCATGGCGACCAATGGGCATGATGCATGAATGCAGTATTGGTGAGTAACTCGCTAAGTCTACATTCATGCATCATGGCGACCAATGGGCATGATGACGTAATGCAGTACTGGTGAGTTACTCGCTAGGTCTACATTCATGCATCGTGGCGACCAATGGGCATGATGCCGTAATGCAGTACTGGTGAGTTACTCGCTAGGTCTACACTCATGCATCGTGGCGACCAATGGGCATGATGCCGTAATGCAGTACTGGTGAGTTACTCGCTAGGTCTACATTCATGCATCGTGGCGACCAATGGGCATGATGCATGAATGCAGCACTGGTGAGTAACTCGCTAGCTCTACATTCATGCATCATGGCGACCAATGGGCATGATGCATGAATGCAGCACTGGTGAGTTACTCGCTAGGTCTACATTCATGCATCATGGCGACCAATGGGCATGATGCATGAATGCAGCACTGGTGAGTTACTCGCTAGGTCTACATTCATGCATCATGGCGGCCAATGGGCATGATGCATGGATGCAGCACTGGTGAGTAACTCGCTAGGTCTACATTCATGCATCATGGCGACCAATGGGCATGATGCAGTAATACACTATGTGCCTTTAAAGAGTTGACAAAAAAAAAGAATCATTTTTTCACGTTTTGTATGTGTACAAAAGGAAGATATGTCAGAAATTCAGAACCTATCTTGTTGAAGAGAGGAGTCAGAATAATACAAGATGCATTCCTAACTTAAGCTGATCCTGGAAACAAACAGTAAGTTAAAATTGCCCCTACCTGTATACATGCCATCCTAGGTGGCAGCACCAGTCCCTTGTTATCCCCATGCACCATAACGATGATACCGATGGACCGCGTCGTGATGGCCCATGAGTTCTGGTACGCGAAACTCTTCTCTCCGCTCGTCGGGTCCTCGAACGACAGATCAAACATCTTGCTGAAGTTCTGCCCTAAGTGATGAGATGTAGCGGCTTGGATGCCACGCCCGGTAGCGCTGACGTAAACCTCGACGGTTGTTGTGAAGTCACCGCCGGCGAATTTCTCCTTCTCAGTTTTGCAGCCCTTGACGCAGGGGACGGCCATGTGCTGCTCGTATATCTCATCATACAGGTTAATAATGGCGTACACCTGGAATATGGAGGTTATCATTATTTAGATATCAGTTTTAAAACTTGGCTTTTATGTGGAGAGATCTACAGGCTTATAGGATCAGCCCAAGAGGGTATTTGACAATATATAACTGTACTAAACAGCCAATTTCCAAGCCCTGGTTGCGACATACTCAAACTCAGGGTGCGGCATATAAGGGAGAGCTAGGGTACTACACCTTAAAACAACCTCCTACGTTTAATCATTTTTTTTAATTACATTAAATCTTTGTGTAAAACTGACCTCCTCCTCGGCCTCCTTGTATGTGGCGTAGGCGGAATGTCCCTCCTGCCACAGGAACTCACGTGTCCTCAGGAACGGCTGGGGGTGCTTGAACTCCCACCTCTAAAACATGACATTACATTAATATTAGACATTATATCTAACAGTAGAACGGCTGGGGGTGCTTGAACTCCCACCTCTAAAACATGACATTACATTAATATTAGACATTATATCTAACAGTAGAACGGCTGGGGGTGCTTGAACTCCCATCTCTAAAACATGATATTAGATTAATATTATGCATTATATCTAACAGTAGAAAGGCTCGGGGTGCTAAACTGACATATTAGACATTGTACACAAACGCCTCTATAAAAAGCTCGATAGTACTGGTGGCCGTGCATCTAAGATCACTTTAAACACGTTATTTTTACCAAAGAGTAGGAAACCAACCAGATTTAAACCATGTACTCGAGTTTTAAACAACTCAAAAAGGATTAAAATGAGTAAATAATTTGCTACCAGGAGGGACCAAAAATTTCCAAGTCTAAAAGAACAGGCATTCTGCAACAATATCCAAAGTAATTATTGTAGATGTCTTTGTTTAAAGTAACACGTACCACAACGTTACACCACTGATTGAGTTTAATCGGTAGATCTCTGTGACTCTGTATCCAGCGTGCATAGGCTGGATACATGACTGTCTCACTGGTAGGACGAATAGCGATTGGCTCGGCCAGCTCTGAGTTACCCGACTTTGTCACCCACGCGACCTCCGGGGCGAAGTCCTCGATGTGATCCTTCTCCTTCTGTAGAGCGGCGTTAGACACGAACATGGGGAAGTAGACGTTCTGAAAACCCATCTCTGTAAAATAAAGTGCACAATCTCCATTATTGACATGTTACAGCATTCTTATCTACCGTAATCTCCCGCGTATAAGGCGCGTCTTATACCCGAATCAAATCGGGGGTGCGCCTTGTATGTGGGAGGGACATTGCCTTGAGTTTAGGGTGCGCCTTATGGGGGGGGGGGGTATTTTTACTATAGAACAGTACTAAACTGACAAAAATTTGCCCTCAGAGGTGCGCCTTATACGTGAAACAGCCTTCTCTGGGTTGGGGGTGCGCCTTCTACGCGAGCTGCGCCTTCTACACAGGAGATTACAGGTAACTCAAGTAGCATCAAAATCCTAATCTTTCATATTGTACTTGGAAATCCAGAAATATGATACCTGTAAATTCCTATGTACAATAAGCTGTATCAAAGTATATATAGAACTTACTAAAACGCACCCTTACATTGGGAGAAAGCTATAAACTGCACTATTTCACAGCAAAACATAATTAAAAAAAGTTTTTGTAAAATAAAGTCGTCACCTTTGATCTTGGCATCAAACCATGTGTGGACGCGTTCCCATATGGAGAATGACCAGGGACGGAGAACATAACAACCGCTCACATCATAGTACTCGATCATCTCAGCCTTAGTGATTACCTGGTGGTGGGAATAGAGGTAACATTAGAACGAAGTCACTATCGACAAATACTGAGGATTTTATTACTTCCCTGCTAAGTACTACAGCGGGTTATTCCCTAATGCACAACCTATGGTCAACATGATTACATCTAGGGTACCCTGGTAGTTGTGAGTTCAGGCCACACAAAAAAAAAGTACTGGTTTCTCATCACCGCGCACATAAAAAAATAGTGTTTTGAAAATTTTCTTTTTTTCTTAGATTTTTAGTCATAAACATGGTAAAAATAGACAAGAAATGCGGTTGTGACCGCATAAAAAACGCCTCCCATCGTTAATGTCGGTATTCAGTAATTTTGTATTGTGAGACCTCATCACATGGGGCAAATGCAATTATCATAGCACACTCCCGTACTGCTTAGCGGTACCGCCGCTACGCAGCGTGGGAGGCGCTAAAAAAGTATGGGCATGTTTGGTATCAAATTAAAGCAATCGATGTCAGTAATGCAGAGATTGAGTGCATTTGCATAAAAAAAAAAATTATAATCAGTATGAGTGCATTTTCATATTTTTTTTTTTAATAATCAGTATGAGTCCATGTCCTGAAGTGCCAAGAGCCTGGGGCCAAAAGTAGAAAAAAAAAACACACGAAAAAACCGACCTCGTCATATTCATCAGTGGTCGCTGATGAAACCAGTTTTTTTTTTTGAGTGGCCTTAACTGGCTCTAAAGTCTAGAAATATTGGCCCTTTCCTAGTTTGAAAAAGACCCCAAAGAGGAAGATTAGAGACATAAGTGACTGAGCACAAAAAGCTCTGAAATATTCTAATTGAAGCCGCTAAATGTGTATAGAAATGTACAGGCTTTTGGAACTTAAAGATCTCTGAAATTAGGTAAAACCCTGAAGACTTCCATATTATTAGAGAGTGAGCACATTATAGCTTGAGCTTTACCAGACTTTTTTTTATATATCCTGGCAAAAAGAAACATTTCCCACCTGTGAGTACCACTCAGGCAGGTCCTCTTCCTTCTTGGCCTCCAGCCCGAGGCGCGTCACCTTCTTCACCTCGCGTCCCGCCGCACCATCAGAACTCTGCTGGTTCTCCTTCTCTTTGTTTGCCTTGTCCTACAAAACATGGTTTAAAAAAATATTTGTTTAATCAGAAATTTAATCAGACCGTAAAACCTCACATAAGCGAATTTATCTTACTCATTCATTTTTCATATTTCAGCCAAATTTTTGCTCTTCAAATTCACAGTTGGCTTAAGGGAGAGGTTTTGTTACGTTATGTTGAAGAGAAAAGAACTTTTAAATGCTTTTTCATATATGGGGCGAACTTTTTTTTACTGCACCCACTGGACGCATTGATACCGTCATGATGAGTAACTCACCAGTTTACATTCATGCATCAGAATGACCTACCGTAATCTCCCGCCTATAAGGCACACCCCGCCTTTAAGGCGCACCTAGTGTTTTAGGATTTAGCCAGAAAAATGAAAAATCCATAACTTCTTTTCTACTGAATGAATTTTCAAAATTTAAAAAGCTGTGTGTTTCTTGGACCCCTCTGGACCCCATATGCTGCTGATTGGGTTACATGGGAGTGTCACATATCAAAAATAAAGACCTTTAAAGAAAATGGGTTTTAGTGACTTTTAACTGACCAGTGGGAACCCTGTTGAAGTATTAAGGATTAAGTTACATTTCCGTACCTTCTTGTTTTTGTCCTTCTTGGGTTCATTTTCCTTGTTGGCCTTCTCCTTCTTCTGCCGGCCACCCCCGGCCTGTGGCGGGTCCTCCCCGGTCAGTTCTTTGTACTGCGCCTTGAGGTCTAATAGCGCCTTTACCGCTACATCAATCTCATCCTGACAAGGGAATGCGTAAAATGGGGTAATTTCATGTTGTGAACGAGCCATGCTACAGATTTATATTGGACAACTCACAAGATGTGGCCTATACAAAACAAACGTGGAGTCCAATTTAGGGTCCTACCCATCCCCCATACCCGTTTCTAACCCCTGAAAATTACCAATTTTCAATGTATTTGATGTGGTTTCCGACAATTTATTTTTCTAAATCTTCGACATGTTTCATTATAGCCAACAAATTTCATCATTTATGCATATGCATATAAAGGCAAGAGAGAAACATTGTTTAAAGAATTGTGAAAAATATTTTCTTTTTTTGGGGAAAAAAAGGGTCATAGCTAAGGGTAGACTCTGAAAAGAAGTTCTAAACCGATTTTGACCAAAAAAAAAACCCAAAATAAAATCGATTTACAACCGGGGTTAAACGGAAAGACTTGGTTTACATGTTACATACCTTTGGTGCCTTTTTGCCCTTAAGGTCACGGACTGTGTTTCCCTGGGCTTCAATCTTAGACTTTAAATCCTCTGCCTGCAATAACAAAGGACATGGTGTGAAATTAGGGTTTAATTTTGTTAGACGCCATTTAACGCCGGGAGATGTTGATTGATTGATTTGTGTTTTACAGCACTTTAGCGGCACTAAGTGGCTATCTCGTGCTTCACAGGTTGATAATTTAACAGAGGAATGTGTCAGTGCCCGCGCATATGTGCACCACACACATCCTGAGGGGATAGGAAAGAGGAGATATAGACCCTTTTAAGTGGGCTAGGGAAGCCTGTGTCCTGCTTTTGGTACTCTTTGGACCAGGCTGATCAGTACATAAGCCGGGACGGAATTTGTTGACCCTCCAAGCCCCATTTGGAAGGATCGCCGGGAGATGTGTCAGTGCCCACGCATATATGTGCACCACACACATCCGAGGGGATAGCAAAGATGAGATATAGAGAATTTTAAGTGCTGCATAGTTTTTTAACCTTTAAATTTATTAATGCATCGTCCCCATTTGTCATCAGCTTCAATCTTAGACTTTAAATCCGCTGCCTGCAATAACAAAGGACAATGTGTGAAATTAGGGTTTAATTTAACCACTTTGGTGCTGAGTGAGTGAGTAATAGATGTTTAACGCCATTTCGACAGCTGAGGCCATATTCATGGCGAGAACTACAGTTTCACCGGGAGATGTGTCAGTGCCCACGCATATATGTGCACCACACACATCCGAGGGGATAGCAAAGATGAGATATAGAGAATTTTAAGTGGGCTAGGGAAGCCCGACTTTGGTGCTGCATAGTTTTTAAACCTTTAAATTTATTAATGCATCGTGCCCATTTGTCATCATGATGCATGAATGCAGCCCGGGTGAGTAACTCGCCAATGTGACATTCATGCATCATGCCGACTCATTCAGTTTAATACTCCTTACCGTATTCATTTTAATAAGCGCACATACATGTACAGAAATTTATTAATTAGATGCTCAACACATCATACAGAATTAATTCTAATAATAAGCACACCCCCTAAAGCCTAAAAATCGTAGTTTTTGCCCTGAAAAATCGTTGTTTTTTTTTGCCCTGAAAATCGGTGTTTTTTTCCCCCCTGAAAATCGGTGTTTTTTTTTTTTGCCCTGAAAATAGTTGTTTTCCCCCTTAAAATCGTTGTTGTTTTTTTTGCCCTGAAAATCGTTGTTGTTTTTTTGTCCTGAAAATCTTTGTATAATTGCACTGCATTTGAGGACCCGAAAAGGTCAAAAGGTGTGCACTTGTTAGGGCATGTGCGCTTATTAGAATGAATACGGCATACGTTTGTTTTTATTTTCTATTATGGCACACTTAATTCATACTATAGACTTCAGGCATGGTTCCTGAAGTTTTCAATACTATTCTACCTCATACGAGAGGAGCCATCCATAACTGACGTCATGCAAACTTTGAGTCGTTGACCATTTTTGACCCCCCCTCCCCTGTTTTTGACAAATGACATCATGCTGGAGGGGGGGGGGGTTTGGCCCGGCATGACAGAATTAATTTTCCATATACCTTCAGCATTGCAAACTTGCTAAAAAAAAATATGATGGGGGGGGGGGGTCAAAAATGGTCAAATTTTGCATGACGTCATTTTTGGATGGTCCCAAAGTCTTAATTATACCCAAGGCCAAGGCAAGGGTTTTTATACGTTCTGTAGAAATATCCCATGTCTCTTACATAAATATCAAGAGACCTGAGCAGGACTAAAACTGACACAGTGACAGTCTAGGTGTAGACTGGTGTACTACCGGTATGGTGGCTCTGTGTGTTGTTTTTCTGCACCAATACACAACACTTCCTTATAAGGGACTAGCACTGCAGACCCATCTACAAAATGACCCCCCCCCCCCCTCCAGGCTATAGCCTTGAAGGCAGCACGTGTCATATATGGGTCAATCCACCGAAAGTGGGCACCTGGGTCTTTTTTGGTCTTTTTTGGATACAGGGGGCTGTAAAATAAAAAGTAAGTAACCATTCTTCTTATTTCTGGTTTCATTTCAAAGAAAACACCTTGGGCTTCAAAAGAAGGGCAAGTTTACATATGTCGGCCTGCTATTTTTTTAGATATGGTGGACAAAAGTTCAAAAATGGCCAAAAATTGCCTTTTTATTCAATTTCCACCTCATCCCAGGGTCTATACCATCAAGCCAAACAGCAACAGACCAATATAATTTTATCTATTCCTTAGTGGGGGTCCTATCTAACATTTTCATGTTGTTTGGAGGTGCTCTGGTTGGCATTCCTTTTCCCCTGTTCATTTCCATAACCAAATACAGGTGCTGTAATGGGTGTGAGCAAAATGAAAGTACACTGGTAGGCCTACTAAAACTCTACCCTCAATCTTCTTATTTCCCACCAAGATTAGGGTCATCATAGGGGATTTTCTGGTACAGAAACTTAGGGTCTACTTGCAGGCATGACTGTGCAGTACATATTCAAGTATTTTCAAGTCCATTTTGCTCACGCCCATTACATTCAAATTTCTGCATCCAGGACAAATACTATCAAAGTTTTCTTTCTTTCAACCAGCCTAACTTGAAGATCTATTGTTAATAAGTCATTTTAAAAAAAGACTGGAGTCTCTACATGCCTTGGTTATGCCAAAAAGAGGGGTTAACTGACAGATGTAATGGGCGTGAGCGTAATGGGCGTGAGCGTAATGGGCGTGAGTAAAATGCACTGCAAGCATGTTGGCAGGCTTGATGCATTCCAAATGCATCCTATAAGTATTCTTAGATTATTTTTATTGCCTAGATTAATTCTGGGTGAGGTTATATTGCTGAGTTGCTGTCTGAAGTCTGGGAAAGTTGTTTCGCTCATGCCCATTACGCTCACGCCCATTACATTCATATTATTTCCTTATGTATTGTAAATATCCATGTTTTTTTCCTATTTTCTTCATAGTGTGGCTTTGGGACCTTTTGTCAAATATCCTAACTGAAAATCATGTAGTTCTGACAAATATTTCTGTGATGTAGAGAAGAATTCATTTTGCTCACGCCCATTACATTTTCATAATTTTGAATATTTGCAATAAAAACTGACCGCTTGGGAGTTAGTGACTTGAATGAACCTTTCCTAAGAGCCAAGATATAGGGCTATCAATAAAATTAAGTTTCATGATCTAATTCTTAGTTTTTAAAAATGACCCTCTACCATGGACAAGTGCCCACTTTCAGTGGATTGACCCATATTATTAACACCATTGACAGCTGTCGGTGTCACTGATTGATTGATTGTTTATAGCAGGAGGTGATCACAACACCACAGAGTAACAGTGTCAGTCTGCCACGTGGAGTGGTCCCAAACCGGCCTGGCCACTGACACTGGCCACTCACACACACAATCCAAACTAGTCATACTACTGTCAACTCAACTGCCCAATCTAGTCAACATACCGGTATCGCTATAATTAGTACAAGTACAGGCCTGACATGATTTACAAATCCTTACCGTCACAGAAGTAGCCATTTTGACAGCTGCCCTTCAGATCTAGTATGTATAAATATATCCGTGTTTGGGGTAAGAACACTTTGTGTATTATAGGAGATGGTGAGAGCCTGGGTCACAATCCACGAGCCATGTCTCTGTCTGTCTGTCACTAAGTGTGTGTGAAGGAAGGAGTATGGGAATGTCACGTTTGACCTGTTTTGGTCTGGTTTCTGTATATGGTGGAGGTATGGAGGTGGGGGGGGGGGGGTAGCACCTGCCGACCGGTCCCTAAATGGGTCACCCTGGTCACGTGACGTGTACATGACCTAGTTACCTGGTGGTATGTGGTTATTGTGAGGGACATTTCCCGCCATTTACATCAGGTAGTTTTTACCACTGCCCAGACTGCATGCTATCTGATATGTTAGCCCCCCCCCCCCTCGTAGAAAAACTACTTATAGAAGAAGGATATTAGATATTGATGAGCAGGAATGGAGATGCAGATTCAACAAATCAGGACACTATCATCTCTACAGTCTTTTCGATAAAAACCTCTGCTATGAGAAGTAGATGTGGCAACCATCAGTTGAGCATGGAGGTATAATAACATCGAAAGAGGGGATAAAAAGTGCACTCTGTGTGAAAAACTTTTATCAACAAATCCTATGCAAATTGCCAAGACCTGTCAACTCGGGCCAAAATCTTTAATAGCAAATCCAAATTCTGCAGAATAATCGTGGATAGCTTTAAATTATGCAGAAGTAATGGTGCTAATAGAAGGACGGGTAAGAAGAGAAAACCCAAGAGTAGAGAAAAAATAAATAAAAAAAACCTTCCTAGAAATGTTCCTGGTGCTATAAAGTAAAGGGTAGGGTAGAGTGACCTTGAGTCGTCCAGGTACCTTGAGTCGGCCAGTTTGCTTGGTTTTGGGCCCAAAATGAATGTGTTAATGAATAAATTAGTGGATTCTAAGCTATCTACAATGGTGCTATATGGCAAGATATGCTATAAGCTATCTTAGGATCTTTTGGAATATAAGTCTAGGACCTTCCAGGAGCTCGAGATGACACTAGATTTTGTGAATTATTCTTGAAGTCAGATATAGGTTTCCGATGATTTACCAGCAACAAAATGATAGATGAGTGATAATGTGATATTGACCAAGTAACAGAGTTTAACCTAACTAAAATTGGAAAAAAATCATTGCATTCATACTCTGTTAAACATCATTTAACTTGAAATTATTCCTTTTATAGTGTTCAGTACAAAAGTCAACAATCTGCTGTATAGAAGTTGACTTGTGGTATGATAAGACTGACCCAAGGTGTCTTCGAGCAATACATGTACCTTGAGTTGGCCACTATAGAAGTACCTTGAGTCGGCCACTATGTTTTTTTGGTCCAAAATGAACTTAGTAGTGACCATTTCATTGGGTTCTTAGTTATTTACACTGCTAGAATATGTTGAGCTGTAGCACCTGCTATCTTTCCATCTTTGGGAAAGGGAATCTAGCACTATCCATTATTTTTCAACAAAATCAACTATATTCTAGAAATTAGGTAGAGAGGTCTTCTGATAGATTGACAGCCACTTTGAAATAACAGATAGCTGATAAATGGGGATAAGTTTGCTATAATTTATGTTTACCCAAGGAATGGTATTAATCAGCATTATAATTAGTAAAATCATTCCAGAAACACTCTGACCAAGATCACTCAGCCGGGAATAAATGTTTTCCTTGTTTTGCCTCAAAAGCACACTCTTTACTATGAATTAGTTGAGTCATTTTATGATGTGGCTGACTCAAGGTACCACAGTGGCCGACTCATGGTACTGATGAAAGAAAATTCACATCTATTGAATAATGGGTGCTCAAAGAGCTCCATGAGTATGGGTATGAAAGTTGTAACATTGCTGGATGGAAAGAGTAAGACATCTGGGTAATATTTATATCCATTTTAGATGACCCCTGCAAGTTTTCCTACTATTACAAAGAACCTAGACTAACTAGTAGGTGGTAAGATGACCCAGGTGGACGACTCATGGTCACTTTACCCTAACTGGTCTATCATATCTACTATCCATAGATCTGGTTTGTTTAAGTCACTTATAAGAGTTAGTAACTAGTCTATTTACCATATTTACCACCTCGGTTCATACCAAATGACCGCTCCCTTACCGTTGAGGTGTGTGGTGTTCCTAGTGACATTGCATCATCTTTATAAGGTACTGGTATATCTGGTGTAACAGGTTGTCATTGAGAGATGTGGTGTGCAATTAACATATCAGGGGTATGAAATCCTAAAATCCATTTCCTCTGAAGCTACTTCGCAATGATTTCCAGTTTACATTTTAACATTCTAAAAAGGTCATTTATATAGTCAATTGGACACATGTTGAAAGGTGTTAAATATTCCCAAAACCACCTCACTTATGCTCGTATTGTTCCTAATAAATAATTCACTGAAAAATGAAAATTAACTGTGCCGACATGTTTCGACTTTTTCAAGTCTTCGTCAAGGCTAATTTATTATTGAACTCAATAGGACTGATTTGCCCAACGGATCCTTTTCAGGCTCCTTCACAACTAGTAAAATTCTAATCATAACAAATGGTAACTGCAGTCTGTAAGATGGCTCCCAACACATGGGGTGTGTAAAGTTATTTTTAGAGCTGGCAAGAAGGCTCCCAAATGGGGTGAGTCCACCTGAACAAATTATTATTGACTCGTAAAGTGTATATGGAGAGAAAAAAACATTGTCAGGTTGCCCTGGGTAGAATAATTTATATCACAGTTTCTTATCACAGGTCACATAAAGAGTCATATGTCCCAATTCAGATATCTTTGAAGACTAGTAGCTTTCTATCCTCTCTGGAAGTGATAGGGAGGTCTTTTTCATTGTTGAACAATACTGGTGGGTACTCCATGTCAGGCCATGGGATGTTAACCCAGTCTAAGATGTCGCAACCAGACGATACGTCCTCTGGTGGGTCTTTAGGTGATGAGGTGGGACCAGTTTTGTTAGGCTCTTTGGCGGAGTGAAGGTCTAGGCCTAGAGTTCCACAGGCAGTGTCATAGTCTATTGTCAGGAATTCTTTTTCCTCAGTGCTCAAATTTTTCATAGGTGATAATAGATCAGGTGACCATGGTATTATTGGTGTGCCCTCCTTCTTGGTGGTGTCATCAATGCTATCCATAATTGGAGGCCTGAATATTGTTGCAGGTGGTGTTATTTTCATATAGTCCTGGAGTTCAGTATTGAATACTGGAATGACGCTGGGCAGTCTTGTGGCCTGTGGGTGTATATAAGGTTGCCGTTTTGAAGAAGATTCAGGTATGGGATTGAATTTACCTAGTATAGGGGTTTTCACGGCGTTGATAAATTCCTGAGGTGGTGGACTTTTGGGCTTGTCTTTGTCACGAGTGGCTGGGACTACTCTGAATTTTACTTTGGGGATCATTTCATCACTGAGGTTCCATTGTTTACAATAACTCTGACGAGTGGCTATCTTCGTCTGTTTCCTGGAGAGTTTATATGAAATTGCATTTTTGTTGACAGCCCCAGGAGGTTGTAGAGGCGGTGGTTTCAAGTACAGTAATCCATGGTCGGGCTTTTGATGTGGATGTTTCCTGCGTAAATGGCGATTTAAGTTTGACTTCCTATCGAAAATACTCCCGCAATAGGCACATGTTACCTTTGTTTGTCCGTGGGTACTATTTAAGTGGAGTCTTAAAGCCTGTTTAGACTTTAGATTTAAGTCACAAAGTGCGCAGGCTACAGCGTAGTTCATGTTGGGCCTCGACGTGGAAGTGGAATAGACGTGACGTCATAGTGACGTGACGTTATTGAGTCTTGACGTTGATGCCATGGGGATGCCATGTTGCTAAGAGACGTATCCATGACTCCTCTAGGCGTAGCATTGATGCCGTTGTCTGTGCTGTGCTGTCTACGATGGTTACTCTCAGTGATGTCTTCCCACAACCAGTAGAGGAGTTAAAATGTTCAGTGACAGGTGTTGCCTCTACGGGGGTCCGGGGATTTCTTCTCAGTTCCGCGTCAATACCATTTAGGTGTTGGCCCAGGCGTTTCTTCAGTGGTTGTGATGTCTGGCCCACATATTGTTGGCCACATCTTGTGCAGGACAGGACATAAATAACATTATTGGTGTTGCAGTCATTGTGACCTACAATTCTGTAGGAGCGTCCGTTGGAGTGGCTGGTGATCACAGTTTGGATTAGGACTCGGGTGCAGAATGAGCACTTTCCGCAACGGTATGATCCTGGTGGTAGTGACACATGTGGGTGTGGAGTGTGCATGAGGGCACTCTTCAAGTTTCTCGATTTCTTGTAAGCGATCATCATTCTAGGTGGATGACGATGGTTTCTGGAAGGGTCTGCTGTTAAAATTGTGATGTTTTCCCTAAGGATCTTTGGGATTGGCATGTGCTTGGGATTGTACTCTGTAGTATAGGTAACTACCTCAGATGTTTGTATCTCCATGGGGTGAAGTAGGTTTTTTCTTTCCAGTGCATTAGCCTTCGCTAAGGCTACCTTTAGGATCCTGTTAGGGTATCCATGGCGGCGGAATGTGGCTAGCATTCTTTGACTGTCTCTGTTAAAATCTTCTGCCCTTGCATCGATTTTTTTCAATCTCAAGAGTTGAGAGAATGGGATTGACCTCTTTAATGCCATAGGATGGTAGGAATGGAAGTTTAAATAGGTGTGGGCGTCTGTAGGTTTCACATAGAGTTTGGTGCTCAGTTTCCTTTCCGGTGTTATGAAGACCGTGGTGTCTAGAAAGTTGACTTCAGTGGAACTATGTTCCCCTGTGAACTTGATTGTGTCATGGAAGTGGTTGAGGAATTCCATGAAATCCCTAGCTGCATCTTCACCTGGTACTATAGTAAATATATCGTCTATGAACCGTAGCCAAACCTTTGGTTTTACTGGCGACTGTTGTAGGACTTTTTTCTCTAATGAACCCATGAACAAGTTTGCAAAATTGGGTGCCATACGTGTGCCCATGGCAGTGCCATGAATCTGAATGAAGAATCTATCTTTGAAGCGGAATCCATTGGAGGTGAGGATGATATGAATCATTTTAGCAATAATGAACGTGTGGGGGTCTTGTGCTACTCTACTGTTAAGGTATTCCACGGCGGCTTGTATACCTTCACTATGTGGGATGGAGGTATAGAGTGCAGAGACGTCAATGGTCATTAGAACATCCTCCTGGTCCAATGGGGGTAGGGCTTCTATGTGATTGATAAAATCTGTAGTGTCTTTGATGTAACTTGGCAGTGATTGGGCAAGGGGTTTTATGATCTTGTCAACATAGGAGCTGATTTTTTCTGTGGGTCCACTGCAGGCCGATACAATAGGACGCCCTGGTACATTAGCTTTATGTATCTTGGGAAGTGTGTAGAAGATGGGTGTTCTGGGATTCTGATTGGATAGAGCCAACTTCTCTTTTTTAGTTATGTGTCCACAGGTTTCCAGGATGTTCAATTGTTGAAGTAATTTGATGTTAAAGCGGTCTGTATAGTCCCTATGGACTTCTTCATAGAAGGTGGGGTTTTCTAGTTGTCTGAGACATTCTCTCTCATAATCTGTCGTATTTTGTATGACTACAGCGCCTCCCTTATCTGCAGATTTAATTATGATGTCCTGGTTTTGGGACAAGTCCTTTAGGGCTGATCTCTCTCCTGGAGTGAGGTTATCCTTAGTGTGGTGGGTTTTATTAAGGGACGAGACTTGATGGATGACTGTAGTGGCGAAGCAGTCCACAAATTGATTCTTGCCCGACATGGGGGTCCATGTTTTAGGTGGAAGTTCAGGTCTGAAATTGATTTCAGTGGGTGGTCTTTCTTCATCTTTGAAGAATTCTGTGAGGCGAATTTTTCTAGTGAATGTGAGACAATCTTGCAATGTGTGTGCTGGATGTGGGTCCTTTGGGGTTGGTATGAAGCTAAGACCCTTTGATAGTAAAGACCTCTCGTCATCTGATAATTGGTGGTCAGACAAATTTACTATTGTATCGGAGTTGTGTTTGGAGTGATCAAATTTCCGGTAGTGCCTATTTTTCCTTCTGCCCTTTCTAGGAGCTCTTTGGCCAGCTGGTTCTGTTCCTCTTGGACCGCCTCCAGTAGGATCTGGCAGTGTTCTGGGGAGCATGATGCTCTGACTCTTTCAACCGTATTGTCGTAATCTGATTTTAATTTACTCTCTCGATCAACCCAGAATTTTTTCAGGATTTTGGTAAGCTCTGTGCTAAAGTCACAGTGCGCTGTTTCCCAAGAAATGGAGAATTCAGCAGTGATATCTGGTATTTGGGCATTGACATTCACAATAAGCCCTTTCGGGCAGGTGTGCTTCTCCAGATGGGACTGGAGGAAATTAGAGTGATGGGAGGCTTTAGTGATACCCAGGGCAAGCTTTTTTAATGTCTTGTACCACACACGGTTGGTGTTATTGAGGATTTGAATCAGGCGGGGGTTGGTGGATTGTTGGCGCGGGAGCCTTCTGTATTCCGCGTCCTCGGTTGTTATGTTGGTAGCGTTGCCTTGACGACCGCATCCTCGACCACGGCCTCGGCCTCGGCCGCGACCACGGCCTTGACCTTGGCCATTTGTGAAGTCGTTCTCTAAACGGTTATCTTCGGTTTCAAACTCTCTCCTGGTTCTTTTTCTATCATTTTCAGTGGGTGTTACAAAGGATGTGTCACTACGAGAACTTGAGGGGCCGCCGGTAGGTGTTTGACCACTTTTGCCCGTAGGTGATCCTGACCTAGAATTCGTGTGAGACATGTTTTTGGAGGGATCTTTAGGCCCGGTGAAGGGCTTTGCTCACTAAACCTCGGGTTTCTCTTGGCGGTAGTGAAGGTAGGATCCCACTCGGGGATGCTGAGGGTATATGTCAAAATATTGAAAGGTGTTAAATATTCCCAAAACCACCTCACTTATGCTCGTATTGTTCCTAATAAATAATTCACTGAAAAATGAAAATTAACTGTGCCGACATGTTTCGACTTTTTCAAGTCTTCGTCAAGGCTAATTTATTATTGAACTCAATAGGACTGATTTGCCCAACGGATCCTTTTCAGGCTCCTTCACAACTAGTAAAATTCTAATCATAACAAATGGTAACTGCAGTCTGTAAGATGGCTCCCAACACATGGGGTGTGTAAAGTTATTTTTAGAGCTGGCAAGAAGGCTCCCAAATGGGGTGAGTCCACCTGAACAAATTATTATTGACTCGTAAAGTGTATATGGAGAGAAAAAAAATGGACACATGCTATCTTCTCTTGTACAGGCAGGCTAAGAACTACTACTCGGATACTCAGATTTCAGATGACAACAGATCTGAACATTTGATAAAATTCTATGGACCCCCCCCCCATATAAATGGTTATTCATTTTCTCAGTGGATTTGCATAGATCTCAGGAATGGTCCCTGTGAGCATCAAAACCGCGGAATTCCGTGTTTCCGCGGAGATTTCACACCCCTGTATAAGGCACCTGGGGCCTGGTTTTTGAAGGTTTACTAGGCCTATAAGTCTCACCCCATCTTTTGGGAGGTTCTATATAAGGCACAGTAGATTTACATGTAAGACACATCTTTGATATACTGTGCGATTACAGTAGTGGATTCACCCGCCCTATTTTTATCTGTGCCATATCCACTACACATTTGTTGTAAATACAATTACACAGTGAGCATGATGAAATGATGAAGCAAGAGACTAGATAAATTGTCTGATAATCAATGATGAAACAGACACACATTACCTCATTTTCTTATTCCTTCAACCTTCGTAAAAGAAAACGGTATCTCTGGTTTATCCAATATATATTTGGTGTAAATACAGGGTTACATAACATAGTGAGCATGATGAAATGATGAAGCAAGAGACTAAATAAATTGTCTGATAATCAATGATGAAACACACTTGCATTTCCTCATTTTCCTATTCCTTCAACTCCCGTGAAAAAAAAACAACAAAATAAATGAAAACCACCAAAAAAAGCAAACAAGGCCACACCAAAAAAATAAGTTGGTCTATGGATTTCCCTCTCCATATTTTCGGAAATACAAATTTATTTTTCTTTGAAAAAAATCTTGTCTACGGATTTCGCTCGCTTCACTTTCTACAAGTTTTCTTTGTGATGTTTGGCAACATTTTTTTTTTAAAATAAAATTTTCTCGCTCGCCTCACTTTTTGAGCAAAGAATCCATTGGACGCTAAAAAAATTCTTAAAAAAAAAAAAATTGCTCGCACCATTTTTTCAAAACCAAAATCCGTAGACCAACTTAATTTTTTGGTGTGGCCCAAGCTAAATTCTATTGCCACACAAAAAGGTTCTCTTAATTTTCGATGGTTTGAAACAGGTTTTTTTTTTGGCAATATATCCTGTTGTTATTAAGGTAAAGTACTAGGCTAGCTAAAGTACTTGGGTACACTTTCTGGTTTAAATGAGATAGGTCCTAACCTATATTTAAGTGCTAGAACTATTATAAGGCAACACCAAAAAAAATAAGTTGGTCTATGGATCGCCCTCTCCACATTTTCAGAAATACAAATTTCTTTGAAAAGAATCTTGTCTACGGATTTCGCTTGGTTCCCTTTCTACAAGTTTTCTCTTTGTGATCTTTGGCAAATTTCTTTTTTAAATATTTTTTTTCCGCTCGCCTCACTTTTCCAGCAAAGAATCCATTGGACGCAAAAAAATTCATAAATGGAAAAAAAAAAATTTGCTTGCTCGCACCATTTTTTTAAAACCAAAGTCCGTAGACAAACTTTTTATTTTGGTGTGGCCTAAGCTTGCTACGTACCAGTGAGCGCAGCGGAAGTTTGGGGTGTACCTTATAAGCATAGGTATTTATACATTAAAATAGACCTAACTGAAGTCAAGCCCCATAAGATTGCATCTTAAATGTGTATACTCCTACCACCCAACTTTGCAGTTTATCTGTATACAGGGATAAAAGTCCAATACCGCCCAAAAACCTGTTTTTTTTATGAACGTATAGGGCCTTGGAACTTCAAATTCCCTGAAATCAGGGAAATCCCTGGAGACCTTCACCCCTGTACAGTATACTACATAAAAAGTGCCCTCTCACCATTTTAAAATTTAACTTTTTTTTTTCAGACTCAAGGGAATATTTTCAAGGTTTTGGAGGCAGTCACTATAAGCCACACCAAAAATAAAGTTTTTATATTACCGTAATCTCCCGTGTAGAAGGCGCAGCTCGCGTAGAAGGCGCACCCCCAACTCAGAGAAGGCCTTTTCACGTAGAAGGCGCACGTACCTCCTCTGGATTGATTTCTGGAAAAACCCGCGTATAAGGCGCCCCCCCAACTCACAGGGGGGCTGTTTCGCGTAGAAGGCGCCCCCCCTCCCCACCCCCCTATATGAGTTCAAGCTGTCATCGGCACACGGTCGGCGTAAAAAAACGGCGAGCAAATCTACAGCGACCGGGCTGCCGCTATGAGTTCAAGCCGTCATCGGCACACGGTCGGCGTCAAACCCGCCGAGCGCCCGTCGACACCTCCCGGTCTGCCGCGCTGCTCGTGTTATGAGTTCAAGCTGTCATCGGCGTATGGTGGGCCTTATCCCCGGCGAGCGCGTCGACACCTCCCGGTCTGCCGCGGCGCTAGCGCTATGAGTCGATGCTGTCATCGGCCCACGTGTTCCCTACACCCCGGCAAGCCACACCGCATTGTCAACCTGTTGAGTCTATGCTGTCATCGGCACACGGTCGACGTTAAACCCGCCGAGCAAATCTACACCGACCGGTCTGCCGCGGTGCTGGCTATATGAGTTCAAGCTGTCATCGGCGCATTTTCCCAAATGAGATGTTGGAAAAACCCGCGTATAAGGCGCACCCCCAACTCAAGGCAGTTACCCTCCCGCGTATAAGACCCAGCAGCATTTTGTTTGGCGTAGAAGACGCGCCTTCTACGCGGGAGATTACGGTATTATTCTATAGGGTTAAATACCCCCTATAAGCTGCACCTTGACTTTTGGCAGATCCTATAAGCCACATTTTGATTTGTGTTCTGGCACTAGTCAATGCGTATAAGGGAGATTTAAGGGTACAGCTAATACACACTTTTATAGTACAGCGATCATGTTAAAAACATGCTGTAAATGGTTTTACCTTAGCGTTATCCCCGGCCGGTGCTGCCGCGGTGGTCGATGCAGCTACGGGGGTTACACCTGCAGCAGCAGGGGTAACGCCTGGTTTCCACTCGGCTCCAGTTGCTTTCTTATATTCAGCTTTTAGGTCCAACAGGACCTTAACAGCTGCCTGGACCTCATCCTGAAGGTAGAAAAAGGTGTATCATTATAATGTATGCATTGTATCAGTGCAACAAGGTTGTATCTGCATATTTCAAGTTCTGCAAGAGAGGCAAAAGAAGAAAAGAATGCTGTGATTTATTAACGTATCTGTGGTAGAGAGTTGTAAATCATGTGTCTTATTCATAAAACATGAATTTATTTCAGGGTTTGGTTTGTTTGATTTTACCTCCACTAACTGTTATAAAAGGTTAGGAGAGACTATGGTTTCTGGGCATAAGGTCCTTTTCAGGGTTTCCATTGTCTATCCATCAAGGTATTAACTTATTTTAACCGACTCTTGTCTGATCTTTAAAGAAAAATAAAACAACACGTCTTTACTGATCTTTAAAGAAGAAAAAAAACAACAAAAAAAATAAGTTGGTTTACAGATTTTGGTTTTGAAAAAATGGTGCGAGCGAGCAAATTTTATTTTATTTTTTTTAAAGAAGTTTTTGGCATCCAATGGATTCCTTGCTGGGAAATTGAGGCAAGCAAACAAATTTGTTTTTTTAAATTTTGCCAAACATCACAAAGAGAAAACTTGTAGAAACTGAAGCGAGCGAAATCTGTAGACAAAATTGTTTTCAAAGAAAAAAAAAAGTATCTATATGGAGAGGGCGATCCGTAGACCAACTTATTTTTTTGGTGTGGCCTTACTGACATTTAACTGACCGGTGGCAACTTTATTTGTTACAAGAGTTGCCTGCAAAATTGTGAGAATCTACCTGTTTTGAAGTCTAAAAAAAAAGGGGGGGGGGAAGGGTTGGTTTTGCTTCGCTATTGAAGATGGTCATCCCCATCATCTCTAGTTCTAATTACCTTTGCGGCCTTAGCACTCTTCAGGTTGCGGACCTTGGTTCCCTGCTCTGTGATTTTGGCGTCCAGGTCGCTGGCAGCAGACCCGGCCGCAGCAGCGGGGGCAGGGGTGGCAGCGGGGGCAGGAGTAGCACCAGGTTTCCAGTCGGCACCGGTTGCCTTCTTGTACTCAGCTTTAAGGTCGAGCAGGATCTTCACCGCAGCCTGTACTTCATCCTGTAATGTTAAGGCATCAGGTTTAAAATTTTAAACATGGTTCCCACAAAATTCACTGATTGAAATTACATGACATTTCCATGACAAAAATCAAACTGATTTATAATTATAATCTTTTGGACATGAGCAGGCAAAGTCACCCACTACAGAAATGTATTCATTCAAGGGAGGAACATTGAATATGTTCAAGAAATTCCATCAAAAGATAATTTTTCTCATTTTCCATGACTTTTGAGGACATACAATGAAATTCTATGACTTTCCCTGACATATTTTTATGCCATGACTTGTAGGACCCTGGTTTGGATAAACAAACCGAGGCCTCCTTCAGGTTATGTGGTGTCTATGGATAGATCTTTACCTTGGCAGCCTTCTTGCCCTTCAAGTCGCGGACCTTGTTGCCCTGGGCAGTGATCTTAGCGTCTAGTCCCACAGCATCAGCGTTTCCTGCAGCTGGGGCGGGGGCAGACTTAGCAGGGGCGGGGGCTGCGCCGGGTTTCCAGTCCTGACCCGTCACCTTCTTGTATTCAGCTTTAAGGTCCAAGAGAACCTTCACTGCTGCCTGGATCTCGTCCTGTGTGAAATATCACGATATGTTAGTTTTACATGCATCAGGCGACCATACCACAGCACATTAGTTTTAGATGAGCGAATATAATGCAGCAATGTAAATTGCTGATAACTTGAAAAGTGAAAAGCCTGTGATTGGCTCCCAGGGGCCATCCATAAATGACATCAGGCAAAATTTGACCTTTTTAGACCCCCTCGTCATGTTTTTTTTTTGTCAATTTTGCAATGCTGAAGGTGTATGGAAAATTTATTTCGTCATGCCGCGCCTGCCCCCCCTCCCCCCTTCAGCATGATATCATTTGTGGATGGCCCCCCATGAGTTGTGCACTCATCCTGTTGCATCAGCACTCCCTCACCCAGGTTATTTGCACCACCAAGCCACAATTCGCACAACTTCTGCCAAAACTGCGCTATTCGCACCACATTGCCAAAAAAGGCAGGAAAGTTGATACATGGATCAACATCATATGCCTTCACCATTGGAGGCAAAAAGCATCTTATGACTGCCAACCAACCGAGTCTGTACAATATTGACAATTTCTCAAAATTTACAAAACTTGGTAATGAAATACCTTTTACTGCAAGACCCTTACATCTCCTCCTTTAATGGCACTACAAATTCATTAAGTAATTCTGCCTCTTATATATAAAATTTCCATCTTTTTTAAAACTTATTTGCACCACCAAAATGACTGAAAGTGAGGTGCCCCAGGGTGTCTCCTTATAACTCGCTTTTCGAGTTAAAGATATTACAGCATTTGATGAAATGATAAAGGATGAATATCACAGTATCATAGTCTCCAAGATGCCCACAATTTTGGGGGTGGCATGAATACCAGTTCATTCAATCAACAAAAGGCACTGGTCTTTCCCCTTTTTTTTCAGTTTTTAAATCTATTTTGGGAGTCTTGATTTTTCTCAATTCTCTTTATCGGGTAATACCATAAATCATAAAGGTTTTGCATTGAAACTGCAAGCCCAAGGTGCGGCTTATATTGGGGATAAGCATGTGCAGCTACAGATGAGATTTTACTGTGCTACAGATGAGATTTTACTGTTTTTCAAAGGTGATCGGATGGAATCAATAACACTAAGGGGGGGGGGGATTTTACCCATCTTCATAACACTTTTCATACAATTGTATTCAGCTGGAAAACTACAAGTTGCACCTACCTTTGCTGCCTTGGCAGCCTTCAGGTCCCGGACCTTGTTGCCTTGGGCCGTGATCTTATCATCTAGTCCCGCAGCATCAGCTCCAGCAGGTGCGGGGGCAGCCTTAGCAGGGGCAGGGGCTGCGCCGGGTTTCCAGTCCTGACCCGTCACCTTCTTGTATTCAGCCTTAAGGTCCAAGAGAACCTTCACTGCTGCCTGGATCTCGTCCTGTAGGAAATATAATATGTTAGATTTATATGTATCAAGTGACCATATTGCAGGAAATGGGTTCTAAACAGCAGTAATTATCATGACCTCTATGATGGCCCACATTTCATTGGATGATATGATGCATTAAAATTTTTATTTGTATGGTGTCCAATATGCCCACTGTTAGCATAGAAGGGTATTTTTACTTCATGATCTCCCGATGAAGTTATTCTGCTCCTTCATACCCTCATCATGAAGGTCCCTACTCCACTGGGGGACTCTTACATCACTGGGGTTCATTTACCAATCTTGCTGACATTTTGTGTACGATTCTATTCAGCGAGAAAACTACAAATTTAACCTACTATCCCAACACTACACTCTGAATGACCCAGGTAAGTCATTTTTGCCGCTTCTACAGGTAGAGACAGGTCATGTGAAACAATCTACTCAATCTGATTGGTTGATGTTGTTTTCCACACTCACTCGAGTGAAGAAAAATTTATAAAATCACCAGGGAGTTGGTATATCCAGTATCTCCTTGTATTTTTTTTCCTGAAATTTCTATTTAACCTTAGCCCCCTAGGGAGGGAGTAAGGAAAGAAAAAATTACAAATTTAACCTACCTTTGCTGCCTTGGCAGCCTTCAGGTCGCGGACCTTGTTGCCTTGGGCCGTGATCTTAGCGTCCAGTCCTGCAGCATCAGATCCTGCTGGGGCGGGGGCAGCCTTAGAGGGGGAGGGGGCTGCGCCGGGTTTCCAGTCCTGACCCGTCACCTTCTTGTATTCAGCTTTAAGGTCCAAGAGAACCTTCACTGCTGCCTGGATCTCGTCCTGAAATTGAAATTTCAGTTGATTTGAAATTTCTAGCATCAAGTCCATCTAGGATAATGTAGCATAAGGTATTGATATCTTAAAAAACATCTTTTTACAGCCAGTTATCTACTAGATTTGCATGAAAAACTTGAAACTTGACCCTTTTGTTTCCTCAATGGCTTAGTGCTGGTGAGCGTCTCCTGAGTGCCACATTTGTTAGAGTAACGGAAAATATATCATAGTACTTGAAGAAAATGCTGGTGTACCTTGGATGCTTTGGCGGCCTTCAGGTCCCTGACCTTGTTGCCCTGATCAGTGACCTTGGCGTGAAGGTCATCTGCCCCGGGGACAGACGGAGCTTGCTCCTCCTGGGGAGACTTCTCCGCAGCCTTCCCTTTCTTGGACTGCGCCTTCTGAAGGTTTTATGAAAAGTGAAGGTGTTTTGATTTACAAAATATTTCGTTTTGGAAACAAATTTGTGGATGGAGAGACCAAACTGTAAGAAATAGGAAGAAACACTTGGATAGGTGAAAGCTAGGTGGCATTTGAAATTTTACATCCCCATCTCGACTCACAGAAACTACTAACGGGCCGACAAACAACCTGGAAAACTGGATTTTGGACACCCTTTCCTGGGGAATTAACATTACTTAGTAAAGAAATCTTGTCAAAACAAAAATAAAACAGGAATTCCTGTTGAACTATTTCAGAAAAAAAGTTGATTTAACTTTTTCAGGGCTGCTGATGCATTAATGCATCATGCCCATTGGTTGTCATGATGCATGAATGTAGCCTTGGTGAGTAATGCGCCAGGGCTACATTTATGCATCATGACAACCCTACAGGGTTGATGCAGTCCTGGAGGGTCGTCATGATGCACCAATGAAGTGCTGGCGAGCAGTCTCGCCAGCACTTCATTGGTGCATCATGATGACCAATGGGCATGATGCACTCCTGCATCAGCAGTCCGTAAAGGGTTAATTATGAGTCGTACCTCCTTGGCACTGGCGGGTGCAGCCTTGTGTTTAGATCCGGCCTGGTGGACATCCTTGACGTGTCCGTCCGGGATGTGGAACAGGACCACGGGGCTCGCTCTCCCGCTGTAACGACTATACGTTAATAATATAATCAGTTATATCACCAATCAAAGACATTACAAAATATTTATGATTTGACTCAAAAGCAACAACAAATTTAATTTTTTTTTTGTGCCATGCTAGTAGTGTATAACAAGAAATGCGGTTGTGACCGCGTAAAAAAACGCCTCCCGCCGTTAATGTCGGTATACCAGTGTTTAATGACATGTCTCATAAAAGCAGACATAAAGAAGATTTCACAATTATCAATTTCTCTATTCAGTAATTTTGTATTGTGAGACCTCATCACATGGGGCAAATGCAATCATCATAGTGCACTCTCGTACCGGTTCGCGGTACCGCCGCTATGTGGCGTGGGAGGCGCTAAAAAATCCTGAAATGTACCCATTATCAAAGTTATATAACACTTTGCAGATATTTTCCACAAGGTATTATGAATATTTAGGAACCATCCACACCAGACACTACACTAAAAAAAAAAAGAAGGTATTATGAAAATAATTTGTAGGTATATTTTTGGGCCATTTTAGGCTTTTTTGCACAAATACTGCATTTATACATCACAGGAAAAAGAGGGTGAAATGTGATAATAATAAAAAGAAGATAAAAGTTAGTTCTAGTTACCTTGGTTCCTCGCAGGGACTGTCGCAGATAAAGAACCCTTTCCTCTGTAGCTGGATAATGTCACCCTTCTTTAACGTGGCCAACATCGGGTCACCGAGCACCTCCGTGGTGGCCTGTACGAGGACAGGTGAAATAATAAATAATCATACTACAGAACAGTACCAAATGTACAATTTTCAATCAACAAAAGGGGCTTTTAACTCCCTCCAAAGTCGGGGGTGCAGCTTATACGAGGGTGCTTAAACCATAAACCTACAATTGTCAAGTCCCAGGTGCAGCTTATAGCTCCTTCGGGAGGTCGGAGGTGGGGGGGGGGGGCATGTAACACGACTTTGCAGTATTGATCGACACTAACCTTTGAATCCTTGTTGACGTAATCCTTAAAGTTATCATCCTTGGCAAGGACGGCCTTAGTAATGATATTATCAAAGTGGACACACACAGTGGGTATGAGAGGCGCTGAGTCCGTAGCCGCTAGCCACGTCACCTTCTGGGTTTTCTTGAAGTCCGTGTTAGTGAAGTTAGCGTCTGCGTCTATGGACGTAACGCTTCCATCAGTCCTGAACATGTCAGAGTAATCAAGGTCAATGTTATCTTATTTATGATTTTGTACATAGAAACAAAAAATAAAATGGGAAGAAACAACTGTGACAAGCTAATTGGACGCTTTGTGAGGCTGAATAACCTGTAAATATGGCCATCCTTGAAAATATGTTTGCTTCCTGTCAACAGAGGCCTGGTCGATTTTTTTTGTTGAGGGTGGAAAATCTTTTTCTGGATTCTCAAAAAGATTTTTTCTTGGCGCCTTTATCTTTTGTCCCTCAGCACAAGAATCTAGGTTTCCAACTGCTAAACATTAGAACGTGATGGCAAATTCATGCTGTCCCTCCTTACAATATTCATGACAAAAAAGGCACATTTTCATAAGGAAATTCCCCCCCTCACTCACTCATGGGTCTGAAAGATCCAACCCTCTGGATATTTTTGATGGTGGCCTATTCCATAAATCTATACAAATTTCAAATTGAGCAATACCGTAATCTCCCGCATGTAAGGTGCACCATGCCTATAAGACGCACCTAGAGGTCTAGCATTTGGTCAGAAAAATAAAAAAATTAACAATATTTGTTCTACTTAATGTATTTTCAAAATTCAAAGAGCTATGTGAACCTATGGCCCCCTGGACCCCCTATGTCCTATTATGACTTAGGGGGCGTGTAGCATATCAAAAGAAAGCTCTTGATATCCCCCTCGAGGATCCAAAGAGAACTAAAACCCTGCCTATAAGACTCGCCTTATAAGCGGGATATTACGATAGTGGCCATTGTCTGCCCATATATGATAAGACACATTCAGGTGTAGGTGAGACTAAACCTACCTGTGGATCTTCTTGATGAGGAGGTTGCCCCAGTTGATGAATGTCACGTTCTCGCCCTCCTTGAAGTCCTCAGCGTCTGCGCCCTCTATGAGGACACGCGGTCCGTACCATACGTCCTTCATACCTACCGCAGGGTCCTGTTGTTCACAAAGAGAAAGTCTGAGTGCGTAATAGATGTTTAACGCCATTTCAACAACTAAGGTCATATTCATGGCTATACCTACACAATTTCACAGAAGAATGTGTCGGTGCCCCCCCCATATGTGCACCACAAATATCTGAGGGGAGATTTAGACCCTTTTAAGTGGGCTGGAAAGTGCAAGGGAGACAAACTAATGTGGGAAAGATGTGAGAAGTAGATGTGGACAAAGAGAGAGAGGAACAAATGTGGAATGAGAGAAATAAATGTGGAGAGAGAGAGAGAGAGAGAGAGAGAGAGAGAGAGAGAGAGAGTGTGAGAGACATGTGGAAAGAGAGAGGTTTCTCAGCAGAGTTTTGATTCCAAAAATACTGTATCATCATGATAAACCTCCTCAGCGCCAATATATATTTGGAGATGTGATTACCCCCGGCCTTTATACAAGACAGGAGCTTATTCAAGGTCTATTTTCAATGCTTAAAAGTCAAATCAGCTCCCCTATACCCCCCCTTGTTTGAGACCGGCCCTCATTCCAGGGATGAAAGTCACAGAGCAAGACAATTCCTTAAATGGTCCGATATCGGCCCAAAACCATGTTTTTTTTTTCCTATATGAATGTATAGGGCCTTGGAACTTCAAAATATCAGATAAACACCGTTTACAGAAGGAAGAGACAGAAGGCTTGAACGTGACAGCAATTCAAGTCTGAGAGGGACCTAGAAAACTAAACTATATCCTGCTTATAGATTTTCAATATTCTGTTAATCATTCTGATTCTCAATGCAGACCTATCATTATTAAATATTCAACATAATCTCTGGTTCAATATTTGAATTGGATCATAGGATAATGTAAAGTAAAATCATGACGACGTCTGAGCTGCAAAACATGCTTACTGACCTTAGGGTGTTTCTGGACCTGTTTCTTCTCCTCGGTGACTCCAGACACTCGGACCTCGACAGCGCCCGCAGACTGCACGGCCGTGTAGCGTGCAGCGACAGGGTCGATCACCTTCTTGTTAAACGACCAGATCTTTTCCCAGTCCATCATCACCACCGACCGAGACGAACCCTGGAGAAATTGGATTGGAGATTTGCATTCTGCTGCCTTAGTGCAAGAAGGTTGTAACTGACATTTTTGCAAAATTGAGATTTCTTCTGTTTTAACATGTATTGACCCTTATCTAGCTACTATGAAAGTATTGAGGCTCTGTCTATGATATGTGTGCCAACAGGCCCCAGTAAATTATTATTGTATCAACTGTGTGCTATAGTAATTAGAGCACTTCATTTGCATCTCCTGCAAAACTGGGAAAATGCAGATACGACGATTCAATGATTCAGTAGAAGTGTCACTGATATCCAATATATTACGATTACTCTTAATATAATGGTTTGCAGTGCTGTAGGTGTAAGGTTATATATAGCCTGCTGTAAACCCACCTGAGCAATGACGAACTGTTTGAGCCCCTCGACGGTCATACCCCGGCGTAGCACACCGCGCACTGTGGGGAAACGTGGATCATCCCTACAAAGGAACGGGTTACATTGGAATCAATTATACATTCAAAACACCTAGATATTCAACTTTGACACACTCAAGACAAGTTTGATAATCGACTTTAAGATTTTCCTTTGCCTTTTTATTTTTTAGATTTTCTTATCTTCTTGTAAGACTTGACTCACACGCCTCCACACTCATGGTAACTATACATGACATGTTCCTTTTAAATTGGTATTTAACCTTTGTTCTTTCTGAATTCATATCCCTTTAAAGGCTTATTGAATTCATATCCCTTTAAAGGCTTATTGTACATCTTGTTGTCCCTGTGCATTAATGCAGGCCTGAAAGAGCCGCAATCATGACGACTCTACGGGGTATATATACTCTGCAGGCTCAATATGATGCTCCAATGAAGTGCTAGCGAGCAGTCTTACCACCACTTCATTGGTGCATCATGACGACCAATGGACATGAATGAAGGTAATCGCAGTTATGGGAATTCTTCATAATACACTGTGTTATTTCGATCCCCTGTCGACCGCCGTAATTGACTGCCCAATACAATCCTATGGAGCCTCGTTTTCACGAGAAAGTAGGTAAAAACATTTCTTTTTTGGGAATTGTGCATGTACAATGAAAGACTAGATCCTAAAGAACATGTTTCCATGATTTTATTGTTTAATTATCCCCCAATTACAATGAGCAATTCCCTTATAAAGTTCCAATTCATGATCATCAGTTTTTTTACTGAAAAGGCGCCGCAAATGACCCTGGGCCAATAATACACTCCTGGGTGACTAGCCCTTAAAGGTTTAAAGAGTTATGTCACCTGTGTATAGCACATTGATACAGGGAACAGTATTTCTGACTTACCAGCCGTCTACGATGCCCTCGTTGACGAACCAGGTGAGTTTACGTTTAGACATCACCGTGTTCTGGAGATTAAGTCGAGCGTACTCCCAGATGTAGGGTTTACGCAGACCTAAAATCAACAGTGTCAAGTATCTCATTAAAAAGAAAAACATGAGAGAAAAAAAATACCAAATTGAAAATAAGAGAACGATTGTCATCAAACAACAGAAACGATGGATATCATGATTGACCTACAATTAGGTTAAAACTTCCACATCCCACAAAATGGTTCAAACTAATTTGCTCACTTCCTCACCTGCTGTTACAGACAACTTTTTATCTAAATGATAGAATTCCTAATTACTATATCAAGAAGGTTGTTACTGACATTTTTTTCTTCAGGTTTTGCAGGAGGGGCAAAAGAAGTGTTCCACTTACTATATCACAAAGTGGAAACAGCAATATTGGTCTGTGGCCTGTAGGCACACATATCATAGACAGAGCTCCAGCGCTTTCACAGTAGCTAGATAAGAGTCAATAATTTATTAAAACAGAAGAAATCTAATTTTTGCCAAAATGTCAGTTACATCCTTCTTGCACTAAGGTTACAATATGTAGAAACTTTGGCGGTCTCCGGGTTCATCAAAAACTCACCAAGTTGGTCGATGAACCAGTAGAACTGTGGGTCACGGTCATGGTACTCAGTGGTCCTCAGCGCATGAGTCACTCCCTCCACGCTGTCCACGATGGGACACGCAAAGTCATATGTCGGATACACCCTGAAAGGAGGATAGAAAGAATGAGCAATGCTTATTGAATGACCTTTTTAACAGCTAAGGCCATATTCATGGCGAGAAAACTAGATTAGACATTAATTTCACTAACAAAACACATGCGTTCATGACCGTGCATGTGGACATCGGACACATGTAGGAGGGGACAAGAAAGATGAGATAAAGAGATGAATGTGTGCTTTTATAAAAAATCATACCACTGTAGCCCATATATATAAGCGCCTGGGCGCTTATTGATTTCAATCACACTTTATCCGCAGTGCTTATAGGGGAGAGGTGCTTATTTTACTCGAGACCCGGTGGTTAACGGGTCAATATGGTACGGACACCAGACACTCAGAGAGGACAGGAAAGGAAGACAGAGACCCCTTTAACCCTTAAAGGGCTGCTGATGCATTAATGCATCATGCCCATTGGTCGTCGTGGTAGCCATGGCGAGTTACTCGCCAGAGCTACACTCATGCATCATGCTGACCCTATGTGACTGATATACAAACTCCTGGAGGGTCATCATGATGCTCCAATGAAGTGCTGGCGAGCAGTATCATCAGCACTTCATTGGTGCATCATGACGACCAATGTGCGTGATGCATTAGCGGTCCTTAAAGGGTTAAAAATGCGCTAGGGAAGCCTGGATGACAAAAAGGACGAATTCAATAGTGGATCCTGGATTTAGAAAAGGGAGGGGCACCCCCCCACCTTTTTTTTTCTTTTTACAGAGAAAAGAGATTTTATATTCTTGCTTGAGAGAAAAGTCTAAAATACAACGCACTAGATTTGTAGGCAGCCGTGCATTATCCTACACAAAATTCCTTTTGTCCCCTTTTCTTATCTATTGATTTTTCAATCATTATTATTCTAAATCAGCATTTGCCTTATAGGGGAATCTTAGAAATAGCAATAGCTAATTTAAGCATACTGGGGTATTTACTTTAAGCTCTGAGGAAATATTTTTGAGAAGCTCAAATCCTAAAACAAAGATAATTCGAATAAGCGCATCCCCTGACGCCCTAAAAATCTGTATTTCTACCCTTCATTTGCATGATTTGACACCAGGGGAGGGCGCTTATGGTCCAAAAAATGGGGTGTATGCTTATTAGAAGGACTACCGTAAAGGGTTTGATAAGCACCAAGGCAAATCAATCAAACACAATTTGATAAGTTCTATTGATAATATTACCATCTAAGAAATATCTACCTAAGGGAGTGGTCATTTTTTTAACATCAGGGGGGGGGGGGGGTCGGTGAAATTCTGTGTGCGTGGAGAGGTCTGAAATTTTCCCGTCCCCCCTGTTGTTAAAAAATGACCACTCCCTAAGGTCCTTTCTGAAAAATTAGATTATAGTTGATGTAAATAGCATTACCCGTTATCAACTTTTTTTCTAGAAGGTTTCCAAAAACTGGTGTTGGTGACACAAAATCCACTTAATGAAAAACTTTATATGAAAATTCATTTGATAAATAATGTACATATATAGTAATATATTTCCAATTAGCAAAATGTATCCCCTCAAACTCACATTCTAAAAGTAGTTGGGGTTTTGATACATTTTATCAGAGAAAATCAACTTAAAAGCTTCTTCAAACTTCCAGGTTTGACCTATACTGCGATATCATCCGGTGGACTGATAGATGTGGCGGCTCTAGTACTGTTGTCACTGGCTTGACCAATTATGACACAGGAATTTCTTCTTTTTCTTTCTTTTTTTTTTGTGTGGAAAACTACAACCCTCAATGTGAGCCTGTTATTTTTTCTCATCACTCAACCAAGAGTGAGTGGAGAGTAAAACATGATACGGCCGGATGAATGTAGTGAACTTGCACCAAAATATCAATAAAGATTTAGCTTACAAAGTAAAACCTTGGTCATACGCCGACCCCTGCCATGAGTAGCTGGGAGTAGACTTTCAGAAAATGTTATAAGTCGATTTTAGAGGAAAAAAAGATCGGCTTATGACCATCTTACGGTACGTAAAGTTTTTATGTTAATACAGATACATACTTATACTTGGTGCCGGTGCGTACATGGACCTCGTTCTTACAGCGGTAAATGGTCGGGTCCCGCATACAGCCGTTGTCTGACTTCATGTCTATCTTGGCACGCACGGCACATTTCTGTCCAAACTCCGTCCCCTTCTTCATTTCCTCCCACATGGAGAAGTTCTTCTCTGGGGCTGAAAAATGTTTATAGTTCTTGATTTTTGTTTTATTTCATTAATTAGTAATTCAGCACATGATCTACCATATTCGATGTCCAACCCAAAGTATCATAGAAATAATTTTATCAGAACCCTGGGTGCTCATTGCATCAAATATGGTAATCAAATTTGACAGCTCGCCCATAGTACTCACCGATGTGGTGCATTTCGTTAATGCATTATGCATACGAGTCGGCAAAAACCGGCACATAGATCTTTACATGTAAAAGTTACTCTTGTTTCAGTATTATTCTTCCAGTGTGTGCCTATAAATGTACCATAATCTCCCGTGTATAAGGCGCATCCCACATATAAGACACACCTAGAGTTTTAGAATAAAGTCAAAGAAATGAAAAATTCGTAACTTTTGTTCCACTGAATGGATTTTTAAAATTGAAAAAGGTATGTGTAGCTAGGGCTCCAGGACCCCCCTGAACCCCCCCTATGTCCTATTAGGACTTAGTGGAAGTGTAAAATATCAAAAGAAAGGTCTTAGTTTTCCTCTTGCGGATCCAGGGAAAATTAAAACCCTGCGTTTAAGACACGAGAGACTACGGTAAAACTTACTGTTGTTGCGGTTGACTGACTCTGCACGCTCCTCGCGTTCCTTCTTCATCTGTTCAGGCTCGGTGTCGTCGCAGTATGCCATCCCATTAGCCAACATCTTCTCACAATACGACTGGATCAGGTCGAAGCTGTCCGACGTGTGCGTGAAGATATCTGGCTTTATACCCAGCATCTTAAGGTCCTCAAGGATCACCTGTAATGGGTGGGAAAAAAAGGGAAGAAATTTTCTCAAATTTAGGAATATACATTTAAAAATCATTAATATCTTTTTTTTACTAAAATTTCAATTACATTTTGTTTGTGTAAGAATGGCTGCAAAGCTTCTTCTTTTTATCCAAATTTCATTTTTCACTCTATGTAATAATAAGGATTTTTTTTCTTATTTAAGTAGGTAATGGAGATTATCAAAATCATAGTTGTACACATAAAATATTCATTAAGTTCTTTCATTCAAATACTTTTATTCATGTGTTTATAGCAGTGCAAGGAATATAATTCTTTTCTAAATGAGTATATTTTGTGTATTTAGTCATAATAATCTCCTAAATACCTGTTCAAACTCGGAGCTTTCCTTGGCGGGGTTTGTATCGTCAAACCTCATGATGAGTTTTCCCTCAAACGCATTCTGGTAATACTGGTTTAGCAGCGCGGCCTTAGCATGACCAACATGCAGGTAGCTGGAAGAAGACGAGTTTTTTTCAGGTTATTCATAAAGAGCTACAATATAGAAAACTGGGTGTGTGGTGAAGCACAGAAGGCCCAGTAAATACTCAGCAGTATCTATATGAGAACAGAGGGAAATCATTGAATGGGAAATCATTTTCGTAGTTAGATATATGGGGGCATCCCAACAAGGAAAATTGGACCTGAAACCATTACTTATTTCAAAAAACAAAAAAAAAAAAATGGTGGGTTTACTTCGGGTTTTCTTCATTTTTTTGTGTCTGATGGACACAATAACATCTTGTTCATCCATCTGCATGTGTTTTTGGAAACTTTATTTGGAAATGTTGAATGAAAATTGAGATTGGAAACTGGATGACTGCTCTTGGAAAACGACACTGCCAACCCGACAGTATAGACTAAGTAGATACACTGAGCCAATGAAAACAGTACTACTACATACCCGCTTGCCTCCGGTGGGAATCGGACGATCACCTTGCCCTTCTCGGCTCCCGGCAGGTCAATAAACTTTCCCTCCTCCTTACGTTCTTTTTGCTGCAGTGAGGAAAATATCACACCATTATTCATACCATAGTGTGAAGGGTTCATATCAGATAAATCTCGGCTTAGTGCCGTAAATCTCTGGATACATGTGGCGCCTTATACATGAACCGGCTTATTGGCTATGAGCGGGAATGGAGCTGCTTCTCACTACATGTATTGATAAGATGCAGCTTATAGATTGTCAATAACTTAGAGTGCACCTTATATACGAGGGCACGACCGCTAATGAAGTGCTTACTAGTATGAATGCATCATGCCGACCAATGGGCATGAAGCATTGATGCATCATGACACCCAATGGGAATGATGCATTCATGCATCATGCCGACCAATGGGCATGATGCATTCATGCATCGTGACGACCAATGGGCATGATGCATTAATGCATCGTGACGACCAATGGGCATGATGCATTCATGCATCATGACGACCAATGGGCATGATGCATTCATGCATCATGACGACCAATGGGCATGATGCATTAATGCATCATGACGACCAATGGGCATGATGCATTCATGCATCATGACACCCAATGGGCATGAAGCATTCATGCATCATGACTACCAATGGGCATGATGCATCAATGCATCATGACGACCAATGGGCATGATGCATTCATGCATGATGACTACCAATGGGCATGATACATTGATGCATCATGACACCCAATGGGCATGAAGCATTCATGCATCATGACGACCAATGGGCGTGATGCATTCATGCATTGTGACGACAAATGGGCATGATGCATTCATGCATGATGACTACCAATGGGCATGATACATTGATGCATCATGACACCCAATGGGCGTGATGCATTCATGCATTGTGACGACCAATGGGCGTGATGCATTCATGCATTGTGACGACCAATGGGCATGATGCATTCATACATCACCTGTGCTGAAATCTCCCACCTACCTGGGGTTTCTGATTTGGTGCCTTCACTTCAGGCACTTTCTTATTGACCGTAACAAACTTGTCCTGCGCGGCTAGGAACTTGTAGTAACGGGCCACGTTCTTAGGCGCCTCACCAGTCGCCAAGAGCTGGGCCCACAGTGGACTCGCTGAAAACACAATTCATTTTCTATATCTATTTATTACAAATAACAGATTATGAAACCACATATCAGATACATGTTAGCATTAAAAAAACACAATAGCTGGACTGTGAACTTAACAATATTCATGACATGAACTTGATGGCAGCCCTTTTAATGTTCATGACAAAAGTTTAGTTTTTCTCAAACAAAAGTTTTTCCCTCCCTCCCTCATGGGTCTAAAAAATCCCACCCTGTGGACAGGTAACTGCTATGTTTTTTAACGGTGGCCTGATACATCAATGAGGTGCTCGACTCCCCAGCAATTGGTGCTGGACAGCATCACTGGTGTATGGTGCAAACCAATGGACATGGTTGACACTGACCTCTGAGGACTCCCCAGACGGAGAAGTCAGCGATGGTGACATCATGTCCGACGAGGAAGGTGACGGGACCAAGGACCTGGTCCAGGTAAAGCAGCGCGTCCTGTACCTCCGAGGTACACGAGAGACGTCCGTAACTGAACTCAAGCCAGTGGTCAACCTAAACATAGTAATGTTATGTGTTTTCTTTTTTTTTTTTTATTAAATGTTTTCATGTTACCTTGGTTAAACATTAATGGATTAGTATAACAGTTCAATCCCAAAATTCGCAAGCAGGCCAATATCTATACCAATCAAGAAATATGATTTTATGTAGAAATTATATACGTATATGACCATGTCTAGTTTGTTTGATAAGTGTTGTCATTATGCATGTTGTATTTTCTAGATTTGAAAGCACTTAATGTTGTGTAGACATATTTGATTATAAAAGGACAATTTTACTTTAGAAATTTTATGAAGTTCATTTGGGGCAAACGAAATTTTGTTTTAAAGGAATTTTACTGTATAATTCTATTTTTCAAGCTGAGGACTATGGGATAGCGTAAATCAATGAGATTGTCAAGGCTCAACTAGTTCATGTTTTCTATTACCATGGATAACCAGGGGTTCTGTTACTTCCCGATAAAGAGACAAACCTCAGTTAGTTCATGAGAAAAGACATACCTCAGAGTGCTGCAGGTTGTTTTGCCCATACAGAGCTTTAGCCGGAGCAGCCCTGGCCAAGTACCGCGAAATGGAGGCTGGCGCATTGAACGAGACATTGCTGAAAGTTAACAAGACTCATCAAGATCTCTGAATAACTCGCTTCAGACTGTTGGACATCTGGCGGGCATACCACATTCGACGTAATAAGCGCACATACCCTCACAAGCACACACACCCTCTTTTGGCTCATATCCTTGACTTAAATTTACCAAAATATTTCAATTTTTGAAGCCTAATTAAACTCTTAACTACTAAACATACATTTTATGCGCAAATACGTTAAGTTGTTTTTGACATGATCATAGTCAACATGATTTCCTCAAAAAAAAATTTATTTCCTCAAAAGCGAGTAGAGGGGTGTTTAGATATTGGGGTGCTTAAAATGTTTGTGTATGAAACTTCAGGAAGTTGGTCTACGGATTTTGGTTTTGAAAAAATGGTGCGAGCGAGCAAATTTTTTTTTTTTTTTAAAAGAATTTTTTGGCGTCCAATGAATTCCTTGGTGGGAAAGTGAGAAAACGTGTAGAAACTGAAGCGAGCGAAATCCGTAGACAAGATTTTTATCATAGAAAAAAAAATTTGTATTTCCGAAAATATGGAGAGGGCGATCCGAAGACCAACTTAATTTTTTGGTGTGGCCTAAGGATATCACCCATAGACGGGGTGATTGCACAATTGAGAATGGGAACATCGGCACCAGAGATATATAAGTGCTGCAAAAAACCCCCGCATATAAAGCCCCGACCCTAACTTTAGAAGAATCTAGTACCAGTAGCCGCACCTTGGGCTTGAAAAATGCTCTTTTAGTGCCTTTTTACAGAACCTCGCCTATAAGCCGCACTCCTTGTTTAGGTAAATCATATAAGCCGTAAGTAGAGTCTGAAATGGCCTATAAGCCGCACTCCTTGTTTAGGTAAATCACATAAGCAGTAAGTCGAGTCTGAAATGGCCTATAAGCCACACTCCTTGTTTAGGTAAATCATATAAGCCGTAAGTAGAGTCTGAAACGGCCTATAAGCCGCACTCCTTGTTTAGGTAAATCATATAAGCCGTAAGTAGAGTCTGAAATGGCCTATAAGCCACACTCCTTGTTTAGGTAAATCATATAAGCCGTAAGTCGAGTCTGAAATGGCCTATAAGCCACACTCCTTGTTTAGGTAAATCATATAAGCCGTAAGTAGAGTCTGAAATGGCCTATAAGCCGCACTCCTTGTTTAGGTAAATCACATAAGCCGTAAGTCGAGTCTGAAATGGCCTATAAGCCACACTCCTTGTTTAGGTAAATCATATAAGCCGTAAGTAGAGTCTGAAATGGCCTATAAGCCACACTCCTTGTTTAGGTAAATCACATAAGCCGTAAGTAGAGTCTGAAATGGCCTATAAGCCGCAGCTTATATGTGGCGTTTTACGGTACTACATGTAAGGATTGATTGTAACTATACACTTTTTTTTAAATCACCTTCATGTCATTTTTTCCCCTTGGAGAGATTATCAACATAGCGAATTTCACCCTGTGAACCAGTCGATTGTATCATTAAGACTATCATCAAGCATTTATAACATGTAATTACATTTAAAAAGCACTAAACCTACAAAGCCGCAGATGTAGCTTATAGCACCTTATAAAGGTGCGGCTTATATTCGGGAATTTGCGGGTTATTCATTCCATTATTTGTCTATAAAATCTTACCTGTTGACAATGAGGTTGTTGGCCTGGCCTTCCTCTAACGTGACGTCCAAGTCTCCCTTGACATACTCAGCTGTCAGTAAAACTCCTGTAGGTTAATGGATATAGCATTATACACTATACTGAGGTAGCGGAGTGTCCAATGGGCGTGGCCATTGCTGAAGCTGATGTCCAGCAGTTATCACTGATAACAGTTATCTGATGGGTACCACCTGCCCCCTGGGAGGAACGCAGTAAAGAGTTGGTGTTATCTTATTGGCTGCTAACTAAACCAGCTAAGTCGGTGTAGCGGATTGTGTAAAGGGCACGGCCATTTCTGGAGGTTGGTACCAGTGAGTTCTACTGAGGCCTGTGCACTTCAGTGTTGCCGAAAACACTGAACCCTACCATAGGCCTCTCACACAGGCCATATGTACCCATTTAAACTCAAAGAAATAAGAAAACTTTTAAATATACCGTAATCTCCCGCGTATAAGGCGCAGCCCGCGTATAAGGCGCACATAGAGTTTTGGAAAATTTTCAAAAAAAATGAAAAATTCATAACTTTGGTTCTACTGAATGAATTTTCAAAATTCAAAAACCTATGGGTAGCTTGGGCCACCCCAGACCCTCCTGGGCCCCCTTATGTCATATTATGACCAACGGGGCATGTAAGATATCAAAAGAAAGGTCTTGGTGTCCCCCTTGTGGATCCAATGAGAACTAAAACCCCCCGTATAAGACGCGCCTTATACGCAGGAGATTACGGTAAAACAAATTCACAAGAATTTCCCTATCTTTGCTTCTAATGGGCCAATTTGAAAAATTCTTCACCATTGGAAAGCTGAGATCATGCCAGGCCATCTTGGCCTGCGCCCCAAGGGGCTACGCTGGCCGTTACAATTCTACACCGGCAATAGTCGGCGTCATTTCGGCATCACTGGCACTTGAAACTTCAAAGAAATTCCGAGTATAAGTGGCCAAAAAATTGTGATCCATTTGCGGTGAACATCTTTTTAATGCCTTCTTGACAAGAAAAGGGTGAGACTATAAACAAGCCCTGTGCCCCGTATTACAGCAGAATTTATTTTCCTAGGCTATGGACCTTTGAACAACTAAAGTCTGAGGCCACCCTTAAAAATATGTTCGTTTCCTGTCCAGAGGCCTGGTGAAATTTTTTGTGAGAATGGGAATTTTTTTTCCTGAGTTCTGAAAAAAAGATTTTTCTTTTCGCCTTCAGCACAAGAAACTAGGTTTCCAATCACAAAATCTTAAAATGTCATGACAATTTCATGCCGTCCCCCTTTTGAAGTTCATAACAAATAAAAATATTTTCCTAAAAAAAATGTTTTTCCTCCCTCCCTCATGGTTCTGAAAAATTCCACCCTCTGGACAGGAAACGGACATATTTTTAAGGGCCGCCTGAATTATACTTTTGAATTGGTACAGCTACTGAGCTAGGACAAGGTCCAATACACATCCCACTTTAATCAGTGGACTCACTTCAATCAATTTAAGTGGAATACACATCCATCCATGATCCAGTGAAATGTAGAGGTGATGCCAGGCTATTGAACTAGAATTTAAGCCGCTGGTCGAGGCTGAGGCCCGGGTCAAGGGGCCTTCTGGCCTAGCCTCTAGGCTTGTCCCACAGCTTGACACAGGCAAAGTGACAGTAGGCCGAAACACCTGCCTGCTCACAGGCAGGATCCAACATGTATACAAGTCTATAGTGGCACAAACACATGGTTATTCTGAACTAAGTACTCAATGTCACTTCCTGGAAATTGTCCCTCCTATTTGCAAACATGTAGTTTTCATGTACAGCAACTTAAAGTGGTCGAAGCATGAAGTATTTCCAATAAATCAGGCATGTTTATGTTCAGAGTGCAGTCTCCAACATGGAAGGCCATGCTGTTTACTGAGGAAAGTAGAAACGACCTGGATTGTAACTTCTGTGTATTTCAAGTGCTGTGTGCATTAAAATTTGTATATACATTAATAATTTAGGGAAGTGTTGGTGAAAGCATTGGACCTGACAGTAAGTACTTCCGTGAAAACTGGGCACTCTGCCAATCTGGCAGAGTAGATAGACTACCAACACAACAGACACCTTTGGTTTCTGAGGTTCCCTCAGGGTGTCTACGGAGTAAGTGACAGTGACAGTGCCACAGACTGCACAGACAGAGTCAGTGTCTGACACAAATAGTGTGGGGGTTTCCACACTGTCTGCCGCTCAGGAGCTGTGTACAGTGTGGGATACTTATATTGGCAAATGTTTCAGTCCTGCGGGAGCACTCTCCACGCAACTCTAATGCATTCAATCCTTAACCAATCCTTCTACAAATTTAGATATACATACATCCAACCCTCTTTTAGCTTCGCTGAAAGTTTGGGGATCCTATGATTATCATCATTATGGTAAGATAGGAAAAATTGAAATTTATTAACCCAGGACGAATTGTGCATGGGCAGTAGCTGAAAGGTCTCATAATAGAGAGGAGCCGGTCCCTATAAACATCATATGCCTAGGCCAGGCTAGGGACCGGTTGGTAGGTCTAGACACAAGTCAAGTGACACTCACACTGACAGTGAGTGACAAAAACTCATTCTAGATCATACAATCATCAATGATACATGTAGTGATGTACTTACCGATGGGAGGAGTGTTTTTACATGTCAGTAACTTCATAGTGGAGTCACAATGTATCTGACAAACACGTCTCTTTGCTTGAATTTATAGAAATAACGGGAATGATGAAACGCCAAGCAACTTTTGACCACTTGACAATCCTTGACATGCGGTTCCGCTGGTCAATAATGTGAAGTAAACATAAATTGCTGCGAAATAGCCAGAAACCAGCAGTAGTGACAAAAGTTGAAACCTGCTAAATATTTTCTACCCGTACATATTTATAGTCTCAAACCAAAACTAGTGTTAGGAGTTGGGTCCATGGAAGTAAATATTTATTTCAATAGATCAAAATTCAGTCATTTAAAGTCAATTTAAGTGGAATACACATCAAATTGGTGAAAATTGAACCTTTATTTAGGAAAATTTTTGTTTTTATTCTGGTTCGAGACTTTGTTACATAATGGCAACTTCCTGGATCAGTTTCGTATGATCTCAACGTAAACACTGCGAAAACTTCGAGTTCACCAAATAGCGCCCTCAAATCTCATCAAAATAATATGGAAAGTGATCTTCTTATATCGTAGGGACTGAATAAAGTTGAACTTTGCCCTATCTACAGATCTGCGGAGAATGTTGGCCTAGCAGAAATCCCACTGGCCTCACCTCGATCGATTCATAGTGCGACAACGGAAAGAGATTGAGCAGACAACAGGCAACATGGAGCAGGGAGTACGTGATTTCCAGCATGACGAAGAGAAATTCCCGATATCTAGGATTCAGGATAGCGTTAATTGTCCCGTTTGTGAACTTTGTGGAACCTTTGAAGGTCTGAAAATCTGTGCCGCGTGTAAGGATGTGTGGTATTGCTGTAAAGACCACCAACGCACTCACTGGTCCCAGCACAAAACAGCCTGTAAGTCATCACAGAACAATTCCCGCGGTCCCAACCCAAACATCACGGCTGGCCGCGGCGGCCGCGGCGGGGCCTCACTCGGGGGCGTGCCTCTAGCCCAGGCGGACTCACCACCACAACAAGAAACCGGCACGAACACTGCATCCGGGATCGCTGATTCACTGACACTGTCAGCGCTACGAGCCGCACGTGCACAGCGAGCCGTGCATGCAGGGGGGCATGTACCCAACACTGACACTATAGTGCCAACCAGCTGCAGGGAGGAGGAGGGGGTAACACTAACAGCAGGTAGAGGGAGTGCTGATAAGAGGAAAGCTGGATCCCCACCCAATCATAGCCCAGCAGCAGCAGAGACAGCAGCAGGAAGGTGGTGTTCGTGTACACAGAGCTGTAGTTGTACTGCAGACATCACAGGTGCAGATTCCACAACAAATCCTGGTTCATCCGGCGACATGACTCAGTGCAAGACGCTGTGTGCTGCAGAGGGTATCGCTAAGGTTCCCAGTCAAGCATCCAGAGAGAAACCCATATCGAAATCAGCTCGGCGAAGGGTCCGAAAAACCAGCCTGGCGAGTTGTAGTAGCTCTGGCAGCTTGTCCGGCAGCAGTCTGGCGAGTAGCCATTCATCAAGTGGAAGTATGGCGAGTGGTTCTTCCAGTGGTAGTTTTGGAAGTAGCCATCCTTCTAGCGGGAGTCTGATCAGTCAGAACACATCGAGTACTAGCCTGAGGAGTAGCAGTAGTTCATCCAGCCTGGTAACCTTTGATCTCGGGCCGCAGCCCGGGACCCCGACCAACACCGAAACCATGCCCGAACCCACAAATGCCACTAAAGACCTAGCGGACTATGTTGTCAAGTACCTTACTGAATACGGCATCTGTGTCATTGACAAGTTTCTTGGAGAGAAGCAGGGTAACAGAGTCTGGGAAGAAGTGGTAGGATTGCACCAAAAGGGGATATTCCAGGAGGGACAGCTGGTTGCCCCTCAAGGCCCCAAACAGAAGGTCCGTGGTGACCAGATCACTTGGGTGGAACGCGGGGAGCCGGACAAGGAACAGATCACATTTCTCGTCAGTCGTTTGGACAGTCTGATGATGGCTTGTAATGAACGCTTCCGCCGGAACGAAGTTGGTGGCAGAACGAAGGTGAGTGTCAAGATTGCCATTCTCTCAGCTTTCCACCTGGGGTGGGCCACTGCCTTTCTGTTCTTTAGGAACCATGTGTGTGTGCTGGAAAAGTGGTATGTTCTCGAGTTACGGCCAGATCCATTATTAGCCTAAAGAAGAGGTCAATTTTTGGATATTTTAGGCCAAAAGGGGTATAGTTTTGGACCAAAATTTCCAACAAAAATGTTGACAATCTTCTATCAGAATGGATGTACTTTTAGGGGAATAATGGAGGGGTAGCACAACAAAAAGAGTATAGTTTTTGGTCACTTTTACAGAGTGGCCCAGTTTTATAGAGTGGCCCACCCGGGCCAACCAAAAAGGTATACAGTGTTGTTGAAAAGACAAATGTAAAGTTAGACGTTGCAGTTTACCGCGCAATTGTTGAAAACTTCAAAAGACACCAGCTTAATGGGTGGCAGAAAGCCTTGGGATGCAGACCACATAGGGCCTACCATTAAATCGGCTTTCTAATAGTGAAAGAATTTTTCAAATCGGACCATTAGAAGCGAAAATAGCACCATTTTTGTGAAGTTTATATTTGAATATTTCCCCATTTCTTTGCAGTTATGATAAATATTACAAGGGTACCTTAGAATATCAATAATCATATGGCCTGCATGAGAAGGAAATGGCCTGCAAAGGATGCCAAGACACAGGCCACTTTGGCCTACACCAAGAAAAAGTTTTCAGCAACACTGGGTATAGATTTGGTCATTTTTGGGGGTGTATCATGCCAAAAGATGAGCATTGTCAGTAAATTTTGGGCCACCAAAAAAATCTGAAATTTGAAGAGATGTATTCACATGGTATCCATAAATTCGAGAGTGGCCCTCCAGAGGCTTTTTAATGGTGAAAGCAATTTTCTTTGAATCATTTAATTAGAAATAAGAGTACATCATTTGTAAAGTTGTTATATATCACATATTTCAAACTTTTTTAAACATCAATATCTATATGGCTTGCATGAGGGGGGAATGGCCTGTGTAACAGTGTTGTTGAAAAACTGCTTCTTAGCATTTACACAGGCCATTTCATTCTCACCCAGGCCATATGAACATTGATACCTATATAAATTTATAAACTGAATTGTAGCTAAAAAAAAATGGTAATATTTTATATATGAAACAAATTCACAAAAATGGCCCTATCCTTGCTTCTAATGGGCCGATTTAAAAAAAAAACTTCCATAATTGGAAAGCTGGATGATGGGATACAGGAAGTCGTTATATCAGTAGTATAAATTCTCACAAACAAGGCACACCCTGCATGATATAAGTTTTAGCATTTATCATCATGTTATAGAGGGAAGGCCCATCTAATTTGGTAAGACCCTGACATCTCCGGCTCGCTCACCCACCCTAATTCTGATCCCGCTACTCAGGCTGGCCACATCCCTTACTCCAAGTCTGTCGATGCTGCAGAGGCGAAACTCTCTCCCCAAGCAGATGCTTCAATTGCAGTCACCAAACTCAGTTTGGAGAGTGAATACACATCCCACATCAATCAGATTTTTTATCTAGATCAAAAAGGGTAATTAAGTATGTAATAAAATGGAACACACTTCCAGTGGAATGTGAGTGAGTGAGTAATAGATGTTTAACGCCATTTCGACAGCTAAGGTCATATTCATGGCAAGAACTACATTACACAATTTCCCAGAGGAATGTGTCAGTGCCCGCGCATATGTGCACCACACACATCCTGAGGGGATAGGAAAGAAGAAAAATAGACCCTTTTAAGTGGGCTAGGGAGGCCCAGTCCAGTGGAATGTAGAGTTGATCCCAGGCTATTAAGCTGGTACCAATAGCCGCTGGCCGAGGCTGCTGACGTCTACCTTGTGCCGGATTGCATCAGTCAGTACAGCCTACAGGCGGCCACCAGCAGTGTAAGGGGTTTGTTACAGTCTGTGCAGAACAACCAAAACCTTTATTAAAACAAAGAGAAAAGAAACTGTTCCCTAATCTCAGTGTGTGGCATCTAATCGGTTTTTAGGTAATAATCCACTAAGAGACGCTGTTACAGGCGTGCATCATGCCCATTGGTTGTTGCGATGCACCGATGAAGCGCTGGTGAGTTTCCTCACGAGCACTTCATTTGTGCATCATGTTGACCCGCCTGGATCATCTTACCAGGGTTGTTATCATGATGCATGAATGCAGCCCTGGCGAGGTACTCACCAGGGTTGCATTCATGCATCATGACGACCAGTGGGCATGATGCACGCCTGCATCAGCAGCCCTTAAAGGGTTAATTAGCGATGTTTGAGACATGGTTTGTGGTGGTACCACCCTAAATAGTCCCCTTATCGTATTGACAACTTGCACGCTATCAGTCCTATCAGTTAGACTTGTTATTGTCAAGTACAGTTTGAACATTTAAACCACATTGTCATAATTACTTTTGGTAAATAACTTTTTAGCCTTGTTATTCCCATCTCAATGACAGCCTTTTGTACCGATACCAAGCCCTAAAAGCAAAACATGCTCACCCTAGTTTGTTTTGTTGTTGTTCTTTTTCTCACTATTGACAATACGATACCTTTTAGCCAAGGCCAAAACAAGTACACAGCAGTCACCATAATGCGTAGCATGGTGATGCCTTACTTTGACTTTGGTCTAGTTTTTACAACAGGTTTATCAATGGAAATTATAAGAAAGCTACATGTTATATGTAATATCGACCTCAGAATATGTTAGAGAGTAAATAATCCTAGGGATGTGCATGTGAAAGATTTGTATGTAAGAGCAAAAATGCTGCCTCTTGATCTTCGAAGAGTATTTTTACAGCTTACATTATGTCACAGAATTGTTTACAGTGGACAGGCCTTGGTCTTGCCCTCTATAGGAACTAGAGGTTCTCAAGCCCCTAGGGTACGGCAAGCACATCCAAAAGTTGAATATTTGATTAGGGACCCGGTCTACCAGGCTCATTCCCAGTGGAACGCACTAGAATCTGCATTAAGATGGGTAGTGAGTAAAGATGTTTTAAAAAAGATATAAAAGGGAAAATAGTGGAGTACTTCTATAGGGCATGGGATTCTTACAGGCTCTACATGTATTATGAAGGGCGCAGCATACTTGCAAGATCCTAGGTTGAGATACTGGTAGGATTAGACTGTATAATGCTGCCCCATTGTCAACTTACATGTTATTGCTAATTTATTATGTATACAGATATAGACCTGTGTATTTAAAATGGTGATTTAGAGCTTGAAGAAAGGTGAAAGTATAAGCTGCCTTGTTGTTCCAATCTTACCTGTAATATATTTTGTATATTATGCAAAAAAAGGAAAAGAATGTTTTTATTTGTCAGACAGTACACACAAATTATATAGAGCAATAGGAATGGATCATATCCCCTTTTGTTGTCATACACAAATTTGTCTGTCCTGTGGTGTCGTGTCATTGTTATTAAAACTATCCAGTGTAGATTCAATATAATGATTATATGAGGTTTTCAGTAAAGTCACTACGTCTAAATTGCCAAGGTAAATGTGAGACTCTTCACTTATAGGGGTCTCCCAAGTGTGTGATGCAGGGAGATCTCCGGAAAGGCGACTCTATAAATATTCTTGGTAATAAAGATTTTTGAAACTTGAAGTAAATTAATTGTTAGCAAAACAGAGCCAACTCAAGAATTTCATTTTTGTAGAAATTATACAATTGTAGGCGTGTTTTGAGTCAATGTTAGTCGTCATGAGTCGTTGCAGCAGTTGTTTTTTGTTGTTGTTTTTTGACTGAACAACCTTTTTAGGATTTATTAAGGACCTTTGAGAAAAGGAGAGCATTTTCAGTAGGCGTCCAAGCTCAGACTGACAGTTTAACGATTGGTGAATGATGAAGCCAGTCTTGCACAAGGCCTGATCCAATGAGATCTCATTTGATGCCTTAAATGAGGGGGTTGAGTCTTTGTGGGGTTCAGTCCCGGGGGGGTTCAGTTTCTTTTTCGCGTCTGGAGCTTGTAGGTATCAGCGGTAAGGTGTCGATTATAAAGGAGCACTTTAGAATAAGGGATCTGCAGAGTTCTATATATTTTAGTAAATTTCCTTGGCCAAGGGGGAGCACTTACATGTGTCAGCAACAATCCAGCTAGTCAGAACCACCCGCCCCTCTCACATACATGATGCCTGGCTCGGCGGGGAACACTTTAGAATAAGGCATCTGTGGCGTTCTATATATAGCAAATTACCAGAGCCAAGGGGGAGCACTTATATGTGTGAACACCAGTCCAGCCAAGTCAGAGCCCCCCTCCCCCCTTTCAGGCTTATGTTTTAGAACTGTGTTGACGCCGCCCGGTTCTAGGACTCCTTTTCCCCACTACTCACACCTCTCCACCCCCCCACCCACTACACATACACTGGGGCTCTGGGCGGCATGTTGCTCCTACATACTAGTCCCTACTGCAGGTTCTCGGCGCTGTCCGTGCTCTGCTGTACACAGAGTGTGGACTACGTGTGATGCGGCACACATACACCACCTGCAGAAGGGGGGGGGGACCCTGGATGGTGGGGGGGGGGTAGGGAGGGGGGTATCTGTGTTGAGTGCAATAAGGTGAGAAAATGTCTCCCACCTAGCGTCTCACGGTATGTTTGTCTCAATAACTACTGGGATTAATTCCTTTTCGTTTTCTTTCAATTTCTTTTCTTATGGCAGGGGTTGATAGATTATTTTTTCTGTATCTCACCTTTTATGTAACGCTCAGAAATTTGTATCAGATAATGTGGCTTTAGAACATCCTCCCATCATAAAAGATTCCAATAAGAAATTTGGTGATATCGTTTATGGTTTAGTCACCTTGGTCTTCTCTGTTCGCCCAGCACCACACGGAAGAAAAACGGAACCCTAGATTGTTTTCTTTTTCTACCCAAGCCCTGAGAAATTGATTTTAAATTTTCCTCTGAAAGGTACATAATATCTTTCTGTAAACGAATAATAAATCTTGTCTATAGATTAAATGTGGTGTCACAGACGGCGCAGGTCGCTGACTAAAGACTTAAGAGGGCGCTGTTATCAGTGTAGTGCTTGTACTATCGGCCTTATCAGCTGATGATGGACCTATAAACATCCAAATTAGGCCTAAAAAAAAGGTCTTGTGTTCAGGTAACATGCTCAAAAAAATTAGGTTAGGTAGGTCGGATATTTTTTATTTTTATTTTTTTTCCTGGATCCCGAAAACTGTCAAAAACATATAAACCATATAAAAAATTTTTCATTATTGACCAAATTTGAAAGTTTTTTTTTTTTTTATAAAAATGATGGTTATTTTATGTCAGTAGCATTCGTGAGGCCGTGGGCTTAAATTTGCTACCAAACATGCCTATATATTGATATTTTTTTTACATTTTTCTTTAATTTTGAGTAAAATTTACCAAAAATTTCTTTAAAAAAAATTAGGGTCAGGCCAAAAATAATTAGGGTAGGTCGGGATACCTGAACACAACTTTTTTTTGTTAAGCCTCATACGTCATGATGCAATCCTGGGATGTACTAGCGTAAATCCCCGGTCACAAGCCGGCCCCGGTCATAAGCCAGGGGGGTGAGTTCAGGAAAAAAATAAAAGCCGGTTTTTGGGTCAAATTTTTACCATTTTCTCTTTATTCTATAGTAAAAAAAAAACAGTCATAAGCCGGGGGGGGGACTTTGGGAAAAATTTAGAAGCCAGTTTGGGCCCAAAATAGAAAAAAAAAAATCCGGCTTATGACCGGGGATTTACGGTACTGGCCAGCACTTCATAAGTGCATCATGCCGACCAGGCGGAAGTGTATCAACCCTTTCAAGAAGACTCAAAGGCGCAGTCCCGGGTGCTGTACACCTCTAAAATGCGGCTTATACTCAGGGTGCTTCTGTACCTTTCAGATAAATGACCCAGGGCTTGACAAAAAGGTTTCGAACCAGTGTGTCCACTGGACACAAGGCAAACCAAAGTTGTGTCCAGCAGGAAAATATCATGTGCCCAACCCCCCTACTCAATGTATAAGCCTAGCTTGGCAGCTGTGTCCACTGGACATAAATTCAGAGAAATATTTTGTGTCCCGGGGTACTGGAAACAGGGGTTTAATTGTCGGGCCCTGACAATGGGAGCCCTGGGTGGTCCATAGGGGGTAGTGATTTGTCCGACACAGTCATTAATAGTATCAGTAATTTGAGTCTATAGAGTTTTGGTCATTGTCGCTTCCTGTCACTAGGATCTATATATGATGTTACAGGATACGAAACAATGTACTGGCACAATAATAAAACTGATACATCCCAAATATATAAACTTACTGCTGATAAAAACAGTCTATTTGAGTCATGCAGGTCGCCATCAATAACTCTATGATCTAATGGTCCATGAGGGCTGGCTGACAAAACACTTAACCCTTTGATATAAAAAGCATGTGTCACGTATAGATAGTGCCAGATTTCTGTACAAACCTGATTCTTCTTCTTTTATTTTTTCATTCACCCCCATGCTGCCCCGAGCCTGCACGTAGGCCTGTGTGTTGATATCCTAGCTGGGGCAGTAAACAGCTGCTGCTGGTCTCCTGGTAGTCTGGTCTCCTGGTAGTGTATTAATTCATCATGCCCATTGGTCATCATGATGCATGAATGCAGCTCTGGCGAGTAACTCGCCAGGACTACATTGATGCATCATGCTGACCTGTGAGTCTATAGTATAGAGAGCTAAAATTACAATAGTAGAATTAAAATCTGTTTGGGTTTAATTCTTTGAATGAGGTCCGCTAATGGCGCACTGAATGTAGTGATGGCAAGTCTGCATGGCAGCACTTCATTGGTGCATCATGACGACCCTCCAAGACGGCATCAACCCGGTAGGGGTCAGCTTGAAGCCTGAATGAACTTAATGCTCCACTCTATTTGACGACAAGAGGCAGGGTAAAGGATAAGGGCCATGGGGGGAGTAGAGAAACCCACCAACGCCAAGGGTATAATCATGTATTCTGACGACCAGTAATTAATGCTCTATTAGTTGGTGAACAAGTTTGGGGGAACAAAACCAACAGAGGCATGCCAGTGTTGATTAGAGCCAAGCATTCCAACCAATGGATTAAATGTGTATTGTAATTTGAATAAAGAATACCCTAGTCAAGTTGTGTTCTGTCAAGTCGTTGAACTTCACCTCAGTCCTCTGACCTTTGTAGCAGACTCAGGATCCCCCCCCCTTCCCATCCCATCTTTTTTTCTCTTTTTACTCTTTCTTTTGTCAAATGATATTTCTTTGTACATTCACCCCTAACTTTGAGGGTGAAATTTTTGAATCTAGGCCCCAGAATTCTTGAGCTTGATCCTACATATGTGGCTGGTATCAAGTAACAGATTCTACTCCAAAATGTCTACAGAAGTTCCTTTACCTGCCGTGCTGTACACCAGGTACATCCTACCTCCTTATACAGCTCGGACCATGCAGATGGTTCCCAATGAGGGGGGAATGGTCCCGGGCGTGGTAATTCAGATACAGGTTTTGCTGTCCGCGAACCAAAGAAATATCTGCTAACTTTTAAGTACTATTTGTGGACGTAAAATCAACCAAACCAAACCAAATCAGAAATTCCTTATTCTGAAAAGGTGCTGCCTTTAACTGTAGTGTCCACAGTAGTGGTGTGCTGATTATGATGTAGATTGATATCGATATTTTTGTTCTGTGTTGCAGGCTATGGTGGCATGTTATCCTGGTAATGGTTCATACTACTTGCGGCACGTCGACAACCCCAACGAGGATGGCCGGCTTATAACCTGTATCTACTACCTCAATAAGGACTGGAATGCCAAGGTTTGTCACATATTTACTGCCACGATAAGGGATGGGATGCCAAGGTTTGTCACATATCTACTAACTCAATAAGGGATGGGATGCAAAGTTTTTTCACATATCTACTACCTCAATACCAAGGTTTGATTTCTGAAAACGTATGGTTGTCAACAAGAATACTTGCTTGAAAATGAAGCATGAGAAAGTTCCTTATAGACTATTATATAGGGGGAAACTATTAGCAAATGTGGTGAGCAAAATACATTGTTAACTTATACGATAACAAAAAAAAGAAGTCCTTTTCCAAAAAACAGCAACCCTAAAACAACATATTGTTGTAAGCAAAGTCCATTGACCCAGCTTGCCTTCTCTTTTTTTCCCTTGAGGACATCTAATCTCTCTCTTGTCCCATTGTGGGTCCTGATTATACACAGCATTGACAGACGCCCATAATGACATTGACATATTGTTTTGTTTGTGGAGTTCACCTTGAGGTATAGAGCGAATATACACATATTGATATTATCGATCTGAGCCAATCGTCACTTCCTGACGTCACAACTGGTCCAAGGACACAGGGAAGATAGTTAGGCCACCCCTAAATATATGTCCATTTCCTGTCCAGAGGGTGGGATTTATCAGACCCATGAGAGAGGGAGGGGAAAATTTTGTACTTTTCATTACCATTGTATTATAAAGCGGGGACTGTGCGCATTTGCCATCATGTTCTAAGATTTGGGAATTGGAAACCTAGGTTCATGTGCTGACAGGAAAAAAAAAATCCCACCCTCAACAAAAACATCCACCAGGCCTCAGGACAGGAATCGAACATATTTTTAAGGGTGGCCTTGCGGGAAAACATGGACCGATCTTGTTATCTTTAGTCATTTCATATCAATATGATGTGTTGGTATGATAGGCCCATGTATTGTTAAAGTATGCACTTGTCATCGCCCACAATCTTACTTTAATACTCATGTGACCTTGACCCTTTAGTTTTGTTTAACGGCTGCTAATGCAGGAGCGCATCATGCCCATTGGTTGGCGTGATGCACCAATGTATCAACCCTCGGGACTGCATTCGTGCATCATGACGACCAATGGGCATTACTGCATTATTGGTCTTGAAAGGGTTAACTGATTTAACGCCCCTAATGCATTAATGCATCACGACCATTGGTCTTGATGATGTATGGGTCAGATTGCCCACCCACCAGACTGCATCATAGCGCCCCCTAAACCCTTCAGGTACCGCTAATGTATTAATGCATCACGACCATTGGTCTTGATGATGTATGGGTCAGATTGCCCACCCGACAGACTGCATCAGGCCACCCTTAAAAATATTTTCTTTTCCTGTCCAGAGGCCTGGTGTATTTTTTTGTGAGAATGGGAAAAGATTTTCCTGAGTTCTGAAAAACAATTTATTTTTACGTCCATCAGCACAAGAATCTAGGTTTCCGATCACTAAATCTTAGAATGTGATCACAAATTCATGCCGTGCCCACTTACGATGCTCACGACAAATAAAAATATTTTCCTAAAAAAAAAAGAAGTTCCCTCCCTCCCTCTAAAAAGTCCCACCCTCTGGACAGGAACCCGCGCATATGTGCACCACACACATCCTGAGGGGATAGGAAAGAGGAGATATAGACCCTTTTAAGTAGGCTATGGAAGCCCGCATAGCGCCCCCTTAACCTTTCAAGTACCGCTAATGCATTAATGCATGACCCTTGGTCGTAATGGTGCATGAATGTAGCCCTGGCGAGTAACTCTCCACATGTATCTACAATCATGCATCACATGGGCGTGGAAAGCAGGGGGGACATGTCCCCCCCCCCCCACTTTTGGCCAACTCCTCAAAAGGTCAAAACTAAAAGGTCAAGCAAAGGGAGGTAAAAAAATTGCAGAAAACCCCCCTGGTCCCACCCACTCTGAAACTTCTTCCCACGCCCCTGCATCATGACGACTTTACGGGGTGGATACACACACAGGGGGTCGGCATGATGCTCCAATGAAGTGCTGCGAGCAGTCTCACCAGCACTTCATTGGTGCATCATGGTGGCTAATTTGTCTGATGCACTCCTGTATCAGTGGCTCTTAGAGAGTTAAGCAGTACTGTGGTCGTAGATATTTTCACCGGTATAAATTTTCACGGAATTGATAAAAGGCCTTAATTTCAGGGATGAAAGTCTTCAGGGAATTTCCTGATTTCAGGGATTTTGAAGTTCCAGGGCCCTATACATTCATATAGAACCCCAGGTTTTTGGGGCGAATATTGGACCATTTCAGGGATTTTCGTGCTCTGTAACTTTCATCCCTGTAATTTATGTGTATTTGAATTCACGGATTCTCAAAATTGGCTATTGCTATTCTATATGATAGATATATTCACTATGGACATAAATTCACGGATTTTACACTTCCGTGAAGTCCGCGAAAAAATGTACAGCGTAAAATAATCTACGACCACAGTATATATTTCACCCTAGCAGGCTTGTGGTAGATAAACACCGAGTTGGTCACCGAGTTCAATATATTGACAGCAGGCTGCCCAAAGAGGTGTGTATATCTCACTTATGCCACACTTGACACCCACTCAAACCATTCACAACCTCGGGAATGGGCGGGGGGGGGGGGGTGGCCATAAAGGACCACTTTAACTTACAACAGCTTTATGAGATAAATTATTAGCCAGTTTCCATGGTCTTTCCACCCAAGTGTGGTGTACTAGTAAGCATGAGTAACGCCCTGGTGAATCAGACCAATAGACAATAACTGCAGCTTTATGCAGGCAGTGGGCGGTATGAGGTGACGCCCTTCTGAGGTAGGAGACGTGCAGCCTGGCATACCGACACCCTCCCTGTACCCATGGAAACCTTCTCTGTAATTGCAGTATTCAGACCCGCCCCATATAGAAGCTGATATTCCCACCACCCAGGGGCGTAGGAAAAGGGGGGGCCAGGGGGGCCCCCTAATCACAAAGGATGTGGGGCCCAAGTATGTCTGGCCCCCCCCCCCCAAAATTTGCCACAAACTCATAACAAAATGGAAAAGAAGGTAAAACTTTGCATCTCAAATTAGATTGATGTGGTGATAGGATAGGAAAAATGGGGGCCTGAGCCTAAAGTCAGATGCAAAATTGACTAGAAATTACCTTTCTAAACAAATTCCATGTACATATATGTATGAGGGGTGTCTCACTTGAGCCAACAATACTAGGTCGCTGCGATGGGGCCCTCGCTGGGCCCCCCCAATGAAGATTTGCTTCCTACGCCTCTGCCATCAGTAAACATCAATCGTCCACTAGATCAGACCAATAGATAATATAATGCAGCTTTATGCATGCAGTGTGTGGACGGAATGGTGACAGCCTTCTGGTTTACAAGTCGTGCACACTCCTGGCATACCAAGACGCTCCCTGTATCCATGGAAACCTCTGTAAACATCGAGACTTGTTGTCATGGTGGAACGCAATCTGGCGGGCCCTCGAGTGTCCGAAACAGTCCTATAGGCAAGATTGAAAAGATTGGAGATTTGGGTGGAACGCTGGCCTCCCTTTCTCATTTCCCCTAAAGGGTTTACCGTCGTGTGACCCTTTTTCCTTTGCCCCGAAATTGGTTGTGTATGAATGGAATACCAAGGTTGTGGGATGTGTAATGGGTGCAGCCATTGCTGACGCTGTTTACCAGCAGTTATCACTGATATAAGTTATCAGATAGGCACCAACTACCCCTGAGAAGTATGCAGTGACTATTTCATTGGCTTATAATCGATCCCGCTTTGTCAGTATAGAATTGAATTGAATAAGGTGCCCTTTTATCTTTGAATCCCGTAGTGAGGCAGTCCCCTGAGGTGTAAGAGCCTTAGGACGTTAAACAAATCAATCAATGACCCCATAATGACGGATAATGAATAAGCGCCTAAATCAATCAATGACCCCATAATGACGGACCATGAATAAGCGCCTAAATCAATCAATGACCCCATAATGACGGACCTTGAATAAGCGCCTAAATCAATCAATGACCCCATGATGACGGATAATGAATAAGCGCCTAAATCGATCAATGACCCCATGATGACGGACAGTGAATAAGCGCCTAAATCAATCAATGACCCCATAATGACAGACCTTGAATAAGCGCCCAAATCAATCAATGACCCCATAATGACGGACAGTGAATAAGCGCCTAAATCAATCAATGACCCCATAATGACGGACAGTGAATAAGCGCCTAAATCAATCAATGACCCCATAATGACGGACAGTGAATAAGCGCCTAAATCAATCAATGACCCCATGATGACGGACAGTGAATAAGCGCCTAAATCAATCAATGACCCCATAATGACGGACCTTGAATAAGCGCCTAAATCAATCAATGACCCCATGATGACGGACAGTGAATAAGCGCCTAAATCAATCAATGACCCCATAATGACAGACCTTGAATAAGCGCCTAAATCAATCAATGACCCCATGATGACGGATAATGAATAAGCGCCTAAATCGATCAATGACCCCATGATGACGGACAGTGAATAAGCGCCTAAATCAATCAATGACCCCATAATGACAGACCTTGAATAAGCGCCTAAATCAATCAATGACCCCATGATGACGGATAATGAATAAGCGCCTAAATCAATCAATGACCCCATAATGACGGACCATGAATAAGCGCCTAAATCAATCAATGACCCCATAATGACAGACCTTGAATAAGCGCCCAAATCAATCAATGACCCCATGATGACGGACCATGAATAAGCGCCTAAATCAATCAATGACCCCATAATGACGGACCATGAATAAGCGCCTAAATCAATCAATGACCCCATAATGACAGACCTTGAATAAGCGCCCAAATCAATCAATGACCCCATAATGACGGACCATGAATAAGCGCCTAAATCAATCAATGAAACCATAATGATAGACCTTGAATAAGCGCCCAAATCAATCAATGACCTCATAATGACGGACCATGAATAAGTGCCTCTCCGTGGGAAATGACCTAATTAAAATCTTCAACCTTTCGGCCTGATGCATAAATGCATCACATGGGCGTGGAAAGCAGGGGGGACATGTCCCCCCACTTTTGGCCAACTCCTCAAAAGGTCAAAACTAAAAGGTCAAGCAAAGGAGGTCAAAAATTGCAGAAAACCCCCCTGGTCCCACCTACTCTGAAACTGCTTCCCACGCCCCTGCATCAGCGGCCCTTGAAGGATTAGCGGCTGAATCAGGCCAATAGACAATATACATGTTTATTACACGATGTGTGATTTTGGGTGCTTTTTCAGGACATTCCCGTTCTGATACCTGTCGATATTGCATGTTATGATGCATGTTTGTAAGGAGTGTAAGAAGTGCAAGACATGTAAGAAGTGCTGATATCATGGATATCAGCACTTCTTACATGTCATATGTTACATGTTAAAACCTACGAAATTTTCATTGCCAGAGGTAGGGGTCGAACCTGCAGTCTCCTGATCCCAAATCCAACTCCCTATGCATTGCGCCACAGGGACTGACCAGAAAGTGTGGGTGTTTGCCTGTATATGTATAATGCCATAGCCCCTACCTGAATAGTAGCGACCACAGCAACTCTCACATGCGCAAAGTTAGAATAGCGTTATAATTATAAAGGACTGCTGGACGCGTTCAAACCAAGCCAGCAGCTGGCGGGTGCACCTATAGTGGAGCGGTCCACTGGTTTTGATATCCTACCATACAAGGAATTCGGTGCCCGTTAGCCCATACATTACTCTCTTAATGTAGGTCTACTCATGAAGTGGACGCTAAGGATTGTAAGGTGACGGCCTTCTGGGGTAGCCCGCCATACCAAGACCCCCTCTGTACCGATAGAGACCTATAAATGCAGTATTCAGACCCACCCAGATGGAAGCTGATATTCCCACCAGTGTAAATACAAGCTCTCTTATGTACTTCCTCCTTCACACATAGATCTCTGCGTCTCTCTCAGAGCTCAATATGCCCGCGGCTACAGCAAGATTGCTTTTGCTTTCTACCTCCTGTTGCAAGATCAGAGCTCCATCCTCAGCCCGATCCTCATCCTAGGACCCCACACCCTCCTGCTCCCTCCCTCCTCTTCCCACTAGGGTTCTCTCTCCCTTCCCTTCGTGAACTATTCAAACGCTGTTTCTATGGTTACCTTACTAATTAGGTGATTGACTAATCACGTGTCCAAACTGTCGGAAATATCTCTAGCTCCACTCAGAGACATTGCCCTCAATTAGCCACAAAAGCCACCCCTCCCCCTCCCTTTTATACATGTAATCATTCCACGCCCACGGCTTGTATCCACAGTGACTGTGATTATGAAGACGGCACCAAAAAGGGCGGGAATTGTGGAGAATTGTCGTCTGCTTTTCCTACTGCGGCTGGTGTCTGGCGGACTGCTGCTGCAGTTGTCATGTAGACACACGGGTACCAGTGGACAACAACATGGCGGACGTGCAGGTTGGCAGACGGCGTCTGTGTGTGTTTGAAGGTCATATAGGTCGTGGTTGTGTGTTGGCACGTGTGGCCTTCACCTTCTCTTCTAGTGCCATGTTATGTTAAGTTGGAAAGTACTTTCCTTGCATTGTTTACTACATGTCATTAACATACCCGGTTAAAGTCATTATCTATCAACAGGTGGGGTTGTTGGTTTGAGGGGGGGGGGCAAAAACATTTGACCCCTGCTGAGGGGGGGGGGGCGTAAAATCCCCAGGTAAAATCTTTTGACCCCTCTTTTTGGCACCCTTTTTTGGTACTACGGGAACAGATCAAGGTAGGCATGAAAAATCTCCGCGGGGTGGTGGACAAAGAATTTTGAGGGGGGAGGTAAAGAAATTTTAAACCACTATCCCCCCAATAAGGCCACCCTTAAAAATATGTTCATTTCCTGTCCAGAGGGTGGGATTTTTCAGACCCATGAGGGAGGGAGGGAAAAAAAATTTTTAGGAAAAGATTTTTATTTGTCATGAACATCGCAAGTGGGGATGGCGTGAATTTGTCATCGCGTTCTAGGATTTAGTGATTGAAAACCTAGATTCTTGTGCTAATAGACAAAAAAAAATTTTTTAGAACTCAAGAAAAAAAATTTCCCATTCTAAAATTAATTCCACCAGGCCTCTGGACAGGAAACAAACATTTTTAAGGGTGGCCTTAGCCACCATAATGGCATTAAAGATGCATCATGATGACCCTTCAGGGATGGTACATTCCTACAGGGTGGGGGCATCTATTCATTGGTGCATCCGGACAACCATTAGGCATGATGCGCTTTAATAATTGTGCATCAGCAGCCGTAAAGAGTTAACGATTAAAATACAATTCTCTAACAAGTGAAAATAGATAATGAGTAGAAGTCAGCCTGGTACGACCCATGTGGTCTACTTAACCATTTAAGGGCTGCTGATGCAGGAATGCAGGAGTGCATCATGCCCATTGGTCGGAGTGCTGGCGAGACTGCTCGCCAGCACTTCATCGGAGCCACCCTCCGGGATCAACCCTGTTAGGGTCGGCATGATGCATGAATGTAGCCATGGCGAGTTAATCACCACGGCTGCATTCATGCATCATGACGACCAATGGGCATGATGCATAAATGCATCAGTGGCCCTTAAAGGATTAAAAGAAAAAAAAGGAAGCAGTAATGGTGTAGATATGTACCATGTATGTATAACTAATGGACGGGATTATCATCTCCATGTTGGATGTAAAAAGTGACCCGATGAACAATGATCCCCCCCTCCCCTCCCCTTCTCCAACCCTCCCCTCCCCCAACCCCGCATGTCACGTAGTCACCTACGCTATACGGACTTAGCAGGTTTAATTATTAGCCAATGAGAGAACCCCAATCTATTCACTGCGGTCCTTCGGGGGCCATCTGGTACCCATCTGATAGGTCTTATCAGTAGAACTCGCTGGTAACAAGCTCCAGCAATGGCCGCGCCCATGTGACAACCTGCTAACTCAGAATAAACAATGAGACAAGGAGAATACTTAACCCACTCATGACTTATGTACTTTATTAAAGACGGTGACTGGATGCCAGATTGCATCATGCCCATCGGTCGTCACGATACACTAATGAAATGTGTGTGAGCAGACAGACTCACCAGCACTTCATTGGTGCATCGTGCCGACCAATGGGCATGATGCACTTTTGGGGCATCGTGCCGACCAATGGGCATGATGCACTTTTGGGGCATCGTGCTGACCAATGGGCGTGATGCTCTTTTGCAATAAGACTGGCCCTGCCTATGGGACCAGGCAAATAAAAGAACACAAACAAACAAGCAATAAGCCCCTTAAAGGGTTAAGATTGACGGACATAGACCAGGAATACAAAAAGAGGGGGTTAAAAACAACAATATAGCACAAGTACCTTGGACCGAGTGACATATGTTAAATAAAGGTTACCAGTCAGGTTACCAGTGTTTAAGTGATCCTACTGTAATCTCATCCCGCATATATAAGACGCACCTAGAGTTTTAGGAAATGGTCAAAAAAATGAAACATTCATAACTTTTGTTCTACTGAATGGATTTTGAAAATTCAAAAAGCTATGTGTAGCTTGGGCCTCCCGTAAACTCCCGAAACCCCTTATTATCACTTAGGTCTTGGTGTCCCCCTTGCGGATCCAGGGAGAACTAAAACCTCGCGTATAAGACTAGCATTTTAAGCGAGAGAAAGTACATGACTCTAGATGTTTAATAGATTGGGTAAGAAAAAATTGTATAACATGCTGAAAAAAGTAAGGTACATAGGTCGAATATTCAGGGGCGACTAAATTACCTAAAAACCAAAAAGAAATCTTCAAAAATTGAGAAAAAGTATCTCCTCTTTTGTGTGAATATTTTTCAATGTTTCATTGACTCGTCACTCACCACGATGACTCGTGGACAACTAAATCAACCAAAATATGTCCCCAGATTTTGTTCCAAATTGGAGAAAAAGCTATTGTTGGCCCTGTTGTAGGGTCGGGTTACCTGAAACAAACAACTTTTTTTATGAGGTTAGTATTGAGGTTAGCAGGGCTTTTGACAGGGCCGTGCAGCGTTTAATACACACAATTAAGCCTTAAATTGCGCATTTAAATGGTAAGATGTGTGACAAAAGTCACATAGAAAGGTTTTTCCTTTTTGGAAAGGATCTGGGTTTCATACTAAGAATGACACAGAAATGGCAGACCCCTCATTGGAAAGATAAAAGTCTGCAGATTTAACCTCTGCAAATTTAACCACTCTGTAGCACTTATTAGAACTCACTGTACAAGTATTTGTGTAAAAGTTATCTGCAGTGGTCGTTTATACATAATAAGGAGCTGTATTCCCCAACAAAATGTTTTGCTTTTCAATTTTTTTGCCCCATTGCCTCTCAAAATGGCGCATTAGATACTGCAAAACTGCGCAATTTGTCGCATTGCAAAAAATCCTGTCAAAAGCCCTGGGTTAGGTTGTTGTTTTTTTTTTTGGGGGGGGGGTGGGTGGGCAGGGACAGATGGTAAGCGGTAGGTGACTATATTTAGATGTATTATTCATTTTGTCATACAGATACATCGATTATATATGTTAAGTGGGAACAGTTTGCACTGTTGTGTTATCTGAATACAGGTTCCTAGGGTTAGGGTTCTTTTTTGGAGGGACCTTCCCTTAATTAGGGTATGGTATTTCGCAGTTTTCCTAGCTAAGGGATGAGTCAAACTTCTACCTGTGTATAGAGTACCAAATGGGTTTGTTGACACATGTTCACTACCGGTACATGGCCGCCCGGGGGATGTACAATGAAAAGGAAGAGGATGAGTGTGTCGGTATATAGTCATGATGTGGGTGAGAAGTAAGATAAGGTGCACTACGTGTGTAAGGTGGTGTACGTGTGTCATAATAAATACAAGTACGTGGTGTACGTGTGTGGACTAAGGTATGCAGGTAGGGAGGCACCATTAGCATGGAAAGACGCATGCAGCCCTGGCGAGTTACTCGCCAAGGCTGCATTCATGCATCACGACGACCAATGGTCATGGTGCATGAATGCAGTCCTGGCGAGTTACTTGCCAAGGCTGCATTAATGCATCATGACGACCGCGGCGGCATAAACGAGAGGTAGTCTTTGAGTGTACCAGTATCAACCCTGTCGGGTCAGCATGATGCATCCATGCATCGTTAGCGACCCTTGGATGTTCAAATATTTCAAATTCATTATTCTGATAGTGCCTTAAATAATGCAGAATGACAGGGGTGTGAAATCGGACTTCTTTGTCTATAAAGAGATAGTTCCTGAGATCTCTGTAAATCCAGGTAAAATCTTTTACTGTTTATTATGGGGGGGGGGGTGACATTACATATCTGATCCCTTTGCATATTCTGGATATTTCACTATCCCAATGTGAAATTTGAACCCTGTGCACCAAAAGATTGTTATGATATTGATCAATGGGCCCCTTATTAACTCGGAAGAGTTATAGGCACCACCATGGATTAAAACTTTTAGAGTGCTGAAAACGAGACAAAAAAGTGGAATTATTGCCGAAATAAACCATCAAATAAGTGTTTTCTTCTTTAAATGTGGTATCATATGTGATGACTAAGGTGTAGAGGTCATGTAGATTACAACTGGTTACTCATAGAAGGTCTTAACTTATCATAAATCATTGATAACAAATTGGTGTCTGGAACCTGTGCAGAGGGGACGTTCAGTGTCTAATATTAAAGTATATACATTCCATTTGGAAACCTTTGTGAACCTTTTTTCCCGCCCTTTTGTGGTGTGTTAACCAGCTGCAGTGCTGATGTCATACTGGATTGGTGGCAGTCTGTAGGGTTTAGTCCACACTCTACTCAATACCCCCTCACCCCTCCCCTCCCCCCTCAGTGGTGGCTGTGTTAGCCTCTACTCAATACCCCCTCCCCTACCCCCTCAGTGATGGCTGTGTTAGCCTCTACTCAATACCCCCTCACCCCTCCCCTCCCCCCTCAGTGGTGGCTGTGTTAGCCTCCACTCAATACCCCCTCACACCTCCCCTCCCCCCTCAGTGGTGGCTGTGTTAGCCTCTACTCAATACCCCCTCACCCCTCCTACCCCCTCAGTGGTGGCTGTGTTAGCCTCTACTCAATACCCTCTCACCCCTCCCCTCCCCCCTCAGTGGTGGCTGTGTTAGCCTCTACTCAATACCCCCTCACCCCTCCCCTCCCCCCTCAGTGGTGGCTGTGTTAGCCTCTACTCAATAACCCCTCACCCCTCCCCTACCCCCTCAGTGGTGGCTGTGTTAGCCTAGATCTACAAACATAATTTATTGCATTTAAATAATTAAAAAAAAAAAAGAATTGAGCAAATTTAATGTCATACCATAAGCCAACCCTCCTCTTCCGAGTTAGGTTGTAAAACATTATCTAGATGTTCCCGTGAAGAGATATATCGCGTCTCAGATTGTTTCATTCTTGGCATTTCACACCCCTGTTCAGAATGCCTAATGGCCATTCAGATCAAAGAACGATCAATGTAAACTGCACAATTCACGGTAAAACAATCTAAAAGGAACATAAAACCTGTGTCTACATCAGTCAGTGAGCATGCAGAGATGCCACTTGTCCTGGTTTACCAGGAATTCCTGGTTTTCGTTTCAAGATACCTGTATTGAATCATGTTAAATTCCTGGGAAAATGTATCCAAAAGTTCAGTTTTCCTGGTTTTTGTTGGCCAGTGAGTGGCAACTCTGGCATGTTGCCATGCCCTAGGTGCACTTATAACCTGCACGTGTCACCCATCGTTATGAGATGAGATTTCCCTCCCCTCAAACCTTCACCTCTCTGCACTGTAATGGAGAGGCCTACGTGATTTCGGATGCCTTCTCTTACCATTTAACCCTTTAAGGACTGTCGATGCAGGAGTGCATCATACCCATTGGTCTTCATGATGCACCAATGCACTTCATTGGTGCATCATACCGACCCCCAGGCGATGCATGAATGTAGCCCTAGTGAGTTACTCACCAGGGCTGCATTCATGCATCATGAATACCAATGGGCACGATGCATCAATGCATCAACAATCCTTAAAGTCCACAGTGTGTACGTGCTCTAGTACACCACGCCCACCTCGGGCTTCCCTAGCCCACTTAGAAGGGTCTATTTCTCCTCTTTTCTATCCCCTCAGGATGTGTGTGGTGCACATATGTGCGGGCACCAACACATTCCCCAGTGAAATTGTGTAATGTCGTTCTCGCCATGAATATGACCTTAGCTGTCGAAATGGCGTTAAACATCTATTACTCACTCACTCACCACGCCCACCTGTAGGAGTGTGTAAATTATTTAATATACAGCCTATAAGGGCAGAAATGCCTTGTCTCCTACATCTCTAGAATTTACTACACTTCTGGCCCAGAAGGTCGACCCTCATGAGATCCAATGAGAAAATTTTATAACATTTAACGGGGTCTTTGTTATTTTGATAATTAGCTGCCGCCATGGTGTTGTTCAATATAGTTTCATTAGTACAAAATGGCATCCCTGTACGGTCAGGTGTAGTACCCGTTAATATAGTAGAAGTGTATTAATACACCATGTAGTCCTATATAGGGTTAAGTGTAGTACCCGTTAATATAGTAGGAGTGGAGAGATGTTAATGGGCTCTATCACTTACACACACAGTGTATTAATACACCATGTAGTCCTATATAAGGTTAAGTGTAGTACCAGTTAATATAGTAGGAGTGGAGAGATGTTAATGGGCCCTATCACTTACACACACAGTGTATTAATACACCATGTAGTCCTGTATAGGGTTAAGTGTAGTACCAGTTAATATAGTAGGAGTGGAGGGATGTTAATGGGCTCTATCACTTACACACACAGTGTATTAATACACCATGTAGTCCTATATAGGGTTAAGTGTAGTACCCGTTAATATAATAGGAGTGGAGAGATGTTAATGGGCTCTATCACTTACACACACAGTGTATTAATACACCATGTAGTCCTATATAGGGTTAAGTGTAGTACCAGTTAATATAGTAGGAGTGGAGGGATGTTAATGGGCTCTATCACTTACACACACAGTGTATTAATACACCATGTAGTCCTATATATAGGGTTAAGTGTAGTACCCGTTAATATAATAGGAGTGGAGAGATGTTAATGGGCTCTATCACTTACACACACAGTGTATTAATACACCATGTAGTCCTATATAGGGTTAAGTGTAGTACCCGTTAATATAGTAGGAGTGGAGGGATGTTAATGGGCTCTATCACTTACACACACAGTGTATTAATACACCATGTAGTCCTATATATAGGGTTAAGTGTAGTACCAGTTAATATAGTAGGAGTGGAGAGATGTTAATGGGCTCTATCACTTACACACACAGTGTATTAATACACCATGTAGTCCTATATAGGGTTAAGTGTAGTACCCGTTAATATAATAGGAGTGGAGAGATGTTAATGGGCTCTATCACTTACACACACAGTGTATTAATACACCATGTAGTCCTCTATAGGGTTAAGTGTAGTACCCGTTAATATAGTAGGAGTGGAGGGATGTTAATGGGCCCTATCACTTACACACACAGTGTATTAATACACCATGTAGTCCTGTATAGGGTTAAGTGTAGTACCCGTTAATATAGTAGGAGTGGAGAGATGTTAATGGGCCCTATCACTTACACAGTGTATTAATACACCATGTAGTCCTATATAGGGTTAAGTGTAGTACCCGTTAATATAATAGGAGTGGAGAGATGTTAATGGGCTCTATCACTTACACACACAGTGTATTAATACACCATGTAGTCCTATATATAGGGTTAAGTGTAGTACCAGTTAATATAGTAGGAGTGGAGGGATGTTAATGGGCCCTATCACTTACACACACAGTGTATTATTACACCATGTAGTCCTCTATAGGGTTAAGTGTAGTACCCGTTAATATAGTAGGAGTGGAGAGATGTTAATGGGCCCTATCACTTACACACACAGTGTATTAATACACCATGTAGTCCTATATAAGGTTAAGTGTAGTACCAGTTAATATAATAGGAGTGGAGGGATGTTAATGGGCCCTATCACTTACACACACAGTGTATTAATACACCATGTAGTCCTCTATAGGGTTAAGTGTAGTACCCGTTAATATAATAGGAGTGGAGAGATGTTAATGGGCCCTATCACTTACACACACAGTGTATTAATACACCATGTAGTCCTATATAGGGTTAAGTGTAGTACCAGTTAATATAGTAGGAGTGGAGGGATGTTAATGGGCCCTATCACTTACACACACAGTGTATTAATACACCATGTAGTCCTGTATAGGGTTAACTGTAGTACCAGTTAATATAGTAGGAGTGGAGAGATGTTAATGGGCTCTATCACTTACACACACAGTGTATTAATACACCATGTAGTCCTCTATAGGGTTAAGTGTAGTACCCGTTAATATAGTAGGAGTGGAGAGATGTTAATGGGCTCTATCACTTACACACACAGTGTATTAATACACCATGTAGTCCTATATAGGGTTAAGTGTAGTACCAGTTAATATAGTAGGAGTGGAGGGATGTTAATGGGCTCTATCACTTACACACACAGTGTATTAATACACCATGTAGTCCTATATATAGGGTTAAGTGTAGTACCCGTTAATATAATAGGAGTGGAGAGATGTTAATGGGCTCTATCACTTACACACACAGTGTATTAATACACCATGTAGTCCTATATAGGGTTAAGTGTAGTACCCGTTAATATAGTAGGAGTGGAGGGATGTTAATGGGCTCTATCACTTACACACACAGTGTATTAATACACCATGTAGTCCTATATATAGGGTTAAGTGTAGTACCAGTTAATATAGTAGGAGTGGAGAGATGTTAATGGGCTCTATCACTTACACACACAGTGTATTAATACACCATGTAGTCCTATATAGGGTTAAGTGTAGTACCCGTTAATATAATAGGAGTGGAGAGATGTTAATGGGCTCTATCACTTACACACACAGTGTATTAATACACCATGTAGTCCTCTATAGGGTTAAGTGTAGTACCCGTTAATATAGTAGGAGTGGAGGGATGTTAATGGGCCCTATCACTTACACACACAGTGTATTAATACACCATGTAGTCCTGTATAGGGTTAAGTGTAGTACCCGTTAATATAGTAGGAGTGGAGAGATGTTAATGGGCCCTATCACTTACACAGTGTATTAATACACCATGTAGTCCTATATAGGGTTAAGTGTAGTACCCGTTAATATAATAGGAGTGGAGAGATGTTAATGGGCTCTATCACTTACACACACAGTGTATTAATACACCATGTAGTCCTATATATAGGGTTAAGTGTAGTACCAGTTAATATAGTAGGAGTGGAGGGATGTTAATGGGCCCTATCACTTACACACACAGTGTATTATTACACCATGTAGTCCTCTATAGGGTTAAGTGTAGTACCCGTTAATATAGTAGGAGTGGAGAGATGTTAATGGGCCCTATCACTTACACACACAGTGTATTAATACACCATGTAGTCCTATATAAGGTTAAGTGTAGTACCAGTTAATATAATAGGAGTGGAGGGATGTTAATGGGCCCTATCACTTACACACACAGTGTATTAATACACCATGTAGTCCTCTATAGGGTTAAGTGTAGTACCCGTTAATATAATAGGAGTGGAGAGATGTTAATGGGCCCTATCACTTACACACACAGTGTATTAATACACCATGTAGTCCTATATAGGGTTAAGTGTAGTACCAGTTAATATAGTAGGAGTGGAGGGATGTTAATGGGCCCTATCACTTACACACACAGTGTATTAATACACCATGTAGTCCTGTATAGGGTTAACTGTAGTACCAGTTAATATAGTAGGAGTGGAGAGATGTTAATGGGCTCTATCACTTACACACACAGTGTATTAATACACCATGTAGTCCTATATAGGGTTAAGTGTAGTACCCGTTAATATAGTAGGAGTGGAGAGATGTTAATGGGCTCTATCACTTACACACACAGTGTATTAATACACCATGTAGTCCTATATAGGGTTAAGTGTAGTACCCGTTAATATAGTAGGAGTGGAGGGATGTTAATGGGCCCTATCACTTACACACACAGTGTATTAATACACCATGTAGTCCTGTATAGGGTTAAGTGTATACCCGTTAATATAATAGGAGTGGAGGGATGTTAATGGGCCCTATCACTTACACACACAGTGTATTAATACACCATGTAGTCCTGTATAGGGTTACGTGTAGTACCCGTTAATATAGTAGGAGTGGAGAGATGTTAATGGGCCCTATCACTTACACACACAGTGTATTAATACACCATGTAGTCCTGTATAGGGTTAAGTGTAGTACCCGTTAATATAATAGGAGTGGAGGGATGTTAATGGGCCCTATCACTTACACACACAGTGTATTAATACACCATGTAGTCCTATATAGGGTTAAGTGTAGTACCCGTTAATATAGTAGAAGTGTATTAATACACCATGTAGTCCTATATAGGGTTAAGTGTAGTACCAGTTAATATAGTAGGAGTGGAGAGATGTTAATGGGCCCTATCACTTACACACACAGTGTATTAATACACCATGTAGTCCTGTATAGGGTTAAGTGTAGTACCAGTTAATATAGTAGGAGTGGAGAGATGTTAATGGGCCCTATCACTTACAGTAAAAACACTTACTCCAGTTAGGCAAGGACGCCGGAGGGCCATAAAAAATTGACCTACCTGTTGAGTGTAGTAGCGAAGGATTCAAACCACGTCCAAGCTAACCTTGGCATCCTCATGTTGGCCCCCTGAGGGTGCCTAGCTGCCAACCCCCTGTAGGGCCGCTTACTGAATACTTGTACATCATTATAGACTGTCCATCGGTTGCAAATCCCGGGCCTCATCTCGTGGATTCACGCAGCCCACAGTCAGGTTCCCAGAATTCTTTCCTCTTTGTGATGTTTACTTTCCACTCATCTAGCTCAATGGACATTCAAATCTCAACATTCTCTGACATATATATCAACTAAAAATAGTCATCATACATCCAAACATATGCAGATATGGTTTGCGAAATGTATGGGTAATTTGTCAGTGGCCAAAAAAATAAACACCACAAAGAGGGAAAAATGCATGGAACCTGACTGAGAACTGTGTGACTCTACGAGATAGCGCCGAGATTTGGTAACTGGTGCAGACTCTATATAATTACCTAAGTTGGCATTGACGCATCGTGTCCATTAGGCCATGTAATTGTACAGGATTTTTTAGCTGAGATCTTCATTGGCCAGGGCACTGTTCATGCTATCATAGCCTTCTGTGAATTAATTATACTTTTGTAGCCCCGGCGAGTAACTCGCCAGGGCTACATTCATACATCATGCGGACTCGTCAGGGTTGATACGCTCACAGAAGGTAAGCATGATGCTTCAATCAATGCAGCCGACTCAGGAACGCTAGCACTTCATTGATGCACGTGACCAATTGGCATGATGCACTCCTGCATCATTGGTCTTTAAATGGTTGGTAAGGGTCACATGATACCTATTAACAATTCACTTCAGTTGGCATGATACATGATACCTGCATCCCTGGCTGCATTCATGCATCATGCCAACCCTACAGGGCTGATACACTCTCAAGCTGTCATCATGATGCACCAATGCAGACTGAACCTAAGTGCATCATGATGCGGCCCATAGAGAGTTCCATACTGTGCTGGGGGGTGAGGATGAGGGCCCACATCACTTGTCATCATTTAACATGGTAAAAAGAGGAAGATAATGACAAAGTAAGAAAGAATTAACCTCTTATAATCAGAATGACTTCTACGTCTCACTCATCCCTCATGTCCCACAGTGGCGGAATTAGCCGGGGCACGACACCCCCTCATTTTCTGGATCTGTCACTGAGGTAAGGGTTTATCCCCAAAATTTAGCCAAGAGGGGCGCACCCCCTCCTTTCCTGGATCTGCCACTGAGACCCTTCCCCAGTTCCTCCCTCCCCATCCCAACATCCAGTTCTAATGAGACAATCATAATCATAAGATCTAATTTCTGTGCATCATACACTATTTGCAGTTCAAAATTTATGACTGGCAAGAGTAGCCAGCAGAGGGACCTGAGAAATTGACAACCTCAAATATTCTCGTACCCATGCTATAGGCATTGTATTGTAAGCCCGGATTGCAGGAATACACCATTGGCCTGTATAAGCGCTGGGTCTTAAATAGGCGTCAGCCTCGAATAAGCACTGAGGTACAGGGGCTTTTAAATTTTTAGATACGCTGTTATCTTTTAAAAATGCCCATCTTGATTGAGCATCTAGAGAAAGAAATTAAGACCTGCTTGAAATTGCTTATACAAAATACAGGCGAATATGCTTATACAATATACAGGCCAATACACTTATACAATATACACGCCAATACGCTTATACCAAATACAGGCCAATACACTTATACAGTATACACACCAATACACTTATACAATATACAGGCCAATACACTTATACAGTATACAGGCGAATATGCTTATACAGTATACAGGCCAATATGCTTATACAGTATACAGGCCAATACACTTATACAATATACAGGCCAATACACTTATACAATATACACGCCAATACACTTATACAGTATACAAGCCAATACACTTATACAGTATACAGGCCAATACACTTATACAGTATACAGGCGAATATGCTTATACAGTATACAGGCCAATACACTTATACAATATACACGCCAATACGCTTATACCAAATACAGGCCAATACGCTTATACAATATACAGGCCAATACCCTTATACAATATACATGCCAATACGCTTATACAATATACAGGCCAATACACTTATACAATATACAGGCCAATACACTTATACAATATACAGGCCAATACACTTATACAATATACAGGCCAATACGCTTATACCGTATACAGGCCAATACACTTATACAATATACAGGCCAATACACTTATACAATATACAGGCCAATATGCTTATACAATATACAGGCCAATACCCTTATACAATATACATGCCAATACGCTTATACAATATACAGGCCAATACACTTATACAAAATACAGGCCAATACGCTTATACAGTTTACAGGCCAATACACTCATACAGTATACAGGCCAATACACTTATACAAAATACACGCCAATAAGCTTATACAATATACATGCCAATACGCTTATACAATATACACGCCAACACGCTTATACAATATACAGGCCAATACGCTTAAACAATATACAGGCCAATACGCTTATACAGTATACAGGCCAATACGCTTATACAGTATATAGGCCAATACGCTTATACAAAATACAGGCCAAATGCAGGGTTTTGCGGTAGTGTAAAGAGCCATAGAGGGTAGAGATCACACTGCAGATGCTGCATGTGTTTTCCATTCATCACACACCGGCAGATGGCATAGAGGGCCAATTTGTGAAGCTCCTGGTAAGAAGAGAATATTCATTTTCACCTATATCGGCTTTCCTTGGCAGGCTTTTAGTATGACATGATGCATACATGTGATGTAAGTCATTCTAAACACTGTTAAGCATTAAGCCCCTCTAGTGACCGCTGATGCATTAATGTATCATGCCCATTGGTTGGCATGATGCACCAATCAAGTGCTGGCGAGACTGCTCACCATCACTTCATTGGTACATCATGCAAACCCTTCGGGAGATTATGTATCGACCCCGTAGGTTCAGCATGATCCTCCAATGAAGTGCTGGTGAGCAGTCTCGCACCTCATTGGTGCATCGTGACATCCATGGGTATGATACATTAATGCATCAGCCGTCCTTCAAGGGTTAAAGGGTTCATGTATGTGCAGACCTGATGGAGTGAGTTAAACACACATGGCAGTTTAGATATAGGTGTCAGGTGGGCTTAGTGTGGGGAGGGGGCAAAGTCACTGAGCCGCCACTGTATGGATAAAGATGTCAGAACCAGCAATCTGAGGTGGGGGAATTTTGAGGGAAGTGACAGAACTGTAAGAGTACTATAAATGGCCCCGTAAAAACCTTTAATAAAAGATAAAAAGGCTATTTTCGCCTTTTTCCCCTCAATACACTATTAAATAAGGAGGGGGAATACAGGACAGCGGGTTGAAGGGAGGCAAATGGAGGGTAGAGCTTTGATGGGAAAGGACTAGACTACCGTAAAACCCCGGTCAAATTTATTTTGGGATTTTGTGCCAAAATTGGCTTCTAGAATTAGCTTAAAGCCTACCCCTGCGGGTTTATATTCTAATGGATAAGAGGGAAAATGGTGTAAATAAAGCTGTAAAATCGGCCTATAGGAAGAGGCTATCCCAGGTTTATAAGCAGGTTTATATTCTAATGGATTAGAGAGAGAATGGTGTAAATGAAGCTGTAAAATCGGCCTATAGGAAGAGGCTACCCCAGGCCTATAAGCAGGGTTATATTTTAATGGATTAGAGAGAGAATGGTGTAAATGAAGCTGTAAAATCGGCCTATAGGAAGAGGCTATCCCAGGTTTATAAGCAGGTTTATATTCTAATGGATTAGAGAGAGAATGGTGTAAATGAAGCTGTAAAATCGGCCTATAGGAAGAGGCTACCCCAGGCCTATAAGCAGGGTTATATTTTAATGGATTAGAGAGAGAATGGTGTAAATGAAGCTGTAAAATCGACCTATAGGAAGAGGCTATCCCAGGCTTATAAGCAGGGTTTTACATTAGAAATGATGAAGTAAAAGCAAGTACACAGGGAAGGGTTGGAAGCAGATGCTTTTTGATGTTACCAGAAATGAAGGAAAGGTCTGTACAGGAAAGCAAAATAAAAGATTCAGAAGGGAACATCGGCCTTTTTACCCACAGTAGGGTTGTAGAAGTGATAATCGAGCGATTCAAATGAAGGGAAAGGCACGGTTTTGGGCGAAAGAATTAGAAGGTAGCAAGGGATGTAAGCCTGCGTCATGATGTTTAGTCTGCAGACAAACTGTGTTTATCCACCCTACTGCATATAATATGGTCAGGGACTGAGTGACTGGTTGCACGGCCACAGTCCAAGGGTGTGAATTCAGTATGTATGTTGTAGCAGTAGATAAATACACTTTATTCATTTCCATATATATTACCCTTGTGTCCTCTTTTTTTTGGAAGTAATTCTTCTTTTTGCTATGCTGGGAATACAGATCTCATGAGGGGTTCAGTTTTGTCTGCTAAAGGTACTGTGTGGCATATATTGGTTAATGCGACGGAGCTGCGTTTCTGGTATCGCCCAAAAAGCCATGACACACATGTAGGGGAGCTTGATGTATTGCTTTTACAACCTGCCTTAAAAGTAAGAAATCTCAACCATCCTCTATTCTAATTATGTGGAAATGAAGGGGAACATGTTGGCACACAATGTAATCCTTATATTTCTTTGTGAAACAGTGTATTATTATGGGAAAAAGGGTAGTAAAGTGACAAATTTTCCAGATAAGACGGTAGCATTAAGACCGGTAGAAGTATCGCAATATCTCCTGTATATTGCGAGAAGTCACGAGAGTTGGTGCAAGCTAGCACCAAACGCCCATACCGTAGGTCTATGGTTTAGAGATTGAAACTTTGAACAGAATTGTTCACAAAGAGGCAGCAAGGTCAAGGTCGTATGCAATCTTGTCGAGAGCCGTAGATTAAATGTAGTATCTGACCTCTCCCCCTCTCAAAAGTGACAAGTGGTACCTACAGAGACTATCTTTAAAAAAAAAAGCCATTGTTATACTCGTGACATTGTCAAAATAGAAAAATCCAATATGGCGAGTGAACAGGGAGACGATTGGTCCCGGGGCGGAAGACCGGCATGGCGACGAAATGTTTATGAGAAGTGTAAGGCCCGAGCGGTCATTCGCCGCCGTGTTCATTCCACACCTTGGCGTGGATGTATTCTATATTTCAATGTATGCTCCCTTGTACCTTCAACAGATGCTAGCTTTTCAATGGAGCTACAGTTGAAACTATTGTGTGGCTTCTGTTGAAGCTACAGTTAAAGCCATGATGTGGCTTCTGTTGGAGCTACAGTTGAAGCCATGATGTGGCTTCTGTTGAAGCTACAGTTGAAGCCATGATGTGGCTTCTGTTGGGGCTACAGTTGAAGCCATGATGTGGCTTCTGTTGGAGCTACAGTAGAAGCCATGATGTGGCTTCTGTTGAAGCTACATTTGAAGCCATGATGTGGCTTGTGTTGGAGCTACAGTTGGAGCCATGATGTGGCTTCTGTTGAAGCTACAGTTGAGGCCATGATGTGGCTTCTGTTGGAGCTACAGTTGAAGCCATGATGTGGCTTCTGTCGGAGCTACAGTTGAAGCCCTGATGTGGCTTCTGTTGGGGCTACAGTTGAAGCCATGATGTGGCTTCTGTTGGAGCTACAGTTGAAGTCATGATGTGGCCTCTGTTGGAGCTACAGTAGAAGCCATGATGTGGCTTCTGTTGAAGCTACAGTTGAA